>OZ004324.1:2665000-4019566 GCA_963924455.1 Pelagia noctiluca | reverse complement strand
GGCCTGGCGACTGTGTTCAAGAGAGAAAAAATAACTAGATGACTTCTCGTAGTAAGAGTAATGAAACTCTTTCGCCCGCAAACGAGCTCCTGACAATAAAAAATTATCATGAGCCTCTAACTCTTTTAAGGCATCCGTTAGCTCAGCATTACTAGGATCTGTTGAACGGAGAAGTTGTATTTTTGCTTGCAAACGATTGCGTTCCTGGCGGCGAGACTTTGCCAATTTTTTGGAGAATTTTATTGAAAGATGCTTGATCTTCCTTTTCAAAAAATCCCACCAAACATCTAACTTTCCAGAGAAGTCAGATTTACGTCCCTGCCAGTGCTTAATGAGCGTCTCAACTTTTTCAACAAATGATTCATTGTTCAGCAATGAACAATTGAACTTCCAAGTCCCTGGTCCTTTTTTTGGAGCATCTGGAAGAGAAAAGTAAATGCAAGGGGCGTCATGATCAGAAAAAGGGTAGCAAATGATTTTCGATTTACTGCAACACTTAGAAATGTCATTGGAGAGAAAAAACTTATCCAGTCGACAATGAACACAATTATTAGACCATGTGAAAGTTCGATCGGATGGATGTTGGCCTCGAAATATATCGACAAGTCCAAATAGACGTTTTAATTTTCGTAGAGAATTGAGATCGGAAACACCTAACTGACGATCACCGCCTTCTTTGTCAAGATAGAGATCCTCGATACAGTTAAAATCTCCTCCAACAATCGAAGGAAGGTGGCCCTTGACAACGCTGATCAGAGAATTAAAGAAGTCTGCTCGGTCCGAAATAGTATTTGGAGCGTAAACGTTCAAAAGCTGTAACGATGAGTATCCAAGATCCAGGACGAGATTAAGCCATCTCCCCTCCAAGTCAGATGTTTTGTAGGAAAGAGTACCTGGAAAATCTTTACGAAGTAGTATGCCAACGCCACAGCTGTGTGAAGATCCGAAGGAGAAATGAGCTTGACCTTCCCAATCTTCCAGAAAGGCATTTTGATCTGCTTGGTTACAAATGTGAGTCTCTTGTAAGAAAATGATATCAAATGAGAAGGAAACTAGCCATAATAAAACTCGTTGTCTCTTTGCACGGTCACGCATCCCATGAACGTTAATACTAATCGCCTTCAGACATTTTTGATTCATTATTCTGGTTTAATTGAGAGGCCGCAGCTCTTGACTTCTTGGACTTCCCTTTCCTTCTAGATTTATCATCAGTGGCTTTCTCTGTACTTTCGCTATCATCCAGGTCCCGTTTTTGAGAACCCGAAGAAAGCTCTTGATTGACAGGTTTTGGGGGAACAGATTTTGGTTGTGACGAACCAAGAGGATAACTAGGAGCAGTTGGTGTAGGTAGAACCGATAAGTCATAAACCTTATTAGCTTTCCCTCTTGCTGATGATGACTTCCGCCCGGAGGCCTGTTCCGAAAGAGCATCTCCCCAAATCAAGTCAGTCTCTTCTGTAGTGTTATCAGCAGCATTATCTACCGGGTCAGCTTCATCATCTGCCTCATTAATGTTCTCCATAGGGTCAGCTACATTATCAGAATTAGCTGCAGAATCCTCGGAGTCAGCGCCAGATTCAGCAGAGGTATCCTCAGTTTCAGATTCTATTTCAACTGCATCAATCCAGCCATCAACGCAGTAACGTAAGGTATGATCCTGACCACCACATAAAGGGCACATTCTTGGTTTTGGGCAAACAGTTCGCTCATGACCAGTTTCGCCACAATTGTAACATTTGTAAATCCTGCAAGTCGAGGCAATATGACCAGGCCTATCACATCTGCGACAGGTTGGAGGTTGCCCAGGGTAGCGAATCATAATTGAGTAGTCACCAATCTGGATAAAGCTAGGAACATGTCGAGTCAAAGACATTCTAACTGTAACAAGACCATTGAATACATCTGTTCCTTGAATTTTTGCACGTCTGATTTCGATAACCTTTCCGAATTGCGATAAGCGATTGATTAGAACTTTCTCCTTCATTTCAAAGGGAGCATAGTACACAGAAATATAAACATATGTCATTCCAACGTCATTTATTGCTAATTGTACACCATTAGCAGTGATACAACCATTCTTCAGCAACTGGTCCCTTTCATCAGTAGTAGCGAACGTGACAACATAGTCCCGATTTGCATGTTGCTGAATGCAGAGAGGATTAAATCCAACTTCTTGCAAAGCCTCCAACAAAACTCTGTTCCCAATATTCAGTTGACTTGCTCTAACCAGAACACTTGTGGGCCGCCTTCCTGTCTGTGAATTTGGACGATCCAAATTTATCTTCGGTGGAGCAGCATCAGCAACAGCAACACTTGAGGTAGACGGCTTCTTCAATAACATCTCCTTGAAGGAAGGTTTGGTTGAATCGGTGGTTGTCATCCTTTCTTTCAACTAACCAAATGGTAATATAGCTCGTTTGTAGATTGCTTTCGATCTTTGCTGTGTGAATCAGCTCTTCTCAGCTTGAGGAATCCTCTGAGGCCTTAGCCAAAAGGCCGAGAAGCGATAACGATTTAGTGTCATGAGTTTGCTGCCTCTTCTCAGCATTCCGAGCAATCACGTGGGGGACTTTGCGTAGGCAAAAAAATAATAGAATAAAGTGAAGCCTACAACACCAGGTGTTCCCAGGCGGTCACCCATCCAGGTACTGACCTGGCCCGACCGTGGTGATCGGACGAGAACCGGTATATTCACGGTGGTATGGTCGTAGGCATGATAAGTGGTGTACAAAATGCATGTAATAGCTGATTCCAGACATTTTTCCAGCATTGGACTGTACAATAAGCAATAGGAGTTCAGTACCCATGGTTAGTTATGCCCCTCTGGCAAAGAGGTTTGATACTTTTCTAGTGCATTGATGGCCCCAGTTCGATGCCAGTGGGAAATTGTTGTTTATTTTCGAAATTCGTGCCTTCATAACTTCTCCCAGCCTTGCTGCACACATGACAAGAAGATAGGCTGAAGGACTTTGAGCTACTGAACGGCTTTTAGTCTGCGTTTCTTTTATTTGATTCAGTTCATTTAATGATGACATCAAATTGGTGGAGAATATTCTATTCTGCTGCCAATTGGATTTCTGCTTGATTGGCTGGGTTTGGAGGCTGGATTGATGTGACGTCGCTAGTGATTGGCCAAGGGCTGGATCAATCTGACATCAGTTAATCAAGAGATGAGTGGAGTTGATTGAATTAGTTGATTTAGCAGGGGACTAGCGCGAACGCAGGTCCCCACTACCAGAAATTGTACGGTCGAGTTACCAACGTTTGTGGTAATCGCAGGGGTCAGCCCAACCGGTCTGCAATGGAAGGGCCTCACCCTGGAAGAAACTCCTTGTTGATCAAGTTGTCTTCCCCGTCAGGTAAGTATGAAGTGTACAGTGTTGTGATTTGAAGCCCGACTCTCAGAGGAGATCATGATGATTGTGGGAGGATGCAGAAAGCACGGATTTTGCAGCAAAAATACATCTGATCGACGAGAAACACGAAATGAGGGGTTCCCGAGAGGGTTGTTTCTCGTGACAAGCTAAAGCAGCTATCATTTCTAAGAAAATATTGTGTGCCGGTTTTTTGTAAGAATGCTGGAACTGCTTTTTAAGCAAGCAAGGTAGTCTTTGCTCAATTCGAATAGTTTTTAAAAAACAATGATAAAATGCTCCGAGGCACTAAAAATCTTAGCTAGGCATTTCTTATAGAAGCCAACTTGATTTCGAAATCGATTCTGAATGGAGTGTGAATACCTGAATTGTTAGAGGGTATAAGGCAATAAGGCCCGTGTGAGTGAGATTCTAGTTTTATAAGAAACTAAAGAAAGAAGGCCTATAGATTGATAGATTTTTTAGGACTTGGACGTAATTCACGATTTTGAGAATGAAGCAGCTTACCATGTTTTGAAACAGGCCAAACAGATAAATATGAGACCAAGCTTGGGAAACCGGCCTGCAAAACAAAATCACGATAATAAGAAAATTTAAAATAGAATCTAGAGGATAATAAAAAGAAAAATAGAATCTAGGAAAGCCGAGCCTTTACAATTATTTTTGAGATTGAAAACGACTCAACTAAATGCATATGACACGAACCTTGATGATTTGAGAAAGTCCTGAGCAGTACTGCAAGCCTGCAAGAAAATGAGACTTTGTAAAATTCTAGACAAGTTTCAATTGATTACTAAAAGGGGATGGGCCATCCATGGCGGTACTGCAATACCAGGACAACCCGTGCCCGGGGTGAAGCAAGCTTCAGACCCACGGACCATTTCCAAAAATCAGTTTAATATTTGAGCACCCTTGGGTGCATATCAGATATTAAGCTGATAAGAACAGATACTCTTTTCTTTTTCAAATTTTTTATTTAACGGAGGTGCCCCCCGTTAAGCGGTAGGTACACCCCCTTCCCCCCATAGATATGGCAAGGGCAGTATACTTAACACAAAATCAGATTAATTACAATATACGAAGTTTAGGATGAATTAAACTTAATACAGAACTACAAAATTAATTACAATTGAAACTTTTAACAAAATACACTCAACAAATTAATATATACACTATAAACTACGGGCCTGCTATTTACACCTACAAGCAATCTTCTACTTGTCAAACATTAATTTTCAGGGTATTATTCTCCAAACTTGCGAGTACATTGTTTGTTGTTAGTAACTTCAGGGCGAGCCCTGAGTCTATTCTGGTAGTGTTAAATGCACTTAAGCACCTATTTTGGATTTCTGCACGAATTTCAGAGGTGATTTGGAAGCTAGATTTTTCCTTATGATCATAGACAAGCTCACAGCGACATTTCCAAATGAAATAACAAATAAGTTTAATCAAATAAGTTAGAACTGGTCTGCAGGATTTCTCGCAGGACTCGGGAAGTAAACGAAGTAATACACTACTAGGGTTGATGTTGAATTTCTCAGAGCCTAAACTCCGCAGGATAGTTTTAAAGTGTATCCATGTCTCTTTTGCAATAGGACATTGAAGAAAAACATGATCAATAGTTTCTGGAACATTTTTGCATCTTTTACAAAATCCGTCTGTTCTACATCCCCAGGATTTCACATAGTCTAAAGTTTTTATGACCCTATGGTTTATCTTCCATGCTACGTCGTTTTCGAATCCTGTAGACAGATTGCTCCTACTTGTTTTCCAAATTGTTCTCCAAGGAAGTGGCCGGGAGCCAGTTAGAGCTTCCCATATGGACTGGGATGCTGGTTCGATAAGAAGGTTGTCCTGGATTAACCGGTAAATGCTCCTTACGCTAAAATTTTGTTCGATCAAGTATGGTACGCTTGTTTTATGCTTGCTGACCAAGGATAGCAGTAGGTCATAAATGGATGGCCGGAATAAAGAATTAGGGACATTATTGCTATGTAGAAAAGTCCATATTGTGGCGTACTTTGCCAGTGTGCGAGCTATCCAGTATCGGGCTAGAAAAATCCATTTTGCCGTTGACCTAGGATCAGCCACCCAACGAAGAGAACTGAACAACAAAGCCTGACCTTTTTGTTTCATATTTATTAAACCTAGGCCTCCCTTTTCTATGGGCTGAAAAACAATATCTCTTTTCACCAGTTCGTTTTTTGTTGACCAGAGAAAGCTGAAAATGATTTTATTGATGCGGGTTATTAAGTCTTGAGGAATAGGAAAGATGGTACATAGATATATTAAGCTAGATAGCCCTAAGGTATTGATTATCATTACCTTACCCTTAAGAGAAAGGGATCTGTTGCACCAAGTATTTATGCGTTTCTCCAATTTGTCAATACGTTTAACAAATGATGAGCGCAGGGCTTCCTCGTTTCCGAAATGAATGCCTAGGATGTCAATTCCCCCTGTGATCCAGTTTAAGGCTGGAACAGCATTGCTTGCCATTCCTGAGTACCTTCCGAACCACATGGCTTCAGATTTTCCAGGAGAAAAATTTACTTTTGAGCCTGAGCCACGTGTAAAGATGTTTACTGTGTTGAAAGTTTCTACCACAGATTGTTTGTCTTTGACTATAATCGTTGTATCATCAGCGTATTGAGAAATTTTAACCTCTGACGTGGTACCTGGCAAAGGTAGCCCAGAGATTCGACCGTTTTGCCTAATGATATTCCCAAGGGTTTCCGCTACGAGGCTGTACAGCAAGGGTGACAGAGGACAACCCTGCCGGACGCCCCGCTGCAAAGAGATTTCTCTCGATTTATGCCTGTTATTCATGACTGCAGATCTCACATCAGTGTAAAAAACAGTTATGAAACGCCGAAAAGTGGGGCCAAAGTTCATGCGTGTGAGGGCGAGGTGTAAAAACTCCCATTCGACCCGATCAAAAGCCTTTTCTTGGTCTATTTTCACTATGCCCATAGGGAGGTTTTTCTGTTCTACGTACGAGATACTATCTCTTACTAACCGTAGATTTTCGAATATAGATCTACCAGGAACGCCACATGTTTGATCTTCGCTGAGAACCGAAGACAATACCATTTTGAGACGGTTGGCTAGGGTCTTAGCACCGATTTTGTAATCTACATTTAGCAGAGATATTGGTCTCCAATTTTTTAGGTCTAGACGGTCACCTTTTTTGAATAGAAGGGTGATCAAGGCTAGCCTCAACGACTCTGGTAACTGACCTTTGAGGAGGGAATAGTTTAATACCTCGACTAAGTCTTGTCCTAGGGTTGACCAAAAGCAATGGTAGAATTCTGCTGGAAGGCCGTCCGAGCCAGGGGATTTACCGTTTTGCATGCTTTTAAGAGCTGCAAAACAACTCTCCACATCTAACTCGGATTCTAGACCTTCCTTCTCGTCGTCTGAGAGAAACTTGCTTATGCTCGAGATAAGAAAAGATCTGTCCCTTGGATTAGTTGTCTCTGACTTATATAAGTTTTCGTAAAAACTGGCCGCTGCCTCTGAAATGTCGCTATGTGTTGTTACCCTGCCTGAAGGGGTGTTGAGAGCTGTGATGACCTTGCCGTTTCCCTGCCGAGAATTTTCAAGGTTGAAAAAATATTTACTTGGCTTTTCATATTCGGAATAAAAACGGTCTTTTGACCTTATTTTAGCCCCTTTAACTGCTTTGTTGTCTAAATCTCTGATTTCATCCTTAATGTTTTCTACTGCCGATTTCATATGGTTCTTTGCATCAAGCTTGATCACGTCAAAAAGTTTCTGCTCCAGATCTCTTCTTTTGGATCTATTGGCACGAGCTAGCTTTTTGGAGAATGCTATGGAAATGTGCTTAATTTTTTTCTTCCCGATATCCCACCAGGCATTCAAGTCTCGAAACGCAAGCTTACGGCTCTGCCAGTGTGTCCAAAATTGACTAATTTTTTTGGCATACTCTCTGTTATCTAAGATGTCGGTATTCATTTTCCAAACTCCTGGGCCTCTTTCTTGAACGCCTGGTGGTCGGAAATCCAAGGTCACAGCGTTATGGTCGGAGAAAGGGAAGAAATTAATGCCACAAAGAGAAGTATTGCCAAATACGTCTTCAGAAACATAGAACCTATCGAGACGGCAAGAAACCTTAGAATCCGCGCTTGACCATGTGAAAAGTCTATCTGAAGGGTGCTTGTTTCTAAATGCATCTTTTAAATGGAATGTTTTCTTCAGGGCTTGCAAAGACCTTAGAGCTGTTACCGCCAAGTCTTTATCTCCTCCTGATTTATCTAGAAAGGCATCCTCAATACAGTTAAAATCCCCTCCTAGAATGGTTGGAATTCCGCCCTTGAGGATTGTATTGAGGTTGTCGAAAAAGGTTTGACGACATGATACTTGATTTGGCGCATAAATATTGCAGAACTGCATTTTTTTGTCGTCTAGGGCTACTAAAGAGTTGATGCACCTTCCTTCAAAGTCCATATAATTTGATAATAAGGTAATGTTTAAATGTTTGGCAAAAAGGGATGCCATGCCTGTACTATGTGGTCCACCTGAGGAAATAAGTACTGTGCCATCCCATTCCTTTTGAAGAACACTTTTTTGTTCTCTTTGTAAGTAAGTTTCTTGTAAAAATATAACATCTGGCTTAAGATTTCGAAGCCATTGAAAGACATTTTGCCTTTTAGCTGGATTCCTAAGGCCGTGGCAGTTTATCGAAATGAGCTTTATTTTCATGACCCCGATAGGTTAGTTTCTGAAGACTTAAGTGGTTTGTATGAAAAACAGCTACCTATCCTTACTGTTTCTTCTTCTTTTTCTCAGATTTCGGCACATCTGGTCCAATCGTTGAGCTAGAACCTTCCGATAGTGATCTTTTGGTTGAAACGCTTGAGTCGGAGATTTCGCCTTCTTCCTTCTCGGAGTCGACGATTTCTCCTTCTTCATACCGGATGTCTTGGCACGGCTTCTTCTTTGTTGTTCCGCAGATGGTTGCCGTATGCTCCGCTTGGGCTTTCATCTTTGATATCTGGGATAACTCTTGAACCATCTGCGGAGCTGGGTCGTCCTCCTGTACTTCCATCTCTTCTATGTCCGGATCTTCTTCTCTCTTTTCTTTTTCCTCCACGACCACCATAGTTTTTGTTGGATGAACTAATGGCAGGACCGGCTCGTCCCGCTGGGATTCCGACTCTGGTGTTTCCGGGATGACGTGTTCCTCTTCAGGTCTGTTGTCTTCTTCGGGTTCTACTTCGTCTGCACCCTCGTCTTTGATTTCCCACTCCGGGCATTCGTCCGCTCGGTGGTTCGTTTCTTCGCAGATGACACACCGCTGGGCAAAGTCACACATGCTTCTGACATGGTCTAGGCTCCCGCAGTTGAAGCATCTGTGACGGCTGCACCGACTTGCTGGGTGGTCAGGAGCTTCGCACCTACGGCATGTCGGCTGCTGTCCAGGATATCTCACTCGTATTGCCTCCGCTCCAAAGTGTATGTAGCTGGGTATGTTCGTCCTCAGCCTCATCTCGAAAACTCGATTTCCTGTTTCGATGTCGACGTCTTTGTATTTGAGACGCTTTATATTTGTTATTTCGCCAAATCTTTCTAGCTTGCGGATTATTGCGTCGCTTGAAAGTTCATATGGAACGTCATAAACGTAAACCAGTGTGCTTTTCTGGTCAGGGTCGATTATTTGTAGCTCTTTTCCCTTGTAGTTTATGGTGCCGTGTCGCATCAGTCTAATCTTTGACATCTCATTGATGAGCCTTATAATACAATTGGAGTACATATTAAAGCTAATTGCGCGAGCCCTAACTCCAACTTGCTGCATTAGCACGTCATGAAGCTCTCGAGCACTAAATTCCACACCTTCCAGGTTTATCCTGACGGACTGTGGTCTTTTAAGCCTGCTAATTGTTGAGAAACTTGATCCGGTCGGTCTTTGCGTTCCCACCAAACTTCTCCCATTGTTGGTCACTACAGCATACGACATCTTTTCTTCTTTCTCTTCTACTTTGCGTCTTGTTTCTTCTTTAATGTGTACATGCTTGTTGTTTTTCTGAGCTTTTTTAATCGTTTTCTCAGTTACTTGATCTTAGCCAAAAGGCCGAGAAGCGATAACGATTTAGTGTCATGAGTTTGCTGCCTCTTCTCAGCACTCCGAGCAATCACGTGGGTGACTTTGCGTACGCAAAAAAATAATAGAATAAAGTGAAGCCTACAACACCAGGTGTTCCCAGGCGGTCACCCATCCAGGTACTGACCTGGCCCGACCGTGCTTGACTGCGGTGATCGGACGAGAACCGGTATATTCACGGTGGTATGGTCGTAGGCATGATAAGTGGTGTACAAAATGCATGTAATAGCTGATTCCAGACATTTTTCCAGCATTAGACTGTACAATATGCAATAGGAGTTCAGGACCCATGGTTAGTTATGCCCCTCTGGCAAAGAGGTTTGATACTTTTCTAGTGAATTGATGGCCCCAGTTCGATGCCAGTGGGAAATTGTTGTTTATTTTCGAAATTCGTGCCTTCATAACTTCTCCCAGCCTTGCTGCACACATGACAAGAAGATAGGCTGAAGGACTTTGAGCTACTGAACGGCTTTTAGTCTGCGTTTCTTTTATTTGATTCAGTTCATTTAATGATGACATCAAATTGGTGGAGAATATTCTATTCTGCTGCCAATTGGATTTCTGCTTGATTGGCTGGGTTTGGAGGCTGGATTGATGTGACGTCGCTAGTGATTGGCCAAGGGCTGGATCAATCTGACGTCAGTTAATCAAGAGATGAGTGGAGTTGATTGAATTAGTTGATTAAGCAGGGGACTAGCGCGAACGCAGCTCCCCACTACCAGAAATTGTACGGTCGAGTTACCAACGTTTGTGGTAATCGCAGGGGTCAGCCCAACCGGTCTGCAATGGAAGGGCCTCACCCTGGAAGAAACTCCTTGTTGATCAAGTTGTCTTCCCCGTCAGGTAAGTATGAAGTGTACAGTGTTGTGATTTGAAGCCCGACTCTCAGAGGAGATCATGATGATTGTGGGAGGATGCAGAAAGCACGGATTTTGCAGCAAAAATACATCTGATCGACGAGAAACACGAAATGAGGGGTTCCCGAGAGGGTTGTTTCTCGTGACAAGCTAAAGCAGCTATCATTTCTAAGAAACTATTGTGTGCCGGTTTTTTGTAAGAATGCTGGAACTGCTTTTTAAGCAAGCAAGGTAGTCTTTGCTCAATTCGAATAGTTTTTAAAAAACAATGATAAAATGCTCCGAGGCACTAAAAATCTTAGCTAGGCATTTCTTATAGAAGCCAACTTGATTTCGAAATCGATTCTGAATGGAGTGTGAATACCTGAATTGTTAGAGGGTATAAGGCAATAAGGCCCGTGTGAGTGAGATTCTAGTTTTATAAGAAACTAAAGAAAGAAGGCCTATAGATTGATAGATTTGTTAGGACTTGGACGTAATTCACGATTTTGAGAATGAAGCAGCTTACCATGTTTTGAAACAGGCCAAACAGATAAATATGAGACCAAGCTTGGGAAACCGGCCTGCAAAACAAAATCACGATAATAAGAAAATTTAAAATAGAATCTAGAGGATAATAAAAAGAAAAATAGAATCTAGGAAAGCCGAGCCTTTACAATTATTTTTGAGATTGAAAACGACTCAACTAAATGCATATGACACGAACCTTGATGATTTGAGAAAGTCCTGAGCAGTACTGCAAGCCTGCAAGAAAATGAGACTTTGTAAAATTCTAGACAAGTTTCAATTGATTACTAAAAGGGGGTGGGCCATCCATGGCGGTACTGCAATACCAGGACAACCCGTGCCCAGGGTGAAGCAAGCTTCAGACCCACGGACCATTTCCAAAAATCAGTTTAATATTTGAGCACCCTTGGGTGCATATCAGATATTAAGCTGATAAGAACAGATACTTTTTTTTTTTTTTTTTTTTTTTTCCTTGACCTCCCTGTTGAGCAGTGGAGGCCACTAACTAATCATAACATATATACATATAAAAACGGGCTGGGGATTACTTTGATACACTTTACTGATCCTAGTTATTTTACTCAGCTCAAACGTCCCAGTCTATGGCAAATACAAAAGTGTAGTTTTCTCAACTGATTTAGGGTTGTATCATCAAGTCCACGAGTTGATCCCAACTGAGCTTATTCAGGTCCAACTTGTCATATACCTCTTTCTGCTTTGCTGAAAGTTGACTTCTCAGTCTCATTTTCTCTCTCAATCCCTTTTTCTTATTCTTCCTTTCATCTTTTTCAATTTCATCACTGTTCACTGAGAGTGGCCGTTTGCTGGTGATTTTACCACTGTTTGTTTCGCTGGACGAAGTGCTGTAGTTGGAGGACGTTTCACACGTCTGGCTGGGTACCGGTACCACCGGTGTCTTTGCTGTTTGGTCTGGTTGGCTTTTTGGCTTTACTGGGCTCTCTGAATCGTTTTTGATTTTGGCCTTCAGGACTGATGTTGGGACTACTTCCATTTTCTCCTCTACTGTATCTCCTTTGTCTACCACCTCGTGCACTGCCATGCAGGGGTACCAGAACGTGGGACAATCACCTAGCGAATGATCTGGTTCTCTACAGAGGGAGCACACCCTCTGCTTCGGACAACTCCTCTTGACGTGTCCCGGATCTCCACAGTTGTAGCACCTTACCTCCTTGCAGGTGGTTGCTAGGTGCCCAACCTGGTCACATTTCTGGCACGTCCTTGGCTGACCGTTGTACCGAAGCATAACGGTGTATGCCCCCACCTGTAGAAAGCTGGGGATATGCCTCTTCAGCTCCATGCAGACTGTGGTAATTCCATTCTCCACCTCCGTGTCTGGTATACGACCCCTCCTCACGAACTTGACTTTGCCGTACTCTCCGAGTCGCTCTTGATAGAATTCCTCTGCTATCTCGAAGGGGGAGTAGTACACCGACACGTAGGTGGTGTTGGTGTCTGGATCCTCTACTCTTGTCTCTTTGCCATTAATCTCCACTATTCCATTTCCCAGGATCTTTGTCTTTTGTTCGGACGTCTTCAGCGTTACTGTATAATCTCCGAACTGAGTGAGCTGGATGCTGTGAGGATCGTATTGGTCCTTTAAAGCCTGTAACACGTCTATCGGCGTCACCGATAGTTCACGCGTCTTTAACAGAACCGACCACGGCCTAGATCCAAAGTCCTCCTTGGACTTGATTTCCATGACTTCCTGCAACGTGACTTCACTGTAACTTTTCGCCATTATGGCTCAAACTTCCTTCGCTTCACGGAAAAACCTGGATCCAATCGGATAGGGCTTCGCCGTTTGATTTAGCCAAAAGGCCGAGAAGCGATAACGATTTAGTGTCATGAGTTTGCTGCCTCTTCCTAGCACTCCGAGCAATAACGTGGGTGACTTTGCGTACCCAAAAAAATAATAGAATAAAGTGAAGCCTACAACACCAGGTGTTCCCAGGCGGTCACCCATCCAGTTACTGACCTGGCCCGACCGTGCTTGACTGCGGTGATCGGACGAGAACCGGTATATTCACGGTGGTATGGTCGTAGGCATGATAAGTGGTGTACAAAATGCATGTAATAGCTGATTCCAGACATTTTTCCAGCATTGGACTGTACAATATGCAATAGGAGTTCAGGACCCATGGTTAGTTATGCCCCTCTGGCAAAGAGGTTTGATACTTTTCTAGTGCATTGATGGCCCCAGTTCGATGCCAGTGGGAAATTGTTGTTTATTTTCGAAATTCGTGCCTTCATAACTTCTCCCAGCCTTGCTGCACACATGACAAGAAGATAGGCTGAAGGACTTTGAGCTACTGAACGGCTTTTAGTCTGCGTTTCTTTTATTTGGTTCAGTTCATTTAATGATGACATCAAATTGGTGGAGAATATTCTATTCTGCTGCCAATTGGATTTCTGCTTCATTGGCTGGGTTTGGAGGCTGGATTGATGTGACGTCGCTAGTGATTGGCCAAGGGCTGGATCAATCTGACGTCAGTTAATCAAGAGATGAGTGGAGTTGATTGAATTAGTTGATTAAGCAGGGGACTAGCGCGAACGCAGGTCCCCACTACCAGAAATTGTACGGTCGAGTTACCAACGTTTGTGGTAATCGCAGGGGTCAGCCCAACCGGTCTGCAATGGAAGGGCCTCACCCTGGAAGAAACTCCTTGTTGATCAAGTTGTCTTCCCCGTCAGGTAAGTATGAAGTGTACAGTGTTGTGATTTGAAGCCCGACTCTCAGAGGAGATCATGATGATTGTGGGAGGATGCAGAAAGCACGGATTTTGCAGCAAAAATACATCTGATCGACGAGAAACACGAAATGAGGGGTTCCCGAGAGGGTTGTTTCTCGTGACAAGCTAAAGCAGCTATCATTTCTAAGAAACTATTGTGTGCCGGTTTTTTGTAAGAATGCTGGAACTGCTTTTTAAGCAAGCAAGGTAGTCTTTGCTCAATTCGAATAGTTTTTAAAAAACAATGATAAAATGCTCCGAGGCACTAAAAATCTTAGCTAGGCATTTCTTATAGAAGCCAACTTGATTTCGAAATCGATTCTGAATGGAGTGTGAATACCTGAATTGTTAGAGGGTATAAGGCAATAAGGCCCGTGTGAGTGAGATTCTAGTTTTATAAGAAACTAAAGAAAGAAGGCCTATAGATTGATAGATTTGTTAGGACTTGGACGTAATTCACGATTTTGAGAATGAAGCAGCTTACCATGTTTTGAAACAGGCCAAACAGATAAATATGAGACCAAGCTTGGGAAACCGGCCTGCAAAACAAAATCACGATAATAAGAAAATTGAAAATAGAATCTAGAGGATAATAAAAAGAAAAATAGAATCTAGGAAAGCCGAGCCTTTACAATTATTTTTGAGATTGAAAACGACTCAACTAAATGCATATGACACGAACCTTGATGATTTGAGAAAGTCCTGAGCAGTACTGCAAGCCTGCAAGAAAATGAGACTTTGTAAAATTCTAGACAAGTTTCAATTGATTACTAGAAGGGGGTGGGCCATCCATGGCGGTACTGCAATACCAGGACAACCCGTGCCCGGGGTGAAGCAAGCTTCAGACCCACGGACCATTTCCAAAAATCAGTTTAATATTTGAGCACCCTTGGGTGCATATCAGATATTAAGCTGATAAGAACAGATACTTTTTTTTTTTTTTTTTTTTACCTCCCTGATGAGCAGTGGAGGCCACTAACTAATCATAACATATATACATGTAAAATATTAACTGGCTGGGGAATACTTTAATACACTTTACTCATCTTATCTGACTCTACTCAAACGTCTCAATCCATTACAAACCCTTCCCCTGACGAACTATTGTTGAAAGCACTGTTGTGAAGTTTCTTCAACTGTTCTGGAGTTATAGCTTGGTTCAACAAGTCCATAATTTGTTTATGACTGTGCTTCTTCAGGGCTAACACGTCGTATATCTGTTTCTGTTTTGGTAGAAGTCGATCTCTTACTCTCATTTTCTCTTTCAGTTCTTTTTTCTTTTTCTTCCTTTCATCTTTTTCAATTTCATCACTGTTCACTGAGAGTGGCCGTTTGCTGGTAATTTTACCACTGTTTGTTTCGCTGGACGAAGTGCTATAGTTGGAGGACGTTTCACACGTCTTGCTGGGTACCTGTAACACCGATGTGTTTGCTGCTTTGACTGGTTGGCTTTTCGACTTTACTGGACTCTCTGAATCGTTTTTGACTTTGGCCTTCAGGACTGATGTTGGAACTATTTCCATTTTCTCCTCTGCTGTAGCTCCTTTGTCTTCCACCTCGTGTACCGCCATGCAGGGGTACCAGAAGGTGGGGCAGTCTCCCAGCGAATGATCTGGCTCTCGACAGAGGGAGCACACCCTATGCTGCGGACAACTCCTCTTGACATGCCCCGGATCTCCACACTTGTAGCACCTTACCTCCTTGCAGGTTGTAGCTAGGTGCCCAACCTGGTCACACTTCCGGCAAGTCCTGGGTTGTCCGTTGTATCGCAACATCACAGTGTATGCCCCCACATGTAGAAAGCTGGGGATATGCCTCTTCAGCTCAAGGCAGACTGTGGTGATGCCATTCTCCACCTCCGTGTCTGGTATACGACCCCTCCTCACGAACTTAACTTTGCCGTACTCTCCGAGACCTCTTGATAATATTCCGCGGCTATCTCAAAAGGGGAGTAGTACACCGACACGTTGGTGGTGTTGGTGTCTGGGTCCTCCACGCTCGTCTCCCTGCCATTTACCTCCACTGTGCCTGCTTCCAGCATCTTCATCTTTTGTTCGGACGTCTTCAGCGTTACTGTGTACTCTCCGAACTGCGTTTTCTGGATGCTGTAGGGTTCATATTGATCCTTTAAGGCATCCAGTATGTCCAGCGGCGTCACCTACTGTTCACGCGTCTTTATAGTCACCGACCAAGGTCTGTACCCGAAATCCTCCTTCGACTTGATCTCCATGACGATTTCGGGCAACACGACTTGACTGTAACTCTTCGCCATTATGGCTCAAACTACCTTCGCTTCGTGGAAAAACCGCGATCCAATCGGATAGGGCTTCGCCGTTTGATTTAGCCAAAAGGCCGAGAATTCAGTTCATTTAATGATGACATCAAATTGGTGGAGAATATTCTATTCTGCTGCCAATTGGATTTCTGCTTGATTGGCTGGGTTTGGAGGCTGGATTGATGTGACGTCGCTAGTGATTGGCAAAGGGCTGGATCAATCTGACGTCAGTTAATCAAGAGATGAGTGGAGTTGATTGAATTAGTTGATTAAGCAGGGGACTAGCGCGAACGCAGGTCCCCACTACCAGAAATTGTACGGTCGAGTTACCAACGTTTGTGGTAATCGCAGGGGTCAGCCCAACCGGTCTGCAATGGAAGGGCCTCACCCTGGAAGAAACTCCTTGTTGATCAAGTTGTCTTCCCCGTCAGGTAAGTATGAAGTGTACAGTGTTGTGATTTGAAGCCCGACTCTCAGAGGAGATCATGATGATTGTGGGAGGATGCAGAAAGCACGGATTTTGCAGCAAAAATACATCTGATCGACGAGAAACACGAAATGAGGGGTTCCCGAGAGGGTTGTTTCTCGTGACAAGCTAAAGCAGCTATCATTTCTAAGAAACTATTGTGTGCCGGTTTTTTGTAAGAATGCTGGAACTGCTTTTTAAGCAAGCAAGGTAGTCTTTGCTCAATTCGAATAGTTTTTAAAAAACAATGATAAAATGCTCCGAGGCACTAAAAATCTTAGCTAGGCATTTCTTATAGAAGCCAACTTGATTTCGAAATCGATTCTGAATGGAGTGTGAATACCTGAATTGTTAGAGGGTATAAGGCAATAAGGCCCGTGTGAGTGAGATTCTAGTTTCATAAGAAACTAAAGAAAGAAGGCCTATAGATTGATAGATTTGTTAGGACTTGGACGTAATTCACGATTTTGAGAATGAAGCAGCTTACCATGTTTTGAAACAGGCCAAACAGATAAATATGAGACCAAGCTTGGGAAACCGGCCTGCAAAACAAAATCACGATAATAAGAAAATTGAAAATAGAATCTAGAGGATAATAAAAAGAAAAATAGAATCTAGGAAAGCCGAGCCTTTACAATTATTTTTGAGATTGAAAACGACTCAACTAAATGCATATGACACGAACCTTGATGATTTGAGAAAGTCCTGAGCAGTACTGCAAGCCTGCAAGAAAATGAGACTTTGTAAAATTCTAGACAAGTTTCAATTGATTACTAAAAGGGGGTGGGCCATCCATGGCGGTACTGCAATACCAGGACAACCCGTGCCCGGGGTGAAGCAAGCTTCAGACCCACGGACCATTTCCAAAAATCAGTTTAATATTTGAGCACCCTTGGGTGCATATCAGATATTAAGCTGATAAGAACAGATACTTTTTTTTTTCTTTTTTTTTTTTTTTTTATAGTGACCTCCCTGATGAGCAGTGGAGGCCACTTACGTTTCACAATTCAACATATATACAATAAAAACTGGATGGGGGTCTTACTTCACATACTTTACCTTTCTAAACTTAATTTTATTCATAAAATTCTTTTAAAAGTGGCTTATGATTTAACACGTGAAAATGTAGTTTACGCAATCGTTCTCCACTTCCATTCATATTCAGTAAGTGACATATGTCTTCGTGTGGGTGCTTTCTGATTTCCAAATAATCGTAAACTTGTCTTTGTTCCAGTGTAAGCCTATTCCTCAAACTTGCTCTTTCTTTCTCCCTTTTCTTTTTTCTCCTCTCTTTTTTTTCGGTTTCATCACTATTCACAGACAGTGACCGTTTGCTGGTGCTCTGACCACTGCCTGTCTCACCAGAGGAAGCGCTGCTCTCAGACAAAGTTTCAGACTTTGGGATTGGTACCTGTGCTACTGGTGTATTTCCCACACGTTCTGGCTGGCTTCCCGTTGCTGTCAGCGCGCTCTCTGAATCTTTAGCTTTAGCCTTTAATACTGAAGTGGGTACGTCTCTACCCTTTGGCTTCTGCACTGGATCCTCCACCACTTCTTGCACGATCATTTCTATTGTTTCGTCCTCCTCTTCAACCTCATTTTCCGCCATGCTTGGGTACCAATACGTCGGGCAATCTCCCAGTGAGTGACCCGGCTCTCTACAGAGGGAGCATACCCTCTGCTTCGGACATTCTCTCTTTATGTGCCCTGGATCACCACAGTAGTAACAGCGGACTTCTTTACAGGCTGTTGCCAGATGCCCAACCTGGTCACATTTTCGGCACGTCCTCGGCTGACCGTTGTACCGAAGCATTACGGTATATGCCCCCACCTGCAGAAAGCTAGGGATATGCTTTTCAAGTTCGATACATACTGTCGTTATACCATTTTCCACTTCCGTGTCTGGGATCTTGTTCCTTTTGACGAACTTTACTTTCCCATACTCCTTTAACCTCTCCTCATAAAACTCTTCTGCAATTTCGAAGGGCGAGTAGAACACTGACACAAATGTGGTATTCGTGTCAGGGTCCTGCACGCCTACCTCTGTTCCACCGATCCTGACTTTTCCTTGTCTCAATATCTTCTCCTTTTGCTCCGGGGTCTTTACTGTCACGAGATAATCTGCGAACTGGGTCTTCTGGATGCTGTAGGGATCGTATTGATCCTTTAAAGCATCTAGTACCTCTATCGGCGTCACCGATAGTTCCCGCGTCTTTATGATTAAGGACCAAGGTCTGTACCCGAAATCCTCCTTCGACTTTATCTCCATGATGATTTCGGGCGACGCGACTGCACTGTAACTTTTGGCCATTATGGCCTAAAAACGAACTTCGCTTCCACAAAAAACCTCTATCTGATCCGATAGGGCTTCGCCCTCTAACTTAGTCAAACGGCCGAGAAGCGATAACGATTTAGTGTCATGAGTTTGCTGCCTCTTCTCAGCACTCCGAGCAATCACGTGGGTGACTTTGCGTACGCAAAAAAATAATAGAATAAAGTGAAGCCTACAACACCAGGTGTTCCCAGGCGGTCACCCATCCAGGTGCTGACCTGGCCCGACCGTGCTTGACTGCGGTGATCGGACGAGAACCGGTATATTCACGGTGGTATGGTCGTAGGCATGATAAGTGGTGTACAAAATGCATGTAATAGCTGATTCCAGACATTTTTCCAGCATTGGACTGTACAATATGCAATAGGAGTTCAGGACCCATGGTTAGTTATGCCCCTCTGGCAAAGAGGTTTGATACTTTTCTAGTGCATTGATGGCCCCAGTTCGATGCCAGTGGGAAATTGTTGTTTATTTTCGAAATTCGTGCCTTCATAACTTCTCCCAGCCTTGCTGCACACATGACAAGAAGATAGGCTGAAGGACTTTGAGCTACTGAACGGCTTTTAGTCTGCGTTTCTTTTATTCGATTCAGTTCATTTAATGATGACATCAAATTGGTGGAGAATATTCTATTTTGCTGCCAATTGGATTTCTGCTTGATTGGCTGGGTTTGGAGGCTGGATTGATGTGACGTCGCTAGTGATTGGCCAAGGGCTGGATCAATCTGACGTCAGTTAATCAAGAGATGAGTGGAGTTGATTGAATTAGTTGATTAAGCAGGGGACTAGCGCGAACGCAGGTCCCCACTACCAGAAATTGTACGGTCGAGTTACCAACGTTTGTGGTAATCGCAGGGGTCAGCCCAACCGGTCTGCAATGGAAGGGCCTCACCCTGGAAGAAACTCCTTGTTGATCAAGTTGTCTTCCCCGTCAGGTAAGTATGAAGTGTACAGTGTTGTGATTTGAAGCCCGACTCTCAGAGGAGATCATGATGATTGTGGGAGGATGCAGAAAGCACGGATTTTGCAGCAAAAATACATCTGATCGACGAGAAACACGAAATGAGGGGTTCCCGAGAGGGTTGTTTCTCGTGACAAGCTAAAGCAGCTATCATTTCTAAGAAACTATTGTGTGCCGGTTTTTTGTAAGAATGCTGGAACTGCTTTTTAAGCAAGCAAGGTAGTCTTTGCTCAATTCGAATAGTTTTTAAAAAACAATGATAAAATGCTCCGAGGCACTAAAAATCTTAGCTAGGCATTTCTTATAGAAGCCAACTTGATTTCGAAATCGATTCTGAATGGAGTGTGAATACCTGAATTGTTAGAGGGTATAAGGCAATAAGGCCCGTGTGAGTGAGATTCTAGTTTTATAAGAAACTAAAGAAAGAAGGCCTATAGATTGATAGATTTGTTAGGACTTGGACGTAATTCACGATTTTGAGAATGAAGCAGCTTACCATGTTTTGAAACAGGCCAAACAGATAAATATGAGACCAAGCTTGGGAAACCGGCCTGCAAAACAAAATCACGATAATAAGAAAATTGAAAATAGAATCTAGAGGATAATAAAAAGAAAAATAGAATCTAGGAAAGCCGAGCCTTTACAATTATTTTTGAGATTGAAAACGACTCAACTAAATGCATATGACACGAACCTTGATGATTTGAGAAAGTCCTGAGCAGTACTGCAAGCCTGCAAGAAAATGAGACTTTGTAAAATTCTAGACAAGTTTCAATTGATTACTAGAAGGGGGTGGGCCATCCATGGCGGTACTGCAATACCAGGACAACCCGTGCCCGGGGTGAAGCAAGCTTCAGACCCACGGACCATTTCCAAAAATCAGTTTAATATTTGAGCACCCTTGGGTGCATATCAGATATTAAGCTGATAAGAACAGATACTTTTTTTTTTTTTTTTTTTTTGACCTCCCTGATGAGCAGTGGAGGCCACTAACTAATCATAACATATATACATGTAAAATATTAACGGG
This sequence comes from Pelagia noctiluca, assembly GCA_963924455.1. Lineage (NCBI taxonomy): Eukaryota > Metazoa > Cnidaria > Scyphozoa > Semaeostomeae > Pelagiidae > Pelagia > Pelagia noctiluca. Next base: position 3,998,894 of record OZ004324.1, on the reverse strand, counting down.
CTGGGGAATACTTTAATACACTTTACTCATCTTATCTGACTCTACTCAAACGTCTCAATCCATTACAAACCCTTCCCCTGACGAACTATTGTTGAAAGCACTGTTGTGAAGTTTCTTCAACTGTTCTGGAGTTATAGCTTGGTTCAACAAGTCCATAATTTGTTTATGACTGTGCTTCTTCAGGGCTAACACGTCGTATATCTGTTTCTGTTTTGGTAGAAGTCGATCTCTTACTCTCATTTTCTCTTTCAGTTCTTTTTTCTTTTTCTTCCTTTCATCTTTTTCAATTTCATCACTGTTCACTGAGAGTGGCCGTTTGCTGGTAATTTTACCACTGTTTGTTTCGCTGGACGAAGTGCTATAGTTGGAGGACGTTTCACACGTCTTGCTGGGTACCTGTAACACCGATGTGTTTGCTGCTTTGACTGGTTGGCTTTTCGACTTTACTGGACTCTCTGAATCGTTTTTGACTTTGGCCTTCAGGACTGATGTTGGAACTATTTCCATTTTCTCCTCTGCTGTAGCTCCTTTGTCTTCCACCTCGTGTACTGCCATGCAGGGGTACCAGAAGGTGGGGCAGTCTCCCAGCGAATGATCTGGCTCTCGACAGAGGGAGCACACCCTATGCTGCGGACAACTCCTCTTGACATGCCCCGGATCTCCACACTTGTAGCACCTTACCTCCTTGCAGGTTGTAGCTAGGTGCCCAACCTGGTCACACTTCCGGCAAGTCCTGGGTTGTCCGTTGTATCGCAACATCACAGTGTATGCCCCCACATGTAGAAAGCTGGGGATATGCCTCTTCAGCTCAAGGCAGACTGTGGTGATGCCATTCTCCACCTCCGTGTCTGGTATACGACCCCTCCTCACGAACTTAACTTTGCCGTACTCTCCAAGACCTCTTGATAATATTCCGCGGCTATCTCAAAAGGGGAGTAGTACACCGACACGTTGGTGGTGTTGGTGTCTGGGTCCTCCACGCTCGTCTCCCTGCCATTTACCTCCACTGTGCCTGCTTCCAGCATCTTCATCTTTTGTTCGGACGTCTTCAGCGTTACTGTGTACTCTCCGAACTGCGTTTTCTGGATGCTGTAGGGTTCATATTGATCCTTTAAGGCATCCAGTATGTCCAGCGGCGTCACCTACTGTTCACGCGTCTTTATAGTCACCGACCAAGGTCTGTACCCGAAATCCTCCTTCGACTTGATCTCCATGACGATTTCGGGCAACACGACTTGACTGTAACTCTTCGCCATTATGGCTCAAACTACCTTCGCTTCGTGGAAAAACCGCGATCCAATCGGATAGGGCTTCGCCGTTTGATTTAGCCAAAAGGCCGAGAATTCAGTTCATTTAATGATGACATCAAATTGGTGGAGAATATTCTATTCTGCTGCCAATTGGATTTCTGCTTGATTGGCTGGGTTTGGAGGCTGGATTGATGTGACGTCGCTAGTGATTGGCAAAGGGCTGGATCAATCTGACGTCAGTTAATCAAGAGATGAGTGGAGTTGATTGAATTAGTTGATTAAGCAGGGGACTAGCGCGAACGCAGGTCCCCACTACCAGAAATTGTACGGTCGAGTTACCAACGTTTGTGGTAATCGCAGGGGTCAGCCCAACCGGTCTGCAATGGAAGGGCCTCACCCTGGAAGAAACTCCTTGTTGATCAAGTTGTCTTCCCCGTCAGGTAAGTATGAAGTGTACAGTGTTGTGATTTGAAGCCCGACTCTCAGAGGAGATCATGATGATTGTGGGAGGATGCAGAAAGCACGGATTTTGCAGCAAAAATACATCTGATCGACGAGAAACACGAAATGAGGGGTTCCCGAGAGGGTTGCTTCTCGTGACAAGCTAAAGCAGCTATCATTTCTAAGAAACTATTGTGTGCCGGTTTTTTGTAAGAATGCTGGAACTGCTTTTTAAGCAAGCAAGGTAGTCTTTGCTCAATTCGAATAGTTTTTAAAAAACAATGATAAAATGCTCCCAGGCACTAAAAATCTTAGCTAGGCATTTCTTATAGAAGCCAACTTGATTTCGAAATCGATTCTGAATGGAGTGTGAATACCTGAATTGTTAGAGGGTATAAGGCAATAAGGCCCGTGTGAGTGAGATTCTAGTTTCATAAGAAACTAAAGAAAGAAGGCCTATAGATTGATAGATTTGTTAGGACTTGGACGTAATTCACGATTTTGAGAATGAAGCAGCTTACCATGTTTTGAAACAGGCCAAACAGATAAATATGAGACCAAGCTTGGGAAACCGGCCTGCAAAACAAAATCACGATAATAAGAAAATTGAAAATAGAATCTAGAGGATAATAAAAAGAAAAATAGAATCTAGGAAAGCCGAGCCTTTACAATTATTTTTGAGATTGAAAACGACTCAACTAAATGCATATGACACGAACCTTGATGATTTGAGAAAGTCCTGAGCAGTACTGCAAGCCTGCAAGAAAATGAGACTTTGTAAAATTCTAGACAAGTTTCAATTGATTACTAAAAGGGGGTGGGCCATCCATGGCGGTACTGCAATACCAGGACAACCCGTGCCCGGGGTGAAGCAAGCTTCAGACCCACGGACCATTTCCAAAAATCAGTTTAATATTTGAGCACCCTTGGGTGCATATCAGATATTAAGCTGATAAGAACAGATACTTTTTTTTTTCTTTTTTTTTTTTTTTTTATAGTGACCTCCCTGATGAACAGTGGAGGCCACTTACGTTTCACAATTCAACATATATACAATAAAAACTGGATGGGGGTCTTACTTCACATACTTTACCTTTCTAAACTTAATTTTATTCATAAAATTCTTTTAAAAGTGGCTTATGATTTAACACGTGAAAATGTAGTTTACGCAATCGTTCTCCACTTCCATTCATATTCAGTAAGTGACATATGTCTTCGTGTGGGTGCTTTCTGATTTCCAAATAATCGTAAACTTGTCTTTGTTCCAGTGTAAGCCTATTCCTCAAACTTGCTCTTTCTTTCTCCCTTTTCTTTTTTCTCCTCTCTTTTTTTTGGTTTCATCACTATTCACAGACAGTGACCGTTTGCTGGTGCTCTGACCACTGCCTGTCTCACCAGAGGAAGCGCTGCTCTCAGACAAAGTTTCAGACTTTGGGATTGGTACCTGTGCTACTGGTGTATTTCCCACACGTTCTGGCTGGCTTCCCGTTGCTGTCAGCGCGCTCTCTGAATCTTTAGCTTTAGCCTTTAATACTGAAGTGGGTACGTCTCTACCCTTTGGCTTCTGCACTGGATCCTCCACCACTTCTTGCACGATCATTTCTATTGTTTCGTCCTCCTCTTCAACCTCATTTTCCGCCATGCTTGGGTACCAATACGTCGGGCAATCTCCCAGTGAGTGACCCGGCTCTCTACAGAGGGAGCATACCCTCTGCTTCGGACATTCTCTCTTTATGTGCCCTGGATCACCACAGTAGTAACAGCGGACTTCTTTACAGGCTGTTGCCAGATGCCCAACCTGGTCACATTTTCGGCACGTCCTCGGCTGACCGTTGTACCGAAGCATTACGGTATATGCCCCCACCTGCAGAAAGCTAGGGATATGCTTTTCAAGTTCGATACATACTGTCGTTATACCATTTTCCACTTCCGTGTCTGGGATCTTGTTCCTTTTGACGAACTTTACTTTCCCATACTCCTTTAACCTCTCCTCATAAAACTCTTCTGCAATTTCGAAGGGCGAGTAGAACACTGACACAAATGTGGTATTCGTGTCAGGGTCCTGCACGCCTACCTCTGTTCCACCGATCCTGACTTTTCCTTGTCTCAATATCTTCTCCTTTTGCTCCGGGGTCTTTACTGTCACGAGATAATCTGCGAACTGGGTCTTCTGGATGCTGTAGGGATCGTATTGATCCTTTAAAGCATCCAGTACCTCTATCGGCGTCACCGATAGTTCCCGCGTCTTTATGATTCAGGACCAAGGTCTGTACCCGAAATCCTCCTTCGACTTTATCTCCATGATGATTTCGGGCGACGCGACTGCACTGTAACTTTTGGCCATTATGGCCTAAAAACGAACTTCGCTTCCACAAAAAACCTCTATCTGATCCGATAGGGCTTCGCCCTCTAACTTAGTCAAACGGCCGAGAAGCGATAACGATTTAGTGTCATGAGTTTGCTGCCTCTTCTCAGCACTCCGAGCAATCACGTGGGTGACTTTGCGTACGCAAAAAAATAATAGAATAAAGTGAAGCCTACAACACCAGGTGTTCCCAGGCGGTCACCCATCCAGGTACTGACCTGGCCCGACCGTGCTTGACTGCGGTGATCGGACGAGAACCGGTATATTCACGGTGGTATGGTCGTAGGCATGATAAGTGGTGTACAAAATGCATGTAATAGCTGATTCCAGACATTTTTCCAGCATTGGACTGTACAATATGCAATAAAAGTTCAGGACCCATGGTTAGTTATGCCCCTCTGGCAAAGAGGTTTGATACTTTTCTAGTGCATTGATGGCCCCAGTTCGATGCCAGTGGGAAATTGTTGTTTATTTTCGAAATTCGTGCCTTCATAACTTCTCCCAGCCTTGCTGCACACATGACAAGAAGATAGGCTGAAGGACTTTGAGCTACTGAACGGCTTTTAGTCTGCGTTTCTTTTATTTGATTCAGTTCATTTAATGATGACATCAAATTGGTGGAGAATATTCTATTCTGCTGCCAATTGGATTTCTGCTTGATTGGCTGGGTTTGGAGGCTGGATTGATGTGACGTCGCTAGTGATTGGCCAAGGGCTGGATCAATCTGACGTCAGTTAATCAAGAGATGAGTGGAGTTGATTGAATTAGTTGATTAAGCAGGGGACTAGCGCGAACGCAGGTCCCCACTACCAGAAATTGTACGGTCGAGTTACCAACGTTTGTGGTAATCGCAGGGGTCAGCCCAACCGGTCTGCAATGGAAGGGCCTCACCCTGGAAGAAACTCCTTGTTGATCAAGTTGTCTTCCCCGTCAGGTAAGTATGAAGTGTACAGTGTTGTGATTTGAAGCCCGACTCTCAGAGGAGATCATGATGATTGTGGGAGGATGCAGAAAGCACGGATTTTGCAGCAAAAATACATCTGATCGACGAGAAACACGAAATGAGGGGTTCCCGAGAGGGTTGTTTCTCGTGACAAGCTAAAGCAGCTATCATTTCTAAGAAACTATTGTGTGCCGGTTTTTTGTAAGAATGCTGGAACTGCTTTTTAAGCAAGCAAGGTAGTCTTTGCTCAATTCGAATAGTTTTTAAAAAACAATGATAAAATACTCCGAGGCACTAAAAATCTTAGCTAGGCATTTCTTATAGAAGCCAACTTGATTTCGAAATCGATTCTGAATGGAGTGTGAATACCTGAATTGTTAGAGGGTATAAGGCAATAAGGCCCGTGTGAGTGAGATTCTAGTTTTATAAGAAACTAAAGAAAGAAGGCCTATAGATTGATAGATTTGTTAGGACTTGGACGTAATTCACGATTTTGAGAATGAAGCAGCTTACCATGTTTTGAAACAGGCCAAACAGATAAATATGAGACCAAGCTTGGGAAACCGGCCTGCAAAACAAAATCACGATAATAAGAAAATTGAAAATAGAATCTAGAGGATAATAAAAAGAAAAATAGAATCTAGGAAAGCCGAGCCTTTACTATTATTTTTGAGATTGAAAACGACTCAACTTAATGCATATGACACGAACCTTGATGATTTGAGAAAGTCCTGAGCAGTACTGCAAGCCTGCAAGAAAATGAGACTTTGTAAAATTCTAGACAAGTTTTAATTGATTACTAAAAGGGGTGGGCCATCCATGGCGGTACTGCAATACCAGGACAACCCGTGCCCGGGGTGAAGCAAGCTTCAGACCCACGGACCATTTCCAAAAATCAGTTTAATATTTGAGCACCCTTGGGTGCATATCAGATATTAAGCTGATAAGAACAGATACTTTTTTTTTTTTTTTTTTTTTTTTGGGATGCGCAAGCGCAATCCCCTAGGATGCCCCCTGATGAACAGTGAGACACCCCGTACTTTAATATACAACAACAACATATTTACATCTTTGAAACAACGCGGAAGGGTCAAAATTTACACAAATGATTTCAAATCTCGTTCTACATACTCTAATTTCCAACCATTGCTGCCACACATACAATGATGATTCAAGTATGGTCAAAGGGAGTTCCTAGAGCTGCAGAGTTACTTGAAAAATGAGTTAATATGGATGGTTGGTATGGCAGCAACGATTTTCCTATTTACTGTTACCAGATTCTAAACTCAACTTAAGATACTTAAGGCTACTCTATAATCTCTTTGTAGATAGTTTAACAAGCGTTAGAGAAAGCAAGTTATTGACTCGTTTTCTACTTTAGCAAGGATTTTGTCAACAGTGAAATGATTTAAGGACTTACCACCATCAAGATGTTTGGTGTTAAAGGAGATTATGCATCGGTCTTTAATTTCATTACGTAGAGCCAAAATTATGTCACGACTTTTCACATTATGTTTGTCATAAACAAAGCGGCAACGATATACCCATAGGTTGTAACAAATTAATTTTATAATATACGTTAATAATGACCGGTTGCGAGGGTTTACTTTTTGTTCAAGAATTCGTAATAGAGCAGTTTCTGGGGTTATATCAAAGGAAGCTGAACCAAGCTTTAGCAAGAGAGGTTTGAAACTGATCCAAGTTTCGATTGCAATTGGACAATGGAGAAAGACATGTTGAATAGTCTCGCGTTCCTTCTTGCAGCGTTTACAATTGCCATCAGTGCGAATGCCCCAAGAACGCAGATTGAACATTCATTGAAGGACACCATGTGTTGCTTTCCACGCTATGTCGTTTTCATAGCCAGTGGATAAGCCTGACATAGCAGTCAACCAAACTCTGGACCAGTTAATGCGTTGTGAAACTAATGTTGCTAACCAACTATTTTGAGCTCGAGGGGTCGCAACCCTACTGTCCTGCAAGATTTTATAAAGACGACGAGCAGCAAACGAATCCTGCTCTGAAAAGGTTGTAGATTTATAGAAATTGTCAAACAAGGATAGAATCGAATCATAGATTGGAGGACGTGAAAGTGAATGCGGGAGGTTATTGCTGCGTAAGAATGCCCAACTTGAGCTGTATTTTGAGAGACAGCGGCCTGCCCAATACCTTCCGTAATGCACCCATTTCGTTTCACTAGTTTCATCGATTATTTTCGCAACAGATCTGACCATAAGAGCCTGATTTTTAAGCACTATGTTGCAGAGGTCTAATCCACCTTGCTCTCGAGGTTGAAAAATAATGCCACGTTCGACCAATTCTACTTTCTCTGACCAGAGAAATTTGAAAATTATTTTATTTACACGGGTAACGATTGAAGCTGGGATAGGATAAACGGTTGCTAAGTATACCAAGCCTGATAAGGCTAGGGAGTTGATAATCATAACTTTACCTCGTAAGGAGAGAGAGCGATTGGACCATGCCTGTAACTTCCGCTCGAGCTTATCAGTTCTCTTTACCCAAGCATCAAGGACTGCCTCCTGTGAGCCAAAAGGTACGCCTAAGATCTCTGTAGCCCCTGCTTCCCAATGGAGTTGTTCAGCTGGGCTTTCCTTATAACCGTGGTATCTCCCAAACCAAATACCTTCAGATTTGCCCACTGAAAGGTTAACTTTTGAGCCTGAGCCAATTTCAAATGTTTGAACACTCCTCATAGCTTCGACCACCGAGTCCGGGCCATGGGCGAGGATTGTCGTGTCATCTGCATACTGACAGATTTTAGCTTGTACTTTAGTACAAGGAAGATGTATTCCAGAAATCTTCGGATTTTGACGGATTGTGTTACCCAAGGTTTCCGCTACGAGGTCATAGAGTAAAGGAGACAATGGGCAACCTTGTCGAACACCCCTTTGCAGAAGAAAAGTTCGTGACTTATGACCGTTATTTAATACACAAGAGGTGACTCTTGTATACACCGACTTTATAAAACCACAGAACTTTGGACCAAAGTTCATCTTCACTAACAATGAGTTAAGAAAATCCCAGTTTACTCTATCAAACGCTTTCTCCTGATCTATTTTGATTAAGGCCAAGGCCGATTTCTTTTGATCTGCATACGTGATTGAGTCCCTTATGAGTAGTAAACTATCAAAGATTGAGCGACCTGGGACACCACATGATTGGTCGGCGTTAAGGACCGATGAAAGTACGGTTTTCAAACGATTTGCCAACACTTTAGTACCAATTTTGTAATCTACGTTTAATAGCGAGATAGGACGCCAATTTTTGAGCTCCAGCTTATCACCTTTTTTAAAGATCAGAGAGATCATGGCCAAGCGCATAGATTCGGAAAGAAGGCCTGAGTTAAAGGAAAAGTTTAATACCTCTACCAAGTCTTTGCCTAGAATAGCCCAAAAGAACTTGTAAAACTCCGATGGCAAACCATCAGAACCCGGGCTTTTTCTAGGCTTCATTGCAACCAATGCCGTAAACGCTGATTCGGTGCAAATATCTTTTTCAAGACTATCTCGTTCAGAAGAATCTAGTGTCTTCACTACGGAAGATAAAAGTTTTGTCTTGGACTCTTCCTCCACCGGTTCAGAAGTATACAGGGTTTCATAGAAAGAGGCGAGTTCTTCCAATATATCACCAGGGGTATGTAACGTGATAGAATCTTTTTTAAGGGCGTTGATAACTTTTGAGCTTTGGCGCGTATTTTCGAGATTGAAAAAGTATTGAGAGGGTTTTTCGAATTCTGTATAAAACCTCTCCTTAGATCGAATCTTTGCTCCTTCTACAGCTTTGTTGTCTACATTCAGAATTTCTTGCCTAACTTTCTTTATCCTTTCGATCTTATCTTTATGGTTGTTGGATGTTACAAGGTCGTTCAGTTGGGATTTGAGTTTACGACGAGCTAAGAGTCTTCCTTTTGCTAGTTTCTTAGAAAATCTAATAGATATATGCTTTAATTTCTTTTTGCCCATATCCCACCAGATGTTGAGATCTTTAAAACTCGACTTGCGTTTTCGCCAGTGTAGCCAAAAGGTTTCGACCTTTGAAATATATTTTTCGTTTTGTAACAAGGAGGTATTGAATTTCCAAGTACCTGGTCCTTTTTCAGGGGAGTTTGGTAGTTGAAAGGAGAGACTTACTGCATTGTGATCAGAGTAGGGGAAATGGATAATACTACATATTCTACTATTGCAAAATATCTCACTGGAAACGTAAAACTTATCTAAGCGGCACGAAACCAAGCCATCGGCACTATTCCAAGTAAAGACTCTAGAGGAAAGGTGCATATGGCGGTAAACATCTTTGAGGTCATACATTTTATTTAGCTGCTGTAAGGCACGTAAGGCAGAGATAGCTAAGTCTCTATCGCCACCATTTTTATCCAGAAATATATCCTCAATAGAGTTGAAATCTCCACCTAGCACTGTAGGGATGCCTCCTTTTAGAACAGGCGCTAAATTTCCAAAAAACATTTTCCTATGGTAAACCTGGTTTGGAGCATAGATGTTGGAAAATTGAATTAATTGGCCTTCTATCTCAACTATGGTAATGAGATACCTGCCAGAGAGGTCAATAGAATTGGAAAGGACTTTGACATTTAACCTTTTCGAAAAAAGAGAGACCACACCAGCACTGTGGCTTTCACCTGGTGCCAAAAAGACAGGACCCTCCCATAGGGATTTAATCTCTTTCTTGTGTCTCTCATCCAGGTGTGTCTCTTGTAAGAAGACAACATCAGGTCGTAGCTGATGTAACCAATGGAAGATATCAGAGCGCTTTGAACTGGTCTTAAGTCCGTGAGTATTTATTGTGATGCATTTTATGTTCATTGCTTAGATTGTTTTAGCCCCAGTGAGAGGGATGCAATAGTTGAATGTCGTATATATGATAAAGATACCTATTTGCTTTTCTTGTTTTTCTTCTTCTTTTGTTTCCTCCCCCAGGTTGCACTCTCTTTCGACTTTGTTGTGGATGAAGATTCTGTTCCCTCGACTTCCTCTATCCCCCTCTTGGATCCTATGGTTGAATCAGACAGCTCGCCTTCCTCTTTTCCGTCCTCGTCGTCTACGGGCGGGCCTTGCGGTGCGGCTTCCGAAGCCGTGGGTCCCTTTTTCACTTGAAGACTGGTCTTCTTCCCCAGAACCGGTGGTATCAGCGAGGCCGCCAGACTTTCTGTGTTCTTCACCAGTTTCTGGAGATTAGATTCTTGTTGAAACCTTTCCGCAATTTCTTTTTGGTCGGTTACTAGGATTAGGACATTGGGATCCTGGGGCTCTTTGTGTTGTTCTACAGGCATCTCAATGTCGGCTCTTTCTGTTTGCTCTTCTGCTTTCTTCTCCTCCACTTCCGGGAGTGGGCCGGCAGTTTTAGGTTCTGGGTCTTGTTGCTGGTTTGGAAGATCTGTGACCCACTCTGGGCAAGCCATTGACTTGTGACCTACATCACCGCGAATTTGGCACATGGGTGCTTCCTGGCAATCGCGGCTTGAGTGGCCCAGCTCGCTGCAGTTGAAGCACCTCGTGCGCTTGCATTCCCGAGCTTGATGACCGCTTGCGTCACATCTTCTGCAAGTGCGCTCCATTCCGGCATATCGGATAGGAAACGCCTCACTTCCAAAGTGAATGAAGCTTGGTACCGGCTTCCTCAACTTTACTCTCAAATGTCGCACCCCATTTTCAACGCCGGGCATGTATGGGTGTTGGCCTCGGCGGCAGCCCAGCACCTCCCCATACGCCGACAGCTTCCTCCTAATAGTATGGTCGCTAAGCTCGTAAGGAATATTTAGAACTTGGACGTTAACGATCGGGGAAACTGGGTCGTATACTTCGTATTCCTTTCCATTCTCCTCGTTAAGGAATGACGATAGCTGAAGTAGTCTTATACTTTCCTCGGCTGTCCTAAACGTGAGGATTACATCATTTAGGCTCGAACGACAAATAGAGATTGGCTTGGCTTGTGCTGCTCTCCCTACCGCAGCGTAAAAAGACCTGAGGTCCAATTCTTCCCCTGGTGGGATGCTTATCCTGACCGATCTTGGTCTCGGTAGCTTACTGATGGTTCCGAACGGTCCACCAAAATTTGCCAAACTGGACTGGTTACCTTGCGAGACAGTTGATCGTTGGGTTACTTGGGAGTAACTTGCCTCCATCTTGGTAAATACGCGTTGTTGCTTCCCTTAAATAATACTAACTTGTCCGACAGAGCTTCGCCGTCCAACAAGTCAAAAGGCCGAGAAGCGATAACGATTTAGTGTCATGAGTTTGCTGCCTCTTCTCAGCACTCCGAGCAATCACGTGGGTGACTTTGCGTACGCAAAAAAATAATAGAATAAAGTGAAGCCTACAACACCAGGTGTTCCCAGGCGGTCACCCATCCAGGTACTGACCTGGCCCGACCGTGCTTGACTGCGGTGATCGGACGAGAACCGGTATATTCACGGTGGTATGGTCGTAGGCATGATAAGTGGTGTACAAAATGCATGTAATAGCTGATTCCAGACATTTTTCCAGCATTGGGCTGTACAATATGCAATAGGAGTTCAGGACCCATGGTTAGTACTGCCCCTCTGGCCAAAAGGTTTGATACTTTCCTAGTGCATTGATGGCCCCAGTTCGATGCCAGTGCAAGATTGTTGTTTATTTTCGAAATTCGTGCCTTCATAACTTCTCCCAGCCTTGTTGCACACATGACAAGAAGATAGGCTGAAGGACTTTGAGCTACTGAACGGCTTTTGGTCTGCGTTTCTTTTATTTGATTCAGTTCATTTAATGATGACATCAAATTGGTGGAGAATATTCTATTCTGCTGCCAATTGGATTTCTGCTTGATTGGCTGGGTTTGGAGGCTGGATTGATGTGACGTCGCTAGTGATTGGCCAAGGGCTGGATCAATCTGACGTCAGTTAATCAAGAGATGAGTGGAGTTAATTGAATTAGTTGATTAAGCAGGGGACTAGCGCGAACGCAGGTCCCCACTACCAGAAATTGTACGGTCGAGTTACCAACGTTTGTGGTAATCGCAGGGGTCAGCCCAACCGGTCTGCAATGGAAGGGCCTCACCCTGGAAGAAACTCCTTGTTGATCGAGTTGTCTTCCCCGTCAGGTAAGTATGAAGTGTACAGTGTTGTGATTTGAAGCCCGACTCTCAGAGGAGATCATGATGATTGTGGGAGGATGCAGAAAGCACGGATTTTGCAGCAAAAATACATCTGATCGACGAGAAACACGAAATGAGGGGTTCCCGAGAGGGTTGTTTCTCGTGACAAGCTAAAGCAACTATCATTTCTAAGAAACTAATGTGTGCCGGTTTTTTGTAAGAATGCTGGAACTGCTTTTTAAGCAAGCAAGGTAGTCTTTGCTCAATTCGAATAGTTTTTAAAAAACAATGATAAAATGCTCCGAGGCACTAAAAATCTTAGCTAGGCATTTTTTATAGAAGCCAACTTGATTTCGAAATCGATTCTGAATGGAGTTTGAATACCTGAATTGTTAGAGGGTATAAGGCAATAAGGCCCGTGTGAGTGAGATTCTAGTTTTATAAGAAACTAAAGAAAGAAGGCCTATAGATTGATAGATTTGTTAGGACTTGGACGTAATTCACGATTTTGAGAATGAAGCAGCTTACCATGTTTTGAAACAGGCCAAACAGATAAATATGAGACCAAGCTTGGGAAACCGGCCTGCAAAACAAAATCACGATAATAAGAAAATTGAAAATAGAATCTAGAGGATAATAAAAAGAAAAATAGAATCTAGGAAAGCCGAGCCTTTACAATTATTTTTGAGATTGAAAACGACTCAACTAAATGCATATGACACGAACCTTGATGATTTGAGAAAGTCCTGAGCAGTACTGCAAGCCTACAAGAAAATGAGACTTTGTAAAATTCTAGACAAGTTTCAATTGATTACTAAAAGGGGGTGGGCCATCCATGGCGGTACTGCAATACCAGGACAACCCGTGCCCGGGGTGAAGCAAGCTTCAAACCCACGGACCATTTCCAAAAATCAGTTTAATATTTGAGCACCCTTGGGTGCATATCAGATATTAAGCTGATAAGAACAGATACTTTTTTTCTTTTTCAAATTTTTTATTTAACGGAGGTGCCCCCCGTTAAGCGGTAGGTACACCCCCTTCCCCCCATAGATATGGCAAGGGCAGTATACTTAACACAAAATCAGATTAATTACAATATACGAAGTTTAGGATGAATTAAAGTTAATACAGAACTACAAGATTAATTACAATTTAAACTTTTAACAAAATACACTCAACAAATTAATATATACACTATAAACTACGGGCCTGCTATTTACACCTACAAGCAATCTTCTACTTGTCAAACATTAATTTTCAGGGTATTATTCTCCAAACTTGCGAGTACATTGTTTGTTGTTAGTAACTTCAGGGCGAGCCCTGAGTCTATTCTGGTAGTGTTAAATGCACTTAAGCACCTATCTTGGATTTCTGCACGAATTTCAGAGGTGATTTGGAAACTAGATTTTTCCTTATGATCATAGACAAGCTCACAGCGACATTTCCAAATGAAATAACAAATAAGTTTAATCAAATAAGTTAGAACTGGTCTGCAGGATTTCTCGCAGGTCTCGGGAAGTAAACGAAGTAATACACTACTAGGGTTGATGTTGAATTTCTCAGAGCCTAAACTCCGCAGGATAGTTTTAAAGTGTATCTATGTCTCTTTTGCAATAGGACATTGAAGAAAAACATGATCAATAGTTTCTGGAACATTTGTGCATCTTTTACAAAATCCATCTGTTCTACATCCCCAGGATTTCACATAGTCTAAAGTTTTTATGACCCTATGGTTTATCTTCCATGCTACGTCGTTTTCGAATCCTGTAGACAGATTGCTCCTACTTGTTTTCCAAATTGTTCTCCAAGGAAGTGGCCGGGAGCCAGTTAGAGCTTCCCATATGGACTGGGATGCTGGTTCGAGAAGAAGGTTGTCCTGGATTAACCGGTAAATGCTCCTTACGCTAAAATTTTGTTCGATCAAGTATGGTACGCTTGTTTTATGCTTGCTGACCAAGGATAGCAGTAGGTCATAAATGGGTGGCCGGAATAAAGAATTAGGGACATTATTGCTTCGTAGAAAAGTCCATATTGTGGCGTACTTTGCCAGTGTGCGAGCTATCCAGTATCGGGCTAGAAAAATCCATTTTGCAGTTGACCTAGGATCAGCCACCCAACGAAGAGAACAGAACAACAAAGCCTGACCTTTTTGTTTCATATTTATTAAACCTAGGCCTCCCTTTTCTATGGGCTGAAAAACAATATCTCTTTTCACCAGTTCGTTTTTTGTGGACCAGAGAAAGCTGAAAATGATTTTATTGATGCGGGTTATTAAGTCTTGAGGAATAGGAAAGATGGTACATAGATATATTAAGCTAGATAGCCCTAAGGTATTGATTATCATTACCTTACCCTTAAGAGAAAGGGATCTGTTGCACCAAGTATTTATGCGTTTCTCCAATTTGTCAATACGTTTAACAAATGATGAGCGCAGGGTTTCCTCGTTTCCGAAATGAATGCCTAGGATGTCAATTCCCCCTGTGATCCAGTTTAAGGCTGGAACAGCATTGCTTGCCATTCCTGAGTACCTTCCGAACCACATGGCTTCAGATTTTCCAGGAGAAAAATTTACTTTTGAGCCTGAGCCACGTGTAAAGATGTTTACTGTGTTGAAAGTTTCTACCACAGATTGTTCGTCTTTGACTATAATCGTTGTATCATCAGCGTATTGAGAAATTTTAACCTCTGACGTGGTACCTGGCAAAGGTAGCCCAGAGATTCGACCGTTTTGCCTAATGATATTCCCAAGGGTTTCCGCTACGAGGCTGTACAGCAAGGGTGACAGAGGACAACCCTGCCGGACGCCCCGCTGCAAAGAGATTTCTCTCGATTTATGCCTGTTATTCATGACTGCAGATCTCACATCAGTGTAAAAAACAGTGATGAAACGCCGAAAAGTGGGGCCAAAGTTCATGCGTGTGAGGGTGAGGTGTAAAAACTCCCATTCGACCCGATCAAAAGCCTTTTCTTGGTCTATTTTCACTATGCCCATAGGGAGGTTTTTCTGTTCTACGTACGAGATACTATCTCTTACTAACCGTAGATTGTCGAATATAGATCTACCAGGAACGCCACATGTTTGATCTTCGCTGAGAACCGAAGACAATACCATTTTGAGACGGTTGGCTAGGGTCTTAGCACCGATTTTGTAATCTACATTTAGCAGAGATATTGGTCTCCAATGTTTTAGGTCCAGACGGTCACCTTTTTTGAATAGAAGGGTGATCAAGGCTAGCCTCAACGACTCTGGTAACTGACCTTTGAGGAGGGAATAGTTTAATACCTCGACTAAGTCTTGTCCTAGGGTTGACCAAAAGCAATGGTAGAATTCTGCTGGAAGGCCGTCCGAGCCAGGGGATTTACCGTTTTGCATGCTTTTAAGAGCTGCAAAACAACTCTCCACATCTAACTCGGATTCTAGACCTTCCTTCTCGTCGTCTGAGAGAAACTTGCTTATGCTCGAGATAAGAAAAGATCTGTCCCTTGGATTAGTTGTCTCTGACTTATATAAGTTTTCGTAAAAACTGGCCGCTGCCTCTGAAATGTCGCTATGTGTTGTTACCCTGCCTGAAGTGGTGTTGAGAGCTGTGATGACCTTGTTTCCCTGCCGAGAATTTTCAAGGTTGAAAAAATATTTACTTGGCTTTTCATATTCGGAATAAAAACGGTCTTTTGACCTTATTTTAGCCCCTTTAACTGCTTTGTTGTCTAAAGCTCTGATTTCATCCTTAATGTTTTCTACTGCCGATTTCATATGGTTCTTTGCATCAAGCTTGATCACGTCAAAAAGTTTCTGCTCCAGATCTCTTCTTTTGGATCTATTAGCACGAGCTAGCTTTTTGGAGAATGCTATGGAAATGTGCTTAATTTTTTTCTTCCCGATATCCCACCAGGCATTCAAGTCTCGAAACGCGAGCTTACGGCTCTGCCAGTGTGTCCAAAATTGACTAATTTTTTTGGCATACTCTCTGTTATCTAAGATGTCGGTATTCATTTTCCAAACTCCTGGGCCTCTTTCTTGAACGCCTGGTGGTCGGAAATCCAGGGTCACAGCGTTATGGTCGGAGAAAGGGAAGAAATTAATGCCACAAAGAGAAGTATTGCCAAATACGTCTTCAGAAACATAGAACCTATCGAGACGGCAAGAAACCTTAGAATCCGCGCTTGACCATGTGAAAAGTCTATCTGAAGGGTGCTTGTTTCTAAATGCATCTTTTAAATGGAATGTTTTCTTCAGGGCTTGCAAAGACCTTAGAGCTGTTACCGCCAAGTCTTTATCTCCTCCTGATTTATCTAGAAAGGCATCCTCAATACAGTTAAAATCCCCTCCTAGAATGGTTGGAATTCCGCCCTTGAGGATTGTATTGAGGTTGTCGAAAAAGGTTTGACGACATGATACTTGATTTGGCGCATAAATATTGCAGAACTGCATTTTTTTGTCGTCTAGGGCTACTAAATAGTTGATGCACCTTCCTTCAAAGTCCATATAATTTGATAATAAGGTAATGTTTAAATGTTTGGCAAAAAGGGATGCCGTGCCTGTACTATGTGGTCCACCTGAGGAAATAAGTACTGTGCCATCCCATTCCTTTTGAAGAACACTTTTTTGTTCTCTTTGTAAGTAAGTTTCTTGTAAAAATATAACATCTGGCTTAAGATTTCGAAGCCATTGAAAGACATTTTGCCTTTTAGCTGGATTCCTAAGGCCGTGGCAGTTTATCGAAATGAGCTTTATTTTCATGACCCCGATAGGTTTGTTTCTGAAGACTTAAGTGGATTGTATGAAAAACAGCTACCTATCCTTACTGTTTCTTCTTCTTTTTCTCAGATTTCGGCACATCTGGTCCAATCGTTGAGCTAGAACCTTCCGATAGTGATCTTTTGGTTGAAACGCTTGAGTCGGAGATTTCGCCTTCTTCCTTCTCGGAGTCGACGATTTCTCCTTCTTCATACCGGATGTCTTGGCACGGCTTCTTCTTTGTTGTTCCGCAGATGGTTGCCGTATGCTCCGCTTGGGCTTTCATCTTTGATATCTGGGATAACTCTTGAACCATCTGCGGAGCTGGGTCGTCCTCCTGTACTTCCATCTCTTCTATGTCCGGATCTTCTTCTCTCTTTTCTTTTTCCTCCACGACCACCATAGTTTTTGTTGGAAGAACTAACAGCAGGACCGGCTCGTCCCGCTGGGATTCCGACTCTGGTGTTTCCGGGATGACGTGTTCCTCTTCAGGTCTGTTGTCTTCTTCGGGTTCTACTTCGTCTGCACCCTCGTCTTTGATTTCCCACCCCGGGCATTCGTCCGCTCGGTGGTTCGTTTCTTCGCAGATGACACACCCCGCTGCGCAAAGTCACACATGCTTCTGACATGGTCTAGGCTCCCGCAGTTGAAGCATCTGTGACGGCTGCACCGACTTGCTGGGTGGTCAGGAGCTTCGCACCTACGGCATGTCGGCTGCTGTCCAGGATATCTCACTCGTATTGCCTCCGCTCCAAAGTGTATGTAGCTGGGTATGTTCGTCCTCAGCCTCATCTCGAAAAATCGATTTCCTGTTTCGATGTCGACGTCTTTGTATTTGAGACGCTTTATATTTGTTATTTCGCCAAATCTTTCTAGCTTGCGGATTATTGCGTCGCTTGAAAGTTCATATGGAACGTCATAAACGTAAACCAGTGTGCTTTTCTGGTCAGGGTCGATTATTTGTAGCTCTTTTCCCTTGTAGTTTATGGTGCCGTGTCGCATCAGTCTAATCTTTGACATCTCATTGATGAGCCTTATAATACAATTGGAGTACATATCAAAGCTAATTGCGCGAGCCCTAACTCCAACTTGCTGCATTAGCACGTCATGAAGCTCTCGAGCACTAAATTCCACACCTTCCGGGTTTATCCTGACGGACTGTGGTCTTTTAAGCCTGCTAATTGTTGAGAAACTTGATCCGGTCGGTCTTTGCGTTCCCACCAAACTTCTCCCATTGTTGGTCACTGCAGCAGACGACATCTTTTCTTCTTTCTCTTCTACTTTGCGTCTTGTTTCTTCTTTAATGTGTACGTGCTTGTTCTTTTTCTGAGCTTTTTTAATCGTCTTCTCAGTTACTTGATCTTAGCCAAAAGGCCGAGAAGCGATAACGATTTAGTGTCATGAGTTTGCTGCCTCTTCTCAGCACTCCGAGCAATCACGTGGGTGACTTTGCGTACGCAAAAAAATAATAGAATAAAGTGAAGCCTACAACACCAGGTGTTCCCAGGCGGTCACCCATCCAGGTACTGACCTGGCCCGACCGTGCTTGACTGCGATGATCGGAGGAGAACCGGTATATTCACGGTGGTATGGTCGTAGGCATGAAAAGTGGTGTACAAAATGCATGTAATAGCTGATTCCAGACATTTTTCCAGCATTGGACTGTACAATATAAAATAGGAGTTCAGGACCCATGGTTAGTTATGCCCCTCTGGCAAAGAGGTTTGATACTTTTCTAGTGCATTGATGGCCCCAGTTCGATGCCAGTGGGAAATTGTTGTTTATTTTCGAAATTCGTGCCTTCATAACTTCTCCCAGCCTTGCTGCACACATGACAAGAAGATAGGCTGAAGGACTTTGAGCTACTGAACGGCTTTTAGTCTGCGTTTCTTTTATTTGATTCAGTTCATTTAATGATGACATCAAATTGGTGGAGAATATTCTATTCTGCTGCCAATTGGATTTCTGCTTGATTGGCTGGGTTTGGAGGCTGGATTGATGTGACGTCGCTAGTGATTGGCCAAGGGCTGGATCAATCTGACGTCAGTTAATCAAGAGATGAGTGGAGTTGATTGAATTAGTTGATTAAGCAGGGGACTAGCGCGAACGCAGGTCCCCACTACCAGAAATTGTACGGTCGAGTTACCAACGTTTGTGGTAATCGCAGGGGTCAGCCCAACCGGTCTGCAATGGAAGGGCCTCACCCTGGAAGAAACTCCTTGTTGATCAAGTTGTCTTCCCCGTCAGGTAAGTATGAAGTGTACAGTGTTGTGATTTGAAGCCCGACTCTCAGAGGAGATCATGATGATTGTGGGAGAATGCAGAAAGCACGGATTTTGCAGCAAAAATACATCTGAACGACGAGAAACACGAAATGAGGGGTTCCCGAGAGGGTTGTTTCTCGTGACAAGCAAAAGCAGCTATCATTTCTAAGAAACTATTGTGTGCCGGTTTTTTGTAAGAATGCTGGAACTGCTTTTTAAGCAAGCAAGGTAGTCTTTGCTCAATTCGAATAGTTTTTAAAAAACAATGATAAAATGCTCCGAGGCACTAAAAATCTTAGCTAGGCATTTCTTATAGAAGCCAACTTGATTTCGAAATCGATTCTGAATGGAGTGTGAATACCTGAATTGTTAGAGGGTATAAGGCAATAAGGCCCGTGTGAGTGAGATTCTAGTTTTATAAGAAACTAAAGAAAGAAGGCCTATAGATTGATAGATTTGTTAGGACTTGGACGTAATTCAAGATTTTGAGAATGAAGCAGCTTACCATGTATTGAAACAGGCCAAACAGATAAATATGAGACCAAGCTTGGGAAACCGGCCTGCAAAACAAAATCACGATAATAAGAAAATTGAAAATAGAATCTAGAGAATAATAAAAAGAAAAATAGAATCTAGGAAAGCCGAGCCTTTACAATTATTTTTGAGATTGAAAACGACTCATCTAAATGCATATGACACGAACCTTGATGATTTGAGAAAGTCCTGAGCAGTACTGCAAGCCTGCAAGAAAATGAGACTTTGTAAAATTCTAGACAAGTTTCAATTGATTACTAAAAGGGGGTGGGCCATCCATGGCGGTACTGCAATACCAGGACAACCCGTGCCCGGGGTGAAGCAAGCTTCAGACCCACGGACCATTTCCAAAAATCAGTTTAATATTTGAGCACCCTTGGGTGCATATCAGATATTAAGCTGATAAGAACAGATACTTTTTTTTTTTTTTTTTTTTTTTGAGTGACCTCCCTGATAAACAGTGGAGGCCACTAACTTTTCACAAAACAACATATATACAATAAAAATGGACGGGGGCTCTTACTTTACACTTTACTGCCTTTTTACTTTACATATTAGACATCACAATTTTCGTAAAATTCTTTTAATAGTGGTTTGTGACTTAACAGGTAGTGTTGCAATTTACGAAGCCGTTTTGGTTCTCTTTTGTGATGCAGCATGCTCATTATTTGTTCGTGAGTGTGCTCCTTTACTTCCAGCAAGTTATAGATTTGTTTGTAGTCCGCTCGAAGACTATTTTTCACCCTCATTATCTCTTTGATTTCCTTTTTCTTTTTCCATCTCTCCTCTTTCTGGATTTCGTGACTGTTTTCCGAGGATGGCCGTTTTGAGGAGTTTGGACCGTTGTTCATCTCAATAGAAGAGGTACTTGAAGCTGATGACATTGCTGACGTTGGGATAAGAGCCTGTTCCACCGGTGCATTCGTTACTAGATCTTACTTGCTTTTAGATGTTGTCATGGGACTCTCTGAATCTTTTATGACTTTCGCCTTCGGGACTGAAGTAGAAACGTCTTTACTTCTAGGCTTCTGCTCTGGATCCTCCATTTCTACTTCTAGCACGTTCATTTCTGTTGTTTTGTCCTCATTCTTGACCTCGTGTACAGCCATGCAGGGATACCAGAACGTTGGGCAATCCCCAAGTGAGTGGTTTGGCTCTCTACAGAGGGAGCACACCCTATGCTTTGGACAAATTCTTTTGACGTGACCTGGACTTCCACAGTTAAAGCACCGAACCTCCTTACAGGCTGTTGCAAGGTGCCCAACCTGGTCACATTTCCGGCACGTCCTCGGCTGACCGTTGTACCGCAGCATTACGGTATATGCTCCCACCTGCAGAAAGCTGGGGATATGCCTTTCCAGTTCGATGCATACCGTCGTTATTCCATTTTCCACTTCTGTGTCCGGGATCTTGTTCCTTTTGACAAACTTTACTTTTCCATACTCTTTCAACCGCTCCTGGTAAAATTCTTCCGCTATTTCAAAGGGCGAGTAGAACACTGACACGTATGTAGTATTTGTGTCAGGGTCCTGCACGCCTACTTCTGTTCCACCGATCTTGACATTTCCTTCTCTCAATATCTTCTCCTTTTGCTCCATGGTCTTTACTGTCACGAGATAATCTGCGAACTGCGTCTTCTGGATGCTGTAGGGATCGTATTGATCCTTTAAAGCATCCAGTACCTCTATCGGCGTCACCGATAGTTCCCGCGTCTTTAAGATTACGGACCAAGGTCTGTACCCGAAATCCTCCTTCGACTTTATCTCCATGATGATTTCGGGCGACGCGACTGCACTGTAACTTTTGGCCATTATGGCCTAAAAACGAACTTTTTGGATTGCGCGAGCGCAATCCATTAGGATGCCTCCTGATAAACAGTGAGACACCCTTCACTTTCATATGAAAACAACAACATATATACAATTTAAAAGCCAAAAGGCTCGGACGGTACTATTTACAAAATAAAGCGAAATGTTGCTGCTACGTACTTTTCCGAATGAAAAGAATTTCAGAAAGGTTCCTAGAGATGCAGGTCTAAGGAAGCGGAAAATGTTGATGGGTATGTTGCAGCAGCAAATTTCTTACAAAGTAACGCGATTACGGCTATAATTCAACTCAATTAAAATTTGAAGAATAATTTTTCCTCCTCAATCTTAAATAAAATTTCATCAATTGAAAAATTCTGGAGGGATTTACCTTTGTCGGTGTGTCGGGTATTTAAAGCGACTAAGCAGCGAGTCTTAATTTCGTTTTTAATAGCTATTATGATGTCTTTGCTTTCCACTTGGATTTTGTCATAGAGGTATTGACATCTATAAATCCAAATTTTGTAACAAATTACCTTAATGATAAATGTCAGGAGTGACCTGTAACGAATAGGGGTTGACTGTGGAAGAATCCTAAGTAACACTGTGTCAGCCCTAACATTAAACGAGGGAGAGCCTAGTTGTAGGAGTATCTTTTTGAAGTTAATCCAGGTTTCTATTGCCACGGGACACTGTAGAAATATATGCTCTATCGTTTCTGTTGAAGTTCTACATCTTTTACACATCCCATCAGTCCTTATGCGCCAACTCCTAAGATATTCTAAAGATTGTATTACTCTGTGCGTGATTTTCCATGAAATTTCGTTTTCGTAGCCTGTTGATAAGGTAGTTGTTGCCGAGAGCCAAATTTTAGACCAATTTGCCTCTGGTGGGCGATTTAAATCGGTCCAATAGGTTTGGCCTCTTGGGGTCTGTACTTGCTGAGCACAAATGGTTTTATAAAGATTACTAACTACAAAACTTTTTTCTATCGATAATAGAATTATTTTACTAAAATTATTAAATACGGATATTAAATTATTATAAAAACTACAACGTACGAGAGAGTTTGGAATAGAATTACTCCTTAGAAACTGCCAGGAGGGTAGGTATTTACCAAGGTGTCTACCAACCCAATACCTGGCTAAAAAGACTCACTTAGACTTAGCTTCTTTGTCTGTTATCTTTCCTATCGACCCTAACATCAAAGCTTGGTTTTTCCAAACAATGTTGCACAGGCCGAGGCCACCTTTTTCACGAGGTTGAAAGATCAGCCCCCTCTTTACTAGTTCCGTTTTATTTGACCAAAGGAAATTAAAAGCCAGCTTATTTATTCTTGTCACTACTGCAGATGGTATTTGGTAAACAGTTCCTAAAAAAACCAAGCCAGATAGACCGAGAGAGTTTAGAATTATGACTTTTCCATGTAAGGACAGACGTCTATTTGACCATGCTTGTAATTTTTGCTCAAGCTTGTTTGTTCTCTTATCCCACGCTTCTTCTACGGCTTCTTGGGATCCAAAGGGGATTCCTAAAATGGTGGTGTCCTTTATAACCCAATTCAGTTCTGGCACAGGGCTTTCAGGGCACCCGTGTAGTCTGCCAAACCAGATTCCTTCTGACTTGCCTTTGTTCAGATTTATTTTTGAACCTGAACCTTTCTCGAAAATTTTTACTGTTTTCAGGGCCTCCTCAGCTGAAGGGACATCCACAGCAAAAACAGTCGTATCATCTGCATACTGACTTATTTTTGCCTGCAAGCCCGTTCCCGGAAGAGGAAGGCCTCTGATTCTAGGGTTTTCGCGAATAATATTTCCTAACGTCTCTGCTACTATACAATAAAGCAACGGAGATAAAGGACAACCTTGTCTTACTCCCCTTTCTAATTGGAACGGCTTTGACTTGTAACCATTGTTCAAGATGCTCGAGGTAACATTGCAGTATATTGATTTTACAAAAAGGCAGAAATTTGGGCCAAAATTCATGAGAGTCAAGAAAGATTGAAGGAAGTCCCAATTAACTCTATCAAAAGCCTTTTCTTGGTCTATTTTGATGAGAGCTAAGGTAGACTTCTTCTGTGCTAAATAAGCTATAGAGTCACGCAATAGAAACAGGTTATCAAATATCGAACGGCCTGGAACGTTACATGTTTGATCCGGATTCAAAATGGACGGGAGAACTAATTGGAGACGATTTGCTAAAACTTTAGTTCCGATCTTATAGTCGACGTTTAATAAGGATATTGGACGCCAATTCTTGAGATCTTCTCTGTCGCCCTTTTTGAACAGAAGTGTAATTAAAGCTAGTCTCATAGATTCTGGAAGGGAGCCCGAGAGGAGGCTTTTATTTAGAACCTCTACTAGGTCTTTACCAATGATGTTCCAGAAATATTTGTAAAATTCAGCCGGGAAACCATCGGAACCTGGGCTTTTCCTTGATTTCATCTCTGACAAGGCGGTGTAGGCCGAGTCGAGACAAATGTCTCCCTCTAAACTATCCCGTTCGTCATCGTCGAGTGATGTCCTGATGGAAGATAGAAGTTTTTCTTGTTCTGTTAAATCTGGTTTCTCTCTAGTATATAAAAGTTTATAGAAAGATGCTGCCTCCTCCAAGATTTTGGAAGAAGCAGTAACTTTTCCCGAATCTGTTTTAACAGCCTTAATGGCTTTTGATGCCTGTCGAGAATTTTCTAGGTTAAAGAAATATTGCGATGGTTTTTCGAACTCATTGTAGAATAGCTCTTTTGAGCGTATCTTTGCCCCGCACACCATTATATTGTCAATATCTCGAATATCTTGTCTCACTTGCTCAATTTCCTTTTTGTTACTATTGTCTACATTGTTAGCTATTAGTCCGTTGAGTCGGGACTCTAGGTTTCGACGGTTGAGTCGATTTTTACTGCAAGTTGATTTAGAAAATCGTATCGAGATGTGTTTAAGTTTCTTTTTGCCTATATCCCACCACACATTAAGGTTTGGAAAATCACTTTTTCTTTTTTGCCAATGTTTCCAGAAAGAAGCTACTTTCGATGTGTAATCTTTATTTTCAAGCAGAGTTGTGTTGAATTTCCATACTCCAAGCCCCCTGTCAAGGGAGTCCGGAGTTTGGAAAGACATCTGCACTGCGTCATGGTCGGAGTAAGGGAAATGTTTAATGCAGCACGAATTACACTTATTTAAAATACTTCCAGATATATAAAATCTATCCAAGCGACAAGAAACAGAGCAATCTGCACTGTTCCATGTAAATTCCCTTGTTGAGGGATTCATATTGCGAAAGACATCCGTCAGGTTGAAGTTTCTTACCAGGTTCTGCAGTGCCCGGAGGGCTGTGACTGCTAGATCCTGATCACCTCCATTTTTGTCTAAGAAGATGTCTTCTATTGAGTTAAAATCACCTCCGATGACTGTTGGAATATCCCTTTTCAGAACATTAGCTAGGTTGTCAAAATAATCTTTTCTATGGCTAACCTTGTTTGGGGCATACACATTGCAAAGCTGCATACGACAGTCGTCAACCTCAACAATTAAGTTGAGATATCTTCCTGACGGATCCGCACGCTTTGAAATGATCTTATGCCCCCATCCCTCAGCTAGCAAAATAGCTACTCCTGCTTTATGGGCTTCCCCTGGGGCTAGAAAAACGTGACCTCTCCAAAATGGCCCGAAGTCAAATTTGTGGTCTTCCAACAAGTGGGTTTCTTGCAAAAAGACCACGTCAGGTTTGTAAGACTTCAACCAATAAAGAACATTTGATCTTTTGTGGGCGTCTCGGAGGCCATGTACATTTATTGTTAATATTTTGATTGTCATCGCTTGGATAGAATTTATTGTGAGTTAACTATTTTAATTATCATACCAGCTTCGGGATCTTTGACGTTTGGGATTTGGTTTTCTCCTGCTTTGCATCTGGACTCGATTTCTTTGAGGCGCTGGACGAGGTGCTAAGTGGCCGTTTCCGGCTGCCTTCCTCGTCCGTTCCCATCTCCTCCTCGCTTTGTGGCTCGTCTGTGTAGATTTTCTCAGGGGTACTGTCGGGATCTGGTAGCTCTGCAAGGTCCCCCACGAGGTTTTCGGGCTGGGAGAACCTTCCTCTGAAGGGGCTTGAGAGTTGGGCCTGGCGTTGTCTTCTCTTTCTGTGTCAGCTTCTGCGGGTGAGGCTGACGACTCGATTTTTCCGGCTGGGACGTTCATCAAGACCTCTGCAACAGCGCCGTAGGCTGCAGAGGTCTTGGGGTTCTCACTGTTGGGGACCACTTCACGGGAAGTGGTCAACGGCTGTAGGTTTTGCTGGCTGTTGGGGCCTTGAGGCTCATGGGATGTCACCTCCTGGGTCTCGGAGTCTTCTCTAGGTGTTCCTTCATCACTTGTCGGTATGGCTGATGGTTGGGCTGCCCTAAATACCTGCCATTCAGGGCAGTCGCTCGTAATGTGTTGCGTTGTGTCACAAAGGCGACACCTCTCGGGTTTTGGGCAGCTGTTCTCGAGATGGTCCGTCCCATTGCAGTTTTAACATCTCATGTTCGGGCATACGTTGGCGAGGTGACTGCTTCCATCGCATTTTCGGCTGGTGGTGACTTGTCCGGTATACCGGACTTGATAGGAGTCTTGGCCGAAATGGATGAAGCTTGGAATTTGCTTGAAAAGCTTCATACGACATTGCCGATGACCGTTTTCGCAGGGAATGTGGTTGTGCAGTTGTCGTTTGAAGCTTACGATTTCCCCGTACCTTTGGAGCTTTCGCTTTACTGCATAGTCGCTTAGTTCAAAAGGTAGGTTCAAAATTCCAAGCGTTGTAATCGGGCTGATAGGGTCAAATATACCAAGCTCAATACCACTGCGTGGCAGAGTAAGGCGTGGGATTTCCATTAACTTTGAAGCGGCCTCGGTCGATGAAAATGTCGCATATATATCCCCTTTGTGGTCCCTTGTAAGAGATATCGGCTTGCTTCCAATGGAATGCTCCAGTGTCTGGTATATCTCCATGACTGTTGGGTTTGTTCCTTTGCTTGGAGTCAGGCGAACTGTTGTCGGACGTTGTAACCTGGATACATTCCTTGCTTGAAATTTAACATTCTCCATTATTCTTACAGTTCGTGACGATGATCCTTCCCTTTTTATATACTGCTGAGAAGGACAAAGCTCCGCCGTCAATCTTAGCCAAAAGGCCGAGAAGCGATAACGATTTAGTGTTCATGAGTTTGCTGCCTCTTCTCAGCACTCCGAGCAATCACGTGGGTGGCTTTGCGTACACAAAAAAATAATAGAATAAATTGAAGCCCACAACACTAGGTGTTCCCAGGCGGTCACCCATCCAGGTACTGACCTGGCCCGACCGTGCTTGACTGCGGTGATCGGACGAGAACCGGTATATTCACGGTGGTATGGTCGTAGGCATGATAAGTGGTGTACAAAATGCATGTAATAGCTGATTCCAGACATTATTCCAGCCGTGGGCTGTACAACATGCAATAGGAATTCAGGACCCATGATAAGTACTGCCCCTCTGGCCAAGTGGTTTGATACTTTTCTAGTGCATTGATGGCCCCAGTTCGATGCCAGTGAGAGATTGTTGTTTATTTTCGAAAATCGTGCCTTCAAAACTTCTCACAGCCTCCCTGCACACATGATAAGATGCTAGGCTGAATGAATTTGAGCGACTGAACGGCTTTTAGTCTGCGTTTCTTTTATTTGATTCAGTTCATTTAATGATGACATCAAATTGCTGGAGAATATTCTACTCTGCTGCCAATTGGATTTCTGCTTGATTGGCTGGGTTTGGAGGCTGGATTGATGTGACGTCGCTAGTGATTGGCCAAGGGCTGGATCAATCTGACGTCAGTTAATCAAGAGATGAGTGGAGTTGATTGAATTAGTTGATTAAGCAGGGGACTAGCGCGAACGCAGGTCCCCACTACCAGAAATTGTACGGTCGAGTTACCAACGTTTGTGGTAATCGCAGGGGTCAGCCCAACCGGTCTGCAATGGAAGGGCCTCACCCTGGAAGAAACTCCTTGTTGATCAAGTTGTCTTCCCCGTCAGGTAAGTATGAAGTGCACGGTGTTGTGATTTGGAGCCCGGCTCCCAGAGGAGATCATGGTGATTGTGGGAGGATGCAGGAAGCACGGATTTTGCAGCCAAAATACATCTCATCGACGAGATACACGAAATGAGGGGTTCCCAAGAGGGTTGATTTTCGTCACAAGCTGATGCAGCTATCATTTCTAAGAAACTAATGTGTGCCGGTTTTTTGTAAGAATGCTGGAACTGTCTTTCAAGCAACCAGGGTAGTCTTTGCTCATTTCGAATAGTTTTTAAAAAACAATGAGAAAATGCTCAGAGGCACTGAAAATCTTAGCTAGGCATTTCTTATAGAAGCCAACTTTATTTCGAAATCGATTCTGAATGAAGTGTGAATACCAGAATTTTTAGAGGGTATAAGGCAATAAGGTCCGTGCGAGTGAGATTCTAGTTTTATAAGAAACTAAAGAAAGAAGGCCTATAGATTGATAGATTTGTTAGGACTTGAACGTAATTCACGATTTTGAGAATGAAGCAGCTTACCATGTTTTGAAACAGGCCAAACGGATAAATATGAGACCAAGCTTGGGAAACCGGCCTGCAAAACAAAATCACGATAATAAGAAAATTGAAAATAGAATCTAGAGGATAATAAAAAGAAAAATAGAATCTAGGAAAGCCGGGCCTATACAATTATTTTGAGATTGAAAACGACTCAACTAAATGCATATGACACGAACCTTGATGATTTGAGAAAGTCCTGAGCAGTACTGGAAGCCTGCAAGAAAATGAGACTTTGTAAAACTCTAGACAAGTTTCAATTGATTACTAAAAGGGGGTGGGCCATCCATGGCGGTACTGCAATACCAGGACAACCCGTCCCCGGGGTGAAGCAAGCTTCAGACCCACGGACCATTTCCAAAAATCAGTTTAATATTTGAGCACCCTTGGGTGCATATCAGATATTAAGCTGATAAGAACAGATACTTTTTTTTTTTTTTTTTTTTTTTTTTTATAGTTACCTCCCTGATGAGCAGTGGAGGCCACTTACGTTTCACAATTCAACATATATACAATAAAAACTGGATGGGGGTCTTACTTCACAATTTTTTGACATATTTTACCTTTCTAAACTTAACTTAATTCATAAAATTCTTTTAAAAGTGGCTTATGATTTGACAGCTGAGAATGTAGTTTACGCAATCTTTCTCCGCTTCCATTCATATTCAGTAAGTGACATATGTCTTCGTGTTTATGCTTTCTGATTTCCAAATAATCGTAGACTTGTCTTTGTTGCAGTGTAAGTCTATTCCTCACTTCTGCTCTTTCTTTCAACGCTTTCTCCCTTTTCTTTTTTCTCCTCTCTTCTTTTTCGGTTTCATCACTATTCGCAGACAGTGACCGTTTGCTGATGCTCTGACCACTACCTGTCTCACCAGAGGAAGCGCTGCTCTCAGACAAAGTTTCAGACTTTGGGATTGGTACCTTTGCTACTGGTGTATTTCCCACACGTTCTGGCTGGCTTCCAGTTGCTGTCATCGCGCTCTCTGAATCTTTCGCTTTAACCTTTAATACTGAAGTGGGTACGTCTCTACCCTTTGGCTTCTGCACTGGATCCTCAACCACTTCTTGCACGATCATCGCTGTTGTCTCGTCTTCAACTTCAACATCGTTTTCTGCCATGCTAGGGTACCAATACGTCGGGCAATCTCCCAGAGAGTGACCTGGCTCTCTACAGAGGGAGCATACCCTCCGCTTCGGACAACCTTTCTTTACGTGACCTGGTTCGCCACAGTTGTAACAACGGACCTCCTTACAGGCTGTTGCCAGGTGCCCAACCTTGTCACATCTGCGGCACGTCCTCAGCTGACCGTTGTACCGAAGCATTACGGTATACGCTCCCACCTGCAGAAAGCTGGGGATATGCCTTTCGAGCTCCATGCACACCGTGGTGATGCCATTTTCCACCTCCGTGTCTGGTATACGACCCCTCTTCACGAACTTAACTTTGCCATAATCTCCAAGACGCTCTTGGTAATATTCCTCTGCTATCTCAAAGGGGGAGTAGTACACCGACACGTAGGTGGTGTTGGTGTCTGGATCCTCCACGTTCGTCTCCTTGCCTTCTATCATAACTGTGCCTTTTCCAAGAATCTTCATCTTTTGTTCGGGCGTCTTTAGCGTTACCATGTAGTCTCCGAACTGCGTTTTCTGGATGCTGTATGGTTCATATTGATCCTTTAAGGCGTCTAGTATGTCCAGCGGCGTCACCGACTGTTCACGCGTCTTTATAATCACAGACCAAGGTCTATACCCGAAATCCTCCTTCGACTTGATCTCCATGACGATTTCGGGCGACGCGACTTGACTGTAACTTTTGGCCATTCTGGCCTAAAAACGAGCTTCGCTTCCACAAAAAACCTCTATCTGATCCGATAGGGCTTCGCCCTCTAACTTAGTCAAAAGGCCGAGAAGCGATAACGATTTAGTGTTCATGAGTTTGCTGCCTTTTCTCAGCACTCCGAGCAATCACGTGGGTTGACTTTGCGTACGCAAAAAAATAATAGAATAAAGTGAAGCCTACAACACCAGGTGTTCCCAGGCGGTCACCCATCCAGGTACTGACCTGGCCCGACCGTGCTTGACTGCGGTGATCGGACGAGAACCGGTATATTCACGGTGGTATGGTCGTAGGCATGATAAGTGGTGTACAAAATGCATGTAATAGCTGATTCCAGCCCCTTTTCCATCCGTGGGCTGTACAATATGCAATAGGAGTTCCGGACCCATGATTAGTACTGCCCCTCTGGCCAAGAGGTTTGATACTTTTCTAGTGCATTGATGGCCCCAGTTCGATGCCAGTGAGAGATTGTTGTTTATTTTCGAAAATCGTGCCTTCAAAACTTCTCCCAGCCTCGCTGCACACATGATTAGATGCTAGGCTGAATGACTTTGAGCTACTGAACGGCTTTTAGTCTGCGTTTCTTTTATTTGATTCAGTTCATTTGATGATGACATCAAATTGGTGGAGAATATTCTATTCTGCTGCCAATTGGATTTCTGCTTGATTGGCTGGGTTTTGAGGCTGGATTGATGTGACGTCGCTAGTGATTGGCCAAGGGCTGGATCAATCTGACGTCAGTTAATCAAGAGATGAGTGGAGTTGATTGAATTAGTTGATTAAGCAGGGGACTAGCGCGAACGCAGGTCCCCACTACCAGAAATTGTACGGTCGAGTTACCAACGTTTGTGGTAATCGCAGGGGTCAGCCCAACCGGTCTGCAATGGAAGGGCCTCACCCTGGAAGAAACTCCTTGTTGATCAAGTTGTCTTCCCCGTCAGGTAAGTATGAAGTGCACAGTGTTGTGATTTAAAGCCCGACTCCCAGAGGAGATCATGATGATTGTGGGAGGATGCAGAAAGCACGGGTTTTGCAGCAAAAATACATCTCATCGACGAGAAACACGAAATGAGGAGTTCCCGAGAGGGTTGTTTCTCGTAGCAAGCTAAAGCAGCTATCATTTCTAAGAAACTATTGTGTGCCGGTTTTTTGTAAAAATGCTGGAACTGCTTTTTAAAGCAAGCAGGGTAGTCTTTGCTCAATGCGAATAGTTTTTAAAAAACAATGAGAAAATGCTCAGAGGCACTGAAAATCTTAGCTAGGCATTTCTTATAGAAGCCAACTTTATTTCGAAATCGATTCTGAATGAAGTGTGAATACCAGAATTTTTAGAGGGTATAAGGCAATAAGGTCCGTGCGAGTGAGATTCTAGTTTTATAAGAAACTAAAGAAAGAAGGCCTATAGATTGATAGATTTGTTAGGACTTGAACGTAATTCACGATTTTGAGAATGAAGCAGCTTACCATGTTTTAAAACAGGCCAAACGGATAAATATGAGACCAAGCTTGGGAAACCGGCCTGCAAAACAAAATCACGATAATAAGAAAATTGAAAATAGAATCTAGAGGATAATAAAAAGAAAAATAGAATCTAGGAAAGCCGAGCCTATACAATTATTTTGAGATTGAAAACGACTCAACTAAATGCATATGACACGAACCTTGATGATTTGAGAAAGTCCTGAGCAGTACTGGAAGCCTGCAAGAAAATGAGACTTTGTAAAATTCTAGACAAGTTTCAATTGATTACTAAAAGGGGGTGGGCCATCCATGGCGGTACTGCAATACCAGGACAACCCGTGCCCGGGCTGAAGCAAGCTTCAGACCCACGGACCATTTCCAAAAATCAGTTTAATATTTGAGCACCCTTGGGTGCATATCAGATATTAAGCTGATAAGAACAGATACTTTTTTTTTTTTTTTTCTTTTTTTTTATAGTGACCTCCCTGATGAGCAGTGGAGGCCACTTACGTTTCACAATTCAACATATATACAATAAAAACTGGATGGGGGTCTTACTTCACAATTTTTTGACATATTTTACCTTTCTAAACTTAACTTAATTCATAAAATTCTTTTAAAAGTGGCTTATGATTTGACAGCTGAGAATGTAGTTTACGCAATCTTTCTCCGCTTCCATTCATATTCAGTAAGTGACATATGTCTTCGTGTTTATGCTTTCTGATTTCCAAATAATCGTAGACTTGTCTTTGTTGCAGTGTAAGTCTATTCCTCACTTCTGCTCTTTCTTTCAGCTTTCTCTCCCTTTTCTGTTTTCTCCTCTCTTCTTTTCCGGTTTCATCACTATTCACAGACAGTGACCGTTTGCTGGTGCTCTGACCACTGCCTGTCTCACCTGAGGAAGCGCTGCTCTCAGACAAAGTTTCAGATATTGGGATGGGTGCCTGTACTACCGGTGTATTTCCAACCCGTTCTGGCTGGCTTCCAGTTGCTGTCAGCGCGCTCTCTGGATCTTTAACATTAGCCTTCAGGACTGATGTAGGTACGTCAATACCCTTTGGCTTCTGCACCGGTTCCTCCATTTCTACTTCTAGCACGTTCATTACTGTTGTTTCATCCTCCTCTTCGACCTCGGTTACCGCCATGCTAGGATACCAAAAGATTGGGCAATCCCCAAGCGAATGACCTGGTTCTCTACAGAGGGAGCACACCCTCTGCTTCGAACAACTCCTCTTGACGTGTCCTGGATCTCCACAGTTGTAGCACCTTACCTCCTTGCAGGTGGTTGCTAGGTGCCCAACCTGGTCACATTTCCGGCACGTCCTAGGCTGACCGTTGTACCGAAGCATAACTGTGTATGCTCCCACCTGCAGAAAACTGGGGATGTGCTTTTCCAGTTCGATACAAACTGTGGTGATACCGTTTTCCACCTCCGTGTTCGGTATTCGGTTCCTCCTGACGTACTTCACTTTTCCGTATTCTCCGAGACGCTCCTGGTAATACTCCTCAGCTATCTCGAAGGGGGAGTAGTACACCGACACGTAGGTGGTGTTGGTGTCCGGATCTTCAACACTCGTCTCCTTGCCATTGATCACAACTTTACCTTCTCTCAGAATCTTCATTTTCTGCTCAGACGTCTTCAATGTAACGGCGTAATCTCCAAACTGCGTCTTCTGGATACTGTAGGGATCGTATTGATCCTTTAAAGCATCCAGTACTTCTATCGGCGTCACCGATAGTTCACGCGTCTTTATAGTCACAGACCAAGGTCTGTACCCGAAATCATCCTTCGACTTTATCTCCATGACGATCTCGGGCGACGCGACTTGACTGTAACTTTTGGCCATTATGGCCTAAAAACGAACTTCGCTTCCACAAAAAACCTCTATCTGATCCGATAGGGCTTCGCCCTCTAACTTAGTCAAAAGGCCGAGAAGCGATAACGATTTAGTGTTCATGAGTTTGCTGCCTCTTCTCAGCACTCCGAGCAATCACGTGGGTGACTTTGCGTACGCAAAAAAATAATAGAATAAAGTGAAGCCTACAACACCAGGTGTTCCCAGGCGGTCACCCATCCAGGTACTGACCTGGCCCGACCGTGCTTGACTGCGGTGATCGGACGAGAACCGGTATATTCACGGTGGTATGGTCGTAGGCATGATAAGTGGTGTACAAAATGCATGTAATAGTTGATTCCAGCCCCTTTTCCATCCGTGGGCTGTACAATATGCAATAGGAGTTCCGGACCCATGATTAGTACTGCCCCTCTGGCCAAGAGGTTTGATACTTTTCTAGTGCATTGATGGCCCCAGTTCGATGCCAGTGAGAGATTGTTGTTTATTTTCGAAAATCGTGCCTTCAAAACTTCTCCCAGCCTCGCTGCACACATGATTAGATGCTAGGCTGAATGACTTTGAGCTACTGAACGGCTTTTAGTCTGCGTTTCTTTTATTTGCTTCAGTTCATTTAATGATGACATCAAATTGGTGGAGAATATTCTATTCTGCTGCCAATTGGATTTCTGCTTGATTGGCTGGGTTTTGAGGCTGGATTGATGTGACGTCGCTAGTGATTGGCCAAGGGCTGGATCAATCTGACGTCAGTTAATCAAGAGATGAGTGGAGTTGATTGAATTAGTTGATTAAGCAGGGGACTAGCGCGAACGCAGGTCCCCACTACCAGAAATTGTACGGTCGAGTTACCAACGTTTGTAGTAATCGCAGGGGTCAGCCCAACCGGTCTGCAATGGAAGGGCCTCACCCTGGAAGAAACTCCTTGTTGATCAAGTTGTCTTCCCCGTCAGGTAAGTATGAAGTGCACAGTGTTGTGATTTGAAGCCCGACTCCCAGAGGAGATCATGATGATTGTGGGAGGATGCAGAAAGCACGGGTTTTGCAGCAAAAATACATCTCATCGACGAGAAACACGAAATGAGGGGTTCCCGAGAGGGTTGTTTCTCGTAGCAAGCTAAAGCAGCTATCATTTCTAAGAAACTATTGTGTGCCGGTTTTTTGTAAGAATGCTGGAACTGCTTTTTAAAGCAAGCAGGGTAGTCTTTGCTCAATGCGAATAGTTTTTAAAAAACAATGAGAAAATGCTCAGAGGCACTGAAAATCTTAGCTAGGCATTTCTTATAGAAGCCAACTTTATTTCGAAATCGATTCTGAATGAAGTGTGAATACCAGAATTTTTAGAGGGTATAAGGCAATAAGGTCCGTGCGAGTGAGATTCTAGTTTTATAAGAAACTAAAGAAAGAAGGCCTATAGATTGATAGATTTGTTAGGACTTGAACGTAATTCACGATTTTGAGAATGAAGCAGCTTACCATGTTTTGAAACAGGCCAAACGGATAAATATGAGACCAAGCTTGGGAAACCGGCCTGCAAAACAAAATCACGATAATAAGAAAATTGAAAATAGAATCTAGAGGATAATAAAAAGAAAAATAGAATCTAGGAAAGCCGAGCCTATACAATTATTTTGAGATTGAAAACGACTCAACTAAATGCATATGACACGAACCTTGATGATTTGAGAAAGTCCTGAGCAGTACTGGAAGCCTGCAAGAAAATGAGACTTTGTAAAATTCTAGACAAGTTTCAATTGATTACTAAAAGGGGGTGGGCCATCCATGGCGGTACTGCAATACCAGGACAACCCGTGCCCGGGGTGAAGCAAGCTTCAGACCCACGGACCATTTCCAAAAATCAGTTTAATATTTGAGCACCCTTGGGTGCATATCAGATATTAAGCTGATAAGAACAGATACTTTTTTTTTTTTTTTTTTTTTTTTTTGAGTGACCTCCCTGATAAACAGTGGAGGCCACTAACTAGTCACAACATATATACAAATAAAAACATCAACGGGCTGGGGATTACTTTAATACACTTTACCGACTATACTTATGTAACTCAATTCAAATGTCCATATCTGTGTCGAAATCTTTCTTTACAGGTATGTTGTTGAAAATGCAATGGTGTAGTTTCAACGTCCGGTCTGGGGTTATAGCTTGGTACACCACGTGTATTATCTGATCATGACTGTACTTCTTCAGGACCAGCTTGTCATATATCTCTTTCTGCTTTTCTGAAAGTGCACCTCTTGCTCTCATGTTCTCTCTCAATTCCTTTTTCTTTTTCCTCCTTTCCTTATCTTCAATTTCGTCACTGTTCACTGAGAGTGGCCGTTTGCTGGTTGTTTTGTCACTGTTTGTCTCTATAGAGGAGGTACTGTATGTGGACGATGTTTCAGACATTTGGTTGGGTTCCTCTACTGGTGTGTTTGTTTTTCGGTCTGGTTGGCTTTTCGACTTTACTGGGCTCTCTGAATCGTTTTTGGCTTTGGCCTTCAGGACTGATGTTGGGACTATTTCCATTTTCTCCTCTGCTGTATCTCCTTTGTCTTCCACCTCGTGCTCCGCCATGCAGGGGTACCAGAAGGTGGGGCAGTCTCCCAGCGAATGACCTGGTTCTCTACAGAGGGAGCACACCCTACTCTGCGGACAACTCCTCTTAACGTGCCCCGGATCTCCACAGTTGTAGCACCGTACCTCCTTGCAGGTTGTGGCTAGGTGCCCAACCTGGTCGCACTTCCGGCACGTTCTGGGCTGTCCGTTGTACCGCAACATCACGGTGTATGCCCCCACCTGTAGAAAACTGGGGATATGCCTCTTCAGCTCAATACAGACAGTGGTGATGCCATTCTCCACCTCCGTGTCCGGTATACGACCCCTCCTCACGTACTTAACTTTGCCGTACTCTCCGAGGCGCTCTTGATAGTATTCCTCCGCTATCTCGAAGGGGGAGTAGTACACCGACACGTAGGTGGTGTTGGTGTCTGGATCCTCTACCCTCGTCTCTTTCCCATTAATCTCCACTTTTCCTTTTCCCAGAATCTTCATCTTTTGTTCGGACGTCTTCAGCGTTACTGTGTAATCTCCAAACTGCGTGAGCTGGATGCTATAAGGATCGTATTGGTCCTTTAAAGCCTGTAACACGTCTATCGGCGTCACCGATAGTTCACGCGTCTTTAATAAAACCGACCACGGCCTAAATCCAAAGTCCTCCTTGGACTTGATCTCCATGACTTCCTGCGACGCGACTTCACTGTAGCTTTTGGCCATTATGGCCTAAAAACGAACTTCGCTTCGCGGAAAAACCTCGATCCAATCGGATAGGGCTTCGCCGTTTGATTTAGCCAAAAGGCCGAGAAGCGATAACGATTTAGTGTTCATGAGTTTGCTGCCTCTTCTCAGCATTCCGAGCAATCACGTGGGTGACTTTGCGTACGCAAAAAAATAATAGAATAAAGTGAAGCCTACAACACCAGGTGTTCCCAGGCGGTCACCCATCCAGGTACTGACCTGGCCCGACCGTGCTTGACTGCGGTGATCGGACGAGAACCGGTATATTCACGGTGGTATGGTCGTAGGCATGATAAGTGGTGTACAAAATGCATGTAATAGTTGATTCCAGCCCCTTTTCCATCCGTGGGCTGTACAATATGCAATAGGAGTTCCGGACCCATGATTAGTACTGCCCCTCTGGCCAAGAGGTTTGATACTTTTCTAGTGCATTGATGGCCCCAGTTCGATGCCAGTGAGAGATTGTTGTTTATTTTCGAAAATCGTGCCTTCAAAACTTCTCCCAGCCTCGCTGCACACATGATTAGATGCTAGGCTGAATGACTTTGAGCTACTGAACGGCTTTTAGTCTGCGTTTCTTTTATTTGATTCAGTTCATTTAATGATGACATCAAATTGGTGGAGAATATTCTATTCTGCTGCCAATTGGATTTCTGCTTGATTGGCTGGGTTTTGAGGCTGGATTGATGTGACGTCGCTAGTGATTGGCCAAGGGCTGGATCAATCTGACGTCAGTTAATCAAGAGATGAGTGGAGTTGATTGAATTAGTTGATTAAGCAGGGGACTAGCGCGAACGCAGGTCCCCACTACCAGAAATTGTACGGTCGAGTTACCAACGTTTGTGGTAATCGCAGGGGTCAGCCCAACCGGTCTGCAATGGAAGGGCCTCACCCTGGAAGAAACTCCTTGTTGATCAAGTTGTCTTCCCCGTCAGGTAAGTATGAAGTGCACATTGTTGTGATTTTGAGCCCGGCTCTCAAAGGAGATCATGATGATTGTGGGAGGATGCAGAAAGCACGGGTTTTGCAGCAAAAATACATCTGATCGACGAGAAACACGAAATGAGGGGTTCCCGAGAGGGTTGTTTCTCGTGACGAGCTAAAGCAGCTATCTTTTTTGTAAGAATGCTGGAACTGCTTTTTAAGCAACCAGGGTAGTCTTTGCTCAATTCGAACAGTTTTTAAAAAACAACGAGAAAATGCTCAGAGGCACTGAAAATCTTAGGTAGGCATTTCTTATAGAAGCCAACTTTATTTCGAAATCGATTCTGAAGAAGTGTGAATTTTTAGAGGTTATAAGGCAATAAGGCCCGTTTGAGTGAGATTCTAGTTTTATAAGAAACTAAAAAAAGAAGGCCTATATATTGATAGATTTGTTAGGACTTGAAAGTAATTCACGATTTTGAGAATGAAGCAGCTTACCATGTTTTGGAACAGGCCAGACAGATAAATATGAAACCAAGCTTGCGAAACTGGCCTGCAAAACAGAATCACGATAATAAGAAAATTGAAAATAGAATCTAGGAAACCCGAGCCTTTGCGATTATTTTTGAGATTGAAAACGACTCAACTAAATGCATACGACACGAACCTTGATGATTTGAGAAAGTCCTGAGCAGTACTGCAAGCCTGCAAGAAAATGAGACTTTGTAAAATTCTAGACAAGTTTCAATTGATTACTAAAAGGGGGTGGGCCATCCATGGCGGTACTGCAATACCAGGACAACCCGTGCCCGGGGTGAAGCAAGCTTCAGACCCACGGACCATTTCCAAAAATCAGTTTAATATTTGAGCACCCTTGGGTGCATATCAGATATTAAGCTGATAAGAACAGATACTTTTTTTTTTTTTTTTTTTTTTTTTTTTTTAGGATGCTCCTGATGAACAGTGAGTCACCCTTAACTTTAATTACAACAACAACATATTTACAGATAAAATACAACGGGAAGGGGCATTTTTTTAACTGTAAAATATACAGATATAGCACAAGAAATAACCAGATTATAATTCATTTTTTCAATTTTTCATTCTTTTTTTTTTTTTTTTTTTTTTTTTTTTTTCTTTTTTTAACAATAATCAAGCAAATATCAAGTTACTTTTACTAAATTTAATAAGAATATTAAAATATTTACAACTTAACATGGTTAAATATTGAATATAAGAGTTTCGTCTTGTTCTTTGCAGAGTATGTCCTTATAACTCCAAATCTTGAATTCTTGCTGTAGTATACCGGTGCTTTGCTTGGATAAAGTTACACGGGAGCGAATTTCTGCTTTAATTTGGTGGATTATTACCGTAGGATCAGTTCGACGTCCTTCGAATTTGCGTTTACAACGAGAAAGCCATATGTTGTATTTAATCAGCTTTAGAGTATAAGCACATAATAACGACTTGAACTTGTCATTGCATTTCGGAAAACGATGTAGATATACGAAGGACGGGCACAGTGAAAAGGAGCCGACGATTGAGGTAATTAGTGTTGTAAAGCCTTTCCAAACAGTCTTGGCTGGTGCGCACTGAAGAAAAACATGATCCATTGTTTCGACCAACGGGCACAGATCACAGTTAATAGGAATGTTCAAACCCCAACTTCGGAGGTATGATGAGGTTTTAAGAACGCGATGCACAATCTTCCAGCTTGTGTCACTCTCCGGACCGGTCGAAAGTCCATTCCTTGCCGTACACCAAATTTTTGGCCAACTTATATTCGACAAAGTAAGATCGTGTACCCATTTGGTTTGCGCTTTAGGGCAAGAATATTGCTTACTTAATAGCACAGCATAAATGTTTCTAACGGTGGAGGTATTAGCGGCGAACGATGCAACGTTGTTAGAGTTCTCGGATATATTCTGCAGTAGTCTGTCATAAAGAGGGGGTCGGTGAAGCGAGTGCGGACGAGAGTTTGCCTTTAGAAATGAAGCTGTTGGACAGTATTTCACAAATGCGCGGCCAATGTAGTACCGAGGCAAAAATATACACTTATTGAGGTAAGTTTGATCTACAAGCTTCTTTAGAAAATTTAGCTTCAGTGCCAGACACTTAGATGCAATGTTGGTCAGACCTAAACCTCCTTTCGCCACTGGTTGATAGAGTGTACACCTTGAGACGAGTTCGTTCTTATTGCTCCAGAGAAAAGAGAAAATCACGCGATTTATCTCTTTAAGAATGTCTCTAGGTGGATCAAAAATTGATCCGACATAGACGAGTCCTGCCAGTGCTACACAGTTTACGATCATTATCTTTCCTTTTAAAGAAAGAGATCGGCTGGACCAAGCTTCTAAGCGGTTTCTAAGCTTACAAAGACGTTTTTCCCAAGACTGATGTTCTGCTTCAGGGGAGCCGAATGTTAGACCAAGAATCTCCATATCTTGGTCCGTCCAAGAAAGAGGTGAAGAGTGCCGCGTTATTACTTGATTATGATTGAACCAACGACCTTGTGACTTGCCTACTGAATAGTTTACCTTAGCACCAGACCCTTTCTCGTAAATAGAAAGGGTTTCCAATGTCGAGTCTGCAGACGCCTCTGTTCGAACGAAGATTGTAGTATCATCCGCGTACTGGGTGATCTTTAACTGCTCAGAACAACCTGGAAGGTGAAGACCAATTATATCGTTATTTTGGCGAACAATGTTTCCTAGTACTTCCGCGGTAATGCTGAAGAGGAGAGGCGACAAAGGGCAGCCCTGGCGAACCCCACGCGTTAGAAAGATTTTCTCGGACAAGTGTCCATTGTTGGTAGCACGGCAATATGCAGAGCAATACAGAGAAGAAATGAAACTCTGAAACCGTGGCCCAAAATTCATCTTGGACAATAGCAGGCTTAGAAAACGCCAGTCAACTCTGTCAAATGCCTTTTCTTGATCGATTTTCAGAACAGCAAGACTTAGGTTCTTCTGGCCAATATAGACGAGGCAGTCGCGAATGAGAATCAAATTGTCATTGATGGAGCGACCTGGTACAGAACAAGATTGATCCGGATGCATAATGTGCTGTAAAACACCGCGTAGACGCAAAGAAAGAGCTTTAGAAGCAATTTTGTAATCTGTGTTCAAAAGAGAAATCGGCCGCCAGTTCTTAATATCCTCTTTATCTCCCTTTTTAAAAAGAAGAGACAGGATAGCCCCAGACATAGAATCTGTTAACCGACCTCTAGCAAGGCAAAACTCAATCACATCCATGAAATCATCCGCAATACAAGTCCAAAAATGCAAATAGAACTCAGCCGGAAGACCATCAGATCCAGGAGATTTTCCAGCCTGCATTAAACGAAGAGCGGTGAGGCATTCATCTTTCGTGAGAGGACCCTCAAGGGTATTCTGAGCATCCTTTGGCAAGAACCGCGTTACTGAATCCAACAAAAATTTTTGTTCCGAATCATTTGCCGACTCAGCTGAGTAAAGAGAAGAATAGAAATCTGAAATGTGCGCTAGAATGTCTTCAGAAGTTGTAGCCTTGGAACCGTCTTCTCGTTTCATAGACGATATGACTTTTTTGGCCTGGCGACTGTGTTCAAGAGAGAAAAAATAACTAGATGACTTCTCGTAGTAAGAGTAATGAAACTCTTTCGCCCGCAAACGAGCTCCTGACAATAAAAAATTATCATGAGCCTCTAACTCTTTTAAGGCATCCGTTAGCTCAGCATTACTAGGATCTGTTGAACGGAGAAGTTGTATTTTTGCTTGCAAACGATTGCGTTCCTGGCGGCGAGACTTTGCCAATTTTTTGGAGAATTTTATTGAAAGATGCTTGATCTTCCTTTTCAAAAAATCCCACCAAACATCTAACTTTCCAGAGAAGTCAGATTTACGTCCCTGCCAGTGCTTAATGAGCGTCTCAACTTTTTCAACAAATGATTCATTGTTCAGCAATGAACAATTGAACTTCCAAGTCCCTGGTCCTTTTTTTGGAGCATCTGGAAGAGAAAAGTAAATGCAAGGGGCGTCATGATCAGAAAAAGGGTAGCAAATGATTTTCGATTTACTGCAACACTTAGAAATGTCATTGGAGAGAAAAAACTTATCCAGTCGACAATGAACACAATTATTAGACCATGTGAAAGTTCGATCGGATGGATGTTGGCCTCGAAATATATCGACAAGTCCAAATAGACGTTTTAATTTTCGTAGAGAATTGAGATCGGAAACACCTAACTGACGATCACCGCCTTCTTTGTCAAGATAGAGATCCTCGATACAGTTAAAATCTCCTCCAACAATC
Source organism: Pelagia noctiluca (assembly GCA_963924455.1). Classification (NCBI taxonomy): domain Eukaryota; kingdom Metazoa; phylum Cnidaria; class Scyphozoa; order Semaeostomeae; family Pelagiidae; genus Pelagia; species Pelagia noctiluca. The sequence goes on along the minus strand of OZ004324.1, from coordinate 3,957,203 downwards.
GAAGGAAGGTGGCCCTTGACAACGCTGATCAGAGAATTAAAGAAGTCTGCTCGGTCCGAAATAGTATTTGGAGCGTAAACGTTCAAAAGCTGTAACGATGAGTATCCAAGATCCAGGACGAGATTAAGCCATCTCCCCTCCAAGTCAGATGTTTTGTAGGAAAGAGTACCTGGAAAATCTTTACGAAGTAGTATGCCAACGCCACAGCTGTGTGAAGATCCGAAGGAGAAATGAGCTTGACCTTCCCAATCTTCCAGAAAGGCATTTTGATCTGCTTGGTTACAAATGTGAGTCTCTTGTAAGAAAATGATATCAAATGAGAAGGAAACTAGCCATAATAAAACTCGTTGTCTCTTTGCACGGTCACGCATCCCATGAACGTTAATACTAATCGCCTTCAGACATTTTTGATTCATTATTCTGGTTTAATTGAGAGGCCGCAGCTCTTGACTTCTTGGACTTCCCTTTCCTTCTAGATTTATCATCAGTGGCTTTCTCTGTACTTTCGCTATCATCCAGGTCCCGTTTTTGAGAACCCGAAGAAAGCTCTTGATTGACAGGTTTTGGGGGAACAGATTTTGGTTGTGACGAACCAAGAGGATAACTAGGAGCAGTTGGTGTAGGTAGAACCGATAAGTCATAAACCTTATTAGCTTTCCCTCTTGCTGATGATGACTTCCGCCCGGAGGCCTGTTCCGAAAGAGCATCTCCCCAAATCAAGTCAGTCTCTTCTGTAGTGTTATCAGCAGCATTATCTACCGGGTCAGCTTCATCATCTGCCTCATTAATGTTCTCCATAGGGTCAGCTACATTATCAGAATTAGCTGCAGAATCCTCGGAGTCAGCGCCAGATTCAGCAGAGGTATCCTCAGTTTCAGATTCTATTTCAACTGCATCAATCCAGCCATCAACGCAGTAACGTAAGGTATGATCCTGACCACCACATAAAGGGCACATTCTTGGTTTTGGGCAAACAGTTCGCTCATGACCAGTTTCGCCACAATTGTAACATTTGTAAATCCTGCAAGTCGAGGCAATATGACCAGGCCTATCACATCTGCGACAGGTTGGAGGTTGCCCAGGGTAGCGAATCATAATTGAGTAGTCACCAATCTGGATAAAGCTAGGAACATGTCGAGTCAAAGACATTCTAACTGTAACAAGACCATTGAATACATCTGTTCCTTGAATTTTTGCACGTCTGATTTCGATAACCTTTCCGAATTGCGATAAGCGATTGATTAGAACTTTCTCCTTCATTTCAAAGGGAGCATAGTACACAGAAATATAAACATATGTCATTCCAACGTCATTTATTGCTAATTGTACACCATTAGCAGTGATACAACCATTCTTCAGCAACTGGTCCCTTTCATCAGTAGTAGCGAACGTGACAACATAGTCCCGATTTGCATGTTGCTGAATGCAGAGAGGATTAAATCCAACTTCTTGCAAAGCCTCCAACAAAACTCTGTTCCCAATATTCAGTTGACTTGCTCTAACCAGAACACTTGTGGGCCGCCTTCCTGTCTGTGAATTTGGACGATCCAAATTTATCTTCGGTGGAGCAGCATCAGCAACAGCAACACTTGAGGTAGACGGCTTCTTCAATAACATCTCCTTGAAGGAAGGTTTGGTTGAATCGGTGGTTGTCATCCTTTCTTTCAACTAACCAAATGGTAATATAGCTCGTTTGTAGATTGCTTTCGATCTTTGCTGTGTGAATCAGCTCTTCTCAGCTTGAGGAATCCTCTGAGGCCTTAGCCAAAAGGCCGAGAAGCGATAACGATTTAGTGTTCATGAGTTTGCTGCCTCTTCTCAGCACTCCGAGCAATCACGTGGGTGGCTTTGCGTACGCAAAAAAATAATAGAATAAAGTGAAGCCTACAACACCAGGTGTTCCCAGGCGGTCACCCATCCAGGTACTGACCTGGCCCGACCGTGCTTGACTGCGGTGATCGGACGAGAACCGGTATATTCACGGTGGTATGGTCGTAGGCATGATAAGTGGTGTACAAAATGCATGTAATAGCTGATTCCAGCCCCTTTTCCAGCCGTGGGCTGTACAATATGCAATAGGAGTTCAGGACCCATGATGAGTACTGCCCCTCTGGCCAAGAGGTTTGATACTTTTCTAGTGCATTGATGGTCCCAGTTCGATGCCAGTGAGAGATTGTTGTTTTTTTTCGAAAATCGTGCCTTCGAAACTTCTCTCAGCCTCGCTGCACACATGACAAGAAGATAGGCTGAAGGACTTTGAGCTACTGAACGGCTTTTAGTCTGCGTTTCTTTTATTCGATTCAGTTCATTTAATGATGACATCAAATTGGTGGAGAATATTCTATTTTGCTGCCAATTGGATTTCTGCTTGATTGGCTGGGTTTGGAGGCTGGATTGATGTGACGTCGCTAGTGATTGGCCAAGGGCTGGATCAATCTGACGTCAGTTAATCAAGAGATGAGTGGAGTTGATTGAATTAGTTGATTAAGCAGGGGACTAGCGCGAACGCAGGTCCCCACTACCAGAAATTGTACGGTCGAGTTACCAACGTTTGTGGTAATCGCAGGGGTCAGCCCAACCGGTCTGCAATGGAAGGGCCTCACCCTGGAAGAAACTCCTTGTTGATCAAGTTGTCTTCCCCGTCAGGTAAGTATGAAGTGCACATTGTTGTGATTTTGAGCCCGGCTCTCAAAGGAGATCATGATGATTGTGGGAGGATGCAGAAAGCACGGGTTTTGCAGCAAAAATACATCTGATCGACGAGAAACACGAAATGAGGGGTTCCCGAGAGGGTTGTTTCTCGTGACGAGCTAAAGCAGCTATCTTTTTTGTAAGAATGCTGGAACTGCTTTTTAAGCAACCAGGGTAGTCTTTGCTCAATTCGAACAGTTTTTAAAAAACAACGAGAAAATGCTCAGAGGCACTGAAAATCTTAGGTAGGCATTTCTTATAGAAGCCAACTTTATTTCGAAATCGATTCTGAAGAAGTGTGAATTTTTAGAGGTTATAAGGCAATAAGGCCCGTCTGAGTGAGATTTTAGTTTTATAAGAAACTAAAAAAAGAAGGCCTATATATTGATAGATTTGTTAGGACTTGAAAGTAATTCACGATTTTGAGAATGAAGCAGCTTACCATGTTTTGGAACAGGCCAGACAGATAAATATGAAACCAAGCTTGCGAAACTGGCCTGCAAAACAGAATCACGATAATAAGAAAATTGAAAATAGAATCTAGGAAACCCGAGCCTTTGCGATTATTTTTGAGATTGAAAACGACTCAACTAAATGCATACGACACGAACCTTGATGATTTGAGAAAGTCCTGAGCAGTACTGCAAGCCTGCAAGAAAATGAGACTTTGTAAAATTCTAGACAAGTTTCAATTGATTACTAAAAGGGGGTGGGCCATCCATGGCGGTACTGCAATACCAGGACAACCCGTGCCCGGGGTGAAGCAAGCTTCAGACCCACGGACCATTTCCAAAAATCAGTTTAATATTTGAGCACCCTTGGGTGCATATCAGATATTAAGCTGATAAGAACAGATACTACACTTGATCCTAGCCAAAAGGCCGAGAAGCGATAACGATTTAGTGTTCATGAGTTTGCTGCCTCTTCTCAGCACTCCGAGCAATCACGTGGGTGGCTTTGCGTACGCAAAAAAATAATAGAATAAAGTGAAGCCTACAACACCAGGTGTTCCCAGGCGGTCACCCATCCAGGTACTGACCTGGCCCGACCGTGCTTGACTGCGGTGATCGGACGAGAACCGGTATATTCACGGTGGTATGGTCGTAGGCATGATAAGTGGTGTACAAAATGCATGTAATAGCTGATTCCAGCCCCTTTTCCAGCCGTGGGCTGTACAATATGCAATAGGAGTTCAGGACCCATGATGAGTACTGCCCCTCTGGCCAAGAGGTTTGATACTTTTCTAGTGCATTGATGGCCCCAGTTCGATGCCAGTGAGAGATTGTTGTTTTTTTTCGAAAATCGTGCCTTCGAAACTTCTCTCAGCCTCGCTGCACACATGACAAGAAGATAGGCTGAAGGACTTTGAGCTACTGAACGGCTTTTAGTCTGCGTTTCTTTTATTCGATTCAGTTCATTTAATGATGACATCAAATTGGTGGAGAATATTCTATTTTGCTGCCAATTGGATTTCTGCTTGATTGGCTGGGTTTGGAGGCTGGATTGATGTGACGTCGCTAGTGATTGGCCAAGGGCTGGATCAATCTGACGTCAGTTAATCAAGAGATGAGTGGAGTTGATTGAATTAGTTGATAAAGCAGGGGACTAGCGCGAACGCAGGTCCCCACTACCAGAAATTGTACGGTCGAGTTACCAACGTTTGTGGTAATCGCAGGGGTCAGCCCAACCGGTCTGCAATGGAAGGGCCTCACCCTGGAAGAAACTCCTTGTTGATCAAGTTGTCTTCCCCGTCAGGTAAGTATGAAGTGCACATTGTTGTGATTTTGAGCCCGGCTCTCAAAGGAGATCATGATGATTGTGGGAGGATGCAGAAAGCACGGGTTTTGCAGCAAAAATACATCTGATCGACGAGAAACACGAAATGAGGGGTTCCCGAGAGGGTTGTTTCTCGTGACGAGCTAAAGCAGCTATCTTTTTTGTAAGAATGCTGGAACTGCTTTTTAAGCAACCAGGGTAGTCTTTGCTCAATTCGAACAGTTTTTAAAAAACAACGAGAAAATGCTCAGAGGCACTGAAATTCTTAGGTAGGCATTTCTTATAGAAGCCAACTTTATTTCGAAATCGATTCTGAAGAAGTGTGAATTTTTAGAGGTTATAAGGCAATAAGGCCCGTTTGAGTGAGATTCTAGTTTTATAAGAAACTAAAAAAAGAAGGCCTATATATTGATAGATTTGTTAGGACTTGAAAGTAATTCACGATTTTGAGAATGAAGCAGCTTACCATGTTTTGGAACAGGCCAGACAGATAAATATGAAACCAAGCTTGCGAAACTGGCCTGCAAAACAGAATCACGATAATAAGAAAATTGAAAATAGAATCTAGGAAACCCGAGCCTTTGCGATTATTTTTGAGATTGAAAACGACTCAACTAAATGCATACGACACGAACCTTGATGATTTGAGAAAGTCCTGAGCAGTACTGCAAGCCTGCAAGAAAATGAGACTTTGTAAAATTCTAGACAAGTTTCAATTGATTACTAAAAGGGGGTGGGCCATCCATGGCGGTACTGCAATACCAGGACAACCCGTGCCCGGGGTGAAGCAAGCTTCAGACCCACGGACCATTTCCAAAAATCAGTTTAATATTTGAGCACCCTTGGGTGCATATCAGATATTAAGCTGATAAGAACAGATACTTTTTTTTTTTTTTTCTTTTTAAAATTTTTATTTAGCGGAGGTGCCCCCTGTTAAGCAGTAGGTACACCCCCTTCCCTCCATAGACATGGCAAGGGCTCTAAATTACAAAAATCGTATTAATTAAATTCAACATAATCCTACCAACATTAACACAATGCTACAACATTAATTACAATATAAATGTTTGTTTATAACATAGATGAACAACAATAATTTGCAGAAAAAAGAACAGTTCTAACGTCTCTTTTTGTTTTGGATCTAACTCAACAGTTTATCAGTCCAATCGTCTCTTCTCTATCTTACAACTAAACTATATACAAATTTAAAACAACAAAAATACACTCAAAAACTTTAATATATACACTATACACTGTTAAAACGAGCCTGCTATTTACAACAATCATACAAGCGATCTTGCACTTGTCAAAATCTTGATTCTTAAGAAATTATCTTGCTGATTACATGTTTAGTGTTAAAAAGCCGTTTTCGACCTTTGCAAGAATGTTTTTTGCTGTTAAGAGCTTCAAGCTTAGCCCAGAATCACGACTAGCGGTGTTAAAAGCGATTTGACAGCGGTCGCGTACTTCACGACGGATTTCAGAAATAATTTGCTTACTTCTTTTGATTCTATTTTCGTAAACATATTCGCAACGACATTTCCATATGAAGTAACATATGACTTTTATGAGATAAGTAACTACCGGTCGGTTATCTTTGCTACACTCGTTTGGTAATATGCGGAGAAAAACAGTTTCTGAATTAACGTTAAAGGATTCAGAGGCCAAAGAAAAGAGTATGGGTTTAAAGTGAATCCAGGTTTCAATGGCAACTGGGCACTCAAGAAACGTGTGTTCAATGGTTTCTTGTAAATTTTTGCAACGTTTGCATTTTCCATCGGTCCTACAGCCCCAACCCTTAACATAATCAAGGGTTTTTAGGCACCGATGACTTAATTTCCATGCGACGTCGTTCTCACAGCCTATCGATAGGGTCGTGCTCAAACTGGTATTCCAAACTGTTGGCCAAGTAATACTTTTGTTTCTTGTCAGAACACGCCATATGTCCTGGGATCTAGGCTCAACAGTCTGATGTTTCAGAATCAACAGATGATTGTTTCGTGCAGTGAAATTGTCCTTGATCATTGAGTCTGTTCTGTTTCTGAATCTATTGACCAAAGAAAGCAGACTATCATAAATCGGAGGACGGTACAAGGAGTTGGGAACTAAGTTGCTACGGAGGAATGACCAAAGGGTTGCATACTTGGAAAGACTTCGGCCAATCCAATATCTAGCAAGAAAAACCCATTTTGCAGTAGCATTTTTGTCCGTTATCTTGGAGAGGCTATTGAGTAAAAGTGCTTGGCTTTTAATCTGCATGTTCACTAAGAAAAGGCCTCCATTTGAAATGGGCTGAAAGACGGTCTCTCGTCGAACTAGTTCATTTTTGCCTGACCATAAAAACTTGAAAATGATAGTGTTAATTCTTGATAAAATTTCTCGAGGAATTGGGAAAATATTACAGAGATATATTAGGCCTGATAGACCAATGGTATTGATTATCATTACCTTTCCCTTCAAAGACAGTGATCGGTTCGACCATGATGATATCCTTCTTTCAAGTTTATCAACACGTTTAGAAAAGGACGAATGAACTGATTTCTCATTTCCGAAACAAATACCTAAAACTTCTATTTCGTCTTTGATCCATGATAGGGAGGGCACGATAGATGTGCCTCGTCCTGAAAAACTGCCGAAGCCCATGGCTTCCGATTTACCGGGAGAAAAATTAACTTTGGATCCTGATCCTGATTCGAAAGTTGATATCGACTGAAATGTTGCCTCTACCGAAGATTCGGTGGTTACAAGAATAGTTGTATCGTCGGCGTATTGTGATATCTTAGCCACTTTTTGACAACCTGGAAGAGAAACTCCAATGATAGCTTCGTTTTTCCTTATGAGATTGCCTAATGTTTCGGCAACAAGAGAATATAGCAAAGGTGAAAGAGGACAGCCTTGTCTGACTCCTCTTTCCAAAAGGAAAGGCTTAGACTTGTGACCATTGTTCAGGACTATGGATGACACCTGAGTGTAAATGGATAGAATAAAGGAACGGAAAGTGGGTCCAAAATTCATGCGTTCTAGAATTCTCTGCAAGAAATCCCAGTTGACACGGTCAAAAGCTTTTTCCTGGTCAATTTTTACGATTGCTAGGGACGAGCCCTTTTGCTCTACATAACTAATCGAATCTCGGATGAGTCTGAGATTGTCGAAAATTGATCGACCTGGTACACCACATGTCTGGTCCTCATTCAATATTGAGACTAGAACATTTTTCAGACGATTTGCTAGGGTTTTTGTACCTATCTTATAATCTACATTAAGTAGGGAAATAGGACGCCAGTTTCTGAGGTCAGATCGATCTCCTTTTTTGAAAAGTAAGGTTATCTGTGCAAGCCTCATAGATTCCGAGAGGAGTCCATTGTGCAATGAATAGTTTAGAACATCAACTAAATCTGTACCTAAAGTATTCCAGAAGCACTGATAAAACTCAGCAGGGAGTCCATCTGAGCCGGGAGTCTTCAACTTTTTCATGGAAGTAAGAGCTTGGAGACAAGAGTCCGGATCTAGTACATTTTCTAAGGATTCACGTTCCTCTTGAGACAAAAAAAGGTTAATAGAGGAAAGAAGATGCTCTTGACAATGAGCATCGATTGCCTCTTTCGAATAGAGCTTTTTATAGAATGATGCGGCTTCTTCTAGGATATCATCTTGTAATGTAATCGTGTCCGTTTGGGTCCTCAGTACAGAAATTACCTTATTACTCTGGCGGGAATTCTCAAGCTCAAAAAAGTACTTAGATGGTTTCTCAAACTCTGTGTAAAAGCGTTCCTTTGATCTAATTTTTGCTCCTTTAATTCGAGAGTTATCTAGATCAGTGATCTCAGCTTTGATCCTGTCTATGTCAGATTTGTTGCAATTCAAGTGGTTTGTATTAAGTAGCTCGTTCAATTCTTTTTCTAGCTCTAGACGTGAAGATCTTTTCTCCCTAGCCAATTTTCTAGAGAATTTTATCGATAAGTGTTTGATTTTACGTTTTCCAATATCCCACCAGACATTTAGGTCTCGAAAGCTCATTTTTCGTGATTGCCAATAGGTCCAGAACCCAGGAATTTTTTCTAAATATTCTTCATGCTGAAGTAGGGAGATGTTGAGTTTCCAAACACCTGGCCCCCGCTTTGGGGCCTTTGGTGGATGGAAACTCAAAATCACAGCATTATGGTCGGAAAACGGAAAGTAACAGGTATTGCAAATGGAAGTGTTAACTGAGATCTCCTTAGACACATAAAACTTATCAAGACGGCAAGAGATGGATCCGTCTGCACTGGTCCATGTATACAACTTATTGGAGGGATGTAAGTCCCGAAAGACATCATGTAGACCGAATGTTTGTTTGAGGTTTTGTAGTGATTGTAAAGCTGTGACTGCTAGATCAGAGTCGCCTCCTATTTTGTCTAGATAGACATCTTCGATGCAGTTAAAATCCCCTCCAAGTATTGTAGGAATTCCTCCTTTTAAAATAAAGCCTAAGCTACTGAAAAAGTTTGTCCGGTTTGTGACATGGTTTGGTGCATAAACGTTACAAAATTGTAATGTTTCATCGTTTATGTTGAGAACGGTATTAATTAACCTGCCGAAAGGATCTATATAATTTGAGACTAAGGTAGGGTTGAGGTTTTTGTTGTACAATGAAATAACACCTGCGCTATGAGATTCTCCCGGGCTAAGATATACAAAACCATCCCACTGCAGCTGGATCAAGGACTTATCTGCTGCCTGTAGATGTGTTTCTTGTAAAAAGATTACATCTGCCTTCTGTTGCTTTAGCCATGTCATGATCTGAAGGCGCTTATCGGAAGATCGAAGACCATGACAGTTTATTGTTAAACATTTTAATTTCATCTTAGTTAAGTTTTATGTGTCCTACTGGAGATCTCAGAGGTTGAAACGACCTTACTTTTTATTTTGTGTTTTCCTCGGCTTGCTGCTCCTGACTTCGCTTTCCGTATGGCTGCTGGATGAAGAGGACTCCTCTGATAGAGCTCTTTTCGTTCCTGTGGTTCTTTTCTCTTCTTCCTCGGCGTCATCTGCCCAGGACGTCTTCTTCTGGTTGCTTTCAACGGGTGATGGCGTTTCAAGGTATTCCGTGGACTGGGTTCTGGATTTTTCATCTGTCGTGGCTGGGGCTGATGCAGGGGACGTTTGAGCTGGTGGCGAAGCCTCTGGCAGCTGGAAGTCTGGCAGTATGGATGGTGTAAAGAGCTCGGGGGACGTCGTGTTCTTAGATCTTATCTCATCTTCAATCATTTTGTTGACAGCCGTCTGAAGTGTATCTTCGTCTGAGTCGTCGGAAGATTCTTCATCGTCAGGTGCATCCATTGTCTCCCAGTGGCCACACATCTCAGCAAGATGATCAGTGCTGCTGCAGATGGCACATCGCGGTGGGCTTTGACAGGCAGGGAGAGTATGGTCTTTCTCGTCGCAATTGAAGCATCTTTGCACTCTGCATGAATTGGCAATGTGATCGGGGGAGTCACACTTTCTGCAAGTCGGTGGTTGATTATTGTACCGCACTCGGAGGGACTCACTGCCAAAGTGGATGTAGCTTGGAATATTTTTTTGAAGTTTGATCCTGTAGTTCCGGATCCCATTTTCTACCGATGGCATTCCTGGGTGGTGGCCTCTTCTTGATCCGACGATGTCCCTGTATCTTCTCAGTTTCTCGGCAACAGCCTTGTCCGACAGCTCATAGGGTACCCCAAGAACGACAACGTTGGTAATCGGGTCAACAGGATCCAAAACTTCAAACTTTTCACCTTGCAGCTCGACATATCCAATCGCTAACAGTGCATCCTTTCTCTTCTTGCTAGGGAGGGTAACAACAATATCTCCGTACTGGTTTCTTGCGATTGACACTGGCCCTGCTTTGATATGATTGCTAATAGCATCGTAAATCTCAGTTACATCGGGTAAGAACGTCTTTGGAGTATTTATTCGAACCGTCTGCGGTCGTTCTAACTTGCTTATCGACAAGAATCCAGGCCTTTTAAAAAATTCTGAATTGTAAACAGCTCCATGCAGTTGAACGGGAGCACTATTCTTCGTGACAGCACCAGCGAAATTCATGACAACAAAATTATTTTAATGGTAAACAAACCTCTTGATGATCTTGAGCAACTTCCCAGTTTCCAGCCTTAGCCAAAAGGCCGAGAAGCGATAACGATTTAGTGTTCATGAGTTTGCTGCCTCTTCTCAGCACTCCGAGCAATCACGTGGGTGGCTTTGCGTACGCAAAAAAATAATAGAATAAAGTGAAGCCTACAACACCAGGTGTTCCCAGGCGGTCACCCATCCAGGTACTGACCTGGCCCGACCGTGCTTGACTGCGGTGATCGGACGAGAACCGGTATATTCACGGTGGTATGGTCGTAGGCATGATAAGTGGTGTACAAAATGCATGTAATAGCTGATTCCAGCCCCTTTTCCAGCCGTGGGCTGTACAATATGCAATAGGAGTTCAGGACCCATGATGAGTACTGCCCCTCTGGCCAAGAGGTTTGATACTTTTCTAGTGCATTGATGGCCCCAGTTCGATGCCAGTGAGAGATTGTTGTTTTTTTTCGAAAATCGTGCCTTCGAAACTTCTCTCAGCCTCGCTGCACACATGACAAGAAGATAGGCTGAAGGACTTTGAGCTACTGAACGGCTTTTAGTCTGCGTTTCTTTTATTCGATTCAGTTCATTTAATGATGACATCAAATTGGTGGAGAATATTCTATTTTGCTGCCAATTGGATTTCTGCTTGATTGGCTGGGTTTGGAGGCTGGATTGATGTGACGTCGCTAGTGATTGGCCAAGGGCTGGATCAATCTGACGTCAGTTAATCAAGAGATGAGTGGAGTTGATTGAATTAGTTGATTAAGCAGGGGACTAGCGCGAACGCAGGTCCCCACTACCAGAAATTGTACGGTCGAGTTACCAACGTTTGTGGTAATCGCAGGGGTCAGCCCAACCGGTCTGCAATGGAAGGGCCTCACCCTGGAAGAAACTCCTTGTTGATCAAGTTGTCTTCCCCGTCAGGTAAGTATGAAGTGCACATTGTTGTGATTTTGAGCCCGGCTCTCAAAGGAGATCATGATGATTGTGGGAGGATGCAGAAAGCACGGGTTTTGCAGCAAAAATACATCTGATCGACGAGAAACACGAAATGAGGGGTTCCCGAGAGGGTTGTTTCTCGTGACGAGCTAAAGCAGCTATCTTTTTTGTAAGAATGCTGGAACTGCTTTTTAAGCAACCAGGGTAGTCTTTGCTCAATTCGAACAGTTTTTAAAAAACAACGAGAAAATGCTCAGAGGCACTGAAAATCTTAGGTAGGCATTTCTTATAGAAGCCAACTTTATTTCGAAATCGATTCTGAAGAAGTGTGAATTTTTAGAGGTTATAAGGCAATAAGGCCCGTTTGAGTGAGATTCTAGTTTTATAAGAAACTAAAAAAAGAAGGCCTATATATTGATAGATTTGTTAGGACTTGAAAGTAATTCACGATTTTGAGAATGAAGCAGCTTACCATGTTTTGGAACAGGCCAGACAGATAAATATGAAACCAAGCTTGCGAAACTGGCCTGCAAAACAGAATCACGATAATAAGAAAATTGAAAATAGAATCTAGGAAACCCGAGCCTTTGCGATTATTTTTGAGATTGAAAACGACTCAACTAAATGCATACGACACGAACCTTGATGATTTGAGAAAGTCCTGAGCAGTACTGCAAGCCTGCAAGAAAATGAGACTTTGTAAAATTCTAGACAAGTTTCAATTGATTACTAAAAGGGGGTGGGCCATCCATGGCGGTACTGCAATACCAGGACAACCCGTGCCCGGGGTGAAGCAAGCTTCAGACCCACGGACCATTTCCAAAAATCAGTTTAATATTTGAGCACCCTTGGGTGCATATCAGATATTAAGCTGATAAGAACAGATACTTTTTTTTTTTTTTTTTTTTTTTTTTTTATAGTGACCTCCCTGTTGAGCAGTGGAGGCCACTTACGTTTCACAATTCAACATATATACAATAAAAACTGGATGGGGGTCATACTTCACACTTTACTGACATACTTTACCTTTCTTAACTTAACTTTATTCATAAAATTCTTTTGAAAGTGGCTTATGATTTAACACGTGAAGAAATAGTTTATGCGATCGTTCTCTGCTTGCATTCATATTCAGTAGGTGCAATATGTCTTCATGTGGGTGCTTTCTGATTTCCAAATAATCGTAAACTTGTTTTTGTTCGAATGTAAACTTATTTCTCAATTTTGCTCTTTCTTTCAACTCTTTCTCCCTTTTCTTTGTTCTCTTCTCTTCTTTTTCGGTTTCATCACTATTCACCGACAGTGACCGTTTGCTGGTGCTCTGACCACTAGCCTTCTCACCAGAAGAAGCGCTGCACTCAGACATCGTTTCAGACTTTGAAATTGGTGCCTGTACTACGGGTATATTTCCCATCCGTTCTGGTTGGCTTTCATTTGCTTTCAGTGCGCTCTCTGAATCTTTAGCCTTGGCCTTTAAGACTGATGTTGGTACGTTACTCCCCTTTGGCTTCTGCACCAGATCCTCCACTACTTCTTGCACATTCATCGCTGTTGTCTCGTCCTCCTCTTCAACCTCGTTTTCTGCCATGCTAGGGTACCAAAACGTCGGGCAATCTCCCAGTGAGTGACCCGGCTCTCTACAGAGGGAGCATACCCTCGGCTTCGGACAACCTCTCTTTACGTGCCCTGGATCGCCACAGTTGTAACACCGGACTTCTTTACAGGCTGTTGCCAGGTGCCCAACCTTGTCACATTTTCGGCACGTCCTCGGCTGGCCATTGTACCGAAGCATTACGGTATATGCCCCCACCTGCAGAAAGCTAGGGATATGCTTTTCCAGTTCGATACATACTGTCGTTACTCCGTTTTCTACTTCCGTGCCTGGGATCTTGTTCCTTCTCACATATTTTACTCTTCCATACTCCTTTAACCTCTCCTCGTAGAACTCTTCTGCTATTTCGAAGGGCGAGTAGAACACTGACACAAATGTGGTATTCGTGTCAGGGTCCTGCACACCTACTTCTGTTCCGCCGATCTTGACTTTTTCTTCTCTCAATATCTTCTCCTTTTGCTCCGGGGTCTTTACTGTCACGAGATAATCTGCGAACTGGGTCTTCTGGATGCTGTAGGGATCGTATTGATCCTTTAAAGCATCCAGCACCTCTATCGGCGTCACCGATAGTTCCCGCGTCTTTAAGATTACGGACCAAGGTCTGTACCCGAAATCCTCCATCGACTTTATCTCCATGATGATTTCGGGCGACGCGACTGCACTGTAACTTTTAGCCATTATGGCCTGAAAACGAGCTTCGCTTCCACAAAAAACCTCTATCTGATCCGATAGGGCTTCGCCCTCTAACTTAGTCAAAAGGCCGAGAAGCGATAACGATTTAGTGTTCATGAGTTTGCTGCCTCTTCTCAGCACTCCGAGCAATCACGTGGGTGGCTTTGCGTACGCAAAAAAATAATAGAATAAAGTGAAGCCTACAACACCAGGTGTTCCCAGGCGGTCACCCATCCAGGTACTGACCTGGCCCGACCGTGCTTGACTGCGGTGATCGGACGAGAACCGGTATATTCACGGTGGTATGGTCGTAGGCATGATAAGTGGTGTACAAAATGCATGTAATAGCTGATTCCAGCCCCTTTTCCAGCCGTGGGCTGTACAATATGCAATAGGAGTTCAGGACCCATGATGAGTACTGCCCCTCTGGCCAAGAGGTTTGATACTTTTCTAGTGCATTGATGGCCCCAGTTCGATGCCAGTGAGAGATTGTTGTTTTTTTTCGAAAATCGTGCCTTCGAAACTTCTCTCAGCCTCGCTGCACACATGACAAGAAGATAGGCTGAAGGACTTTGAGCTACTGAACGGCTTTTAGTCTGCGTTTCTTTTATTCGATTCAGTTCATTTAATGATGACATCAAATTGGTGGAGAATATTCTATTTTGCTGCCAATTGGATTTCTGCTTGATTGGCTGGGTTTGGAGGCTGGATTGATGTGACGTCGCTAGTGATTGGCCAAGGGCTGGATCAATCTGACGTCAGTTAATCAAGAGATGAGTGGAGTTGATTGAATTAGTTGATTAAGCAGGGGACTAGCGCGAACGCAGGTCCCCACTACCAGAAATTGTACGGTCGAGTTACCAACGTTTGTGGTAATCGCAGGGGTCAGCCCAACCGGTCTGCAATGGAAGGGCCTCACCCTGGAAGAAACTCCTTGTTGATCAAGTTGTCTTCCCCGTCAGGTAAGTATGAAGTGCACATTGTTGTGATTTTGAGCCCGGCTCTCAAAGGAGATCATGATGATTGTGGGAGGATGCAGAAAGCACGGGTTTTGCAGCAAAAATACATCTGATCGACGAGAAACACGAAATGAGGGGTTCCCGAGAGGGTTGTTTCTCGTGACGAGCTAAAGCAGCTATCTTTTTTGTAAGAATGCTGGAACTGCTTTTTAAGCAACCAGGGTAGTCTTTGCTCAATTCGAACAGTTTTTAAAAAACAACGAGAAAATGCTCAGAGGCACTGAAAATCTTAGGTAGGCATTTCTTATAGAAGCCAACTTTATTTCGAAATCGATTCTGAAGAAGTGTGAATTTTTAGAGGTTATAAGGCAATAAGGCCCGTGTGAGTGAGATTCTAGTTTTATAAGAAACTAAAAAAAGAAGGCCTATATATTGATAGATTTGTTAGGACTTGAAAGTAATTCACGATTTTGAGAATGAAGCAGCTTACCATGTTTTGGAACAGGCCAGACAGATAAATATGAAACCAAGCTTGCGAAACTGGCCTGCAAAACAGAATCACGATAATAAGAAAATTGAAAATAGAATCTAGGAAACCCGAGCCTTTGCGATTATTTTTGAGATTGAAAACGACTCAACTAAATGCATACGACACGAACCTTGATGATTTGAGAAAGTCCTGAGCAGTACTGCAAGCCTGCAAGAAAATGAGACTTTGTAAAATTCTAGACAAGTTTCAATTGATTACTAAAAGGGGGTGGGCCATCCATGGCGGTACTGCAATACCAGGACAACCCGTGCCCGGGGTGAAGCAAGCTTCAGACCCACGGACCATTTCCAAAAATCAGTTAAATATTTGAGCACCCTTGGGTGCATATCAGATATTAAGCTGATAAGAACAGATACTACACTTGATCTTAGCCAAAAGGCCGAGAAGCGATAACGATTTAGTGTTCATGAGTTTGCTGCCTCTTCTCAGCACTCCGAGCAATCACGTGGGTGGCTTTGCGTACGCAAAAAAATAATAGAATAAAGTGAAGCCTACAACACCAGGTGTTCCCAGGCGGTCACCCATCCAGGTACTGACCTGGCCCGACCGTGCTTGACTGCGGTGATCGGACGAGAACCGGTATATTCACGGTGGTATGGTCGTAGGCATGATAAGTGGTGTACAAAATGCATGTAATAGCTGATTCCAGCCCCTTTTCCAGCCGTGGGCTGTACAATATGCAATAGGAGTTCAGGACCCATGATGAGTACTGCCCCTCTGGCCAAGAGGTTTGATACTTTTCTAGTGCATTGATGGCCCCAGTTCGATGCCAGTGAGAGATTGTTGTTTTTTTTCGAAAATCGTGCCTTCGAAACTTCTCTCAGCCTCGCTGCACACATGACAAGAAGATAGGCTGAAGGACTTTGAGCTACTGAACGGCTTTTAGTCTGCGTTTCTTTTATTCGATTCAGTTCATTTAATGATGACATCAAATTGGTGGAGAATATTCTATTTTGCTGCCAATTGGATTTCTGCTTGATTGGCTGGGTTTGGAGGCTGGATTGATGTGACGTCGCTAGTGATTGGCCAAGGGCTGGATCAATCTGACGTCAGTTAATCAAGAGATGAGTGGAGTTGATTGAATTAGTTGATTAAGCAGGGGACTAGCGCGAACGCAGGTCCCCACTACCAGAAATTGTACGGTCGAGTTACCAACGTTTGTGGTAATCGCAGGGGTCAGCCCAACCGGTCTGCAATGGAAGGGCCTCACCCTGGAAGAAACTCCTTGTTGATCAAGTTGTCTTCCCCGTCAGGTAAGTATGAAGTGCACATTGTTGTGATTTTGAGCCCGGCTCTCAAAGGAGATCATGATGATTGTGGGAGGATGCAGAAAGCACGGGTTTTGCAGCAAAAATACATCTGATCGACGAGAAACACGAAATGAGGGGTTCCCGAGAGGGTTGTTTCTCGTGACGAGCTAAAGCAGCTATCTTTTTTGTAAGAATGCTGGAACTGCTTTTTAAGCAACATGGGTAGTCTTTGCTCAATTCGAACAGTTTTTAAAAAACAACGAGAAAATGCTCAGAGGCACTGAAAATCTTAGGTAGGCATTTCGTATAGAAGCCAACTTTATTTCGAAATCGATTCTGAAGAAGTGTGAATTTTTAGAGGTTATAAGGCAATAAGGCCCGTGTGAGTGAGATTCTAGTTTTATAAGAAACTAAAAAAAGAAGGCCTATATATTGATAGATTTGTTAGGACTTGAAAGTAATTCACGATTTTGAGAATGAAGCAGCTTACCATGTTTTGGAACAGGCCAGACAGATAAATATGAAACCAAGCTTGCGAAACTGGCCTGCAAAACAGAATCACGATAATAAGAAAATTGAAAATAGAATCTAGGAAACCCGAGCCTTTGCGATTATTTTTGAGATTGAAAACGACTCAACTAAATGCATACGACACGAACCTTGATGATTTGAGAAAGTCCTGAGCAGTACTGCAAGCCTGCAAGAAAATGAGACTTTGTAAAATTCTAGACAAGTTTCAATTGATTACTAAAAGGGGGTGGGCCATCCATGGCGGTACTGCAATACCAGGACAACCCGTGCCCGGGGTGAAGCAAGCTTCAGACCCACGGACCATTTCCAAAAATCAGTTTAATATTTGAGCACCCTTGGGTGCATATCAGATATTAAGCTGATAAGAACAGATACTTTTTTTTTTTTTTTTTTTTTTTTTTTTTAATAGTGACCTCCCTGATGAGCAGTGGAGGCCACTTACGTTTCACAATTCAACATATATACAATAAAAAACGGGAGGGGGTTTTTACTTCGCACTTTACTGACAAACATTACATTTCTAAACTTCACTTTTTTGGTAGAATTCTCTTAGAAGTGGCTTATGATTTAGCACATGAAAATGTAGTTTACGCAACCGTTCTGGGCTTCCATTAATATTCAGTAAGTTCACTATTTCTTCGTGTGTGTGCTTTCTGATTTCCAAATAGTCGTAAACTTGTTTTTGTTCCAGTGAAAGGCTATTCCTCAATTTTGCTTTTCTTTCTTTCAACCCTCGTTTCATTCTTCTTCTCTCTTCTTTTTCGGCTTCATCACTATTGACAGACAGTGAACGTTTGCATGTACTGCCCGTCTCACCAGAGGAAGCGCTGCACTCAGACATTGTTTCAGACTTTGGAATTGGTGCCTGTACTACGGGTATATTTCTCATCCGTTCTGGCTGGCTTTCATTTGCTGTCATTGCGCTCTCTGAATCTTTAGCCTTGGCCTTTAAGACTGATGTTGGTACGTTACTACCCTTTGGCTTCTGCACCAGATCCTCCACCACTTCTTGCACGTTCATTGCTGTTGTCTCGTCCTCCTCTTCAACGTCGTTTTCTGCCATGCTAGGATACCAATACGTCGGGCAATCTCCCAGAGAGTGACCTGGCTCTCTACAGAGGGAGCATACCCTCTGCTTCGGACAACTTCTCTTTACGTGACCTGGTTCGCCACAGTTATAACAACGGACCTCCTTACAGGCTGTTGCCAGGTGCCCAACCTTGTCACATTTTCTGCACGTCCTCGGCTGACCGTTGTACCGAAGCATTACGGTGTACGCTCCCACCTGCAGAAAGCTGGGGATATGCCTTTCGAGTTCCATGCACAACGTGGTGATGCCATTTTCCACCTCCGTGTCTGGTATACGACCCCTCTTCACGAACTTAACTTTGCCATAATCTGCAAGACGCTCTTGGTAATATTCTTCTGCTATCTCAAAGGGGGAGTAGTACACCGACACGTAGGTGGTGTTGGTGTCTGGATCCTCCACGCTCGTCTCCTTGCCTTTTATCATAACTGTGCCTTTTCCAAGAATCTTCATCTTTTGTTCGGGCGTCTTTAGCGTAACCATGTAGTCTTCGAACTGAGTCTTCTGGATGCTGTAGGGATCATATTGATCCTTTAAAGCATCCAGCACGTCTATCGGCGTCACCGATAGTTCACGCGCCTTTATCAATACCGACCACGGCCTAAATCCGAAGTCCTCCTTGGACTTTATTTCCGTGACTTCCGACGACGCAACTCTGCTATAACTCATCGCCATTACGGCTCAGGAACTCCGCTTCCACAAAAAACCACTATCTCATCCGATAGGGCTTCGCCCTCTAACTTAGTCAAAAGGCCGAGAAGCGATAACGATTTAGTGTTCATGAGTTTGCTGCCTCTTCTCAGCACTCCGAGCAATCACGTGGGTGGCTTTGCGTACGCAAAAAAATAATAGAATAAAGTGAAGCCTACAACACCAGGTGTTCCCAGGCGGTCACCCATCCAGGTACTGACCTGGCCCGACCGTGCTTGACTGCGGTGATCGGACGAGAACCGGTATATTCACGGTGGTATGGTCGTAGGCATGATAAGTGGTGTACAAAATGCATGTAATAGCTGATTCCAGCCCCTTTTCCAGCCGTGGGCTGTACAATATGCAATAGGAGTTCAGGACCCATGATGAGTACTGCCCCTCTGGCCAAGAGGTTTGATACTTTTCTAGTGCATTGATGGCCCCAGTTCGATGCCAGTGAGAGATTGTTGTTTTTTTTCGAAAATCGTGCCTTCGAAACTTCTCTCAGCCTCGCTGCACACATGACAAGAAGATAGGCTGAAGGACTTTGAGCTACTGAACGGCTTTTAGTCTGCGTTTCTTTTACTCGATTCAGTTCATTTAATGATGACATCAAATTGGTGGAGAATATTCTATTTTGCTGCCAATTGGATTTCTGCTTGATTGGCTGGGTTTGGAGGCTGGATTGATGTGACGTCGCTAGTGATTGGCCAAGGGCTGGATCAATCTGACGTCAGTTAATCAAGAGATGAGTGGAGTTGATTGAATTAGTTGATTAAGCAGGGGACTAGCGCGAACGCAGGTCCCCACTACCAGAAATTGTACGGTCGAGTTACCAACGTTTGTGGTAATCGCAGGGGTCAGCCCAACCGGTCTGCAATGGAAGGGCCTCACCCTGGAAGAAACTCCTTGTTGATCAAGTTGTCTTCCCCGTCAGGTAAGTATGAAGTGCACATTGTTGTGATTTTGAGCCCGGCTCTCAAAGGAGATCATGATGATTGTGGGAGGATGCAGAAAGCACGGGTTTTGCAGCAAAAATACATCTGATCGACGAGAAACACGAAATGAGGGGTTCCCGAGAGGGTTGTTTCTCGTGACGAGCTAAAGCAGCTATCTTTTTTGTAAGAATGCTGGAACTGCTTTTTAAGCAACCAGGGTAGTCTTTGCTCAATTCGAACAGTTTTTAAAAAACAACGAGAAAATGCTCAGAGGCACTGAAAATCTTAGGTAGGCATTTCTTATAGAAGCCAACTTTATTTCGAAATCGATTCTGAAGAAGTGTGAATTTTTAGAGGTTATAAGGCAATAAGGCCCGTGTGAGTGAGATTCTAGTTTTATAAGAAACTAAAAAAAGAAGGCCTATATATTGATAGATTTGTTAGGACTTGAAAGTAATTCACGATTTTGAGAATGAAGCAGCTTACCATGTTTTGGAACAGGCCAGACAGATAAATATGAAACCAAGCTTGCGAAACTGGCCTGCAAAACAGAATCACGATAATAAGAAAATTGAAAATAGAATCTAGGAAACCCGAGCCTTTGCGATTATT
The DNA here is from genome assembly GCA_963924455.1 of Pelagia noctiluca. Lineage (NCBI taxonomy): Eukaryota > Metazoa > Cnidaria > Scyphozoa > Semaeostomeae > Pelagiidae > Pelagia > Pelagia noctiluca. The sequence goes on along the minus strand of OZ004324.1, from coordinate 3,936,803 downwards.
TTTGAGATTGAAAACGACTCAACTAAATGCATACGACACGAACCTTGATGATTTGAGAAAGTCCTGAGCAGTACTGCAAGCCTGCAAGAAAATGAGACTTTGTAAAATTCTAGACAAGTTTCAATTGATTACTAAAAGGGGGTGGGCCATCCATGGCGGTACTGCAATACCAGGACAACCCGTGCCCGGGGTGAAGCAAGCTTCAGACCCACGGACCATTTCCAAAAATCAGTTTAATATTTGAGCACCCTTGGGTGCATATCAGATATTAAGCTGATAAGAACAGATACTTTTTTTTTTTTTTTTTTTTTTAGGATGCTCCTGATGAACAGTGAGTCACCCTTAACTTTAATTACAACAACAACATATTTACAGATAAAATACAACGGGAAGGGGCATTTTTTTAACTGTAAAATATACAGATATAGCACAAGAAATAACCAGATTATAATTCATTTTTTCAATTTTTCATTCTTTTTTTTTTTTTTTTTTTTTTTTTTTTTCTTTTTTTAACAATAATCAAGCAAATATCAAGTTACTTTTACTAAATTTAATAAGAATATTAAAATATTTACAACTTAACATGGTTAAATATTGAATATAAGAGTTTCGTCTTGTTCTTTGCAGAGTATGTCCTTATAACTCCAAATCTTGAATTCTTGCTGTAGTATACCGGTGCTTTGCTTGGATAAAGTTACACGGGAGCGAATTTCTGCTTTAATTTGGTGGATTATTACCGTAGGATCAGTTCGACGTCCTTCGAATTTGCGTTTACAACGAGAAAGCCATATGTTGTATTTAATCAGCTTTAGAGTATAAGCACATAATAACGACTTGAACTTGTCATTGCATTTCGGAAAACGATGTAGATATACGAAGGACGGGCACAGTGAAAAGGAGCCGACGATTGAGGTAATTAGTGTTGTAAAGCCTTTCCAAACAGTCTTGGCTGGTGCGCACTGAAGAAAAACATGATCCATTGTTTCGACCAACGGGCACAGATCACAGTTAATAGGAATGTTCAAACCCCAACTTCGGAGGTATGATGAGGTTTTAAGAACGCGATGCACAATCTTCCAGCTTGTGTCACTCTCCGGACCGGTCGAAAGTCCATTCCTTGCCGTACACCAAATTTTTGGCCAACTTATATTCGACAAAGTAAGATCGTGTACCCATTTGGTTTGCGCTTTAGGGCAAGAATATTGCTTACTTAATAGCACAGCATAAATGTTTCTAACGGTGGAGGTATTAGCGGCGAACGATGCAACGTTGTTAGAGTTCTCGGATATATTCTGCAGTAGTCTGTCATAAAGAGGGGGTCGGTGAAGCGAGTGCGGACGAGAGTTTGCCTTTAGAAATGAAGCTGTTGGACAGTATTTCACAAATGCGCGGCCAATGTAGTACCGAGGCAAAAATATACACTTATTGAGGTAAGTTTGATCTACAAGCTTCTTTAGAAAATTTAGCTTCAGTGCCAGACACTTAGATGCAATGTTGGTCAGACCTAAACCTCCTTTCGCCACTGGTTGATAGAGTGTACACCTTGAGACGAGTTCGTTCTTATTGCTCCAGAGAAAAGAGAAAATCACGCGATTTATCTCTTTAAGAATGTCTCTAGGTGGATCAAAAATTGATCCGACATAGACGAGTCCTGCCAGTGCTACACAGTTTACGATCATTATCTTTCCTTTTAAAGAAAGAGATCGGCTGGACCAAGCTTCTAAGCGGTTTCTAAGCTTACCAAGACGTTTTTCCCAAGACTGATGTTCTGCTTCAGGGGAGCCGAATGTTAGACCAAGAATCTCCATATCTTGGTCCGTCCAAGAAAGAGGTGAAGAGTGCCGCGTTATTACTTGATTATGATTGAACCAACGACCTTGTGACTTGCCTACTGAATAGTTTACCTTAGCACCAGACCCTTTCTCGTAAATAGAAAGGGTTTCCAATGTCGAGTCTGCAGACGCCTCTGTTCGAACGAAGATTGTAGTATCATCCGCGTACTGGGTGATCTTTAACTGCTCAGAACAACCTGGAAGGTGAAGACCAATTATATCGTTATTTTGGCGAACAATGTTTCCTAGTACTTCCGCGGTAATGCTGAAGAGGAGAGGCGACAAAGGGCAGCCCTGGCGAACCCCACGCGTTAGAAAGATTTTCTCGGACAAGTGTCCATTGTTGGTAGCACGGCAATATGCAGAGCAATACAGAGAAGAAATGAAACTCTGAAACCGTGGCCCAAAATTCATCTTGGACAATAGCAGGCTTAGAAAACGCCAGTCAACTCTGTCAAATGCCTTTTCTTGATCGATTTTCAGAACAGCAAGACTTAGGTTCTTCTGGCCAATATAGACGAGGCAGTCGCGAATGAGAATCAAATTGTCATTGATGGAGCGACCTGGTACAGAACAAGATTGATCCGGATGCATAATGTGCTGTAAAACACCGCGTAGACGCAAAGAAAGAGCTTTAGAAGCAATTTTGTAATCTGTGTTCAAAAGAGAAATCGGCCGCCAGTTCTTAATATCCTCTTTATCTCCCTTTTTAAAAAGAAGAGACAGGATAGCCCCAGACATAGAATCTGTTAACCGACCTCTAGCAAGGCAAAACTCAATCACATCCATGAAATCATCCGCAATACAAGTCCAAAAATGCAAATAGAACTCAGCCGGAAGACCATCAGATCCAGGAGATTTTCCAGCCTGCATTAAACGAAGAGCGGTGAGGCATTCATCTTTCGTGAGAGGACCCTCAAGGGTATTCTGAGCATCCTTTGGCAAGAACCGCGTTACTGAATCCAACAAAAATTTTTGTTCCGAATCATTTGCCGACTCAGCTGAGTAAAGAGAAGAATAGAAATCTGAAATGTGCGCTAGAATGTCTTCAGAAGTTGTAGCCTTGGAACCGTCTTCTCGTTTCATAGACGATATGACTTTTTTGGCCTGGCGACTGTGTTCAAGAGAGAAAAAATAACTAGATGACTTCTCGTAGTAAGAGTAATGAAACTCTTTCGCCCGCAAACGAGCTCCTGACAATAAAAAATTATCATGAGCCTCTAACTCTTTTAAGGCATCCGTTAGCTCAGCATTACTAGGATCTGTTGAACGGAGAAGTTGTATTTTTGCTTGCAAACGATTGCGTTCCTGGCGGCGAGACTTTGCCAATTTTTTGGAGAATTTTATTGAAAGATGCTTGATCTTCCTTTTCAAAAAATCCCACCAAACATCTAACTTTCCAGAGAAGTCAGATTTACGTCCCTGCCAGTGCTTAATGAGCGTCTCAACTTTTTCAACAAATGATTCATTGTTCAGCAATGAACAATTGAACTTCCAAGTCCCTGGTCCTTTTTTTGGAGCATCTGGAAGAGAAAAGTAAATGCAAGGGGCGTCATGATCAGAAAAAGGGTAGCAAATGATTTTCGATTTACTGCAACACTTAGAAATGTCATTGGAGAGAAAAAACTTATCCAGTCGACAATGAACACAATTATTAGACCATGTGAAAGTTCGATCGGATGGATGTTGGCCTCGAAATATATCGACAAGTCCAAATAGACGTTTTAATTTTCGTAGAGAATTGAGATCGGAAACACCTAACTGACGATCACCGCCTTCTTTGTCAAGATAGAGATCCTCGATACAGTTAAAATCTCCTCCAACAATCGAAGGAAGGTGGCCCTTGACAACGCTGATCAGAGAATTAAAGAAGTCTGCTCGGTCCGAAATAGTATTTGGAGCGTAAACGTTCAAAAGCTGTAACGATGAGTATCCAAGATCCAGGACGAGATTAAGCCATCTCCCCTCCAAGTCAGATGTTTTGTAGGAAAGAGTACCTGGAAAATCTTTACGAAGTAGTATGCCAACGCCACAGCTGTGTGAAGATCCGAAGGAGAAATGAGCTTGACCTTCCCAATCTTCCAGAAAGGCATTTTGATCTGCTTGGTTACAAATGTGAGTCTCTTGTAAGAAAATGATATCAAATGAGAAGGAAACTAGCCATAATAAAACTCGTTGTCTCTTTGCACGGTCACGCATCCCATGAACGTTAATACTAATCGCCTTCAGACATTTTTGATTCATTATTCTGGTTTAATTGAGAGGCCGCAGCTCTTGACTTCTTGGACTTCCCTTTCCTTCTAGATTTATCATCAGTGGCTTTCTCTGTACTTTCGCTATCATCCAGGTCCCGTTTTTGAGAACCCGAAGAAAGCTCTTGATTGACAGGTTTTGGGGGAACAGATTTTGGTTGTGACGAACCAAGAGGATAACTAGGAGCAGTTGGTGTAGGTAGAACCGATAAGTCATAAACCTTATTAGCTTTCCCTCTTGCTGATGATGACTTCCGCCCGGAGGCCTGTTCCGAAAGAGCATCTCCCCAAATCAAGTCAGTCTCTTCTGTAGTGTTATCAGCAGCATTATCTACCGGGTCAGCTTCATCATCTGCCTCATTAATGTTCTCCATAGGGTCAGCTACATTATCAGAATTAGCTGCAGAATCCTCGGAGTCAGCGCCAGATTCAGCAGAGGTATCCTCAGTTTCAGATTCTATTTCAACTGCATCAATCCAGCCATCAACGCAGTAACGTAAGGTATGATCCTGACCACCACATAAAGGGCACATTCTTGGTTTTGGGCAAACAGTTCGCTCATGACCAGTTTCGCCACAATTGTAACATTTGTAAATCCTGCAAGTCGAGGCAATATGACCAGGCCTATCACATCTGCGACAGGTTGGAGGTTGCCCAGGGTAGCGAATCATAATTGAGTAGTCACCAATCTGGATAAAGCTAGGAACATGTCGAGTCAAAGACATTCTAACTGTAACAAGACCATTGAATACATCTGTTCCTTGAATTTTTGCACGTCTGATTTCGATAACCTTTCCGAATTGCGATAAGCGATTGATTAGAACTTTCTCCTTCATTTCAAAGGGAGCATAGTACACAGAAATATAAACATATGTCATTCCAACGTCATTTATTGCTAATTGTACACCATTAGCAGTGATACAACCATTCTTCAGCAACTGGTCCCTTTCATCAGTAGTAGCGAACGTGACAACATAGTCCCGATTTGCATGTTGCTGAATGCAGAGAGGATTAAATCCAACTTCTTGCAAAGCCTCCAACAAAACTCTGTTCCCAATATTCAGTTGACTTGCTCTAACCAGAACACTTGTGGGCCGCCTTCCTGTCTGTGAATTTGGACGATCCAAATTTATCTTCGGTGGAGCAGCATCAGCAACAGCAACACTTGAGGTAGACGGCTTCTTCAATAACATCTCCTTGAAGGAAGGTTTGGTTGAATCGGTGGTTGTCATCCTTTCTTTCAACTAACCAAATGGTAATATAGCTCGTTTGTAGATTGCTTTCGATCTTTGCTGTGTGAATCAGCTCTTCTCAGCTTGAGGAATCCTCTGAGGCCTTAGCCAAAAGGCCGAGAAGCGATAACGATTTAGTGTTCATGAGTTTGCTGCCTCTTCTCAGCACTCCGAGCAATCACGTGGGTGGCTTTGCGTACGCAAAAAAATAATAGAATAAAGTGAAGCCTACAACACCAGGTGTTCCCAGGCGGTCACCCATCCAGGTACTGACCTGGCCCGACCGTGCTTGACTGCGGTGATCGGACGAGAACCGGTATATTCACGGTGGTATGGTCGTAGGCATGATAAGTGGTGTACAAAATGCATGTAATAGCTGATTCCAGCCCCTTTTCCAGCCGTGGGCTGTACAATATGCAATAGGAGTTCAGGACCCATGATGAGTACTGCCCCTCTGGCCAAGAGGTTTGATACTTTTCTAGTGCATTGATGGCCCCAGTTCGATGCCAGTGAGAGATTGTTGTTTTTTTTCGAAAATCGTGCCTTCGAAACTTCTCTCAGCCTCGCTGCACACATGACAAGAAGATAGGCTGAAGGACTTTGAGCTACTGAACGGCTTTTAGTCTGCGTTTCTTTTATTCGATTCAGTTCATTTAATGATGACATCAAATTGGTGGAGAATATTCTATTTTGCTGCCAATTGGATTTCTGCTTGATTGGCTGGGTTTGGAGGCTGGATTGATGTGACGTCGCTAGTGATTGGCCAAGGGCTGGATCAATCTGACGTCAGTTAATCAAGAGATGAGTGGAGTTGATTGAATTAGTTGATTAAGCAGGGGACTAGCGCGAACGCAGGTCCCCACTACCAGAAATTGTACGGTCGAGTTACCAACGTTTGTGGTAATCGCAGGGGTCAGCCCAACCGGTCTGCAATGGAAGGGCCTCACCCTGGAAGAAACTCCTTGTTGATCAAGTTGTCTTCCCCGTCAGGTAAGTATGAAGTGCACATTGTTGTGATTTTGAGCCCGGCTCTCAAAGGAGATCATGATGATTGTGGGAGGATGCAGAAAGCACGGGTTTTGCAGCAAAAATACATCTGATCGACGAGAAACACGAAATGAGGGGTTCCCGAGAGGGTTGTTTCTCGTGACGAGCTAAAGCAGCTATCTTTTTTGTAAGAATGCTGGAACTGCTTTTTAAGCAACCAGGGTAGTCTTTGCTCAATTCGAACAGTTTTTAAAAAACAACGAGAAAATGCTCAGAGGCACTGAAAATCTTAGGTAGGCATTTCTTATAGAAGCCAACTTTATTTCGAAATCGATTCTGAAGAAGTGTGAATTTTTAGAGGTTATAAGGCAATAAGGCCCGTGTGAGTGAGATTCTAGTTTTATAAGAAACTAAAAAAAGAAGGCCTATATATTGATAGATTTGTTAGGACTTGAAAGTAATTCACGATTTTGAGAATGAAGCAGCTTACCATGTTTTGGAACAGGCCAGACAGATAAATATGAAACCAAGCTTGCGAAACTGGCATGCAAAACAGAATCACGATAATAAGAAAATTGAAAATAGAATCTAGGAAACCCGAGCCTTTGCGATTATTTTTGAGATTGAAAACGACTCAACTAAATGCATACGACACGAACCTTGATGATTTGAGAAAGTCCTGAGCAGTACTGCAAGCCTGCAAGAAAATGAGACTTTGTAAAATTCTAGACAAGTTTCAATTGATTACTAAAAGGGGGTGGGCCATCCATGGCGGTACTGCAATACCAGGACAACCCGTGCCCGGGGTGAAGCAAGCTTCAGACCCACGGACCATTTCCAAAAATCAGTTTAATATTTGAGCACCCTTGGGTGCATATCAGATATTAAGCTGATAAGAACAGATACTTTTTTTTTTTTTTTTTTTTTTTTGGATTGCGCGAGCGCAATCCATTAGGATGCCTCCTGATAAACAGTGAGACACCCTTCACTTTCATATGAAAACAACAACATATATACAATTTAAAAGCCAAAAGGCTCGGACGGTAGTATTTACAAAATAAAGCGAAATGTTGCTGCTACATACTTTTCCGAATGAAAAGACTTTCAGAAGGGTTCCTAGAGATGCAGGTCTAAGGAAGCGGAAAATGTTGATGGGTATGTTGCAGCAGCAAATTTCTTACAAAGTAACGCGATTACGGCTATAATTCAACTCAATTAAAATTTGAAGATTAATTTTTCCTCCTCAATCTTGAATAAAATTTCATCAATTGAAAAATTCTGGAGGGATTTACCTTTGTCGGTGTGTCGGGTATTTAAAGCGACTAAGCAGCGAGTCTTAATTTCGTTCTTAATAGCTATTATGATGTCTTTGCTCTCCACTTGGATTTTGTCATAGAGGTATTGACATCTATAAATCCAAATGTTGTAACAAATTACCTTAACGATATATGTCAGGAGTGACCTGTAACGAATAGGGGTTGACTGTGGAAGAATCCTAAGTAACACTGTGTCAGCCCTAACATTAAACGAGGGAGAGCCTAGTTGTAGGAGTATCTTTTTGAAGTTAATCCAGGTTTCTATTGCCACGGGACAATGTAGAAATATATGCTCTATCGTTTCTGTTGAAGTTCTACATCTTTTACACTTCCCATCAGTCCTTATACGCCAACTCCTAAGATATTCTAAAGATTGTATTACTCTGTGCGTGATTTTCCATGAAATTTCGTTTTCGTAGCCTGTTGATAAGCTAGTTGTTGCCGAGAGCCAAATTTTGGACCAATTTGCCTCTGGTGGTCGATTTAAAGTGGTCCAATAGGTTTGGCCTCTTGGGGTCTCTACATGCTGAGCACAAATGATTTTATAAAGATTACTAACAACAAAACTTTTTTCTATCGATGATAGAATTATTTTACTAACATTATTAAATACGGATATTAAATTATTATAAAAACTACAACGTACGAGAGAGTTTGGAATAGAATTACTCCTTAGAAACTGCCAGGAGGGTAGGTATTTACCAAGGTGTCTACCAACCCAATACCTGGCTAAAAAGATCCACTTAGACTTAGCTTCTTTGTCTGTTATCTTTCCTATCGACCCTAACATCAAAGCTTGGTTTTTCCAAACAATATTGCAAAGGCCGAGGCCACCTTTTTCACGAGGTTGAAAGATCACCCCCCTCTTTACTAGTTCTGTTTTATTCGACCAAAGGAAGTTAAAAGCCAGCTTATTTATTCTTGTCACTACTGCAGATGGTATTTGGTAAACAGTTCCTAAAAAAACCAAGCGAGATAGACCGAGAGAGTTTAGAATCATGACTTTTCCATGTAAGGACAAACGTCTATTTGACCATGCTTGTAATTTTTGCTCAAGCTTGTTTGTTCTCTTCTCCCACGCTTCTTCTACGGCTTCTTGGGATCCAAAGGGTATTCCTAAAATGGTGGTGTCCTTTATAACCCAATTCAATTCTGGAACAGGGCTTTCAGGGCACCCGTGTAATCTGCCAAACCAGATTCCTTCTGACTTGCCTTTGTTCAGATTTATTTTTGAACCTGAACCTTTCTCGAAAATTTTTACTGTTTTCAGGGCCTCCTCAGCTGAAGGGACATCCGCAGCAAAAACAGTCGTATCATCTGCATACTGACTTATTTTTGCCTGCAAGCCCGTTCCCGGAAGAGGAAGGCCTCTGATTCTAGGGTTTTCGCGAATGATATTTCCTAACGTCTCTGCTACTATACAATAAAGCAACGGAGATAAAGGACAGCCTTGTCTTACTCCCCTTTCTAATTGGAACGGCTTTGACGTGTAGCCATTGTTCAAGATGCTCGAAGAAACATTGCAGTATATTGTTTTTACAACTAGGCAGAAGTTTGGGCCAAAGTTCATGCAAGTCAAGACAGATTGAAGGAAGTCCCAATTAACTCTATCAAAAGCCTTTTCTTGGTCTATTTTGATGAGAGCTAAGGTAGACTTCTTCTGTGCTACATAAGCTATAGAGTCACGCAATAGAAACAGGTTGTCAAATATCGAACGGCCTGGAACGTTACATGTTTGATCCGGATTCAAAATGGACGGGAGAACTAATTGGAGACGGTTTGCTAAAGCTTTAGTTCCAATCTTATAGTCGACGTTTAATAAGGATATTGGACGCCAATTCTTGAGATCTTCTCTATCGCCCTTTTTGAACAGAAGTGTAATTAGAGCTAGTCTCATAGATTCTGGAAGAGAGCCCGAGAGGAGGCTTTTATTTAGAACCTCTACTAGGTCTTTACCAATGATGTTCCAGAAATATTTATAAAATTCGGCTGGGAAACCATCGGAACCCGGGCTTTTCCTTGATTTCATCTCTGACAAGGCGGTGTAGGCTGAGTCGAGACTAATGTCTCCCTCTAAACTATCCCGTTCGTCATCGTCGAGTGACGTCCTGATGGAAGATAGAAGTTTTTCTTGTTCTGTTAAATCTGGTTTCTCTCTAGTATATAAGAATTTATAGAAAGATGCTGCCTCCTCCAAGATTTTGGAAGAAGCAGTAACTTTTCCCGAATCTGTTTTAACAGCCTTAATGGCTTTTGATGCCTGTCGAGAATTTTCTAGGTTAAAGAAATATTGCGATGGTTTTTCGAACTCATTGTAAAATAGCTCTTTTGAGCGTATCTTTGCCCCGCACACCATTATATTGTCAATATCTCGAATATCTTGTCTCACTTGTTCGATTTCCTTTTTGTTAGTATTGTCTACATTGTTAGCTATTAGTCCGTTGAGTCGGGACTCTAAGTTTCGACGGTGGAGTCGATTTTTACTGCAAGTTGATGTTGAAAATCGTATCGAGATGTGTTTAAGTTTCTTTTTACCTATATCCCACCACACATTAAGGTTTGGAAAATCACTTTTTCTTTTTTGCCAATGTTTCCAGAAAGAAGCTACTTTCGATGTGTAATCTTTATTTTCAAGCAGAGTTGTGTTGAATTTCCATACTCCGGGCCCCCTGTCAAGGGAGTCTGGAGTTTGGAAAGACATCTGCACTGCGTCATGGTCGGAGTAAGGGAAATGTTTAATGCAGCACGAATTACACTTATTTAAAATACTTCCCGAGATATAAAATCTATCCAAGCGACAAGAAACAGAGCAATCTGCACTGTTCCATGTAAATTCCCTTGTAGAGGGATTCATATTACGAAAGACATCTGTCAGGTTGAAGATTCTTACCAGGTTCTGCAGTGCCCGGAGGGCTGTGACTGCTAGATCCTGATCTCCTCCATTTTTGTCTAAGAAGATGTCTTCTATTGAGTTAAAATCGCCTCCGATGACTGTTGGAATATCCCTTTTCAGAACATTAGTCAGGTTGTCGAAGTAATCTTTTCTATGGCTAACCTTGTTTGGGGCATAGACATTGCAAAGCTGCATACGGCAGTCGTCAATCTCAACAATTAAGTCGAGGTATCTTCCTGACGGATCCGCACGCTTTGAAATGATCTTATGCCCCAATCTCTCAGCTAGCAAAATAGCTACTCCTGCTTTATGGGCTTCCCCTGGGGCTAAAAAAATCGGACCTCTCCAAAATGGTTTTAAGTCAAATTTATGGTGTTCCAACAAGTGGGTTTCTTGCAAAAAGACCACGTCAGGTTTGTATGACTTTAACCAATACAGAATTTTGGATCTTTTGTGGGCCTCTCGGAGGCCGTGTACATTTATTGTTATTATTTTAATCATTGTCGCTTGGATAGAATTTTATTCTAAGTAATACCTTAAACAAGCTTCGGGATCTTGGAGGTTGGATTTGGTTTCCCCGCATCACCAGGTTTTGATGTCTTTGAGGCACTGGACGAGTTGCTGAGCAGCCGTTTCCGACTGCATTCCTCGTCCATCACCATCTCCTCCTCGTGTTGCGGCTCGTCTTTGCTCGTCTTCTCGGGGGTATCGGGATCTGGCTGCTCTGCAAGGTCTCCCCACGATGTTTTTGGACTGGTAGAGCCTTCCTCTGAAGGGGCCGGAGGGCTGGGCGAGACGCCGTCTTCATTTTCTGTGTCAGCCTCTGCGGGCGAGGCTGACGATTCGATTTTCCCTGGCGGGACGTTCATCAAGACCTCTGCAACATCGCCGTATGCTGGAGAGGTCTTGGGGCTTTCACTGATGTCAACCACTTCACGGGAAGTGGTCAACGGCTGTGGGTTGCTCTGGCTACTGAGGTCTTGAGGCTCTGGAGTTGGCAACTCTTCGGTCTCAGAGACTTGGGAGGCTGATTGCTCGTCGTTTGTTACTGTGGGTGACTGCTGCCTTGCACCGAAAGCCTGCCACTCAGGGCAGTCACTTGTGGCGTGTTGTGTTGTATCGCAGAGGCGACACCGTTCCGGTTTAGGGCAGCTGGTCTGCAGATGGTCCGTTGCATTGCAATTGTAACATCTGACATTCGGGCAAGCTTTAGCGAAGTGGCTGCTTCCATCGCATTTACGGCAGGTTGTGATTTGTCCAGAATAACGGACCTGGTACGAATCTTGGCCGAAATGAATGAAGCTTGGCACCCGTTTAAAGAGCTTTATGCGACATTGCCGGTGTCCATTTTCGCATGGAACATGGGCATGCATCAGTCGTTTGAAGCTGATGATTTCTCCGTATCTTTGAAGCTTTCTCTTTACGGCCCAATCACTCAATTCAAACGGCAGGCTTAAAATCCCCAGCGTTGTTATTGGGCTGATGGGATCAAAGACGCCTATTTCAATACCGCTTTTCTGCAAAGTGAAATGTGGGATTCCCAACAACTTCGATGCTGCCTGTAGTGATGAGAAAGTCGCATAAATATCTCCTTTATGATCTTTTGTCAGCGATACCGGGTGGCTTCCAGTGACTACTTCTAGTGTATGATATATTTCAGTAACTGAAGGGATGGTTTCCTTGGTCGGTGTCAGGCGTACGGTTGTCGGTCTTTGTAATCTTGAAATGTTCTTTGCCTGGTATTTTCCGTTCTCCATTTTCCTTCTGATTTTTGAGGATGATCCTTCCCTTTTTTCACACGGCTAAGAAGGACAAAGCTCCGCCGTCAATCTTAGCCAAAAGGCAGAGAAGCGATAACGATTTAGTGTTCATGAGTTTGCTGCCTCTTCTCAGCACTCCGAGCAATCACGTGGGTGGCTTTGCGTACGCAAAAAAATAATAGAATAAAGTGAAGCCTACAACACCAGGTGTTCCCAGGCGGTCACCCATCCAGGTACTGACCTGGCCCGACCGTGCTTGACTGCGGTGATCGGACGAGAACCGGTATATTCACGGTGGTATGGTCGTAGGCATGATAAGTGGTGTACAAAATGCATGTAATAGCTGATTCCAGCCCCTTTTCCAGCCGTGGGCTGTACAATATGCAATAGGAGTTCAGGACCCATGATGAGTACTGCCCCTCTGGCCAAGAGGTTTGATACTTTTCTAGTGCATTGATGGCCCCAGTTCGATGCCAGTGAGAGATTGTTGTTTTTTTTCGAAAATCGTGCCTTCGAAACTTCTCTCAGCCTCGCTGCACACATGACAAGAAGATAGGCTGAAGGACTTTGAGCTACTGAACGGCTTTTAGTCTGCGTTTCTTTTATTCGATTCAGTTCATTTAATGATGACATCAAATTGGTGGAGAATATTCTATTTTGCTGCCAATTGGATTTCTGCTTGATTGGCTGGGTTTGGAGGCTGGATTGATGTGACGTCGCTAGTGATTGGCCAAGGGCTGGATCAATCTGACGTCAGTTAATCAAGAGATGAGTGGAGTTGATTGAATTAGTTGATTAAGCAGGGGACTAGCGCGAACGCAGGTCCCCACTACCAGAAATTGTACGGTCGAGTTACCAACGTTTGTGGTAATCGCAGGGGTCAGCCCAACCGGTCTGCAATGGAAGGGCCTCACCCTGGAAGAAACTCCTTGTTGATCAAGTTGTCTTCCCCGTCAGGTAAGTATGAAGTGCACATTGTTGTGATTTTGAGCCCGGCTCTCAAAGGAGATCATGATGATTGTGGGAGGATGCAGAAAGCACGGGTTTTGCAGCAAAAATACATCTGATCGACGAGAAACACGAAATGAGGGGTTCCCGAGAGGGTTGTTTCTCGTGACGAGCTAAAGCAGCTATCTTTTTTGTAAGAATGCTGGAACTGCTTTTTAAGCAACCAGGGTAGTCTTTGCTCAATTCGAACAGTTTTTAAAAAACAACGAGAAAATGCTCAGAGGCACTGAAAATCTTAGGTAGGCATTTCTTATAGAAGCCAACTTTATTTCGAAATCGATTCTGAAGAAGTGTGAATTTTTAGAGGTTATAAGGCAATAAGGCCCGTGTGAGTGAGATTCTAGTTTTATAAGAAACTAAAAAAGAAGGCCTATATATTGATAGATTTGTTAGGACTTGAAAGTAATTCACGATTTTGAGAATGAAGCAGCTTACCATGTTTTGGAACAGGCCAGACAGATAAATATGAAACCAAGCTTGCGAAACTGGCCTGCAAAACAGAATCACGATAATAAGAAAATTGAAAATAGAATCTAGGAAACCCGAGCCTTTGCGATTATTTTTGAGATTGAAAACGACTCAACTAAATGCATACGACACGAACCTTGATGATTTGAGAAAGTCCTGAGCAGTACTGCAAGCCTGCAAGAAAATGAGACTTTGTAAAATTCTAGACAAGTTTCAATTGATTACTAAAAGGGGGTGGGCCATCCATGGCGGTACTGCAATACCAGGACAACCCGTGCCCGGGGTGAAGCAAGCTTCAGACCCACGGACCATTTCCAAAAATCAGTTTAATATTTGAGCACCCTTGGGTGCATATCAGATATTAAGCTGATAAGAACAGATACTTTTTTTTTTTTTTTTTTTTTTTAGGATGCTCCTGATGAACAGTGAGTCACCCTTAACTTTAATTACAACAACAACATATTTACAGATAAAATACAACGGGAAGGGGCATTTTTTTAACTGTAAAATATACAGATATAGCACAAGAAATAACCAGATTATAATTCATTTTTTCAATTTTTCATTCTTTTTTTTTTTTTTTTTTTTTTTTTTTTTCTTTTTTTAACAATAATCAAGCAAATATCAAGTTACTTTTACTAAATTTAATAAGAATATTAAAATATTTACAACTTAACATGGTTAAATATTGAATATAAGAGTTTCGTCTTGTTCTTTGCAGAGTATGTCCTTATAACTCCAAATCTTGAATTCTTGCTGTAGTATACCGGTGCTTTGCTTGGATAAAGTTACACGGGAGCGAATTTCTGCTTTAATTTGGTGGATTATTACCGTAGGATCAGTTCGACGTCCTTCGAATTTGCGTTTACAACGAGAAAGCCATATGTTGTATTTAATCAGCTTTAGAGTATAAGCACATAATAACGACTTGAACTTGTCATTGCATTTCGGAAAACGATGTAGATATACGAAGGACGGGCACAGTGAAAAGGAGCCGACGATTGAGGTAATTAGTGTTGTAAAGCCTTTCCAAACAGTCTTGGCTGGTGCGCACTGAAGAAAAACATGATCCATTGTTTCGACCAACGGGCACAGATCACAGTTAATAGGAATGTTCAAACCCCAACTTCGGAGGTATGATGAGGTTTTAAGAACGCGATGCACAATCTTCCAGCTTGTGTCACTCTCCGGACCGGTCGAAAGTCCATTCCTTGCCGTACACCAAATTTTTGGCCAACTTATATTCGACAAAGTAAGATCGTGTACCCATTTGGTTTGCGCTTTAGGGCAAGAATATTGCTTACTTAATAGCACAGCATAAATGTTTCTAACGGTGGAGGTATTAGCGGCGAACGATGCAACGTTGTTAGAGTTCTCGGATATATTCTGCAGTAGTCTGTCATAAAGAGGGGGTCGGTGAAGCGAGTGCGGACGAGAGTTTGCCTTTAGAAATGAAGCTGTTGGACAGTATTTCACAAATGCGCGGCCAATGTAGTACCGAGGCAAAAATATACACTTATTGAGGTAAGTTTGATCTACAAGCTTCTTTAGAAAATTTAGCTTCAGTGCCAGACACTTAGATGCAATGTTGGTCAGACCTAAACCTCCTTTCGCCACTGGTTGATAGAGTGTACACCTTGAGACGAGTTCGTTCTTATTGCTCCAGAGAAAAGAGAAAATCACGCGATTTATCTCTTTAAGAATGTCTCTAGGTGGATCAAAAATTGATCCGACATAGACGAGTCCTGCCAGTGCTACACAGTTTACGATCATTATCTTTCCTTTTAAAGAAAGAGATCGGCTGGACCAAGCTTCTAAGCGGTTTCTAAGCTTACAAAGACGTTTTTCCCAAGACTGATGTTCTGCTTCAGGGGAGCCGAATGTTAGACCAAGAATCTCCATATCTTGGTCCGTCCAAGAAAGAGGTGAAGAGTGCCGCGTTATTACTTGATTATGATTGAACCAACGACCTTGTGACTTGCCTACTGAATAGTTTACCTTAGCACCAGACCCTTTCTCGTAAATAGAAAGGGTTTCCAATGTCGAGTCTGCAGACGCCTCTGTTCGAACGAAGATTGTAGTATCATCCGCGTACTGGGTGATCTTTAACTGCTCAGAACAACCTGGAAGGTGAAGACCAATTATATCGTTATTTTGGCGAACAATGTTTCCTAGTACTTCCGCGGTAATGCTGAAGAGGAGAGGCGACAAAGGGCAGCCCTGGCGAACCCCACGCGTTAGAAAGATTTTCTCGGACAAGTGTCCATTGTTGGTAGCACGGCAATATGCAGAGCAATACAGAGAAGAAATGAAACTCTGAAACCGTGGCCCAAAATTCATCTTGGACAATAGCAGGCTTAGAAAACGCCAGTCAACTCTGTCAAATGCCTTTTCTTGATCGATTTTCAGAACAGCAAGACTTAGGTTCTTCTGGCCAATATAGACGAGGCAGTCGCGAATGAGAATCAAATTGTCATTGATGGAGCGACCTGGTACAGAACAAGATTGATCCGGATGCATAATGTGCTGTAAAACACCGCGTAGACGCAAAGAAAGAGCTTTAGAAGCAATTTTGTAATCTGTGTTCAAAAGAGAAATCGGCCGCCAGTTCTTAATATCCTCTTTATCTCCCTTTTTAAAAAGAAGAGACAGGATAGCCCCAGACATAGAATCTGTTAACCGACCTCTAGCAAGGCAAAACTCAATCACATCCATGAAATCATCCGCAATACAAGTCCAAAAATGCAAATAGAACTCAGCCGGAAGACCATCAGATCCAGGAGATTTTCCAGCCTGCATTAAACGAAGAGCGGTGAGGCATTCATCTTTCGTGAGAGGACCCTCAAGGGTATTCTGAGCATCCTTTGGCAAGAACCGCGTTACTGAATCCAACAAAAATTTTTGTTCCGAATCATTTGCCGACTCAGCTGAGTAAAGAGAAGAATAGAAATCTGAAATGTGCGCTAGAATGTCTTCAGAAGTTGTAGCCTTGGAACCGTCTTCTCGTTTCATAGACGATATGACTTTTTTGGCCTGGCGACTGTGTTCAAGAGAGAAAAAATAACTAGATGACTTCTCGTAGTAAGAGTAATGAAACTCTTTCGCCCGCAAACGAGCTCCTGACAATAAAAAATTATCATGAGCCTCTAACTCTTTTAAGGCATCCGTTAGCTCAGCATTACTAGGATCTGTTGAACGGAGAAGTTGTATTTTTGCTTGCAAACGATTGCGTTCCTGGCGGCGAGACTTTGCCAATTTTTTGGAGAATTTTATTGAAAGATGCTTGATCTTCCTTTTCAAAAAATCCCACCAAACATCTAACTTTCCAGAGAAGTCAGATTTACGTCCCTGCCAGTGCTTAATGAGCGTCTCAACTTTTTCAACAAATGATTCATTGTTCAGCAATGAACAATTGAACTTCCAAGTCCCTGGTCCTTTTTTTGGAGCATCTGGAAGAGAAAAGTAAATGCAAGGGGCGTCATGATCAGAAAAAGGGTAGCAAATGATTTTCGATTTACTGCAACACTTAGAAATGTCATTGGAGAGAAAAAACTTATCCAGTCGACAATGAACACAATTATTAGACCATGTGAAAGTTCGATCGGATGGATGTTGGCCTCGAAATATATCGACAAGTCCAAATAGACGTTTTAATTTTCGTAGAGAATTGAGATCGGAAACACCTAACTGACGATCACCGCCTTCTTTGTCAAGATAGAGATCCTCGATACAGTTAAAATCTCCTCCAACAATCGAAGGAAGGTGGCCCTTGACAACGCTGATCAGAGAATTAAAGAAGTCTGCTCGGTCCGAAATAGTATTTGGAGCGTAAACGTTCAAAAGCTGTAACGATGAGTATCCAAGATCCAGGACGAGATTAAGCCATCTCCCCTCCAAGTCAGATGTTTTGTAGGAAAGAGTACCTGGAAAATCTTTACGAAGTAGTATGCCAACGCCACAGCTGTGTGAAGATCCGAAGGAGAAATGAGCTTGACCTTCCCAATCTTCCAGAAAGGCATTTTGATCTGCTTGGTTACAAATGTGAGTCTCTTGTAAGAAAATGATATCAAATGAGAAGGAAACTAGCCATAATAAAACTCGTTGTCTCTTTGCACGGTCACGCATCCCATGAACGTTAATACTAATCGCCTTCAGACATTTTTGATTCATTATTCTGGTTTAATTGAGAGGCCGCAGCTCTTGACTTCTTGGACTTCCCTTTCCTTCTAGATTTATCATCAGTGGCTTTCTCTGTACTTTCGCTATCATCCAGGTCCCGTTTTTGAGAACCCGAAGAAAGCTCTTGATTGACAGGTTTTGGGGGAACAGATTTTGGTTGTGACGAACCAAGAGGATAACTAGGAGCAGTTGGTGTAGGTAGAACCGATAAGTCATAAACCTTATTAGCTTTCCCTCTTGCTGATGATGACTTCCGCCCGGAGGCCTGTTCCGAAAGAGCATCTCCCCAAATCAAGTCAGTCTCTTCTGTAGTGTTATCAGCAGCATTATCTACCGGGTCAGCTTCATCATCTGCCTCATTAATGTTCTCCATAGGGTCAGCTACATTATCAGAATTAGCTGCAGAATCCTCGGAGTCAGCGCCAGATTCAGCAGAGGTATCCTCAGTTTCAGATTCTATTTCAACTGCATCAATCCAGCCATCAACGCAGTAACGTAAGGTATGATCCTGACCACCACATAAAGGGCACATTCTTGGTTTTGGGCAAACAGTTCGCTCATGACCAGTTTCGCCACAATTGTAACATTTGTAAATCCTGCAAGTCGAGGCAATATGACCAGGCCTATCACATCTGCGACAGGTTGGAGGTTGCCCAGGGTAGCGAATCATAATTGAGTAGTCACCAATCTGGATAAAGCTAGGAACATGTCGAGTCAAAGACATTCTAACTGTAACAAGACCATTGAATACATCTGTTCCTTGAATTTTTGCACGTCTGATTTCGATAACCTTTCCGAATTGCGATAAGCGATTGATTAGAACTTTCTCCTTCATTTCAAAGGGAGCATAGTACACAGAAATATAAACATATGTCATTCCAACGTCATTTATTGCTAATTGTACACCATTAGCAGTGATACAACCATTCTTCAGCAACTGGTCCCTTTCATCAGTAGTAGCGAACGTGACAACATAGTCCCGATTTGCATGTTGCTGAATGCAGAGAGGATTAAATCCAACTTCTTGCAAAGCCTCCAACAAAACTCTGTTCCCAATATTCAGTTGACTTGCTCTAACCAGAACACTTGTGGGCCGCCTTCCTGTCTGTGAATTTGGACGATCCAAATTTATCTTCGGTGGAGCAGCATCAGCAACAGCAACACTTGAGGTAGACGGCTTCTTCAATAACATCTCCTTGAAGGAAGGTTTGGTTGAATCGGTGGTTGTCATCCTTTCTTTCAACTAACCAAATGGTAATATAGCTCGTTTGTAGATTGCTTTCGATCTTTGCTGTGTGAATCAGCTCTTCTCAGCTTGAGGAATCCTCTGAGGCCTTAGCCAAAAGGCCGAGAAGCGATAACGATTTAGTGTTCATGAGTTTGCTGCCTCTTCTCAGCACTCCGAGCAATCACGTGGGTAGCTTTGCGTACGCAAAAAAATAATAGAATAAAGTGAAGCCTACAACACCAGGTGTTCCCAGGCGGTCACCCATCCAGGTACTGACCTGGCCCGACCGTGCTTGACTGCGGTGATCGGACGAGAACCGGTATATTCACGGTGGTATGGTCGTAGGCATGATAAGTGGTGTACAAAATGCATGTAATAGCTGATTCCAGCCCCTTTTCCAGCCGTGGGCTGTACAATATGCAATAGGAGTTCAGGACCCATGATGAGTACTGCCCCTCTGGCCAAGAGGTTTGATACTTTTCTAGTGCATTGATGGCCCCAGTTCGATGCCAGTGAGAGATTGTTGTTTTTTTTCGAAAATCGTGCCTTCGAAACTTCTCTCAGCCTCGCTGCACACATGACAAGAAGATAGGCTGAAGGACTTTGAGCTACTGAACGGCTTTTAGTCTGCGTTTCTTTTATTCGATTCAGTTCATTTAATGATGACATCAAATTGGTGGAGAATATTCTATTTTGCTGCCAATTGGATTTCTGCTTGATTGGCTGGGTTTGGAGGCTGGATTGATGTGACGTCGCTAGTGATTGGCCAAGGGCTGGATCAATCTGACGTCAGTTAATCAAGAGATGAGTGGAGTTGATTGAATTAGTTGATTAAGCAGGGGACTAGCGCGAACGCAGGTCCCCACTACCAGAAATTGTACGGTCGAGTTACCAACGTTTGTGGTAATCGCAGGGGTCAGCCCAACCGGTCTGCAATGGAAGGGCCTCACCCTGGAAGAAACTCCTTGTTGATCAAGTTGTCTTCCCCGTCAGGTAAGTATGAAGTGCACATTGTTGTGATTTTGAGCCCGGCTCTCAAAGGAGATCATGATGATTGTGGGAGGATGCAGAAAGCACGGGTTTTGCAGCAAAAATACATCTGATCGACGAGAAACACGAAATGAGGGGTTCCCGAGAGGGTTGTTTCTCGTGACGAGCTAAAGCAGCTATCTTTTTTGTAAGAATGCTGGAACTGCTTTTTAAGCAACCAGGGTAGTCTTTGCTCAATTCGAACAGTTTTTAAAAAACAACGAGAAAATGCTCAGAGGCACTGAAAATCTTAGGTAGGCATTTCTTATAGAAGCCAACTTTATTTCGAAATCGATTCTGAAGAAGTGTGAATTTTTAGAGGTTATAAGGCAATAAGGCCCGTGTGAGTGAGATTCTAGTTTTATAAGAAACTAAAAAAAGAAGGCCTATATATTGATAGATTTGTTAGGACTTGAAAGTAATTCACGATTTTGAGAATGAAGCAGCTTACCATGTTTTGGAACAGGCCAGACAGATAAATATGAAACCAAGCTTGCGAAACTGGCCTGCAAAACAGAATCACGATAATAAGAAAATTGAAAATAGAATCTAGGAAACCCGAGCCTTTGCGATTATTTTTGAGATTGAAAACGACTCAACTAAATGCATACGACACGAACCTTGATGATTTGAGAAAGTCCTGAGCAGTACTGCAAGCCTGCAAGAAAATGAGACTTTGTAAAATTCTAGACAAGTTTCAATTGATTACTAAACGGGGGTGGGCCATCCATGGCGGTACTGCAATACCAGGACAACCCGTGCCCGGGGTGAAGCAAGCTTCAGACCCACGGACCATTTCCAAAAATCAGTTTAATATTTGAGCACCCTTGGGTGCATATCAGATATTAAACTGATAAGAACAGATACTTTTTTTTTTTTTTTTTTTTTTTTCGACTCACCTCCCTGATAAACAGTGGAGGCCACTAACTAGTCACAACATATATACAAATAAAAACATCAACGGGCTGGGAATTACGTTATACATTATACTTGCTACAGTATTTATCTAACTTAGACATTTTGATAATTCTTCCATTAGTGGTTTAGCCGTTAACGCGTGTTCCCAAAGATTCTCGAACAGTTTTTGGGACTTGGCTTTTTCCAGCATGTCCATGATCCGTTCGTGGGGGAGTCCCTTCATACCTAATAGTCCTTTTATTTGTCTCTCTTTCTCCTGACGTTTTTCTCTCGTTTCCTCCTTCACTGCCTGTTTCTTTCTATTTCGGTCTACCTTCTCACTGTCTTTGCTATTAGAAGACAGTGGTCTTTTTGAGGTCTGCTGTGAAGTACTTCGGTTTGAGGCTGTAGACTCGACACTGGAAAGAGACGATACTGAAGCTTTTCTTTTAAGGACCGCTGTTGGGACTTGGGTCTCATCTGGCTTTTGTACTTGGGTCTCATCTGGCTTTTTTACTGCAACCACTTCATCTTCTTCCATTTTCGTCTCTGCCGTATCTCCTTGGTCTTCCAGCTCATACACTGCCATGCTGGGATACCAAAACGTTGGGCAATCCCCAAGTGAATGGTCTGGCTCTCTACAGAGGGAGCACAACCTATGCTTTGGACAACTTCTTTTGACGTGCCCTGGATCTCCACAATTAAAGCACCGAACTTCCTTACAGGCTGTCGCAAGATGCCAAACCTGGTCACATTTCCGGCACGTCCTCGGCTGACCGTTGTACCTCAGCATTACGGTATATGCTCCCACCTGCAGAAAGCTGGGGATATGCCTTTCCAATTCGATGCATACCGTCGTTATTCCGTTTTCAACGTTGGTGTCTGGGATCTTGTTCCTTCTCACATACTTTATTTTCCCGTACTCCTTCAGCCTTTCCTCGTAAAATTCTTCTGCAATTTCGAAAGGCGAGTAGAACACTGACACATAAGTGGTGTTTGTGTCAGGGTCCTGCACGCCTACTTCTGTGCCATTGATCTTTACTTTCCCTTAGCTCAACATCTTCTCCTTTTGCTCCGGGGTCTTCAAAGTAACGGTGTAATCTGCAAACTGGGTCTTTTGGATGCTGTAGGGATCGTATTGATCCTTTAAAGCATCCAACACGTCTATCGGCGTCACCGATAGTTCACGCGTCTTTACCAATACCGACCATGGCCTATAACCAAAATCCTCCTTGGACTTGATTACCATGACTTCGGACGACGCGACTTCACTGAAACTTTTCGCCATTATGGCCTAGGTACGAACTTCGCTTCCTCAAATAAGCACTATCCAAACGGATAGGGCTTCGCCGTTTGTCTTAGTCAAAAGGCCGAGAAGCGATAACGATTTAGTGTTCATGAGTTTGCTGCCTCTTCTCAGCACTCCGAGCAATCACGTGGGTGGCTTTGCGTACGCAAAAAAATAATAGAATAAAGTGAAGCCTACAACACCAGGTGTTCCCAGGCGGTCACCCATCCAGGTACTGACCTGGCCCGACCGTACTTGACTGCGGTGATCGGACGAGAACCGGTATATTCACGGTGGTATGGTCGTAGGCATGATAAGTGGTGTACAAAATGCATGTAATAGCTGATTCCAGCCCCTTTTCCAGCCGTGGGCTGTACAATATGCAATAGGAGTTCAGGACCCATGATGAGTACTGCCCCTCTGGCCAAGAGGTTTGATACTTTTCTAGTGCATTGATGGCCCCAGTTCGATGCCAGTGAGAGATTGTTGTTTTTTTTCGAAAATCGTGCCTTCGAAACTTCTCTCAGCCTCGCTGCACACATGACAAGAAGATAGGCTGAAGGACTTTGAGCTACTGAACGGCTTTTAGTCTGCGTTTCTTTTATTCGATTCAGTTCATTTAATGATGACATCAAATTGGTGGAGAATATTCTATTTTGCTGCCAATTGGATTTCTGCTTGATTGGCTGGGTTTGGAGGCTGGATTGATGTGACGTCGCTAGTGATTGGCCAAGGGCTGGATCAATCTGACGTCAGTTAATCAAGAGATGAGTGGAGTTGATTGAATTAGTTGATTAAGCAGGGGACTAGCGCGAACGCAGGTCCCCACTACCAGAAATTGTACGGTCGAGTTACCAACATTTGTGGTAATCGCAGGGGTCAGCCCAACCGGTCTGCAATGGAAGGGCCTCACCCTGGAAGAAACTCCTTGTTGATCAAGTTGTCTTCCCCGTCAGGTAAGTATGAAGTGCACATTGTTGTGATTTTGAGCCCGGCTCTCAAAGGAGATCATGATGATTGTGGGAGGATGCAGAAAGCACGGGTTTTGCAGCAAAAATACATCTGATCGACGAGAAACACGAAATGAGGGGTTCCCGAGAGGGTTGTTTCTCGTGACGAGCTAAAGCAGCTATCTTTTTTGTAAGAATGCTGGAACTGCTTTTTAAGCAACCAGGGTAGTCTTTGCTCAATTCGAACAGTTTTTAAAAAACAACGAGAAAATGCTCAGAGGCACTGAAAATCTTAGGTAGGCATTTCTTATAGAAGCCAACTTTATTTCGAAATCGATTCTGAAGAAGTGTGAATTTTTAGAGGTTATAAGGCAATAAGGCCCGTTTGAGTGAGATTCTAGTTTTATAAGAAACTAAAAAAAGAAGGCCTATATATTGATAGATTTGTTAGGACTTGAAAGTAATTCACGATTTTGAGAATGAAGCAGCTTACCATGTTTTGGAACAGGCCAGACAGATAAATATGAAACCAAGCTTGCGAAACTGGCCTGCAAAACAGAATCACGATAATAAGAAAATTGAAAATAGAATCTAGGAAACCCGAGCCTTTGCGATTATTTTTGAGATTGAAAACGACTCAACTAAATGCATACGACACGAACCTTGATGATTTGAGAAAGTCCTGAGCAGTACTGCAAGCCTGCAAGAAAATGAGACTTTGTAAAATTCTAGACAAGTTTCAATTGATTACTAAAAGGGGGTGGGCCATCCATGGCGGTACTGCAATACCAGGACAACCCGTGCCCGGGGTGAAGCAAGCTTCAGACCCACGGACCATTTCCAAAAATCAGTTTAATATTTGAGCACCCTTGGGTGCATATCAGATATTAAGCTGATAAGAACAGATACTTTTTTTTTTTTTTTTTTTTTTTTTTTTTTATAGTGACCTCCCTGATAAACAGTGGAGGCCACTTACTAGTCACAATACAACATATATACAATAAAAACTGGATGGGGGTCTTACTTTACACTTTACTGACATACTTTACCTTTCTAAACTTAACTTTATTCATGAAATTCTTTTAAAAGTGGCTTATGATTTATCACGTGAAAATGTAGTTTACGCAATCGTTCTGGACTTCCATTCATATTCAGTAAGTGCACTATGTCTTCGTGTGGGTGCTTTCTGATTTCCAAATAATCGTAAACTTGTTGTTGTTCAAATGTAAGTCTACTTCTCAATCTTGCTATTTCTTTCAACTCCCTTTTCTTTTTTCTCCTCTCTTCTTTCTCGGTTTCATCGCTATTCACAGACAGTGACCGTTTGCTGGTGGTCAGACCACTGCCCGTCTCACCAGAGGAAGCGCTGCACTCAGACATCGTTTCAGACTTTTGAATTGGTGCCTGTACTACGGGTATATTTCTCATCCGTTCTGGCTGGCTTTCATTTGCTGTCATTGCGCTCTCTGAATCTTTAGCCTTGGCCTTTAAGACTGATGTTGGTACGTTACTGTCCTTTGGCTTCTGCACCAGATCCTCCACCACTTCTTGCACGTTCATTGCTGTTGTCTTGTTCTCCTCTTCAACCTCGCTTTCTGCCATGCTAGGATACCAGTACGTCGGGCAATCTCCCAGAGAGTGACCTGGCTCTCTACAGAGGGAGCATACCCTCTGCTTCGGACAACCTCTCTTTACGTGACCTGGTTCGCCACAATTATAACAACGGACCTCCTTACAGGCTGTTGCCAGGTGCCCAACCTTGTCACATTTTCTGCACGTCCTTGGCTGACCGTTGTACCGAAGCATTACGGTGTACGCTCCCACCTGCAGAAAGCTGGGGATATGCCTTTCGAGTTCCATGCACACCGTGGTGATGCCATTTTCCACCTCCGTGTCTGGTATACGACCCCTCCTCACGAATTTAACTTTGCCATAATCTGCAAGACGCTCTTGGTAATATTCCTCTGCTATCTCAAAGGGGGAGTAGTACACCGACACGTAGGTGGTGTTGGTGTCTGGATCCTCCACGCTCGTCTCCTTGCCTTTTATCATAACTGTGCCTTTTCCAATAATCTTCAACTTTTGTTCGGGCGTCTTTAGTGTTACCATGTAGTCGTCGAACTGTGTCTTCTGGATGCTGTAGGGATCATATTGATCCTTTAAAGCATCCAGCACGTCTATCGGCGTCACCGATAGTTCACGCGCCTTTATCAATACCGACCACGGCCTAAATCCGAAGTCCTCCTTGGACTTTATTTCCGTGACTTCTGACGACGCGACTCTGCTATAACTCATCGCCATTACGGCTCAGGAACTCCGCTTCCACAAAAAACCTCTATCTAATCCGATAGGGCTTCGCCCTCTAACTTAGTCAAAAGGCCGAGAAGCGATAACGATTTAGTGTTCATGAGTTTGCTGCCTCTTCTCAGCACTCCGAGCAATCACGTGGGTGGCTTTGCGTACGCAAAAAAATAATAGAATAAAGTGAAGCCTACAACACCAGGTGTTCCCAGGCGGTCACCCATCCAGGTACTGACCTGGCCCGACCGTGCTTGACTGCGGTGATCGGACGAGAACCGGTATATTCACGGTGGTATGGTCGTAGGCATGATAAGTGGTGTACAAAATGCATGTAATAGCTGATTCCAGCCCCTTTTCCAGCCGTGGGCTGTACAATATGCAATAGGAGTTCAGGACCCATGATGAGTACTGCCCCTCTGGCCAAGAGGTTTGATACTTTTCTAGTGCATTGATGGCCCCAGTTCGATGCCAGTGAGAGATTGTTGTTTTTTTTCGAAAATCGTGCCTTCGAAACTTCTCTCAGCCTCGCTGCACACATGACAAGAAGATAGGCTGAAGGACTTTGAGCTACTGAACGGCTTTTAGTCTGCGTTTCTTTTATTCGATTCAGTTCATTTAATGATGACATCAAATTGGTGGAGAATATTCTATTTTGCTGCCAATTGGATTTCTGCTTGATTGGCTGGGTTTGGAGGCTGGATTGATGTGACGTCGCTAGTGATTGGCCAAGGGCTGGATCAATCTGACGTCAGTTAATCAAGAGATGAGTGGAGTTGATTGAATTAGTTGATTAAGCAGGGGACTAGCGCGAACGCAGGTCCCCACTACCAGAAATTGTACGGTCGAGTTACCAACGTTTGTGGTAATCGCAGGGGTCAGCCCAACCGGTCTGCAATGGAAGGGCCTCACCCTGGAAGAAACTCCTTGTTGATCAAGTTGTCTTCCCCGTCAGGTAAGTATGAAGTGCACATTGTTGTGATTTTGAGCCCGGCTCTCAAAGGAGATCATGATGATTGTGGGAGGATGCAGAAAGCACGGGTTTTGCAGCAAAAATACATCTGATCGACGAGAAACACGAAATGAGGGGTTCCCGAGAGGGTTGTTTCTCGTGACGAGCTAAAGCAGCTATCTTTTTTGTAAGAATGCTGGAACTGCTTTTTAAGCAACCAGGGTAGTCTTTGCTCAATTCGAACAGTTTTTAAAAAACAACAAGAAAATGCTCAGAGGCACTGAAAATCTTAGGTAGGCATTTCTTATAGAAGCCAACTTTATTTCGAAATCGATTCTGAAGAAGTGTGAATTTTTAGAGGTTATAAGGCAATAAGGCCCGTTTGAGTGAGATTCTAGTTTTATAAGAAACTAAAAAAAGAAGGCCTATATATTGATAGATTTGTTAGGACTTGAAAGTAATTCACGATTTTGAGAATGAAGCAGCTTACCATGTTTTGGAACAGGCCAGACAGATAAATATGAAACCAAGCTTGCGAAACTGGCCTGCAAAACAGAATCACGATAATAAGAAAATTGAAAATAGAATCTAGGAAACCCGAGCCTTTGCGATTATTTTTGAGATTGAAAACGACTCAACTAAATGCATACGACACGAACCTTGATGATTTGAGAAAGTCCTGAGCAGTACTGCAAGCCTGCAAGAAAATGAGACTTTGTAAAATTCTAGACAAGTTTCAATTGATTACTAAAAGGGGGTGGGCCATCCATGGCGGTACTGCAATACCAGGACAACCCGTGCCCGGGGTGAAGCAAGCTTCAGACCCACGGACCATTTCCAAAAATCAGTTTAATATTTGAGCACCCTTGGGTGCATATCAGATATTAAGCTGATAAGAACAGATACTTTTTTTTTTTTTTTTTTTTTTTTTATAGTGACCTCCCTGATAAACAGTGGAGGCCACTTACTAGTCACAATACAACATATATACAATAAAAACTGGATGGGGGTCTTACTTTACACTTTACTGACATACTTTACCTTTCTAAACTTAACTTTATTCATGAAATTCTTTTAAAAGTGGCTTATGATTTATCACGTGAAAATGTAGTTTACGCAATCGTTCTGGACTTCCATTCATATTCAGTAAGTGCACTATGTCTTCGTGTGGGTGCTTTCTGATTTCCAAATAATCGTAAACTTGTTGTTGTTCAAATGTAAGTCTACTTCTCAATCTTGCTATTTCTTTCAACTCCCTTTTCTTTTTTCTCCTCTCTTCTTTCTCGGTTTCATCGCTATTCACAGACAGTGACCGTTTGCTGGTGGTCAGACCACTGCCCGTCTCACCAGAGGAAGCGCTGCACTCAGACATCGTTTCAGACTTTTGAATTGGTGCCTGTACTACGGGTATATTTCTCATCCGTTCTGGCTGGCTTTCATTTGCTGTCATTGCGCTCTCTGAATCTTTAGCCTTGGCCTTTAAGACTGATGTTGGTACGTTACTGTCCTTTGGCTTCTGCACCAGATCCTCCACCACTTCTTGCACGTTCATTGCTGTTGTCTTGTTCTCCTCTTCAACCTCGCTTTCTGCCATGCTAGGATACCAGTACGTCGGGCAATCTCCCAGAGAGTGACCTGGCTCTCTACAGAGGGAGCATACCCTCTGCTTCGGACAACCTCTCTTTACGTGACCTGGTTCGCCACAATTATAACAACGGACCTCCTTACAGGCTGTTGCCAGGTGCCCAACCTTGTCACATTTTCTGCACGTCCTTGGCTGACCGTTGTACCGAAGCATTACGGTGTACGCTCCCACCTGCAGAAAGCTGGGGATATGCCTTTCGAGTTCCATGCACACCGTGGTGATGCCATTTTCCACCTCCGTGTCTGGTATACGACCCCTCCTCACGAATTTAACTTTGCCATAATCTGCAAGACGCTCTTGGTAATATTCCTCTGCTATCTCAAAGGGGGAGTAGTACACCGACACGTAGGTGGTGTTGGTGTCTGGATCCTCCACGCTCGTCTCCTTGCCTTTTATCATAACTGTGCCTTTTCCAATAATCTTCAACTTTTGTTCGGGCGTCTTTAGTGTTACCATGTAGTCGTCGAACTGTGTCTTCTGGATGCTGTAGGGATCATATTGATCCTTTAAAGCATCCAGCACGTCTATCGGCGTCACCGATAGTTCACGCGCCTTTATCAATACCGACCACGGCCTAAATCCGAAGTCCTCCTTGGACTTTATTTCCGTGACTTCTGACGACGCGACTCTGCTATAACTCATCGCCATTACGGCTCAGGAACTCCGCTTCCACAAAAAACCTCTATCTAATCCGATAGGGCTTCGCCCTCTAACTTAGTCAAAAGGCCGAGAAGCGATAACGATTTAGTGTTCATGAGTTTGCTGCCTCTTCTCAGCACTCCGAGCAATCACGTGGGTGGCTTTGCGTACGCAAAAAAATAATAGAATAAAGTGAAGCCTACAACACCAGGTGTTCCCAGGCGGTCACCCATCCAGGTACTGACCTGGCCCGACCGTGCTTGACTGCGGTGATCGGACGAGAACCGGTATATTCACGGTGGTATGGTCGTAGGCATGATAAGTGGTGTACAAAATGCATGTAATAGCTGATTCCAGCCCCTTTTCCAGCCGTGGGCTGTACAATATGCAATAGGAGTTCAGGACCCATGATGAGTACTGCCCCTCTGGCCAAGAGGTTTGATACTTTTCTAGTGCATTGATGGCCCCAGTTCGATGCCAGTGAGAGATTGTTGTTTTTTTTCGAAAATCGTGCCTTCGAAACTTCTCTCAGCCTCGCTGCACACATGACAAGAAGATAGGCTGAAGGACTTTGAGCTACTGAACGGCTTTTAGTCTGCGTTTCTTTTATTCGATTCAGTTCATTTAATGATGACATCAAATTGGTGGAGAATATTCTATTTTGCTGCCAATTGGATTTCTGCTTGATTGGCTGGGTTTGGAGGCTGGATTGATGTGACGTCGCTAGTGATTGGCCAAGGGCTGGATCAATCTGACGTCAGTTAATCAAGAGATGAGTGGAGTTGATTGAATTAGTTGATTAAGCAGGGGACTAGCGCGAACGCAGGTCCCCACTACCAGAAATTGTACGGTCGAGTTACCAACGTTTGTGGTAATCGCAGGGGTCAGCCCAACCGGTCTGCAAATGGAAGGGCCTCACCCTGGAAGAAACTCCTTGTTGATCAAGTTGTCTTCCCCGTCAGGTAAGTATGAAGTGCACATTGTTGTGATTTTGAGCCCGGCTCTCAAAGGAGATCATGATGATTGTGGGAGGATGCAGAAAGCACGGGTTTTGCAGCAAAAATACATCTGATCGACGAGAAACACGAAATGAGGGGTTCCCGAGAGGGTTGTTTCTCGTGACGAGCTAAAGCAGCTATCTTTTTTGTAAGAATGCTGGAACTGCTTTTTAAGCAACCAGGGTAGTCTTTGCTCAATTCGAACAGTTTTTAAAAAACAACGAGAAAATGCTCAGAGGCACTGAAAATCTTAGGTAGGCATTTCTTATAGAAGCCAACTTTATTTCGAAATCGATTCTGAAGAAGTGTGAATTTTTAGAGGTTATAAGGCAATAAGGCCCGTTTGAGTGAGATTCTAGTTTTATAAGAAACTAAAAAAAGAAGGCCTATATATTGATAGATTTGTTAGGACTTGAAAGTAATTCACGATTTTGAGAATGAAGCAGCTTACCATGTTTTGGAACAGGCCAGACAGATAAATATGAAACCAAGCTTGCGAAACTGGCCTGCAAAACAGAATCACGATAATAAGAAAATTGAAAATAGAATCTAGGAAACCCGAGCCTTTGCGATTATTTTTGAGATTGAAAACGACTCAACTAAATGCATACGACACGAACCTTGATGATTTGAGAAAGTCCTGAGCAGTACTGCAAGCCTGCAAGAAAATGAGACTTTGTAAAATTCTAGACAAGTTTCAATTGATTACTAAAAGGGGGTGGGCCATCCATGGCGGTACTGCAATACCAGGACAACCCGTGCCCGGGGTGAAGCAAGCTTCAGACCCACGGACCATTTCCAAAAATCAGTTTAATATTTGAGCACCCTTGGGTGCATATCAGATATTAAGCTGATAAGAACAGATACTTTTTTTTTCTTTTTTTTTTTATAGTGACCTCCCTGATGAACAGTGGAGGCCACTTACGTTTCACAATTCAACATATATACAATAAAAAACGGGAGGGGGTTATTACTTCGCACTTTACTGACATACATTACATTTCTAAACTTCACTTTTTTGGTAGAATTCTCTTAGAAGTGGCTTATGATTTAGCACGTGAAAATGTAGTTTACGCAACCGTTCTGGGCTTCCATTAATATTCAGTAAGTTCACTATTTCTTCGTGTGTGTGCTTTCTGATTTCCAAATAGTCGTAAACTTGTTTTTGTTCCAGTGAAAGGCCATTCCTCAATTTTGCTTTTCTTTCTTTCAACTCTCTTTTCATTCTTCTTCTCTCTTCTTTTTCGGCTTCATCACTATTGACAGACAGTGAACGTTTGCAGGTACTGCCCGCCTCACCAGAGGAAGCGCTGCACTCAGACATTGTTTCAGACTTTGGAATTGGTGCCTGTACTACGGGTATATTTCTCATCCATTCTGGCTGGCTTTCATTTGCTGTCATTGCGCTCTCTGAATCTTTAGCCTTGGCCTTTAAGACTGATGTTGGTACGTTACTACCCTTTGGCTTCTGCACCAGATCCTCCACCACTTCTTGCACGTTCATTGCTGTTGTCTCGTTCTCCTCTTCAACCTCGTTTTCTGCCATACTAGGATACCAATACGTCGGGCAATCTCCCAGAGAGTGACCTGGCTCTCTACAGAGGGAGCATACCTTCTGCTTCGGACAACCTCTCTTTACGTGACCTGGTTCGCCACAATTATAACAACGGACCTCCTTACAGGCTGTTGCCAGGTGCCCAACCTTGTCACATTTTCTGCACGTTCTTGGCTGACCGTTGTACCGAAGCATTACGGTGTACGCTCCCACCTGCAGAAAGCTGGGGATATGCCTTTCGAGTTCCATGCACACCGTGGTGATGCCATTTTCCACCTCCGTGTCTGGTATACGACCCCTCTTCACGAACTTAACTTTGCCATAATCTGCAAGACGCTCTTGGTAATATTCCTCTGCTATCTCAAAGGGGGAGTAGTACACCGACACGTAGGTGGTGTTGGTGTCTGGATCCTCCACGCTCGTCTCCTTGCCTTTTATCATAACTGTGCCTTTTCCAATAATCTTCATCTTTTGTTCGGGCGTCTTTAGCGTTACCATGTAGTCGTCGAACTGTGTCTTCTGGATGCTGTAGGGATCATATTGATCCTTTAAAGCATCCAGCACGTCTATCGGCGTCACCGATAGTTCACGCGCCTTTATCAATACCGACCACGGCCTAAATCCGAAGTCCTCCTTGGACTTTATTTCCGTGACTTCTGACGACGCGACTCTGCTATAACTCATCGCCATTACGGCTCAGGATCTCCGCTTCCACAAAAAACCTCTATCTAATCCGATAGGGCTTCGCCCTCTAACTTAGTCAAAAGGCCGAGAAGCGATAACGATTTAGTGTTCATGAGTTTGCTGCCTCTTCTCAGCACTCCGAGCAATCACGTGGGTGGCTTTGCGTACGCAAAAAAATAATAGAATAAAGTGAAGCCTACAACACCAGGTGTTCCCAGGCGGTCACCCATCCAGGTACTGACCTGGCCCGACCGTGCTTGACTGCGGTGATCGGACGAGAACCGGTATATTCACGGTGGTATGGTCGTAGGCATGATAAGTGGTGTACAAAATGCATGTAATAGCTGATTCCAGCCCCTTTTCCAGCCGTGGGCTGTACAATATGCAATAGGAGTTCAGGACCCATGATGAGTACTGCCCCTCTGGCCAAGAGGTTTGATACTTTTCTAGTGCATTGATGGCCCCAGTTCGATGCCAGTGAGAGATTGTTGTTTTTTTTCGAAAATCGTGCCTTCGAAACTTCTCTCAGCCTCGCTGCACACATGACAAGAAGATAGGCTGAAGGACTTTGAGCTACTGAACGGCTTTTAGTCTGCGTTTCTTTTATTCGATTCAGTTCATTTAATGATGACATCAAATTGGTGGAGAATATTCTATTTTGCTGCCAATTGGATTTCTGCTTGATTGGCTGGGTTTGGAGGCTGGATTGATGTGACGTCGCTAGTGATTGGCCAAGGGCTGGATCAATCTGACGTCAGTTAATCAAGAGATGAGTGGAGTTGATTGAATTAGTTGATTAAGCAGGGGACTAGCGCGAACGCAGGTCCCCACTACCAGAAATTGTACGGTCGAGTTACCAACGTTTGTGGTAATCGCAGGGGTCAGCCCAACCGGTCTGCAATGGAAGGGCCTCACCCTGGAAGAAACTCCTTGTTGATCAAGTTGTCTTCCCCGTCAGGTAAGTATGAAGTGCACATTGTTGTGATTTTGAGCCCGGCTCTCAAAGGAGATCATGATGATTGTGGGAGGATGCAGAAAGCACGGGTTTTGCAGCAAAAATACATCTGATCGACGAGAAACACGAAATGAGGGGTTCCCGAGAGGGTTGTTTCTCGTGACGAGCTAAAGCAGCTATCTTTTTTGTAAGAATGCTGGAACTGCTTTTTAAGCAACCAGGGTAGTCTTTGCTCAATTCGAACAGTTTTTAAAAAACAACGAGAAAATGCTCAGAGGCACTGAAAATCTTAGGTAGGCATTTCTTATAGAAGCCAACTTTATTTCGAAATCGATTCTGAAGAAGTGTGAATTTTTAGAGGTTATAAGGCAATAAGGCCCGTTTGAGTGAGATTCTAGTTTTATAAGAAACTAAAAAAAGAAGGCCTATATATTGATAGATTTGTTAGGACTTGAAAGTAATTCACGATTTTGAGAATGAAGCAGCTTACCATGTTTTGGAACAGGCCAGACAGATAAATATGAAACCAAGCTTGCGAAACTGGCCTGCAAAACAGAATCACGATAATAAGAAAATTGAAAATAGAATCTAGGAAACCCGAGCCTTTGCGATTATTTTTGAGATTGAAAACGACTCAACTAAATGCATACGACACGAACCTTGATGATTTGAGAAAGTCCTGAGCAGTACTGCAAGCCTGCAAGAAAATGAGACTTTGTAAAATTCTAGACAAGTTTCAATTGATTACTAAAAGGGGGTGGGCCATCCATGGCGGTACTGCAATACCAGGACAACCCGTGCCCGGGGTGAAGCAAGCTTCAGACCCACGGACCATTTCCAAAAATCAGTTTAATATTTGAGCACCCTTGGGTGCATATCAGATATTAAGCTGATAAGAACAGATACTTTTTTTTTTTTTTTTTTTTTTTGTGACCTCCCTGATAAACAGTGGAGGCCACTTACGTTTCACAATTCAACATATATACAATAAAAAACGGGAGGGGGTTATTACTTCGCACTTTACTAACATACATTACATTTCTAAACTTCACTTTTTTGGTAGAATTCTCTTAGAAGTGGCTTATGATTTAGCACGTGAAAATGTAGTTTACGCAACCGTTCTGGGCTTCCATTAATATTCAGTAAGTTCACTATTTCTTCGTGTGTGTGCTTTCTGATTTCCAAATAGTCGTAAACTTGTTTTTGTTCCAGTGAAAGGCTATTCCTCAATTTTGCTTTTCTTTCTTTCAACTCTCTTTTCCTTCTTCTTCTCTCTTCTTTTTCGGCTTCATCACTATTGACAAACAGTGAACGTTTGCAGGTACTGCCCGTCTCACCAGAGGAAGCGCTGCACTCAGACATTGTTTCAGACTTTGGAATTGGTGCCTGTACTACGGGTATATTTCTCATCCGTTCTGGCTGACTTTCATTTGCTGTCATTGCGCTTTCTGAATCTTTAGCCTTGGCCTTTAAGACTGATGTTGGTACGTTATTACCCTTTGGCTTCTGCACCAGATCCTCCACCACTTCTTGCACGTTCATTGCTGTTGTCTCGTTCTCCTCTTCAACCTCGTTTTCTGCCATGCTAGGATACCAATACGTCGGGCAATCTCCCAGAGAGTGACCTGGCTCTCTACAGAGGGAGCATACCCTCTGCTTCGGACAACCTCTCTTTACGTGACCTGGTTCGCCACAGTTATAACAACGGACCTCCTTACAGGCTGTTGCCAGGTGCCCAACCTTGTCACATTTTCTGCACGTCCTCGGCTGACCGTTGTACCGAAGCATTACGGTGTACGCTCCCACCTGCAGAAAGCTGGGGATATGCCTTTCGAGTTCCATGCACACCGTGGTGATGCCATTTTCCACCTCCGTGTCTGGTATACGACCCCTCTTTACGAACTTAACTTTGCCATAATCTGCAAGACGCTCTTGGTAATATTCCTCTGCTATCTCAAAGGGGGAGTAGTACACCGACACGTAGGTGGTGTTGGTGTCTGGATCCTCCACGCTCGTCTCCTTGCCTTTTATCATAACTGTGCCTTTTCCAATAATCTTCATCTTTTGTTCGGGCGTCTTTAGCGTTACCATGTAGTCGTCGAACTGTGTCTTCTGGATGCTGTAGGGATCATATTGATCCTTTAAAGCATCCAGCACGTCTATCGGCGTCACCGATAGTTCACGCGCCTTTATCAATACCGACCACGGCCTAAATCCGAAGTCCTCCTTGGACTTTATTTCCGTGACCTCCGACGACGCGACTCTGCTATAACTCATCGCCATTACGGCTCAGGAACTCCGCTTCCACAAAAAACCACTATCTAATCCGATAGGGCTTCGCCCTCTAACTTAGTCAAAAGGCCGAGAAGCGATAACGATTTAGTGTTCATGAGTTTGCTGCCTCTTCTCAGCACTCCGAGCAATCACGTGGGTGGCTTTGCGTACGCAAAAAAATAATAGAATAAAGTGAAGCCTACAACACCAGGTGTTCCCAGGCGGTCACCCATCCAGGTACTGACCTGGCCCGACCGTGCTTGACTGCGGTGATCGGACGAGAACCGGTATATTCACGGTGGTATGGTCGTAGGCATGATAAGTGGTGTACAAAATGCATGTAATAGCTGATTCCAGCCCCTTTTCCAGCCGTGGGCTGTACAATATGCAATAGGAGTTCAGGACCCATGATGAGTACTGCCCCTCTGGCCAAGAGGTTTGATACTTTTCTAGTGCATTGATGGCCCCAGTTCGATGCCAGTGAGAGATTGTTGTTTTTTTTCGAAAATCGTGCCTTCGAAACTTCTCTCAGCCTCGCTGCACACATGACAAGAAGATAGGCTGAAGGACTTTGAGCTACTGAACGGCTTTTAGTCTGCGTTTCTTTTATTCGATTCAGTTCATTTTATGATGACATCAAATTGGTGGAGAATATTCTATTTTGCTGCCAATTGGATTTCTGCTTGATTGGCTGGGTTTGGAGGCTGGATTGATGTGACGTCGCTAGTGATTGGCCAAGGGCTGGATCAATCTGACGTCAGTTAATCAAGAGATGAGTGGAGTTGATTGAATTAGTTGATTAAGCAGGGGACTAGCGCGAACGCAGGTCCCCACTACCAGAAATTGTACGGTCGAGTTACCAACGTTTGTGGTAATCGCAGGGGTCAGCCCAACCGGTCTGCAATGGAAGGGCCTCACCCTGGAAGAAACTCCTTGTTGATCAAGTTGTCTTCCCCGTCAGGTAAGTATGAAGTGCACATTGTTGTGATTTTGAGCCCGGCTCTCAAAGGAGATCATGATGATTGTGGGAGGATGCAGAAAGCACGGGTTTTGCAGCAAAAATACATCTGATCGACGAGAAACACGAAATGAGGGGTTCCCGAGAGGGTTGTTTCTCGTGACGAGCTAAAGCAGCTATCTTTTTTGTAAGAATGCTGGAACTGCTTTTTAAGCAACCAGGGTAGTCTTTGCTCAATTCGAACAGTTTTTAAAAAACAACGAGAAAATGCTCAGAGGCACTGAAAATCTTAGGTAGGCATTTCTTATAGAAGCCAACTTTATTTCGAAATCGATTCTGAAGAAGTGTGAATTTTTAGAGGTTATAAGGCAATAAGGCCCGTTTGAGTGAGATTCTAGTTTTATAAGAAACTAAAAAAAGAAGGCCTATATATTGATAGATTTGTTAGGACTTGAAAGTAATTCACGATTTTGAGAATGAAGCAGCTTACCATGTTTTGGAACAGGCCAGACAGATAAATATGAAACCAAGCTTGCGAAACTGGCCTGCAAAACAGAATCACGATAATAAGAAAATTGAAAATAGAATCTAGGAAACCCGAGCCTTTGCGATTATTTTTGAGATTGAAAACGACTCAACTAAATGCATACGACACGAACCTTGATGATTTGAGAAAGTCCTGAGCAGTACTGCAAGCCTGCAAGAAAATGAGACTTTGTAAAATTCTAGACAAGTTTCAATTGATTACTAAAAGGGGGTGGGCCATCCATGGCGGTACTGCAATACCAGGACAACCCGTGCCCGGGGTGAAGCAAGCTTCAGACCCACGGACCATTTCCAAAAATCAGTTTAATATTTGAGCACCCTTGGGTGCATATCAGATATTAAGCTGATAAGAACAGATACTTTTTTTTTTTTTTTTTTTTGACCTCCCTGTTGAGCAGTGGAGGCCACTATCTAATCATAACATATATACATATAAAAACGGGCTGGGGATTACTTTAATACACTTTACTGATCCTACTTATTTGACTCCGCTCAAACGTCCCAATCTTTGACAATTACAGAGGTGTAATTTTGTCATCCCTCCTTGACTTGTAGCACTAAGTCCACGATTTGATCCCAACTGTGCTTATTCAGGTCCAACTTGTCATACATCTCTTTCTGCTTTGCTGAAAGTTGACTTCTCAACCTCTTTTTCTCTCTCAATCCCTTTTCCTTATTCTTCCTTCCATCTTTTTCAATTTCATCACTGTTCACTGAGAGTGGCCGTTTACTGGTAATTTTACCACTGTTTGTTTCTCTGGACGAAGTGCTGCAATTGGAGGACGTTTCACACGTCTGGCTGGGTACCGGTACCGGTATGTTTGCTGTTTGGTCTGGTTGGCTATTCGGCTTAACTGGGCTCTCTGAATCGTTTTTGATTTTGGCCTTCAGGACTGAAGTTGGGACTACCTCCATTTTCTCCTCCACAGTATCTCCTTTGTCTACCACCTCGTGAACTGCCATGCAGGGATACCAGAACGTGGGACAATCACCCAGCGAATGACCTGATTCTCTACAGAGGGAGCACACCCTCTGCTTCGGACAACTCCTCTTGACGTGTCCCGGATCTCCACAGTTGTAGCACCTTACCTCCTTGCAGGTGGTTGCTAGGTGCCCAACCTGGTCACATTTCCGGCACGTCCTTGGCTGACCGTTGTACCGAAGCATAACGGTGTATGCCCCCACCTGTAGAAAGCTGGGGATATGCCTCTTCAGCTCCATGCAGACTGTGGTAATTCCATTCTCCACCTCCGTGTCTGGTATACGACCCCTCCTCACGTACTTGACTTTGCCGTACTCTCCAAGACGCTC
This sequence comes from Pelagia noctiluca, assembly GCA_963924455.1. Classification (NCBI taxonomy): domain Eukaryota; kingdom Metazoa; phylum Cnidaria; class Scyphozoa; order Semaeostomeae; family Pelagiidae; genus Pelagia; species Pelagia noctiluca. Next base: position 3,898,669 of record OZ004324.1, on the reverse strand, counting down.
TTGATAGAATTCCTCTGCTATCTCGAAGGGGGAGTAGTACACCGACACGTAGGTGGTGTTGGTGTCTGGATCCTCTACTCTCGTCTCTTTGCCATTAATCTCCACTATTCCATTGCCCAGGATCTTCGTCTTTTGTTCGGACGTCTTCAGCGTTACTGTATAATCTCCGAACTGAGTGAGCTGGATACTGTAAGGATCGTATTGGTCCTTTAAAGCCTGTAACACGTCTATCGGCGTCACCGATAGTTCACGCGTCTTTAACAAAACCGACCACGGCCTACATCCAAAGTCCTCCTTGGACTTGATTTCCATGACTTCCTGTGACGCGACTTCACTGTAACTTTTCGCCATTATGGCTCAAACTTCCTTCGCTTCGCGGAAAAACCTCGATCCAATCGGATAGGGCTTCGCCGTTTGATTTAGCCAAAAGGCCGAGAAGCGATAACGATTTAGTGTTCATGAGTTTGCTGCCTCTTCTCAGCACTCCGAGCAATCACGTGGGTGGCTTTGCGTACGCAAAAAAATAATAGAATAAAGTGAAGCCTACAACACCAGGTGTTCCCAGGCGGTCACCCATCCAGGTACTGACCTGGCCCGACCGTGCTTGACTGCGGTGATCGGACGAGAACCGGTATATTCACGGTGGTATGGTCGTAGGCATGATAAGTGGTGTACAAAATGCATGTAATAGCTGATTCCAGCCCCTTTTCCAGCCGTGGGCTGTACAATATGCAATAGGAGTTCAGGACCCATGATGAGTACTGCCCCTCTGGCCAAGAGGTTTGATACTTTTCTAGTGCATTGATGGCCCCAGTTCGATGCCAGTGAGAGATTGTTGTTTTTTTTCGAAAATCGTGCCTTCGAAACTTCTCTCAGCCTCGCTGCACACATGACAAGAAGATAGGCTGAAGGACTTTGAGCTACTGAACGGCTTTTAGTCTGCGTTTCTTTTATTCGATTCAGTTCATTTAATGATGACATCAAATTGGTGGAGAATATTCTATTTTGCTGCCAATTGGATTTCTGCTTGATTGGCTGGGTTTGGAGGCTGGATTGATGTGACGTCGCTAGTGATTGGCCAAGGGCTGGATCAATCTGACGTCAGTTAATCAAGAGATGAGTGGAGTTGATTGAATTAGTTGATTAAGCAGGGGACTAGCGCGAACGCAGGTCCCCACTACCAGAAATTGTACGGTCGAGTTACCAACGTTTGTGGTAATCGCAGGGGTCAGCCCAACCGGTCTGCAATGGAAGGGCCTCACCCTGGAAGAAACTCCTTGTTGATCAAGTTGTCTTCCCCGTCAGGTAAGTATGAAGTGCACATTGTTGTGATTTTGAGCCCGGCTCTCAAAGGAGATCATGATGATTGTGGGAGGATGCAGAAAGCACGGGTTTTGCAGCAAAAATACATCTGATCGACGAGAAACACGAAATGAGGGGTTCCCGAGAGGGTTGTTTCTCGTGACGAGCTAAAGCAGCTATCTTTTTTGTAAGAATGCTGGAACTGCTTTTTAAGCAACCAGGGTAGTCTTTGCTCAATTCGAACAGTTTTTAAAAAACAACGAGAAAATGCTCAGAGGCACTGAAAATCTTAGGTAGGCATTTCTTATAGAAGCCAACTTTATTTCGAAATCGATTCTGAAGAAGTGTGAATTTTTAGAGGTTATAAGGCAATAAGGCCCGTTTGAGTGAGATTCTAGTTTTATAAGAAACTAAAAAAAGAAGGCCTATATATTGATAGATTTGTTAGGACTTGAAAGTAATTCACGATTTTGAGAATGAAGCAGCTTACCATGTTTTGGAACAGGCCAGACAGATAAATATGAAACCAAGCTTGCGAAACTGGCCTGCAAAACAGAATCACGATAATAAGAAAATTGAAAATAGAATCTAGGAAACCCGAGCCTTTGCGATTATTTTTGAGATTGAAAACGACTCAACTAAATGCATACGACACGAACCTTGATGATTTGAGAAAGTCCTGAGCAGTACTGCAAGCCTGCAAGAAAATGAGACTTTGTAAAATTCTAGACAAGTTTCAATTGATTACTAAAAGGGGGTGGGCCATCCATGGCGGTACTGCAATACCAGGACAACCCGTGCCCGGGGTGAAGCAAGCTTCAGACCCACGGACCATTTCCAAAAATCAGTTTAATATTTGAGCACCCTTGGGTGCATATCAGATATTAAGCTGATAAGAACAGATACTACACTTGATCTTAGCCAAAAGGCCGAGAAGCGATAACGATTTAGTGTTCATGAGTTTGCTGCCTCTTCTCAGCACTCCGAGCAATCACGTGGGTGGCTTTGCGTACGCAAAAAAATAATAGAATAAAGTGAAGCCTACAACACCAGGTGTTCCCAGGCGGTCAACCATCCAGGTATTGACCTGGCCCGACCGTGCTTGACTGCGGTGATCGGACGAGAACCGGTATATTCACGGTGGTATGGTCGTAGGCATGATAAGTGGTGTACAAAATGCATGTAATAGCTGATTCCAGCCCCTTTTCCAGCCGTGGGCTGTACAATATGCAATAGGAGTTCAGGACCCATGATGAGTACTGCCCCTCTGGCCAAGAGGTTTGATACTTTTCTAGTGCATTGATGGCCCCAGTTCGATGCCAGTGAGAGATTGTTGTTTTTTTTCGAAAATCGTGCCTTCGAAACTTCTCTCAGCCTCGCTGCACACATGACAAGAAGATAGGCTGAAGGACTTTGAGCTACTGAACGGCTTTTAGTCTGCGTTTCTTTTATTCGATTCAGTTCATTTAATGATGACATCAAATTGGTGGAGAATATTCTATTTTGCTGCCAATTGGATTTCTGCTTGATTGGCTGGGTTTGGAGGCTGGATTGATGTGACGTCGCTAGTGATTGGCCAAGGGCTGGATCAATCTGACGTCAGTTAATCAAGAGATGAGTGGAGTTGATTGAATTAGTTGATTAAGCAGGGGACTAGCGCGAACGCAGGTCCCCACTACCAGAAATTGTACGGTCGAGTTACCAACGTTTGTGGTAATCGCAGGGGTCAGCCCAACCGGTCTGCAATGGAAGGGCCTCACCCTGGAAGAAACTCCTTGTTGATCAAGTTGTCTTCCCCGTCAGGTAAGTATGAAGTGCACATTGTTGTGATTTTGAGCCCGGCTCTCAAAGGAGATCATGATGATTGTGGGAGGATGCAGAAAGCACGGGTTTTGCAGCAAAAATACATCTGATCGACGAGAAACACGAAATGAGGGGTTCCCGAGAGGGTTGTTTCTCGTGACGAGCTAAAGCAGCTATCTTTTTTGTAAGAATGCTGGAACTGCTTTTTAAGCAACCAGGGTAGTCTTTGCTCAATTCGAACAGTTTTTAAAAAACAACGAGAAAATGCTCAGAGGCACTGAAAATCTTAGGTAGGCATTTCTTATAGAAGCCAACTTTATTTCGAAATCGATTCTGAAGAAGTGTGAATTTTTAGAGGTTATAAGGCAATAAGGCCCGTTTGAGTGAGATTCTAGTTTTATAAGAAACTAAAAAAAGAAGGCCTATATATTGATAGATTTGTTAGGACTTGAAAGTAATTCACGATTTTGAGAATGAAGCAGCTTACCATGTTTTGGAACAGGCCAGACAGATAAATATGAAACCAAGCTTGCGAAACTGGCCTGCAAAACAGAATCACGATAATAAGAAAATTGAAAATAGAATCTAGGAAACCCGAGCCTTTGCGATTATTTTTGAGATTGAAAACGACTCAACTAAATGCATACGACACGAACCTTGATGATTTGAGAAAGTCCTGAGCAGTACTGCAAGCCTGCAAGAAAATGAGACTTTGTAAAATTCTAGACAAGTTTCAATTGATTACTAAAAGGGGGTGGGCCATCCATGGCGGTACTGCAATACCAGGACAACCCGTGCCCGGGGTGAAGCAAGCTTCAGACCCACGGACCATTTCCAAAAATCAGTTTAATATTTGAGCACCCTTGGGTGCATATCAGATATTAAGCTGATAAGAACAGATACTTTTTTTTTTTTTTTTTTTTTTTTATAGGATGCTCCTGATGAACAGTGAGTCACCCTTAACTTTAATTACAACAACAACATATTTACAGATAAAATACAACGGGAAGGGGCATTTTTTTAACTGTAAAATATACAGATATAGCACAAGAAATAACCAGATTATAATTCATTTTTTCAATTTTTCATTCTTTTTTTTTTTTTTTTTTTTTTTTTTTTTTTTCCTTTTTTTAACAATAATCAAGCAAATATCAAGTTACTTTTACTAAATTTAATAAGAATATTAAAATATTTACAACTTAACATGGTTAAATATTGAATATAAGAGTTTCGTCTTGTTCTTTGCAGAGTATGTCCTTATAACTCCAAATCTTGAATTCTTGCTGTAGTATACCGGTGCTTTGCTTGGATAAAGTTACACGGGAGCGAATTTCTGCTTTAATTTGGTGGATTATTACCGTAGGATCAGTTCGACGTCCTTCGAATTTGCGTTTACAACGAGAAAGCCATATGTTGTATTTAATCAGCTTTAGAGTATAAGCACATAATAACGACTTGAACTTGTCATTGCATTTCGGAAAACGATGTAGATATACGAAGGACGGGCACAGTGAAAAGGAGCCGACGATTGAGGTAATTAGTGTTGTAAAGCCTTTCCAAACAGTCTTGGCTGGTGCGCACTGAAGAAAAACATGATCCATTGTTTCGACCAACGGGCACAGATCACAGTTAATAGGAATGTTCAAACCCCAACTTCGGAGGTATGATGAGGTTTTAAGAACGCGATGCACAATCTTCCAGCTTGTGTCACTCTCCGGACCGGTCGAAAGTCCATTCCTTGCCGTACACCAAATTTTTGGCCAACTTGTATTCGACAAAGTAAGATCGTGTACCCATTTGGTTTGCGCTTTAGGGCAAGAATATTGCTTACTTAATAGCACAGCATAAATGTTTCTAACGGTGGAGGTATTAGCGGCGAACGATGCAACGTTGTTAGAGTTCTCGGATATATTCTGCAGTAGTCTGTCATAAAGAGGGGGTCGGTGAAGCGAGTGCGGACGAGAGTTTGCCTTTAGAAATGAAGCTGTTGGACAGTATTTCACAAATGCGCGGCCAATGTAGTACCGAGGCAAAAATATACACTTATTGAGGTAAGTTTGATCTACAAGCTTCTTTAGAAAATTTAGCTTCAGTGCCAGACACTTAGATGCAATGTTGGTAAGACCTAAACCTCCTTTCGCCACTGGTTGATAGAGTGTACACCTTGAGACGAGTTCGTTCTTATTGCTCCAGAGAAAAGAGAAAATCACGCGATTTATCTCTTTAAGAATGTCTCTAGGTGGATCAAAAATTGATCCGACATAGACGAGTCCTGCCAGTGCTACACAGTTTACGATCATTATCTTTCCTTTTAAAGAAAGAGATCGGCTGGACCAAGCTTCTAAGCGGTTTCTAAGCTTACAAAGACGTTTTTCCCAAGACTGATGTTCTGCTTCAGGGGAGCCGAATGTTAAACCAAGAATCTCCATATCTTGGTCCGTCCAAGAAAGAGGTGAAGAGTGCCGCGTTATTACTTGATTATGATTGAACCAACGACCTTGTGACTTGCCTACTGAATAGTTTACCTTAGCACCAGACCCTTTCTCGTAAATAGAAAGGGTTTCCAATGTCGAGTCTACAGACGCCTCTGTTCGAACGAAGATTGTAGTATCATCCGCGTACTGGGTGATCTTTAACTGCTCAGAACAACCTGGAAGGTGAAGACCAATTATATCGTTATTTTGGCGAACAATGTTTCCTAGTACTTCCGCGGTAATGCTGAAGAGGAGAGGCGACAAAGGGCAGCCCTGGCGAACCCCACGCGTTAGAAAGATTTTCTCGGACAAGTGACCATTGTTGGTAGCACGGCAATATGCAGAGCAATACAGAGAAGAAATGAAACTCTGAAACCGTGGCCCAAAATTCATCTTGGACAATAGCAGGCTTAGAAAACGCCAGTCAACTCTGTCAAATGCCTTTTCTTGATCGATTTTCAGAACAGCAAGACTTAGGTTCTTCTGGCCAATATAGACGAGGCAGTCGCGAATGAGAATCAAATTGTCATTGATGGAGCGACCTGGTACAGAACAAGATTGATCCGGATGCATAATGTGCTGTAAAACACCGCGTAGACGCAAAGAAAGAGCTTTAGAAGCAATTTTGTAATCTGTGTTCAAAAGAGAAATCGGCCGCCAGTTCTTAATATCCTCTTTATCTCCCTTTTTAAAAAGAAGAGACAGGATAGCCCCAGACATAGAATCTGTTAACCGACCTCTAGCAAGGCAAAACTCAATCACATCCATGAAATCATCCGCAATACAAGTCCAAAAATGCAAATAGAACTCAGCCGGAAGACCATCAGATCCAGGAGATTTTCCAGCCTGCATTAAACGAAGAGCGGTGAGGCATTCATCTTTCGTGAGAGGACCCTCAAGGGTATTCTGAGCATCCTTTGGCAAGAACCGCGTTACTGAATCCAACAAAAATTTTTGTTCCGAATCATTTGCCGACTCAGCTGAGTAAAGAGAAGAATAGAAATCTGAAATGTGCGCTAGAATGTCTTCAGAAGTTGTAGCCTTGGAACCGTCTTCTCGTTTCATAGACGATATGACTTTTTTGGCCTGGCGACTGTGTTCAAGAGAGAAAAAATAACTAGATGACTTCTCGTAGTAAGAGTAATGAAACTCTTTCGCCCGCAAACGAGCTCCTGACAATAAAAAATTATCATGAGTCTCTAACTCTTTTAAGGCATCCGTTAGCTCAGCATTACTAGGATCTGTTGAACGGAGAAGTTGTATTTTTGCTTGCAAACGATTGCGTTCCTGGCGGCGAGACTTTGCCAATTTTTTGGAGAATTTTATTGAAAGATGCTTGATCTTCCTTTTCAAAAAATCCCACCAAACATCTAACTTTCCAGAGAAGTCAGATTTACGTCCCTGCCAGTGCTTAATGAGCGTCTCAACTTTTTCAACAAATGATTCATTGTTCAGCAATGAACAATTGAACTTCCAAGTCCCTGGTCCTTTTTTTGGAGCATCTGGAAGAGAAAAGTAAATGCAAGGGGCGTCATGATCAGAAAAAGGGTAGCAAATGATTTTCGATTTACTGCAACACTTAGAAATGTCATTGGAGAGAAAAAACTTATCCAGTCGACAATGAACACAATTATTAGACCATGTGAAAGTTCGATCGGATGGATGTTGGCCTCGAAATATATCGACAAGTCCAAATAGACGTTTTAATTTTCGTAGAGAATTGAGATCGGAAACACCTAACTGACGATCACCGCCTTCTTTGTCAAGATAGAGATCCTCGATACAGTTAAAATCTCCTCCAACAATCGAAGGAAGGTGGCCCTTGACAACGCTGATCAGAGAATTAAAGAAGTCTGCTCGGTCCGAAATAGTATTTGGAGCGTAAACGTTCAAAAGCTGTAACGATGAGTATCCAAGATCCAGGACGAGATTAAGCCATCTCCCCTCCAAGTCAGATGTTTTGTAGGAAAGAGTACCTGGAAAATCTTTACGAAGTAGTATGCCAACGCCACAGCTGTGTGAAGATCCGAAGGAGAAATGAGCTTGACCTTCCCAATCTTCCAGAAAGGCATTTTGATCTGCTTGGTTACAAATGTGAGTCTCTTGTAAGAAAATGATATCAAATGAGAAGGAAACTAGCCATAATAAAACTCGTTGTCTCTTTGCACGGTCACGCATCCCATGAACGTTAATACTAATCGCCTTCAGACATTTTTGATTCATTATTCTGGTTTAATTGAGAGGCCGCAGCTCTTGACTTCTTGGACTTCCCTTTCCTTCTAGATTTATCATCAGTGGCTTTCTCTGTACTTTCGCTATCCTCCAGGTCCCGTTTTTGAGAACCCGAAGAAAGCTCTTGATTGACAGGTTTTGGGGGAACAGATTTTGGTTGTGACGAACCAAGAGGATAACTAGGAGCAGTTGGTGTAGGTAGAACCGATAAGTCATAAACCTTATTAGCTTTCCCTCTTGCTGATGATGACTTCCGCCCGGAGGCCTGTTCCGAAAGAGCATCTCCCCAAATCAAGTCAGTCTCTTCTGTAGTGTTATCAGCAGCATTATCTACCGGGTCAGCTTCATCATCTGCCTCATTAATGTTCTCCATAGGGTCAGCTACATTATCAGAATTAGCTGCAGAATCCTCGGAGTCAGCGCCAGATTCAGCAGAGGTATCCTCAGTTTCAGATTCTATTTCAACTGCATCAATCCAGCCATCAACGCAGTAACGTAAGGTATGATCCTGACCACCACATAAAGGGCACATTCTTGGTTTTGGGCAAACAGTTCGCTCATGACCAGTTTCGCCACAATTGTAACATTTGTAAATCCTGCAAGTCGAGGCAATATGACCAGGCCTATCACATCTGCGACAGGTTGGAGGTTGCCCAGGGTAGCGAATCATAATTGAGTAGTCACCAATCTGGATAAAGCTAGGAACATGTCGAGTCAAAGACATTCTAACTGTAACAAGACCATTGAATACATCTGTTCCTTGAATTTTTGCACGTCTGATTTCGATAACCTTTCCGAATTGCGATAAGCGATTGATTAGAACTTTTTCCTTCATTTCAAAGGGAGCATAGTACACAGAAATATAAACATATGTCATTCCAACGTCATTTATTGCTAATTGTACACCATTAGCAGTGATACAACCATTCTTCAGCAACTGGTCCCTTTCATCAGTAGTAGCGAACGTGACAACATAGTCCCGATTTGCATGTTGCTGAATGCAGAGAGGATTAAATCCAACTTCTTGCAAAGCCTCCAACAAAACTCTGTTCCCAATATTCAGTTGACTTGCTCTAACCAGAACACTTGTGGGCCGCCTTCCTGTCTGTGAATTTGGACGATCCAAATTTATCTTCGGTGGAGCAGCATCAGCAACAGCAACACTTGAGGTAGACGGCTTCTTCAATAACATCTCCTTGAAGGAAGGTTTGGTTGAATCGGTGGTTGTCATCCTTTCTTTCAACTAACCAAATGGTAATATAGCTCGTTTGTAGATTGCTTTCGATCTTTGCTGTGTGAATCAGCTCTTCTCAGCTTGAGGAATCCTCTGAGGCCTTAGCCAAAAGGCCGAGAAGCGATAACGATTTAGTGTTCATGAGTTTGCTGCCTCTTCTCAGCACTCCGAGCAATCACGTGGGTGGCTTTGCGTACGCAAAAAAATAATAGAATAAAGTGAAGCCTACAACACCAGGTGTTCCCAGGCGGTCACCCATCCAGGTACTGACCTGGCCCGACCGTGCTTGACTGCGGTGATCGGACGAGAACCGGTATATTCACGGTGGTATGGTCGTAGGCATGATAAGTGGTGTACAAAATGCATGTAATAGCTGATTCCAGCCCCTTTTCCAGCCGTGGGCTGTACAATATGCAATAGGAGTTCAGGACCCATGATGAGTACTGCCCCTCTGGCCAAGAGGTTTGATACTTTTCTAGTGCATTGATGGCCCCAGTTCGATGCCAGTGAGAGATTGTTGTTTTTTTTCGAAAATCGTGCCTTCGAAACTTCTCTCAGCCTCGCTGCACACATGACAAGAAGATAGGCTGAAGGACTTTGAGCTACTGAACGGCTTTTAGTCTGCGTTTCTTTTATTCGATTCAGTTCATTTAATGATGACATCAAATTGGTGGAGAATATTCTATTTTGCTGCCAATTGGATTTCTGCTTGATTGGCTGGGTTTGGAGGCTGGATTGATGTGACGTCGCTAGTGATTGGCCAAGGGCTGGATCAATCTGACGTCAGTTAATCAAGAGATGAGTGGAGTTGATTGAATTAGTTGATTAAGCAGGGGACTAGCGCGAACGCAGGTCCCCACTACCAGAAATTGTACGGTCGAGTTACCAACGTTTGTGGTAATCGCAGGGGTCAGCCCAACCGGTCTGCAATGGAAGGGCCTCACCCTGGAAGAAACTCCTTGTTGATCAAGTTGTCTTCCCCGTCAGGTAAGTATGAAGTGCACATTGTTGTGATTTTGAGCCCGGCTCTCAAAGGAGATCATGATGATTGTGGGAGGATGCAGAAAGCACGGGTTTTGCAGCAAAAATACATCTGATCGACGAGAAACACGAAATGAGGGGTTCCCGAGAGGGTTGTTTCTCGTGACGAGCTAAAGCAGCTATCTTTTTTGTAAGAATGCTGGAACTGCTTTTTAAGCAACCAGGGTAGTCTTTGCTCAATTCGAACAGTTTTTAAAAAACAACGAGAAAATGCTCAGAGGCACTGAAAATCTTAGGTAGGCATTTCTTATAGAAGCCAACTTTATTTCGAAATCGATTCTGAAGAAGTGTGAATTTTTAGAGGTTATAAGGCAATAAGGCCCGTTTGAGTGAGATTCTAGTTTTATAAGAAACTAAAAAAAGAAGGCCTATATATTGATAGATTTGTTAGGACTTGAAAGTAATTCACGATTTTGAGAATGAAGCAGCTTACCATGTTTTGGAACAGGCCAGACAGATAAATATGAAACCAAGCTTGCGAAACTGGCCTGCAAAACAGAATCACGATAATAAGAAAATTGAAAATAGAATCTAGGAAACCCGAGCCTTTGCGATTATTTTTGAGATTGAAAACGACTCAACTAAATGCATACGACACGAACCTTGATGATTTGAGAAAGTCCTGAGCAGTACTGCAAGCCTGCAAGAAAATGAGACTTTGTAAAATTCTAGACAAGTTTCAATTGATTACTAAAAGGGGGTGGGCCATCCATGGCGGTACTGCAATACCAGGACAACCCGTGCCAGGGGTGAAGCAAGCTTCAGACCCACGGACCATTTCCAAAAATCAGTTTAATATTTGAGCACCCTTGGGTGCATATCAGATATTAAGCTGATAAGAACAGATACTTTTTTTTTTTTTTTTTTTTTTTTTGAGTGACCTCCCTGATAAACAGTGGAGGCCACTAACTAATCACAACATATATACAAATAAAAAACTTCAACGGGCTGGGGATTACTTTTATACACTTTACTGACTATATTGCGTAACTGAACTTATGTTTCCCAATTTTTGACAAATTCTTTTCCTAATGGTACATCATTGAGAGCATAACGTTTTATTTTCCTAAAAAGTGCATGAGTCTTTGCTTGCTCGAACAAATCATAGATTTGATCCTGAGTGAGCCCTTTTAAACCCAACTTTTTCTTTATTTGTTCGTGTTCTTCTTGAAGCTCTAGTATCCTCTCTAGCCCCGTCACCTCCCTTTTCTTTTTCCTCCTTTCTTCCTTTTCAATTTCTTCACTGTTGACAGATAGTGCCCGTTTGCAGGTATCCCGAGCCCCGCCTGTCTCAGCAGACGAAGAACTGCACACAGAAGAAGTTTCGAAAGTTAGGCCGGGTGTCTGTACCACCGGTGTATTGCTCTCCACGCTCTCTGAATCTTCAACATCCCTACCCTTTAGCCTCTGCACCGGTTTCTCCACCACCATCGGTGCATTCCTCTCCGCGCTCTCTGAATCTTCAACGTCCCTACCCTTTGGCCTCTGCACCGGTTCCTCCACCACTTCTTCAACCATTGCCTCTGCTATTTCTACTTCTTCAATCTCGTTTTCCGCCATGCTGGGATACCAGAATGTTGGGCAATCCCCGAGTGAATGGTTTGGCTCTCTACAGAGGGAGCACACCCTATGCTTTGGACAACTTCTTTTGACGTGGCCCGGGCCTCCACAGTTAAAGCACCTAACCTCCTTACAGGTTGTTGCAAGATGCCCAACCTGGTCACATTTCCGGCACGTCCTCGGCTGACCGTTGTACCGCAGCATTACGGTATATGCTCCCACCTGCAGAAAACTTGGAATATGTCTATCCAGATCGATACATACGGTCGTAATTCCATTTTCCACTTCTGTGTCTGGGATCTTGTTCCTTTTGACAAACTTTACTTTTCCATACTCTTTTAACCGCTCCTCGTAAAACTCTTCCGCTATTTCGAAGGGCGAGTAGAAAACTGACACATATGTGGTATTCGTGTCAGGGTCCTGCACGCCTACTTCTGTTTCACCGATCTTGACTTTTCCTTCCCTCAATATCCTCTCCTTTTGCTCCGGGGTCTTTACTGTAACCAGATAATCTGCAAACTGGGTCTTCTGGATGCTGTAGGGATCGTATTGATCCTTTAAAGCATCCAGCACCTCTATCGGCGTCACCGATAGTTCCCGCGTCTTTAAGATTACGGACCAAGGTCTGTACCCGAAATCCTCCTTCGACTTTATCTCCATGATGACTTCGGGCGACGCGACTGCACTGTAACTTTTGGCCATTATGGCCTAAAGATGTAACTTCGCTTCCTCAAATAAACACTATCCCGACGGATAGAGCTTCGCCGTTTGTCTTAGTCAAAAGGCCGAGAAGCGATAACGATTTAGTGTTCATGAGTTTGCTGCCTCTTCTCAGCACTCCGAGCAATCACGTGGGTGGCTTTGCGTACGCAAAAAAATAATAGAATAAAGTGAAGCCTACAACACCAGGTGTTCCCAGGCGGTCACCCATCCAGGTACTGACCTGGCCCGACCGTGCTTGACTGCGGTGATCGGACGAGAACCGGTATATTCACGGTGGTATGGTCGTAGGCATGATAAGTGGTGTACAAAATGCATGTAATAGCTGATTCCAGCCCCTTTTCCAGCCGTGGGCTGTACAATATGCAATAGGAGTTCAGGACCCATGATGAGTACTGCCCCTCTGGCCAAGAGGTTTGATACTTTTCTAGTGCATTGATGGCCCCAGTTCGATGCCAGTGAGAGATTGTTGTTTTTTTTCGAAAATCGTGCCTTCGAAACTTCTCTCAGCCTCGCTGCACACATGACAAGAAGATAGGCTGAAGGACTTTGAGCTACTGAACGGCTTTTAGTCTGCGTTTCTTTTATTCGATTCAGTTCATTTAATGATGACATCAAATTGGTGGAGAATATTCTATTTTGCTGCCAATTGGATTTCTGCTTGATTGGCTGGGTTTGGAGGCTGGATTGATGTGACGCCGCTAGTGATTGGCCAAGGGCTGGATCAATCTGACGTCAGTTAATCAAGAGATGAGTGGAGTTGATTGAATTAGTTGATTAAGCAGGGGACTAGCGCGAACGCAGGTCCCCACTACCAGAAATTGTACGGTCGAGTTACCAACGTTTGTGGTAATCGCAGGGGTCAGCCCAACCGGTCTGCAATGGAAGGGCCTCACCCTGGAAGAAACTCCTTGTTGATCAAGTTGTCTTCCCCGTCAGGTAAGTATGAAGTGCACATTGTTGTGATTTTGAGCCCGGCTCTCAAAGGAGATCATGATGATTGTGGGAGGATGCAGAAAGCACGGGTTTTGCAGCAAAAATACATCTGATCGACGAGAAACACGAAATGAGGGGTTCCCGAGAGGGTTGTTTCTCGTGACGAGCTAAAGCAGCTATCTTTTTTGTAAGAATGCTGGAACTGCTTTTTAAGCAACCAGGGTAGTCTTTGCTCAATTCGAACAGTTTTTAAAAAACAACGAGAAAATGCTCAGAGGCACTGAAAATCTTAGGTAGGCATTTCTTATAGAAGCCAACTTTATTTCGAAATCGATTCTGAAGAAGTGTGAATTTTTAGAGGTTATAAGGCAATAAGGCCCGTTTGAGTGAGATTCTAGTTTTATAAGAAACTAAAAAAAGAAGGCCTATATATTGATAGATTTGTTAGGACTTGAAAGTAATTCACGATTTTGAGAATGAAGCAGCTTACCATGTTTTGGAACAGGCCAGACAGATAAATATGAAACCAAGCTTGCGAAACTGGCCTGCAAAACAGAATCACGATAATAAGAAAATTGAAAATAGAATCTAGGAAACCCGAGCCTTTGCGATTATTTTTGAGATTGAAAACGACTCAACTAAATGCATACGACACGAACCTTGATGATTTGAGAAAGTCCTGAGCAGTACTGCAAGCCTGCAAGAAAATGAGACTTTGTAAAATTCTAGACAAGTTTCAATTGATTACTAAAAGGGGGTGGGCCATCCATGGCGGTACTGCAATACCAGGACAACCCGTGCCCGGGGTGAAGCAAGCTTCAGACCCACGGACCATTTCCAAAAATCAGTTTAATATTTGAGCACCCTTGGGTGCATATCAGATATTAAGCTGATAAGAACAGATACTTTTTTTTTTTTTTTTTTTTTTTTTTTTTATAGTGACCTCCCTGATGAGCAGTGGAGGCCACTTACGTTTCACAATTCAACATATATACAATAAAAACTGGATGGGGGTCTTACTTCACACTTTACTGGCATACTTTACCTTTCTAATCTAAACATTAATTGTAAAATTCTTTTAAAATAGGCTTATGGTTAGCCAGTGTAAAATGTAGTTTATTCAATCGTTCCCCGCCTCCATTCAAATTCAGTAAGTCACATATGTCTTCGTGTGTATACTTTCTGATTTCCAAATAATCATAAACTTGTCTTTGTTTCAGATTAAGCCTACTCCTCAATTCTGCTCTTTCTTTCAACGATTTCTCTCTTTTCTGTTTTCTCCTCTCTTCTTTTCCGGTTTCATCACTATTCACCGACAGTGACCGTTTGCTGGTGCTCTGACCACTAGCCGTCTCACCAGAGGAAGCGCTGCACTCAGACATCGTTTCAGACTTTGAAATTGGTGCCTGTACTACGGGTATATTTCCCATCCGTTCTGGTTGGCTTTCATTTGCTTTCAGTGCGCTCTCTGAATCTTTAGCCTTGGCCTTTAAGACTGATGTTGGTACGTTACTCCCCTTTGGCTTCTGCACCAGATCCTCCACTACTTCTTGCACATTCATCGCTGTTGTCTCGTCCTCCTCTTCAACCTCGTTTTCTGCCATGCTCGGGTACCAATACGTCGGGCAATCTCCCAGTGAGTGACCCGACTCTCTACAGAGGGAGCATACCCTCTGCTTCGGACAACCTCTCTTTATGTGCCCTGGATCGCCACAGTTGTAACACCGGACTTCTTTACAGGCTGTTGCCAGGTGCCCAACTTGGTCGCACTTCCGGCACGTCCTGGGCTGTCCGTTGTACCGCACCATCACGGTGTACGCCCCCACCTGTAGAAAGCTGGGGAAATGCCTCTTTAGCTCAATGCAGACTGTGGTGATGCCATTCTCCACCTCCGTGTCCGGTATACGACCCCTCCTCACGAACTTTACTTTGCCGAACTCTCCGAGACGCTCTTGATAGTATTCTTCCGCTATCTCGAAGGGGGAATAGTACACCGACACGTAGGTGGTGTTGGTGTCTGGATCCTCCACGCTCATCTCCTTGCCTTTTATCATAACTGTGCCTTTTCCCAGTAACTTCTCCTTTTGTTCTGCTGTCTTCACTGTGACGAGGTAATCTGCGAACTGTGTCTTCTGGATGCTAAAGGGATCATATTGATCTCTTAAAGCATCTAGCACGTCTATCGGCATCACCGATAGTTCACGCGCCTTTATCAAAACCGTCCACGGCCTATCACCGAAGTCCTCTCTGGACTTAATCTCAATGACTTCTTGCGACGCGACTTCACTATAACTTTTCGCCATTATGGCCAAAATACGAACTCCGCTTCCTCAAAAAGGCACTATCCAAACGGATAGGGCTTCGCCCTCTAACTTAGTCAAAAGGCCGAGAAGCGATAACGATTTAGTGTTCATGAGTTTGCTGCCTCTTCTCAGCACTCCGAGCAATCACGTGGGTGGCTTTGCGTACGCAAAAAAATAATAGAATAAAGTGAAGCCTACAACACCAGGTGTTCCCAGGCGGTCACCCATCCAGGTACTGACCTGGCCCGACCGTGCTTGACTGCGGTGATCGGACGAGAACCGGTATATTCACGGTGGTATGGTCGTAGGCATGATAAGTGGTGTACAAAATGCATGTAATAGCTGATTCCAGCCCCTTTTCCAGCCGTGGGCTGTACAATATGCAATAGGAGTTCAGGACCCATGATGAGTACTGCCCCTCTGGCCAAGAGGTTTGATACTTTTCTAGTGCATTGATGGCCCCAGTTCGATGCCAGTGAGAGATTGTTGTTTTTTTTCGAAAATCGTGCCTTCGAAACTTCTCTCAGCCTCGCTGCACACATGACAAGAAGATAGGCTGAAGGACTTTGAGCTACTGAACGGCTTTTAGTCTGCGTTTCTTTTATTCGATTCAGTTCATTTAATGATGACATCAAATTGGTGGAGAATATTCTATTTTGCTGCCAATTGGATTTCTGCTTGATTGGCTGGGTTTGGAGGCTGGATTGATGTGACGTCGCTAGTGATTGGCCAAGGGCTGGATCAATCTGACGTCAGTTAATCAAGAGATGAGTGGAGTTGATTGAATTAGTTGATTAAGCAGGGGACTAGCGCGAACGCAGGTCCCCACTACCAGAAATTGTACGGTCGAGTTACCAACGTTTGTGGTAATCGCAGGGGTCAGCCCAACCGGTCTGCAATGGAAGGGCCTCACCCTGGAAGAAACTCCTTGTTGATCAAGTTGTCTTCCCCGTCAGGTAAGTATGAAGTGCACATTGTTGTGATTTTGAGCCCGGCTCTCAAAGGAGATCATGATGATTGTGGGAGGATGCAGAAAGCACGGGTTTTGCAGCAAAAATACATCTGATCGACGAGAAACACGAAATGAGGGGTTCCCGAGAGGGTTGTTTCTCGTGACGAGCTAAAGCAGCTATCTTTTTTGTAAGAATGCTGGAACTGCTTTTTAAGCAACCAGGGTAGTCTTTGCTCAATTCGAACAGTTTTTAAAAAACAACGAGAAAATGCTCAGAGGCACTGAAAATCTTAGGTAGGCATTTCTTATAGAAGCCAACTTTATTTCGAAATCGATTCTGAAGAAGTGTGAATTTTTAGAGGTTATAAGGCAATAAGGCCCGTTTGAGTGAGATTCTAGTTTTATAAGAAACTAAAAAAAGAAGGCCTATATATTGATAGATTTGTTAGGACTTGAAAGTAATTCACGATTTTGAGAATGAAGCAGCTTACCATGTTTTGGAACAGGCCAGACAGATAAATATGAAACCAAGCTTGCGAAACTGGCCTGCAAAACAGAATCACGATAATAAGAAAATTGAAAATAGAATCTAGGAAACCCGAGCCTTTGCGATTATTTTTGAGATTGAAAACGACTCAACTAAATGCATACGACACGAACCTTGATGATTTGAGAAAGTCCTGAGCAGTACTGCAAGCCTGCAAGAAAATGAGACTTTGTAAAATTCTAGACAAGTTTCAATTGATTACTAAAAGGGGGTGGGCCATCCATGGCGGTACTGCAATACCAGGACAACCCGTGCCCGGGGTGAAGCAAGCTTCAGACCCACGGACCATTTCCAAAAATCAGTTTAATATTTGAGCACCCTTGGGTGCATATCAGATATTAAGCTGATAAGAACAGATACTACACTTGATCTTAGCCAAAAGGCCGAGAAGCGATAACGATTTAGTGTTCATGAGTTTGCTGCCTCTTCTCAGCACTCCGAGCAATCACGTGGGTGGCTTTGCGTACGCAAAAAAATAATAGAATAAAGTGAAGCCTACAACACCAGGTGTTCCCAGGCGGTCACCCATCCAGGTACTGACCTGGCCCGACCGTGCTTGACTGCGGTGATCGGACGAGAACCGGTATATTCACGGTGGTATGGTCGTAGGCATGATAAGTGGTGTACAAAATGCATGTAATAGCTGATTCCAGCCCCTTTTCCAGCCGTGGGCTGTACAATATGCAATAGGAGTTCAGGACCCATGATGAGTACTGCCCCTCTGGCCAAGAGGTTTGATACTTTTCTAGTGCATTGATGGCCCCAGTTCGATGCCAGTGAGAGATTGTTGTTTTTTTTCGAAAATCGTGCCTTCGAAACTTCTCTCAGCCTCGCTGCACACATGACAAGAAGATAGGCTGAAGGACTTTGAGCTACTGAACGGCTTTTAGTCTGCGTTTCTTTTATTCGATTCAGTTCATTTAATGATGACATCAAATTGGTGGAGAATATTCTATTTTGCTGCCAATTGGATTTCTGCTTGATTGGCTGGGTTTGGAGGCTGGATTGATGTGACGTCGCTAGTGATTGGCCAAGGGCTGGATCAATCTGACGTCAGTTAATCAAGAGATGAGTGGAGTTGATTGAATTAGTTGATTAAGCAGGGGACTAGCGCGAACGCAGGTCCCCACTACCAGAAATTGTACGGTCGAGTTACCAACGTTTGTGGTAATCGCAGGGGTCAGCCCAACCGGTCTGCAATGGAAGGGCCTCACCCTGGAAGAAACTCCTTGTTGATCAAGTTGTCTTCCCCGTCAGGTAAGTATGAAGTGCACATTGTTGTGATTTTGAGCCCGGCTCTCAAAGGAGATCATGATGATTGTGGGAGGATGCAGAAAGCACGGGTTTTGCAGCAAAAATACATCTGATCGACGAGAAACACGAAATGAGGGGTTCCCGAGAGGGTTGTTTCTCGTGACGAGCTAAAGCAGCTATCTTTTTTGTAAGAATGCTGGAACTGCTTTTTAAGCAACCAGGGTAGTCTTTGCTCAATTCGAACAGTTTTTAAAAAACAACGAGAAAATGCTCAGAGGCACTGAAAATCTTAGGTAGGCATTTCTTATAGAAGCCAACTTTATTTCGAAATCGATTCTGAAGAAGTGTGAATTTTTAGAGGTTATAAGGCAATAAGGCCCGTTTGAGTGAGATTCTAGTTTTATAAGAAACTAAAAAAAGAAGGCCTATATATTGATAGATTTGTTAGGACTTGAAAGTAATTCACGATTTTGAGAATGAAGCAGCTTACCATGTTTTGGAACAGGCCAGACAGATAAATATGAAACCAAGCTTGCGAAACTGGCCTGCAAAACAGAATCACGATAATAAGAAAATTGAAAATAGAATCTAGGAAACCCGAGCCTTTGCGATTATTTTTGAGATTGAAAACGACTCAACTAAATGCATACGACACGAACCTTGATGATTTGAGAAAGTCCTGAGCAGTACTGCAAGCCTGCAAGAAAATGAGACTTTGTAAAATTCTAGACAAGTTTCAATTGATTACTAAAAGGGGGTGGGCCATCCATGGCGGTACTGCAATACCAGGACAACCCGTGCCCGGGGTGAAGCAAGCTTCAGACCCACGGACCATTTCCAAAAATCAGTTTAATATTTGAGCACCCTTGGGTGCATATCAGATATTAAGCTGATAAGAACAGATACTTTTTTTTTTTTTTTTTTTATTTTTAGTGACCTCCCTGATGAGCAGTGGAGGCCACTTACGTTTCACAATACAACATATATACAATAAAAAACTGGATGGGGGTCTTACTTCACACTTTACTGACATACTTTACCTTTCTAAATTTAACATTATTCCCAAAATTCTTTTAAAAGAGGCTTATGATTAGACAGTTGAAAATGCAGTTTATGCAATCGTTCTCCGCTTCCATTCATGGTCAGTAAGTGACATATGTCTTCGTGTTTATGCTTTCTTATTTCCAAATAATCGTAAACTTGTCTTTGTTTCAGTGTAAGTCTATTCCTCGCTTCTGCTCTTTCTTTCAGCTTTCTCTCCCTTTTCTGTTTTCTCTTCTCTTCTTTTCCGGTTTCATCACTATTCACAGACAGTGACCGTTTGCTGGTGCTCTGACCACTGCCTGTCTCACTTGAGGAAGCGCTGCACTCAGACAAAGTTTCAGACTTTGAAATTGGTGCCTGTACTACGGGTATATTTCCCATCCGTTCTGGTTGGCTTTCATTTGCTTTCAGCGCGCTCTCGGAATCTTTAGCCTTGGCCTTTAACACTGATGTTGGTACGTCTCTACCCTTTGGCTTCTGCTCTGGATCCTCCACCACTTCTTGCACGATCATTTCTATTGTTTCGTCCTCCTCTTCAACCTCGTTTTCCGCCATGCTTGGGTACCAATACGTCGGGCAAGCTCCCAGTGAGTGACCCGGCTCTCTACAGAGGGAGCATACCCTCTGCTTCGGACAATCTCTCTTTATGTGCCCTGGATCACCACAGTTGTAACAGCGGACTTCTTTACAGGCTGTTGCTAGATGCCCAACCTTGTCACATTTTCGGCACGTCCTCGGCTGACCGTTGTACCGAAGCATTACGGTATATGCCCCCACCTGCAGAAAGCTAGGGATATGCTTTTCAAGTTCGATACATACTGTCGTTATACCATTTTCCACTTCCGTGTCTGGGATCTTGTTCCTTTTAACGAACTTTACTTTCCCATACTCCTTTAATCTTTCCTCATAAAATTCTTCTGCAATTTCGAAGGGCGAGTAGAACACTGACACAAATGTGGTATTCGTGTCAGGGTCCTGCACGCCTACCTCTGTTCCGCCGATCCTGACTTTTCCTTGTCTCAATATCTTCTCCTTTTGCTCCGGGGTCTTTACTGTCACAAGATACTCTGCGAACTGGGTCTTCTGGATGCTGTAGGGATCGTATTGATCCTTTAAAGCATCCAGTACCTCTATCGGCGTCACCGATAGTTCCCGCGTCTTTATGATTACGGACCAAGGTCTATACCCGAAATCCTCCTTCGACTTGATCTCCATGACGATTTCGGGCGACGCGACTTGACTGTAACTTTTCGCCATTATGGCCAAAAAACGAACTCCGCTTCCTCAAATAAGCACTATCCAAACGGATAGGGCTTCGCCCTCTAACTTAGTCAAAAGGCCGAGAAGCGATAACGATTTAGTGTTCATGAGTTTGCTGCCTCTTCTCAGCACTCCGAGCAATCACGTGGGTGGCTTTGCGTACGCAAAAAAATAATAGAATAAAGTGAAGCCTACAACACCAGGTGTTCCCAGGCGGTCACCCATCCAGGTACTGACCTGGCCCGACCGTGCTTGACTGCGGTGATCGGACGAGAACCGGTATATTCACGGTGGTATGGTCGTAGGCATGATAAGTGGTGTACAAAATGCATGTAATAGCTGATTCCAGCCCCTTTTCCAGCCGTGGGCTGTACAATATGCAATAGGAGTTCAGGACCCATGATGAGTACTGCCCCTCTGGCCAAGAGGTTTGATACTTTTCTAGTGCATTGATGGCCCCAGTTCGATGCCAGTGAGAGATTGTTGTTTTTTTTCGAAAATCGTGCCTTCGAAACTTCTCTCAGCCTCGCTGCACACATGACAAGAAGATAGGCTGAAGGACTTTGAGCTACTGAACGGCTTTTAGTCTGCGTTTCTTTTATTCGATTCAGTTCATTTAATGATGACATCAAATTGGTGGAGAATATTCTATTTTGCTGCCAATTGGATTTCTGCTTGATTGGCTGGGTTTGGAGGCTGGATTGATGTGACGTCGCTAGTGATTGGCCAAGGGCTGGATCAATCTGACGTCAGTTAATCAAGAGATGAGTGGAGTTGATTGAATTAGTTGATTAAGCAGGGGACTAGCGCGAACGCAGGTCCCCACTACCAGAAATTGTACGGTCGAGTTACCAACGTTTGTGGTAATCGCAGGGGTCAGCCCAACCGGTCTGCAATGGAAGGGCCTCACCCTGGAAGAAACTCCTTGTTGATCAAGTTGTCTTCCCCGTCAGGTAAGTATGAAGTGCACATTGTTGTGATTTTGAGCCCGGCTCTCAAAGGAGATCATGATGATTGTGGGAGGATGCAGAAAGCACGGGTTTTGCAGCAAAAATACATCTGATCGACGAGAAACACGAAATGAGGGGTTCCCGAGAGGGTTGTTTCTCGTGACGAGCTAAAGCAGCTATCTTTTTTGTAAGAATGCTGGAACTGCTTTTTAAGCAACCAGGGTAGTCTTTGCTCAATTCGAACAGTTTTTAAAAAACAACGAGAAAATGCTCAGAGGCACTGAAAATCTTAGGTAGGCATTTCTTATAGAAGCCAACTTTATTTCGAAATCGATTCTGAAGAAGTGTGAATTTTTAGAGGTTATAAGGCAATAAGGCCCGTTTGAGTGAGATTCTAGTTTTATAAGAAACTAAAAAAAGAAGGCCTATATATTGATAGATTTGTTAGGACTTGAAAGTAATTCACGATTTTGAGAATGAAGCAGCTTACCATGTTTTGGAACAGGCCAGACAGATAAATATGAAACCAAGCTTGCGAAACTGGCCTGCAAAACAGAATCACGATAATAAGAAAATTGAAAATAGAATCTAGGAAACCCGAGCCTTTGCGATTATTTTTGAGATTGAAAACGACTCAACTAAATGCATACGACACGAACCTTGATGATTTGAGAAAGTCCTGAGCAGTACTGCAAGCCTGCAAGAAAATGAGACTTTGTAAAATTCTAGACAAGTTTCAATTGATTACTAAAAGGGGGTGGGCCATCCATGGCGGTACTGCAATACCAGGACAACCCGTGCCCGGGGTGAAGCAAGCTTCAGACCCACGGACCATTTCCAAAAATCAGTTTAATATTTGAGCACCCTTGGGTGCATATCAGATATTAAGCTGATAAGAACAGATACTTTTTTTTTTTTTTTTTTTTTTTTTTTTGAGTGACCTCCCTGATAAACAGTGGAGGCCACTAACTAGTCACAACATATATACAAATAAAAACATCAACGGGCTGGGGATTACTTTAATACACTTTACCGACTATACTTATGTAACTCAATTCAAATGTCCATATCTGTGTCGAAATCTTTCTTTACAGGTATGTTGTTGAAAATGCAATGGTGTAGTTTCTTCGTCCGTTCTGGGGTTATAGCTTGGTACACCACGTGTATGATCTGATCATGACTGTACTTCTTCAGGACCAGCTTGTCATATATCTCTTTCTGCTTTTCTGAAAGTGCACCTCTTGCTCTCATGTTCTCTCTCAATTCCTTTTTCTTTTTCCTCCTTTCCTTATCTTCAATTTCGTCACTGTTTACTGAGAGTGGCCGTTTGCTGGTTGTTTTGTCACTGTTTGTCTCTATAGAGGAGGTACTGTATGTGGACGATGTTTCAGACATTTGGTTGGGTTCCTCTACTGGTGTGTTTGTTTTTCGGTCTGGTTGGCTTTCCGACTTTACTGGGCTCTCTGAATCGTTTTTGGCTTTGGCCTTCAGGACTGATGTTGGGACTATTTCCATTTTCTCCTCTGCTGTATCTCCTTTGTCTTCCACCTCGTGCTCCGCCATGCAGGGGTACCAGAAGGTGGGGCAGTCTCCCAGCGAATGACCTGGTTCTCTACAGAGGGAGCACACCCTACTCTGCGGACAACTCCTCTTAACGTGCCCCGGATCTCCACAGTTGTAGCACCGTACTTCCTTGCAGGTTGTAGCTAGGTGCCCAACTTGGTCGCACTTCCGGCACGTTCTGGGCTGTCCGTTGTACCGCAACATCACGGTGTATGCCCCCACCTGTAGAAAACTGGGGATATGCCTCTTCAGCTCAATACAGACAGTGGTGATGCCATTCTCCACCTCCGTGTCCGGTATACGACCCCTCCTCACGTACTTAACTTTGCCGTACTCTCCGAGGCGCTCTTGATAGTATTCCTCCGCTATCTCGAAGGGGGAGTAGTACACCGACACGTAGGTGGTGTTGGTGTCTGGATCCTCTACCCTCGTCTCTTTCCCATTAATCTCCACTTTTCCTTTTCCCAGAATCTTCATCTTTTGTTCGGACGTCTTCAGCGTTACTGTGTAATCTCCAAACTGCGTGAGCTGGATGCTATAAGGATCGTATTGGTCCTTTAAAGCCTGTAACACGTCTATCGGCGTCACCGATAGTTCACGCGTCTTTAATAAAACCGACCACGGCCTAAATCCAAAGTCCTCCTTGGACTTGATCTCCATGACTTCCTGCGACGCGACTTCACTGTAGCTTTTGGCCATTATGGCCTAAAAACGAACTTCGCTTCGCGGAAAAACCTCGATCCAATCGGATAGGGCTTCGCCGTTTGACTTAGCCAAAAGGCCGAGAAGCGATAACGATTTAGTGTTCATGAGTTTGCTGCCTCTTCTCAGCACTCCGAGCAATCACGTGGGTGGCTTTGCGTACGCAAAAAAATAATAGAATAAAGTGAAGCCTACAACACCAGGTGTTCCCAGGCGGTCACCCATCCAGGTACTGACCTGGCCCGACCGTGCTTGACTGCGGTGATCGGACGAGAACCGGTATATTCACGGTGGTATGGTCGTAGGCATGATAAGTGGTGTACAAAATGCATGTAATAGCTGATTCCAGCCCCTTTTCCAGCCGTGGGCTGTACAATATGCAATAGGAGTTCAGGACCCATGATGAGTACTGCCCCTCTGGCCAAGAGGTTTGATACTTTTCTAGTGCATTGATGGCCCCAGTTCGATGCCAGTGAGAGATTGTTGTTTTTTTTCGAAAATCGTGCCTTCGAAACTTCTCTCAGCCTCGCTGCACACATGACAAGAAGATAGGCTGAAGGACTTTGAGCTACTGAACGGCTTTTAGTCTGCGTTTCTTTTATTCGATTCAGTTCATTTAATGATGACATCAAATTGGTGGAGAATATTCTATTTTGCTGCCAATTGGATTTCTGCTTGATTGGCTGGGTTTGGAGGCTGGATTGATGTGACGTCGCTAGTGATTGGCCAAGGGCTGGATCAATCTGACGTCAGTTAATCAAGAGATGAGTGGAGTTGATTGAATTAGTTGATTAAGCAGGGGACTAGCGCGAACGCAGGTCCCCACTACCAGAAATTGTACGGTCGAGTTACCAACGTTTGTGGTAATCGCAGGGGTCAGCCCAACCGGTCTGCAATGGAAGGGCCTCACCCTGGAAGAAACTCCTTGTTGATCAAGTTGTCTTCCCCGTCAGGTAAGTATGAAGTGCACATTGTTGTGATTTTGAGCCCGGCTCTCAAAGGAGATCATGATGATTGTGGGAGGATGCAGAAAGCACGGGTTTTGCAGCAAAAATACATCTGATCGACGAGAAACACGAAATGAGGGGTTCCCGAGAGGGTTGTTTCTCGTGACGAGCTAAAGCAGCTATCTTTTTTGTAAGAATGCTGGAACTGCTTTTTAAGCAACCAGGGTAGTCTTTGCTCAATTCGAACAGTTTTTAAAAAACAACGAGAAAATGCTCAGAGGCACTGAAAATCTTAGGTAGGCATTTCTTATAGAAGCCAACTTTATTTCGAAATTGATTCTGAAGAAGTGTGAATTTTTAGAGGTTATAAGGCAATAAGGCCCGTTTGAGTGAGATTCTAGTTTTATAAGAAACTAAAAAAAGAAGGCCTATATATTGATAGATTTGTTAGGACTTGAAAGTAATTCACGATTTTGAGAATGAAGCAGCTTACCATGTTTTGGAACAGGCCAGACAGATAAATATGAAACCAAGCTTGCGAAACTGGCCTGCAAAACAGAATCACGATAATAAGAAAATTGAAAATAGAATCTAGGAAACCCGAGCCTTTGCGATTATTTTTGAGATTGAAAACGACTCAACTAAATGCATACGACACGAACCTTGATGATTTGAGAAAGTCCTGAGCAGTACTGCAAGCCTGCAAGAAAATGAGACTTTGTAAAATTCTAGACAAGTTTCAATTGATTACTAAAAGGGGGTGGGCCATCCATGGCGGTACTGCAATACCAGGACAACCCGTGCCCGGGGTGAAGCAAGCTTCAGACCCACGGACCATTTCCAAAAATCAGTTTAATATTTGAGCACCCTTGGGTGCATATCAGATATTAAGCTGATAAGAACAGATACTACACTTGATCTTAGCCAAAAGGCCGAGAAGCGATAACGATTTAGTGTTCATGAGTTTGCTGCCTCTTCTCAGCACTCCGAGCAATCACGTGGGTGGCTTTGCGTACGCAAAAAAATAATAGAATAAAGTGAAGCCTACAACACCAGGTGTTCCCAGGCGGTCACCCATCCAGGTACTGACCTGGCCCGACCGTGCTTGACTGCGGTGATCGGACGAGAACCGGTATATTCACGGTGGTATGGTCGTAGGCATGATAAGTGGTGTACAAAATGCATGTAATAGCTGATTCCAGCCCCTTTTCCAGCCGTGGGCTGTACAATATGCAATAGGAGTTCAGGACCCATGATGAGTACTGCCCCTCTGGCCAAGAGGTTTGATACTTTTCTAGTGCATTGATGGCCCCAGTTCGATGCCAGTGAGAGATTGTTGTTTTTTTTCGAAAATCGTGCCTTCGAAACTTCTCTCAGCCTCGCTGCACACATGACAAGAAGATAGGCTGAAGGACTTTGAGCTACTGAACGGCTTTTAGTCTGCGTTTCTTTTATTCGATTCAGTTCATTTAATGATGACATCAAATTGGTGGAGAATATTCTATTTTGCTGCCAATTGGATTTCTGCTTGATTGGCTGGGTTTGGAGGCTGGATTGATGTGACGTCGCTAGTGATTGGCCAAGGGCTGGATCAATCTGACGTCAGTTAATCAAGAGATGAGTGGAGTTGATTGAATTAGTTGATTAAGCAGGGGACTAGCGCGAACGCAGGTCCCCACTACCAGAAATTGTACGGTCGAGTTACCAACGTTTGTGGTAATCGCAGGGGTCAGCCCAACCGGTCTGCAATGGAAGGGCCTCACCCTGGAAGAAACTCCTTGTTGATCAAGTTGTCTTCCCCGTCAGGTAAGTATGAAGTGCACATTGTTGTGATTTTGAGCCCGGCTCTCAAAGGAGATCATGATGATTGTGGGAGGATGCAGAAAGCACGGGTTTTGCAGCAAAAATACATCTGATCGACGAGAAACACGAAATGAGGGGTTCCCGAGAGGGTTGTTTCTCGTGACGAGCTAAAGCAGCTATCTTTTTTGTAAGAATGCTGGAACTGCTTTTTAAGCAACCAGGGTAGTCTTTGCTCAATTCGAACAGTTTTTAAAAAACAACGAGAAAATGCTCAGAGGCACTGAAAATCTTAGGTAGGCATTTCTTATAGAAGCCAACTTTATTTCGAAATCGATTCTGAAGAAGTGTGAATTTTTAGAGGTTATAAGGCAATAAGGCCCGTTTGAGTG
The DNA here is from genome assembly GCA_963924455.1 of Pelagia noctiluca. Classification (NCBI taxonomy): domain Eukaryota; kingdom Metazoa; phylum Cnidaria; class Scyphozoa; order Semaeostomeae; family Pelagiidae; genus Pelagia; species Pelagia noctiluca. The sequence goes on along the minus strand of OZ004324.1, from coordinate 3,871,653 downwards.
AGATTCTAGTTTTATAAGAAACTAAAAAAAGAAGGCCTATATATTGATAGATTTGTTAGGACTTGAAAGTAATTCACGATTTTGAGAATGAAGCAGCTTACCATGTTTTGGAACAGGCCAGACAGATAAATATGAAACCAAGCTTGCGAAACTGGCCTGCAAAACAGAATCACGATAATAAGAAAATTGAAAATAGAATCTAGGAAACCCGAGCCTTTGCAATTATTTTTGAGATTGAAAACGACTCAACTAAATGCATACGACACGAACCTTGATGATTTGAGAAAGTCCTGAGCAGTACTGCAAGCCTGCAAGAAAATGAGACTTTGTAAAATTCTAGACAAGTTTCAATTGATTACTAAAAGGGGGTGGGCCATCCATGGCGGTACTGCAATACCAGGACAACCCGTGCCCGGGGTGAAGCAAGCTTCAGACCCACGGACCATTTCCAAAAATCAGTTTAATATTTGAGCACCCTTGGGTGCATATCAGATATTAAGCTGATAAGAACAGATACTTTTTTTTTTTTTTTTTTTTTTTTTTTTTATAGTGACCTCCCTGATGAGCAGTGGAGGCCACTTACGTTTCACAATTCAACATATATACAATAAAAACTGGATGGGGGTCTTACTTCACACTTTACTGGCATACTTTACCTTTCTAAACTAAACATTAATCGTAAAATTCTTTTAAAATAGGCTTATGGTTAGCCAGTGTAAAATGTAGTTTATTCAATCGTTCCCCGCCTCCATTCAAATTCAGTAAGTCACATATGTCTTCGTGTGTATACTTTCTGATTTCCAAATAATCATAAACTTGTCTTTGTTTCAGATTTAGCCTACTCCTCAATTCTGCTCTTTCTTTCAACGATTTCTCCCTTTTCTGTTTTCTCCTCTCTTCTTTTCCGGTTTCATCACTATTCACCGACAGTGACCGTTTGCTGGTGCTCTGACCACTAGCCGTCTCACCAGAGGAAGCGCTGCACTCAGACATCGTTTCAGACTTTGAAATTGGTGCCTGTACTACGGGTATATTTCCCATCCGTTCTGGTTGGCTTTCATTTGCTTTCAGTGCGCTCTCTGAATCTTTAGCCTTGGCCTTTAAGACTGATGTTGGTACGTTACTCCCCTTTGGCTTCTGCACCAGATCCTCCACTACTTGTTGCACATTCATCGCTGTTGTCTCGTCCTCCTCTTCAACCTCGTTTTCTGCCATGCTAGGGTACCAAAACGTCGGGCAATCTCCCAGTGAGTGACCCGGCTCTCTACAGAGGGAGCATACCCTCGGCTTTGGACAACCTCTCTTTACGTGCCCTGGATCGCCACAGTTGTAGCACCGGACTTCTTTACAGGCTGTTGCCAGGTGCCCAACCTTGTCACATTTTCGGCACGTCCTCGGCTGGCCATTGTACCGAAGCATTACGGTATATGCCCCCACCTGCAGAAAGCTAGGGATATGCTTTTCCAGTTCGATACATACTGTCGTTACTCCGTTTTCTACTTCCGTGTCTGGGATCTTGTTCCTTCTCACATACTTTACTCTTCCATACTCCTTTAACCTCTCCTCGTAGAACTCTTCTGCTATTTCGAAGGGCGAGTAGAACACTGACACAAATGTGGTATTCGTGTCAGGGTCCTGCACGCCTACTTCTGTTCCGCCGATCTTGACTTTTTCTTCTCTCAATATCTTCTCCTTTTGCTCCGGGGTCTTTACTGTCACGAGATAATCTGCGAACTGGGTCTTCTGGATGCTGTAGGGATCGTATTGATCCTTTAAAGCATTAAGCACCTCTATCAGCGTCACCGATAGTTCCCGCGTCTTTAAGATTACGGACCAAGGTCTGTACCCGAAATCCTCCTTCGACTTTATCTCCATGATGATTTCGGGCGACGCGACTGCACTGTAACTTTTAGCCATTATGGCCTAAAAACGAACTTCGCTTCCACAAAAAACCTCTATCTGATCCGATAGGGCTTCGCCCTCTAACTTAGTCAAAAGGCCGAGAAGCGATAACGATTTAGTGTTCATGAGTTTGCTGCCTCTTCTCAGCACTCCGAGCAATCACGTGGGTGGCTTTGCGTACGCAAAAAAATAATAGAATAAAGTGAAGCCTACAACACCAGGTGTTCCCAGGCGGTCACCCATCCAGGTACTGACCTGGCCCGACCGTGCTTGACTGCGGTGATCGGACGAGAACCGGTATATTCACGGTGGTATGGTCGTAGGCATGATAAGTGGTGTACAAAATGCATGTAATAGCTGATTCCAGCCCCTTTTCCAGCCGTGGGCTGTACAATATGCAATAGGAGTTCAGGACCCATGATGAGTACTGCCCCTCTGGCCAAGAGGTTTGATACTTTTCTAGTGCATTGATGGCCCCAGTTCGATGCCAGTGAGAGATTGTTGTTTTTTTTCGAAAATCGTGCCTTCGAAACTTCTCTCAGCCTCGCTGCACACATGACAAGAAGATAGGCTGAAGGACTTTGAGCTACTGAACGGCTTTTAGTCTGCGTTTCTTTTATTCGATTCAGTTCATTTAATGATGACATCAAATTGGTGGAGAATATTCTATTTTGCTGCCAATTGGATTTCTGCTTGATTGGCTGGGTTTGGAGGCTGGATTGATGTGACGTCGCTAGTGATTGGCCAAGGGCTGGATCAATCTGACGTCAGTTAATCAAGAGATGAGTGGAGTTGATTGAATTAGTTGATTAAGCAGGGGACTAGCGCGAACGCAGGTCCCCACTACCAGAAATTGTACGGTCGAGTTACCAACGTTTGTGGTAATCGCAGGGGTCAGCCCAACCGGTCTGCAATGGAAGGGCCTCACCCTGGAAGAAACTCCTTGTTGATCAAGTTGTCTTCCCCGTCAGGTAAGTATGAAGTGCACATTGTTGTGATTTTGAGCCCGGCTCTCAAAGGAGATCATGATGATTGTGGGAGGATGCAGAAAGCACGGGTTTTGCAGCAAAAATACATCTGATCGACGAGAAACACGAAATGAGGGGTTCCCGAGAGGGTTGTTTCTCGTGACGAGCTAAAGCAGCTATCTTTTTTGTAAGAATGCTGGAACTGCTTTTTAAGCAACCAGGGTAGTCTTTGCTCAATTCGAACAGTTTTTAAAAAACAACGAGAAAATGCTCAGAGGCACTGAAAATCTTAGGTAGGCATTTCTTATAGAAGCCAACTTTATTTCGAAATCGATTCTGAAGAAGTGTGAATTTTTAGAGGTTATAAGGCAATAAGGCCCGTTTGAGTGAGATTCTAGTTTTATAAGAAACTAAAAAAAGAAGGCCTATATATTGATAGATTTGTTAGGACTTGAAAGTAATTCACGATTTTGAGAATGAAGCAGCTTACCATGTTTTGGAACAGGCCAGACAGATAAATATGAAACCAAGCTTGCGAAACTGGCCTGCAAAACAGAATCACGATAATAAGAAAATTGAAAATAGAATCTAGGAAACCCGAGCCTTTGCAATTATTTTTGAGATTGAAAACGACTCAACTAAATGCATACGACACGAACCTTGATGATTTGAGAAAGTCCTGAGCAGTACTGCAAGCCTGCAAGAAAATGAGACTTTGTAAAATTCTAGACAAGTTTCAATTGATTACTAAAAGGGGGTGGGCCATCCATGGCGGTACTGCAATACCAGGACAACCCGTGCCCGGGGTGAAGCAAGCTTCAGACCCACGGACCATTTCCAAAAATCAGTTTAATATTTGAGCACCCTTGGGTGCATATCAGATATTAAGCTGATAAGAACAGATACTTTTTTTTTTTTTTTTTTTTTTTTTTTTTATAGTGACCTCCCTGATGAGCAGTGGAGGCCACTTACGTTTCACAATTCAACATATATACAATAAAAACTGGATGGGGGTCTTACTTCACACTTTACTGGCATACTTTACCTTTCTAAACTAAACATTAATCGTAAAATTCTTTTAAAATAGGCTTATGGTTAGCCAGTGTAAAATGTAGTTTATTCAATCGTTCCCCGCCTCCATTCAAATTCAGTAAGTCACATATGTCTTCGTGTGTATACTTTCTGATTTCCAAATAATCATAAACTTGTCTTTGTTTCAGATTTAGCCTACTCCTCAATTCTGCTCTTTCTTTCAACGATTTCTCCCTTTTCTGTTTTCTCCTCTCTTCTTTTCCGGTTTCATCACTATTCACCGACAGTGACCGTTTGCTGGTGCTCTGACCACTAGCCGTCTCACCAGAGGAAGCGCTGCACTCAGACATCGTTTCAGACTTTGAAATTGGTGCCTGTACTACGGGTATATTTCCCATCCGTTCTGGTTGGCTTTCATTTGCTTTCAGTGCGCTCTCTGAATCTTTAGCCTTGGCCTTTAAGACTGATGTTGGTACGTTACTCCCCTTTGGCTTCTGCACCAGATCCTCCACTACTTGTTGCACATTCATCGCTGTTGTCTCGTCCTCCTCTTCAACCTCGTTTTCTGCCATGCTAGGGTACCAAAACGTCGGGCAATCTCCCAGTGAGTGACCCGGCTCTCTACAGAGGGAGCATACCCTCGGCTTTGGACAACCTCTCTTTACGTGCCCTGGATCGCCACAGTTGTAGCACCGGACTTCTTTACAGGCTGTTGCCAGGTGCCCAACCTTGTCACATTTTCGGCACGTCCTCGGCTGGCCATTGTACCGAAGCATTACGGTATATGCCCCCACCTGCAGAAAGCTAGGGATATGCTTTTCCAGTTCGATACATACTGTCGTTACTCCGTTTTCTACTTCCGTGTCTGGGATCTTGTTCCTTCTCACATACTTTACTCTTCCATACTCCTTTAACCTCTCCTCGTAGAACTCTTCTGCTATTTCGAAGGGCGAGTAGAACACTGACACAAATGTGGTATTCGTGTCAGGGTCCTGCACGCCTACTTCTGTTCCGCCGATCTTGACTTTTTCTTCTCTCAATATCTTCTCCTTTTGCTCCGGGGTCTTTACTGTCACGAGATAATCTGCGAACTGGGTCTTCTGGATGCTGTAGGGATCGTATTGATCCTTTAAAGCATTAAGCACCTCTATCAGCGTCACCGATAGTTCCCGCGTCTTTAAGATTACGGACCAAGGTCTGTACCCGAAATCCTCCTTCGACTTTATCTCCATGATGATTTCGGGCGACGCGACTGCACTGTAACTTTTAGCCATTATGGCCTAAAAACGAACTTCGCTTCCACAAAAAACCTCTATCTGATCCGATAGGGCTTCGCCCTCTAACTTAGTCAAAAGGCCGAGAAGCGATAACGATTTAGTGTTCATGAGTTTGCTGCCTCTTCTCAGCACTCCGAGCAATCACGTGGGTGGCTTTGCGTACGCAAAAAAATAATAGAATAAAGTGAAGCCTACAACACCAGGTGTTCCCAGGCGGTCACCCATCCAGGTACTGACCTGGCCCGACCGTGCTTGACTGCGGTGATCGGACGAGAACCGGTATATTCACGGTGGTATGGTCGTAGGCATGATAAGTGGTGTACAAAATGCATGTAATAGCTGATTCCAGCCCCTTTTCCAGCCGTGGGCTGTACAATATGCAATAGGAGTTCAGGACCCATGATGAGTACTGCCCCTCTGGCCAAGAGGTTTGATACTTTTCTAGTGCATTGATGGCCCCAGTTCGATGCCAGTGAGAGATTGTTGTTTTTTTTCGAAAATCGTGCCTTCGAAACTTCTCTCAGCCTCGCTGCACACATGACAAGAAGATAGGCTGAAGGACTTTGAGCTACTGAACGGCTTTTAGTCTGCGTTTCTTTTATTCGATTCAGTTCATTTAATGATGACATCAAATTGGTGGAGAATATTCTATTTTGCTGCCAATTGGATTTCTGCTTGATTGGCTGGGTTTGGAGGCTGGATTGATGTGACGTCGCTAGTGATTGGCCAAGGGCTGGATCAATCTGACGTCAGTTAATCAAGAGATGAGTGGAGTTGATTGAATTAGTTGATTAAGCAGGGGACTAGCGCGAACGCAGGTCCCCACTACCAGAAATTGTACGGTCGAGTTACCAACGTTTGTGGTAATCGCAGGGGTCAGCCCAACCGGTCTGCAATGGAAGGGCCTCACCCTGGAAGAAACTCCTTGTTGATCAAGTTGTCTTCCCCGTCAGGTAAGTATGAAGTGCACATTGTTGTGATTTTGAGCCCGGCTCTCAAAGGAGATCATGATGATTGTGGGAGGATGCAGAAAGCACGGGTTTTGCAGCAAAAATACATCTGATCGACGAGAAACACGAAATGAGGGGTTCCCGAGAGGGTTGTTTCTCGTGACGAGCTAAAGCAGCTATCTTTTTTGTAAGAATGCTGGAACTGCTTTTTAAGCAACCAGGGTAGTCTTTGCTCAATTCGAACAGTTTTTAAAAAACAACGAGAAAATGCTCAGAGGCACTGAAAATCTTAGGTAGGCATTTCTTATAGAAGCCAACTTTATTTCGAAATCGATTCTGAAGAAGTGTGAATTTTTAGAGGTTATAAGGCAATAAGGCCCGTTTGAGTGAGATTCTAGTTTTATAAGAAACTAAAAAAAGAAGGCCTATATATTGATAGATTTGTTAGGACTTGAAAGTAATTCACGATTTTGAGAATGAAGCAGCTTACCATGTTTTGGAACAGGCCAGACAGATAAATATGAAACCAAGCTTGCGAAACTGGCCTGCAAAACAGAATCACGATAATAAGAAAATTGAAAATAGAATCTAGGAAACCCGAGCCTTTGCGATTATTTTTGAGATTGAAAACGACTCAACTAAATGCATACGACACGAACCTTGATGATTTGAGAAAGTCCTGAGCAGTACTGCAAGCCTGCAAGAAAATGAGACTTTGTAAAATTCTAGACAAGTTTCAATTGATTACTAAAAGGGGGTGGGCCATCCATGGCGGTACTGCAATACCAGGACAACCCGTGCCCGGGGTGAAGCAAGCTTCAGACCCACGGACCATTTCCAAAAATCAGTTTAATATTTGAGCACCCTTGGGTGCATATCAGATATTAAGCTGATAAGAACAGATACTTTTTTTTTTTTTTTTTTTTTTTTATAGTGACCTCCCTGATAAACAGTGGAGGCCACTTACTAGTCACAATACAACATATATACAATAAAAACTGGATGGGGGTCTTACTTTACACTTTACTGACATACTTTACCTTTCTAAACTTAACTTTATTCATGAAATTCTTTTAAAAGTGGCTTATGATTTATCACGTGAAAATGTAGTTTACGCAATCGTTCTGGACTTCCATTCATATTCAGTAAGTGCACTATGTCTTCGTGTGGGTGCTTTCTGATTTCCAAATAATCGTAAACTTGTTGTTGTTCAAATGTAAGTCTACTTCTCAATCTTGCTATTTCTTTCAACTCCCTTTTCTTTTTTCTCCTCTCTTCTTTCTCGGTTTCATCGCTATTCACAGACAGTGACCGTTTGCTGGTGGTCAGACCACTGCCCGTCTCACCAGAGGAAGCGCTGCACTCAGACATCGTTTCAGACTTTTGAATTGGTGCCTGTACTACGGGTATATTTCTCATCCGTTCTGGCTGGCTTTCATTTGCTGTCATTGCGCTCTCTGAATCTTTAGCCTTGGCCTTTAAGACTGATGTTGGTACGTTACTGTCCTTTGGCTTCTGCACCAGATCCTCCACCACTTCTTGCACGTTCATTGCTGTTGTCTTGTTCTCCTCTTCAACCTCGCTTTCTGCCATGCTAGGATACCAGTACGTCGGGCAATCTCCCAGAGAGTGACCTGGCTCTCTACAGAGGGAGCATACCCTCTGCTTCGGACAACCTCTCTTTACGTGACCTGGTTCGCCACAATTATAACAACGGACCTCCTTACAGGCTGTTGCCAGGTGCCCAACCTTGTCACATTTTCTGCACGTCCTTGGCTGACCGTTGTACCGAAGCATTACGGTGTACGCTCCCACCTGCAGAAAGCTGGGGATATGCCTTTCGAGTTCCATGCACACCGTGGTGATGCCATTTTCCACCTCCGTGTCTGGTATACGACCCCTCCTCACGAATTTAACTTTGCCATAATCTGCAAGACGCTCTTGGTAATATTCCTCTGCTATCTCAAAGGGGGAGTAGTACACCGACACGTAGGTGGTGTTGGTGTCTGGATCCTCCACGCTCGTCTCCTTGCCTTTTATCATAACTGTGCCTTTTCCAATAATCTTCAACTTTTGTTCGGGCGTCTTTAGTGTTACCATGTAGTCGTCGAACTGTGTCTTCTGGATGCTGTAGGGATCATATTGATCCTTTAAAGCATCCAGCACGTCTATCGGCGTCACCGATAGTTCACGCGCCTTTATCAATACCGACCACGGCCTAAATCCGAAGTCCTCCTTGGACTTTATTTCCGTGACTTCTGACGACGCGACTCTGCTATAACTCATCGCCATTACGGCTCAGGAACTCCGCTTCCACAAAAAACCTCTATCTAATCCGATAGGGCTTCGCCCTCTAACTTAGTCAAAAGGCCGAGAAGCGATAACGATTTAGTGTTCATGAGTTTGCTGCCTCTTCTCAGCACTCCGAGCAATCACGTGGGTGGCTTTGCGTACGCAAAAAAATAATAGAATAAAGTGAAGCCTACAACACCAGGTGTTCCCAGGCGGTCACCCATCCAGGTACTGACCTGGCCCGACCGTGCTTGACTGCGGTGATCGGACGAGAACCGGTATATTCACGGTGGTATGGTCGTAGGCATGATAAGTGGTGTACAAAATGCATGTAATAGCTGATTCCAGACATTTTTCCAGCCGTGGGCTGTACAATATGCAATAGGATTTCAGGACCTATGGTTAGTACTGCACCTCTGGCCAAGAGGTTTGATACTTTTCTAGTGCATTGATGGCCCCAGTTCGGTGCCAGTGAGAGATTGTTGTTTATTTTCGAAAATCGTGCCTTCGAAACTTCTCCCAGCCTCGCTGCACACATGATAAGATGCTAGGCTGAATGACTTTGAGCTACTGAACGGCTGTTAGTCTGCGTTTCTTTTATTTGATTCAGTTCATTTAATGATGACATCAAATTGATCGAGAATATTCTACTCTGCTGCCAATTGGATTTCTGCTTGATTGGCTGGGTTTGGAGGCTGGATTGATGTGACGTCGCTAGTGATTGGCCAAGGGCTGGATCAATCTGACGTCAGTTAATCAAGAGATGAGTGGAGTTGATTGAATTAGTTGATTAAGCAGGGGACTAGCGCGAACGCAGGTCCCCACTACCAGAAATTGTACGGTCGAGTTACCAACGTTTGTGGTAATCGCAGGGGTCAGCCCAACCGGTCTGCAATGGAAGGGCCTCACCCTGGAAGAAACTCCTTGTTGATCAAGTTGTCTTCCCCGTCAGGTAAGTATGAAGTGCACAGTGTTGTGATTTGAAGCCCGACTCCCAGAGGAGATCATGATGATTGTGGGAGGATGCAGAAAGCACGGGTTTTGCAGCAAAAATACATCTCATCGACGAGAAACACGAAATGAGGGGTTCCCGAGAGGGTTGTTTCTCGTGACAAGCTAAAGCAGCTATCATTTCTAAGAAACTATTGTGTGCCGGTTTTTTGTAAGAATGCTGGAACTGCTTTTTAAGCAAGCAGGGTAGTCTTTGCTCAATTCGAATAGTTTTTAAAAAACAATAAGAAAATGCTCAGAGGCACTGAAAATCTTAGCTAGGCATTTCTTATAGAAGCCAACTTGATTTCGAAATCGATTCTGAATGAAGTGTGAATACCTGAATTGTTAGAGGGTATAAGGCAATAAGGCCCGTGTGAGTGAGATTCTAGTTTTATAAGAAACAAAAGAAAGAAGGTCTATAGATTGATAGATTCGTTAGGACTTGAACGTAATTCACGATTATGAGAATGAAGCAGCTTACCATGTATTGAAACAGGCCAAACAGATCAATATGAGACCAAGCTTGCGAAACCGGCCTGCGAAACAAAATCACGATAATAAGAAAATTGAAAATAGAATCTAGGAAAGCCGAGCCTTGACAATTATTTTTGAGATTGAAAACGACTCAACTAAATGCAAATGACACGAACCTTGATGATTTGAGAAAGTCCTGAGCAGTACTGCAAGCCTGCAAGAAAATGAGACTTTGTAAAATTCTAGACAAGTTTCAATTGATTACTAAAAGGGGGTGGGCCATCCATGGCGGTACTGCAATACCAGGACAACCCGTGCCCGGGGTGAAGCAAGCTTCAGACCCACGGACCATTTCCAAAAATCAGTTTAATATTTGAGCACCCTTGGGTGCATATCAGATATTAAGCTGATAAGAACAGATACTACACTTGATCTTAGCCAAAAGGCCGAGAAGCGATAACGATTTAGTGTTCATGAGTTTGCTGCCTCTTCTCAGCACTCCGAGCAATCACGTGGGTGGTTTTGCGTACGCAAAAAAATAATAGAATAAAGTGAAGCCTACAACACCAGGTGTTCCCAGGCGGTCACCCATCCAGGTACTGACCTGGCCCGACCGTGCTTGACTGCGGTGATCGGACGAGAACCGGTATATTCACGGTGGTATGGTCGTAGGCATGATAAGTGGTGTACAAAATGCATGTAATAGCTGATTCCAGACATTTTTCCAGCCGTGGGCTGTACAATATGCAATAGGATTTCAGGACCTATGGTTAGTACTGCACCTCTGGCCAAGAGGTTTGATACTTTTCTAGTGCATTGATGGCCCCAGTTCGGTGCCAGTGAGAGATTGTTGTTTATTTTCGAAAATCGTGCCTTCGAAACTTCTCCCAGCCTCGCTGCACACATGATAAGATGCTAGGCTGAATGACTTTGAGCTACTGAACGGCTGTTAGTCTGCGTTTCTTTTATTTGATTCAGTTCATTTAATGATGACATCAAATTGATCGAGAATATTCTACTCTGCTGCCAATTGGATTTCTGCTTGATTGGCTGGGTTTGGAGGCTGGATTGATGTGACGTCGCTAGTGATTGGCCAAGGGCTGGATCAATCTGACGTCAGTTAATCAAGAGATGAGTGGAGTTGATTGAATTAGTTGATTAAGCAGGGGACTAGCGCGAACGCAGGTCCCCACTACCAGAAATTGTACGGTCGAGTTACCAACGTTTGTGGTAATCGCAGGGGTCAGCCCAACCGGTCTGCAATGGAAGGGCCTCACCCTGGAAGAAACTCCTTGTTGATCAAGTTGTCTTCCCCGTCAGGTAAGTATGAAGTGCACAGTGTTGTGATTTGAAGCCCGACTCCCAGAGGAGATCATGATGATTGTGGGAGGATGCAGAAAGCACGGGTTTTGCAGCAAAAATACATCTCATCGACGAGAAACACGAAATGAGGGGTTCCCGAGAGGGTTGTTTCTCGTGACAAGCTAAAGCAGCTATCATTTCTAAGAAACTATTGTGTGCCGGTTTTTTGTAAGAATGCTGGAACTGCTTTTTAAGCAAGCAGGGTAGTCTTTGCTCAATTCGAATAGTTTTTAAAAAACAATAAGAAAATGCTCAGAGGCACTGAAAATCTTAGCTAGGCATTTCTTATAGAAGCCAACTTGATTTCGAAATCGATTCTGAATGAAGTGTGAATACCTGAATTGTTAGAGGGTATAAGGCAATAAGGCCCGTGTGAGTGAGATTCTAGTTTTATAAGAAACAAAAGAAAGAAGGTCTATAGATTGATAGATTCGTTAGGACTTGAACGTAATTCACGATTATGAGAATGAAGCAGCTTACCATGTATTGAAACAGGCCAAACAGATCAATATGAGACCAAGCTTGCGAAACCGGCCTGCGAAACAAAATCACGATAATAAGAAAATTGAAAATAGAATCTAGGAAAGCCGAGCCTTGACAATTATTTTTGAGATTGAAAACGACTCAACTAAATGCAAATGACACGAACCTTGATGATTTGAGAAAGTCCTGAGCAGTACTGCAAGCCTGCAAGAAAATGAGACTTTGTAAAATTCTAGACAAGTTTCAATTGATTACTAAAAGGGGGTGGGCCATCCATGGCGGTACTGCAATACCAGGACAACCCGTGCCCGGGGTGAAGCAAGCTTCAGACCCACGGACCATTTCCAAAAATCAGTTTAATATTTGAGCACCCTTGGGTGCATATCAGATATTAAGCTGATAAGAACAGATACTACACTTGATCTTAGCCAAAAGGCCGAGAAGCGATAACGATTTAGTGTTCATGAGTTTGCTGCCTCTTCTCAGCACTCCGAGCAATCACGTGGGTGGTTTTGCGTACGCAAAAAAATAATAGAATAAAGTGAAGCCTACAACACCAGGTGTTCCCAGGCGGTCACCCATCCAGGTACTGACCTGGCCCGACCGTGCTTGACTGCGGTGATCGGACGAGAACCGGTATATTCACGGTGGTATGGTCGTAGGCATGATAAGTGGTGTACAAAATGCATGTAATAGCTGATTCCAGACATTTTTCCAGCCGTGGGCTGTACAATATGCAATAGGATTTCAGGACCTATGGTTAGTACTGCACCTCTGGCCAAGAGGTTTGATACTTTTCTAGTGCATTGATGGCCCCAGTTCGGTGCCAGTGAGAGATTGTTGTTTATTTTCGAAAATCGTGCCTTCGAAACTTCTCCCAGCCTCGCTGCACACATGATAAGATGCTAGGCTGAATGACTTTGAGCTACTGAACGGCTGTTAGTCTGCGTTTCTTTTATTTGATTCAGTTCATTTAATGATGACATCAAATTGATCGAGAATATTCTACTCTGCTGCCAATTGGATTTCTGCTTGATTGGCTGGGTTTGGAGGCTGGATTGATGTGACGTCGCTAGTGATTGGCCAAGGGCTGGATCAATCTGACGTCAGTTAATCAAGAGATGAGTGGAGTTGATTGAATTAGTTGATTAAGCAGGGGACTAGCGCGAACGCAGGTCCCCACTACCAGAAATTGTACGGTCGAGTTACCAACGTTTGTGGTAATCGCAGGGGTCAGCCCAACCGGTCTGCAATGGAAGGGCCTCACCCTGGAAGAAACTCCTTGTTGATCAAGTTGTCTTCCCCGTCAGGTAAGTATGAAGTGCACAGTGTTGTGATTTGAAGCCCGACTCCCAGAGGAGATCATGATGATTGTGGGAGGATGCAGAAAGCACGGGTTTTGCAGCAAAAATACATCTCATCGACGAGAAACACGAAATGAGGGGTTCCCGAGAGGGTTGTTTCTCGTGACAAGCTAAAGCAGCTATCATTTCTAAGAAACTATTGTGTGCCGGTTTTTTGTAAGAATGCTGGAACTGCTTTTTAAGCAAGCAGGGTAGTCTTTGCTCAATTCGAATAGTTTTTAAAAAACAATAAGAAAATGCTCAGAGGCACTGAAAATCTTAGCTAGGCATTTCTTATAGAAGCCAACTTGATTTCGAAATCGATTCTGAATGAAGTGTGAATACCTGAATTGTTAGAGGGTATAAGGCAATAAGGCCCGTGTGAGTGAGATTCTAGTTTTATAAGAAACAAAAGAAAGAAGGTCTATAGATTGATAGATTCGTTAGGACTTGAACGTAATTCACGATTATGAGAATGAAGCAGCTTACCATGTATTGAAACAGGCCAAACAGATCAATATGAGACCAAGCTTGCGAAACCGGCCTGCGAAACAAAATCACGATAATAAGAAAATTGAAAATAGAATCTAGGAAAGCCGAGCCTTGACAATTATTTTTGAGATTGAAAACGACTCAACTAAATGCAAATGACACGAACCTTGATGATTTGAGAAAGTCCTGAGCAGTACTGCAAGCCTGCAAGAAAATGAGACTTTGTAAAATTCTAGACAAGTTTCAATTGATTACTAAAAGGGGGTGGGCCATCCATGGCGGTACTGCAATACCAGGACAACCCGTGCCCGGGGTGAAGCAAGCTTCAGACCCACGGACCATTTCCAAAAATCAGTTTAATATTTGAGCACCCTTGGGTGCATATCAGATATTAAGCTGATAAGAACAGATACTACACTTGATCTTAGCCAAAAGGCCGAGAAGCGATAACGATTTAGTGTTCATGAGTTTGCTGCCTCTTCTCAGCACTCCGAGCAATCACGTGGGTGGTTTTGCGTACGCAAAAAAATAATAGAATAAAGTGAAGCCTACAACACCAGGTGTTCCCAGGCGGTCACCCATCCAGGTACTGACCTGGCCCGACCGTGCTTGACTGCGGTGATCGGACGAGAACCGGTATATTCACGGTGGTATGGTCGTAGGCATGATAAGTGGTGTACAAAATGCATGTAATAGCTGATTCCAGACATTTTTCCAGCCGTGGGCTGTACAATATGCAATAGGATTTCAGGACCTATGGTTAGTACTGCACCTCTGGCCAAGAGGTTTGATACTTTTCTAGTGCATTGATGGCCCCAGTTCGGTGCCAGTGAGAGATTGTTGTTTATTTTCGAAAATCGTGCCTTCGAAACTTCTCCCAGCCTCGCTGCACACATGATAAGATGCTAGGCTGAATGACTTTGAGCTACTGAACGGCTGTTAGTCTGCGTTTCTTTTATTTGATTCAGTTCATTTAATGATGACATCAAATTGATCGAGAATATTCTACTCTGCTGCCAATTGGATTTCTGCTTGATTGGCTGGGTTTGGAGGCTGGATTGATGTGACGTCGCTAGTGATTGGCCAAGGGCTGGATCAATCTGACGTCAGTTAATCAAGAGATGAGTGGAGTTGATTGAATTAGTTGATTAAGCAGGGGACTAGCGCGAACGCAGGTCCCCACTACCAGAAATTGTACGGTCGAGTTACCAACGTTTGTGGTAATCGCAGGGGTCAGCCCAACCGGTCTGCAATGGAAGGGCCTCACCCTGGAAGAAACTCCTTGTTGATCAAGTTGTCTTCCCCGTCAGGTAAGTATGAAGTGCACAGTGTTGTGATTTGAAGCCCGACTCCCAGAGGAGATCATGATGATTGTGGGAGGATGCAGAAAGCACGGGTTTTGCAGCAAAAATACATCTCATCGACGAGAAACACGAAATGAGGGGTTCCCGAGAGGGTTGTTTCTCGTGACAAGCTAAAGCAGCTATCATTTCTAAGAAACTATTGTGTGCCGGTTTTTTGTAAGAATGCTGGAACTGCTTTTTAAGCAAGCAGGGTAGTCTTTGCTCAATTCGAATAGTTTTTAAAAAACAATAAGAAAATGCTCAGAGGCACTGAAAATCTTAGCTAGGCATTTCTTATAGAAGCCAACTTGATTTCGAAATCGATTCTGAATGAAGTGTGAATACCTGAATTGTTAGAGGGTATAAGGCAATAAGGCCCGTGTGAGTGAGATTCTAGTTTTATAAGAAACAAAAGAAAGAAGGTCTATAGATTGATAGATTCGTTAGGACTTGAACGTAATTCACGATTATGAGAATGAAGCAGCTTACCATGTATTGAAACAGGCCAAACAGATCAATATGAGACCAAGCTTGCGAAACCGGCCTGCGAAACAAAATCACGATAATAAGAAAATTGAAAATAGAATCTAGGAAAGCCGAGCCTTGACAATTATTTTTGAGATTGAAAACGACTCAACTAAATGCAAATGACACGAACCTTGATGATTTGAGAAAGTCCTGAGCAGTACTGCAAGCCTGCAAGAAAATGAGACTTTGTAAAATTCTAGACAAGTTTCAATTGATTACTAAAAGGGGGTGGGCCATCCATGGCGGTACTGCAATACCAGGACAACCCGTGCCCGGGGTGAAGCAAGCTTCAGACCCACGGACCATTTCCAAAAATCAGTTTAATATTTGAGCACCCTTGGGTGCATATCAGATATTAAGCTGATAAGAACAGATACTACACTTGATCTTAGCCAAAAGGCCGAGAAGCGATAACGATTTAGTGTTCATGAGTTTGCTGCCTCTTCTCAGCACTCCGAGCAATCACGTGGGTGGTTTTGCGTACGCAAAAAAATAATAGAATAAAGTGAAGCCTACAACACCAGGTGTTCCCAGGCGGTCACCCATCCAGGTACTGACCTGGCCCGACCGTGCTTGACTGCGGTGATCGGACGAGAACCGGTATATTCACGGTGGTATGGTCGTAGGCATGATAAGTGGTGTACAAAATGCATGTAATAGCTGATTCCAGACATTTTTCCAGCCGTGGGCTGTACAATATGCAATAGGATTTCAGGACCTATGGTTAGTACTGCACCTCTGGCCAAGAGGTTTGATACTTTTCTAGTGCATTGATGGCCCCAGTTCGGTGCCAGTGAGAGATTGTTGTTTATTTTCGAAAATCGTGCCTTCGAAACTTCTCCCAGCCTCGCTGCACACATGATAAGATGCTAGGCTGAATGACTTTGAGCTACTGAACGGCTGTTAGTCTGCGTTTCTTTTATTTGATTCAGTTCATTTAATGATGACATCAAATTGATCGAGAATATTCTACTCTGCTGCCAATTGGATTTCTGCTTGATTGGCTGGGTTTGGAGGCTGGATTGATGTGACGTCGCTAGTGATTGGCCAAGGGCTGGATCAATCTGACGTCAGTTAATCAAGAGATGAGTGGAGTTGATTGAATTAGTTGATTAAGCAGGGGACTAGCGCGAACGCAGGTCCCCACTACCAGAAATTGTACGGTCGAGTTACCAACGTTTGTGGTAATCGCAGGGGTCAGCCCAACCGGTCTGCAATGGAAGGGCCTCACCCTGGAAGAAACTCCTTGTTGATCAAGTTGTCTTCCCCGTCAGGTAAGTATGAAGTGCACAGTGTTGTGATTTGAAGCCCGACTCCCAGAGGAGATCATGATGATTGTGGGAGGATGCAGAAAGCACGGGTTTTGCAGCAAAAATACATCTCATCGACGAGAAACACGAAATGAGGGGTTCCCGAGAGGGTTGTTTCTCGTGACAAGCTAAAGCAGCTATCATTTCTAAGAAACTATTGTGTGCCGGTTTTTTGTAAGAATGCTGGAACTGCTTTTTAAGCAAGCAGGGTAGTCTTTGCTCAATTCGAATAGTTTTTAAAAAACAATAAGAAAATGCTCAGAGGCACTGAAAATCTTAGCTAGGCATTTCTTATAGAAGCCAACTTGATTTCGAAATCGATTCTGAATGAAGTGTGAATACCTGAATTGTTAGAGGGTATAAGGCAATAAGGCCCGTGTGAGTGAGATTCTAGTTTTATAAGAAACAAAAGAAAGAAGGTCTATAGATTGATAGATTCGTTAGGACTTGAACGTAATTCACGATTATGAGAATGAAGCAGCTTACCATGTATTGAAACAGGCCAAACAGATCAATATGAGACCAAGCTTGCGAAACCGGCCTGCGAAACAAAATCACGATAATAAGAAAATTGAAAATAGAATCTAGGAAAGCCGAGCCTTGACAATTATTTTTGAGATTGAAAACGACTCAACTAAATGCAAATGACACGAACCTTGATGATTTGAGAAAGTCCTGAGCAGTACTGCAAGCCTGCAAGAAAATGAGACTTTGTAAAATTCTAGACAAGTTTCAATTGATTACTAAAAGGGGGTGGGCCATCCATGGCGGTACTGCAATACCAGGACAACCCGTGCCCGGGGTGAAGCAAGCTTCAGACCCACGGACCATTTCCAAAAATCAGTTTAATATTTGAGCACCCTTGGGTGCATATCAGATATTAAGCTGATAAGAACAGATACTTTTTTTTTTTTTTTTTTTTTTTTTTTAGGATGCTCCTGATGAACAGTGAGTCACCCTTAACTTTAATTACAACAACAACATATTTACAGATAAAATACAACGGGAAGGGGCATTTTTTTAACTGTAAAATATACAGATATAGCACAAGAAATAACCAGATTATAATTCATTTTTTCAATTTTTCATTCTTTTTTTTTTTTTTTTTTTTTTTTTTTTTCTTTTTTTAACAATAATCAAGCAAATATCAAGTTACTTTTACTAAATTTAATAAGAATATTAAAATATTTACAACTTAACATGGTTAAATATTGAATATAAGAGTTTCGTCTTGTTCTTTGCAGAGTATGTCCTTATAACTCCAAATCTTGAATTCTTGCTGTAGTATACCGGTGCTTTGCTTGGATAAAGTTACACGGGAGCGAATTTCTGCTTTAATTTGGTGGATTATTACCGTAGGATCAGTTCGACGTCCTTCGAATTTGCGTTTACAACGAGAAAGCCATATGTTGTATTTAATCAGCTTTAGAGTATAAGCACATAATAACGACTTGAACTTGTCATTGCATTTCGGAAAACGATGTAGATATACGAAGGACGGGCACAGTGAAAAGGAGCCGACGATTGAGGTAATTAGTGTTGTAAAGCCTTTCCAAACAGTCTTGGCTGGTGCGCACTGAAGAAAAACATGATCCATTGTTTCGACCAACGGGCACAGATCACAGTTAATAGGAATGTTCAAACCCCAACTTCGGAGGTATGATGAGGTTTTAAGAACGCGATGCACAATCTTCCAGCTTGTGTCACTCTCCGGACCGGTCGAAAGTCCATTCCTTGCCGTACACCAAATTTTTGGCCAACTTATATTCGACAAAGTAAGATCGTGTACCCATTTGGTTTGCGCTTTAGGGCAAGAATATTGCTTACTTAATAGCACAGCATAAATGTTTCTAACGGTGGAGGTATTAGCGGCGAACGATGCAACGTTGTTAGAGTTCTCGGATATATTCTGCAGTAGTCTGTCATAAAGAGGGGGTCGGTGAAGCGAGTGCGGACGAGAGTTTGCCTTTAGAAATGAAGCTGTTGGACAGTATTTCACAAATGCGCGGCCAATGTAGTACCGAGGCAAAAATATACACTTATTGAGGTAAGTTTGATCTACAAGCTTCTTTAGAAAATTTAGCTTCAGTGCCAGACACTTAGATGCAATGTTGGTCAGACCTAAACCTCCTTTCGCCACTGGTTGATAGAGTGTACACCTTGAGACGAGTTCGTTCTTATTGCTCCAGAGAAAAGAGAAAATCACGCGATTTATCTCTTTAAGAATGTCTCTAGGTGGATCAAAAATTGATCCGACATAGACGAGTCCTGCCAGTGCTACACAGTTTACGATCATTATCTTTCCTTTTAAAGAAAGAGATCGGCTGGACCAAGCTTCTAAGCGGTTTCTAAGCTTACAAAGACGTTTTTCCCAAGACTGATGTTCTGCTTCAGGGGAGCCGAATGTTAGACCAAGAATCTCCATATCTTGGTCCGTCCAAGAAAGAGGTGAAGAGTGCCGCGTTATTACTTGATTATGATTGAACCAACGACCTTGTGACTTGCCTACTGAATAGTTTACCTTAGCACCAGACCCTTTCTCGTAAATAGAAAGGGTTTCCAATGTCGAGTCTGCAGACGCCTCTGTTCGAACGAAGATTGTAGTATCATCCGCGTACTGGGTGATCTTTAACTGCTCAGAACAACCTGGAAGGTGAAGACCAATTATATCGTTATTTTGGCGAACAATGTTTCCTAGTACTTCCGCGGTAATGCTGAAGAGGAGAGGCGACAAAGGGCAGCCCTGGCGAACCCCACGCGTTAGAAAGATTTTCTCGGACAAGTGTCCATTGTTGGTAGCACGGCAATATGCAGAGCAATACAGAGAAGAAATGAAACTCTGAAACCGTGGCCCAAAATTCATCTTGGACAATAGCAGGCTTAGAAAACGCCAGTCAACTCTGTCAAATGCCTTTTCTTGATCGATTTTCAGAACAGCAAGACTTAGGTTCTTCTGGCCAATATAGACGAGGCAGTCGCGAATGAGAATCAAATTGTCATTGATGGAGCGACCTGGTACAGAACAAGATTGATCCGGATGCATAATGTGCTGTAAAACACCGCGTAGACGCAAAGAAAGAGCTTTAGAAGCAATTTTGTAATCTGTGTTCAAAAGAGAAATCGGCCGCCAGTTCTTAATATCCTCTTTATCTCCCTTTTTAAAAAGAAGAGACAGGATAGCCCCAGACATAGAATCTGTTAACCGACCTCTAGCAAGGCAAAACTCAATCACATCCATGAAATCATCCGCAATACAAGTCCAAAAATGCAAATAGAACTCAGCCGGAAGACCATCAGATCCAGGAGATTTTCCAGCCTGCATTAAACGAAGAGCGGTGAGGCATTCATCTTTCGTGAGAGGACCCTCAAGGGTATTCTGAGCATCCTTTGGCAAGAACCGCGTTACTGAATCCAACAAAAATTTTTGTTCCGAATCATTTGCCGACTCAGCTGAGTAAAGAGAAGAATAGAAATCTGAAATGTGCGCTAGAATGTCTTCAGAAGTTGTAGCCTTGGAACCGTCTTCTCGTTTCATAGACGATATGACTTTTTTGGCCTGGCGACTGTGTTCAAGAGAGAAAAAATAACTAGATGACTTCTCGTAGTAAGAGTAATGAAACTCTTTCGCCCGCAAACGAGCTCCTGACAATAAAAAATTATCATGAGCCTCTAACTCTTTTAAGGCATCCGTTAGCTCAGCATTACTAGGATCTGTTGAACGGAGAAGTTGTATTTTTGCTTGCAAACGATTGCGTTCCTGGCGGCGAGACTTTGCCAATTTTTTGGAGAATTTTATTGAAAGATGCTTGATCTTCCTTTTCAAAAAATCCCACCAAACATCTAACTTTCCAGAGAAGTCAGATTTACGTCCCTGCCAGTGCTTAATGAGCGTCTCAACTTTTTCAACAAATGATTCATTGTTCAGCAATGAACAATTGAACTTCCAAGTCCCTGGTCCTTTTTTTGGAGCATCTGGAAGAGAAAAGTAAATGCAAGGGGCGTCATGATCAGAAAAAGGGTAGCAAATGATTTTCGATTTACTGCAACACTTAGAAATGTCATTGGAGAGAAAAAACTTATCCAGTCGACAATGAACACAATTATTAGACCATGTGAAAGTTCGATCGGATGGATGTTGGCCTCGAAATATATCGACAAGTCCAAATAGACGTTTTAATTTTCGTAGAGAATTGAGATCGGAAACACCTAACTGACGATCACCGCCTTCTTTGTCAAGATAGAGATCCTCGATACAGTTAAAATCTCCTCCAACAATCGAAGGAAGGTGGCCCTTGACAACGCTGATCAGAGAATTAAAGAAGTCTGCTCGGTCCGAAATAGTATTTGGAGCGTAAACGTTCAAAAGCTGTAACGATGAGTATCCAAGATCCAGGACGAGATTAAGCCATCTCCCCTCCAAGTCAGATGTTTTGTAGGAAAGAGTACCTGGAAAATCTTTACGAAGTAGTATGCCAACGCCACAGCTGTGTGAAGATCCGAAGGAGAAATGAGCTTGACCTTCCCAATCTTCCAGAAAGGCATTTTGATCTGCTTGGTTACAAATGTGAGTCTCTTGTAAGAAAATGATATCAAATGAGAAGGAAACTAGCCATAATAAAACTCGTTGTCTCTTTGCACGGTCACGCATCCCATGAACGTTAATACTAATCGCCTTCAGACATTTTTGATTCATTATTCTGGTTTAATTGAGAGGCCGCAGCTCTTGACTTCTTGGACTTCCCTTTCCTTCTAGATTTATCATCAGTGGCTTTCTCTGTACTTTCGCTATCATCCAGGTCCCGTTTTTGAGAACCCGAAGAAAGCTCTTGATTGACAGGTTTTGGGGGAACAGATTTTGGTTGTGACGAACCAAGAGGATAACTAGGAGCAGTTGGTGTAGGTAGAACCGATAAGTCATAAACCTTATTAGCTTTCCCTCTTGCTGATGATGACTTCCGCCCGGAGGCCTGTTCCGAAAGAGCATCTCCCCAAATCAAGTCAGTCTCTTCTGTAGTGTTATCAGCAGCATTATCTACCGGGTCAGCTTCATCATCTGCCTCATTAATGTTCTCCATAGGGTCAGCTACATTATCAGAATTAGCTGCAGAATCCTCGGAGTCAGCGCCAGATTCAGCAGAGGTATCCTCAGTTTCAGATTCTATTTCAACTGCATCAATCCAGCCATCAACGCAGTAACGTAAGGTATGATCCTGACCACCACATAAAGGGCACATTCTTGGTTTTGGGCAAACAGTTCGCTCATGACCAGTTTCGCCACAATTGTAACATTTGTAAATCCTGCAAGTCGAGGCAATATGACCAGGCCTATCACATCTGCGACAGGTTGGAGGTTGCCCAGGGTAGCGAATCATAATTGAGTAGTCACCAATCTGGATAAAGCTAGGAACATGTCGAGTCAAAGACATTCTAACTGTAACAAGACCATTGAATACATCTGTTCCTTGAATTTTTGCACGTCTGATTTCGATAACCTTTCCGAATTGCGATAAGCGATTGATTAGAACTTTCTCCTTCATTTCAAAGGGAGCATAGTACACAGAAATATAAACATATGTCATTCCAACGTCATTTATTGCTAATTGTACACCATTAGCAGTGATACAACCATTCTTCAGCAACTGGTCCCTTTCATCAGTAGTAGCGAACGTGACAACATAGTCCCGATTTGCATGTTGCTGAATGCAGAGAGGATTAAATCCAACTTCTTGCAAAGCCTCCAACAAAACTCTGTTCCCAATATTCAGTTGACTTGCTCTAACCAGAACACTTGTGGGCCGCCTTCCTGTCTGTGAATTTGGACGATCCAAATTTATCTTCGGTGGAGCAGCATCAGCAACAGCAACACTTGAGGTAGACGGCTTCTTCAATAACATCTCCTTGAAGGAAGGTTTGGTTGAATCGGTGGTTGTCATCCTTTCTTTCAACTAACCAAATGGTAATATAGCTCGTTTGTAGATTGCTTTCGATCTTTGCTGTGTGAATCAGCTCTTCTCAGCTTGAGGAATCCTCTGAGGCCTTAGCCAAAAGGCCGAGAAGCGATAACGATTTAGTGTTCATGAGTTTGCTGCCTCTTCTCAGCACTCCGAGCAATCACGTGGGTGGCTTTGCGTACGCAAAAAAATAATGGAATAAAGTGAAGCCTACAACACCAGGTGTTCCCAGGCGGTCACCCATCCAGGTACTGACCTGGCCCGACCGTGCTTGACTGCGGTGATCGGACGAGAACCGGTATATTCACGGTGGTATGGTCGTAGGCATGATAAGTGGTGTACAAAATGCATGTAATAGCTGATTCCGGACATTTTTCCAGCCGTGGGCTGTACAATATGCAATAGGAGTTCAGGACCCAAGATTAGTACTGCCCCTCTGGCCAAGAGGTTTGATACTTTTCTAGTGCATAGATGGCCCCAGTTCGATGCCAGTGAGAGATTGTTGTTTATTTTCGAAAATCTTCCCTTCAAAACTTCTCCTACTCTAGCTGCACACACGACAAGAAGCTAGGCTGAAGGACTCTGAGCAACTGAACGGATTTCAGTTTGCATTTCTTTTATTTGATTCAGTTCATTTGATGATGACATCAAATTGGTGGAGACTATTCTATTCTGCTGCCAATTGGATTTCTGCTTGATTGGCTGGGTTTGGAGGCTGGATTGATGTGACGTCGCTAGTGATTGGCCAAGAGCTAGATCAATCTGACGTCAGTTAATCAAGAGATGAGTGGAGTTGATTGAATTAGTTGAAAAAGCAGGGGACTAGCGCGAACGCAGGTCCCCACTACCAGAAATTGTACGGTCGAGTTACCAACGTTTGTGGTAATCGCAGGGGTCAGCCCAACCGGTCTGCAATGGAAGGGCCTCACCCTGGAAGAAACTCCTTGTTGATCAAGTTGTCTTCCCCGTCAGGTAAGTATGAAGTACACAGTGTTGTGATTTGGAGCCCGGCTCCCAGAGGAGATCATGGTGATTGTGGGAGGATGCAGAAAGCACGGATTTTGCAGCAAAAATACATCTGATCGACGAGAAAGACGAAATGAGGGGTTCCCGAGAGGGTTGTTTCTCGTGACAAGCTAATGCAGCTATCATTTCTAAGAAACTATTGTGTGCCGGTTTTTTGTAAGAATGCTGGAACTGCTTTTTAAGCAAGCAGGGTAGTCTTTGCTCAATTCGAATAGTTTTTAAAAAACAATGAGAAAATGCTCAGAGGCACTGAAAATCTTAGCTAGGCATTTCTTATAGAAGCCAACTTATTTCGAAATCGATCCTGAATGAAGTGTGAATACCTGAATTGGTAGAGGGTATAAAGCAATAAGGCCCGTGTGAGTGACATTCTAGTTTTATAAGAAACTAAAGAAAGAAGGCCTATAGATTGATAGACTTGTTAGGACTTGAACGTAATTCACAATTTTGAGAATGAAGCAGCTTACCATGTTTTGAAACAGACCAAACAGATAAATATGAGACCAAGCTTGCGAAACCGGCCTGCAAAACAAACTCACGATAATAAGAAAATTGAAAATAGAATCTAGAGGATAAGAAGAAGAAAAATACTATCTAGGAAACCCGAGCCTTTACAATTATTTTTGAGATTGAAAACGACTCAACTAAATACATATGACACGAACCTTGATGGTTTGAGAAAGTCCTGAGCAGTACTGCAAGCCTGCAAGAAAATGAGACTTTGTAAAATTCTAGACAAGTTTCAATTGATAACTAAAAGGGGGTGGGCCATCCATGGCGGTACTGCAATACCAGGACAACCCGTGCCCGGGGTGAAGCAAGCTTCAGACCCACGGACCATTTCCAAAAATCAGTTTAATATTTGAGCACCCTTGGGTGCATATCAGATATTAAGCTGATAAGAATAGATACTTTTTTTTTTTTTTTTTTTTTTTTTTTTAGGATGCTCCTGATGAACAGTGAGTCACCCTTAACTTTAATTACAACAACAACATATTTACAGATAAAATACAACGGGAAGGGGCATTTTTTTAACTGTAAAATATACAGATATAGCACAAGAAATAACCAGATTATAATTCATTTTTTCAATTTTTCATTCTTTTTTTTTTTTTTTTTTTTTTTTTTTTTCTTTTTTTAACAATAATCAAGCAAATATCAAGTTACTTTTACTAAATTTAATAAGAATATTAAAATATTTACAACTTAACATGGTTAAATATTGAATATAAGAGTTTCGTCTTGTTCTTTGCAGAGTATGTCCTTATAACTCCAAATCTTGAATTCTTGCTGTAGTATACCGGTGCTTTGCTTGGATAAAGTTACACGGGAGCGAATTTCTGCTTTAATTTGGTGGATTATTACCGTAGGATCAGTTCGACGTCCTTCGAATTTGCGTTTACAACGAGAAAGCCATATGTTGTATTTAATCAGCTTTAGAGTATAAGCACATAATAACGACTTGAACTTGTCATTGCATTTCGGAAAACGATGTAGATATACGAAGGACGGGCACAGTGAAAAGGAGCCGACGATTGAGGTAATTAGTGTTGTAAAGCCTTTCCAAACAGTCTTGGCTGGTGCGCACTGAAGAAAAACATGATCCATTGTTTCGACCAACGGGCACAGATCACAGTTAATAGGAATGTTCAAACCCCAACTTCGGAGGTATGATGAGGTTTTAAGAACGCGATGCACAATCTTCCAGCTTGTGTCACTCTCCGGACCGGTCGAAAGTCCATTCCTTGCCGTACACCAAATTTTTGGCCAACTTATATTCGACAAAGTAAGATCGTGTACCCATTTGGTTTGCGCTTTAGGGCAAGAATATTGCTTACTTAATAGCACAGCATAAATGTTTCTAACGGTGGAGGTATTAGCGGCGAACGATGCAACGTTGTTAGAGTTCTCGGATATATTCTGCAGTAGTCTGTCATAAAGAGGGGGTCGGTGAAGCGAGTGCGGACGAGAGTTTGCCTTTAGAAATGAAGCTGTTGGACAGTATTTCACAAATGCGCGGCCAATGTAGTACCGAGGCAAAAATATACACTTATTGAGGTAAGTTTGATCTACAAGCTTCTTTAGAAAATTTAGCTTCAGTGCCAGACACTTAGATGCAATGTTGGTCAGACCTAAACCTCCTTTCGCCACTGGTTGATAGAGTGTACACCTTGAGACGAGTTCGTTCTTATTGCTCCAGAGAAAAGAGAAAATCACGCGATTTATCTCTTTAAGAATGTCTCTAGGTGGATCAAAAATTGATCCGACATAGACGAGTCCTGCCAGTGCTACACAGTTTACGATCATTATCTTTCCTTTTAAAGAAAGAGATCGGCTGGACCAAGCTTCTAAGCGGTTTCTAAGCTTACAAAGACGTTTTTCCCAAGACTGATGTTCTGCTTCAGGGGAGCCGAATGTTAGACCAAGAATCTCCATATCTTGGTCCGTCCAAGAAAGAGGTGAAGAGTGCCGCGTTATTACTTGATTATGATTGAACCAACGACCTTGTGACTTGCCTACTGAATAGTTTACCTTAGCACCAGACCCTTTCTCGTAAATAGAAAGGGTTTCCAATGTCGAGTCTGCAGACGCCTCTGTTCGAACGAAGATTGTAGTATCATCCGCGTACTGGGTGATCTTTAACTGCTCAGAACAACCTGGAAGGTGAAGACCAATTATATCGTTATTTTGGCGAACAATGTTTCCTAGTACTTCCGCGGTAATGCTGAAGAGGAGAGGCGACAAAGGGCAGCCCTGGCGAACCCCACGCGTTAGAAAGATTTTCTCGGACAAGTGTCCATTGTTGGTAGCACGGCAATATGCAGAGCAATACAGAGAAGAAATGAAACTCTGAAACCGTGGCCCAAAATTCATCTTGGACAATAGCAGGCTTAGAAAACGCCAGTCAACTCTGTCAAATGCCTTTTCTTGATCGATTTTCAGAACAGCAAGACTTAGGTTCTTCTGGCCAATATAGACGAGGCAGTCGCGAATGAGAATCAAATTGTCATTGATGGAGCGACCTGGTACAGAACAAGATTGATCCGGATGCATAATGTGCTGTAAAACACCGCGTAGACGCAAAGAAAGAGCTTTAGAAGCAATTTTGTAATCTGTGTTCAAAAGAGAAATCGGCCGCCAGTTCTTAATATCCTCTTTATCTCCCTTTTTAAAAAGAAGAGACAGGATAGCCCCAGACATAGAATCTGTTAACCGACCTCTAGCAAGGCAAAACTCAATCACATCCATGAAATCATCCGCAATACAAGTCCAAAAATGCAAATAGAACTCAGCCGGAAGACCATCAGATCCAGGAGATTTTCCAGCCTGCATTAAACGAAGAGCGGTGAGGCATTCATCTTTCGTGAGAGGACCCTCAAGGGTATTCTGAGCATCCTTTGGCAAGAACCGCGTTACTGAATCCAACAAAAATTTTTGTTCCGAATCATTTGCCGACTCAGCTGAGTAAAGAGAAGAATAGAAATCTGAAATGTGCGCTAGAATGTCTTCAGAAGTTGTAGCCTTGGAACCGTCTTCTCGTTTCATAGACGATATGACTTTTTTGGCCTGGCGACTGTGTTCAAGAGAGAAAAAATAACTAGATGACTTCTCGTAGTAAGAGTAATGAAACTCTTTCGCCCGCAAACGAGCTCCTGACAATAAAAAATTATCATGAGCCTCTAACTCTTTTAAGGCATCCGTTAGCTCAGCATTACTAGGATCTGTTGAACGGAGAAGTTGTATTTTTGCTTGCAAACGATTGCGTTCCTGGCGGCGAGACTTTGCCAATTTTTTGGAGAATTTTATTGAAAGATGCTTGATCTTCCTTTTCAAAAAATCCCACCAAACATCTAACTTTCCAGAGAAGTCAGATTTACGTCCCTGCCAGTGCTTAATGAGCGTCTCAACTTTTTCAACAAATGATTCATTGTTCAGCAATGAACAATTGAACTTCCAAGTCCCTGGTCCTTTTTTTGGAGCATCTGGAAGAGAAAAGTAAATGCAAGGGGCGTCATGATCAGAAAAAGGGTAGCAAATGATTTTCGATTTACTGCAACACTTAGAAATGTCATTGGAGAGAAAAAACTTATCCAGTCGACAATGAACACAATTATTAGACCATGTGAAAGTTCGATCGGATGGATGTTGGCCTCGAAATATATCGACAAGTCCAAATAGACGTTTTAATTTTCGTAGAGAATTGAGATCGGAAACACCTAACTGACGATCACCGCCTTCTTTGTCAAGATAGAGATCCTCGATACAGTTAAAATCTCCTCCAACAATCGAAGGAAGGTGGCCCTTGACAACGCTGATCAGAGAATTAAAGAAGTCTGCTCGGTCCGAAATAGTATTTGGAGCGTAAACGTTCAAAAGCTGTAACGATGAGTATCCAAGATCCAGGACGAGATTAAGCCATCTCCCCTCCAAGTCAGATGTTTTGTAGGAAAGAGTACCTGGAAAATCTTTACGAAGTAGTATGCCAACGCCACAGCTGTGTGAAGATCCGAAGGAGAAATGAGCTTGACCTTCCCAATCTTCCAGAAAGGCATTTTGATCTGCTTGGTTACAAATGTGAGTCTCTTGTAAGAAAATGATATCAAATGAGAAGGAAACTAGCCATAATAAAACTCGTTGTCTCTTTGCACGGTCACGCATCCCATGAACGTTAATACTAATCGCCTTCAGACATTTTTGATTCATTATTCTGGTTTAATTGAGAGGCCGCAGCTCTTGACTTCTTGGACTTCCCTTTCCTTCTAGATTTATCATCAGTGGCTTTCTCTGTACTTTCGCTATCATCCAGGTCCCGTTTTTGAGAACCCGAAGAAAGCTCTTGATTGACAGGTTTTGGGGGAACAGATTTTGGTTGTGACGAACCAAGAGGATAACTAGGAGCAGTTGGTGTAGGTAGAACCGATAAGTCATAAACCTTATTAGCTTTCCCTCTTGCTGATGATGACTTCCGCCCGGAGGCCTGTTCCGAAAGAGCATCTCCCCAAATCAAGTCAGTCTCTTCTGTAGTGTTATCAGCAGCATTATCTACCGGGTCAGCTTCATCATCTGCCTCATTAATGTTCTCCATAGGGTCAGCTACATTATCAGAATTAGCTGCAGAATCCTCGGAGTCAGCGCCAGATTCAGCAGAGGTATCCTCAGTTTCAGATTCTATTTCAACTGCATCAATCCAGCCATCAACGCAGTAACGTAAGGTATGATCCTGACCACCACATAAAGGGCACATTCTTGGTTTTGGGCAAACAGTTCGCTCATGACCAGTTTCGCCACAATTGTAACATTTGTAAATCCTGCAAGTCGAGGCAATATGACCAGGCCTATCACATCTGCGACAGGTTGGAGGTTGCCCAGGGTAGCGAATCATAATTGAGTAGTCACCAATCTGGATAAAGCTAGGAACATGTCGAGTCAAAGACATTCTAACTGTAACAAGACCATTGAATACATCTGTTCCTTGAATTTTTGCACGTCTGATTTCGATAACCTTTCCGAATTGCGATAAGCGATTGATTAGAACTTTCTCCTTCATTTCAAAGGGAGCATAGTACACAGAAATATAAACATATGTCATTCCAACGTCATTTATTGCTAATTGTACACCATTAGCAGTGATACAACCATTCTTCAGCAACTGGTCCCTTTCATCAGTAGTAGCGAACGTGACAACATAGTCCCGATTTGCATGTTGCTGAATGCAGAGAGGATTAAATCCAACTTCTTGCAAAGCCTCCAACAAAACTCTGTTCCCAATATTCAGTTGACTTGCTCTAACCAGAACACTTGTGGGCCGCCTTCCTGTCTGTGAATTTGGACGATCCAAATTTATCTTCGGTGGAGCAGCATCAGCAACAGCAACACTTGAGGTAGACGGCTTCTTCAATAACATCTCCTTGAAGGAAGGTTTGGTTGAATCGGTGGTTGTCATCCTTTCTTTCAACTAACCAAATGGTAATATAGCTCGTTTGTAGATTGCTTTCGATCTTTGCTGTGTGAATCAGCTCTTCTCAGCTTGAGGAATCCTCTGAGGCCTTAGCCAAAAGGCCGAGAAGCGATAACGATTTAGTGTTCATGAGTTTGCTGCCTCTTCTCAGCACTCCGAGCAATCACGTGGGTGGTTTTGCGTACGCAAAAAAATAATAGAATAAAGTGAAGCCTACAACACCAGGTGTTCCCAGGCGGTCACCCATCCAGGTACTGACCTGGCCCGACCGTGCTTGACTGCGGTGATCGGACGAGAACCGGTATATTCACGGTGGTATGGTCGTAGGCATGATAAGTGGTGTACAAAATGCATGTAATAGCTGATTCCAGACATTTTTCCAGCCGTGGGCTGTACAATATGCAATAGGATTTCAGGACCTATGGTTAGTACTGCACCTCTGGCCAAGAGGTTTGATACTTTTCTAGTGCATTGATGGCCCCAGTTCGGTGCCAGTGAGAGATTGTTGTTTATTTTCGAAAATCGTGCCTTCGAAACTTCTCCCAGCCTCGCTGCACACATGATAAGATGCTAGGCTGAATGACTTTGAGCTACTGAACGGCTGTTAGTCTGCGTTTCTTTTATTTGATTCAGTTCATTTAATGATGACATCAAATTGATCGAGAATATTCTACTCTGCTGCCAATTGGATTTCTGCTTGATTGGCTGGGTTTGGAGGCTGGATTGATGTGACGTCGCTAGTGATTGGCCAAGGGCTGGATCAATCTGACGTCAGTTAATCAAGAGATGAGTGGAGTTGATTGAATTAGTTGATTAAGCAGGGGACTAGCGCGAACGCAGGTCCCCACTACCAGAAATTGTACGGTCGAGTTACCAACGTTTGTGGTAATCGCAGGGGTCAGCCCAACCGGTCTGCAATGGAAGGGCCTCACCCTGGAAGAAACTCCTTGTTGATCAAGTTGTCTTCCCCGTCAGGTAAGTATGAAGTGCACAGTGTTGTGATTTGAAGCCCGACTCCCAGAGGAGATCATGATGATTGTGGGAGGATGCAGAAAGCACGGGTTTTGCAGCAAAAATACATCTCATCGACGAGAAACACGAAATGAGGGGTTCCCGAGAGGGTTGTTTCTCGTGACAAGCTAAAGCAGCTATCATTTCTAAGAAACTATTGTGTGCCGGTTTTTTGTAAGAATGCTGGAACTGCTTTTTAAGCAAGCAGGGTAGTCTTTGCTCAATTCGAATAGTTTTTAAAAAACAATAAGAAAATGCTCAGAGGCACTGAAAATCTTAGCTAGGCATTTCTTATAGAAGCCAACTTGATTTCGAAATCGATTCTGAATGAAGTGTGAATACCTGAATTGTTAGAGGGTATAAGGCAATAAGGCCCGTGTGAGTGAGATTCTAGTTTTATAAGAAACAAAAGAAAGAAGGTCTATAGATTGATAGATTCGTTAGGACTTGAACGTAATTCACGATTATGAGAATGAAGCAGCTTACCATGTATTGAAACAGGCCAAACAGATCAATATGAGACCAAGCTTGCGAAACCGGCCTGCGAAACAAAATCACGATAATAAGAAAATTGAAAATAGAATCTAGGAAAGCCGAGCCTTGACAATTATTTTTGAGATTGAAAACGACTCAACTAAATGCAAATGACACGAACCTTGATGATTTGAGAAAGTCCTGAGCAGTACTGCAAGCCTGCAAGAAAATGAGACTTTGTAAAATTCTAGACAAGTTTCAATTGATTACTAAAAGGGGGTGGGCCATCCATGGCGGTACTGCAATACCAGGACAACCCGTGCCCGGGGTGAAGCAAGCTTCAGACCCACGGACCATTTCCAAAAATCAGTTTAATATTTGAGCACCCTTGGGTGCATATCAGATATTAAGCTGATAAGAACAGATACTTTTTTTTTTTTTTTTTTTTTTTTATAGTGACCTCCCTGATGAGCAGTGGAGGCCACTTACGTTTCACAATTCAACATATATACAATAAAAAACGGGAGGGGGTTATTATTTCGCACTTTACTGACATACATTACATTTCTAAACTTCACTTTTTTGGTAGAACTCTCTTAGAAGTGGCTTATGATTTAGCACGTGAAAATGTAGTTTACGCAACCGTTCTGGGCTTCCATTAATATTCAGTAAGTTCACTATTTCTTCGTGTGTGTGCTTTCTGATTTCCAAATAGTCGTAAACTTGTTTTTGTTCCAATGAAAGGCTATTCCTCAATTTTGCTTTTCTTTCTTTCAACTCTCTTTTCATTCTTCTTCTCTCTTCTTTTTCGGCTTCGTCACTATTGACAGACAGTGAACGTTTGCAGGTACTGCCCGTCTCACCAGAGGAAGCGCTGCACTCAGACATTATTTCAGACTTTGGAATTGGTGCCTGTACTACGGGTATATTTCTCATCCGTTCTGGCTGGCTTTCATTTGCTGTCATTGCGCTCTCTGGATCTTTAGCCTTGGCCTTTAAGACTGATGTTG
This sequence comes from Pelagia noctiluca, assembly GCA_963924455.1. Lineage (NCBI taxonomy): Eukaryota > Metazoa > Cnidaria > Scyphozoa > Semaeostomeae > Pelagiidae > Pelagia > Pelagia noctiluca. Next base: position 3,839,473 of record OZ004324.1, on the reverse strand, counting down.
GTACGTGACTACCCTTTGGCTTCTGTACCAGATCCTCCACCACTTCTTGCACGTTCATTGCTGTTGTCTCATTCTCCTCTTCAACCTCGTTTTCTGCCATGCTAGGATACCAATACGTCGGGCAATCTCCCAGAGAGTGACCCGGCTCTCTACAGAGGGAGCATACCCTCTGCTTCGGACAACCTCTCTTTACGTGACCTGGTTCGCCACAGTTATAACAACGGACCTCCTTACAGGCTGTTGCCAGGTGCCCAACCTTGTCACATTTTCTGCACGTCCTCGGCTGACCGTTGTACCGAAGCATTACGGTGTACGCTCCCACCTGCAGAAAGCTGGGGATATGCCTTTCGAGTTCCATGCACACCGTGGTGATGCCATTTTCCACCTCCGTGTCTGGTATACGACCCCTCTTTACGAACTTAACTTTGCCATAATCTGCAAGACGCTCTTGGTAATATTCTTCTGCTATCTCAAACGGGGAGTAGTACACCGACACGTAGGTGGTGTTGGTGTCTGGATCCTCCACCCTCGTCTCCTTGCCTTTTATCATAACTGTGCCTTTTCCAATAATCTTCATCTTTTGTTCGGGCGTCTTTAGCGTTACCATGTAGTCGTCGAACTGTGTCTTCTGGATGCTGTAGGGATCATATTGATCCTTTAAAGCATCCAGCACGTCTATCGGCGTCACCGATAGTTCACGCGCCTTTATCAATACCGACCACGGCCTAAATCCGAAGTCCTCCTTGGACTTTATTTCCGTGACCTCCGACGACGCGACTCTGCTATAACTCATCGCCATTACGGCTCAGGAACTCCGCTTCCACAAAAAACCACTATCTAATCCGATAGGGCTTCGCCCTCTAACTTAGTCAAAAGGCCGAGAAGCGATAACGATTTAGTGTTCATGAGTTTGCTGCCTCTTCTCAGCACTCCGAGCAATCACGTGGGTGGTTTTGCGTACGCAAAAAAATAATAGAATAAAGTGAAGCCTACAACACCAGGTGTTCCCAGGCGGTCACCCATCCAGGTACTGACCTGGCCCGACCGTGCTTGACTGCGGTGATCGGACGAGAACCGGTATATTCACGGTGGTATGGTCGTAGGCATGATAAGTGGTGTACAAAATGCATGTAATAGCTGATTCCAGACATTTTTCCAGCCGTGGGCTGTACAATATGCAATAGGATTTCAGGACCTATGGTTAGTACTGCACCTCTGGCCAAGAGGTTTGATACTTTTCTAGTGCATTGATGGCCCCAGTTCGGTGCCAGTGAGAGATTGTTGTTTATTTTCGAAAATCGTGCCTTCGAAACTTCTCCCAGCCTCGCTGCACACATGATAAGATGCTAGGCTGAATGACTTTGAGCTACTGAACGGCTGTTAGTCTGCGTTTCTTTTATTTGATTCAGTTCATTTAATGATGACATCAAATTGATCGAGAATATTCTACTCTGCTGCCAATTGGATTTCTGCTTGATTGGCTGGGTTTGGAGGCTGGATTGATGTGACGTCGCTAGTGATTGGCCAAGGGCTGGATCAATCTGACGTCAGTTAATCAAGAGATGAGTGGAGTTGATTGAATTAGTTGATTAAGCAGGGGACTAGCGCGAACGCAGGTCCCCACTACCAGAAATTGTACGGTCGAGTTACCAACGTTTGTGGTAATCGCAGGGGTCAGCCCAACCGGTCTGCAATGGAAGGGCCTCACCCTGGAAGAAACTCCTTGTTGATCAAGTTGTCTTCCCCGTCAGGTAAGTATGAAGTGCACAGTGTTGTGATTTGAAGCCCGACTCCCAGAGGAGATCATGATGATTGTGGGAGGATGCAGAAAGCACGGGTTTTGCAGCAAAAATACATCTCATCGACGAGAAACACGAAATGAGGGGTTCCCGAGAGGGTTGTTTCTCGTGACAAGCTAAAGCAGCTATCATTTCTAAGAAACTATTGTGTGCCGGTTTTTTGTAAGAATGCTGGAACTGCTTTTTAAGCAAGCAGGGTAGTCTTTGCTCAATTCGAATAGTTTTTAAAAAACAATAAGAAAATGCTCAGAGGCACTGAAAATCTTAGCTAGGCATTTCTTATAGAAGCCAACTTGATTTCGAAATCGATTCTGAATGAAGTGTGAATACCTGAATTGTTAGAGGGTATAAGGCAATAAGGCCCGTGTGAGTGAGATTCTAGTTTTATAAGAAACAAAAGAAAGAAGGTCTATAGATTGATAGATTCGTTAGGACTTGAACGTAATTCACGATTATGAGAATGAAGCAGCTTACCATGTATTGAAACAGGCCAAACAGATCAATATGAGACCAAGCTTGCGAAACCGGCCTGCGAAACAAAATCACGATAATAAGAAAATTGAAAATAGAATCTAGGAAAGCCGAGCCTTGACAATTATTTTTGAGATTGAAAACGACTCAACTAAATGCAAATGACACGAACCTTGATGATTTGAGAAAGTCCTGAGCAGTACTGCAAGCCTGCAAGAAAATGAGACTTTGTAAAATTCTAGACAAGTTTCAATTGATTACTAAAAGGGGGTGGGCCATCCATGGCGGTACTGCAATACCAGGACAACCCGTGCCCGGGGTGAAGCAAGCTTCAGACCCACGGACCATTTCCAAAAATCAGTTTAATATTTGAGCACCCTTGGGTGCATATCAGATATTAAGCTGATAAGAACAGATACTACACTTGATCTTAGCCAAAAGGCCGAGAAGCGATAACGATTTAGTGTTCATGAGTTTGCTGCCTCTTCTCAGCACTCCGAGCAATCACGTGGGTGGTTTTGCGTACGCAAAAAAATAATAGAATAAAGTGAAGCCTACAACACCAGGTGTTCCCAGGCGGTCACCCATCCAGGTACTGACCTGGCCCGACCGTGCTTGACTGCGGTGATCGGACGAGAACCGGTATATTCACGGTGGTATGGTCGTAGGCATGATAAGTGGTGTACAAAATGCATGTAATAGCTGATTCCAGACATTTTTCCAGCCGTGGGCTGTACAATATGCAATAGGATTTCAGGACCTATGGTTAGTACTGCACCTCTGGCCAAGAGGTTTGATACTTTTCTAGTGCATTGATGGCCCCAGTTCGGTGCCAGTGAGAGATTGTTGTTTATTTTCGAAAATCGTGCCTTCGAAACTTCTCCCAGCCTCGCTGCACACATGATAAGATGCTAGGCTGAATGACTTTGAGCTACTGAACGGCTGTTAGTCTGCGTTTCTTTTATTTGATTCAGTTCATTTAATGATGACATCAAATTGATCGAGAATATTCTACTCTGCTGCCAATTGGATTTCTGCTTGATTGGCTGGGTTTGGAGGCTGGATTGATGTGACGTCGCTAGTGATTGGCCAAGGGCTGGATCAATCTGACGTCAGTTAATCAAGAGATGAGTGGAGTTGATTGAATTAGTTGATTAAGCAGGGGACTAGCGCGAACGCAGGTCCCCACTACCAGAAATTGTACGGTCGAGTTACCAACGTTTGTGGTAATCGCAGGGGTCAGCCCAACCGGTCTGCAATGGAAGGGCCTCACCCTGGAAGAAACTCCTTGTTGATCAAGTTGTCTTCCCCGTCAGGTAAGTATGAAGTGCACAGTGTTGTGATTTGAAGCCCGACTCCCAGAGGAGATCATGATGATTGTGGGAGGATGCAGAAAGCACGGGTTTTGCAGCAAAAATACATCTCATCGACGAGAAACACGAAATGAGGGGTTCCCGAGAGGGTTGTTTCTCGTGACAAGCTAAAGCAGCTATCATTTCTAAGAAACTATTGTGTGCCGGTTTTTTGTAAGAATGCTGGAACTGCTTTTTAAGCAAGCAGGGTAGTCTTTGCTCAATTCGAATAGTTTTTAAAAAACAATAAGAAAATGCTCAGAGGCACTGAAAATCTTAGCTAGGCATTTCTTATAGAAGCCAACTTGATTTCGAAATCGATTCTGAATGAAGTGTGAATACCTGAATTGTTAGAGGGTATAAGGCAATAAGGCCCGTGTGAGTGAGATTCTAGTTTTATAAGAAACAAAAGAAAGAAGGTCTATAGATTGATAGATTCGTTAGGACTTGAACGTAATTCACGATTATGAGAATGAAGCAGCTTACCATGTATTGAAACAGGCCAAACAGATCAATATGAGACCAAGCTTGCGAAACCGGCCTGCGAAACAAAATCACGATAATAAGAAAATTGAAAATAGAATCTAGGAAAGCCGAGCCTTGACAATTATTTTTGAGATTGAAAACGACTCAACTAAATGCAAATGACACGAACCTTGATGATTTGAGAAAGTCCTGAGCAGTACTGCAAGCCTGCAAGAAAATGAGACTTTGTAAAATTCTAGACAAGTTTCAATTGATTACTAAAAGGGGGTGGGCCATCCATGGCGGTACTGCAATACCAGGACAACCCGTGCCCGGGGTGAAGCAAGCTTCAGACCCACGGACCATTTCCAAAAATCAGTTTAATATTTGAGCACCCTTGGGTGCATATCAGATATTAAGCTGATAAGAACAGATACTTTTTTTTTTTTTTTTTTTTTTTTTTATAGTGACCTCCCTGATGAACAGTGGAGGCCACTTACGTTTCACAATTCAACATATATACAATAAAAACGGACGGGGGCTCTTACTTTACACTTTACTGTCTTTTTACTTTACATATTAGACATCACAATTTCCGTAAAATTCTTCTAATAGTGGTTTGTGACTTAACACGTAATGTTGCAATTTACGAAACCGTTTTGGTTCACTGTTGTGACGCAGTATGCTCATTATTTGTTCGTGAGTGTGCTCCTTTACTTCCAGCAAGTTATAGATTTGTTTGTAGTCCGCTCGAAGACTATTTTTCACCCTCATTATCTCTTGGATTTCCTTTTTCTTTTTCCGTCTCTCCTCTTTCTGGATTTCGTCACTGTTTTCCGAGGATGGCCGTTTTGAGGTGTTTGGACCGTTATTCGTCTCAATAGAAGAGGTACTTGAAGCTGATGACATTGCTGACGTTGGGATAAGAGCCTGTTCCACCGGTGCATTCGTTACTAGATCTGACTTGCTTTTAGATGTTGTCATGGGACTCTCTGAATCTTTTATGACTTTCGCCTTCGGGACTGAAGTAGAAACGTCTTTACTTCTAGGCTTCTGCTCTGGATCCTCCATTTCTACTTCTAGCACGTTCATTTCTGTTGTTTTGTTCTCATTCTTGACCTCGTGTACAGCCATGCAGGGATACCAGAACGTTGGGCAATCCCCAAGCGAATGACCTGGCTCTCTACAGAGGGAGCATACCTTCTGCTTCGGACAACCTCTCTTTACGTGCCCTGGTTCGCCACAGTTATAGCATCGGACCTCCTTACAGGCTGTTGCAAGGTGCCCAACCTGATCACATTTCCGGCACGTTCTCGGCTGACCGTTGTACCGAAGCATTACAGTATACGCTCCCACCTGCAGAAAGCTGGGAATATGCCTTTCGAGTTCCATGCACACCGTGGTGATGCCATTTTCCACCTCGGTGTTCGGTATACTACCCCTCTTCACGAACTTCACTTTGCCATAATCTCTGAGACGCTCTTGATAGTATTCTTCCGCTATCTCAAAGGGGGAGTAGTACACCGACACGTAGGTGGTGTTGGTGTCTGGATCCTCCACGCTCGTCTCCTTGCCCTTTATCAAAACCGTGCCTTTTCCAAGAATCTTCTCCTTTTGTTCGGACGTCTTCAACGTTACCATGTAGTCCTCGAACTGAGTCTTCTGGATGCTATAGGGATCATATTGATCCTTTAAAGCATCCAGCACGTCTATCGGCGTCACCGATAGTTCACGCGCCTTTATCAGAACTGTCCACGGCCTATGACCAAAGTCCTCCCTGGACTTAATTACCATGACTTCTGACGACGCGACTCTGCTATAACTCATCGCCATTACGGCTCAGAAACTCCGCTTCCACAAAAAACCACTATCCGATCCGATAGGGCTTCGCCCTCTAACTTAGTCAAAAGGCCGAGAAGCGATAACGATTTAGTGTTCATGAGTTTGCTGCCTCTTCTCAGCACTCCGAGCAATCACGTGGGTGACTTTGCGTACGCAAAAAAATAATAGAATAAAGTGAAGCCTACAACACCAGGTGTTCCCAGGCGGTCACCCATCCAGGTACTGACCTGGCCCGACCGTGCTTGACTGCGGTGATCGGACGAGAACCGGTATATTCACGGTGGTATGGTCGTAGGCATGATAAGTGGTGTACAAAATGCATGTAATAGCTGATTCCAGACATTTTTCCAGCCGTGGGCTGTACAATATGCAATAGGAGTTCAGGACTCGTGATTAGTACTGCCCCTCTGGCCAAGAGGTTTGATACTTTTCTAGTGCATTGATGGCCCCAGTTCGATGCCAGTGAGAGATTGTTGTTTATTTTCGAAAATCATGCCTTCGAAACTTCTCCCAGCCTCGCTGCACACATGACCAGATGCTAGGCTGAAGGACTTTGAGCTACTGAGCGGCTTTTAGTCTGCGTTTCTTTTATTTGATTCAGTTCATTTAATGATGACATCAAATTGGTGGAGAATATTCTACTCTGCAGCCAATTGGATTTCTGCTTGATTGGCTGGGCTTGGAGGCTGGATTGATGTGACGTCGCTAGTGATTGGCCAAGAGCTGGATCAATCTGACGTCAGTTAATCAAGAGATGAGTGGAGTTGATTGAATTAGTTGATTAAGCAGGGGACTAGCGCGAACGCAGGTCCCCACTACCAGAAATTGTACGGTCGAGTTACCAACGTTTGTGGTAATCGCAGGGGTCAGCCCAACCGGTCTGCAATGGAAGGGCCTCACCCTGGAAGAAACTCCTTGTTGATCAAGTTGTCTTCCCCGTCAGGTAAGTATGAAGTGCACATTGTTGTGATTTTGAGCCCGGCTCTCAAAGGAGATCATGATGATTGTGGGAGGATGCAGAAAGCAGGGATTTTGCAGCAAAAATACATCTGACCGACGAGAAACACGAAATGAGGGGTTCCCGAGAGGGTTGTTTCTCGTGACAAGCTAAAGCAGCTATCATTTCTAAGAAACTATTGTGTGCCGGTTTTTTGTAAGAATGCTGGAACTGCTTTTTAAGAAACCAGGGTAGTCTTTGCTCAATTCGAATAGTTTTTAAAAAACAATGAGAAAATGCTCAGAGGCACTGAAAATCTTAGCTAGGCATTTCTTATAGAAGCCAACATTATTTCGAAATCGATTCTGAATGAAGTGTGAATACCTGAATTGTTAGAGAGTATAAGGCAATAAGGCCCGTGTGAGTGAGATTCTAGTTTTATAAGAAACTAAAGAAAGAAGACCTATAGTTTGATAGATTTGTTAGGACTTGAACGTAATTCACAATTTTGAGAATGGAGCAGCTTACCATGTTTTGAAACAGGCCAAACAGATAAATATGAGACCAAGCTTGCGAAACCGGCCTGCAAAACAAAATGACGATAATAAGAAAATTGAAAATAGAATCTAGGAAACCCGAGCCTTTACGATTATTTTTTAGATTGAAAACGACTCAACTAAATGCATATGACACGAACCTTGATGATTTGAGAAAGTCCTGAGCAGTACTGCAAGCCTGCAAGAGAATGAGACTTTGTAAAATTCTAGACAAATTTCAATTGATTACTAAAAGGGGGTGGGCCATCCATGGCGGTACTGCAATACCAGGACAACCCGTGCCCGGGGTGAAGCAAGCTTCAGACCCACGGACCATTTCCAAAAATCAGTTTAATATTTGAGCACCCTTGGGTGCATATCAGATATTAAGCTGATAAGAACAGATACTTTTTTTTTTTTTTTTTTTTTTTTTATAGTGACCTCCCTGATGAACAGTGGAGGCCACTTACGTTTCACAATTCAACATATATACAATAAAAACGGACGGGGGCTCTTACTTTACACTTTACTGTCTTTTTACTTTACATATTAGACATCACAATTTCCGTAAAATTCTTCTAATAGTGGTTTGTGACTTAACACGTAATGTTGCAATTTACGAAACCGTTTTGGTTCACTGTTGTGACGCAGTATGCTCATTATTTGTTCGTGAGTGTGCTCCTTTACTTCCAGCAAGTTATAGATTTGTTTGTAGTCCGCTCGAAGACTATTTTTCACCCTCATTATCTCTTGGATTTCCTTTTTCTTTTTCCGTCTCTCCTCTTTCTGGATTTCGTCACTGTTTTCCGAGGATGGCCGTTTTGAGGTGTTTGGACCGTTATTCGTCTCAATAGAAGAGGTACTTGAAGCTGATGACATTGCTGACGTTGGGATAAGAGCCTGTTCCACCGGTGCATTCGTTACTAGATCTGACTTGCTTTTAGATGTTGTCATGGGACTCTCTGAATCTTTTATGACTTTCGCCTTCGGGACTGAAGTAGAAACGTCTTTACTTCTAGGCTTCTGCTCTGGATCCTCCATTTCTACTTCTAGCACGTTCATTTCTGTTGTTTTGTTCTCATTCTTGACCTCGTGTACAGCCATGCAGGGATACCAGAACGTTGGGCAATCCCCAAGCGAATGACCTGGCTCTCTACAGAGGGAGCATACCTTCTGCTTCGGACAACCTCTCTTTACGTGCCCTGGTTCGCCACAGTTATAGCATCGGACCTCCTTACAGGCTGTTGCAAGGTGCCCAACCTGATCACATTTCCGGCACGTTCTCGGCTGACCGTTGTACCGAAGCATTACAGTATACGCTCCCACCTGCAGAAAGCTGGGAATATGCCTTTCGAGTTCCATGCACACCGTGGTGATGCCATTTTCCACCTCGGTGTTCGGTATACTACCCCTCTTCACGAACTTCACTTTGCCATAATCTCTGAGACGCTCTTGATAGTATTCTTCCGCTATCTCAAAGGGGGAGTAGTACACCGACACGTAGGTGGTGTTGGTGTCTGGATCCTCCACGCTCGTCTCCTTGCCCTTTATCAAAACCGTGCCTTTTCCAAGAATCTTCTCCTTTTGTTCGGACGTCTTCAACGTTACCATGTAGTCCTCGAACTGAGTCTTCTGGATGCTATAGGGATCATATTGATCCTTTAAAGCATCCAGCACGTCTATCGGCGTCACCGATAGTTCACGCGCCTTTATCAGAACTGTCCACGGCCTATGACCAAAGTCCTCCCTGGACTTAATTACCATGACTTCTGACGACGCGACTCTGCTATAACTCATCGCCATTACGGCTCAGAAACTCCGCTTCCACAAAAAACCACTATCCGATCCGATAGGGCTTCGCCCTCTAACTTAGTCAAAAGGCCGAGAAGCGATAACGATTTAGTGTTCATGAGTTTGCTGCCTCTTCTCAGCACTCCGAGCAATCACGTGGGTGACTTTGCGTACGCAAAAAAATAATAGAATAAAGTGAAGCCTACAACACCAGGTGTTCCCAGGCGGTCACCCATCCAGGTACTGACCTGGCCCGACCGTGCTTGACTGCGGTGATCGGACGAGAACCGGTATATTCACGGTGGTATGGTCGTAGGCATGATAAGTGGTGTACAAAATGCATGTAATAGCTGATTCCAGACATTTTTCCAGCCGTGGGCTGTACAATATGCAATAGGAGTTCAGGACTCGTGATTAGTACTGCCCCTCTGGCCAAGAGGTTTGATACTTTTCTAGTGCATTGATGGCCCCAGTTCGATGCCAGTGAGAGATTGTTGTTTATTTTCGAAAATCATGCCTTCGAAACTTCTCCCAGCCTCGCTGCACACATGACCAGATGCTAGGCTGAAGGACTTTGAGCTACTGAGCGGCTTTTAGTCTGCGTTTCTTTTATTTGATTCAGTTCATTTAATGATGACATCAAATTGGTGGAGAATATTCTACTCTGCAGCCAATTGGATTTCTGCTTGATTGGCTGGGCTTGGAGGCTGGATTGATGTGACGTCGCTAGTGATTGGCCAAGAGCTGGATCAATCTGACGTCAGTTAATCAAGAGATGAGTGGAGTTGATTGAATTAGTTGATTAAGCAGGGGACTAGCGCGAACGCAGGTCCCCACTACCAGAAATTGTACGGTCGAGTTACCAACGTTTGTGGTAATCGCAGGGGTCAGCCCAACCGGTCTGCAATGGAAGGGCCTCACCCTGGAAGAAACTCCTTGTTGATCAAGTTGTCTTCCCCGTCAGGTAAGTATGAAGTGCACATTGTTGTGATTTTGAGCCCGGCTCTCAAAGGAGATCATGATGATTGTGGGAGGATGCAGAAAGCAGGGATTTTGCAGCAAAAATACATCTGACCGACGAGAAACACGAAATGAGGGGTTCCCGAGAGGGTTGTTTCTCGTGACAAGCTAAAGCAGCTATCATTTCTAAGAAACTATTGTGTGCCGGTTTTTTGTAAGAATGCTGGAACTGCTTTTTAAGAAACCAGGGTAGTCTTTGCTCAATTCGAATAGTTTTTAAAAAACAATGAGAAAATGCTCAGAGGCACTGAAAATCTTAGCTAGGCATTTCTTATAGAAGCCAACATTATTTCGAAATCGATTCTGAATGAAGTGTGAATACCTGAATTGTTAGAGAGTATAAGGCAATAAGGCCCGTGTGAGTGAGATTCTAGTTTTATAAGAAACTAAAGAAAGAAGACCTATAGTTTGATAGATTTGTTAGGACTTGAACGTAATTCACAATTTTGAGAATGGAGCAGCTTACCATGTTTTGAAACAGGCCAAACAGATAAATATGAGACCAAGCTTGCGAAACCGGCCTGCAAAACAAAATGACGATAATAAGAAAATTGAAAATAGAATCTAGGAAACCCGAGCCTTTACGATTATTTTTTAGATTGAAAACGACTCAACTAAATGCATATGACACGAACCTTGATGATTTGAGAAAGTCCTGAGCAGTACTGCAAGCCTGCAAGAGAATGAGACTTTGTAAAATTCTAGACAAATTTCAATTGATTACTAAAAGGGGGTGGGCCATCCATGGCGGTACTGCAATACCAGGACAACCCGTGCCCGGGGTGAAGCAAGCTTCAGACCCACGGACCATTTCCAAAAATCAGTTTAATATTTGAGCACCCTTGGGTGCATATCAGATATTAAGCTGATAAGAACAGATACTTTTTTTTTTTTTTTTTTTTTTTTTTTTTTGAGTGACCTCCCTGATGAGCAGTGGAGGCCACTAACTAGTCACAACATATATACAAATAAAAACATCAACGGGCTGGGGATTACTTGAATACACTTTACCGACTATACTTATTTAACTCAATTCAAATGTCCATATCTGTGACAAAATCTTTCTTTACAGGTATGTTGTTGAAAATGCAATGGTGTAGTTTCGCCGTCTGTTCTGGGGTTATAGCTTGGTATATTAACTGTATGATCTGATCATGACTGTACTTCTTCCGGTCCAGCTTGCCATATATCTCTTTCTGCTTTTTTGAAAGTGCATCTCTTTCTCTCATTTGCTCTCTCAATTCCTTTTTCTTTTTCCTCCTTTCCTTGTCTTCAATTTCGTCACTGTTCACTGAGAGTGGCCGTTTGCTGGTTGTTTTGTCACTGTTTGTCTCTATAGAGGAGGTACTGTATGTGGACGATGTTTCAGACATTTGGTTGGGTTCCTCGACTGGTGTGTTTGTTTTCCGGTCTGGTTGGCTTTTCGACTTTACTGTGCTCTCTGAATCGTTTTTGGCTTTGGCCTTCAGAACTGATGTTGGGACTATTTCCATTTTCTCCTCTGTTGTATCTCCTTTGTCTTTCACCTCGTGCTCCGCCATGCAGGGGTACCAGAAGGTAGGGCAGTCTCCCAGCGAATGACCTGGCTCTCTACAGAGGGGGCATACCCTACTCTGCGGACAACTCCTCTTAACGTGCCCCGGATCTCCACAGTTGTAACACCTTACCTCCTTACAGGCTGTAGCTAGGTGCCCAACCTGGTCGCACTTCCGGCACGTTCTGGGCTGTCCGTTGTACCGCAGCATCACGGTGTATGCCCCCACCTGTAGAAAGCTGGGGATATGCCTCTCCAGCTCAATACAGACAGTGGTGATGCCATTCTCCACCTCCGTGTTCGGTATACGACCCCTCCTCACGAACTTAACTTTGCCGTATTCTCCGAGGCGCTCTTGATAGTATTCCTCCGCTATCTCGAAGGGGGAGTAGTACACCGACACGTAGGTGGTGTTGGTGTCCGGATCCTCTACCCTCGTCTCTTTCCCATGAATCTCCACTTTTCCTTTTCCCAGAATCTTCATCTTTTGTTCGGACGTCTTTAGCGTTACTGTGTAATCTCCAAACTGCGTGAGCTGGATGCTATAAGGATCGTATTCGTCCTTTAGAGCCTGTAACACGTCTATCGGCGTCACCGATAGTTCACGCGTCTTTAACAGGACCGACCACGGCCTAAATCCGAAGTCCTCCTTGGACCTGATCTCCATAACTTCCTGCGACGCGACTTCACTGTAACTTTTGGCCATTATGGCCTAAAAACGAACTTCGCTTCCACAAAAAACCTCTATCTGATCCGATAGGGCTTCGCCCTCTAACTTAGTCAAAAGGCCGAGAAGCGATAACGATTTAGTGTTCATGAGTTTGCTGCCTCTTCTCAGCACTCCGAGCAATCACGTGGGTGACTTTGCGTACGCAAAAAAATAATAGAATAAAGTGAAGCCTACAACACCAGGTGTTCCCAGGCGGTCACCCATCCAGGTACTGACCTGGCCCGACCGTGCTTGACTGCGGTGATCGGACGAGAACCGGTATATTCACGGTGGTATGGTCGTAGGCATGATAAGTGGTGTACAAAATGCATGTAATAGCTGATTCCAGACATTTTTCCAGCCGTGGGCTGTACAATATGCAATAGGAGTTCAGGACTCGTGATTAGTACTGCCCCTCTGGCCAAGAGGTTTGATACTTTTCTAGTGCATTGATGGCCCCAGTTCGATGCCAGTGAGAGATTGTTGTTTATTTTCGAAAATCATGCCTTCGAAACTTCTCCCAGCCTCGCTGCACACATGACCAGATGCTAGGCTGAAGGACTTTGAGCTACTGAGCGGCTTTTAGTCTGCGTTTCTTTTATTTGATTCAGTTCATTTAATGATGACATCAAATTGGTGGAGAATATTCTACTCTGCAGCCAATTGGATTTCTGCTTGATTGGCTGGGCTTGGAGGCTGGATTGATGTGACGTCGCTAGTGATTGGCCAAGAGCTGGATCAATCTGACGTCAGTTAATCAAGAGATGAGTGGAGTTGATTGAATTAGTTGATTAAGCAGGGGACTAGCGCGAACGCAGGTCCCCACTACCAGAAATTGTACGGTCGAGTTACCAACGTTTGTGGTAATCGCAGGGGTCAGCCCAACCGGTCTGCAATGGAAGGGCCTCACCCTGGAAGAAACTCCTTGTTGATCAAGTTGTCTTCCCCGTCAGGTAAGTATGAAGTGCACATTGTTGTGATTTTGAGCCCGGCTCTCAAAGGAGATCATGATGATTGTGGGAGGATGCAGAAAGCAGGGATTTTGCAGCAAAAATACATCTGACCGACGAGAAACACGAAATGAGGGGTTCCCGAGAGGGTTGTTTCTCGTGACAAGCTAAAGCAGCTATCATTTCTAAGAAACTATTGTGTGCCGGTTTTTTGTAAGAATGCTGGAACTGCTTTTTAAGAAACCAGGGTAGTCTTTGCTCAATTCGAATAGTTTTTAAAAAACAATGAGAAAATGCTCAGAGGCACTGAAAATCTTAGCTAGGCATTTCTTATAGAAGCCAACATTATTTCGAAATCGATTCTGAATGAAGTGTGAATACCTGAATTGTTAGAGAGTATAAGGCAATAAGGCCCGTGTGAGTGAGATTCTAGTTTTATAAGAAACTAAAGAAAGAAGACCTATAGTTTGATAGATTTGTTAGGACTTGAACGTAATTCACAATTTTGAGAATGGAGCAGCTTACCATGTTTTGAAACAGGCCAAACAGATAAATATGAGACCAAGCTTGCGAAACCGGCCTGCAAAACAAAATGACGATAATAAGAAAATTGAAAATAGAATCTAGGAAACCCGAGCCTTTACGATTATTTTTTAGATTGAAAACGACTCAACTAAATGCATATGACACGAACCTTGATGATTTGAGAAAGTCCTGAGCAGTACTGCAAGCCTGCAAGAGAATGAGACTTTGTAAAATTCTAGACAAATTTCAATTGATTACTAAAAGGGGGTGGGCCATCCATGGCGGTACTGCAATACCAGGACAACCCGTGCCCGGGGTGAAGCAAGCTTCAGACCCACGGACCATTTCCAAAAATCAGTTTAATATTTGAGCACCCTTGGGTGCATATCAGATATTAAGCTGATAAGAACAGATACTACACTTGATCTTAGCCAAAAGGCCGAGAAGCGATAACGATTTAGTGTTCATGAGTTTGCTGCCTCTTCTCAGCACTCCGAGCAATCACGTGGGTGACTTTGCGTACGCAAAAAAATAATAGAATAAAGTGAAGCCTACAACACCAGGTGTTCCCAGGCGGTCACCCATCCAGGTACTGACCTGGCCCGACCGTGCTTGACTGCGGTGATCGGACGAGAACCGGTATATTCACGGTGGTATGGTCGTAGGCATGATAAGTGGTGTACAAAATGCATGTAATAGCTGATTCCAGACATTTTTCCAGCCGTGGGCTGTACAATATGCAATAGGAGTTCAGGACTCGTGATTAGTACTGCCCCTCTGGCCAAGAGGTTTGATACTTTTCTAGTGCATTGATGGCCCCAGTTCGATGCCAGTGAGAGATTGTTGTTTATTTTCGAAAATCATGCCTTCGAAACTTCTCCCAGCCTCGCTGCACACATGACCAGATGCTAGGCTGAAGGACTTTGAGCTACTGAGCGGCTTTTAGTCTGCGTTTCTTTTATTTGATTCAGTTCATTTAATGATGACATCAAATTGGTGGAGAATATTCTACTCTGCAGCCAATTGGATTTCTGCTTGATTGGCTGGGCTTGGAGGCTGGATTGATGTGACGTCGCTAGTGATTGGCCAAGAGCTGGATCAATCTGACGTCAGTTAATCAAGAGATGAGTGGAGTTGATTGAATTAGTTGATTAAGCAGGGGACTAGCGCGAACGCAGGTCCCCACTACCAGAAATTGTACGGTCGAGTTACCAACGTTTGTGGTAATCGCAGGGGTCAGCCCAACCGGTCTGCAATGGAAGGGCCTCACCCTGGAAGAAACTCCTTGTTGATCAAGTTGTCTTCCCCGTCAGGTAAGTATGAAGTGCACATTGTTGTGATTTTGAGCCCGGCTCTCAAAGGAGATCATGATGATTGTGGGAGGATGCAGAAAGCAGGGATTTTGCAGCAAAAATACATCTGACCGACGAGAAACACGAAATGAGGGGTTCCCGAGAGGGTTGTTTCTCGTGACAAGCTAAAGCAGCTATCATTTCTAAGAAACTATTGTGTGCCGGTTTTTTGTAAGAATGCTGGAACTGCTTTTTAAGAAACCAGGGTAGTCTTTGCTCAATTCGAATAGTTTTTAAAAAACAATGAGAAAATGCTCAGAGGCACTGAAAATCTTAGCTAGGCATTTCTTATAGAAGCCAACATTATTTCGAAATCGATTCTGAATGAAGTGTGAATACCTGAATTGTTAGAGAGTATAAGGCAATAAGGCCCGTGTGAGTGAGATTCTAGTTTTATAAGAAACTAAAGAAAGAAGACCTATAGTTTGATAGATTTGTTAGGACTTGAACGTAATTCACAATTTTGAGAATGGAGCAGCTTACCATGTTTTGAAACAGGCCAAACAGATAAATATGAGACCAAGCTTGCGAAACCGGCCTGCAAAACAAAATGACGATAATAAGAAAATTGAAAATAGAATCTAGGAAACCCGAGCCTTTACGATTATTTTTTAGATTGAAAACGACTCAACTAAATGCATATGACACGAACCTTGATGATTTGAGAAAGTCCTGAGCAGTACTGCAAGCCTGCAAGAGAATGAGACTTTGTAAAATTCTAGACAAATTTCAATTGATTACTAAAAGGGGGTGGGCCATCCATGGCGGTACTGCAATACCAGGACAACCCGTGCCCGGGGTGAAGCAAGCTTCAGACCCACGGACCATTTCCAAAAATCAGTTTAATATTTGAGCACCCTTGGGTGCATATCAGATATTAAGCTGATAAGAACAGATACTTTTTTTTTTTTTTTTTTTTTTTTTTTATAGTGACCTCCCTGATGAACAGTGGAGGCCACTTACGTTTCACAATTCAACATATATACAATAAAAACGGACGGGGGCTCTTACTTTACACTTTACTGTCTTTTTACTTTACATATTAGACATCACAATTTCCGTAAAATTCTTCTAATAGTGGTTTGTGACTTAACACGTAATGTTGCAATTTACGAAACCGTTTTGGTTCACTGTTGTGACGCAGTATGCTCATTATTTGTTCGTGAGTGTGCTCCTTTACTTCCAGCAAGTTATAGATTTGTTTGTAGTCCGCTCGAAGACTATTTTTCACCCTCATTATCTCTTGGATTTCCTTTTTCTTTTTCCGTCTCTCCTCTTTCTGGATTTCGTCACTGTTTTCCGAGGATGGCCGTTTTGAGGTGTTTGGACCGTTATTCGTCTCAATAGAAGAGGTACTTGAAGCTGATGACATTGCTGACGTTGGGATAAGAGCCTGTTCCACCGGTGCATTCGTTACTAGATCTGACTTGCTTTTAGATGTTGTCATGGGACTCTCTGAATCTTTTATGACTTTCGCCTTCGGGACTGAAGTAGAAACGTCTTTACTTCTAGGCTTCTGCTCTGGATCCTCCATTTCTACTTCTAGCACGTTCATTTCTGTTGTTTTGTTCTCATTCTTGACCTCGTGTACAGCCATGCAGGGATACCAGAACGTTGGGCAATCCCCAAGCGAATGACCTGGCTCTCTACAGAGGGAGCATACCTTCTGCTTCGGACAACCTCTCTTTACGTGCCCTGGTTCGCCACAGTTATAGCATCGGACCTCCTTACAGGCTGTTGCAAGGTGCCCAACCTGATCACATTTCCGGCACGTTCTCGGCTGACCGTTGTACCGAAGCATTACAGTATACGCTCCCACCTGCAGAAAGCTGGGAATATGCCTTTCGAGTTCCATGCACACCGTGGTGATGCCATTTTCCACCTCGGTGTTCGGTATACTACCCCTCTTCACGAACTTCACTTTGCCATAATCTCTGAGACGCTCTTGATAGTATTCTTCCGCTATCTCAAAGGGGGAGTAGTACACCGACACGTAGGTGGTGTTGGTGTCTGGATCCTCCACGCTCGTCTCCTTGCCCTTTATCAAAACCGTGCCTTTTCCAAGAATCTTCTCCTTTTGTTCGGACGTCTTCAACGTTACCATGTAGTCCTCGAACTGAGTCTTCTGGATGCTATAGGGATCATATTGATCCTTTAAAGCATCCAGCACGTCTATCGGCGTCACCGATAGTTCACGCGCCTTTATCAGAACTGTCCACGGCCTATGACCAAAGTCCTCCCTGGACTTAATTACCATGACTTCTGACGACGCGACTCTGCTATAACTCATCGCCATTACGGCTCAGAAACTCCGCTTCCACAAAAAACCACTATCCGATCCGATAGGGCTTCGCCCTCTAACTTAGTCAAAAGGCCGAGAAGCGATAACGATTTAGTGTTCATGAGTTTGCTGCCTCTTCTCAGCACTCCGAGCAATCACGTGGGTGACTTTGCGTACGCAAAAAAATAATAGAATAAAGTGAAGCCTACAACACCAGGTGTTCCCAGGCGGTCACCCATCCAGGTACTGACCTGGCCCGACCGTGCTTGACTGCGGTGATCGGACGAGAACCGGTATATTCACGGTGGTATGGTCGTAGGCATGATAAGTGGTGTACAAAATGCATGTAATAGCTGATTCCAGACATTTTTCCAGCCGTGGGCTGTACAATATGCAATAGGAGTTCAGGACTCGTGATTAGTACTGCCCCTCTGGCCAAGAGGTTTGATACTTTTCTAGTGCATTGATGGCCCCAGTTCGATGCCAGTGAGAGATTGTTGTTTATTTTCGAAAATCATGCCTTCGAAACTTCTCCCAGCCTCGCTGCACACATGACCAGATGCTAGGCTGAAGGACTTTGAGCTACTGAGCGGCTTTTAGTCTGCGTTTCTTTTATTTGATTCAGTTCATTTAATGATGACATCAAATTGGTGGAGAATATTCTACTCTGCAGCCAATTGGATTTCTGCTTGATTGGCTGGGCTTGGAGGCTGGATTGATGTGACGTCGCTAGTGATTGGCCAAGAGCTGGATCAATCTGACGTCAGTTAATCAAGAGATGAGTGGAGTTGATTGAATTAGTTGATTAAGCAGGGGACTAGCGCGAACGCAGGTCCCCACTACCAGAAATTGTACGGTCGAGTTACCAACGTTTGTGGTAATCGCAGGGGTCAGCCCAACCGGTCTGCAATGGAAGGGCCTCACCCTGGAAGAAACTCCTTGTTGATCAAGTTGTCTTCCCCGTCAGGTAAGTATGAAGTGCACATTGTTGTGATTTTGAGCCCGGCTCTCAAAGGAGATCATGATGATTGTGGGAGGATGCAGAAAGCAGGGATTTTGCAGCAAAAATACATCTGACCGACGAGAAACACGAAATGAGGGGTTCCCGAGAGGGTTGTTTCTCGTGACAAGCTAAAGCAGCTATCATTTCTAAGAAACTATTGTGTGCCGGTTTTTTGTAAGAATGCTGGAACTGCTTTTTAAGAAACCAGGGTAGTCTTTGCTCAATTCGAATAGTTTTTAAAAAACAATGAGAAAATGCTCAGAGGCACTGAAAATCTTAGCTAGGCATTTCTTATAGAAGCCAACATTATTTCGAAATCGATTCTGAATGAAGTGTGAATACCTGAATTGTTAGAGAGTATAAGGCAATAAGGCCCGTGTGAGTGAGATTCTAGTTTTATAAGAAACTAAAGAAAGAAGACCTATAGTTTGATAGATTTGTTAGGACTTGAACGTAATTCACAATTTTGAGAATGGAGCAGCTTACCATGTTTTGAAACAGGCCAAACAGATAAATATGAGACCAAGCTTGCGAAACCGGCCTGCAAAACAAAATGACGATAATAAGAAAATTGAAAATAGAATCTAGGAAACCCGAGCCTTTACGATTATTTTTTAGATTGAAAACGACTCAACTAAATGCATATGACACGAACCTTGATGATTTGAGAAAGTCCTGAGCAGTACTGCAAGCCTGCAAGAGAATGAGACTTTGTAAAATTCTAGACAAATTTCAATTGATTACTAAAAGGGGGTGGGCCATCCATGGCGGTACTGCAATACCAGGACAACCCGTGCCCGGGGTGAAGCAAGCTTCAGACCCACGGACCATTTCCAAAAATCAGTTTAATATTTGAGCACCCTTGGGTGCATATCAGATATTAAGCTGATAAGAACAGATACTTTTTTTTTTTTTTTTTTTTTTTTTTTTTTGAGTGACCTCCCTGATGAGCAGTGGAGGCCACTAACTAGTCACAACATATATACAAATAAAAACATCAACGGGCTGGGGATTACTTGAATACACTTTACCGACTATACTTATTTAACTCAATTCAAATGTCCATATCTGTGACAAAATCTTTCTTTACAGGTATGTTGTTGAAAATGCAATGGTGTAGTTTCGCCGTCTGTTCTGGGGTTATAGCTTGGTATATTAACTGTATGATCTGATCATGACTGTACTTCTTCCGGTCCAGCTTGCCATATATCTCTTTCTGCTTTTTTGAAAGTGCATCTCTTTCTCTCATTTGCTCTCTCAATTCCTTTTTCTTTTTCCTCCTTTCCTTGTCTTCAATTTCGTCACTGTTCACTGAGAGTGGCCGTTTGCTGGTTGTTTTGTCACTGTTTGTCTCTATAGAGGAGGTACTGTATGTGGACGATGTTTCAGACATTTGGTTGGGTTCCTCGACTGGTGTGTTTGTTTTCCGGTCTGGTTGGCTTTTCGACTTTACTGTGCTCTCTGAATCGTTTTTGGCTTTGGCCTTCAGAACTGATGTTGGGACTATTTCCATTTTCTCCTCTGTTGTATCTCCTTTGTCTTTCACCTCGTGCTCCGCCATGCAGGGGTACCAGAAGGTAGGGCAGTCTCCCAGCGAATGACCTGGCTCTCTACAGAGGGGGCATACCCTACTCTGCGGACAACTCCTCTTAACGTGCCCCGGATCTCCACAGTTGTAACACCTTACCTCCTTACAGGCTGTAGCTAGGTGCCCAACCTGGTCGCACTTCCGGCACGTTCTGGGCTGTCCGTTGTACCGCAGCATCACGGTGTATGCCCCCACCTGTAGAAAGCTGGGGATATGCCTCTCCAGCTCAATACAGACAGTGGTGATGCCATTCTCCACCTCCGTGTTCGGTATACGACCCCTCCTCACGAACTTAACTTTGCCGTATTCTCCGAGGCGCTCTTGATAGTATTCCTCCGCTATCTCGAAGGGGGAGTAGTACACCGACACGTAGGTGGTGTTGGTGTCCGGATCCTCTACCCTCGTCTCTTTCCCATGAATCTCCACTTTTCCTTTTCCCAGAATCTTCATCTTTTGTTCGGACGTCTTTAGCGTTACTGTGTAATCTCCAAACTGCGTGAGCTGGATGCTATAAGGATCGTATTCGTCCTTTAGAGCCTGTAACACGTCTATCGGCGTCACCGATAGTTCACGCGTCTTTAACAGGACCGACCACGGCCTAAATCCGAAGTCCTCCTTGGACCTGATCTCCATAACTTCCTGCGACGCGACTTCACTGTAACTTTTGGCCATTATGGCCTAAAAACGAACTTCGCTTCCACAAAAAACCTCTATCTGATCCGATAGGGCTTCGCCCTCTAACTTAGTCAAAAGGCCGAGAAGCGATAACGATTTAGTGTTCATGAGTTTGCTGCCTCTTCTCAGCACTCCGAGCAATCACGTGGGTGACTTTGCGTACGCAAAAAAATAATAGAATAAAGTGAAGCCTACAACACCAGGTGTTCCCAGGCGGTCACCCATCCAGGTACTGACCTGGCCCGACCGTGCTTGACTGCGGTGATCGGACGAGAACCGGTATATTCACGGTGGTATGGTCGTAGGCATGATAAGTGGTGTACAAAATGCATGTAATAGCTGATTCCAGACATTTTTCCAGCCGTGGGCTGTACAATATGCAATAGGAGTTCAGGACTCGTGATTAGTACTGCCCCTCTGGCCAAGAGGTTTGATACTTTTCTAGTGCATTGATGGCCCCAGTTCGATGCCAGTGAGAGATTGTTGTTTATTTTCGAAAATCATGCCTTCGAAACTTCTCCCAGCCTCGCTGCACACATGACCAGATGCTAGGCTGAAGGACTTTGAGCTACTGAGCGGCTTTTAGTCTGCGTTTCTTTTATTTGATTCAGTTCATTTAATGATGACATCAAATTGGTGGAGAATATTCTACTCTGCAGCCAATTGGATTTCTGCTTGATTGGCTGGGCTTGGAGGCTGGATTGATGTGACGTCGCTAGTGATTGGCCAAGAGCTGGATCAATCTGACGTCAGTTAATCAAGAGATGAGTGGAGTTGATTGAATTAGTTGATTAAGCAGGGGACTAGCGCGAACGCAGGTCCCCACTACCAGAAATTGTACGGTCGAGTTACCAACGTTTGTGGTAATCGCAGGGGTCAGCCCAACCGGTCTGCAATGGAAGGGCCTCACCCTGGAAGAAACTCCTTGTTGATCAAGTTGTCTTCCCCGTCAGGTAAGTATGAAGTGCACATTGTTGTGATTTTGAGCCCGGCTCTCAAAGGAGATCATGATGATTGTGGGAGGATGCAGAAAGCAGGGATTTTGCAGCAAAAATACATCTGACCGACGAGAAACACGAAATGAGGGGTTCCCGAGAGGGTTGTTTCTCGTGACAAGCTAAAGCAGCTATCATTTCTAAGAAACTATTGTGTGCCGGTTTTTTGTAAGAATGCTGGAACTGCTTTTTAAGAAACCAGGGTAGTCTTTGCTCAATTCGAATAGTTTTTAAAAAACAATGAGAAAATGCTCAGAGGCACTGAAAATCTTAGCTAGGCATTTCTTATAGAAGCCAACATTATTTCGAAATCGATTCTGAATGAAGTGTGAATACCTGAATTGTTAGAGAGTATAAGGCAATAAGGCCCGTGTGAGTGAGATTCTAGTTTTATAAGAAACTAAAGAAAGAAGACCTATAGTTTGATAGATTTGTTAGGACTTGAACGTAATTCACAATTTTGAGAATGGAGCAGCTTACCATGTTTTGAAACAGGCCAAACAGATAAATATGAGACCAAGCTTGCGAAACCGGCCTGCAAAACAAAATGACGATAATAAGAAAATTGAAAATAGAATCTAGGAAACCCGAGCCTTTACGATTATTTTTTAGATTGAAAACGACTCAACTAAATGCATATGACACGAACCTTGATGATTTGAGAAAGTCCTGAGCAGTACTGCAAGCCTGCAAGAGAATGAGACTTTGTAAAATTCTAGACAAATTTCAATTGATTACTAAAAGGGGGTGGGCCATCCATGGCGGTACTGCAATACCAGGACAACCCGTGCCCGGGGTGAAGCAAGCTTCAGACCCACGGACCATTTCCAAAAATCAGTTTAATATTTGAGCACCCTTGGGTGCATATCAGATATTAAGCTGATAAGAACAGATACTTTTTTTTTTTTTTTTTTTTTTTTTTATAGTGACCTCCCTGATGAACAGTGGAGGCCACTTACGTTTCACAATTCAACATATATACAATAAAAACGGACGGGGGCTCTTACTTTACACTTTACTGTCTTTTTACTTTACATATTAGACATCACAATTTCCGTAAAATTCTTCTAATAGTGGTTTGTGACTTAACACGTAATGTTGCAATTTACGAAACCGTTTTGGTTCACTGTTGTGACGCAGTATGCTCATTATTTGTTCGTGAGTGTGCTCCTTTACTTCCAGCAAGTTATAGATTTGTTTGTAGTCCGCTCGAAGACTATTTTTCACCCTCATTATCTCTTGGATTTCCTTTTTCTTTTTCCGTCTCTCCTCTTTCTGGATTTCGTCACTGTTTTCCGAGGATGGCCGTTTTGAGGTGTTTGGACCGTTATTCGTCTCAATAGAAGAGGTACTTGAAGCTGATGACATTGCTGACGTTGGGATAAGAGCCTGTTCCACCGGTGCATTCGTTACTAGATCTGACTTGCTTTTAGATGTTGTCATGGGACTCTCTGAATCTTTTATGACTTTCGCCTTCGGGACTGAAGTAGAAACGTCTTTACTTCTAGGCTTCTGCTCTGGATCCTCCATTTCTACTTCTAGCACGTTCATTTCTGTTGTTTTGTTCTCATTCTTGACCTCGTGTACAGCCATGCAGGGATACCAGAACGTTGGGCAATCCCCAAGCGAATGACCTGGCTCTCTACAGAGGGAGCATACCTTCTGCTTCGGACAACCTCTCTTTACGTGCCCTGGTTCGCCACAGTTATAGCATCGGACCTCCTTACAGGCTGTTGCAAGGTGCCCAACCTGATCACATTTCCGGCACGTTCTCGGCTGACCGTTGTACCGAAGCATTACAGTATACGCTCCCACCTGCAGAAAGCTGGGAATATGCCTTTCGAGTTCCATGCACACCGTGGTGATGCCATTTTCCACCTCGGTGTTCGGTATACTACCCCTCTTCACGAACTTCACTTTGCCATAATCTCTGAGACGCTCTTGATAGTATTCTTCCGCTATCTCAAAGGGGGAGTAGTACACCGACACGTAGGTGGTGTTGGTGTCTGGATCCTCCACGCTCGTCTCCTTGCCCTTTATCAAAACCGTGCCTTTTCCAAGAATCTTCTCCTTTTGTTCGGACGTCTTCAACGTTACCATGTAGTCCTCGAACTGAGTCTTCTGGATGCTATAGGGATCATATTGATCCTTTAAAGCATCCAGCACGTCTATCGGCGTCACCGATAGTTCACGCGCCTTTATCAGAACTGTCCACGGCCTATGACCAAAGTCCTCCCTGGACTTAATTACCATGACTTCTGACGACGCGACTCTGCTATAACTCATCGCCATTACGGCTCAGAAACTCCGCTTCCACAAAAAACCACTATCCGATCCGATAGGGCTTCGCCCTCTAACTTAGTCAAAAGGCCGAGAAGCGATAACGATTTAGTGTTCATGAGTTTGCTGCCTCTTCTCAGCACTCCGAGCAATCACGTGGGTGACTTTGCGTACGCAAAAAAATAATAGAATAAAGTGAAGCCTACAACACCAGGTGTTCCCAGGCGGTCACCCATCCAGGTACTGACCTGGCCCGACCGTGCTTGACTGCGGTGATCGGACGAGAACCGGTATATTCACGGTGGTATGGTCGTAGGCATGATAAGTGGTGTACAAAATGCATGTAATAGCTGATTCCAGACATTTTTCCAGCCGTGGGCTGTACAATATGCAATAGGAGTTCAGGACTCGTGATTAGTACTGCCCCTCTGGCCAAGAGGTTTGATACTTTTCTAGTGCATTGATGGCCCCAGTTCGATGCCAGTGAGAGATTGTTGTTTATTTTCGAAAATCATGCCTTCGAAACTTCTCCCAGCCTCGCTGCACACATGACCAGATGCTAGGCTGAAGGACTTTGAGCTACTGAGCGGCTTTTAGTCTGCGTTTCTTTTATTTGATTCAGTTCATTTAATGATGACATCAAATTGGTGGAGAATATTCTACTCTGCAGCCAATTGGATTTCTGCTTGATTGGCTGGGCTTGGAGGCTGGATTGATGTGACGTCGCTAGTGATTGGCCAAGAGCTGGATCAATCTGACGTCAGTTAATCAAGAGATGAGTGGAGTTGATTGAATTAGTTGATTAAGCAGGGGACTAGCGCGAACGCAGGTCCCCACTACCAGAAATTGTACGGTCGAGTTACCAACGTTTGTGGTAATCGCAGGGGTCAGCCCAACCGGTCTGCAATGGAAGGGCCTCACCCTGAAAGAAACTCCTTGTTGATCAAGTTGTCTTCCCCGTCAGGTAAGTATGAAGTGCACATTGTTGTGATTTTGAGCCCGGCTCTCAAAGGAGATCATGATGATTGTGGGAGGATGCAGAAAGCAGGGATTTTGCAGCAAAAATACATCTGACCGACGAGAAACACGAAATGAGGGGTTCCCGAGAGGGTTGTTTCTCGTGACAAGCTAAAGCAGCTATCATTTCTAAGAAACTATTGTGTGCCGGTTTTTTGTAAGAATGCTGGAACTGCTTTTTAAGAAACCAGGGTAGTCTTTGCTCAATTCGAATAGTTTTTAAAAAACAATGAGAAAATGCTCAGAGGCACTGAAAATCTTAGCTAGGCATTTCTTATAGAAGCCAACATTATTTCGAAATCGATTCTGAATGAAGTGTGAATACCTGAATTGTTAGAGAGTATAAGGCAATAAGGCCCGTGTGAGTGAGATTCTAGTTTTATAAGAAACTAAAGAAAGAAGACCTATAGTTTGATAGATTTGTTAGGACTTGAACGTAATTCACAATTTTGAGAATGGAGCAGCTTACCATGTTTTGAAACAGGCCAAACAGATAAATATGAGACCAAGCTTGCGAAACCGGCCTGCAAAACAAAATGACGATAATAAGAAAATTGAAAATAGAATCTAGGAAACCCGAGCCTTTACGATTATTTTTTAGATTGAAAACGACTCAACTAAATGCATATGACACGAACCTTGATGATTTGAGAAAGTCCTGAGCAGTACTGCAAGCCTGCAAGAGAATGAGACTTTGTAAAATTCTAGACAAATTTCAATTGATTACTAAAAGGGGGTGGGCCATCCATGGCGGTACTGCAATACCAGGACAACCCGTGCCCGGGGTGAAGCAAGCTTCAGACCCACGGACCATTTCCAAAAATCAGTTTAATATTTGAGCACCCTTGGGTGCATATCAGATATTAAGCTGATAAGAACAGATACTTTTTTTTTTTTTTTTTTTTTTTTTTTTTTGAGTGACCTCCCTGATGAGCAGTGGAGGCCACTAACTAGTCACAACATATATACAAATAAAAACATCAACGGGCTGGGGATTACTTGAATACACTTTACCGACTATACTTATTTAACTCAATTCAAATGTCCATATCTGTGACAAAATCTTTCTTTACAGGTATGTTGTTGAAAATGCAATGGTGTAGTTTCGCCGTCTGTTCTGGGGTTATAGCTTGGTATATTAACTGTATGATCTGATCATGACTGTACTTCTTCCGGTCCAGCTTGCCATATATCTCTTTCTGCTTTTTTGAAAGTGCATCTCTTTCTCTCATTTGCTCTCTCAATTCCTTTTTCTTTTTCCTCCTTTCCTTGTCTTCAATTTCGTCACTGTTCACTGAGAGTGGCCGTTTGCTGGTTGTTTTGTCACTGTTTGTCTCTATAGAGGAGGTACTGTATGTGGACGATGTTTCAGACATTTGGTTGGGTTCCTCGACTGGTGTGTTTGTTTTCCGGTCTGGTTGGCTTTTCGACTTTACTGTGCTCTCTGAATCGTTTTTGGCTTTGGCCTTCAGAACTGATGTTGGGACTATTTCCATTTTCTCCTCTGTTGTATCTCCTTTGTCTTTCACCTCGTGCTCCGCCATGCAGGGGTACCAGAAGGTAGGGCAGTCTCCCAGCGAATGACCTGGCTCTCTACAGAGGGGGCATACCCTACTCTGCGGACAACTCCTCTTAACGTGCCCCGGATCTCCACAGTTGTAACACCTTACCTCCTTACAGGCTGTAGCTAGGTGCCCAACCTGGTCGCACTTCCGGCACGTTCTGGGCTGTCCGTTGTACCGCAGCATCACGGTGTATGCCCCCACCTGTAGAAAGCTGGGGATATGCCTCTCCAGCTCAATACAGACAGTGGTGATGCCATTCTCCACCTCCGTGTTCGGTATACGACCCCTCCTCACGAACTTAACTTTGCCGTATTCTCCGAGGCGCTCTTGATAGTATTCCTCCGCTATCTCGAAGGGGGAGTAGTACACCGACACGTAGGTGGTGTTGGTGTCCGGATCCTCTACCCTCGTCTCTTTCCCATGAATCTCCACTTTTCCTTTTCCCAGAATCTTCATCTTTTGTTCGGACGTCTTTAGCGTTACTGTGTAATCTCCAAACTGCGTGAGCTGGATGCTATAAGGATCGTATTCGTCCTTTAGAGCCTGTAACACGTCTATCGGCGTCACCGATAGTTCACGCGTCTTTAACAGGACCGACCACGGCCTAAATCCGAAGTCCTCCTTGGACCTGATCTCCATAACTTCCTGCGACGCGACTTCACTGTAACTTTTGGCCATTATGGCCTAAAAACGAACTTCGCTTCCACAAAAAACCTCTATCTGATCCGATAGGGCTTCGCCCTCTAACTTAGTCAAAAGGCCGAGAAGCGATAACGATTTAGTGTTCATGAGTTTGCTGCCTCTTCTCAGCACTCCGAGCAATCACGTGGGTGACTTTGCGTACGCAAAAAAATAATAGAATAAAGTGAAGCCTACAACACCAGGTGTTCCCAGGCGGTCACCCATCCAGGTACTGACCTGGCCCGACCGTGCTTGACTGCGGTGATCGGACGAGAACCGGTATATTCACGGTGGTATGGTCGTAGGCATGATAAGTGGTGTACAAAATGCATGTAATAGCTGATTCCAGACATTTTTCCAGCCGTGGGCTGTACAATATGCAATAGGAGTTCAGGACTCGTGATTAGTACTGCCCCTCTGGCCAAGAGGTTTGATACTTTTCTAGTGCATTGATGGCCCCAGTTCGATGCCAGTGAGAGATTGTTGTTTATTTTCGAAAATCATGCCTTCGAAACTTCTCCCAGCCTCGCTGCACACATGACCAGATGCTAGGCTGAAGGACTTTGAGCTACTGAGCGGCTTTTAGTCTGCGTTTCTTTTATTTGATTCAGTTCATTTAATGATGACATCAAATTGGTGGAGAATATTCTACTCTGCAGCCAATTGGATTTCTGCTTGATTGGCTGGGCTTGGAGGCTGGATTGATGTGACGTCGCTAGTGATTGGCCAAGAGCTGGATCAATCTGACGTCAGTTAATCAAGAGATGAGTGGAGTTGATTGAATTAGTTGATTAAGCAGGGGACTAGCGCGAACGCAGGTCCCCACTACCAGAAATTGTACGGTCGAGTTACCAACGTTTGTGGTAATCGCAGGGGTCAGCCCAACCGGTCTGCAATGGAAGGGCCTCACCCTGGAAGAAACTCCTTGTTGATCAAGTTGTCTTCCCCGTCAGGTAAGTATGAAGTGCACATTGTTGTGATTTTGAGCCCGGCTCTCAAAGGAGATCATGATGATTGTGGGAGGATGCAGAAAGCAGGGATTTTGCAGCAAAAATACATCTGACCGACGAGAAACACGAAATGAGGGGTTCCCGAGAGGGTTGTTTCTCGTGACAAGCTAAAGCAGCTATCATTTCTAAGAAACTATTGTGTGCCGGTTTTTTGTAAGAATGCTGGAACTGCTTTTTAAGAAACCAGGGTAGTCTTTGCTCAATTCGAATAGTTTTTAAAAAACAATGAGAAAATGCTCAGAGGCACTGAAAATCTTAGCTAGGCATTTCTTATAGAAGCCAACATTATTTCGAAATCGATTCTGAATGAAGTGTGAATACCTGAATTGTTAGAGAGTATAAGGCAATAAGGCCCGTGTGAGTGAGATTCTAGTTTTATAAGAAACTAAAGAAAGAAGACCTATAGTTTGATAGATTTGTTAGGACTTGAACGTAATTCACAATTTTGAGAATGGAGCAGCTTACCATGTTTTGAAACAGGCCAAACAGATAAATATGAGACCAAGCTTGCGAAACCGGCCTGCAAAACAAAATGACGATAATAAGAAAATTGAAAATAGAATCTAGGAAACCCGAGCCTTTACGATTATTTTTTAGATTGAAAACGACTCAACTAAATGCATATGACACGAACCTTGATGATTTGAGAAAGTCCTGAGCAGTACTGCAAGCCTGCAAGAGAATGAGACTTTGTAAAATTCTAGACAAATTTCAATTGATTACTAAAAGGGGGTGGGCCATCCATGGCGGTACTGCAATACCAGGACAACCCGTGCCCGGGGTGAAGCAAGCTTCAGACCCACGGACCATTTCCAAAAATCAGTTTAATATTTGAGCACCCTTGGGTGCATATCAGATATTAAGCTGATAAGAACAGATACTACACTTGATCTTAGCCAAAAGGCCGAGAAGCGATAACGATTTAGTGTTCATGAGTTTGCTGCCTCTTCTCAGCACTCCGAGCAATCACGTGGGTGACTTTGCGTACGCAAAAAAATAATAGAATAAAGTGAAGCCTACAACACCAGGTGTTCCCAGGCGGTCACCCATCCAGGTACTGACCTGGCCCGACCGTGCTTGACTGCGGTGATCGGACGAGAACCGGTATATTCACGGTGGTATGGTCGTAGGCATGATAAGTGGTGTACAAAATGCATGTAATAGCTGATTCCAGACATTTTTCCAGCCGTGGGCTGTACAATATGCAATAGGAGTTCAGGACTCGTGATTAGTACTGCCCCTCTGGCCAAGAGGTTTGATACTTTTCTAGTGCATTGATGGCCCCAGTTCGATGCCAGTGAGAGATTGTTGTTTATTTTCGAAAATCATGCCTTCGAAACTTCTCCCAGCCTCGCTGCACACATGACCAGATGCTAGGCTGAAGGACTTTGAGCTACTGAGCGGCTTTTAGTCTGCGTTTCTTTTATTTGATTCAGTTCATTTAATGATGACATCAAATTGGTGGAGAATATTCTACTCTGCAGCCAATTGGATTTCTGCTTGATTGGCTGGGCTTGGAGGCTGGATTGATGTGACGTCGCTAGTGATTGGCCAAGAGCTGGATCAATCTGACGTCAGTTAATCAAGAGATGAGTGGAGTTGATTGAATTAGTTGATTAAGCAGGGGACTAGCGCGAACGCAGGTCCCCACTACCAGAAATTGTACGGTCGAGTTACCAACGTTTGTGGTAATCGCAGGGGTCAGCCCAACCGGTCTGCAATGGAAGGGCCTCACCCTGGAAGAAACTCCTTGTTGATCAAGTTGTCTTCCCCGTCAGGTAAGTATGAAGTGCACATTGTTGTGATTTTGAGCCCGGCTCTCAAAGGAGATCATGATGATTGTGGGAGGATGCAGAAAGCAGGGATTTTGCAGCAAAAATACATCTGACCGACGAGAAACACGAAATGAGGGGTTCCCGAGAGGGTTGTTTCTCGTGACAAGCTAAAGCAGCTATCATTTCTAAGAAACTATTGTGTGCCGGTTTTTTGTAAGAATGCTGGAACTGCTTTTTAAGAAACCAGGGTAGTCTTTGCTCAATTCGAATAGTTTTTAAAAAACAATGAGAAAATGCTCAGAGGCACTGAAAATCTTAGCTAGGCATTTCTTATAGAAGCCAACATTATTTCGAAATCGATTCTGAATGAAGTGTGAATACCTGAATTGTTAGAGAGTATAAGGCAATAAGGCCCGTGTGAGTGAGATTCTAGTTTTATAAGAAACTAAAGAAAGAAGACCTATAGTTTGATAGATTTGTTAGGACTTGAACGTAATTCACAATTTTGAGAATGGAGCAGCTTACCATGTTTTGAAACAGGCCAAACAGATAAATATGAGACCAAGCTTGCGAAACCGGCCTGCAAAACAAAATGACGATAATAAGAAAATTGAAAATAGAATCTAGGAAACCCGAGCCTTTACGATTATTTTTTAGATTGAAAACGACTCAACTAAATGCATATGACACGAACCTTGATGATTTGAGAAAGTCCTGAGCAGTACTGCAAGCCTGCAAGAGAATGAGACTTTGTAAAATTCTAGACAAATTTCAATTGATTACTAAAAGGGGGTGGGCCATCCATGGCGGTACTGCAATACCAGGACAACCCGTGCCCGGGGTGAAGCAAGCTTCAGACCCACGGACCATTTCCAAAAATCAGTTTAATATTTGAGCACCCTTGGGTGCATATCAGATATTAAGCTGATAAGAACAGATACTTTTTTTTTTTTTTTTTTTTTTTTTTATAGTGACCTCCCTGATGAACAGTGGAGGCCACTTACGTTTCACAATTCAACATATATACAATAAAAACGGACGGGGGCTCTTACTTTACACTTTACTGTCTTTTTACTTTACATATTAGACATCACAATTTCCGTAAAATTCTTCTAATAGTGGTTTGTGACTTAACACGTAATGTTGCAATTTACGAAACCGTTTTGGTTCACTGTTGTGACGCAGCATGCTCATTATTTGTTCGTGAGTGTGCTCCTTTACTTCCAGCAAGTTATAGATTTGTTTGTAGTCCGCTCGAAGACTATTTTTCACCCTCATTATCTCTTGGATTTCCTTTTTCTTTTTCCGTCTCTCCTCTTTCTGGATTTCGTCACTGTTTTCCGAGGATGGCCGTTTTGAGGTGTTTGGACCGTTGTTCATCTCAATAGAAGAGGTACTGGAAGCTGATGACATCGCTGACGTTGGGATAAGAGCCTGTTCCACCGGTGCATTCGTTACTGGATCTGACTTGCTTGTAGATGTTGTCATGGGACTCTCTGAATCTTTTATGACTTTCGCCTTCGGGACTAAAGTAGAGACGTCCTTACTTCTTGGCTTCTGCACTTGATCCTCAACCACTTCTTGCACGACCATCGCTGTTGTCTCGTCCTCCTCTTCAACTTCGTTGTCTGCCATGCTGGGGTACCAGTACGTCGGGCAATCTCCCAGAGAGTGACCTGGCTCTCTACAGAGGGAGCATACCCTCTGCTTCGGACAACCTCTCTTTACGTGACCTGGTTCGCCACAGTTGTAACAACGGACCTCTTTACAGGCCGTTGCCAGGTGCCCAACCTTGTCACATCTGCGGCACGTCCTCGGCTGACCGTTGTACCGAAGCATTACGGTATACGCTCCCACCTGCAGAAAGCTGGGGATATGCCTTTCGAGCTCCATGCACACCGTGGTGATGCCATTTTCCACCTCCGTGTCCGGTATACGACCCCTCTTAACGAACTTAACTTTGCCATAATCTCCAAGACGCTCTTGGTAATATTCCTCTGCTATCTCAAAGGGGGAGTAGTACACCGACACGTAGGTGGTGTTGGTGTCCGGATCCTCCACGTTCGTCTCCTTGCCTTCTATCATAACTGTACCTTTTCCAAGAATCTTCATCTTTTGTTCGGGCGTCTTTAGCGTTACCATGTAGTCCCCGAACTGCGTTTTCTGGATGCTGTATGGTTCATATTGATCCTTTAAAGCGTCTAGTATGTCCAGCGGCGTCACCGACTGTTCACGCGTCTTTATAATCACAGACCAAGGTCTATACCCGAAATCCTCCTTCGACTTGATCTCCATGACGATTTCGGGCGACGCGACTTGACTGTAACTTTTGGCCATTCTGGCCTAAAAACGAACTTCGCTTCCACAAAAAACCTCTATCTGATCCGATAGGGCTTCGCCCTCTAACTTAGTCAAAAGGCCGAGAAGCGATAACGATTTAGTGTTCATGAGTTTGCTGCCTCTTCTCAGCACTCCGAGCAATCACGTGGGTGACTTTGCGTACGCAAAAAAATAATAGAATAAAGTGAAGCCTACAACACCAGGTGTTCCCAGGCGGTCACCCATCCAGGTACTGACCTGGCCCGACCGTGCTTGACTGCGGTGATCGGACGAGAACCGGTATATTCACGGTGGTATGGTCGTAGGCATGATAAGTGGTGTACAAAATGCATGTAATAGCTGATTCCAGACATTTTTCCAGCCGTGGGCTGTACAATATGCAATAGGAGTTCAGGACTCGTGATTAGTACTGCCCCTCTGGCCAAGAGGTTTGATACTTTTCTAGTGCATTGATGGCCCCAGTTCGATGCCAGTGAGAGATTGTTGTTTATTTTCGAAAATCATGCCTTCGAAACTTCTCCCAGCCTCGCTGCACACATGACCAGATGCTAGGCTGAAGGACTTTGAGCTACTGAGCGGCTTTTAGTCTGCGTTTCTTTTATTTGATTCAGTTCATTTAATGATGACATCAAATTGGTGGAGAATATTCTACTCTGCAGCCAATTGGATTTCTGCTTGATTGGCTGGGCTTGGAGGCTGGATTGATGTGACGTCGCTAGTGATTGGCCAAGAGCTGGATCAATCTGACGTCAGTTAATCAAGAGATGAGTGGAGTTGATTGAATTAGTTGATTAAGCAGGGGACTAGCGCGAACGCAGGTCCCCACTACCAGAAATTGTACGGTCGAGTTACCAACGTTTGTGGTAATCGCAGGGGTCAGCCCAACCGGTCTGCAATGGAAGGGCCTCACCCTGGAAGAAACTCCTTGTTGATCAAGTTGTCTTCCCCGTCAGGTAAGTATGAAGTGCACATTGTTGTGATTTTGAGCCCGGCTCTCAAAGGAGATCATGATGATTGTGGGAGGATGCAGAAAGCAGGGATTTTGCAGCAAAAATACATCTGACCGACGAGAAACACGAAATGAGGGGTTCCCGAGAGGGTTGTTTCTCGTGACAAGCTAAAGCAGCTATCATTTCTAAGAAACTATTGTGTGCCGGTTTTTTGTAAGAATGCTGGAACTGCTTTTTAAGAAACCAGGGTAGTCTTTGCTCAATTCGAATAGTTTTTAAAAAACAATGAGAAAATGCTCAGAGGCACTGAAAATCTTAGCTAGGCATTTCTTATAGAAGCCAACATTATTTCGAAATCGATTCTGAATGAAGTGTGAATACCTGAATTGTTAGAGAGTATAAGGCAATAAGGCCCGTGTGAGTGAGATTCTAGTTTTATAAGAAACTAAAGAAAGAAGACCTATAGTTTGATAGATTTGTTAGGACTTGAACGTAATTCACAATTTTGAGAATGGAGCAGCTTACCATGTTTTGAAACAGGCCAAACAGATAAATATGAGACCAAGCTTGCGAAACCGGCCTGCAAAACAAAATGACGATAATAAGAAAATTGAAAATAGAATCTAGGAAACCCGAGCCTTTACGATTATTTTTTAGATTGAAAACGACTCAACTAAATGCATATGACACGAACCTTGATGATTTGAGAAAGTCCTGAGCAGTACTGCAAGCCTGCAAGAGAATGAGACTTTGTAAAATTCTAGACAAATTTCAATTGATTACTAAAAGGGGGTGGGCCATCCATGGCGGTACTGCAATACCAGGACAACCCGTGCCCGGGGTGAAGCAAGCTTCAGACCCACGGACCATTTCCAAAAATCAGTTTAATATTTGAGCACCCTTGGGTGCATATCAGATATTAAGCTGATAAGAACAGATACTACACTTGATCTTAGCCAAAAGGCCGAGAAGCGATAACGATTTAGTGTTCATGAGTTTGCTGCCTCTTCTCAGCACTCCGAGCAATCACGTGGGTGACTTTGCGTACGCAAAAAAATAATAGAATAAAGTGAAGCCTACAACACCAGGTGTTCCCAGGCGGTCACCCATCCAGGTACTGACCTGGCCCGACCGTGCTTGACTGCGGTGATCGGACGAGAACCGGTATATTCACGGTGGTATGGTCGTAGGCATGATAAGTGGTGTACAAAATGCATGTAATAGCTGATTCCAGACATTTTTCCAGCCGTGGGCTGTACAATATGCAATAGGAGTTCAGGACTCGTGATTAGTACTGCCCCTCTGGCCAAGAGGTTTGATACTTTTCTAGTGCATTGATGGCCCCAGTTCGATGCCAGTGAGAGATTGTTGTTTATTTTCGAAAATCATGCCTTCGAAACTTCTCCCAGCCTCGCTGCACACATGACCAGATGCTAGGCTGAAGGACTTTGAGCTACTGAGCGGCTTTTAGTCTGCGTTTCTTTTATTTGATTCAGTTCATTTAATGATGACATCAAATTGGTGGAGAATATTCTACTCTGCAGCCAATTGGATTTCTGCTTGATTGGCTGGGCTTGGAGGCTGGATTGATGTGACGTCGCTAGTGATTGGCCAAGAGCTGGATCAATCTGACGTCAGTTAATCAAGAGATGAGTGGAGTTGATTGAATTAGTTGATTAAGCAGGGGACTAGCGCGAACGCAGGTCCCCACTACCAGAAATTGTACGGTCGAGTTACCAACGTTTGTGGTAATCGCAGGGGTCAGCCCAACCGGTCTGCAATGGAAGGGCCTCACCCTGGAAGAAACTCCTTGTTGATCAAGTTGTCTTCCCCGTCAGGTAAGTATGAAGTGCACATTGTTGTGATTTTGAGCCCGGCTCTCAAAGGAGATCATGATGATTGTGGGAGGATGCAGAAAGCAGGGATTTTGCAGCAAAAATACATCTGACCGACGAGAAACACGAAATGAGGGGTTCCCGAGAGGGTTGTTTCTCGTGACAAGCTAAAGCAGCTATCATTTCTAAGAAACTATTGTGTGCCGGTTTTTTGTAAGAATGCTGGAACTGCTTTTTAAGAAACCAGGGTAGTCTTTGCTCAATTCGAATAGTTTTTAAAAAACAATGAGAAAATGCTCAGAGGCACTGAAAATCTTAGCTAGGCATTTCTTATAGAAGCCAACATTATTTCGAAATCGATTCTGAATGAAGTGTGAATACCTGAATTGTTAGAGAGTATAAGGCAATAAGGCCCGTGTGAGTGAGATTCTAGTTTTATAAGAAACTAAAGAAAGAAGACCTATAGTTTGATAGATTTGTTAGGACTTGAACGTAATTCACAATTTTGAGAATGGAGCAGCTTACCATGTTTTGAAACAGGCCAAACAGATAAATATGAGACCAAGCTTGCGAAACCGGCCTGCAAAACAAAATGACGATAATAAGAAAATTGAAAATAGAATCTAGGAAACCCGAGCCTTTACGATTATTTTTTAGATTGAAAACGACTCAACTAAATGCATATGACACGAACCTTGATGATTTGAGAAAGTCCTGAGCAGTACTGCAAGCCTGCAAGAGAATGAGACTTTGTAAAATTCTAGACAAATTTCAATTGATTACTAAAAGGGGGTGGGCCATCCATGGCGGTACTGCAATACCAGGACAACCCGTGCCCGGGGTGAAGCAAGCTTCAGACCCACGGACCATTTCCAAAAATCAGTTTAATATTTGAGCACCCTTGGGTGCATATCAGATATTAAGCTGATAAGAACAGATACTACACTTGATCTTAGCCAAAAGGCCGAGAAGCGATAACGATTTAGTGTTCATGAGTTTGCTGCCTCTTCTCAGCACTCCGAGCAATCACGTGGGTGACTTTGCGTACGCAAAAAAATAATAGAATAAAGTGAAGCCTACAACACCAGGTGTTCCCAGGCGGTCACCCATCCAGGTACTGACCTGGCCCGACCGTGCTTGACTGCGGTGATCGGACGAGAACCGGTATATTCACGGTGGTATGGTCGTAGGCATGATAAGTGGTGTACAAAATGCATGTAATAGCTGATTCCAGACATTTTTCCAGCCGTGGGCTGTACAATATGCAATAGGAGTTCAGGACTCGTGATTAGTACTGCCCCTCTGGCCAAGAGGTTTGATACTTTTCTAGTGCATTGATGGCCCCAGTTCGATGCCAGTGAGAGATTGTTGTTTATTTTCGAAAATCATGCCTTCGAAACTTCTCCCAGCCTCGCTGCACACATGACCAGATGCTAGGCTGAAGGACTTTGAGCTACTGAGCGGCTTTTAGTCTGCGTTTCTTTTATTTGATTCAGTTCATTTAATGATGACATCAAATTGGTGGAGAATATTCTACTCTGCAGCCAATTGGATTTCTGCTTGATTGGCTGGGCTTGGAGGCTGGATTGATGTGACGTCGCTAGTGATTGGCCAAGAGCTGGATCAATCTGACGTCAGTTAATCAAGAGATGAGTGGAGTTGATTGAATTAGTTGATTAAGCAGGGGACTAGCGCGAACGCAGGTCCCCACTACCAGAAATTGTACGGTCGAGTTACCAACGTTTGTGGTAATCGCAGGGGTCAGCCCAACCGGTCTGCAATGGAAGGGCCTCACCCTGGAAGAAACTCCTTGTTGATCAAGTTGTCTTCCCCGTCAGGTAAGTATGAAGTGCACATTGTTGTGATTTTGAGCCCGGCTCTCAAAGGAGATCATGATGATTGTGGGAGGATGCAGAAAGCAGGGATTTTGCAGCAAAAATACATCTGACCGACGAGAAACACGAAATGAGGGGTTCCCGAGAGGGTTGTTTCTCGTGACAAGCTAAAGCAGCTATCATTTCTAAGAAACTATTGTGTGCCGGTTTTTTGTAAGAATGCTGGAACTGCTTTTTAAGAAACCAGGGTAGTCTTTGCTCAATTCGAATAGTTTTTAAAAAACAATGAGAAAATGCTCAGAGGCACTGAAAATCTTAGCTAGGCATTTCTTATAGAAGCCAACATTATTTCGAAATCGATTCTGAATGAAGTGTGAATACCTGAATTGTTAGAGAGTATAAGGCAATAAGGCCCGTGTGAGTGAGATTCTAGTTTTATAAGAAACTAAAGAAAGAAGACCTATAGTTTGATAGATTTGTTAGGACTTGAACGTAATTCACAATTTTGAGAATGGAGCAGCTTACCATGTTTTGAAACAGGCCAAACAGATAAATATGAGACCAAGCTTGCGAAACCGGCCTGCAAAACAAAATGACGATAATAAGAAAATTGAAAATAGAATCTAGGAAACCCGAGCCTTTACGATTATTTTTTAGATTGAAAACGACTCAACTAAATGCATATGACACGAACCTTGATGATTTGAGAAAGTCCTGAGCAGTACTGCAAGCCTGCAAGAGAATGAGACTTTGTAAAATTCTAGACAAATTTCAATTGATTACTAAAAGGGGGTGGGCCATCCATGGCGGTACTGCAATACCAGGACAACCCGTGCCCGGGGTGAAGCAAGCTTCAGACCCACGGACCATTTCCAAAAATCAGTTTAATATTTGAGCACCCTTGGGTGCATATCAGATATTAAGCTGATAAGAACAGATACTACACTTGATCTTAGCCAAAAGGCCGAGAAGCGATAACGATTTAGTGTTCATGAGTTTGCTGCCTCTTCTCAGCACTCCGAGCAATCACGTGGGTGACTTTGCGTACGCAAAAAAATAATAGAATAAAGTGAAGCCTACAACACCAGGTGTTCCCAGGCGGTCACCCATCCAGGTACTGACCTGGCCCGACCGTGCTTGACTGCGGTGATCGGACGAGAACCGGTATATTCACGGTGGTATGGTCGTAGGCATGATAAGTGGTGTACAAAATGCATGTAATAGCTGATTCCAGACATTTTTCCAGCCGTGGGCTGTACAATATGCAATAGGAGTTCAGGACTCGTGATTAGTACTGCCCCTCTGGCCAAGAGGTTTGATACTTTTCTAGTGCATTGATGGCCCCAGTTCGATGCCAGTGAGAGATTGTTGTTTATTTTCGAAAATCATGCCTTCGAAACTTCTCCCAGCCTCGCTGCACACATGACCAGATGCTAGGCTGAAGGACTTTGAGCTACTGAGCGGCTTTTAGTCTGCGTTTCTTTTATTTGATTCAGTTCATTTAATGATGACATCAAATTGGTGGAGAATATTCTACTCTGCAGCCAATTGGATTTCTGCTTGATTGGCTGGGCTTGGAGGCTGGATTGATGTGACGTCGCTAGTGATTGGCCAAGAGCTGGATCAATCTGACGTCAGTTAATC
Source organism: Pelagia noctiluca (assembly GCA_963924455.1). NCBI lineage: Eukaryota > Metazoa > Cnidaria > Scyphozoa > Semaeostomeae > Pelagiidae > Pelagia > Pelagia noctiluca. The sequence goes on along the minus strand of OZ004324.1, from coordinate 3,800,716 downwards.
AAGAGATGAGTGGAGTTGATTGAATTAGTTGATTAAGCAGGGGACTAGCGCGAACGCAGGTCCCCACTACCAGAAATTGTACGGTCGAGTTACCAACGTTTGTGGTAATCGCAGGGGTCAGCCCAACCGGTCTGCAATGGAAGGGCCTCACCCTGGAAGAAACTCCTTGTTGATCAAGTTGTCTTCCCCGTCAGGTAAGTATGAAGTGCACATTGTTGTGATTTTGAGCCCGGCTCTCAAAGGAGATCATGATGATTGTGGGAGGATGCAGAAAGCAGGGATTTTGCAGCAAAAATACATCTGACCGACGAGAAACACGAAATGAGGGGTTCCCGAGAGGGTTGTTTCTCGTGACAAGCTAAAGCAGCTATCATTTCTAAGAAACTATTGTGTGCCGGTTTTTTGTAAGAATGCTGGAACTGCTTTTTAAGAAACCAGGGTAGTCTTTGCTCAATTCGAATAGTTTTTAAAAAACAATGAGAAAATGCTCAGAGGCACTGAAAATCTTAGCTAGGCATTTCTTATAGAAGCCAACATTATTTCGAAATCGATTCTGAATGAAGTGTGAATACCTGAATTGTTAGAGAGTATAAGGCAATAAGGCCCGTGTGAGTGAGATTCTAGTTTTATAAGAAACTAAAGAAAGAAGACCTATAGTTTGATAGATTTGTTAGGACTTGAACGTAATTCACAATTTTGAGAATGGAGCAGCTTACCATGTTTTGAAACAGGCCAAACAGATAAATATGAGACCAAGCTTGCGAAACCGGCCTGCAAAACAAAATGACGATAATAAGAAAATTGAAAATAGAATCTAGGAAACCCGAGCCTTTACGATTATTTTTTAGATTGAAAACGACTCAACTAAATGCATATGACACGAACCTTGATGATTTGAGAAAGTCCTGAGCAGTACTGCAAGCCTGCAAGAGAATGAGACTTTGTAAAATTCTAGACAAATTTCAATTGATTACTAAAAGGGGGTGGGCCATCCATGGCGGTACTGCAATACCAGGACAACCCGTGCCCGGGGTGAAGCAAGCTTCAGACCCACGGACCATTTCCAAAAATCAGTTTAATATTTGAGCACCCTTGGGTGCATATCAGATATTAAGCTGATAAGAACAGATACTACACTTGATCTTAGCCAAAAGGCCGAGAAGCGATAACGATTTAGTGTTCATGAGTTTGCTGCCTCTTCTCAGCACTCCGAGCAATCACGTGGGTGACTTTGCGTACGCAAAAAAATAATAGAATAAAGTGAAGCCTACAACACCAGGTGTTCCCAGGCGGTCACCCATCCAGGTACTGACCTGGCCCGACCGTGCTTGACTGCGGTGATCGGACGAGAACCGGTATATTCACGGTGGTATGGTCGTAGGCATGATAAGTGGTGTACAAAATGCATGTAATAGCTGATTCCAGACATTTTTCCAGCCGTGGGCTGTACAATATGCAATAGGAGTTCAGGACTCGTGATTAGTACTGCCCCTCTGGCCAAGAGGTTTGATACTTTTCTAGTGCATTGATGGCCCCAGTTCGATGCCAGTGAGAGATTGTTGTTTATTTTCGAAAATCATGCCTTCGAAACTTCTCCCAGCCTCGCTGCACACATGACCAGATGCTAGGCTGAAGGACTTTGAGCTACTGAGCGGCTTTTAGTCTGCGTTTCTTTTATTTGATTCAGTTCATTTAATGATGACATCAAATTGGTGGAGAATATTCTACTCTGCAGCCAATTGGATTTCTGCTTGATTGGCTGGGCTTGGAGGCTGGATTGATGTGACGTCGCTAGTGATTGGCCAAGAGCTGGATCAATCTGACGTCAGTTAATCAAGAGATGAGTGGAGTTGATTGAATTAGTTGATTAAGCAGGGGACTAGCGCGAACGCAGGTCCCCACTACCAGAAATTGTACGGTCGAGTTACCAACGTTTGTGGTAATCGCAGGGGTCAGCCCAACCGGTCTGCAATGGAAGGGCCTCACCCTGGAAGAAACTCCTTGTTGATCAAGTTGTCTTCCCCGTCAGGTAAGTATGAAGTGCACATTGTTGTGATTTTGAGCCCGGCTCTCAAAGGAGATCATGATGATTGTGGGAGGATGCAGAAAGCAGGGATTTTGCAGCAAAAATACATCTGACCGACGAGAAACACGAAATGAGGGGTTCCCGAGAGGGTTGTTTCTCGTGACAAGCTAAAGCAGCTATCATTTCTAAGAAACTATTGTGTGCCGGTTTTTTGTAAGAATGCTGGAACTGCTTTTTAAGAAACCAGGGTAGTCTTTGCTCAATTCGAATAGTTTTTAAAAAACAATGAGAAAATGCTCAGAGGCACTGAAAATCTTAGCTAGGCATTTCTTATAGAAGCCAACATTATTTCGAAATCGATTCTGAATGAAGTGTGAATACCTGAATTGTTAGAGAGTATAAGGCAATAAGGCCCGTGTGAGTGAGATTCTAGTTTTATAAGAAACTAAAGAAAGAAGACCTATAGTTTGATAGATTTGTTAGGACTTGAACGTAATTCACAATTTTGAGAATGGAGCAGCTTACCATGTTTTGAAACAGGCCAAACAGATAAATATGAGACCAAGCTTGCGAAACCGGCCTGCAAAACAAAATGACGATAATAAGAAAATTGAAAATAGAATCTAGGAAACCCGAGCCTTTACGATTATTTTTTAGATTGAAAACGACTCAACTAAATGCATATGACACGAACCTTGATGATTTGAGAAAGTCCTGAGCAGTACTGCAAGCCTGCAAGAGAATGAGACTTTGTAAAATTCTAGACAAATTTCAATTGATTACTAAAAGGGGGTGGGCCATCCATGGCGGTACTGCAATACCAGGACAACCCGTGCCCGGGGTGAAGCAAGCTTCAGACCCACGGACCATTTCCAAAAATCAGTTTAATATTTGAGCACCCTTGGGTGCATATCAGATATTAAGCTGATAAGAACAGATACTTTTTTTTTTTTTTTTTTTTTTTTTTTTTTTAGTGACCTCCCTGATAAACAGTGGAGGCCACTTACTAGTCACAATACAACATATATACAATAAAAACTGGATGGGGGTCTTACTTTACACTTTACTGACATACTTTACCATTCTAAACTTAACTTTATTCATAAAATTCTTTTAAAAGTGGCTTATGATTTATCACGTGAAAATGTAGTTTACGCAATCGTTCTGGACTTCCATTCATATTCAGTAAGTGCACTATGTCTTCGTGTGGGTGCTTTCTGATTTCCAAATAATCGTAAACTTGTTGTTGTTCAAATGTAAGTCTACTTCTCAATCTTGCTATTTCTTTCAACTCCCTTTTCTTTTTTCTCCTCTCTTCTTTCTCGGTTTCATCGCTATTCACAGACAGTGACCGTTTGCTGGTGGTCAGACCACTGCCCGTCTCACCAGAGGAAGCGCTGCACTCAGACATCGTTTCAGACTTTTGAATTGGTGCCTGTACTACGGGTATATTTCTCATCCGTTCTGGCTGGCTTTCATTTGCTGTCATTGCGCTCTCTGAATCTTTAGCCTTGGCCTTTAAGACTGATGTTGGTACGTTACTGTCCTTTGGCTTCTGCACCAGATCCTCCACCACTTCTTGCACGTTCATTGCTGTTGTCTTGTTCTCCTCTTCAACCTCGCTTTCTGCCATGCTAGGATACCAGTACGTCGGGCAATCTCCCAGAGAGTGACCTGGCTCTCTACAGAGGGAGCATACCCTCTGCTTCGGACAACCTCTCTTTACGTGACCTGGTTCGCCACAATTATAACAACGGACCTCCTTACAGGCTGTTGCCAGGTGCCCAACCTTGTCACATTTTCTGCACGTCCTTGGCTGACCGTTGTACCGAAGCATTACGGTGTACGCTCCCACCTGCAGAAAGCTGGGGATATGCCTTTCGAGTTCCATGCACACCGTGGTGATGCCATTTTCCACCTCCGTGTCTGGTATACGACCCCTCCTCACGAATTTAACTTTGCCATAATCTGCAAGACGCTCTTGGTAATATTCCTCTGCTATCTCAAAGGGGGAGTAGTACACCGACACGTAGGTGGTGTTGGTGTCTGGATCCTCCACGCTCGTCTCCTTGCCTTTTATCATAACTGTGCCTTTTCCAATAATCTTCAACTTTTGTTCGGGCGTCTTTAGTGTTACCATGTAGTCGTCGAACTGTGTCTTCTGGATGCTGTAGGGATCATATTGATCCTTTAAAGCATCCAGCACGTCTATCGGCGTCACCGATAGTTCACGCGCCTTTATCAATACCGACCACGGCCTAAATCCGAAGTCCTCCTTGGACTTTATTTCCGTGACTTCTGACGACGCGACTCTGCTATAACTCATCGCCATTACGGCTCAGGAACTCCGCTTCCACAAAAAACCTCTATCTAATCCGATAGGGCTTCGCCCTCTAACTTAGTCAAAAGGCCGAGAAGCGATAACGATTTAGTGTTCATGAGTTTGCTGCCTCTTCTCAGCACTCCGAGCAATCACGTGGGTGGCTTTGCGTACGCAAAAAAATAATAGAATAAAGTGAAGCCTACAACACCAGGTGTTCCCAGGCGGTCACCCATCCAGGTACTGACCTGGCCCGACCGTGCTTGACTGCGGTGATCGGACGAGAACCGGTATATTCACGGTGGTATGGTCGTAGGCATGATAAGTGGTGTACAAAATGCATGTAATAGCTGATTCCAGACATTTTTCCAGCCGTGGGCTGTACAATATGCAATAGGAGTTCAGGACTCGTGATTAGTACTGCCCCTCTGGCCAAGAGGTTTGATACTTTTCTAGTGCATTGATGGCCCCAGTTCGATGCCAGTGAGAGATTGTTGTTTATTTTCGAAAATCATGCCTTCGAAACTTCTCCCAGCCTCGCTGCACACATGACCAGATGCTAGGCTGAAGGACTTTGAGCTACTGAGCGGCTTTTAGTCTGCGTTTCTTTTATTTGATTCAGTTCATTTAATGATGACATCAAATTGGTGGAGAATATTCTACTCTGCAGCCAATTGGATTTCTGCTTGATTGGCTGGGCTTGGAGGCTGGATTGATGTGACGTCGCTAGTGATTGGCCAAGAGCTGGATCAATCTGACGTCAGTTAATCAAGAGATGAGTGGAGTTGATTGAATTAGTTGATTAAGCAGGGGACTAGCGCGAACGCAGGTCCCCACTACCAGAAATTGTACGGTCGAGTTACCAACGTTTGTGGTAATCGCAGGGGTCAGCCCAACCGGTCTGCAATGGAAGGGCCTCACCCTGGAAGAAACTCCTTGTTGATCAAGTTGTCTTCCCCGTCAGGTAAGTATGAAGTGCACATTGTTGTGATTTTGAGCCCGGCTCTCAAAGGAGATCATGATGATTGTGGGAGGATGCAGAAAGCAGGGATTTTGCAGCAAAAATACATCTGACCGACGAGAAACACGAAATGAGGGGTTCCCGAGAGGGTTGTTTCTCGTGACAAGCTAAAGCAGCTATCATTTCTAAGAAACTATTGTGTGCCGGTTTTTTGTAAGAATGCTGGAACTGCTTTTTAAGAAACCAGGGTAGTCTTTGCTCAATTCGAATAGTTTTTAAAAAACAATGAGAAAATGCTCAGAGGCACTGAAAATCTTAGCTAGGCATTTCTTATAGAAGCCAACATTATTTCGAAATCGATTCTGAATGAAGTGTGAATACCTGAATTGTTAGAGAGTATAAGGCAATAAGGCCCGTGTGAGTGAGATTCTAGTTTTATAAGAAACTAAAGAAAGAAGACCTATAGTTTGATAGATTTGTTAGGACTTGAACGTAATTCACAATTTTGAGAATGGAGCAGCTTACCATGTTTTGAAACAGGCCAAACAGATAAATATGAGACCAAGCTTGCGAAACCGGCCTGCAAAACAAAATGACGATAATAAGAAAATTGAAAATAGAATCTAGGAAACCCGAGCCTTTACGATTATTTTTTAGATTGAAAACGACTCAACTAAATGCATATGACACGAACCTTGATGATTTGAGAAAGTCCTGAGCAGTACTGCAAGCCTGCAAGAGAATGAGACTTTGTAAAATTCTAGACAAATTTCAATTGATTACTAAAAGGGGGTGGGCCATCCATGGCGGTACTGCAATACCAGGACAACCCGTGCCCGGGGTGAAGCAAGCTTCAGACCCACGGACCATTTCCAAAAATCAGTTTAATATTTGAGCACCCTTGGGTGCATATCAGATATTAAGCTGATAAGAACAGATACTTTTTTTTTTTTTTTTTTTTTTTTTTATAGTGACCTCCCTGATAAACAGTGGAGGCCACTTACTAGTCACAATACAACATATATACAATAAAAACTGGATGGGGGTCTTACTTTACACTTTACTGACATACTTTACCATTCTAAACTTAACTTTATTCATAAAATTCTTTTAAAAGTGGCTTATGATTTATCACGTGAAAATGTAGTTTACGCAATCGTTCTGGACTTCCATTCATATTCAGTAAGTGCACTATGTCTTCGTGTGGGTGCTTTCTGATTTCCAAATAATCGTAAACTTGTTGTTGTTCAAATGTAAGTCTACTTCTCAATCTTGCTATTTCTTTCAACTCCCTTTTCTTTTTTCTCCTCTCTTCTTTCTCGGTTTCATCGCTATTCACAGACAGTGACCGTTTGCTGGTGGTCAGACCACTGCCCGTCTCACCAGAGGAAGCGCTGCACTCAGACATCGTTTCAGACTTTTGAATTGGTGCCTGTACTACGGGTATATTTCTCATCCGTTCTGGCTGGCTTTCATTTGCTGTCATTGCGCTCTCTGAATCTTTAGCCTTGGCCTTTAAGACTGATGTTGGTACGTTACTGTCCTTTGGCTTCTGCACCAGATCCTCCACCACTTCTTGCACGTTCATTGCTGTTGTCTTGTTCTCCTCTTCAACCTCGCTTTCTGCCATGCTAGGATACCAGTACGTCGGGCAATCTCCCAGAGAGTGACCTGGCTCTCTACAGAGGGAGCATACCCTCTGCTTCGGACAACCTCTCTTTACGTGACCTGGTTCGCCACAATTATAACAACGGACCTCCTTACAGGCTGTTGCCAGGTGCCCAACCTTGTCACATTTTCTGCACGTCCTTGGCTGACCGTTGTACCGAAGCATTACGGTGTACGCTCCCACCTGCAGAAAGCTGGGGATATGCCTTTCGAGTTCCATGCACACCGTGGTGATGCCATTTTCCACCTCCGTGTCTGGTATACGACCCCTCCTCACGAATTTAACTTTGCCATAATCTGCAAGACGCTCTTGGTAATATTCCTCTGCTATCTCAAAGGGGGAGTAGTACACCGACACGTAGGTGGTGTTGGTGTCTGGATCCTCCACGCTCGTCTCCTTGCCTTTTATCATAACTGTGCCTTTTCCAATAATCTTCAACTTTTGTTCGGGCGTCTTTAGTGTTACCATGTAGTCGTCAAACTGTGTCTTCTGGATGCTGTAGGGATCATATTGATCCTTTAAAGCATCCAGCACGTCTATCGGCGTCACCGATAGTTCACGCGCCTTTATCAATACCGACCACGGCCTAAATCCGAAGTCCTCCTTGGACTTTATTTCCGTGACTTCTGACGACGCGACTCTGCTGTAACTCATCGCCATTACGGCTCAGGAACTCCGCTTCCACAAAAAACCTCTATCTAATCCGATAGGGCTTCGCCCTCTAACTTAGTCAAAAGGCCGAGAAGCGATAACGATTTAGTGTTCATGAGTTTGCTGCCTCTTCTCAGCACTCCGAGCAATCACGTGGGTGACTTTGCGTACGCAAAAAAATAATAGAATAAAGTGAAGCCTACAACACCAGGTGTTCCCAGGCGGTCACCCATCCAGGTACTGACCTGGCCCGACCGTGCTTGACTGCGGTGATCGGACGAGAACCGGTATATTCACGGTGGTATGGTCGTAGGCATGATAAGTGGTGTACAAAATGCATGTAATAGCTGATTCCAGACATTTTTCCAGCCGTGGGCTGTACAATATGCAATAGGAGTTCAGGACTCGTGATTAGTACTGCCCCTCTGGCCAAGAGGTTTGATACTTTTCTAGTGCATTGATGGCCCCAGTTCGATGCCAGTGAGAGATTGTTGTTTATTTTCGAAAATCATGCCTTCGAAACTTCTCCCAGCCTCGCTGCACACATGACCAGATGCTAGGCTGAAGGACTTTGAGCTACTGAGCGGCTTTTAGTCTGCGTTTCTTTTATTTGATTCAGTTCATTTAATGATGACATCAAATTGGTGGAGAATATTCTACTCTGCAGCCAATTGGATTTCTGCTTGATTGGCTGGGCTTGGAGGCTGGATTGATGTGACGTCGCTAGTGATTGGCCAAGAGCTGGATCAATCTGACGTCAGTTAATCAAGAGATGAGTGGAGTTGATTGAATTAGTTGATTAAGCAGGGGACTAGCGCGAACGCAGGTCCCCACTACCAGAAATTGTACGGTCGAGTTACCAACGTTTGTGGTAATCGCAGGGGTCAGCCCAACCGGTCTGCAATGGAAGGGCCTCACCCTGGAAGAAACTCCTTGTTGATCAAGTTGTCTTCCCCGTCAGGTAAGTATGAAGTGCACATTGTTGTGATTTTGAGCCCGGCTCTCAAAGGAGATCATGATGATTGTGGGAGGATGCAGAAAGCAGGGATTTTGCAGCAAAAATACATCTGACCGACGAGAAACACGAAATGAGGGGTTCCCGAGAGGGTTGTTTCTCGTGACAAGCTAAAGCAGCTATCATTTCTAAGAAACTATTGTGTGCCGGTTTTTTGTAAGAATGCTGGAACTGCTTTTTAAGAAACCAGGGTAGTCTTTGCTCAATTCGAATAGTTTTTAAAAAACAATGAGAAAATGCTCAGAGGCACTGAAAATCTTAGCTAGGCATTTCTTATAGAAGCCAACATTATTTCGAAATCGATTCTGAATGAAGTGTGAATACCTGAATTGTTAGAGAGTATAAGGCAATAAGGCCCGTGTGAGTGAGATTCTAGTTTTATAAGAAACTAAAGAAAGAAGACCTATAGTTTGATAGATTTGTTAGGACTTGAACGTAATTCACAATTTTGAGAATGGAGCAGCTTACCATGTTTTGAAACAGGCCAAACAGATAAATATGAGACCAAGCTTGCGAAACCGGCCTGCAAAACAAAATGACGATAATAAGAAAATTGAAAATAGAATCTAGGAAACCCGAGCCTTTACGATTATTTTTTAGATTGAAAACGACTCAACTAAATGCATATGACACGAACCTTGATGATTTGAGAAAGTCCTGAGCAGTACTGCAAGCCTGCAAGAGAATGAGACTTTGTAAAATTCTAGACAAATTTCAATTGATTACTAAAAGGGGGTGGGCCATCCATGGCGGTACTGCAATACCAGGACAACCCGTGCCCGGGGTGAAGCAAGCTTCAGACCCACGGACCATTTCCAAAAATCAGTTTAATATTTGAGCACCCTTGGGTGCATATCAGATATTAAGCTGATAAGAACAGATACTACACTTGATCTTAGCCAAAAGGCCGAGAAGCGATAACGATTTAGTGTTCATGAGTTTGCTGCCTCTTCTCAGCACTCCGAGCAATCACGTGGGTGACTTTGCGTACGCAAAAAAATAATAGAATAAAGTGAAGCCTACAACACCAGGTGTTCCCAGGCGGTCACCCATCCAGGTACTGACCTGGCCCGACCGTGCTTGACTGCGGTGATCGGACGAGAACCGGTATATTCACGGTGGTATGGTCGTAGGCATGATAAGTGGTGTACAAAATGCATGTAATAGCTGATTCCAGACATTTTTCCAGCCGTGGGCTGTACAATATGCAATAGGAGTTCAGGACTCGTGATTAGTACTGCCCCTCTGGCCAAGAGGTTTGATACTTTTCTAGTGCATTGATGGCCCCAGTTCGATGCCAGTGAGAGATTGTTGTTTATTTTCGAAAATCATGCCTTCGAAACTTCTCCCAGCCTCGCTGCACACATGACCAGATGCTAGGCTGAAGGACTTTGAGCTACTGAGCGGCTTTTAGTCTGCGTTTCTTTTATTTGATTCAGTTCATTTAATGATGACATCAAATTGGTGGAGAATATTCTACTCTGCAGCCAATTGGATTTCTGCTTGATTGGCTGGGCTTGGAGGCTGGATTGATGTGACGTCGCTAGTGATTGGCCAAGAGCTGGATCAATCTGACGTCAGTTAATCAAGAGATGAGTGGAGTTGATTGAATTAGTTGATTAAGCAGGGGACTAGCGCGAACGCAGGTCCCCACTACCAGAAATTGTACGGTCGAGTTACCAACGTTTGTGGTAATCGCAGGGGTCAGCCCAACCGGTCTGCAATGGAAGGGCCTCACCCTGGAAGAAACTCCTTGTTGATCAAGTTGTCTTCCCCGTCAGGTAAGTATGAAGTGCACATTGTTGTGATTTTGAGCCCGGCTCTCAAAGGAGATCATGATGATTGTGGGAGGATGCAGAAAGCAGGGATTTTGCAGCAAAAATACATCTGACCGACGAGAAACACGAAATGAGGGGTTCCCGAGAGGGTTGTTTCTCGTGACAAGCTAAAGCAGCTATCATTTCTAAGAAACTATTGTGTGCCGGTTTTTTGTAAGAATGCTGGAACTGCTTTTTAAGAAACCAGGGTAGTCTTTGCTCAATTCGAATAGTTTTTAAAAAACAATGAGAAAATGCTCAGAGGCACTGAAAATCTTAGCTAGGCATTTCTTATAGAAGCCAACATTATTTCGAAATCGATTCTGAATGAAGTGTGAATACCTGAATTGTTAGAGAGTATAAGGCAATAAGGCCCGTGTGAGTGAGATTCTAGTTTTATAAGAAACTAAAGAAAGAAGACCTATAGTTTGATAGATTTGTTAGGACTTGAACGTAATTCACAATTTTGAGAATGGAGCAGCTTACCATGTTTTGAAACAGGCCAAACAGATAAATATGAGACCAAGCTTGCGAAACCGGCCTGCAAAACAAAATGACGATAATAAGAAAATTGAAAATAGAATCTAGGAAACCCGAGCCTTTACGATTATTTTTTAGATTGAAAACGACTCAACTAAATGCATATGACACGAACCTTGATGATTTGAGAAAGTCCTGAGCAGTACTGCAAGCCTGCAAGAGAATGAGACTTTGTAAAATTCTAGACAAATTTCAATTGATTACTAAAAGGGGGTGGGCCATCCATGGCGGTACTGCAATACCAGGACAACCCGTGCCCGGGGTGAAGCAAGCTTCAGACCCACGGACCATTTCCAAAAATCAGTTTAATATTTGAGCACCCTTGGGTGCATATCAGATATTAAGCTGATAAGAACAGATACTACACTTGATCTTAGCCAAAAGGCCGAGAAGCGATAACGATTTAGTGTTCATGAGTTTGCTGCCTCTTCTCAGCACTCCGAGCAATCACGTGGGTGACTTTGCGTACGCAAAAAAATAATAGAATAAAGTGAAGCCTACAACACCAGGTGTTCCCAGGCGGTCACCCATCCAGGTACTGACCTGGCCCGACCGTGCTTGACTGCGGTGATCGGACGAGAACCGGTATATTCACGGTGGTATGGTCGTAGGCATGATAAGTGGTGTACAAAATGCATGTAATAGCTGATTCCAGACATTTTTCCAGCCGTGGGCTGTACAATATGCAATAGGAGTTCAGGACTCGTGATTAGTACTGCCCCTCTGGCCAAGAGGTTTGATACTTTTCTAGTGCATTGATGGCCCCAGTTCGATGCCAGTGAGAGATTGTTGTTTATTTTCGAAAATCATGCCTTCGAAACTTCTCCCAGCCTCGCTGCACACATGACCAGATGCTAGGCTGAAGGACTTTGAGCTACTGAGCGGCTTTTAGTCTGCGTTTCTTTTATTTGATTCAGTTCATTTAATGATGACATCAAATTGGTGGAGAATATTCTACTCTGCAGCCAATTGGATTTCTGCTTGATTGGCTGGGCTTGGAGGCTGGATTGATGTGACGTCGCTAGTGATTGGCCAAGAGCTGGATCAATCTGACGTCAGTTAATCAAGAGATGAGTGGAGTTGATTGAATTAGTTGATTAAGCAGGGGACTAGCGCGAACGCAGGTCCCCACTACCAGAAATTGTACGGTCGAGTTACCAACGTTTGTGGTAATCGCAGGGGTCAGCCCAACCGGTCTGCAATGGAAGGGCCTCACCCTGGAAGAAACTCCTTGTTGATCAAGTTGTCTTCCCCGTCAGGTAAGTATGAAGTGCACATTGTTGTGATTTTGAGCCCGGCTCTCAAAGGAGATCATGATGATTGTGGGAGGATGCAGAAAGCAGGGATTTTGCAGCAAAAATACATCTGACCGACGAGAAACACGAAATGAGGGGTTCCCGAGAGGGTTGTTTCTCGTGACAAGCTAAAGCAGCTATCATTTCTAAGAAACTATTGTGTGCCGGTTTTTTGTAAGAATGCTGGAACTGCTTTTTAAGAAACCAGGGTAGTCTTTGCTCAATTCGAATAGTTTTTAAAAAACAATGAGAAAATGCTCAGAGGCACTGAAAATCTTAGCTAGGCATTTCTTATAGAAGCCAACATTATTTCGAAATCGATTCTGAATGAAGTGTGAATACCTGAATTGTTAGAGAGTATAAGGCAATAAGGCCCGTGTGAGTGAGATTCTAGTTTTATAAGAAACTAAAGAAAGAAGACCTATAGTTTGATAGATTTGTTAGGACTTGAACGTAATTCACAATTTTGAGAATGGAGCAGCTTACCATGTTTTGAAACAGGCCAAACAGATAAATATGAGACCAAGCTTGCGAAACCGGCCTGCAAAACAAAATGACGATAATAAGAAAATTGAAAATAGAATCTAGGAAACCCGAGCCTTTACGATTATTTTTTAGATTGAAAACGACTCAACTAAATGCATATGACACGAACCTTGATGATTTGAGAAAGTCCTGAGCAGTACTGCAAGCCTGCAAGAGAATGAGACTTTGTAAAATTCTAGACAAATTTCAATTGATTACTAAAAGGGGGTGGGCCATCCATGGCGGTACTGCAATACCAGGACAACCCGTGCCCGGGGTGAAGCAAGCTTCAGACCCACGGACCATTTCCAAAAATCAGTTTAATATTTGAGCACCCTTGGGTGCATATCAGATATTAAGCTGATAAGAACAGATACTACACTTGATCTTAGCCAAAAGGCCGAGAAGCGATAACGATTTAGTGTTCATGAGTTTGCTGCCTCTTCTCAGCACTCCGAGCAATCACGTGGGTGACTTTGCGTACGCAAAAAAATAATAGAATAAAGTGAAGCCTACAACACCAGGTGTTCCCAGGCGGTCACCCATCCAGGTACTGACCTGGCCCGACCGTGCTTGACTGCGGTGATCGGACGAGAACCGGTATATTCACGGTGGTATGGTCGTAGGCATGATAAGTGGTGTACAAAATGCATGTAATAGCTGATTCCAGACATTTTTCCAGCCGTGGGCTGTACAATATGCAATAGGAGTTCAGGACTCGTGATTAGTACTGCCCCTCTGGCCAAGAGGTTTGATACTTTTCTAGTGCATTGATGGCCCCAGTTCGATGCCAGTGAGAGATTGTTGTTTATTTTCGAAAATCATGCCTTCGAAACTTCTCCCAGCCTCGCTGCACACATGACCAGATGCTAGGCTGAAGGACTTTGAGCTACTGAGCGGCTTTTAGTCTGCGTTTCTTTTATTTGATTCAGTTCATTTAATGATGACATCAAATTGGTGGAGAATATTCTACTCTGCAGCCAATTGGATTTCTGCTTGATTGGCTGGGCTTGGAGGCTGGATTGATGTGACGTCGCTAGTGATTGGCCAAGAGCTGGATCAATCTGACGTCAGTTAATCAAGAGATGAGTGGAGTTGATTGAATTAGTTGATTAAGCAGGGGACTAGCGCGAACGCAGGTCCCCACTACCAGAAATTGTACGGTCGAGTTACCAACGTTTGTGGTAATCGCAGGGGTCAGCCCAACCGGTCTGCAATGGAAGGGCCTCACCCTGGAAGAAACTCCTTGTTGATCAAGTTGTCTTCCCCGTCAGGTAAGTATGAAGTGCACATTGTTGTGATTTTGAGCCCGGCTCTCAAAGGAGATCATGATGATTGTGGGAGGATGCAGAAAGCAGGGATTTTGCAGCAAAAATACATCTGACCGACGAGAAACACGAAATGAGGGGTTCCCGAGAGGGTTGTTTCTCGTGACAAGCTAAAGCAGCTATCATTTCTAAGAAACTATTGTGTGCCGGTTTTTTGTAAGAATGCTGGAACTGCTTTTTAAGAAACCAGGGTAGTCTTTGCTCAATTCGAATAGTTTTTAAAAAACAATGAGAAAATGCTCAGAGGCACTGAAAATCTTAGCTAGGCATTTCTTATAGAAGCCAACATTATTTCGAAATCGATTCTGAATGAAGTGTGAATACCTGAATTGTTAGAGAGTATAAGGCAATAAGGCCCGTGTGAGTGAGATTCTAGTTTTATAAGAAACTAAAGAAAGAAGACCTATAGTTTGATAGATTTGTTAGGACTTGAACGTAATTCACAATTTTGAGAATGGAGCAGCTTACCATGTTTTGAAACAGGCCAAACAGATAAATATGAGACCAAGCTTGCGAAACCGGCCTGCAAAACAAAATGACGATAATAAGAAAATTGAAAATAGAATCTAGGAAACCCGAGCCTTTACGATTATTTTTTAGATTGAAAACGACTCAACTAAATGCATATGACACGAACCTTGATGATTTGAGAAAGTCCTGAGCAGTACTGCAAGCCTGCAAGAGAATGAGACTTTGTAAAATTCTAGACAAATTTCAATTGATTACTAAAAGGGGGTGGGCCATCCATGGCGGTACTGCAATACCAGGACAACCCGTGCCCGGGGTGAAGCAAGCTTCAGACCCACGGACCATTTCCAAAAATCAGTTTAATATTTGAGCACCCTTGGGTGCATATCAGATATTAAGCTGATAAGAACAGATACTTTTTTTTTTTTTTTTTTTTTTTTTTATAGTGACCTCCCTGATAAACAGTGGAGGCCACTTACTAGTCACAATACAACATATATACAATAAAAACTGGATGGGGGTCTTACTTTACACTTTACTGACATACTTTACCATTCTAAACTTAACTTTATTCATAAAATTCTTTTAAAAGTGGCTTATGATTTATCACGTGAAAATGTAGTTTACGCAATCGTTCTGGACTTCCATTCATATTCAGTAAGTGCACTATGTCTTCGTGTGGGTGCTTTCTGATTTCCAAATAATCGTAAACTTGTTGTTGTTCAAATGTAAGTCTACTTCTCAATCTTGCTATTTCTTTCAACTCCCTTTTCTTTTTTCTCCTCTCTTCTTTCTCGGTTTCATCGCTATTCACAGACAGTGACCGTTTGCTGGTGGTCAGACCACTGCCCGTCTCACCAGAGGAAGCGCTGCACTCAGACATCGTTTCAGACTTTTGAATTGGTGCCTGTACTACGGGTATATTTCTCATCCGTTCTGGCTGGCTTTCATTTGCTGTCATTGCGCTCTCTGAATCTTTAGCCTTGGCCTTTAAGACTGATGTTGGTACGTTACTGTCCTTTGGCTTCTGCACCAGATCCTCCACCACTTCTTGCACGTTCATTGCTGTTGTCTTGTTCTCCTCTTCAACCTCGCTTTCTGCCATGCTAGGATACCAGTACGTCGGGCAATCTCCCAGAGAGTGACCTGGCTCTCTACAGAGGGAGCATACCCTCTGCTTCGGACAACCTCTCTTTACGTGACCTGGTTCGCCACAATTATAACAACGGACCTCCTTACAGGCTGTTGCCAGGTGCCCAACCTTGTCACATTTTCTGCACGTCCTTGGCTGACCGTTGTACCGAAGCATTACGGTGTACGCTCCCACCTGCAGAAAGCTGGGGATATGCCTTTCGAGTTCCATGCACACCGTGGTGATGCCATTTTCCACCTCCGTGTCTGGTATACGACCCCTCCTCACGAATTTAACTTTGCCATAATCTGCAAGACGCTCTTGGTAATATTCCTCTGCTATCTCAAAGGGGGAGTAGTACACCGACACGTAGGTGGTGTTGGTGTCTGGATCCTCCACGCTCGTCTCCTTGCCTTTTATCATAACTGTGCCTTTTCCAATAATCTTCAACTTTTGTTCGGGCGTCTTTAGTGTTACCATGTAGTCGTCAAACTGTGTCTTCTGGATGCTGTAGGGATCATATTGATCCTTTAAAGCATCCAGCACGTCTATCGGCGTCACCGATAGTTCACGCGCCTTTATCAATACCGACCACGGCCTAAATCCGAAGTCCTCCTTGGACTTTATTTCCGTGACTTCTGACGACGCGACTCTGCTGTAACTCATCGCCATTACGGCTCAGGAACTCCGCTTCCACAAAAAACCTCTATCTAATCCGATAGGGCTTCGCCCTCTAACTTAGTCAAAAGGCCGAGAAGCGATAACGATTTAGTGTTCATGAGTTTGCTGCCTCTTCTCAGCACTCCGAGCAATCACGTGGGTGACTTTGCGTACGCAAAAAAATAATAGAATAAAGTGAAGCCTACAACACCAGGTGTTCCCAGGCGGTCACCCATCCAGGTACTGACCTGGCCCGACCGTGCTTGACTGCGGTGATCGGACGAGAACCGGTATATTCACGGTGGTATGGTCGTAGGCATGATAAGTGGTGTACAAAATGCATGTAATAGCTGATTCCAGACATTTTTCCAGCCGTGGGCTGTACAATATGCAATAGGAGTTCAGGACTCGTGATTAGTACTGCCCCTCTGGCCAAGAGGTTTGATACTTTTCTAGTGCATTGATGGCCCCAGTTCGATGCCAGTGAGAGATTGTTGTTTATTTTCGAAAATCATGCCTTCGAAACTTCTCCCAGCCTCGCTGCACACATGACCAGATGCTAGGCTGAAGGACTTTGAGCTACTGAGCGGCTTTTAGTCTGCGTTTCTTTTATTTGATTCAGTTCATTTAATGATGACATCAAATTGGTGGAGAATATTCTACTCTGCAGCCAATTGGATTTCTGCTTGATTGGCTGGGCTTGGAGGCTGGATTGATGTGACGTCGCTAGTGATTGGCCAAGAGCTGGATCAATCTGACGTCAGTTAATCAAGAGATGAGTGGAGTTGATTGAATTAGTTGATTAAGCAGGGGACTAGCGCGAACGCAGGTCCCCACTACCAGAAATTGTACGGTCGAGTTACCAACGTTTGTGGTAATCGCAGGGGTCAGCCCAACCGGTCTGCAATGGAAGGGCCTCACCCTGGAAGAAACTCCTTGTTGATCAAGTTGTCTTCCCCGTCAGGTAAGTATGAAGTGCACATTGTTGTGATTTTGAGCCCGGCTCTCAAAGGAGATCATGATGATTGTGGGAGGATGCAGAAAGCAGGGATTTTGCAGCAAAAATACATCTGACCGACGAGAAACACGAAATGAGGGGTTCCCGAGAGGGTTGTTTCTCGTGACAAGCTAAAGCAGCTATCATTTCTAAGAAACTATTGTGTGCCGGTTTTTTGTAAGAATGCTGGAACTGCTTTTTAAGAAACCAGGGTAGTCTTTGCTCAATTCGAATAGTTTTTAAAAAACAATGAGAAAATGCTCAGAGGCACTGAAAATCTTAGCTAGGCATTTCTTATAGAAGCCAACATTATTTCGAAATCGATTCTGAATGAAGTGTGAATACCTGAATTGTTAGAGAGTATAAGGCAATAAGGCCCGTGTGAGTGAGATTCTAGTTTTATAAGAAACTAAAGAAAGAAGACCTATAGTTTGATAGATTTGTTAGGACTTGAACGTAATTCACAATTTTGAGAATGGAGCAGCTTACCATGTTTTGAAACAGGCCAAACAGATAAATATGAGACCAAGCTTGCGAAACCGGCCTGCAAAACAAAATGACGATAATAAGAAAATTGAAAATAGAATCTAGGAAACCCGAGCCTTTACGATTATTTTTTAGATTGAAAACGACTCAACTAAATGCATATGACACGAACCTTGATGATTTGAGAAAGTCCTGAGCAGTACTGCAAGCCTGCAAGAGAATGAGACTTTGTAAAATTCTAGACAAATTTCAATTGATTACTAAAAGGGGGTGGGCCATCCATGGCGGTACTGCAATACCAGGACAACCCGTGCCCGGGGTGAAGCAAGCTTCAGACCCACGGACCATTTCCAAAAATCAGTTTAATATTTGAGCACCCTTGGGTGCATATCAGATATTAAGCTGATAAGAACAGATACTACACTTGATCTTAGCCAAAAGGCCGAGAAGCGATAACGATTTAGTGTTCATGAGTTTGCTGCCTCTTCTCAGCACTCCGAGCAATCACGTGGGTGACTTTGCGTACGCAAAAAAATAATAGAATAAAGTGAAGCCTACAACACCAGGTGTTCCCAGGCGGTCACCCATCCAGGTACTGACCTGGCCCGACCGTGCTTGACTGCGGTGATCGGACGAGAACCGGTATATTCACGGTGGTATGGTCGTAGGCATGATAAGTGGTGTACAAAATGCATGTAATAGCTGATTCCAGACATTTTTCCAGCCGTGGGCTGTACAATATGCAATAGGAGTTCAGGACTCGTGATTAGTACTGCCCCTCTGGCCAAGAGGTTTGATACTTTTCTAGTGCATTGATGGCCCCAGTTCGATGCCAGTGAGAGATTGTTGTTTATTTTCGAAAATCATGCCTTCGAAACTTCTCCCAGCCTCGCTGCACACATGACCAGATGCTAGGCTGAAGGACTTTGAGCTACTGAGCGGCTTTTAGTCTGCGTTTCTTTTATTTGATTCAGTTCATTTAATGATGACATCAAATTGGTGGAGAATATTCTACTCTGCAGCCAATTGGATTTCTGCTTGATTGGCTGGGCTTGGAGGCTGGATTGATGTGACGTCGCTAGTGATTGGCCAAGAGCTGGATCAATCTGACGTCAGTTAATCAAGAGATGAGTGGAGTTGATTGAATTAGTTGATTAAGCAGGGGACTAGCGCGAACGCAGGTCCCCACTACCAGAAATTGTACGGTCGAGTTACCAACGTTTGTGGTAATCGCAGGGGTCAGCCCAACCGGTCTGCAATGGAAGGGCCTCACCCTGGAAGAAACTCCTTGTTGATCAAGTTGTCTTCCCCGTCAGGTAAGTATGAAGTGCACATTGTTGTGATTTTGAGCCCGGCTCTCAAAGGAGATCATGATGATTGTGGGAGGATGCAGAAAGCAGGGATTTTGCAGCAAAAATACATCTGACCGACGAGAAACACGAAATGAGGGGTTCCCGAGAGGGTTGTTTCTCGTGACAAGCTAAAGCAGCTATCATTTCTAAGAAACTATTGTGTGCCGGTTTTTTGTAAGAATGCTGGAACTGCTTTTTAAGAAACCAGGGTAGTCTTTGCTCAATTCGAATAGTTTTTAAAAAACAATGAGAAAATGCTCAGAGGCACTGAAAATCTTAGCTAGGCATTTCTTATAGAAGCCAACATTATTTCGAAATCGATTCTGAATGAAGTGTGAATACCTGAATTGTTAGAGAGTATAAGGCAATAAGGCCCGTGTGAGTGAGATTCTAGTTTTATAAGAAACTAAAGAAAGAAGACCTATAGTTTGATAGATTTGTTAGGACTTGAACGTAATTCACAATTTTGAGAATGGAGCAGCTTACCATGTTTTGAAACAGGCCAAACAGATAAATATGAGACCAAGCTTGCGAAACCGGCCTGCAAAACAAAATGACGATAATAAGAAAATTGAAAATAGAATCTAGGAAACCCGAGCCTTTACGATTATTTTTTAGATTGAAAACGACTCAACTAAATGCATATGACACGAACCTTGATGATTTGAGAAAGTCCTGAGCAGTACTGCAAGCCTGCAAGAGAATGAGACTTTGTAAAATTCTAGACAAATTTCAATTGATTACTAAAAGGGGGTGGGCCATCCATGGCGGTACTGCAATACCAGGACAACCCGTGCCCGGGGTGAAGCAAGCTTCAGACCCACGGACCATTTCCAAAAATCAGTTTAATATTTGAGCACCCTTGGGTGCATATCAGATATTAAGCTGATAAGAACAGATACTACACTTGATCTTAGCCAAAAGGCCGAGAAGCGATAACGATTTAGTGTTCATGAGTTTGCTGCCTCTTCTCAGCACTCCGAGCAATCACGTGGGTGACTTTGCGTACGCAAAAAAATAATAGAATAAAGTGAAGCCTACAACACCAGGTGTTCCCAGGCGGTCACCCATCCAGGTACTGACCTGGCCCGACCGTGCTTGACTGCGGTGATCGGACGAGAACCGGTATATTCACGGTGGTATGGTCGTAGGCATGATAAGTGGTGTACAAAATGCATGTAATAGCTGATTCCAGACATTTTTCCAGCCGTGGGCTGTACAATATGCAATAGGAGTTCAGGACTCGTGATTAGTACTGCCCCTCTGGCCAAGAGGTTTGATACTTTTCTAGTGCATTGATGGCCCCAGTTCGATGCCAGTGAGAGATTGTTGTTTATTTTCGAAAATCATGCCTTCGAAACTTCTCCCAGCCTCGCTGCACACATGACCAGATGCTAGGCTGAAGGACTTTGAGCTACTGAGCGGCTTTTAGTCTGCGTTTCTTTTATTTGATTCAGTTCATTTAATGATGACATCAAATTGGTGGAGAATATTCTACTCTGCAGCCAATTGGATTTCTGCTTGATTGGCTGGGCTTGGAGGCTGGATTGATGTGACGTCGCTAGTGATTGGCCAAGAGCTGGATCAATCTGACGTCAGTTAATCAAGAGATGAGTGGAGTTGATTGAATTAGTTGATTAAGCAGGGGACTAGCGCGAACGCAGGTCCCCACTACCAGAAATTGTACGGTCGAGTTACCAACGTTTGTGGTAATCGCAGGGGTCAGCCCAACCGGTCTGCAATGGAAGGGCCTCACCCTGGAAGAAACTCCTTGTTGATCAAGTTGTCTTCCCCGTCAGGTAAGTATGAAGTGCACATTGTTGTGATTTTGAGCCCGGCTCTCAAAGGAGATCATGATGATTGTGGGAGGATGCAGAAAGCAGGGATTTTGCAGCAAAAATACATCTGACCGACGAGAAACACGAAATGAGGGGTTCCCGAGAGGGTTGTTTCTCGTGACAAGCTAAAGCAGCTATCATTTCTAAGAAACTATTGTGTGCCGGTTTTTTGTAAGAATGCTGGAACTGCTTTTTAAGAAACCA
The DNA here is from genome assembly GCA_963924455.1 of Pelagia noctiluca. NCBI lineage: Eukaryota > Metazoa > Cnidaria > Scyphozoa > Semaeostomeae > Pelagiidae > Pelagia > Pelagia noctiluca. The sequence continues at coordinate 3,779,432 of OZ004324.1, read as the reverse complement.
GGGTAGTCTTTGCTCAATTCGAATAGTTTTTAAAAAACAATGAGAAAATGCTCAGAGGCACTGAAAATCTTAGCTAGGCATTTCTTATAGAAGCCAACATTATTTCGAAATCGATTCTGAATGAAGTGTGAATACCTGAATTGTTAGAGAGTATAAGGCAATAAGGCCCGTGTGAGTGAGATTCTAGTTTTATAAGAAACTAAAGAAAGAAGACCTATAGTTTGATAGATTTGTTAGGACTTGAACGTAATTCACAATTTTGAGAATGGAGCAGCTTACCATGTTTTGAAACAGGCCAAACAGATAAATATGAGACCAAGCTTGCGAAACCGGCCTGCAAAACAAAATGACGATAATAAGAAAATTGAAAATAGAATCTAGGAAACCCGAGCCTTTACGATTATTTTTTAGATTGAAAACGACTCAACTAAATGCATATGACACGAACCTTGATGATTTGAGAAAGTCCTGAGCAGTACTGCAAGCCTGCAAGAGAATGAGACTTTGTAAAATTCTAGACAAATTTCAATTGATTACTAAAAGGGGGTGGGCCATCCATGGCGGTACTGCAATACCAGGACAACCCGTGCCCGGGGTGAAGCAAGCTTCAGACCCACGGACCATTTCCAAAAATCAGTTTAATATTTGAGCACCCTTGGGTGCATATCAGATATTAAGCTGATAAGAACAGATACTACACTTGATCTTAGCCAAAAGGCCGAGAAGCGATAACGATTTAGTGTTCATGAGTTTGCTGCCTCTTCTCAGCACTCCGAGCAATCACGTGGGTGACTTTGCGTACGCAAAAAAATAATAGAATAAAGTGAAGCCTACAACACCAGGTGTTCCCAGGCGGTCACCCATCCAGGTACTGACCTGGCCCGACCGTGCTTGACTGCGGTGATCGGACGAGAACCGGTATATTCACGGTGGTATGGTCGTAGGCATGATAAGTGGTGTACAAAATGCATGTAATAGCTGATTCCAGACATTTTTCCAGCCGTGGGCTGTACAATATGCAATAGGAGTTCAGGACTCGTGATTAGTACTGCCCCTCTGGCCAAGAGGTTTGATACTTTTCTAGTGCATTGATGGCCCCAGTTCGATGCCAGTGAGAGATTGTTGTTTATTTTCGAAAATCATGCCTTCGAAACTTCTCCCAGCCTCGCTGCACACATGACCAGATGCTAGGCTGAAGGACTTTGAGCTACTGAGCGGCTTTTAGTCTGCGTTTCTTTTATTTGATTCAGTTCATTTAATGATGACATCAAATTGGTGGAGAATATTCTACTCTGCAGCCAATTGGATTTCTGCTTGATTGGCTGGGCTTGGAGGCTGGATTGATGTGACGTCGCTAGTGATTGGCCAAGAGCTGGATCAATCTGACGTCAGTTAATCAAGAGATGAGTGGAGTTGATTGAATTAGTTGATTAAGCAGGGGACTAGCGCGAACGCAGGTCCCCACTACCAGAAATTGTACGGTCGAGTTACCAACGTTTGTGGTAATCGCAGGGGTCAGCCCAACCGGTCTGCAATGGAAGGGCCTCACCCTGGAAGAAACTCCTTGTTGATCAAGTTGTCTTCCCCGTCAGGTAAGTATGAAGTGCACATTGTTGTGATTTTGAGCCCGGCTCTCAAAGGAGATCATGATGATTGTGGGAGGATGCAGAAAGCAGGGATTTTGCAGCAAAAATACATCTGACCGACGAGAAACACGAAATGAGGGGTTCCCGAGAGGGTTGTTTCTCGTGACAAGCTAAAGCAGCTATCATTTCTAAGAAACTATTGTGTGCCGGTTTTTTGTAAGAATGCTGGAACTGCTTTTTAAGAAACCAGGGTAGTCTTTGCTCAATTCGAATAGTTTTTAAAAAACAATGAGAAAATGCTCAGAGGCACTGAAAATCTTAGCTAGGCATTTCTTATAGAAGCCAACATTATTTCGAAATCGATTCTGAATGAAGTGTGAATACCTGAATTGTTAGAGAGTATAAGGCAATAAGGCCCGTGTGAGTGAGATTCTAGTTTTATAAGAAACTAAAGAAAGAAGACCTATAGTTTGATAGATTTGTTAGGACTTGAACGTAATTCACAATTTTGAGAATGGAGCAGCTTACCATGTTTTGAAACAGGCCAAACAGATAAATATGAGACCAAGCTTGCGAAACCGGCCTGCAAAACAAAATGACGATAATAAGAAAATTGAAAATAGAATCTAGGAAACCCGAGCCTTTACGATTATTTTTTAGATTGAAAACGACTCAACTAAATGCATATGACACGAACCTTGATGATTTGAGAAAGTCCTGAGCAGTACTGCAAGCCTGCAAGAGAATGAGACTTTGTAAAATTCTAGACAAATTTCAATTGATTACTAAAAGGGGGTGGGCCATCCATGGCGGTACTGCAATACCAGGACAACCCGTGCCCGGGGTGAAGCAAGCTTCAGACCCACGGACCATTTCCAAAAATCAGTTTAATATTTGAGCACCCTTGGGTGCATATCAGATATTAAGCTGATAAGAACAGATACTACACTTGATCTTAGCCAAAAGGCCGAGAAGCGATAACGATTTAGTGTTCATGAGTTTGCTGCCTCTTCTCAGCACTCCGAGCAATCACGTGGGTGACTTTGCGTACGCAAAAAAATAATAGAATAAAGTGAAGCCTACAACACCAGGTGTTCCCAGGCGGTCACCCATCCAGGTACTGACCTGGCCCGACCGTGCTTGACTGCGGTGATCGGACGAGAACCGGTATATTCACGGTGGTATGGTCGTAGGCATGATAAGTGGTGTACAAAATGCATGTAATAGCTGATTCCAGACATTTTTCCAGCCGTGGGCTGTACAATATGCAATAGGAGTTCAGGACTCGTGATTAGTACTGCCCCTCTGGCCAAGAGGTTTGATACTTTTCTAGTGCATTGATGGCCCCAGTTCGATGCCAGTGAGAGATTGTTGTTTATTTTCGAAAATCATGCCTTCGAAACTTCTCCCAGCCTCGCTGCACACATGACCAGATGCTAGGCTGAAGGACTTTGAGCTACTGAGCGGCTTTTAGTCTGCGTTTCTTTTATTTGATTCAGTTCATTTAATGATGACATCAAATTGGTGGAGAATATTCTACTCTGCAGCCAATTGGATTTCTGCTTGATTGGCTGGGCTTGGAGGCTGGATTGATGTGACGTCGCTAGTGATTGGCCAAGAGCTGGATCAATCTGACGTCAGTTAATCAAGAGATGAGTGGAGTTGATTGAATTAGTTGATTAAGCAGGGGACTAGCGCGAACGCAGGTCCCCACTACCAGAAATTGTACGGTCGAGTTACCAACGTTTGTGGTAATCGCAGGGGTCAGCCCAACCGGTCTGCAATGGAAGGGCCTCACCCTGGAAGAAACTCCTTGTTGATCAAGTTGTCTTCCCCGTCAGGTAAGTATGAAGTGCACATTGTTGTGATTTTGAGCCCGGCTCTCAAAGGAGATCATGATGATTGTGGGAGGATGCAGAAAGCAGGGATTTTGCAGCAAAAATACATCTGACCGACGAGAAACACGAAATGAGGGGTTCCCGAGAGGGTTGTTTCTCGTGACAAGCTAAAGCAGCTATCATTTCTAAGAAACTATTGTGTGCCGGTTTTTTGTAAGAATGCTGGAACTGCTTTTTAAGAAACCAGGGTAGTCTTTGCTCAATTCGAATAGTTTTTAAAAAACAATGAGAAAATGCTCAGAGGCACTGAAAATCTTAGCTAGGCATTTCTTATAGAAGCCAACATTATTTCGAAATCGATTCTGAATGAAGTGTGAATACCTGAATTGTTAGAGAGTATAAGGCAATAAGGCCCGTGTGAGTGAGATTCTAGTTTTATAAGAAACTAAAGAAAGAAGACCTATAGTTTGATAGATTTGTTAGGACTTGAACGTAATTCACAATTTTGAGAATGGAGCAGCTTACCATGTTTTGAAACAGGCCAAACAGATAAATATGAGACCAAGCTTGCGAAACCGGCCTGCAAAACAAAATGACGATAATAAGAAAATTGAAAATAGAATCTAGGAAACCCGAGCCTTTACGATTATTTTTTAGATTGAAAACGACTCAACTAAATGCATATGACACGAACCTTGATGATTTGAGAAAGTCCTGAGCAGTACTGCAAGCCTGCAAGAGAATGAGACTTTGTAAAATTCTAGACAAATTTCAATTGATTACTAAAAGGGGGTGGGCCATCCATGGCGGTACTGCAATACCAGGACAACCCGTGCCCGGGGTGAAGCAAGCTTCAGACCCACGGACCATTTCCAAAAATCAGTTTAATATTTGAGCACCCTTGGGTGCATATCAGATATTAAGCTGATAAGAACAGATACTACACTTGATCTTAGCCAAAAGGCCGAGAAGCGATAACGATTTAGTGTTCATGAGTTTGCTGCCTCTTCTCAGCACTCCGAGCAATCACGTGGGTGACTTTGCGTACGCAAAAAAATAATAGAATAAAGTGAAGCCTACAACACCAGGTGTTCCCAGGCGGTCACCCATCCAGGTACTGACCTGGCCCGACCGTGCTTGACTGCGGTGATCGGACGAGAACCGGTATATTCACGGTGGTATGGTCGTAGGCATGATAAGTGGTGTACAAAATGCATGTAATAGCTGATTCCAGACATTTTTCCAGCCGTGGGCTGTACAATATGCAATAGGAGTTCAGGACTCGTGATTAGTACTGCCCCTCTGGCCAAGAGGTTTGATACTTTTCTAGTGCATTGATGGCCCCAGTTCGATGCCAGTGAGAGATTGTTGTTTATTTTCGAAAATCATGCCTTCGAAACTTCTCCCAGCCTCGCTGCACACATGACCAGATGCTAGGCTGAAGGACTTTGAGCTACTGAGCGGCTTTTAGTCTGCGTTTCTTTTATTTGATTCAGTTCATTTAATGATGACATCAAATTGGTGGAGAATATTCTACTCTGCAGCCAATTGGATTTCTGCTTGATTGGCTGGGCTTGGAGGCTGGATTGATGTGACGTCGCTAGTGATTGGCCAAGAGCTGGATCAATCTGACGTCAGTTAATCAAGAGATGAGTGGAGTTGATTGAATTAGTTGATTAAGCAGGGGACTAGCGCGAACGCAGGTCCCCACTACCAGAAATTGTACGGTCGAGTTACCAACGTTTGTGGTAATCGCAGGGGTCAGCCCAACCGGTCTGCAATGGAAGGGCCTCACCCTGGAAGAAACTCCTTGTTGATCAAGTTGTCTTCCCCGTCAGGTAAGTATGAAGTGCACATTGTTGTGATTTTGAGCCCGGCTCTCAAAGGAGATCATGATGATTGTGGGAGGATGCAGAAAGCAGGGATTTTGCAGCAAAAATACATCTGACCGACGAGAAACACGAAATGAGGGGTTCCCGAGAGGGTTGTTTCTCGTGACAAGCTAAAGCAGCTATCATTTCTAAGAAACTATTGTGTGCCGGTTTTTTGTAAGAATGCTGGAACTGCTTTTTAAGAAACCAGGGTAGTCTTTGCTCAATTCGAATAGTTTTTAAAAAACAATGAGAAAATGCTCAGAGGCACTGAAAATCTTAGCTAGGCATTTCTTATAGAAGCCAACATTATTTCGAAATCGATTCTGAATGAAGTGTGAATACCTGAATTGTTAGAGAGTATAAGGCAATAAGGCCCGTGTGAGTGAGATTCTAGTTTTATAAGAAACTAAAGAAAGAAGACCTATAGTTTGATAGATTTGTTAGGACTTGAACGTAATTCACAATTTTGAGAATGGAGCAGCTTACCATGTTTTGAAACAGGCCAAACAGATAAATATGAGACCAAGCTTGCGAAACCGGCCTGCAAAACAAAATGACGATAATAAGAAAATTGAAAATAGAATCTAGGAAACCCGAGCCTTTACGATTATTTTTTAGATTGAAAACGACTCAACTAAATGCATATGACACGAACCTTGATGATTTGAGAAAGTCCTGAGCAGTACTGCAAGCCTGCAAGAGAATGAGACTTTGTAAAATTCTAGACAAATTTCAATTGATTACTAAAAGGGGGTGGGCCATCCATGGCGGTACTGCAATACCAGGACAACCCGTGCCCGGGGTGAAGCAAGCTTCAGACCCACGGACCATTTCCAAAAATCAGTTTAATATTTGAGCACCCTTGGGTGCATATCAGATATTAAGCTGATAAGAACAGATACTACACTTGATCTTAGCCAAAAGGCCGAGAAGCGATAACGATTTAGTGTTCATGAGTTTGCTGCTTAATGGGAAATACTGTGGGGGGTTTGGAAATAATGAATAGTTGTAGAAAGGGGATGGAATCGTGGAAAGTGTCAAAGAAGTATGGTATGGATAGGAAAGAAGAGGCGAAAAGAGAAAAGCAAAGGGGAAAAACCCAAAGAAGAAGGACAAGGAAGAGAAAAGAAAAAAAAGAAGAAAAGAAAAAGAACAAAAATAGAACTGGCGTAAAACGCAGGAAAAATTGACCTTTGACCTTTGACCTTTGACCTTTGACCTTTGACCCCTGCACTCCAGATAAGTCATTCTGGAAAGTTCATTTTGGAAAGGTTCAGATTTTTTAGGAGGAATGAGGAACTAGGAACAAGGAGATGGGAATTGATGAAAGCTCAAATGCTAGGCAATGCATAAAAATTACGTGATATTTGTTGTTACATGGTAGTGTTTAGTTGATTGATTGAATCACTATATATCAAAATACTATCAAAAACGTTGATAACACAAGAACGAGTCGTACAACCTTTGTTTAGCGTATTTTGGGCCTATCGTTTATGTTTCGATGATTCTGGTTCCTATCCGGACTGGTCTAGGTTTTGTATTTCTCCAAGGCAGTTTTGCGCGCCATAAACTGAACTGAAAGGAGGAACCGGAGCTGTGGAGCTCAGAAAATTTGATTATTTACACCTGATTATTTTCACAGGGTATTAGCTGCGGAACTTTGGCTAATTCAACAAAGATGAAGAGATTCTAGGCTCTGGAAATTAATTAATCAGGGAGACATTGCCAAAAATCTTCTTCGCTTTTTGTCTTAGAAATCGGCCTAAAGAGTGATAATGATCCCACCTCAGTGAAGGAGGATAAACCACGATTTGTCTAGCGGAAAAACAAGGTTAGTGCTAAAATAAAGGTTATTCGTTCAATCAGGTATTTCCATTACAGCAAAACTTGTCAATTGCAAAGTCATGATTTGACTTCGCTGCTTACTTATTTTTCGAGATGTCATCAAGGTGTTGAAAGTTACAACTGTTTAACGAACGAATTAAAGTACACATGTTGTATGCCAACCAACCAACCAACCATTACAAAAGATGAGTAACATGGTTGAGGGGAAATTTCAGCCAGGTTTTTCTCGTGAATTAAAATTTTTGATTTCATTAATTTTCGACGATTTCAATTGCAAGTCATAATTTTTGATTTGTTGATGATGATTTTATTAAGGTTTGGTGAGAATGGTCAGCCTTCCTTGATCTTATATTTATTTTCCACTTTAGCAAAATTCAAGCTTTAAAATTATCTTTATTGTAAAAACATGTCATATGTTCATTTGTTAAGTACTAACAATACACTGCATTGCAGTACATTACCCTACATTACACTACGTTCCACTAGAAAGAAAGTATAGCATATTCAATAGAAAATACTCCATTGAGGTTAAATGAATCTGATAAAATGAATGCATATCAGCAATAATATTATCAATAATATCCTAAATCTTTCTTTGTGAATAGGCAAATAACCAAAAATTGAGGTACAGAGGGTGCATTATAGCTATTGCACATGTCCTGCAAAATAAGCTGCCCTGCAAATAGCACAAGACCTCTATGTTAAAGGTAGCCTAGAGATAGCCCATGCAATGCACAAAGGTCTAAAGTCTAGAGGAATGTTCTATCTGCTAGGTGTGAATGGACTTTATTTAACCCACAAATTCAAGCAAGCATTCAAGTTTGAATTATGTTATTGGTTATAGACTTAAGAAACTTTCAATATTGACCTCACCCTATTTATTTAATTATTTCTATGAACTTTACTTATCTGCAAGTTAATTTAAGAAGCAGAAAGAAGCTTTTAATACTTAAAATTTAAAGGCTTTTAGATAGATTTTTCTAGTTTCTCTTAAAAAAGAAGCAAAGAAGCTTTAACCTGATCTAATTCCTGTCTCTGTCAGAGATTTTAGATGAGTATTTGTAAGTCAAACTCTATATCCAGTAAACAGCAAGTAGCTTAAACTTTTTCTGTAAGGAATTCAGTTCTTCAAACTTTTTATGCAGTTGTTAGTTATATAGATATTCATCCTATCTACAATGGCATACTTTAAGCTGTTAGTTATTAGTTATATTTATATTATATTTGCTTGCTAGATGGATGGATACTAGCTAGATAGTCTTGTTATTACTAAAGTGTTATTACTAGCATTATTTTGGAACAAAGTCGAAAAGCTTATGCTTTTTTTTGATTGTTGATTTTCTTGGTATTATTTGGATACATCAGTTATTTCAATCTTTTGTAATGGATAGTAAAAATTATGTCACTTACTATGTTTTAGATAATACAATTTCATATTTATCACTTAAATCTTTTGCATATTTTGTCGGCTAACTAGCTAGATAGATAGTTGTTATTTTAACTATAGTTGTTATGCATCAGTACGTCTAGCTCTATATGCATTATATCTATTTGCTTTTTAGACCGTAGTTGTTTACTATTCTTTAAGTTACTTAAACTTCTCTTGTAATAAATTTCAATTTTTTGTATTTTTTGCAGATGCTACTTATCTTTGTGTTTTCAAATAAAGGTTTCTAATTTTTAATCTGTCTGCTTATTTTGCTTGCCTTAATGGATAGTTGTTACATTAGTGCCTATTTAAATCAGGAAGAATTGGGAATAGTTTGAATGGCTTTAGGGCTTGCCTACTTTTTGCCTAGTTACGAATGTTATTTCAAATGTTATTTTCTTGCTACAAATGTTATTACTACCAGTCATATGTTCTGAGCCTTCTCTCCTGTTCAGATTTGAAATTTCATTCAGATCTATTAATTCTCTCTTCATGCATTGGAATTGCCGAATTTTTTGTTCCCACAACTCCCCCTTTAATTTGAACCTATCCTATCAAGAGATTTTAGTTTCTCTTACATTAGAGGATCATTTTAAATGAATACTATTCATATTTATATCTTGTATTAAACCTTTCTTTTAAGTCCATGTTAATGTTTGTAGTTTGTACCAGTCTTTCTAGTCTCTATTTATATAAACATTGGCATTTCAAATCTTTTCACATGTATTGTATGCTTGTGGAATAAATCTTTTATTTGTTGAATTTTATTTATAGGAAACTGTGTTTGAAAGAAGATTTCATCTACACTTTTACTTATTTTCAACCAGGTGCCAGGGGGCATTAAGCCTCTAAAAATTTGCAAAAGACAATGAGGTGCCCTTTTTACTTTCAGCAAGAAATCTTCATAAAATGCCTTTTGATAAGTCTTGTGCCCCCTGTTTCAAACTATGCAAGATATATTTATTGCTGCTTACCTTGAATTAGCTGTCAAAAGATTGAGTAATTCAGAAATTCGCTATCCATGAATTAGCTGTCCAGAAACTGGGTAATTCAAAGGGGGCTATCCATGTTATTCTTCGCCACTTTCCTTCTCTCTACTTCTGAAAAATAAAGGAAGATCTATTTCTTTTCCATTTTGCCTCACTTGCTCACTTTTCACTCGGTAGGAGTGGCATACACCCTTTTTTATATGAACATGATATGCTTATTTTATACAATTTTATTTCTTATTCTATTTCCAATTCCAATTTCGCTGACCTTTTTTCGCTCAATATAAGAATTCTAAGACGTAACTATGAGACTTAGAAATAATCACAGAACATGAAGGTTGATGGCACACTGATATGTTAGACTGGTTAAAAGATACAAACTTTGCAATTAACACAACTGATAGCAAAAAACAGGCTCCAAAATCAAATCATTATTAATGTAAGAGCAAATTTAAAATATTTCATCTAAAAATTTAAGAAATTTAATAAAACCAGCTTCATACTAGTTTTACTGGTTCTTATGAAAAAAAAGTGTATTATACCTATATGCTGTGGACTCACTTACAAGGGGCACACTTACAAGGGGCAATGTATTATCTTAAAGGAGAATATGCTATCTAGGGGATGGTATACTATTTAGGATGTGCAATGGTTATGCTTACAAGTTTACAAGGGGACAATATTATCTTATGGTTTCCCCCAAGACTAATGCCATAGAAGAGGGGGGCTTTTACATATGAAGATTTAAGAAATTTGCTCAGAGACAGTTAACAGTCTTGTACTATCTATGTTCTGACGGGTGGGGTTCCAAAATGCAGCATCCTATCGAGGGGCAAATCACTCCCTAAAATCTCGTACACTTTTCCTGAAAATCCTATTGTTCTGATGAAAATCTTTTTAAAATCACTGGAAATCCTTTTGTTCTTGAAAAAATCTCGTACACTTTGGAAGGGAGTGAAACGCCCCTCGCAGCCTATCCCCCTCTAGCCCCACCTTTGCAGATAACATAATAGTATGGTGCTTGCAAGATTATTTACAGAATTATGGTATCAAAAATTAAAAAGCAGGGGGATGTGCCATTAATGTATACTTGAGAGTAGCCTTTACCGTTTCTAACACACGATCTTCATCAAAGTTAAAGTTCAAAAACACTTACCAAACACTTACCTAACACTTACCAAATTAGTTATTCAGTTTTGTTCTCGTTTCAGTAGTTTTGATGTCATTGATGCCATTGATGATGCCATTACCACAAAATATGGGACAAGACTTCATCAGATGTATCAGCCAACCAACTCACTGGATCCCATAAACGTCTAGATGGAGAGAAACAAAAGAGATAAACAAGACAATTCCAAAAAGATCATGATTATTTACAGGTAATACTTTTTAAGTATTTGATTGAAAAAATGAAATTCCAACCCTGAAATGATTCCTTGCAAGCTATGATTATTTCATGTGCTTTGTGAATGCGAAATATAGCATCTAGTTTTTTCAACTACATAATCAAAGTTAAGCCTGTGCAGATTTTAGAAACATTTATCAGCATTATATCCTTATCTGGATGGTGATGGCAGATTGAGCTATTACTCAATTTCAGAACCAACTCACTACTGAGGCTCGTATAGGGGTTCCAGGGAACAGGGAACAGGGGAACATGCCTAAAAGGAAGCAAGGAAAAATGAGAAAAAAGTAAACAGGGGACATTTGCAATTTCCATATCTCACCAACCTATTTTTAAACTCTGTTACTGAAAATAGCTTAAAAGCACTCTTTTTTAGATATTTGGATTAGGTTAGATTTTTTTATTCACTTCAAAGTGGAATAAACCTGAAAGGAAATCCTCGATATGCACCAGATAAAAGTAGGTAATGACAATTTTGTGCAAAAGTAGGTCTGTAGGTCCTCCAAATAGCATAGTTTCAGAGTGGGGGGGGGGGGGGGTAGGAGTGAGTTCCAGTTCACTTTTACTCCTAGATGTGGAGGGGAATAACATGTACCATACTATTTTTACAACAAATCTCAATTAATCAAATAAACATATTAATACTCAGGATTAAGACATTTTGTAATTAAGCAAATTGACATTTGCTCTCCTGATAAACCTGTTTAGTACCTTCTATGTTTCATGCAGATAACACAGAAATCAAACTAAAAATGACTGAAATGACCTCTCTAATTTCCAGGTATACGGGTATTATTTTCAGCCTATTTTGAATGCTCTACTCTTTAACGCTATGAGTACCTCGATGAGTACCCTATTGATAATAAATTAGAATTTGAAACTACATAATAATGTTCTATTAATTGTACCATTTGTGTTCTGTTCATATTACACTCTTTACTTAGAGCTTTACTTACGTCAACAGGCATTACTTTTCATATCTTAGATAGTGTCTGAAATAACTTTTATTAGCTCTGAATATATCATTGCATAGAACTATTTCTATAAAAGTAATCATATATAAATAGGTTTATTTATTTGACACTGCTACCATCTACCATCTACTGCTACCATCTACTTTTAGGGCTTGTTTTCCTGTTTGCATGATCCCGTCTGGCGCCCGTCCAGGGATAACTTACCTAGCTGGGAAGATTTTTCTTTACAACAAAGGTGGGAGGGGTGGAAATCAGTCACGCTTATTAGGTTTTAGTTAATCCAAATGACAGCACAAGGCCTTGTCCACACGTAGCCGGGTATTTTCGAAAACGCAGCTATTTTCATGTGTTTTCAAAAAGATTTGCATCCACAAGAAAACACTGAAAACGCAACTTTTTAAAATATCACGTGGTAAGCCTGTGAAGTCACGAGGTAAGCATGCGTATTACCTATTGCCTACTATCATTTCCAAAAAGATGTGTTTTCATTCGTCCACACAGATACGCTAAGCAGTCCTTTTCAATTGGAAGCCGTTTTCAAATAGATGCGAATTCAATCACTGGAAACGACGGATACGAGTGGACTGAAGGCCAAAAGGCATAAAATAACAGCGTTTAAAAAAGGATCCAGCTACAGTGAGAAACACTCTTTTTTATAAAAACCCGTAAATTTGATTTTAAGCTGGCTGTTCCTTCAATATTCCTCTATTTTCAGCCTAAAATGTTCTTAAATTGTTCTTACTTTATAACGATTTCGAAGCCTGTTTTTCCTATCAGTTGTGTTAATTGGTTTAGATGTGGACTCTCTTCTCTTGACCATTTGATTCATCATTTGAGCTGTCAATTTGCTTTTGGTTATTTCGTATGATATTGACCTTGAAATGTTCGGCCTCGGTTTGTTCTTAAATTGTTCTTAACATTTGGCAAAATCTGAGGCTCGTGTTCTTATAAAGTTGTTCTTATAAAAATAGTGTATATTGGCTTCTTCAGATATTTTTTTTCATAAGCAACTGCTTTATAAGCAAGCCACAACTCGCCCAGCCAAAAAATTAAGCAATTCTAGTACTGGATAGATGAATGCTAAGCAATTTAAAAATTTTAGTGCTGATCCAATTGGCCACGAAAATCGTGCAGCAGCTATAGAGAATAAGGTTACAGTAGATATTAGTGCTCCGGCACACTTTTGTATGCAAGATACAATGGAAAGTTTTTCTACGTACAAACATTGTGCAAAACACGGTTTTTATAAGCACTTTGACGATCTTAAGTTGCTTATAATCTCATAAAATGTAGATCTCGAGTTGCTCTTTGTTTGTTTGAACATATTTTGTTTGATCATACTCACATATTGGATCCTAACACAGAATCTTATCATTTCTAAAGTAATCAATTACCCTTCATTAAAGAACCAAAACTTACAGCGATTGAAACCGAAATAGCAAAATTTCCGGCCAATGCAACTGTCCGACAGGAGGACAGCCAGAAACAAGAAATACTAAAAAACATATACTCAAAAAAACCAATAGAAAGAGGGACAGGGTGGGGGAGAAAATATTTCCCAAGAGCAACTCGTAGACATAAACCCTAGTTATACGCAGGCCGTTATCATAGACAACAACAGCAATGCCGACATCACATAGGTAAACACAGACATGCGAATTACACAACAAGCAATCAGCCAAAAACCATACAGAAAGCCGCTTTCGATCGTGATCAACACAATAGCAAACAGAACATCCGATTTTCAATAATGCCAATGTGCTAAAACCATACAGTTTGCCGCTATGAAGCATCCAAACAAATCAAAGATACAAATAACACCGACGCCTGGGCTAGTTTTAACCCCAATAAAATACTTGAATTTACTTACATTTAAGAGATAGAACTGTTTAAATGATTTTGAGCATTTCTTGAGGGTCTTCTGAAAGTTTTTCTACATCCACATTTTTTACATGCACATAAGAAAGTCTCCAAACCCAGACTCTCGAAAGAAACTCCTACCTATTATATTAAAATCTAAATGGTAAAGTTTTAATTGATAAAGTAAGTAATAAAGTAAGTTTATTTGTTCTTAATCTTGTATAGAGTAAGTGTGTTTGTTTTTCACATTGCCAATGAATAGGATAACTAAACTTTTAGGTTTCAGAAACTTTAAGAAACCCTAAGTTGTCAAGGTCCAAAATTTTAAAAATCGCCGTTTCTGGATAAAATGTTCAGTCTCTTATGAGAAAGTAGCCGCTTCTACAACAATACTTTAAATTAGGATGGTGAGGAAAATCAAAAACATGATGAAAACTGCATTTGACACTCATCCATCAGAGTAGTAAGTTAGAAACATTAGAAAACAAAAGTGAATTATGTTTTTACCTGTGTACAGTTTTACAGGATTTTCAGAGAAACTTACTATTTTCTCATAGTTATATGGTTTTTCATGATTTACTAACTATGTAAATTCATATGTTTGATATACAATTTAATAGATAGATAGATAAAGCTAGTGAATGTAGCGAGATTAATTTTTGGAATTTCACGTGGTAGAAAGTTTAACACTGGGAAGCTACCTACTTAAAATCTCCCATTTGAAAAAATTTTGTAGAAAATGGTAATGATCATGTCTCTTTGCAAGGCTTATTACTGAAAAATTATTTGTCTGTCCCCTCCAACCATGATATCCGCCTAGGGTAAACTCCGCCATTTTCCGGTTTTCACGTGGCTTCAATGTAAAAAATGCGAACAATGAAAAGAAACATGCCCATCCCGCATGCCCTAACAGTCCTTAGTCCTTACAAAGTCTGCCAAGGTTTTTAGTAGATACCAACCCTCGCCAGTATCTTTTATTTCTTTTAGGAACATTATCTAAGAATCTAGGTTATTGGGAAGTTATGCGAAATTTCGTTTTGCCTCTGTTCTTCCTTGAGCTTTAACTCTGCAACCGTCTCCATTGCTAACTTCAGTCTTAACTAAATTAAGATCAACTTCTTCGTTTGAAATTAAAGCTATTAAGCAGTGTCTACCATGAAGTTTAGTTTCTTTTTCATTACCTTATCATCAAAAAGAGTTTTGTCACAACACCGAACTTCAAAAGACTCACCTTTCCTTCCTCGAATTCCAACATTTTGTTCATCCATCAAGCTTCTGTTCTTACTTGCTTCAGCTTTCGACGCTAAGGAACATTAACTCTTTCGTTGAAAATCAAAGCTATTAGTTATTGATTATCGCTACCATGAAGGTTTCTTTCCTTGTTCATTACCTTGCATCGAAAAAGTTCTAGTTTGTTTGAAGACCGAACTTCAAAGACTCATCGCCTTCCCGTCCTCAAAGCTCGAACTGCGTTCTGAAAAAGCATGGTCGAGAACACGTGACCGCTCTGTCATCTAAACGATCAAGAAGCCAAGAAAGAAACTTTCACTCTAAAGTTGAAAGTGAATAGAAAATCAAAGTTAAACTAAAGTTATTGAATAATCGAAATAAATCTGATCGTTTTAAAAAAAGAGTAAAGTAGAGTAGAGTTTTACTCTCTTCTCGAAGACTTCATAGCGAATGTGAAAATTAGATAGATTACATTTACAGCTTTTTGTTTTATAAGGAAACTAACTAAAGTTCCTCAAATTGTCTATTGTTCTCCATTGTTACAGGAAACAATGGAACAAAGAATCCATTGTATTTTACAAGAAATTCTAGTTCTAGGTTCCTTATAAACAGTTCCTTATAAGAAAAAAAGCGTGTGCTGTTTGGTGACTTCTGGTACTGTTTAAGGTTCATACCGACAGGAAGCCTCTTTCGCTCACTATTATTCCGGATAGGTTCTCTTACAGCAACATCATTGCTCATTATGAAACTCCTGTTGTTATATGACGCATCAAGATTCAGCTCAGCTTTATAAGTTCCTAAAACACTGTCCTCGAAATCAGAGAAACTGCTATCTTCTCCCTAGGCGTTCCGTCTGATTCTTTCAGTTCGATTTACACTAATAATTTCGTAAATTGGGGTAACTCGGGGGCTTTTCAATGATATAGTTGCCGGGATACGAAGTCTTCTGATATTGGGAGGTGCGATTTGTGAGGGGGTATTCGGAAGTTGTGTCATCTCAGATGCCTTGAATTGATTCTTACTCTGAAAGATAATACGAATAATGTAAAAATTACGAAGTCTGTGCTTAGGATTTCCGTAAGAGAGTGCTCCATACATAAGTGTGGAGCGTAATAATAACATTGTTTGATCAACGTACCTTTCACTCTATGTCAATTTGGTTGAATTGGAGAGTTCTTTAAAAAATCCTGTCCAGATTTTATACATGTTATGGCACTTCTTTTTGGATTATTGTGTAGATTGAAGAGATTTTCCTGTAGGAGTTAATCATTCTGTATCTCTTTATTGTTCTGTATCTCAAGGCTTGGTTGAACACTGTTTTTACAATGAGCAACAAATTAATAAAGCAAGCAGGGATGAAATGAACAAAACAATGAGCGAATCCAGTGCTCGATGAAATAGATTAAGCTCCAGTACATAGCCTTACACGCTTTTATATAAAGAACCTAGCTCAGAGCCTAGTTCTTTAAGTCGAGGGGTGTATCACTCCACAAAAAGGCGTACGGGATTTTTTCGGATTTAAACATCCTTCGATTTTGGGGCCGGATTTACGGATTTTTCCGGATTTTCAGCGGATTTTTCGGATTTTTTTTCGGATTTTTTTTCGCTTTAAGTTCCTTATTTTAAGACCTCTTTTGACCTCTTTGTAGTTTTAAAAGTTCCTTAGTATTTCCTTAATTTTAAGTGTTTACTTAGTAGAGAGGAATAAGTATCCACGCAAGAAAAGCATTGAAATTCGACATTTTGCAATAAACTCGAGATAAGGAAACATATGAAGCATATTATAACACAAAGAAGGCTTAATTGGAATTTGCTCTTTGTAAACCGTCTTCATAATCCCCACAGTTCTCGCTTTACTATGCCAACACATCCAAGTAAAAAGAAAATAAAATACTCTTAATAAAGAACGACGATGACTCTATTTACTAATCAATGCTAGAAAGCCATGCAATTAGACGCAAACAACCGATCTAACGACATCAAAAATTGCTTTCCGGTTTTTCCCTGCCGCTTGTCATAAATTGACTCATCGCTTTCCGGTTTTTCCCTGCCGCTTGTCATAAATTGACTCATCGCACTCATCGCAGAAGATCAATACGGTTCGCAACTAATTATTTGATAAAGTTGATAGAAAATCCACATGACTCTGCCAATGTGCAAATTGACTTTGTCTCCATGCGCAACAGGCTTTTCTCAACACAGACTACAATTGTAATTACCAAAGGAGAATTCATGACAAGTGATTTGAATGAATGGACTCAACTTGAGATGAACTAGTGCCAGACCTCAAAAACTACCTCTACACGGTGCGGTTCACTTTTGTTCCGATACGAAATTGATGCGGATTAGCCTTCCGCCCATACGAACGAGAAGTAATCGCTGATTTCAAAATAAAGCCTGGATCGAGCATACTGTTGTTTTGTTGTCATACTGTTCTACAGCCAAATGTTTGGAGCCTATTGCTTCAGCTTACGTATGGCTTTCCAATATGGTTGCCAGACAAGTTGAATTGACTCGATTCTTCGTTAATAGCTGCACGATTATTCAGTCTTTTAATGATCATTCATAGCATTCCAACAATAATCAAGAAAATAGAGAAGCCCCTAGAGTCTTAGACCCCGTTAGTTCCTTGGTGATTTGACCTTTAGTAGTAGCTAGTAACATAGAGGAAAAATGTGTGCGACCGCTGACCAGTCCGCCATTATGCGTCTGCACAGCTTTGCACGCTTGGAAAAGTCTCAAAGAGAAAAAAGAGGGTAGCTATTTTCATTTCTCGCCCCCTGCCAAGATCACGTGTATGATTTTATCTCCGATGATTCGACAGTTCTGCCAGAGCGTTGGAACAACTTTTGACACCAAGAGGAGCTTCTGAAACCCTCACTGATGATCTTCGTCGAGGGAATTAGGTGCGCGTGATTTCGCGCCAATCTTCACTGAATTCAAGGAAATATTCAAATGTAGCATATACATACAGCTAACGCTAACGCTAACGCTTACAGCTCATACATACAGCTAACGCTTTTATTTATGATTTTATTAGGATATCTTTGACCGTCCTGTACTTTGGTTAATTTTTAAAGCCATATTTGAACCCAAACTCTGGCATTATTTTTCTCAAAAACCAGAGGTGGCCCTTCCAAAATCTTTTCAGCACTCAAAAGCCACTTGTGTCTTCTTGTTAGATCATATCACCTGGTATGCGCCAAAATTTGCAAACGTTGTGAAATTTAAGTTTTAGTCGAAGTACATTGAGCGGCCTAAAATTTTGCTTGCTGCGGAGAAACACGTTCTTCAACGCACCGCGCTCTGTCACGTGACTTACGCGCTCTTTGTTTTTGTTTACACTGAACACTCAAATTATAAAAATGGACAATTAGAGTCTAGATACACTTGACCTATTTAAATGAACTTTTAGAGGGCTAGCTAGCTATTCTGTATATTATTTTATCATTCATTTCTTGATCCATTCAATATACAAAGCTTGGGTCTCTAGGTTGCATAATATTTCACTGCCAAAAAAAACAAAACAAGTGGCATCTTTTAAGGTTTTCCTTATTAATGTACCTTCCAAAAACTAAAGCAATGATATGGGCATGTCTGGCTTGCCTTAAGTTTTGTTTGGTTGTCCTATACACGTTTTTTTTATAAGAAACCTAGCTTGGGTCCTAGTACTAAAAGTTTCTTAATTTTTCACCAGTTTCTAGTACTAAAAGTTTCTTAAATTTTTCTTATTTTTAGATACACACTTAACATCAAATTTTGCACTTTCCCTTGCATATTTCTTGTATTAATGTGAAACGCACCTACTAATACAATTAGACTCAACATCCTGTGTTCCTCTAAATAAAAACGTGTTGCAAACTTAAATCAAGCAAAAATGTATGGTTGACATATTACTTTGCGGCTCAGAAAGTCCTCTTATTTTTTCGGAGTTTCTTAAAGATATTGATATAGTTCTAAAAGTTTCTTAAATTCTTGGGGCTCTAGTACTAGGTTTCTTATAAACCGGTTTCTTATAAAAAAACGTGTAGCCTAGGCCAGTCCAGTCTAGAAAGTTTCAATTTTGTTCAATGAAAAATCATTAAGGACCATCCCTTGTGAGCAGTGAACATAATAAAGACAACAGTAATTTCCTTCAATAATTTTCTGCATTTATTCAATAAATTCTTAAACATCTCATATACATACAAATAATAGAATCTTTCAGTATTTTCAGTTGAACATTAAAAAGGGTTATATTACATGAATTTTGAATTTTTCAATCTACTCTTTTTCTAGATATTGAGCAACATCAGAGCAGAGGAAAACAATCTGCCTGTAGTGTAGATTCATGTGTCCTGTGTGACCCAGCAGAGCCAGCTACCCAATTCACTTTGCAGTATTAAGGGCATGCTCCACACAATGGTAAAACTTGAGATACGTTGGAACAGATATGCACCAGCATTAGAGCAGAATCTTCTAAACTCCGAATTATAGTATATTGGGTCTGAGTCTTTAAAAATCCTGTTGAAACTGTCTCATCAATTGAATTTCCTTGGCCATACTGGAGTCGTTTGCCTGTTTATCTAGCAGCAATTCAAGTAATCCTGGCGGAAGAGGCATTTCACCATTGCAACATCCGTTTATTTCACCCTGAAATGATGTTGAATGAACAATATGATGTTGAACTAAAAAAAATTATAATGTCAGTTAATTATGTTTCTATTATGATAAATTAACTTACCAGCTACAAATATCCTAGACTATCAAATTTTTGATACAATGCAATAATTCCATCCTCTAAAAAATTTCAATTAGCATTCCTTCTCTTGAATTTTATAGAGAAGCCCCCTCTATCTGACACTAGATTTAAGTACATTAGTGTATGCTGTTCTTGGATAAAAGTTTAGCTCACCCTAATTTAGCTTATTTACCAAGGCCATGAACTCTTTGAGTCATAGCTGAAATACCTTTGAAGAGACTTAGAAAATTGGAAGCAAAGCATCAGAAAGGCACAATTTGTCAGTAAAATCTCTTCCAAATATCATTATTTACAAAAATGTTGAGGGAGGCAGGGCTAGAGGGGTAAAGCCTAAACTTACGTAGGCCTATAGGCCTTGAACTTGATAAAAGCACAATAGGAATTGTGGTTACTATTATGTTAAATTTGTGTAAATGAGTTAAAGAGAATTTTTAACATAAGCATAACATAACATCATATTTACCTAACTCTGAAGCATTCGTTTTATGTTGTTGTTTTCTTGTCAGTCTCCTGCAGCACGGTTTGCAAACTACCTGATATTGTTCTTTTGATACCATTATAACACAGAATACAACTCGAATATCTCGGGATAACTGTGTTTGTTTCAAAATCTTTTCTGCCCTTCCTCGAACACAAAAAGGCAATCAGTCTCACTTCTTTCTTTTCTTTTTTCCTGGTGTTGTTGAAGCGGCAATCGCATGAATTGCCCAGAAAACTGAAAACAGTTGCAACGCGAAAATTTTCTGTGATCACTTTCAAATTCTCCACCGCCCGGAAAAATAGTGCGGAGTTGACGTCAACTTTTTTCGCGCGGAAACGAGCGGCCTCGCTTTCATTCGGCTTGGTGGAAGGCTGCGCGCGCATATTTTACATTTTTCCTCTATGTTGTAGCTAGTAGTTCCTTACGTTTTACGACCTTCTACATGTAGGTTCCTTATAAAAAAGCGTGCATGACCGTCAATGACTTCATTTTAGAACGACAAATGCTCTATCCAGTCTTTATACGCTTTTGCTCCACTATCCGCATAAATTTTGATCTTGGCCCGAAAGCGAACTAGAAGCGGATCACTTCGGATAACTTCTGCTCTGTAGCGTGTAGACGCAAGCGATCTGCACTAATTTAGTTTGAACTCTTAATGAGAATGCAATGACAATAGCAAAGCGCGCGATTAGAGGTGGAAACAAAAGCGAATCCGCTTTCATCCGGCATCGTATAGACGGAAGGGTTATCTGTATAACTTTGATCCACTATCGTGTAGACGGAAGGGTGATCTTCATAACTTTGATCCACTATCGTATAGACGGAAGGGTTATCTGTATAACTTTGATCCACTATCGTATAGACGGAAGGGTTATCTGTATAACTTTGATCCACTATCGTGTAGACGGAAGGGTTATCTGTATAACTTTGATCCGCTATCGTGTAGACGGAAGGGTTATCTGTATAACTTTGATCCACTATCGTGTAGACGGAAGGGTTATCTGTATAACTTTGATCCACTATCGTGTAGACGGAAGGGTTATCTGTATAACTTTGATCCACTATCGTGTAGACGGAAGGGTTATCTGTATAACTTTGATCCACTATCGTATAGACGGAAGGGTTATCTGTATAACTTTGATCCACTATCGTGTAGACGGAAGGGTTATCTGTATAACTTTGATCCATTATCGTGTAGACGGAAGGGTTATCTGTATAACTTTGATCCACTATCGTATAGACGGAAGGGTTATCTGTATAACTTTGATCCACTATCGTGTAGACGGAAGGGTTATCTGTATAACTTTGATCCACTATCGTGTAGACGGAAGGGTTATCTGTATAACTTTGATCCACTATCGTGTAGACGGAAGGGTTATCTGTATAACTTTGATCCACTATCGTATAGACGGAAGGGTTATCTGTACAACTTTGATCCACTATCGTGTAGACGGAAGGGTTATCTGTATAACTTTGATCCACTATCGTGTAGACGGAAGGGTTATCTGTATAACTTTGATCCACTATCGTGTAGACGGAAGGGTTATCTGTATAACTTTGATCCACTATCGTATAGACGGAAGGGTTATCTGTATAACTTTGATCCACTATCGTGTAGACGGAAGGGTTATCTGTATAACTTTGATCCACTATCGTATAGACGGAAGGGTTATCTGTATAACTTTGATCCACTATCGTGTAGACGGAAGGGTTATCTGTATAACTTTGATCCACTATCGTGTAGACGGAAGGGTTATCTGTATAACTTTGATCCACTATCGTGTAGACGGAAGGGTGATCTTCATAACTATGATCCGCACCTTTTTGCTCCGCTACAAGGTACAAGTAGTCTAAATACCATTAAAGGTACAAGTAAGGCATGAGATGAGATCAAAATCCATTCCTGTAGTAATCCGCAACTCGCTCCATAAAAAGATTTCCCTCCCACCCACACCATTTCACTAATCAGACTGTCGTATCACCTAGCCTTAAATTTTACGGTTATTGAGTATATTTCGTAACGGACGTTTGGTTGTATTATTCGAGCATGTAATGGGTATTTATTCAAATTCAGAAACGCTGTACGAGTTTGGGTTCGATAAGCGAGTATTTAGGGTACTGGGTTCGAGTATCGAGTAATTGAGATAAAAAATGGCGAACATGAGCTAGTAAGTGAGAAAATCCGAAAAAAAATCACTTATATCAGTCAGCATTTATTGTTTACCAAAAGCAAGCACGAACAGTATCATTAACGAAAAAAATTTCCGCCCCCCTTGTATAGAATCTTAGAACTTTCCTTTCCAAATGCCTGGCCGAATACGGAGGCAGGGTCACCATAGCTTTATACTCCACACGAATAGTCCACTATACGGTGGCTACTATCTAGGAGATTAGACCACTGAGGGTCTCCAAGCTGACGTTTGATTTCATTTACACTGTAGAAATTAGTGTATTTTTTGGGAGAAAATATTTTAATTATGGGTTTTCAAAAAGAAGCCATCACTTTCTATTATGGGGAGCCTTCCTGGGCTGATAAACAAGGGCTAAATGCAGGTCGAGTAAGTGTTTTTTTCTTTTCCTTGCTTATTTGAACCTTCATGTGTTGTAAAAGCCGCATAGCTAGTTCTGGGGAGAATTAAATCAATCGAATTGATTTGAGGGAATGAAAAAGAAGCTTTCGAACCCACGACCACTGATATGATGCACCAGTACTCTGCCAACTCAGTTCATTTGACTTGATTGATTTTCCATATCCTGCTTCTTCTCGGGATTTTAACTACTGTGCATTTATGCATGAACTTTGCTCTGGTTCTTATTTTGGCATCCTTTGTTGGCTTTTTCCAGGTTTCAGAAATTTTGAAGTTTTGATGCCGTTAATGGAAAATCGCGTGTTTTAGTGTTGAATGCAGAAAGTGTTGTTTGTTATGGATATCCACGGTGGCGACATAAGTCAATTGCAGTAGCCTGCTCAGGTAAAATATAACTTCCCTGTTGAACCATGCCTTATGAACTAAATGCTAATATAACATGGCTCTAAAGGATTTAGTCCGAAACATGAATTAATGCCTCACTGTGGATATAAAGTTTGCAGTTGTGAACACCTTAATGCTACTGTGCTAACTTATTGTCCTGGTTTAGGACAGTGGTTTAGCACACTCGCCAATTGCCTCAACAATCCGGGTTCCAGACCCGGAGTGGAAAACGTCAATAGCTTGCTCTAGCAAATTCATTCCTCGTGTTAGACTATACCTTATGAATTAAATGATTGAGAAAAAATTATAAAATCTCATTCAGGTTACACCTAGATTTTGCAAGCTAGTGCTGTAATGAGAAAGCCAGTACTAAGCAAGAAAAAAGTTCAACAATATCAGTAGTGGTACTATAATTAATAAACACAGTTCAGTACCAAAATATTTAAGATAAAATGTCCAAGACGAATAAGATTAATGGATCGAGGAATAATAAGCAATTTGACAAAAAAGTTAACGTGCAGTACAATACATCCTCGATTATCCGAACCTCGATTATCCGACCGCAAAAAGTTTTCATTAAATTATTTTTTTTTGCAAACCAGTTCTTGAGAATCGAAATATTTGTTGTCTGATAAACTATTGCCCAAAATAAAAGTCATATCCAACGGAAGCACAAAAATAACACATTTATTCATTGTTATCGTTGTTATTATTACAAATCGTTGTTGAAATTTACAAAAAACAGTAGCCTTATTTTTGTTGTTGGTCTTTCTGTTTGCCAAGCTTTTCAATTTGCATTCAGTTTGAGCATCCTGTGACTGTTCAGGACGATGATAATAACCTTTATAGCAAGTTTAGTAGGTAAAATGTACTTCCACGATTATCCGAATTTTTTGCGTATCCGAACGGCCCAACAAAAATTTGAGTTCAACCTGTTCGGATAATCAAGGATGTACTGTACTTGCTGAACCGAACCCATTATCTTAAATACAGGTGTAAGTGTTTGTCTAAATTCCATATTTGTTGATTTTCAATAACTTATAGTTATCTATTGAGATGATTTGTGAGAATGGAAATTACCTGAGTAGGACTCGAACCCACGACCTCTACTATTTTTACTCTCGTGCACTAACCGCTGCAAAGGTCCATTTATAATTAAAGTCTCAGCGGTTAGTGCGCTAGAATACTAATCTAGATATCGTGGATTTGAGTCCTACTGTAGTCATTTCCAATCACACAAAATATCTCAATTGAACTTCCATTCCTGCTTCTTCTCGGGCTTAAAATCATCTCCATTACTTTACTCTACTTTGATGCGTATCTCAATGCCGAGACTTGGCCCATATGTTGTTAACATGTCTCCGTCGTTCTGATGTATCCAAAGTCCATCTCCATTTACCTTTTTCTAATCTTTCTTAAGAGACTCTGATTAAAAGTTAAAGTTGAATCTACCTTCTAGCAACATCTGTTTTTACAAGAGCTAGTAAATTAGTTTGTAGCTGGCTGTTCTTAGATGTTCCTCTCAACCTGCAATGTTCTTGAATCATTATTACTTTTATAATGAATTGGAAGCCTGTTTTTGCCATCAGTTGTGTTAATTGCCACAAATTTTGTCTGACATACCAGTGTTCTGTGTTGTCAATCTTCTGGTTTATAATTATTTCTCTGTCTTACTGAACTAGCTAAACACCGTCAGCCTTGATTTGTCTTAAGCTTGTTCTTAAATTTTGGCAAAATTTGAGGGTCATGTTCTTATAGAGTTGTTCTTATAAAAGATTGGTAAAAATTTAAGCACAGCGCCTGGGCTTTACTTACATGTAGACGGTGTTGAAAAATTCTAAATAAGTAGGGGGTATTTAGGCATATTTTTTCCATCCAACTAATTTTATGCCGTTCTTCTTTGAAAATTTTTCCAATTTCTGGGAAATGGGGCGGACAAATCTCCCAAGTCCCTCCCGTTGCACCGCACTGCTTGTAAAGAAAAGTGTTACATATTGCAGCGACAGTTTGGCAAAGCCAATTAAACTAATTACTTTCAACTGGTTCATGCTTTTTATCAATGTTGTCTTCTTCCAGTAAAGAGAGTTTTCTTGACAACTCTGTACTGAATATTGTGTAGTAGCTGGGACTGATTTCTCCTAATAACGAATAGATAGTCTCAAATGTCTTCCCACTCTTCTCATCATTGCTCGTGTTATCAAAGTCACATCCAGCAATCTAAGATCAAATGAAATAATTAAGAAATAAGCAAAAGCCAAAAGCCATCATGAATCAGTATTTAATAAAACTTTTTTCATAGAGCAGTTCTGACTTTCAGATGGTACTTACTATAACACTACCACCCAAAACGAGCTGAAAATTACCTACATGCCAGTATTTTAAGTATGGTACTTATATAGTACTTTTCACCAAGATCTAACCAAGAGCATTTTTCTATTGTTCCATTCTATCGTTTTTTCATCTCAAGTGTACAAGTACAACCATACTTCCATACTACTAGCCCACAGGGAGCACTTATCTGAACAAAACATGTGAACTATTTTTAAGTTTTTTGAACGAAAGAAAACTGGAAAATGCACAAAAGGAACCTTATCTTTTCCTTTCCTAAAGCAAGGTTTGATTGGCTGGTCTTTTTGGCTGGTTTTGAATCATTCTCAGTCATTTTTGGTGGTCATTTTAGTTAGTTGAACCTTTCCTTTGCCATGCGTGATTGTATTTTTCATCATGCACTGGAACTAGGATGTATTTTGTATTTTTAAGGTTGTAGGTCCAAGCAAAATAGGACTATTTGTAAGTGTCTTGAAAGCTATCGGTAGATATTGAAAATTTGGAAAAGATGAATTGATTTATGGCACTCAAGATGCAAGAAAGTGCAATGCAACTTGCACAGTTGCTATAACTGATGCCTTAACCTTTAACTTTTAACAATAGCCATACATTTTTGAGGCAAACATTACTTTAAGTCACTTGCAGCTCCAAGATATTATACCACTATTTTATGGGATCACATTATTGTCTGATTATGGGCCTTTTGGAGTCAGGGACGTGGTAGTAGAAAGGTAGGGGATGTATGTGTGTAAGTTGGATCAGGGGTAGATCCTAGTACTGAAGAGTGCAAAATAGATAGGGCTTTGAGAGCATACTTTAAAAATCATTTGACATTTGATACATCAAAATCTATCTTATGCAAATTTGACAGGTGCATTTGCTCCTTTTGCACCCCGCTAGATTCGCCCTTGAGGATGAAATAAACTTTGATTCGATATATGCGCAGAGATGAAGACACAGAGCCAGAAATGGGCCTGTGTCTGTCACATTTCCAAGTAACTGTTGACAAGAAATAAACTTAATCTTAATGATGTAAAACAAGCTGTTGAAAAGCAAAGAAAATAAGAACAACAAATAACAATGTATAAGTTATAGACATTTGCACTTGCGTATGATAAAAATGACACTCTCTGAGAACTCACTGATTGAAAATCCTTACCCACAATGCCCTTGTTAGGGGCCTTTAGCTCCAGATTCTGCACTTTATATCTCCTAAATTGGACTTATGTGCAGCTGCAGGGATTTTATTGTGAAGTGGATATGATGATGTTTCTTAGAGTTGTAAAATGTATTGTAGAAACCTCTAGATATTTTTCTTTTATAATATTGAGCCTCACCATTTACTATAAAAATTTTTTTGTGGAGTTTTAAATTTTATAAAGAGCCTAGCTCAGGGCCTAGTTCTTTAGGTTCCTTATTTTGAGATCTCTTTTGACCATTTTTAGTTCTAAAAGTTCCTTAGTAGTTCCTTAATTTCAAGTGTTTACTTAGTAGATAGGAATAAGAATCCACGCAAGAAAGGCATTAGGATTCAACATTTTGCAAAAAACTTGTGATACAGAAATTAAATGAAACATATCATAACACAAAGAAGCTTAGGCTAGGCCTATAAAACGTAAAAGTTAGTTACATGGTCGTTAGAGAAGTTGCATATCTACACCAAATGAATATATGCAAAATTATAAAGTTCCTTAGTGATCTAACCTTTAGTAGCAAAAGTTCCCTTAAGTTTTTCGACCTTCGACATTTAGGTTCCTTACAAAAGGTTCTTTATAAAAAAAAGCTTTTAATCGCAGTAAGCAGCTGCACGCACCTGTGTAAGAAATCATGAAAGTTTCAAACCTGGGCCTTATATGCTTTGTATATGCAAATGTAAGAGACAGGAATCTCTCAAATCCCCCATGCATTTTTGCAATTGGAGAATAAAGAGGATGAGTTTAAGGACTTTTACCCTAAATCCAGCTTTTGAGAGCTCGACACAGAATTTATCCATCTCCTTGGTTTGAATGTTGATGAAAATACTTCCCTCTGATCTGAGTATTTTTTCTGACAAGAAAATCTTTTCCACTGCAAACTCGACATCTTTCTTTATGAAATTTACTTCCTCCACTAGATTAATTTCTGGATCCACTGAATCAGTTTCCTCTCTCGCAGAAGACATTTTGATTTTGTTATTTTAAGTGTAAACAAGTGTTATTCACAAATCTTTGTTTATAGCAGATGTTTATTTCTTGAAACTTCGACAACAACAAATCCTTTTTCCCTCCATTTTAGATTTATAATAGTTTCTAGTAGTCAAAATAAGGTTTTGCTAACTCGCTAAACATCGGACCAGGTTTTCCAAAAAGATTTTATAAAAAATATCAAATTTTGCGTCTTCGCAAAATTTTTGCGTTTCGAAAAAAAGCTAATAAGAGCAAACCGAGGTGGATTAATTGATTGTCATTTATTTTCAGAATAATGACTTTTCTAACTCAAGAATGGAATTTTATGAAGAAACCATAAGATTGAGAAATGATTACCAAACAAGTACATTGACACTCCCGACACAGAACAGCCACATAGATAATGTCAAATGGTCCAGAAGTTCTTAACAACAATTAGCAAAACTAATCGCAAAAAACAATCTTCGAAACCAATATAAAATTGAGAAGGATTTAAGAACATTTCTGCCTAAGAACACACAATTGCTGAATCGGGTCCGGTTTTTAGCGTGCAACAAATACCTTCTTTCACTACTATGAACGATCATGTGTATCCATTTTATTGCTTATTGAGGTCTGGAACGAGAAATTGGAAAACGTGGGTGGGCGGGCGATAAAAGTAGGGCTGAACATGCGCCAAGTGATTTTTCTCTCTTCCTTGTTCTGTGTAGACGTGGAGGCAAAGCGTGTGGGAGGACAGTTCATCCAGCCGAAGTGTCACTGATAGGTTTGTCTTTTTCAATTTTCTATGACTTAGCATCTCTCTTTTGG
This sequence comes from Pelagia noctiluca, assembly GCA_963924455.1. Classification (NCBI taxonomy): domain Eukaryota; kingdom Metazoa; phylum Cnidaria; class Scyphozoa; order Semaeostomeae; family Pelagiidae; genus Pelagia; species Pelagia noctiluca. The sequence continues at coordinate 3,750,905 of OZ004324.1, read as the reverse complement.
TTCTATCTTCACAATGACATGCTGCTTCTTCCAAATAGACCGGCCTGGCAAATATGTACACGACGATCTACGATGCGTCTCTCTTGGTGGCCTGGTCTAGGCCCATTGATAAGATACCACAGCTAGTTACCGCTGCCTACAGGAGGGGCGGGTCATTATTGTGTATTTTTCACTTTGCAAGGGGAACGGAAATGTTAATATCTGGATTGTGGCATTGCAATCTTATATGATCACTTTTTGCATCAAGGAATGTGTTACGCTCTTCAAAAACTGAATTTTTTTTGTTGAGTGGTCATTTTAAGTAGGACGAAAGCTTCTATAAGAATTTATTAAAAAGAGTAAGAAACTTTACGTTTGACATGCTAGCCCAGAAAAGGCCCGAATTCCAGAAGGGTATGGGACCCCTAGATTAACATGTCTTCCTAAGGACTTTGCAGCAAGTTGGTCGACAGCTCAAAGGTTGTCCATCCACCTGTTGTCCTCACAAGACCACGCTTGACTTCAAATGCTCATAGCGAAATTCTTAAGTTGTTCAGCCCCTCACTTTTGGTGTAGAAAGAAATTTAAATCCATCGGGGGGAATTTTTAGACAAAATGGCTGAGGTCAGCTTGAACTTGAAATAAGGTTGTGTTCACTTTGAAATCATAGAAATTTTGGTCACAGACACCAGAAACAATGCTTTGATATGATTTGCAAAGCTGAAAAATCTGGAAAAAATTTTGTAAACTCTGGAAGTTATTGAACCTGGCACTTGAAAGTCTTTCAGGTATGAAAAATATGAGCAAAGCAAGCAAGGATTATGGGTGTCCTATTTTGAACCAATTATGTTTTTGGTAGCCCTCTTTTTCAAAGCACTTCTCCTGAAAGCGGCAGTTGTAAGACCTTTCCTAAATCAACTGCTATATCAAAAGCTCCTTTTATTGCAGATTTAAAGAACCAAAATGGCAAACTCATTAGAACAACTGAAAAACTTTACAACTGTTGTAGCTGATACTGGTGACTTTGAAGGTATTATTGAAGCTTTTTTGATGAGCTATTTATCACGAGAGTGGGACCTGAACAACTGCACCTAGTATAGTATGCAAATTGAATATAAGCTAATGAGTAATTTTCATCATTTCTAATTTTTTTCTGTGTTATTTTCATGGAGCCTATAGGGTACTATAGTGCAGAGGTTTATTAGGAGAGCAAAGTCCCTTTTTTAACTTTATCCAGATTGTTACTTAATCCATTGAGATTTAATCCTTTGAAATTTATTTTAATACCTTAGGGCATTTCATACTCCCCCCTTACTAAAAGTTAAAATGAAGTGGACCCATTTCCACCCCACTTGATTTTCCATTTTTGTAATGTTGTAATGTAGTAATGTGGGATAAAAAAACTTGTTGCTCTTGGGGCCAAAAATTTGAATTGTCTGCCAGCTGAGCTAAAATCTATGAACAATCCAGGTACATACTTTAGACATGTGCTCAAAAAATTTTATCTGCAAAAACTTCAGAAAAAAGAAGATATCATATACTTTTATCAGTATCCAGTAATGATATCCTAAAAATGAGTTAATTTATTCTTGTTGCTTCCTTACATTTGTCTCTAAAAGGACCATTATGGAAATAAAGTAGCTTTGACATTTTTAATGATATCATCTCCACCGGAGTTAGAGGTTTTCTATTACTCAACTTGATTTCTTTTGGTGTTTCTAATAATATTTTTCTTCCATTTCTGTAACTTGCCTAATTCAATTATCAATTTCAAATTAGAAGGTGTAAAAATCTAAAATTGGGACACTATTGGGGTCAGTGAAATGAGATGATTATTTAAGTTCATAAGTAAATTAATATTCAATTCAATTAGCTACTGATATGTAAATTCTTGCCAATCACTTGTTGCTTTCTGCATGCTTTCTGTTCTACTCAATAATGTTGATGTTATCCCCCAAATAGTATGGTAAAACATCATATCAAATTTGTAAACTACAAAACTCTCTTTTTTCAGCCATTGCACAATTCAAGCCCACAGATGCCACAACTAATCCCTCACTTATTTTGGCTGCCAGTCAACTACCCCAGTACCAAGGTCTAGTAGATGAAGCTATCAAGTATGGCAATGCAAATGGAAAGTAAGTACTTACCTTCGAACGTTTTGAAACATTTTTTAACTAATACCAGCTTTATCTGAATAGAATATAAAACATTAACTGGTTATCACTTGCCAAGTTTGAGACATTTTAATGATATTTCTCTCATCACATATAAGAAGTTTTACTTAGAATATGCTAGTTATGTCTAAAGTTGGTCAGAGCATCGGGTTAATTTAAAATATCAGAAGCATAGCCAAAGTAACTTCTTAAGCTTTTTGTTTTACACGCAAAGAGTAAAAGGTAAAAAAAAGTGCATTATCATACCCATAAGGTAGATCAAAGTTAGTCAATCAGAAAAAAGATGATTAGCATGATTTTTTATAGATATTCAGAATGCGTGTTTTGTTTCTGCTATAGTTTTGAAATGTTTATAATTTGCTGGTTTTTATTGTTTGTTGTGTCTTTGTTTATGTTTTATTTGTCTTCAAGGCTTGTTTAAGATCCTACCTAGAAATGCCTCCTTGAAAAGGATGCACTAAAAAAGTCAAATTGATCCAAAAGACAAAATAATTTGGTAATCATTCTTCATGCATGTATTAAATGTTGTCAAGCCTTGCTTTTTGTATAACAAAGAATATTTTGCAGATTCAGAGGTTTAAGGTCTCTTTCCTGCTTTGCTTGATATGTTATTTGAAATAGATTATTTCAATTAATTTTTACAAATCATTCTTCTTCTGGAACTTTTTTATAGATTTATATTGTCAGAGATAAGTCTATCTTCATATCTCCATTTTAATAGTTTACTACACTAATACAGAATGTTTTTTCAAAAATATCCAAAAATTGTAAATAACAGTGAACAAAGATCAACGAGTTGTTAGGGGATTATGAATCAATCAATGCTGATGTAAATTTGCACTAACAATAGTGTAGTTTTCCTTGTTGTTGAGAATTTCAAAACTTTCAAAGAGTTATAACTCCTATTTGAAGCATTTCAAAAAACAAGAAAAACGTTCTTTATCAAGAATCAATCAAATATTTCCTCGTTAAGCAATTATTTCTAATTTCATTTCATTACTTTTTAACCAATGACTTTTTCAGTGAGAGATTGTTGTTGTGTTGTTATACAGGGATGTTCTTGTTGCTAACCTTCTCACTGTTTTTCACTGTTGTTTATGGTATGCAGAGTTTTTCACTGTTTCAATTGTTTACTTCTTGATAAATTAGAATTTTGCTTTTACTGTGATAGATTTGACTGTGATGGCTAAACTCCTTTGTATTCAATTTGTGTTATGCTGAAATTTCAGTAGGGCTTTCTTGTATGTGATATTGAATCTTCAAGCAATCTTGATACAATTGTTCACCTTGACCCAAAAGTCATGTAGTCTTTGATTGTTACAGAACTGGAGGATTTCCAGGAGACATAGGGAATACTAACTCAACAGCCCAGAATGGGCTGAAATATACAGTGAAAGCTGTTAAATTGTACAATCACCAGTGCAAGTTCAACATTTCACTTACTAGGAAACATTGAGCTTGTCTTCATCCAAACCATATATTGTGTAAACAAAAAGAAATAGTTTTCCTACCAGGGCTCATTCATTACCAGTTTACTATTTGTCTCACTGCCAGTGAGGATTGCTTGTTTGTCACCATACCAACAATTTAGCTCATTTATGATTGGCCAATTTTGCTCCCCATCTAGGCATAATGATCTCTTGAAATAATAATTTTTTTTGACGTTACACTCTGATTAGTGTCAGACGCAAAGCTTAAGAAGTTATTATGTTTCCCAATGGATACAATTTTCTTCTCCTTCAGTCACATAAGTCACATAATTATTTGTTGTTCAACGAATACCTTAAATAATCAATTGTAAATAGCACCAAAGGCAGCACTTAACTAGTCAAGAAAATATAATTTGAATCTAGGCTCTTTATTTAGAACCAATAAAGATTAGGGCTTGCAGGTAGTCATAGACAATTCTCCTTTACCTTGCTGTTCTACTTGATCTTCGCACTCAAACTACCATATGTACCTTAAGCAACATGATGTTTCTTTTGTTACAGAAACTCAAGGGAATATACTCAGGGGAACTACCGTTGCCATTTTTTAATCATAAAAGTTAGTTATCGTCTTCCTACTTGCGAAAGGTTCCTCCCAAAAACACAGCTTTGCATAGTTTCCTCTTGTGATTTGCAGGCTATCAATTATGTGTCTATACTGGCTTAAGGCTTTCAATATTTGTATCTCTAGAGTGTATTATAAGTGTAAAGTGTTTGATTTGGTGATCAATATTTTGCCCATACTGGATTTTTTTGTTGATTCTTGGGTTTAGAGGGAACATTGTCAGGGAAATGTGAAACATGTTGATGATACAAAATAAGATGCTAGATTTTTTTGTCTGAAAATAATTGAAGTTTTACTGATGGCTCTAGGTCCAACAATTTGGTGGGTTACTTTTTGCTTCTCTTTACCGCAACTCTGATGAGTGTCAGACAGAAAATTTAGTATGGTTATAGTGTTTTTGTGTTTTTTGAAAATTTTGTGTTGTAGTGTTTTGAAAGTTTCTAGTTTTGTTCCTATTCTAAAGGAATATTCTCCCACATATTTTTTGTTCGCACCCAAAGATGAAATTTTGAAAATATTCAGATTGATATCATTATTTTTTCAGGGACTTGAATGAAAAAGTAACAGCTGCAATGGATAAACTTGTAAGTTTAATCTCTTTAACAATTATCTATGGTAGTTTTTGATCTGTCTTTTTTTATTTTTGTTACTGAGGAGGCTGATCAACAATTTCCCCCCTCTCCCCATACCTCTCTGATAATCAGTCAAGTTTTCCTGCGTATTGTTCAACTGAAACCTGCTTATTCAACCTAGTTGACAAGATTCTTCAATGTTTTGAAAACCAAACGGTCAAAAGAATGATTGACCTACTGACCTATATTGACCTGTACAAGGCATTTGATTAAGTTGACCATGGCATTTTATAGACTTATTCTGATATCTAGCATTTAACAATTCAGCGTTTTGGTGTCGTGATGTTAAAGCCTTCAAATTAGAAAATTTACTGTCAATATGAGAATAGATAATTATGAAAGTATGAACACCTATTCAGTCGAGTCCCTCGGGGGTCCATTCTTGCCCCACTCATTTTCCTTCTTTATGAACAAATGACATGCAAAGAGCAGTTGATTGAGTTGTACTAAATTATGTTCTGATCATGTATCTGATCATTTTTCAGTTTGTTTCATTTGGTTTGGAAATATTAAAAGTTGTTCCAGGCAGAGTCTCAACAGAGGTTGATGCAAGGTATGCTACTGTTTTTTATCTCATTGATTGTTGATAAGCAAGAGAAAATTTAGTACCAGCTGGACAAGAAAAATGTACCACTTTTCGAAATCATTGATATATATTTGTATATTTGAAATCATATGAATTCAAGATCTTGGTTACTTATATCATCTGACAGAGAAAAGGTCTACTTAGATTTCTAGACATAATACGTACCTCTATGACAACCATTAGGAATTAAATTTGTGGAAATAGAAAATATTGTTTTTCCTTGTAATCAATTTTAACTAATCACATCAAGATTGTTTAATCCTGTTATAATTTATCAGTGTGCAGACATATTTATTCTAGTAATATTCATTCATATGTCTGCACACTGAAAACCGATTATGAAGAGCTTAAGCTTGATTGGATAATCTTGTTGGAACTTAGAGTTGACTTTTTCAATTAGAGATATTATTTTTATTTCATTGAATGCATAGTATTAGTTATTTGTTACATTATTAGCTTTGAAGCATGAACCTGAATTGTGAATATTACAGAATTAGGACGACTTTAATGAATTGAGGCTGACTTCGTTGTCGCAAAAGCGTCTATGTTTTTTCAAATCAAAGTCATCATATGACCAGCATATAAACACAGATAATTTCAAAGTTTTCCTTGTCCCTAACTTTGAAACGCATATCATTTAAAATATAGCTCTTCAAACAGCAAATGGTACATATTTCTGGTCCACCTCGTATAGGATTAATTTAAACAATAGTTCAAGTATACAGTTGTTAAATTCTCCTTATTTGATTGCGACTGCAAGGCCCCAAACTGAATTTTATTTTACTTGATTTCTACTCAACTTGTGCGTTCGCATGTGACACTGTCTTTCAAATCTTCTTTGTTGTTAATATATTTTTTCATTAGAAAAAGAAAAAAGAATTTAATATCATGTTATTGTGATGATCATAAGAAAACGATTTTCCTCCCAAGGCTTTCGTTTGACGTGGAAGGATCCATCACAAAGGCGAAAAAATTCATTGCATTGTACGAAGAAGCTGGGATTGCAAAAGAACGAGTACTTATCAAGTTGAGTTCAACATGGGAAGGAATACAAGCAGCTAAGTGAGTTGAGCTTGGGATTGTTGAGTTTGCATTTGATTTGATGGTTTGCGCTTGTAAAAAGTATCCGGCAGTATTGGCAACCATGACAGCTACACAAGCTAGAACTTCATATATTTCATTATTATTATGCCAAAAAGTATCCTCTTTACGTTTTCTAAATAGCCAGAAAAATCGGAAACATCTCGTTTCTTTCTGGCGTATTAATCTGCTGAGTGTCAGACGAAAAGCTTAAGTAAGCCATGTTTTCACTTCTTATCTTTCCGCCATTTCTAGCTATTTTGAAGTTCTGTACCATTCAAAGACGACTTCTTTATATTTTCTCTCCATCCGTTCCAAAATTGTTTCTCAAATTGTCTTCTCCTTTTAACAATGCCACTAAAATTAAGATTTTCTCTATTTTCACCAGCAAAATAAAGTTTACTTCCACCAGACTGGTTAAAAAAGTAAATTTATACTATTGGTAATAGAGTAATGCTCTGTTTGCTTCTAGGGTCCTTGAAGAGCAATACGGAATACACTGCAACTTGACACTTCTATTCTCATTTGCTCAGGTATGGTTCTGTTCTGTTATTGTTAACGTCTTGTTATTTTGCTGATTTCCAAAATATTATCAATTGGTTTTCTTATTGATTTAGGCCGTCTCCTGCGCTGAAGCTGGCGTGAACTTGATATCACCTTTTGTTGGAAGGATATTCGATTGGTATGTGAAGAACACTGGACAGAAATCATTCGCACCTCAAGATGACCCAGGTTAGGATTTTGTTGTCATGTCAATTACACAATTTTCGAAACAACCAATCACAAGTTTAGGGTTAGAGTAAGGGTTAGGGTTAGGGATAAAAATCTGATTTTTAATGTCGATCATTCTATCTTTGCATCAACTAAAACTCAAGAGAAAATTCTGATACAGGCTTTAGAAAGTCTGGGAGAATATTTTTTAAAACCTAATGTTAGAAGCATTTGCTTTTGTGCCGCTGGATGTACCAAAACTTTGGAAAAATGAAGTTTTTGTAGTAGATTTAGGAACAATTACTAGAAAAATGTCCACATATTGTTGTAAGGAATCGAAACGATTTGCACCCATTCTGCTACGGTTTTACAACGATTTTGTAAAGTCTTTAGCTGCATTATGCAAATCTCTGGATGACTCGCAATTTTTTAGGAACAATTCGCAACGATGTTGCAACAAATTTGAAATTTGACAGTCACTTTGTTTTTTAAGAGAGGGCCGAAAATATGATAAACTATATCTCTGTATGTCATGATTGTTTAGCTTGATCCTGTGTCACTCTCCCAGGCTGCAACCATTTAGACTAATGAGCTAAGGCAGCGTTATATAATCGACCGTGTAGCAGCTTAAGTTAAACCTTGTGCAAATGGATAGCTGAAAATGTCTCCTTAGCCTCTTTTGTATTCGCTGAAGCACTAGTTTTTATCATATTCTAAAGAACAAAAGAGCATCTGTTTTGTATTTTTGGCGGCCTTAAAAGATGGGAGTACCATTGATATAAAGAGGAGCAACTGTTCCATCTAACCCTTCGAACAGTAATTAATTTAACCAATGATACAATCTTTCTATCTTTATTTATCTTGCAGGTGTCAAAAGTGTGACGGCCATTTACAATTATTACAAGAAATTCGATTACAAGACGATTGTCATGGGAGCCTCTTTCCGAAACACCGACCAAATCCTCGCATTGGCTGGTTGTGACAACTTGACCATCTCGTAAGTTCATATCAAAATATAGTAAGACCTCGTAAATGCTAACCTGTAAAAATATAAGAACCTGTCAACTGATTTTTCAGGAAGGACACCCAAATATTTGACAACCATTGCACTGTAGAATACAAGAAAGTGTACAAGAAGTTAGAATTTTAATTACTTAGCTTTTTGTTCTCTTGCTGTGAGTAAGTTTCCATAGATGAGTCACGTTTTCAATCAAACCTGATTGATTATCAACATCATTAAGGAAAAGAGTCAAGAGACTAAACTCTATATCTCTATAAGCCTGTTTCGTTGTTGCCCACTCATCAGGAGGTCTACAATTGCCCACTTATGAGGAAATGTACTAAGATTAGTTCATCCCCTAAAAAAGCCATCATGACCCTTGAAAATGTAAATGTTTTCCAGGGGCCATTTTAGAGTCAACATAAGCGTTGATTCCTTTCTCTTTTGTACTAGTCTAGTTAAAAACTAGCTGGATATGCAATAAAAACTTGTAAAAGCATATTTCTTCACCCCCCCCCCCCCAAATACTTTTAAAGCACAATGGTTAATCAAAGGGATGCTACTTGAAAGAATAAAAATTTGGTCTTTTTAATATTTCCTTGTTGTTTTGGGCTCTTGTCTCAGAATTTCCCACGACGAGAATAAGAGAGCAGTAGGCTTCTTGGTTCTTGTTTGTGCGTTCAACTACAATAAGAACATTTTTGAACAGAAACATACGACAGCATGGTTATCTTTCACTTCTATTTTATTATTTAATTTGAAATATTCATTGTTTTTCTACGTTTAGGCCTAAACTGCTTGATGAGTTGACAAAATCAAATGCTAACGTACCGAGAATGCTTGATGTCGACTCAGGTGAGTTGTTCTAACAAAATTCTTCGAATGTGCCAGAAAAAGGTAGACACGTTTGATAAGTTACTATAAATCCGATATTGCCTGGAACATACCCAAAGTAGTAATATTTGGATGCTAAACAGTTCAACTTAGTTATGGCTTATAAAACCTAGCAATCTTGCCGTTTCCTAAATATTAAGGTACATGTAGATGGATATCAATACGAAAGTGGTTTAGTTGATAATTTAAACCTAATATTTACTATTTTACAATCCTATAGGAGATGGTTCTGTCAAATTTTCATTTTTTCATTTTTTCAGAAATGTCTCTGAAGATCATACTTTTACCAATGATATTTTTAGTTTCAAAAAACATTCTTTCACTCTCAGAAATATTACAGCTCTAAATTCAATTTTTTTTGCAAATACCTTTAGATTTGAATATTTTAGAAATGTGAACAAGAATTAAAATTGAGACTAATTTGTAGTTTCCTATTTCTTTTCTGCCAATTAGTTTAATTTTTAATTTTTTCCTATTTCTTTTCTGCCAATTAATCAATTATGGTTTTTCATCAATATGATTTGACAGTAGATAGTGTGTTCTTCTTGGTGCTGGAGCTATTTGGACAATTTCAAAGCTTTAGGACAATTTCAACTTACCTAGCCATGTTTATGATTTTTCTGGCTACTATATTTTAAGTGCGTTCTGTTTTTAAGGATGAAATAGGAAATTATTGCTTCTTATTGTTGTTTCACAAATTGTTAATCATCTGAAGTTATCCTGGTGGTTAAGGGTTAATAAAATGATACAGCAAAAGTATGATTCAATAGCAGTTTTGATAACAGCAGTATGGATTACTAAATGGTATTTTAACAGCGTCCAGTTGGTAGCTACATAACTTCAGAATTGCGACAAAAATAATAAAACTTTTACGACCGTGACATTTTCTAAAGTTGTTAACGCCTATCGAAGTTGTACTCTAGAAAGAGAACTACACAGAATTGGATCAAAATTTACTGGGTTTCGGTTTATAGATATTTGTCATTGATTAATTTGACAAAAATTATTCCCAAAACAACGAAAATTAGAAATTCGCACCTCATGGTTTTGTGAGACTTTTTGACTGTTGTTTTGGTCGGGTAAATTTGATATTCATCATCATTTTAATTCTTTTCAGTAACAACCTGATGCTTAAAAGTTTTCATCTCATCCTTGTATTTTTACAGCCAAAGCTCGAGATATTGAGAAAATCAGTCTGGACGAGAAATCCTTCCGCTGGTTGATGAATGAAGATGCGATGGCGACTGAAAAATTGGCCGAAGGTATTCGTAAATTCGCTGCTGATGCCGTTAAGCTTGAAAACCACATCAAGCAAAAGCTTTCAGCTTAACTCCTCGTGCTTGGGCCTAACTCACTCGCACAATAAAGCAATAAAATGACGCTACTATTTTTTAGCCATTTAGAAGTTAGTTTACCAATGTTTTCATTAATCATGCAGCCGAAAACAAAGATTTCTTTAAGGCAGAATGCCTGATCATGTAAAAGTGAGCATCCCCAGAACACAGGTTGGCACGTTTGCTGAGATGAAATAAAGTTTAGTATTTCATGAGACAGAATGATTCGTCTTTGCAAACATGTCAGATTTTTTATTCAAAGCGTGTGATGGTTCCTGTGTTGTGGTGGGCTGGCTTGCCTTTCTATGTAAAACCAAGTCCCCGTACGGAGAAAGGTTTCTGTGGCAGTGCTGGAATACTGCGCTACCATATTGCTGCGAAGCTGCTCATTTCAGAACTGGAGACAGTTGGCAGCATCATTGATAGTAGACAGTATTATTGAGTACAGAATTTGAGTTGCAGAGGCCAAGGAATTTCACATGGATGAGTGGAAACACGCTTTTCACAAACCAATTGCCCCTTCTACCTATTGATATTGAGCTGTCTATCTCCTTTGAAGAATATCTATCTTTGCTGAAATGATTGGTGAAAACATTATTAAACAAACTTGCTGAACTTGTAATATTTTGGGTATTTATTGGGCACAAATACTAGCAAATATTTACAATAAATATCACACCATTAACTGCTTATCTTTATAAGTGATAAAGGAATACGTGTGTATTTTTTATAAATGGTTTCCACGCGCTTCAAAGAAGCAAAGTTTCAAAATTTTCAAGATTCTGGAAAGCATACCGATATCAGCGCTGGTTTCTCCATCCAAATGCCTGGACCAAGCTGCTCACTTGCAATTTGTACACCGATAATACGGCTCTTATCCGATCAAGAACGTTCCGACTAGGTCAGTACCTACACCTTGATCTAATAATTGAAATTCCAACTTTGCACTGTATTGTAACAAGAGTGTAAACTAAATCGAACTTTGATAATGCACTATTGTCATAAAAGAGAATATCAAATTACACTATTTTTATGTTAATAGGGAAAGTTTGAACTTGAGAATGGCGAGGAAAATCGGAAAAATAATAACTGATACAGCTTCGTGTCTGACACTCATCAGAAAACTACGTCAGAAAGAGAACCAAAGCGAAGCATGGTAGATAATTTCTTACATTTCATTTTCGCCCCCTCCAAAGGGGTCCGCAAATTTTTTTTCAATAGAAAAACATTGTCTTTGAAACGATTTTCCTGAACGCGTTCCCATTGTTTTTCTTGTATTGTGAAAAGTTGGATCAGATTTGCGAGTTTCCACCCAGCCAATGAGGCCCGGCTGTATGAATTACTAGCCTGAGCAAGCTCTCGACCGCCCTGTTTGTTGCCGATTTTTCTTGCTTTCTTCAAGCTCTGTATCGATTAAAGACTGGTCTAGTAAATTTGAAAACGATGAAAACGTTGTTTTATGAAAACGATGCAGAATCAACCTACAGTTGAATTTTGAAATTAACACGCTCGATGCATTCTTTTTCAGAAGGAGAAGAGACTGACCACAAGTTTCTGAGCCTTTGGGCAACACACATTTAACCCCTGTCCATTGAGCGTTGAAAGAAACTAGAAGGGTCACCTCAACAAAAGAAGTTTCGAGAAAACAATTTCCAGACACACTAGAGTAAGAATAGGAAGAAGAATCCGACACATCTCAAACCTACCAAGACCAACCACAGTCAGGTAAACTTTGGATAGTGATACTGTGGCTAGAGTTAATCAAGGTTTTCCAAAGACTGGTAGCTGCGACCAAAGGATGTAAATCCATTTCTTTAACGCAAGAAAACAATGGGGACATGCATTATATGGAGACTTGCATATAATTGAGACATACGCTATTTTTAACACCATGCAAGCAGCAACAATACTGCCTGAATTTCACCACATCGACATGTCAAGAAATATATGGGGAATGAAGAATTTGTACATCATCTCAAATTTACGAAAACCTACTACAGTACGATAAACACCGAATGGTGATGCTGCGTCGAGAGTGGTGGAGATATTTAAAAACGCTGGTTGCAGCGGCAAACAGAAATAAACCTTATTTGCTAACTCGCGGAAATATTGGAGATTTATGCGCCACTTTCATTAGCAGCAAGATATTTTTTACTTCCTAAACTTTAACAGTTTACTACTATAAACGGAGATAAAAAAACCTAGAACATCAAAACCTAAATTACATTCGTAAGATAAAGAGAGATTAAAATTAGAGTCCCTTATAGACCAGGCGGAGAATAGGGGAATGGTCACTCGAGAGGGAAATTTATGAGATGAAGTGTATTTGGTCAATTCGAGGGTGCTGATTTCGAAAATCGATGTTATACGGGGATTTATGGGGGCCATCTGCCTCATTTTCGTGTTTAAAGTCTCGTTTTCATGTATCTGAACCAAACCAACGAGAAAAGAGCTTTATGCAGAGATAACAAACATCTAAAAGTAGATTAAGCATCTCTGATAGGCGTGAATGTGGAAAATTGAATTTAGAACTGTTAAGGTGGGCAGCAGCCTCGTTTTCATGATGACGAAATCGCGTAATCGTACAATTTCTATCTTTCAAGGGGCATCTCAACAGGCCAAAGCGCTTAAAAACCTACAGTTGTTACGGTTATCCTCTATAGAGCTATGCAGCGCTATTAACTGATAAATACTCTTGCTACTGCTACAGATACTAATACTAATACTGATCTTATTACTTATACCAATACAAATAAAAAAACTTTATGTTTAAATCACTCGGCTGTCATTGTAAAGCTTGCATTGAAAAGATTTTATATAGAGAGCATTGTGTACAGAGAACGGTTGTGTTTTTTGTTTCTCTTTAACTGTTTCTTAAGATTGCCATTTTATGTTTTATACCGATACCAATACTCATACCAATACCAATACTTATATCACCGATAAAGAACTAATACTAATAGCAATACTAGTACTGCCGATTGATAGTAAAACCAATATTAATACCAATACTAATACTAGCTAATACTAATACTACCGATAAAAACTGCTTTAATAGCTACTGATTATTGCTAATTAATCAATGAAATTGATGGAAATGCAGGCGGGTCATCTAAACAGAGTCGCAACGTTTCACAGTTCTCCAAAATCGTCTGCGCATTCACTGCATTTGACACTCTCAGCTTCCATCTCTTTCCTGACTTCAACTTTGTTCAGGAAAAGCTCTGAGATATCTTCTGGGTATCAGGTATCACTCAAACCAACCGATCTGCTTCATTCCAACTATCATCTACTGGAGCATCCAACTGAAATATCAAACCGTTAGCTTGCCTGAAAATCATAGCGGCATAGTTTGCACGCAGAATACGAAGCCTGGGGGTTTCTTTACATGGTGGTAGGATGCTGAGATCTATGATCTTCTTTTCTCTTTCGAACTTCTGCACGAATAGCTTGTGTCGCAGTAGATTCCCGAACGATATTCTCTTGTTTCCATATAACGCTTAGACAAACTTCTCTAAACCACTGATGAGATGGTCTGACACCTGAGAGGAGCTTCCCCATTCAGTCAAATGCCTAATGAGCTCTACTTCTATTGACACGACTTCCAAAATGCTTGCTTCTCTTTCTTGAAAAAGCTGGATACATATCCATTGCCAGAAAAAGCGTGAAGACCAAGTAGTGCTTTCTTTTGTTTTCCAATTCCATTATCTACGAGAATCCTCGTTTCATCGAATTATTGTGAGAAAACAATGTTAAACTGACTATGTTGCTAGAGGAAGATCGAGCCGTAACAGTATCATTGGCAGAAATGTTCGCAGCTTTAACCAAGGCTACCAACTTCGTGTCTGCTTCTTCGTGGTTGCTAGCAAGATGATAGTATCGGAAAACAAAGAAAAATATGCGATATGACATCATCAACCCTTGAGATCCAGAAAAAGAAAGCACTACTTGGTCTTGACACCTTTTCTAGCAATGACTTTGTATCTATCTTTTTTCATTTGAAAGTCAGCATTTTAGAAGTCATGTCATAATAAGTAGAGTTCATCAGGCTTTTTACTGAGTTGGGAAGCTCCTCTTAGGTGTCAGGCCATCTCATCAGTAGTTTAGAGAAGTTCGTCTGTGTGCTATATAGAGAAAACGACAAAAGCTATTCGTGCAGAAGTTCGAAAGAGAAAAGAAGATTATAGATCTCAGCATCCTACCACCATGTAAAGAAAACCCCAGGCTTCATATTCTGCGTGGAAACTATGTCGCTATGTTTTCAGGCAAGCTAATGGTTTGATGCTTCAGTTGGACGCCCCAGTAGATGGTGGTTGGAATGAAGCAGATCGGTTAGTCGGAGTGATCAAGTTACCCTGAAGATATCTCAGAGTTTCTCCTGAACAAAGTTGAAATCAACAAAGAGCTTGAGGCTGTGAGTGTCAAATGCAGTGACTTCGCAGACGATTTTGGAGAACTGTGAAACGTTGCGACTCTGTTTAGATGATCCGCTTGCATTTTCTTCAGCGTTATTGATTAATTAGCAATAATCAATAGCTATTAAAGCAGTTTTTATCGGTAGTATTAGTATTAGTATTAGCATTGGTATTAGTATTGATTTTAGTATCAATCGGCAGTATTAGTATTGCTATTAGTATTGGTATTGGTATTTATCATCTGTGATATTAGTGTTAGTGTTGGTATGAGTATTGGTATCGGTATAAAAACATAAAACTGGCAATCTTAAGAAACAGTTAAAGAGAAACAAAAAACACAACCGTTCTCTGTACACAATGCTCTCTATATAAAATCTTTTCAATGCAAGCTTTACAATGACAGCCGAGTGATTTATACATAAATTTTTTTTATTGGTATTGGTATAAGTAATAAGATCAGTATTAGTATTAGTATCTGTAGCAGTAGCAAGAGTATTTATCAGTTAATAGCGCTGCATAGCTCTATAGAGGATAACGGTAACAACTGTAGGTTTTTAAGCGCTTTGGCCTGTTGAGATGCCCCTTGAAAGATAGAAATTGTACGATTACGCGATTTCGTCATCATGAAAACGAGGCTGCTGCCCACCTTAACCGTTCTAAATTCAATTTTCCACATTCACGCCTATCAGAGATGCTTAATCTACTTTTAGATGTTTGTTATCTCTGCATAAAGCTCTTTTCTCGTTGGTTTGGTTCAGATACATGAAAACGAGACTTTAAACACGAAAATGAGGCAGATGGCCCCATAAATCCCCTTATAACATCGATTTTCGAAATCAGCACCCTCGAATTGACCAAATACATAAATTTCCCTCTCGAGTGACCATTCCCCTATTCTCCGCCCGGTCTATTAGAGTGTTACAATATAAAAACCAATAAAAATGATAAAATAAAAGTAAGTAGGTATGATTAGATCAATTAGATAAAACATTAAAAGCGAACCCCAATAAACGAACCCCTCTAATAGGCCCCCAATTCATATTTTGCCTCTGTAGACATGTAGTCAAAGTCAGAAAGTTCTTTGCTATCTTTTCGCCGGAAAGGCACTCCAGACCCTCTCACACAGATTACTGCTGATTTTACGATTTCAATAGATAATCTCGTCCTGATCCAACTTAAAGTTGATTACTTGAAATTACTAAGACTCAATTTTTTAAAATAGTGGCATTAAAATAGGAATACAGTCAAAACTTGCAACTAAGAACCTAAAAATTTAAAAACCTCTTAGCCTAAGATTGAAATATTTTGACCTTATTTTAAGGGCAAAAATTTCAAATTCTAGGTATAAGAGTAGTTAATTTTTACCAACACTAATAATGGTATTCAAGGAAACTTAGAAATAGCCTTAACCATCATTATTACTGCTGTTAAATACAATTATTGAAGAACCTGTTTAGCCTAACTCCTAAAAATGTAGGGTCTTAGTTGCGGGTTTTTACTGTACTCGGTCCAGTGATCCCAGTCGCATTTCTGGCGATTCTTGACGTCCCTTTTGAGTTAAGCGACGGTGCAAAGGAGACTCCAGCTACTGTATGTGTATTTGAATCCTACCTTAGGTGTATTTGAATTCGCTATGTATTATTTTTCGTGCACCCATAAGTGTACGTACGAACTACGCAAAACTTAAGCTGCGCTAAAATTGCTATGCATGCGCACAACCAAAATTCATAATGTTGCTTCAAATTCTATTTTTAAGTATCGCTTGCAATATTTTCTAAAGAAACACTGATTATTACTTTATTATCACTTAAATTTTGGCCAGTGAGTTGACTTTGATCTGGTTCAGTATAGTAGGATTACACTTTTCCTTTAAAATGTCGAAAACTTCGTCAGGTGGCTTCTTGTGCACAGATTTGGAAATCTTCAAGACAAAGGAAACTCCAGCAATATGGATAAATTGTTAGTTTCATGAGACAGCTACACAGGGATCTAGGATGCGAAAATGGACACCGGCAATGCCGCATGAAAATATTAGCAGGTGGTGGCCAGCTTTATTTACATCGGGAAGGAATCTTATCAAGTGCGATACACGGGGCTAGTGGCCACCTGCCGTATATATGATGCGAGCAGCCACTTCCCCAACTGCTGCCCCAACGTCGGGTGCTTCAACTGTAACGGGATCGACCAGCTCTAGGATGACTGTCCATAACCTGAAAGGCGCCCCCTCTGTGATACAACACAGCATTCGTCAGTTGATTGCTAGGAATGGCAAGTGTTTGAAGTGATTAAATCCTCACCGTTGCCAGCAAGCGAAAATGGAGCATCCATAGAGGATGTGCGAGACGTTGCCGGGACAGGATTGAGGAAACAAGATTCCCATAAATCTCGTGTCCTGGACTGACAGGGTTCCCCGCAGTCTGCTTTCAATCCTGCGGAGGAGACTGGCAACACCAAAGCCTTACATGCAGGCAACATACGTGAAAACAGTTGAAGTGTTAACGACCCTACCCCCAGGAGTAATCGAGTCCTCAGCCTCACCTGCAGAAGAAGAAAACCAAGAAGATGGGGAAATCCAGCATTCTCCTCCTGCTCTTGCCGAGGAAGATTCTCCTAGTCTAAAGCCTCGTTGCGTGAGCTTGCAGAGCCCCTAGACCCAAACCCGACACCGGAACCAACCTTGAAGGACGAGCCGTAAAAGAACGTGGAGAGAGGAGACACCAATCGACGTTGAAGCGAACAAGGACGAGGAAAATAAACGAAAGCGAGTGCTGAGTCAAGGTCGCCAAGCCATGGGTTGCGAAATACTTGATATAGGTAAGAAATTTACCTTTAGGAAATTTATATCCAAGCCATGACTATTAAAATGATTATGATAAATGTACACGGCCTCAGAGACCGTGACAAAGATCAAAGGTTTTGCATTGGTTGAAATCCTATAAACCTGATGTGGTATTTTTGCAAGAGACCCATTTATTGGCAGATTTAAAATATGATTTCGAATTATTATGGAACAGTCGCGTACTCCTAGTCTCAGGTGAAGCTCATAAACCTGGTGTTGCCGCCCTGCTAGCTGAGGGTTTGGGGCATAAGATCTTTCCAAGGCATGTAGATCCATCAGGAAGATATCTTAGCCTAATAGTTGAAATCAACAATAATCGTCCCCAGCTTTGCAATTTCTATGCTCTAAACAAAGTCTCACGTAGGAAGGTCTTTCTTAGAAATGTTGCACAGGTTCTGAAGGTAGAAAAATTGAGTCCACGAGCCCTGCTGTTTAACCGCACGGAATGCAATAGAAATTCGCAAAAAAGCTTTTCTCTCTTCTTCATCACTTGATATTGTAAAATGTAGATAAAAATTGATTTGCATTGCACAGTAGCTAACAAGAAGAATGTCGCTTATTGTCAAAACACTATTTAGATATTTGTAAAACGTCACTGAAATTGGCGTGGTCTCAATATTAAACACAGATGTGGGAAGAAACTGGCCAATGATTAAAGAGATGAAGGATTGGTATAGTGAGTCACAACCCAGTGACGCGAACAATTAGCTGTTATCGATAGAGCCCTAGTGGGAAAATTAACTCTTTCTGTTTACACTATATGGGATTGATGGTTTAGATAAAGACGCAGTTAAAGATTCTTAAGTGAACCAATTTCTATCCACAACTGGATATAATTATCCGTAAGGTTTAGGTTCTGTTCTCTTTCTTGCGAACTACTCTAATGAGTGCTATAGGAAAGTCTTGTTATTAAGGGTTATAGATCATTGATTATTGATCTAGGATAGTGGTTTGCGTGATTGCCTTTAGTTGGGTGTGGTCAGGGTGGCGTTTCAGAATCGTGTTACCCTTAAAGGAAATTGTGAGGATCATTTTTTTACTAGAGACACCTCAATGAAAGGTGATGAAATATACTTCAAAGTCATCCGAGATGAATAAGTTTTCCCAGCACCAAGTGAATTCCATAAAGTGCACTTGTTAACACCTTATCTAAGCATTTGCACTTTGACAAGGCATGGGAACCCATCTGGAAGTGGTCTAGAGAACAGCTGCCGTCGCAAGCTTTGCAATGTTTATGCTCCTAACCATGTTCCTCATAGGGAGGCAGTTTTTAAAATCTTACCATGGTTTTGACCAGTGGCGATGCCAGCCTCAATGTAGGGATGGGGACTGGGTGTGGTCGAGACTTTTAGGACCATTACCAGACCCATGCCATCCTCATCAAGGATGATCTTCTAGCATAAGTGGTAACCAGTTTATTGCAAAGACGTATTTTTTCATTTACATCCCTATACTAGAATATTTACACAGAAAAGAGCTTTTGTATTGTAGGCTTCCGCCATTGACATTTATCATAATAGGACATTTAGTCACACTGCGTGTTTTTGATTTCCAGATCATGATTTCATGCAGGGTGTCCTAACTGCCGTAGTGCCCCAAAGAAGATATCGTGTTTGGAAATTCAATCCTAGCTGCGAAATGAGGAACATTTTTCGAAAGCAAGTTTGTTTGGCAAACATTGGCAAAAGAGAAGGTCGACTTCGGAGATAAACAAGTGGTTAGGATATAGGCAAAAAGAACTTAAATTTTACCTCGAAACACTTTCAAATCAAATATAGCTGTTTAGAAGATATAGACGATACAGAACAAGTTAATCAGGGTATTCAAGCCAAAGAGTCCCTAAAATATTATATTGTTCTCTATCGTTACGGGAAACAATAGAATCATTTTATTTTACAAGAAATTCTAGATCTAGGTTCCTTATAAACTGATTCCTTATAAAAAATCGTGTATTAGGTCTTGATGAAGATGATTCCGTAAGTCAATTCTTGGAAAACATTCTCCGGAAGGAAGTATATCCAAGCTCAGTTGACTCTCTTGTTTTATCCAGTAACCGATAACAGATGCGTGAAAAATTTTATGATTGTGTTATCAAAAGACCCAATGAGCCCTCCTGGTTATCACCAGATTGGCTGTGTAGCATCTCGTAAACTTAGACATGCGATGTACGGTTACACATTGTTGGAGTTCGAGAAACTAAGAGCGCGCACATTGCAATAAACAATTGATGAAACAGTAGATTGTAGCTCGAGATAGAGATACACAAAGAGTGCTCGAGAAATCACAGGAACAACGAGTAAAAAATCATTGTTTTCAAGAAACCTAATTTGCCCTCCAGGTTATCACCACACTGGCTGTGCAGCAATTTTTAAAAGTAGGCAACATACCCTGTACGTATCTTTGCATATCTAGCCACATTTTGCCATTTTAAAAAATTTTATGTTCTCACTGTATATCTCATGTAATTTTATATTTCATTTTTCATTTTAAGATTGATATTGCTGGAGCAGTAAAGAAGTCAGCCAAAGGAATCAGTAGTGGATTCATCAACGGAGCTGCCGCAACACTGATTGTTTCAGAAGACCCCCCCCCCCCCCCCCCCCACTTGTCTCTCGGCAAGCCACGGACCGAAAGGATGAATTTTTCAGCCGTTTATCACCAGCAAGATGTCAAACGAAATCGTTGTCGCTTCTCGGCCTTTTGGCTAAGATCAAAGAATGAGAGGCCCGTCAAGAAGACCAAAGATTCATGGTTTGCAGTAGCGTAGCCAGGGGGGGGCAAGGGGGGGCGACCGCCCCCCCAATGATCAAAAAGTTGGTGTCTGAGAAAAGCCCAAATCTGCAATAAAATCAGCACCTCAGGGGGGGGGATAGGTTAATCATAGATTTAAACAAAATTATTCCTATAGGAATTTCTTTACTCATAAGATATTTGGTCAGTCACGTAAGCACATATCCTGACAGCGTCTTCAAGATAATTAGGGCCTTCAGTGCAATTTTTATAATCGACCACACCAGTTACTTTTGTTTGAGGGTCATCCCTTCCTTGTTGGGATGGGTTTGGAAGAGTCAAAATGCCTTGTGATTCATGAGAATTGTTTGTGCTATTGTGATTCCACTGGAAACCGTTGTCTTTTCAAAAGACATCGCATTGTTTCTTAGCGTTAATTTATCGCTCTCATGGTACGTCTTTTTTGAATAAAACCTAGTGAAAGCGAGGACATTCATTTTGGTTTTTTTAGTTTGGATGCGTATCTCCTCGTGCTGTGTACTTTGCTAGGCTTAGTGTCATGTCAGAACTAATGTCAGAAACAGAGATGCCAGCTGATTTATCTTCATATACGTTTGACCCCTGATTTCCCATTCCAAGTAACAGAATACACTTTTTCTATAAGAACAATTTTATAAGAACACGAGCCTAAATTTTGGCCACAACTTAACAACAAGCAAAGAACAAACTGAGACTGATAATTTTTGGCTCAATATGAAAATTTTACGAAATAACCATAAGACTGGAAAATAATTACAAAACAAGCTGATGCACAGAACACAGATAATGCCAGATGGTAAAGAGCGTCAAACTTTAAAACAATGAACACTACTGATAGCAAAAAAGGCTTCCAAACCAATGGTAAAAGGAAAAACAATTTACGAATATTTCAGGCTGAAAGTAGAGGAATATTTAAGAACAGCCAGCTTCAAATCATATTTACTGGTTGTTATGAAAAAAAGAGTGTACCAAGAAATCATGTTATTGCGAAAGGACCAATACAACCAATGCACTGTGCGTTTCCATATTTGCAATGATTAGAATGAATTTATATCTATTCCCAGTATTTTGATGACTTGATTCTACAATTATTAAAATCGATTTTGATACGATTTCTAGTATTTTCGGTGACTTGGTTGTAAAGTTAAAAGTTAGCAAACTTCAAAATTACCCCTGGGTTAATACCAGAGCTGGTGCATTAGCAACAGTGGATTATGTTGTTAAAATATAAACATGACAATGTCAGCTATTACCGAAGATTGCTGACCAGCACACAAACACACAACGTAATTGAACGTTGAACAGACTGCTTTTTCTAAAGTGACTTGGCCATTATTATAGAGTTAAACTTTCAATTGAAAATAACACTGTGAACTCTCTCGGAACTTATGAATCATCAAGGGATCCCTTGGTAACAATCTCTTGATGAAATTGTGTGCTTGTGTGTAATCCTGTGAAGTTGCAGATTACGCTTTCAATTTTGCACTATACTTTGCACCATTGCTGGCAGCTCCAGTTTTGCCCTGACAGCAAATATAGAGGTTGTTGTTTTATACCTTTGCAACCAGGTCGCAAAAAATTCTGAAAATTCATACCAAGATTTAATCCTATTAATGTAGATTAAGAGAATAATGATTTTTAATTTGAATCAGCTTGCGTAAGAGGTTTTTGAATCTGTTGCGTTTCTTTGGGACACTCGGTACGTAACACAAACTTATTATCAAAACTTAAATTTGTCGCTCAGAAGGTTTGCTTTCGATTGGAACTAAAGTTTCAATTGAACTTTTTAAAGAAACATTTCTTCTTCGTGTCCCTCAAATTAGATTTTCCTTCATGTTTCATAAAAAAGGGTTATCACCTTTCAGCTTTGAAAATATTAAAGTACTGAATATTGAAGCCCAGTAAACGTCACCACATACAGTTCCTCTAAGCTTAAATGTTAAGTATGCCTTGTGCTTGGCATAATTCTATCACAAAATAGTCAATTATTAGGACTTTTCTAACTAATCATTCTAGAGTGGTCTTTCAAAAAGGAATGTTCTCCGACGTTCTGAAGGGCGTGGCCCAAAAAAATTTGTGTGGCCCCCGGACCCCCATTCTTCGCTCGCTATCTTGCCCCTCCAAAGTTATGACCCTGGCTACGCCACTGATGGTTTGTTATTTATTGAATTTTCTTACTCTATTATTGTTACTCTTTCATTTAGAAAGTGAATTTTGCAAGAGCTGTTAAGATAACTTTATCTTACAATGATGGATCGATCTATGATGTGAGGTTTCCGAAGGCCTTGTTTCCTCACTCAGTAGACTGAAACCGTACACGGCTAGCACTTAAATCACTGCTAAAGATATTTACGAAGATATTTTGATGGTCAGCAAAGTGAAGTGGAATGGTTTTGCAAGAAACCATTACAATATAAACCCGAATGATATAAGAACCTTCGTCAAATAAAAACTTGCCCCTTAACTCTTACTCATCCTGAATTTGAAAATGTTTCTTATTTGAGAACTATATGTCTCTCAACGAGGGGCATATCATATAAAAATTGTACGAGATTTTTGTGATTTTAAAAATCACAGGGATTTTTTAGTGATTTTGGTGATTTTTATGTGGTTTTTGTGTGATTTTTCTGTGATTTTTTTTATTTTCCTGTGATTTTTTCAAAAAGTGTACGAGTGATATGCCCCTCATCTCTCAATGTAAGACAGAATCTGTAATTCGTTTTTTTTAAACCCTGAACAGGGGTTGCCTTCCAAAACTCTCCTTTTGGTTTTCTCTCTAAAATGAAAAATAACGGCCTTTGCACAATAAATTTTCAAAAAGCTTTAGGGACCTCGTACAAGAACCAGTAAGAACCTTTCAGTCCATTTTCATGAAATTTGTCCTTTAAATAAGAACCGAGACAACCTGGTTCAAAAACGTTAGGTTTATATGCAGGTTTTAACAGTTTGGTGATTATCCGACGAGCTACCAAACTCAAAGCAAACAACACCGCCTTCTAGAAGTCGACTATATCGAGATTTTTAGAACCAATTTATCGGTTAAAATTTGAAACTTGGCATCAAGGCAAACTTGAGTTGAAATTTCAATATTCAACACCAGGTTGAAATTTCCTGGCGTAAGTGAGACATTTTCTCAAAATTAAAATGGCGAATCACAAAGAAATTAACGGGAAAATTTCTTATAAGTAATTAAAACACAATATGAAAGAGTCGACTAGGGACACCAACCAATTTGGGTTCCTTTTCGGAATTAGCAGACGCAGATGAAACACAAGAGAAAAATATGAATGCGCAACTTTAACAAAATATCACTCGTAAACAAAGTATCCTCGAAAAACGTTTTAAAGTACAAATATACATTTGGCGTTGGGCATAAATAAAATTGAGGATTCTATAATCTTTTTTGTACATTCTTAAACATTGAAGTAAACGAAAATTTGAAGCTCTAAGACGTTAATTATCAATTAAGAAATTCAAATAGATGTAAATTATAAGTTTCAAATATTTTAATACCCGATAGACCAGAGAAAAGTATAGACGTTTGGCGATTTTCAAAGATACGCGTGGAAATTATCATGAATTTATTCTCTACTTGTTGGTAGTAGAATGATATAGATCATGTAAAATAGATGAAGAGTACCAATTAAATCGTTCAACAAGTATTACTATTTTTATATTAAGTTTTATGGCAAAAGAAATTTTGACATTGAATAGAAACCTTGACTATGCCTGGTCAAAATTTCAACAATATGCAATAACTTTGCTTTAGTATGGTATCAAAAACATCTCTTAAGGAACAGAAAGTTTAAAAGTGCTTACAAGGATTCTCGCATTGCCTTCCCCCAGGATTATAGCATGCTGGAAACAGCATATGAACTAACATGTTGACTTGGCAAGGTCGAAAAAAATACATTCATCTGCGGAAATTTGTTGCAGTAAACTCACTGAAGATAAATGAATTTAGAAAAACATGATATCAAATCCTCAAAAAAGCATCATAATCTGGTTTTGTCATATTTGCTTTTGTCTTATGCCAACACCTAGGTACAAACTTAACGATCATTTGCACAATTTTGGAGTACTTTTCAAATCAGCAAAAGTCTATATTTTCTTCTGTTTGAGCCCTAAGATTTCAATAATTTTACGTAATCATTCCCACACATCATGTCCAGCATTAAGAAATTAAAACCAATTTAATAAGACCGCCCGCACTTGTCAGGAAATTATTGCGATTCATTTATTAATTCGGACCAGCCGATTTACAACTCAAGAAAAGTTTTTAACGAAAAAAGCACTAAATCAACCACGTGCGCCTGAAAACCTATAATATTTGACTGGCTATTTTTTTTTTCTCACAGGCATGTAGGCCGAGATGGCCCTTAATCGTTTACAATGCATACGTGGCTAAATACAATTTTAAGAACAAAATTAACTACTACAATGTCTTACTAGATACAAAGCTTTAGGTAAATCAAAAATAGCAAAACCAAATTAAATAAGCAGCTACAAGAAACAGATAAAGGTTATTAAATACTGTAAACGGAACAATTTTATCAGAATTAACGGAATCACGTTTGGGGTAGATTAAAGGTTCTATTTTGGGTATTTGAATGTGCTATAGAAGATCCTGAACAGGTCGATTGCAAATATTAAAATCTAAATTCTTTTCAGAGGAGCTAATAATTGAAAACAAGTTTTTTTGCGATTCCTCCTTATCCAATTTCTTCAACAGAAAATAGCTTTCTCTAGCTCTTCAAAAATCATTAGCCCTGCCAGCAGAAAAACGATTTTTTGAATCAAGCATACAGACGCACACAAAGAGTCCAATGATATTGTAGATTTTGTTGTGTTAATATGTTTTCTGCTTTTCATTTCATATTTTCTTGTTTAGAATCGGAAATTCTAAGTGATTTAAAAAGATGAGTTTAAATTTCCTCTTCAGTAGTGTTTGCTAAATCGCTTGTTAAAACAACTTTTTTTCGCTTAGAAAAGCCATGAAAATACTTGATAGATAGTTTGGCTCTTCTTCGATTAATATCATAATCATGACCTATAAAAGATTGTACTTCCCTAAAGGAAAGCTAAGAAGTTTGTTCATTCCAGGTAGAAATTATCTGTGTAAGGCCTTGAAAATTGCTTATCAACCGAATGCAAGGTTTTCCATAGGCCGTCAAAGCTCATGCGTTTTTTTTGGCACACCCAATACATTAAGAGGATATTTCGAATTCATGTTTTCCAAGCCTGAAAAAAATTTTAAATTTAAAGTTTAGGGTCTGAAAAATAAAAAACGATAAAATTAAATCCATTTAAAACAAATATTAGAGAAATTCATCTCTCAAAACTCTTAAAACAGTGTTGAAACACACTTAATATGCACAATTAGAGCTGCACATTCATACCTCAAAATATTTGCTTTATACTATCTCACTGATAAGGTGGCTGCAAAAACTTAGGAATTTATCAATTTATCTAATTATATTTTACTGAGAAATTTACAAACTCGTTAATTTTGAATATTTAAAAGCATACAATTTTACCCTTATCCACGTTAGCTTTTCTAAAACTAGAATTTTGAAGGCAGAGTACATTTTTTTTGCTTTCCCCTATAAAAAGCCTGCTTAGCCATATTCGTTTGAGAGGGACAGTCAGGAAACTAAAAGTGCTGAAAATCTTTCTAATTTTCATTCTTTCCTACTGTTAGTGTTCAATCTAGTTCTGCCCTAACTAGCACATGAGTCACACCGCTTGGTTAATTTTTCATTGTTTCTAATTGTTTGTGCGTGCAATCTCGTTCTGCTTTTCAAGTTAGGTAGCAGGAGCAATGAGGAATTCAATGGCCATCATTGTTTCACTGTCTCGACTATCTAAAGTTGGCACAAGCCTAAAAAGTATGACACTATCAAAAATACTATTTTCACCTTATTAAATAAGATAACCTAGTTTTCCCAATGACATACATTCTTTAGAAATTTGTTTTGAAATAACTTCTTTGCATTGACATTGGCTAAATCTAAAAGCGTGCATTGCAGAAGAGCTTTTTTAAGCAGGGGCAAATTTTTTGAGACATTCTGTGAGAGCATGATTAGTAAAAGTCAAGAGGTCTAAGAGGACATAGCTCATCATAGTTTAAAAAATTGCTGTGGGTGAAAAATACACATATTTTGTGGATCAGGGTTAAATTGATGCAAAAGCCAGTCTCTGGTCTTTATAAAAAGCATGAAATAGTTAATTTACACCTTCAAATAAATAAATATTTCTTAAGCCGCAACAGGAGTCACAAGAATTAAAAATGTGAAAATCCAGAAGAAGCTATACACGTTTGCTGGCCAATTTGAAACAAATATTCTGTTGGATACATTAAAGGTAACTCCAACCTTTCCCAAATAGACCAACTTGGGTATGGTGATTTGATGAAAATTTCTGCTGTTATGGTTTTCAGAGATAAGAACAATTATTTCAGATATACCTAAGATGACAGAGTTTTGCAGAGAACAGAGGAAATAAGTTCCAGCCTATTTTTCCTTTGGCATGCCAAATAATTAACACATCTTTCTAGTAGGCCAACAAGAGCTTCTCCTTGGTATTATTGTGATA
This sequence comes from Pelagia noctiluca, assembly GCA_963924455.1. Lineage (NCBI taxonomy): Eukaryota > Metazoa > Cnidaria > Scyphozoa > Semaeostomeae > Pelagiidae > Pelagia > Pelagia noctiluca. The sequence goes on along the minus strand of OZ004324.1, from coordinate 3,723,843 downwards.
TTCCACTGTATAATCCCTTGTATTCCAGGGCTACTTTCAGCAATATGACTTCTTTATTCCATCCCTTGTAGTTTTAAAGTAGAGATAGCTATGTTTGGAAAGACTGTTCTTTCAAAAATTGTTTCAGAAATTTTCAAAACTTTACCATGTTTATGTTGGTCTATTTGATGTCGATAAAAGATGTTTTTAATGTGTTTCCAACAATTTTGGTTTTTGGCTTGTTAACTATGTCAAGCTTTTTCTGGTGCATATGATAAAATACACACCTCTTTGAAGATCTATATGTGGGACTGCTCCTTTATTTCTTCTTCATTGGCTTTGTGGCATATTTATCCTTTTCCTGGGTTTGAAACTGGTCTTCTATTGCTCATCATTTTGTTGAATCTGCATTGTCATCACATGTCCTTGCACCTTATTTAAAGTGCTGTCTCCATTGTTTCTTGCACATCTACTCCATCAATGGGCTGACAGATGAGGGGCTGCTGACTCTCTACATTGCCAGGTCGTTGTTCAACTTCTCGCATGAGATTCACTATGTCTGCCTGTTGCCTTTTTATCACCTTTCGGTCCTTGAATTTGCATACTCCAACTGAAAGAGAACAAATCAAAAATGTTTATAGCTTGAGTAAAATACAGAGAAACATTGCAGGCCCAGGGAATTTTGGCAGGAAAAAGTAATTTTTTTCAAGATTTTTCTATTTTTGATTGAGCAAACAGTGATTTTGATTTTTTTGTTCATGAAAGTTTATTCATTCTATGAGATAACTTAATTCTCAGGAATCTGAAAATCTCCTAGCTATGTTTCAGGTATTGTCTTCCAGGCTCACCTTATTATTCTTTTCACGTTTTTATTATAATTATGCAAATTCTTGTAGTCTTTTCTTTTATCAGTATAAATTCGGCCTATTTATTCTTATCAATTTGGGGTAAGGAGTATTGTGCTACTGCAAAACTCTTAATGAATTTAAGGGTTGATCCACAATACTGGATAAATTACTTACAGATTATCAGGCTCAAAACAGCAACAAGTGAGATTACAACAATGTAATACCATTTATCTGGAAAGAAAATGAAAATATACAAATAAATTCTGACATGATTGAGCAATCACAAACATGATTAGGGGGCAATCATAAAACAGGCTTGTCGAGATGCTGTAATTTAGCCTTGTTTCCATATTGCCGTAACTACCTTGGTTAGCCTGGGTTAGTCAGCAGCATTGATGATTTTACAAGAGGGAATTCATCTCTTAAAAGATTACAGTGGAGTAGGGATGGATCCAGAAAATTTGGAAAGGGGGTAGGTGGTTTATGGGGGTGCTAATAAATTATATTTAACAGAAATATCAAGAATTATCTACTGTAAAAACCCATATCTTAGAACCTAAAAATTAAGAACCTGTTAGCCTAAGATTTTTAAGTTTTGATCTTATTTCAAGGGTATAAATGACAAAGTTTAGGTTTATAAGTTGTTTATTTTTACCAATAGTAATTATGGTAGTAAGGGACAGTTTAAATTCCTTTAAACAAGCATTTAGCACAATCACTGCAACTGTCTACTACAATTTATTTAAGAACCTGTTTAGGCTAACTCCTAAAAATGTAGGTTCTTAGTTGCTGGTTTATACTGAACATTCTTTTTTCTATAAGAACAATTTTATAAGAACATGAGCCTCAGATTTTGCCAAAACTTAAGAACAAATTGAAGCTGACTATTAATTCAAGGTAAATATTAGAATTTAAAGAAATAACCAGGAGACTGACAAATAATTACAAAACAAGCAGTTTGATAGAACACTGGTCAAGTGAGTCCATATTTGAACCAATTAACACCACTGATAGCAAAAACAGGCTTCTAAATGATTATAAAATAAGAACAATTTAAGCACACTTCAGGCTGAAAATAGTGGAATATTTAAGAACACTTCACCAATTTTACTGATTCTCATAAAAAAGAATGTATTCAAATGGGCACCAAACTTCCGAAAAGTTGAACTTTAGAAAGAAAAAAATTCTTAAACAGCAAAGAACTTGTGGTTATGGAGGAAGGTTCCAGAATATTCTTCATTCAAGCTAACAATTATGTTTTCAGGTGTTTCCCCTTATGGTGAAGGGAAAATCCCTTTTCCTGTGGTCAAATTTTATGTCTTATTTGGAAGAAATAAGAACTGTAAAAGCGGTTAATTAGCCAAGTTTTTAAAACAAGCCACAGCTAACCATTTTAAAGAATATCAAAATTTTGGGAAATACAGTTACCATAAGACTAAGCAATAAATATAAAACAAACAGATTAGCACTAGCTGCTCAACAAGGTGTCAGTGGTCAAGAGATTCAAAATTTGCAACAATTAACACTACTAATAGCAAAAGCAGGCTCTTAAATTATCACAAATTAAGAACAAATCAAGAAACTTTCAGTCTGAAAATAGAGATATATTAGTAAAGCCAGCCTTAGAGAGTACTCAACTGATTTTTATAAAAAAAGGAGTGCCTAATGTAATGGCGTACACTCTTTTTTTTATAAGAATATCTAATTTTTTTCTGAGCCTCAATATTCTTAATTTTTTGCTATTTTGAGCCTCGGAATATTCTTAAATTATTCTTACGGCAGAAAACACGGATATAGCAATAAATTGTTATTATTGTCATAAATGCCAAGAAAGCACACCTAAAGCATTACATATATGGTAGATAACAGAACAATATATCCTTATTTCCTGTAAAACAGAGAGCTCATCGACACTTGCATCAAAATTTGGGTGAGTGTATTTAAACCATTCCCAGTAAAAAGCACACCAATTCAGAAGTAAAGGAACACTCGCTAAAATTTTTTTTCCATAAGATCTGAGCCTCGCAATATTCTTAAAATATTCTTAAATTTCACCGATTTTGAGGCTCATTATTCTTATAAAATTTATTCTAAAAAAAAAAAGAGTGTAATTATGAAAAAGTGGAATATAAATTGAAATGAGCGTGTAATCAACCTTTAAATCCGGAATTCAAGCAAATGAATGATAAATAAGCAACTAAAATGTAGAAAGAAAATCGGTATTCCATTTTTTCTAGAATATTCCATCCGAAGTTTTTGCTGGCTGCGAAATAACTCCGTTGGGTCTTTTTATAGTAATGACGTAATTATAAAGTAAGCAGAAAACAGTGAAAAATGGAGTGAAACACCGTGTTTAGACAAATTCAGATAAAAGTGAAAAGAAATGAAAGGAAATTGGAGTAAATCGAGAAATAATAAACAATGAGACAATGCATCAAAATTGTAAATACTAAAATAGAAATTGTGGGCGGATTGGTGGGCATTTAACGATGACGTAATCCTTCGCATCGAAAATATTCACCACTGAAAACTAATCTTAAGAATTTAAAATGAAAGATGAAAAGAATATTTTGCTCACTTACCGTTAGATGTTGAATCTATTTGGTTTTTCATGGAATTTTTCGACTTTTTCGCATTTATTTCCTCTGTTTTTGTCGTGGTCCTCAACAACGGCCTAGGCCATCTTGTGGGTCGGGCCTTCGTCTCTTCTTTGGTTGAAGTGGTAGGCTCTTTTTGAGCACAACAAGTTTTCGAACATCTTTCTAAATCTATTTCGCTCATCGATACACTCTGACAGTAGGAAATTCCATTTTCATAACATGGATACTCCATCTCTTCCATGTCTTTGACCCCTTTGAAACTCCGACGAGGCTTTCCATCGAAGTAATTCGTCACACATATGATGGATGACTCCGTTTCAGACACTTCTTTTATCGTGTTAAGAGAAGCGAGCCAAGGTCTGCAAACCAAGACAAAAAGTGCGACAAGAATTTTTTGCATCTTGTTGATGGCCTCCTCGATTGTAACTGATAATAAACTGTCTTTCATTAGCCATCTCCACCCATATATGAGACTGGAAACCTAACCTGGCACATTTGCGGATTTCCCTACAGCGAATTCACTTGTAGATGCACCACTGAGCTCAGTCATGACGTCAAGCCTTTCATGACGGGTGTCCTTCTTTCAACGGTCCTTTAATTCTGCCCACTGCTAAGCAGAGTTTATATTCGTTCTTTTCTGACGTATTACTCTGTTGAGCGTCAGACGAAAAGCTTAGGTTATCTATGTGTTCGTCTCGCTATGTTTCCGATATTTCTGGTAATTTCAAAAAGGAATTGATTACTGTATTTTGTTATATTGTTTTTTAAACAAAAGAAAACAAAGTAGCATTTAAGAAATATCGTTTTCGAGATGATTTGAGACTTTTAAGAAACTCCAGTACTAGAAAGACATTTCCAAAGAAACTTCTTTAATGATGGCTAGATACAGGCATAGATATTCTTAGGGGCGTAGCTACTGAGGGGTGGGAGGCTATGTCCCCTCTGTACCAGACTCTTGTGGTCTAAAAAAGGTTCGAGTAAATTTTCCGAACTATGTTTGGGACTGGAGCTTTGAAATAGATTTTGGACTTTAGGCAAATCAACTTTAAAGTACTACAGTTAAATTCAAAACGTTTGATCTTTCTGACACACTTTTGTTAAGATAAATTGCATGAAACTTTCAGTTTTCATTGAGATTTTGATTTATTTAATTTTCGAACAACTTGAGAAAATCCAGCTCTGAAAAGCAAAAAATGGATGTGACTATGTAGATTGCCCAGAAGTTTGTAAATGTTCCACCCCCTATCCCAGAAATCTCCAGTAGGGGCTCCCCTACCTCGACAGACCTCGAAAGACCTCAACAGAAAATTTCTGCAGTGTAGTACCATAGGGAATCATCTACATGTGGCAGCTATACAGATGACTTTCTGGCGGGAATTGTTTTAAAAACGTCAAATGGAGAAGGATATTGTGTAAGGCAAACTATTACTATGACACAATACACAGATCACATGCACATGACTTTGAATGACGCACATGCACATCCACAATGAAGGTAAAGAATTAAACCACTCAGGAGTCCTTTTCCAGTTCTGGGTTTTATGCTTAGATATTCAAAGCCATCATTAAGGGGTTACATAGTCTCGTAAGGTTAACCGAACCCTAACACCAATACCATAGAAATAGAAGGGAAGTAAAGAACTTCCTTCTATTTTTACAACTACACTCTTTTTGTCATAAGAACCAGTAAATTTGATTTGAAGCTGCTAGCTGCTCTTGAATATTCCTCTATTTTCAGCCTGAAATGTTCTTAAATTGTTCTTACTTTATAATAATTTGGAAGCCTGTCATTGCTATCAGTTTTGTTAATTGGTTCAAATGGGGACTCTCTTGGCTATCTTATATATCTGTGTGCAGTCAATTTGCTTGTTTGTAATTATTTATCAGTCGCTTGGTTATTTCGTATAATTCTTATATTGACCTTGAAATGGTCAGCTTCGGTTTGTTCTTAAATTGTTCTTAAGATTTGGCAATATCTGAGGCTCGTATTCTTATAAAAGTGTTCTTATAAAAAAGAGTGTAATACCAACTCTAATCGTGACACCAGCTCTACAATGCAGGACTTTGAGTATTTAGCATAAAACCCAGAACTGGAAAAGAGAGTTAGGGTATATCACACGTTGGAGGTCTGGATCCAAATTTACCATTACATTTCCACCTCCCGGGCAATGACGTAGGAGACCAAGAACCTGACGCAGGAGCCCCTGGTGGCACTGGGAACATGATAAGGAACACTCATTACACGCTTTTTTATAAGGAACCATTTATAAGGAAACCTACAAGTAGAAGGTCGAAAAACTTAGAAAAACTTAAGGGACTTCTACTACTAAAGGTCAAATCACTAGGGAACTTGATAATTTTCAATATGCTCATCTTTGGAATACAAGACAAGTGAAGTTGTTCAATACAAAGTTTGGAGAGTTAAAGTCCTATTCGAAGACGGGACCAAAGACTATATGACAATTTTATGACTCTAAACTGACATGTTTTCTTTTAACGAGTCTATTACAAAATGTTGAATTTTAATGCTTTTCTTGCCTCGGTACTAATCCCTATCAGCTGGTCTCAAAACGCACGCATATTTTTGTAAGTTGCTTTATAAGCAAAGCATAGTACTCGACAAGATAAAAACTGAGGCACTTCTAATACTGGATAGAGGAATGTTAAGCAATTTGAAAACTTTAGTTCTGATCCAATTGGCAGTAAAAACCGTGCAGCAGCAATAGAGAAGTAGGTTTTACTAGATATTAGTACCCCAGCACACTTTTGTATGCAAGATACCAGCGAAATTTGTTGTACAGAACCTTGTGAAATAATATTCTAAGAAACAACTCTCCAACTTTAAAAAGCTAAGCAATTGCTAAGCAATGTTGAGTACTCAATTTTGGTCTCTAGCGAAGCAATTATAAGTACTGAGCTCGAGCTTAGATTACTTATAAAAAATGCGTGTACACTCTTTTTTGTGAGAAATGTGAATATTCAGGGGGCTCCTTTTCGTACACTCGACATATCTTTATATATGTATATTTTGCTGAATTCATAATGAATATAATATTGTACACAGATATCATCATACATATTCGTGTATTTATAGTCTTGTTCTTATAGAAAAAGAGTGTAATCAGCAGTGGCGTAGCTGAGGTGTGTGGGGCCCTCAGTGAAGTAGGAGGTCTGAGGCCCCTTGTTAGTAAGTTTTTCAGTTGGGGGCCCCTTAGGGGCCTCATATCCGTGGGGGCCCTTAGTGGTTCGCCCTAAAGGTAACCACCGTTGGCTACGCCACTGGTAATCAGGAAAGTTAACTAAGAATGAAATATACAGGCGTATTCGATATTTACCCGATCAATAGGAAGTTGTTCAAAGAAATTCATTTTCTTCTCTCAGTACTTCATTTCTCCCAGTAATTCATTTTGGGGAATATAGATATCCGCAAATTTCGCGACTAATTCGGTTACATACCAAAACGATGAAACGCGATTAACAGCAATGGTAGAAATTACTATATAACGGAATGAAAGCTCAAAAATGATTTTAATTCTATAATTACTTACATACCGAAACGCAAATCCGCGAGTATCACATTTTAGATACTCGCGGAAGGTCATTTCGGTATGTATAAATAATGATTTTATTACATACCGAAACGCAAATCCGCGAGTATCACATTTTAGATACTCGCGGAAAGTCATTTTGGTATGTATAGATAATTATTATATTACATACCAAAACGCAAATCCGCGGGTATCGTACACGCAGAAAAGAATTTTGGTTTACTCTTTTTTTTTAATAAGAAACCGTTAATAGGAAACTGTAGGGCTAGATTTTCAAAACTTAAGAAACTTTAGCAGGAGTTTGTGTGTGAACCAAAAAATTTAAGAAACTTTTTATATTTTTCTTACCGAGAAAAAAATGTCCCACTTCAGTCCCACAGAATTGAATGCAGTTGGTATCATTTATAACATATTTTAGCTGTTTGCAATTAAATTTACATCAATCTCTACTTCTCTACATCAAATTCATATTTGGTAGTGATAGAAAATAAGAAACGACGGTATATGAAGGATAATTAGGCTTTTATTTTAAGATCTTTTTAAGAAACTAAACTTTCCGTACCATCATCGGGTTGAAAGCTAAGAAACTCTGATACAAAGATTTAGCATATTTTCTTTTAAAGAATGAGCGTATGTACTTCAATTTGTGTATACATACCGAAACGCAAATCCGCGAGTATCACATTTTAGATACTCGCGGAAAGTCATTTTGGTATGTATAAATAATGATTATATGTACATACCGAAACGCAAATCCGCGAGTATCACACGCAAAAGATAATTTGTGTATGTAGTTCAATTTATATGTACATACCGAAACGCAAATCCGCGAGTATCACATTTTAGATACTCGCGGAAAGTCATTCTGGTATGTATAAATAATGATTATATGTACATACCGAAACGCAAATCCGCGAGTATCACACGCAAAAGATAATTTGTGTATGTAGTTCAATTTATATGTACATACCGAAACGCAAATCCGCGAGTATCACACGCAAAAGACAATTTGGGTATGTATGTAGTTCACTTTATGTATATATATACCGAAACGCAAATCCGCGAGTATCACATTTTAGATACTCAAGAAAGTCATTTTGGTATGTATAATGATAATTTTACTACTTACCAAAACGCGAATCCGCGAGTATCACATATCAACAATGAAACAGGGAGAACCAAAAATCATGGGGGGTTGAGATTGTTTTCAGCAATTAATGAATTGGGGACATATCAGTTATGTGTACAAGGGTACAGAGATGTATCAGCAGCATGTTATCAGAGGGGGACATCTCATAAAACATCACTTAAAATAAAATTATCGTTATGAAGTTGCAGCAAAACTCTTTATCGGTGTCTTCCTTTCCTTCAAATCAGGGGCATAGAAGCATCTAAATTTTTTTGGGGGGGAGTATCACAGGCAGGAGAGAATTCCGGTATATAGTTCAACTTATACATACACACCAAAAAAAATCCCACGCATAAAGCTGTTGGGTAACTAAAAAAATTCCTTTTAGTAAGGTACCTAAACCTAATATGCCTTCCTTTATTGCTTTACACTTTTTCCATAAGAAAACCCGTCAATAAGTAACCAGTGCTGGAATGAACAAAACAGTACTACATTCAACAGAATACTAAAATCTTCTAGCTTCATCGAGAACTGACTTTCTTAGAAACAGGGGCGTGCTGGAAGCAAAAAAGGGCGCGGTAAAAATTAAGTTTAGTGCCAAATTCATGGTGATGCCATAAAGATAAAGAGAGCCACATACAAGCAGTTTTTAGGGGCCCACTAGGAAATTTCCCAGTATCCCGGTGGACAGCACACCCTTGCTTAGAATTGCCTAATCATTAAAAGATTCGTGTAAAATAAAAAGCTTCCAGACAAAAAGTCCTACGAATTCAGAAAATAGTGAATGTTGGAATTAAGAGAGCCATCTTGGCCTATGAATGTTTGTTCAAAACAGGTATTTTCCAGGAGGCTGAAGAGCAACCCCTTGTGATGCGGATTTGTTGTCGATCGGTCAATATCTTATTTACGATACCTATAAGAAACTGAGAAACTTAACTTCCGTCATTAGAAATACGTTAATTAGGAATCCAGAAACCTCCAGTGCGGTACCTAAACCTAATAGAAACGTGGGGCAAATCACTCCCTTGAATCTCGTAATCTTTCCCAAACATCATAAAAATCCGTAGAAAATATTTGGAAATTCTTTTGTTCTTAAAAAATATCGTACCCTTCGTGGGAAAGTGAAATGCCCCTCGTTTAGTGCTTGAATTAACTTAACTTAATTCAACGGTAGCCAAAGACTTAATTTGGTTTTCTTATAAAAAAACTGAACTGATTGTCACTAAATCAGACTCTGTTCTGATTGGACAATACAGACAATATTGTAGTTGAAAATAGCTCCAAATCCTCATCAACGTGCGATTCTCATGGTTGAATAAAGAACAAAGAAGTAATAGGAAATCCGAGACCATTACCAACCACTTGTACCACTCGACTGAAATGGTGCATTAGGATTAATTTGAAATTCGAACAGCAATTAGCGAGACTCGTTTAGACAAAGGACTGATAGATATTGTAACATTTCAGACACAAGGGCGGAAAAATAAATGTACAATACACATGGACTTTTTTGAGCCCCAAAATTTCCTAAAGTGGACCACTTTGATAAGTCAAAACTATGAAATTAGGTATTACAGGGAACGATTCATTTCTGAATGAACTTACTGTGAAGGCAAAAATCGATTAGGCGTCTCGTCTCAAAATCTATTCATCTAGAAGAAAACTTCATTCAAAACTGTCTTTGTTCCCTTGTCCTTTGTTCTCTTTTGGGAGGTAGAGACAGCTGGAAAGGACGCTAGGCAAGCAGCTATAAAAGGGGTTTCGACACCCACGTCTGTCACTCGGGCAGCAATCAAGGAGAAGGTAGGAACGTTAAGGGAAAAGCTTCAATCTGATTGGGGATCTGGAATGGTTGGATATACTCAGAATCGAAGAAGAGTGGAAAAGAAAATGCTTTAATTTTTAAGTGTTTTATCTTATGTGAATACTCTTGCATGTTGCGTAAGAAAGAGTTTCTTAATTTTCTTAAAATTTGAGTATCTAGAAGGCAAATTTTCTCAAAGTTATGTTATTTTATATACACTAATTTTCACCAGAAACGCGTTTATAAGATACCGTGAATGTTCAAAATAAAGTAAATCTATTTAGTAGACTTTTTTGTATGAAACAAAGGAGAAACGTTTTATGATTACCTTATAGTAAAGACGTTTAAAATCCCTACATGCCTTATATCGGCAACTCATCTCATCTCATATCACCTGGTACTTTTACTGGAATAATGGCAGGGGGAGATATTATAAGATTAAACCTCATGTTTTTCAAGTCAACAGAAAGTCAAGGGAAATAGGTTTTGGAGTTCAGAAACTTGATAAGAAACTTTTCGTACCATATTTTGGGTGGAAGGTAAGAAACTTGGTTCCAAGATGTAGTATAGCTCCTTTTTAAAAGAGGTGTGAAAGAAATTTTAAATTTTTATCAGGCGTGGTACTCAAATCCACAAAACCAAGGTGATGCCTTAAGAGTCGCTTACGGGTAGGCCCCTACACTCTCTCTAACATTAATATTCAGTAAATATCTCGGAATTGCCTATCAACTCTCCCCCAACAACGATGTTGCTCTTACTGTACCATAAGAATGATGTTTGATTATTGAAAAAAGCTAACCAAAACAGCCAAGGCTGGCCATTCTTAGCCAGGTTTTAGTAAGTTTGATATTTCTTGCGCTGCTTCTTATAAAAAGGGTGATTTAGTTTATGGTTGCAACCGCTCTAAAAATGTACTAAGGATACATTAGCCCATAATTTAGTTTAAAGAAAGTAAGCATACCCAGGAGAACATTTGTGCAGCACTTTAGAGGATGTTCAGTTCTGTAGAGGTAAACCGTAAGTACATTGAAGGGTATTCACCACTGTGAAGGGGTACCATCGGTACTGTGGGTATAAATAAGCAATCATTTCTTGTAGCTCAATGAAATGATGAATGCAGACATCGTGCAGTCTACGACGACATCAAGAGGTGTGATCGATGATGAACTGGTTGAGCTACAGCAAAGACCATTTGCAAAAACTCCTTCTTGTATGATATATAAAGGCGAATATGGGGGATGTTTAGTTGCAGTGAAAGAAATCTTTGGATCGATGCCTATTCGGGAAAAACGCAAATTGAAACAGGAGGCTGAAAGTCTTTCGAAGCTACAACATCAAAATATCGTAAAGTTTTATGGTGTGCTAGCAAAGAAAAGCAGTTTGGTTTTGGAATTCCTTCAGAAGGTTGAGATCATAGATGGCGAGGAAATATGCATACATGACGTGCGTGGCCTTCTTGATAATCTAGAAGATGGTCTGTGCTGGAAGGTTTGTTCAAATGCCCTTAATAGATATTTGCTAATAAGTATCTATACCTACATACGCCTTGCAAATGGGTATAGCTAATTATTTACCTGAGTCGTCGTACCTTATCAAACAAGTAAGGTAATAAATACCTTAACAAGTGGGCATCTGCAATTGTTACTTAGTGACCTTATTGTCTGGACCAAAACCTGTTGTCAGTCGATGTATGTTTGGCTTGCAACCCTTCAAAACTTGTGTATGCAGCAGGCATTGTTCATTTAAGATACATTGATTTATATTGTAGGTACGTTTGCAAATCATAGAGGATAGTCTTGAAGCTGTGTGCTATTTGCATGGATGCGGTATTGTGCATACAGATATAAAGGCGGCAAACTTTTTTCTTGGAGGCGAAAAGTCATCGGAGTATAAAGTAAAGCTAGGAGACTTCGGTGAGTCGGTGCAGGCTTGTGCGACAAGAGCCCAAACAACAGTCTCTTCCACGAGCAATGAGGATAAAATTACGGATGAAAGGTTTCGAGCTGGAACATTGCCCTTCAATGCGCCTGAATTATTCGGAGACAAAGTAAAGCCAACAAAACAAAGCGATATATATAGGTACGTATAATTTGTCATTTTTTAGACGGCAGTTATATTGGTGGTAGCTGGGTTGATGGCGAGGAAATTATGCTAGCACGCTCTTGCATCTTTAATACTTCTTTTTTTACCTAATTGGATCACTACTTTTTTAAACGTGGTAAAAAAGTGAATCATGATTTATTTGATTTTATAATTTTGGTATATATCTGGCTTGTACTTTGTATATAATTTTGTTTTTATTTTAACTCAGCTATCAACATAATGAGAGCTTTTTCTGAACGATAGTAAGATATATATTTGTTGCATAAATATGTTTGTTGCCAGTTTCACATCTCTCAAAAAGGAATTTACATTAATGGTATATATATATACATATGGGTAGAGAAAGAGGAATAATTTGGTCCCCTTTTTGTTTGAGTGGTGGCATACATCCACATAAGGTCTAACTGTTGTAAATGGAATCATTTCATTACATGCCATATTGGCAGCACCTTACCTATCATACCCTTGTTTATTGATCTCATTGCAAAATTGGTTTGTTGTAAGTTATACGAGCATGTACTGTCATATTAGTTAGTTATGCTAGACGAAGTTATGCTTCTCGTATCAATAATCTTTATCACAATTGGGTGGACCTAAATGGTGCGTAACTTCAATCCTTGATAGCTACGCCAATAGAAAGTTTAATATCTGATAAATCTGATAAATGTTTCTTTTATAGCTTCTCGATGTATCTGGTTGAAATTCTTTTGCCATCTCGTATTCCCCCTTGGGCGGATGACTGCCGCTTTCCAGACATGATTCCCATGATGTTGACAAAGAGCAAGCGGCCCTCGATTCCAGAAATCACCGATAATTCCATCCCAGAACAGAAACTGTTGATAGAAATGATCAAAGATACCTGGCCCCAGGAACCGTGTAACCGTCCGACTGCTGAACAACTAGCAACTCAGATAAATGTCGGCATGAATGGCTCACAGACGTTTGAATTCGATTTCCATAAATGGCAAAGAACGGACAGCGATGTCAGTATTCGAGCATCCTCCCTTCAGACCCACCAAGGAACAGTTCTAGATATCAGCGGTGAGGTTTCAGCCAATCTTTGGATAGAGCATCAGGGTAAGATTCCAGAAGAAATCAGTCAAGACATTGATAAATATCGACAAAAGTTTGATGGTACCAATGCATGTCAGTACATAAGTTGTGCAGTGGCAGAGTATTTGCTAAGCAGAAGACCAAGCAATTGTATTCTTGATTCTTCTCTTGAAATTCTCAGTAAAGAAGTTCAACAGCTTTTTGTGTCCGTTCCAGAAAAAGTGAATTGTTTGAGAGACATCAATAAGTTTGCTGATAGAGACGAGGCCATGTCACTTCTCCGAACCTGTGGGGTAGTAAAGAGACAATTCCACTTCAACGAAGTACTTAAAGAAGCTCAAGAGTCTTCCAGTATAAATGGGTGGAGAAGGAACCTAACATCAGGGAGTCAGAAGATAGCGACAAGGAAAGAGGCAGTGGGTGTTTATACCAGCGGCAACATTTCATTTGTCTTATATGCAGGCTGTGAGAGCAAACATGCTTTCTTCACCTTCATAGATAGTCATCGTGTTCCACATGCAGTAGATGGTTCTGAAGCAGGTTTGGTTATATTCATACAATGTAAGGAAGATAAAGTTAACGTGGCAGTTGAGAAACTTGTGGAGTGGATATTCCATCGTTTAAACGTTAGTGGTGCCTTCAGTCATTATCAGAGTATTCTTGAACTGATTCCCTACGAAGAAGAAGACACTTGTGAGCTTGAAGAGGAGGTCGGATCTGGTGCTTCAACCGATTGGGAGGAAGACCTATCTTATATGGTGGATATCTGCGGTAGCGAAAACGAAGAATGGGACAATGACATTTCATATTTGGCCAAAGAGATCGACACCATTGCACCGAATCACAACAATAAGGGGATGGAATATACTTTGCCTGACGATCTACCAACAGCTGATCCAGCAAGAGAACTCATCTGGAAAGGTACACTGACAAAGTTCGGATACTCAACGTTCAAGCCTTTTCAGCTGCAGGCAATAAATGCCATAGAGCAGCAAAGAGATGTCATAGTTGTCCAGCCGACATCTTCGGGAAAGAGCATCTGCTTTCAAGTTGCAGCCCTTACGGAGAAAAACAAAATGACCGTGGTTATATGCCCTACTGTATCACTGATAGAAAGCCAGGTGCGTATCTTCAATTTTCATTCTAATCTTTTGTCATATGCAAACCTATATATGCATGTTTTCTTATTCGAGGACTCCAGAAATTTGTCTTTCCAGATTGCTGCTTCCCCCTATCTTTCCTTTCCTCCAGCATCCCCGGTCATTGGTAATTTATTTCAGCAAGGATATAGCAGCATTCACTACATAACTGAATAGAATATGTTCATTGGCCCCACTTATTGTACAAAATTTCTTTGTTCGCAAGCCACTGCCCTTTCAGCTGATTTTAATGATAAAGCTGAGGGAAAAACAATTTTAGTAACAATTTATTGAATCTTCGTTGACAATATAATCCTTACCATTTTATTGAAAAAAGAATGCATCCATTGCAGGTTGCAGAGCTGAGAAAAAAGGAAATCGATGCTGTTGCTTTTGGACATAGCGCAGGAAACGCCGAACGAGCAAACAATGTTAGAGTTTTTGGGGAAGACGTTAGTAACCAACCAGCCCTAGCCTACACTACTCCAGAACACTCCAGAAAGTACTCAGTAAACTTCAAGATAAGTCAGACTCAATCAAAATGCTTATTTTTGACGAAGTTCATAAGATTTTCGACAGACAAGAAGGATTTCGAACATCGTACACTGCCTTGTCCAAAATACATAGTATTTTCCCTAGCATACCAATTGTGGCACTGACGGCAGCGATGAATGAAAGAGATCTCAAAAGTTTATGTAGCGACTACCTCACCCAGCCTGTCTATATCCGTGGCTCTGTCGATCGACCGAACATTGGAATAGATATTGGAAGATACACTTACGCAAGAAAAAACGCAAACAAAGGTATCCATACGTCACGTGATTGCTGGAAGACAGTTGCAAAAGAGGTTGCAAGGTGGATTGGTAGCAACTTTGCTATCATATACATGGATTTCACTAATGAAGTGAAGGAAATGGGAGAATTATTGACGATGGATCATGGGATGGATTGCAAGTGCTTCCACAGCAAGAACCTTCGACGAGAGGTGAAATCAAAGATCCTTGAAGAATTCTGCAATCAACAGTTTCAGGTTTTATGCGCAACCGAATCGTATGAGGTGGGTGTACATAATCCACATGTAGAATTCGTTGCCCGAATCGGATGCATGCGAAATATGAACGTGTTGCTGCAAGAGATTGGCAGAGCAGGTCGTCAGAAAGAAAGTTTTGCTGGTGGGCTACTGCTCGTGAACGAAAACAAAGATGATCAGCGGTTGGGATACTGGTTGAAAGGTTGCACTGACTCCGATAAAGCCAGAATAAAAAGCGATTATTCAGAATGCTGGCGATGGGTTTACTGCATCCTCACTGGTGACTGTCTACGAGAGGCCATCTTTAAATACTACTCGGAAGGTAAGTTGCTATATTTTGTTTTGATTTACAAACATTCTTCCTACTCGCTAATTCCTATTCTGATTTGATAACAATACACTATGAAAGGTTTCGAAATATGGAGACCGGTGTTTGGTGTGCAAATATCAATTTTTTTAGAATATTGAGCCATCTACAAAACATAGCTTTTATGGCAGCAGTGGATTAGATGCGAAATTATGAATAATGTTATGGAATGGAGGGGGGGGGGGCTAATTCTAGGTTTTTAGCTTTGTTACTTTGGTAACATTTTATCTATATTCGTATCTTTATTTTTCAGAAAGTAACATCGACAAGCCAGATCGATGCTGCGTAGTCTGTGATGCTGAGCGGAGCATCAAGACCCTTTGGTACTGTTGATCAAAGCGGCACAGCAACTTCAGCAAGCATTGCAAGGAGTAATCAGCGACCAAGCTGGTGTGTCTGAGACGAAACTGATTGGCTGGATTCGAGGAGCTAAACAAGATTGGCTGGCAGCACCAGATTTGCAGCCTTTCCTTGACAGTTCAGACACCTACGCCCAGGGTCAAACGATAGCTGAGCGAGAATGGAGTAAAGGAACCTGGGAATGCTTACTGAGACAGGCAGTCAAACTTGGTTACGTAAAGCTGGATTTCGAAACATTTTGCTTGAAAGGAGCGCATACCATCAGGACGTATCGAACATATTCAGCGACGAAGATTGGGAAAAACTTCGTGGATAATCCTGAATCAGTTTTTGTGACAAGTCCCTTCCAGAATGTTTTGCAGTCATCCTCTATACCACAGCAAAAAAGAGATAAAAATGACAGCAGGGGAGTACACTACCTGCCGGTGATAAAGAGTATGCTGTCAGATGGATCGAAATGGCAAAAGCTTGACTCCAAAGAACATTATGAATTTCCTGGTTACTTCGGAAGCGACGTCCTTTTTTATACAAGCGATTATTCAAAAGAAAAGTTTTCAGCCAAATCCCGGACGCATTTCATGAATGATGACAACCAGCTATCAAAGTCGTCCAGCACCCAGCAGATGCAACAATTCATCGTGGATGGGAATGAAGCTAAGTTGTTTATAAAAAGGTCATTTTGCGAAGGAGTCAAAACTTGTAGCGGAGACGAATGCAGTGGATATTTTGTCTCCAACAGACAAAAGGTGAATCGTTGTTCCGTGCATGCGAACATGAAGTCTCTGAAATCCACAGGAAAGTGTCCGGCACAGTTCCTGTACATATGGCCTGTCGAAGATGATGGAAGAAGATGGATCGGAGTTCTTGGCAAACACAACCACCCAAATCCTGCATCCCATAAAATATCTGCCCTGGTTCAGGAAGATATTCAGGATTCAGCACGAAAAAACATCCGAAGCACTGCAAAAGACCTATCAAAAGGTCTTGGTATGCCATATATTCCGGGGGAAAAAAGCATTGCTGCAGTGAACATAGACAGGGTAAGAAGGGAGAGAAGACTTGCTCTGGGAAAAACCATGCACGACGGCGGTCAGACAGATGGAAATGCAATGGCCGTTGTAGCAGATTTCCAGAAAATCAAAGAAAAGATTGATGGGATGCAAGATGTTCACGACCAGCCATTAACGGAAGCTGTCAACAGCATGATGGGTACATACCAGATGAAGAACTCGAAGTATCTCTTTTCTTGTAGCCACAGGTATGCATTTTTCATGGCTCCTTTCCAAATGCAAAAACTCGCCAAAGCATCCTACATCTTCACTGACATCACGTTCACTGGTAACAAGTCTTTCCCGTATTTGCTGAATATCGTAACGCTTTGCGAGAAGCTATTACTGTACGTCCCTGTGGCTCGCGTACTTTGCAACAAACAAGATAGTAAAGCGTACTACACAGCCTTCCAAAAGATTTTTGAAACCGTTACCGAAGATCATCAAGAGTTTCAACAAGGAAAGAAATTGGAACTCATTTTGGTAGATTTTGATGATGCTGAAGCAAATGGTTTAAGGAGAGCTGTCGGTGAAGAACGGGTGGGGAAAATTCTACGCGGCTGTCATGTCCATTGGAACCGATCATTAAACCGAGTTGCCAAGTTGGTGACAAGATCGACTGAAGAAAGGGTGGTTTTCTTAAAACTCGGAAGGAAGATCCCAGAACTCGAAGAAAAAGAAGAAGTTCTGAAAATTTTCCAAATCCTGAGTGGTGTTCGTCGTCTGGACGAAGGGAGAATTCATCTTGAAAACTTGTCAATCACATTTGAAACAACAAATTGGTCAAAGCTGAAGCAATGGGCAAATTGGTGGTGCAGGGAAAATCATCTGAAGATGTTTACAAAAGCCTTTTCAGAACTACCAGTAGATGTTTGGGAGTCAACCCCGAGAACCACAAATCCAGTGGAGTCATTGAACCGTCAGTCAATCCACCAAAAAGGTTGTAGCCTGTTTGCGTTACTTGAGAACATGTATACAGAGGATCGCGCTCATGCAGCTAAAATCGCGGCAGTGGCTGAGAACGTAACAGCGTCATACAACGGAACTCCCAAGAAAAGTGGCAGAGGGAGCCGAAAAAGATCAAGTGTTGGAAAATGCTCTACACTCAATGCACCACCTGATAAACGGCAACACGTGCAGTACACACCGAAGGAAAGAAGCAAAGCAAAATCAGGAAGGGATTTGATCGGTAAGCGCATTGAAACGGAATACGAAGAAAATGATAAAGATGGCAATAGATGCTACCTCGGCTGGTTCAAGGGAACTATCACAGCCTTTAACAAGAGAGAGGGGTACTTTGTTGAATATGATGCAGCAGTGCGCGGGGGAGTTGAAGTTGGAAAATGGGGTGACTGGCTGAATGACCTAGACACGGACGATGTTCGATTCATCTAAGCAAACACTGAAAATACTTATGTTGCGTTATGTTGCATTTATAATACATCTTTATAATAAATCAGGGTTTCTCAAAAATGTTTCATTGTAAACTTAAGAGCAGAGGGGATACACTTCCAAATAGATACCAAAACAAATAACTCAATAACACAAGATTGTACAAAGATATTTTCACAAATAAGGTGACAAGTTTTTTGAAAAGATGTATATGAATTTACGTCCAAAGTATATGTAAACATGAGGCCAACGAAAGCTTTTTGCCTGACACTTATTGGAATAGTGTAGCAAGGTCTCAAACTTATTCTTAATCAAAGTATCTGATCTTCTATAATGACTGTTTTAACTGTCAAGAAGTATTACAAGTCATACAAGTCATACAATTATCTTTATTATTAGCAGCATTTTCCATCAACAGATAATTGAATCATGATATGTTAATGAAAAAAGATATTGTGAATGAGCTTTGGCATACAAAACTATCCAACTTTTGTCAATTCTCGCCGTGCAGTTTTCAGGTTCTATTTTGGTAGATTATTTGGTAAAAATTAGTATTTCATACAAACCTTTTAATCGTATGGAGTATGCTTCTTAATTAGTACATTACATATCATCTTTGTAAGACATTTAAAGGAAACCTTTGTTCAACTCAGCATGTTCTAATTTTGTTATTCTTGCTTGTTTTCTCCTTGTTTTGCTATTCATATAGATTACGATTTAAGGGCAAACTGAAGATACATAATTTGATCTATTTTTTCAATAGCCAACTCATCAATAAGCAATCAATCCAGTCCTGGATTGAGCAAAACAATAGGCAATTCAAGGGATCGATGAAATAAATCGAGAAGCAGAGCACCTATGCTGAAAGTGCCTAACCTTGTTTGAACGCATTATATCTTATTGGCAAAAGAAGCATTTTTGTAATTCTAAAAGTTCTCTTACATGCACACCGTATTTCTAAATGATCTGGGGGTACAGGGAAATGTCTATATTCTGTCTCTGTCTCTAAACTGCTAACCAACGACGGAAACTGCATGAGGTTTGATTGCAACATCAAAAATTGCAGATTCTTGCAACAACAACAACTTCTCGTTTTGGTATGTACAATAAACATTGAACTACCTACCCGAAATCTCTTTTGCATGTGATACTCGCCCCCCCAAAAAAATTTAGATGCTTCTATGCCCCTGATTTGAAGGAAAGGAAGACACCGATAAAGAGTTTTGCTGCAACTTCATAACGATAATTTTATTTTAAGTGATGTTTTATGAGATGTCCCCCTCTGATAACATGCTGCTGATACATCTCTGTACTCTTGTGCACATAACTGATATGTCCCCAATTCATTAATTGCTGTAAACATTCTCAACCCCCCATGGTTTTTGGTTCTCCCTTTTTTTTATTGTTGATATGTGATACTCGCGGATTTGCGTTTCTGTATGTATATATAATCATTATTTATACATACCAAAATGACCTTCCGCGAGTATCTAAAATGTGATACTCGCGGATTTGCGTTTCTGTATGTATATATAATCATTATTTATACATACCAAAATGACTTTCCGCGAGTATCTAAAATGTGATACTCGCGGATTTGCGTTTCGTTATGTATATATAAATTGAAGTACATACGCTCATTCTTTAAAAGAAACTATGCTAAATCTTTGTATCAGAGTTTCTTAGCTTTCAACCCAATGATGGTACGAAAAGTTTAGTTTCTTAAAAAGTTCTTAACAAAAAAGCCTAACTATCCTTCATATACCGTCGTTTCTTATTTTCTATCACTACCAAATATGAAATTGATATAGAGAAGTAGAGATTGATGTAAATTTAATTGCAAACAGCTAAAATATGTTATAAATGATACCAACTGCATTCAACTCTGTGGGACTGAAGTGGGGCATTTTTTTCTCGGTAAGAAAAATATAAAAAGTTTCTTAAATTTTTTGGTTCACACACAAACTCCTGCTAAAGTTTCTTAAGTTTTGAAAATCTGGCCCTACAGTTTCCTATTAACGGTTTCTTATTAAAAAATGAGTAAACCAAAATTCTTTTCTGCGTGTACGATACCCGCGGATTTGCGTTTCTGTATGTAATATAATAATTATCTATACATACCGAAATGACCTTCCGCGAGTATCTAAAATGTGATACTCGCGGATTTGCGTTTCGGTATGTAATAAAATCATTATTTATACATACCGAAATGACCTTTCGCGAGTATCTAAAATGTGATACTCGTGGATTTGCGTTTCGGTATGTAAGTAATTATAGAATTAAAATCATTTTAGATCTTTTATTCCATATATAGTAATTTCTACCATTGCTGTTATTCGCGTTTCATCGTTTTGGTATGTAACCGAGTTAGTCGCGAAATTCGCGGATATCATATGTACCCAAACGAAGGGGGGGGGGTTGCCAAAACTTTACGAGGAAAGGGAGAATTTAAAAGGAGGGAGAAAGAGAAACTTTAAATATTCCGTAGGGGAGGGAAAAACTGTGATTTTTCACGAGGGAAAGGAGAGAATGTCAAAATATCCAGGGGAGAAAGGAGACTTAGGCTCCTGTTGCACCCCCCTGTCTAAACATAAAGATGCTTAGCCCTGATCATGGTTAAACCTCGAATCTATCTCAAAAGTAAACGAACACAATACGTAGAAAAGCAAACCCTTCATCTAAAACCGATGTTTGCTACACTATTATATCCCACATCCCATCTTTTCAAGCAAGACTGGCATCCCTTTATTCCTTACAGCGCAGCTTCAATAAACTACTAAATATTTACTGTGAATATTGTAATATACAATGCAGATAGACGCTCTAGAGTCATGTTTGTTCCCGTTCTGTTGGCTTTTGGGATGCTGTGAAATTGTTTTTTGCTTTCGAAGAAACCATAAAATAGCGGTTGTACATTGTGACAAAACTCACGGAAGTTTTGGTAATTCTTAAGGATTAGAAATTTAATAAATTGCATGATGTTACAGATTCTTATCCTATTAAGAGTAGTAACCGATCCAGTTATAAACTCTGAGAATTTTGACAAGTATGGGCATTATGTATGATTAACAATTGAGTACTGATGTCACTGGCAGGGCTTTGGATAAAAAATTTTGATTCGATTTTTAAAAACAAACAAGATATAGACAGTGCTCTATATCCCGAACCGTTGTAATTGATGGTGTACATTTAAGAAAACTTTTAAAATACAAAACATGCTTAATAAAAATAAGAGACAGAAGCTCCATATTTATAGCTCATTAGAAATCATTAAAAATCATTAAAAAGATGTTTTAGCTTGTGTCTACTGGCTGTCCTAAGTTTTACAATTGTAATTTGTAAAACTTCAACATTTTGAAACTGAGGATAGCTAGTGGACACAAGCTGAAACGCCTTTTTAAAGATTTTTAATGATTTCTAATGAGTTGTAAATATGAAGCTTCTGTCTCTTATTTTTATTATCAAACTGATGGCTCAGTCCAATATTTTTACAATATATACTTCTTTTAACGATGAAACGTAGTGTGACCAAACGAGGTAAGTTGCTTAAGTGCTCAGTTATTAAATTCAGTTCATCAGAGCCCTGGAGGTGCTTATTGTTTTGGACATTCCCAGCCCTAGTTGCTCATTGTCTTGTTGCTTATTGAGAAAAACGTGTAGTAAAAGTGCGCCACGAATACCTTATCATCTCCAAGAAAAGTACGAGAAAAAATTGTCATACTTCGCATTATCAGTGTAGGTCTATTAGTTTTTAAAATATTCACTATATACATCAAACTTCATCAGATGCAATGAGGCAAATCAAAATATTTTCCATCCGTTTTTGCATCCTAACGTTACAGAAAAAAGCTTCGGCCTTTCTTATCTGCGTCTCGTCTATCTGCAGCAGGGCCTCTAACTTTTTCCAAAGGCTCCTGTTATGCTTGCAGCCCTGGGAGAACAGCACCTTTTTCCTCATGTCATGGTTGGGTAGGCGGCAGATGTAGGCCGTGTATTTGATTTGCTAGATTATGTAAGCTAGATAGCCAGATTCTAGCCATATAAAAATCTATTGCTTGAAACATTCCTGTACTTATATAAAATACGGCAACTTTGATACCCTAAGAATGGCAGAGACTTATATAATCCTGCACTGAAGTTACCCCGAGCCCAACAGGTGGCAAAGAGGTTGCTTGTAAAGCCTTCTGATACATGTTTTTCTTATGAAAATAACCTATGAGAGCAAGATATAACCACAATCATTCGAGAATGAAAAATGACCCGAGTAGGACTCGAACCCACGACATAAATCCTTTTTTGGGTCATTTTTCATTCTAACAAATTATCTAAATTGATTTTCGAAATCCTTTTTCTTCTCAATTTAGTTCCAAACTATTTGAGACATATGCAAGACAGGCTCAAACTTGGAAACGCATTTTTAATACATTTTTGAAGTGATGAGTTGATAAGAATTACTTCAAAAAGAAGGAAGGCTAAAATCAAAGGTAAGTCAAGGGGCGAATCAAATCCTAAACATCTCGTACAGTTTCTCCTGAAAATCTTATTGTTCAAAGAAAAATCCCTCACAAATCAATGTAAATCCTTTTGTTCTTGAAAAAATCTATCAAGATAATTTGTGAGAATAAAAATGACCCAGGTAGGACTTGAACCCACGACCTCTAGATTCGTTCTCTAGAGCGCTACCACTGCGATACCGGGGCTTCGAGAAACCAAGGCCATTTCATTCACACAAATTGCACCAACACTCACCGAATGCAGAGAAAAAAATCTCGTAGGCTTAGGATGGGAGTGAAATGCCCCTTAGACGAGTTGGTAAAATTTCTTCAAAAAGCAGGAATGCTGAAATCTAATATGAGTTATAAAAAGCGAGATATGCTTACCTGAAGTAAAGCTTTTAATAAATAGTCCAACTTATTTGTTTCATTCTGCGCAGTTGCAGCCTTGCTCGTGCTTCTCCAGTCAATTGGCATCCATGGATGTCGAAAATTTTCAATCCGAGGCAGCAGTCATTTATAGCAAGAACTCCAATATCCGTCACACCGCTGCAATCGCTAACATAGAGTTCCTACGAAAGGAACGGGGTATTTCATTGAAGGAAGAGAGCTTCGATGTCTAATTGAACATTGTATATCAAAATATAGTAGAACATGTAATAGAGCATTCCCAATGACCCTACCCGTTTAGGAATTTAAATGAAAGAACCATAATTTATCTAAGTAATTTATTTTGTATTTTTGTAATCCAACTTTTTTTCAAGTATACTTTGTAATTAAATGGAGGGCCCCTTCTAAACCAGTCTATTTTGATTGTAAGGGTGTTCCTCCTTAAATATTTGAACTACAAATATTGAACAGAATTCTTTCTTTATTGCAGGTACATTAAGGGAAACGCCCAGTAATAGACCATACCCTTCAGACAATACAATCTTTAAGTCGGTGACGAAAACAGGGAAAACATTTCCAGCCCCTGTTCCGGCAACGAGCCGATGCACACCAGTCCATCTGAAAGAGGCCAGATGAAACGCCTTTGGAACAGAAGGGCAGAAGGAAAAAGAGCCAGATGGCAGACAAGAGCAAGCCTTAAATTGACCACCTAGATAAAATCCTATTACAGTAGAGGGGAGGTGGGAGGGAAAAAATATAAGAAATTGTGTCCGCCGTGCGCGAGCGTTCCAAGTAACGAAGAGAAATATTCGTAGCCCAACACGAGGGATAACCACGCTAGACCCCCCGCTAAGAAATGCCTAGTGACAGGAGACGGAACGAGAACCCAGGCCCTTGTATAGTAATCTATAATTGACATAAAAGAGCCCTCGGCTCTGCAGCTTTTATTTTAGGTGTGAAATCTACCACCCTGAATTTTGCACCACAGACAGAGTTTTGTCAACATGGCAGTCACACAACAGCTTTATCTTGGTCTGGTCAAGAGTCTTGCATTGCGTAAGCTCTGGCCAGTTGGAACCTTTGTAAGGATTATGTGCTTGTTGCATCATAGGTTTAATGTTAAAAATATGCTACCTCCTAACAACAAATACAGTGTTCCTACCAGACACAAGAAAGTTTTGTTGCGTACGAATTCTGGTATTATTGTGCTTAAGTAGGACGCACTTCGTAGAGGTTACGCAATAGATAGCAATAGGATCAAATAACACGTGCACTTTCAAGAAAGGCCAAAATACTGTTTCAGAATGAAAATTACCAATTTGGGTCTCTTTCTTTAGAAATACTAAAACCTGACTCTGCTATAGGTAGACTAATTTTGGGTGAAACCAGTCAGGGGGTAAAATGGGTCATTCTGTATAAAATGCTTCAGAACTACCGCAGTCTATACTGGGGGAGCAAAATAGAGTTACCCCAAATTGCTTGTTATTCAGCAGTCTAATGGAGGCATGATAGTCTTTCTTTGCGGAGCTGTGTTCTGCAACATTTTAACAGAATGACCCATTTTACCCCCTGACCCGTTTTGCCCCGAATTACTCTATACATTTGCTCTAAAATCCAAAATCTGCTCAAAACTAGAGTGAGAATTATTTTCGCATCTTTTTCTGCTATACTAAAGCTCTGTCCTAGGACTATTTTATCATGAAAACTCCTATTGCTTGAAATATTCCTATACTCATAAACAAATACCACAATTTTGATGAAATTAGTATTTTATCATCCAGTACCAAAGTTACCTCAAGCCCGGCAGGTGGCTAGGGGCTGCTGGTAAAGATTTATGATACATATTTTTGATGAATATTTTGATGAATTCCAACTCTGGAATTTTGTTGTCCCAAAAATCAATCAGCTTAATTGGTGAGAATGAAAATGACCCGATCAAAGACCCGAGCAGGATTTGAGCACATGACAGGATTCATATTCATATCCATAGCTTGTCTTTACCAAATACTTTCTTGGTATTTGATTGCTAATGTAAGGTTTTTGCGGTTTGTAAGTATTTCTTACCATCAACTGCTTTGCGCATCTGCCTTGTGACAACAGCTTCATTCCTTCATTTGTCACCTGAAAAGAATTATTCACGATTTAGAACAAAATGCTGCAAGGCCCTGAACGAGACCAATCCTTAGTCAGGCTAGCATGCTCAATAGAAACTCACTCAATTAACGGACTAGAACCTTAAAGGTTGTTATGTCGTGTATGGTATCAGGCACCAGCAGAAAACAAGACCCAACCCAATCAGACTAGCTGGTTCAACAAAAACTCAGTTTCTCAGATCCCCAGACAGAGTCAAGTAATTATTGTCCTAAAACCATTAAAGTTTTTACCTTAGTTCTTGATAAGCTTAGACTTGTTAACTTTGAACAGTTTTCAGCGATTGAGCCAACAGAGACGTCAGTGACCTCAGAACAGTTTTCAAGATTTAGTTGAGTAAGGTTTGCACAGCATTCTGTCAGCAATGTTATTGCAGCATCGTCAATCAGAGTACATCGTCTTAAGAACACTATTTCAAGTTGTTGGCAATGTTTGGCAATGTGTTTGATGCCTGAAAAGAGAAGGAGAATTTTGAAATAAAGAGCAGTACCTGCCTCCTGAAAAGCGAGCTTATTCCCAGGAGATATGGCATGAAACGGTTTGTCATTCTGAAAATCCAAAATCTCAATCTTAAACACTGCGTTGCTTATCAAAGTTGTTCTAGTACAGGGCAGTTGTTGTAGGGGGCAGGCACGTTGTGGGGGTGCTAGTAGATGCTATTTCTAAAAAGAAATATCATAAAAAAGGTATGCAATATGGGTGCTGAATTTCTAGAGAGAAGACACTGAGAGTTGTTTTGATTGGCGAGAGGAAGAGACTGCCCCTAACTTCACCCCTAAATCCGCCACTGAATAGATAAACTTGTCATCATTTAACCCACCATCTGCAGTGACCAATCTTCTGAATCCCTTACAAGTGTTTAAGTCAAGTTTTCGCAACTTCCCACAGTTGCAGATTTTCTTTAAACCAACATCAGTTACTTCAGACTCTGAGAGATCCAGCTCACTCACCTCAGTATGAAGAAACTAGAAAAAGATTGATCAGGTTAATTGACATTTCTGGCCTATGGCTTTTTAAAGAGGTCAAAGCTTGATAAAAAGCTTAAAGCTTTATTTGCCCCCTTCCTAATGCCTGCTGAAAGTATTTGTAAACACAGGGGGAACGCTATACGTAACAAACAAATCTTGCAGGATCTTTCTACAGTTCTATTTCTTAAACTTTTGGGCCTCATGCTGGAAAACTGTTACCCTGGGTACCAGAGCCTACAAAATAAAAAATAACAAAAAAAAAGCAGGAGAGAAAGTAGGCCTCCTTTCTTCTTTCTCTCTTTTCTTTTTCTCAATATTTCTCTCCTTAATTTTGAGGCTCTGGTACCCAGTGTAGAGACTTGGGGTTGTACCAGATATCTTAGGGACCAGTCATTATTAATGCCATGTGGGGGGCCGGAAGATATTTAGAGGGGCCACCAAAAATTTTGGACCTTCAAAGGGGGGCTACCAAAATTCAAAAAAGGGGAGCCATGAAAAATTATAGCTGTAAAATAGGGGGTTCATTAAAAGTCTCAGAGAGGAAATTGAGGGGCCATGAAAAATTTTTTGTACCAATGAAAATATCTTCCGGCCCCCTACCCGGTGTTAATAATGACTGGTCCCTTAGGCCTTGAGAAACATAAAAACCTAAGAAAGAGCAATGGGTCAATGGTCTTTTGACAATCTAAGTGGCATATGCATTAATCAACAAGAGACTAATGAATCTCAACCTTTTAACAGACTGATAAACCTCTGCCAAACAGACACAAATTTTCCACCCAGGGGGGATGTAAGTTGCAGTCTGTTGTTGTCTGAACTAGACTCTAATTAAACCCTGCTGGATGCCTAAATCAGTCTACCAATGGCTCATCTTATCAGCAGGGCTGCAGAGCCATAGATAATAGGGGGCTGTATTTAGACCCCCAGTAATAACTAATAGACCACTTTGTTTGCTTGGACAGGCAAATGAGATTCTTTTTAAATTCAAATTAGAACTTTACATCTTTTGACAATGAATTCAATGCCAATTGTGCAGTAAATAAAGAAACTGACAGGCGTAAAATGTAAACATTGAAACTGGTCTATACCCAGACGCAATGCAATCAGTGAAGTAAAAGAATAGGTAAACTCAAACTCAAACTCAAACTCAAAATATTTTTTTCAGCAAATTCAGTTAATTACATGGATACGTCATTTAAAGTTGTTACAAGATTAAGTATAGTTAATACATCAATTGTGAATTATAGTGAAAGGAGAATTAGCAACAACTAACATAAGATTAAAACTAAATCAGCTGACGGACACATGGAAAAAACTCAAGATAGAGCTATCAAAGCCATGTGCCCAATTGACGTGGTTTGACATATACTGTAAGATAGTTATACAATTTATTTCGGTTTGAATAACAAGAACAAGAACAATAAGAATCAGCAAGTCAAAGATAAAAGTAAAATAAAGTAAAAATAAAAGATAAAGATAAAAAATGAATAATAAAAGATACAAAACAAAATAGCTTAATACTTAAAAAAGGAAATTAAGAATAAGAACAAATATACGCAAAAAATTAGGAATGAAATGGGGTTGATGGGGCAATGGAGTATGTGCTTGTTTTTCATGTAATTCGATTATGTAACAGTCTCTAGAAGGTAGTGTTTCATTTTGTTTTTGAAAGATATTTTGTTTTTGGCTTCCTTCAAATCTAATGGCAAAGAATTCCAAAGCTTAATGCCATCAAATGTAAGAAAATTTCTCTTTATATTGGTAGATATTGTTTTCAGAGAGAAACCAAGGCAGGAAGACTGTCTTGTGTTGTGTTGATGAAGGTTTTTTGTTTTCAGAAATTCACGTCCAAGGGTAGTGTAGTTGGTTCCTTTATGCATTTGAAACATGAATTTTGCTGTTTCTAGCTTATGAAGCTTTTCAAAGTTTAAGAGTTTAAGACGCTTAAAGATTGGCTCACTGTGTGCAGTATATGGAGCAAAGTCAGCTACTCTAACAGCTTTACGTAAATTGCATTTTAGGGGCTCTAAAATTGATTTGCTAGCGCATCCCCAGTTGAGTATGCCATAAAGTGCATGGGATTGAATAAATGAGTTGTACAAGGTTCTTGTAGTACTTTTTGGGACCAAATGTCTTAGTTTATAAAGTACTCCTATACCTTTGGATATCTTAATATTCATCTGTTTAATATGTTGTTTCCAGTTTAATTTTTCGTCTATTATAATTCCAAGATATTTTGTATAATTTTCTTGTTTAAGTTTTTCGTTATTTATACTGAGGTTTATATTTTTTACATCTTTTCTTGGACTGACAATAAGAAAGTTGGATTTAGAAACATTTAAAGAGAGCTTGTTGGCTAATAACCATTCAGATACTTTAGTTAGTTGAGAATTAACTTTATGCTCAATAAAATCAAGACTTTTATCAGCGTATAAGATACTGGTGTCATCAGCAAAGAGTCGAAAATCTAGATCTTTAGAAGAGTTGTGTATATCATTAATGTAAAGAAGAAATAGTAATGGTCCAAGAACACTTCCTTGTGGAACACCACATTTGATTTCTTGTTCAGTTGATGTTTCACCATTTGCAATTACAACTTGCTTTCGTTCAGTTAAATAAGATAAGGTAGCTGGGTCAATTATTTCTATCATTATCACCCCTATCATAAATACGCTCCACAGCCAATGTGTAAGTATATGAACTTATCTAATAAGTTTTTGCAACTTTTATAGGCTTGAAAAACTAAGCCTAGACCTTTCATAGATTTAGGTACTTACCAGGTTGACTGGCCTAGAAAATGAAAGTCTAAACCGTTTTACCTCTGCAATATTTGAATCTCGAAGTGAGCCTCTTTTGGACATCAAATACAAGATCCTATCTTTCAACTCCACAGGCAAGTAGCTAATTTTTTTGACATGCAGCTCTATACTTTGTACAACCCGGTTGATGCAAATATTTTTCAGTTTGCTTGGCACAAAACTGGACGCCATCTTTTCTTTCAGTTAACAAGAACATGGCGCCCATTAATTCATAATTGAGGCTGCAAGCTGATTGACCAATGATAAACGTCTATGACAGTCACGTGGACGAAAGTTAGGGCTCGACGATTAAGACCCTTCATAGCAAGATGGTTAGCACTACTTCATGGTCAAGATATGAACAAATTGCACAAAAATGGCTTTCTAGAGGTCCGTGTCAACATTTGATGCCCGAAATTTTACGCAATATCAATGCTTGGGGTCTGTTAATTTGAAAAAGCCTGGCTACAATTCATGCAGCTTACTCTGGCCATACCTACAATCATGGACAAAATAGTATGAGACAAGTGTATACCTGGAGGCTGAAATTCCCCCTCCCCCCTTGTTCAATGTTGATAGCATGTCATTAAAGGTTTTGTGCAGCTATCAACATTGATTACGGGGGGAAGGGGGGGGAAAGGATGCTTGAAAAGTCAAAATATCAACAAAAGTGGATTTGTCTCATAATTTATGTCCATGATTGTCTGAAAAATTCCGATACTTAGTCAAATATCTGTAGATTTCGTACGAGATTTCCCCCTGTTTTTCTGGTCTAATTGATACCATGTTATCAAAACCAATTATGTTCTTCCCTTCTGAACGATGGTAATAGTAATAGCAACAATAAAAAAACAATAACAGCAACAACAACAACAACAAAAGTAAAAACGTGCTAACGAAAGTCAAAATGGCGACGAGAAATCAAGTGACGGTTAGGCACTCATCTGAAATTGCCATACTGTTTCAGAAGGCTGGTGTATCGGGTAAAAAGTTGCTTGAAATGTTCCCACAGTATAGCAAGGCAACCATATACAGACACGCTAAGAAACCAATTGGAGAGGCTGCTGCCCACGATAAGAGGAAAGATAACAAAGGCCGCCCTTCAAAACTTACTCCGAAAGATAAGAGGAGGATTTTACGTTCAGTACAAACGCTGAGAGCTACCGATGGCTCTTTCACGTCACCACGGATTGCCGTCGAAGCTGGCGTCGAGAGCAAAGTTTCGAACCGCACCATAAGGAGGGTTCTAAAGGATGACGGATATTCCTACTTACGATCTCGCAAGAAGGGACTAATGACAAAACAAGATTTGAAGAGCAGGATGAGATTTTGTAAAAAGGTACACAAACTTAAACTGGGACAAGACTTTTGGAATCGTCATATTTCATTTTATTTGGATGGCAAAGGATTTGAATTCAAGACGAATCCATTAGATCAAGCGAAAGCACCAAAGGCACGGGAATGGAGAAAAAAGAGCGAGGGGCTGAGACTAGGATGTACAGCGAAGGGAAGAAAAGAGGGTGCAGTGAACAGTAACTTTATGATCGCGATATCCTATAATCATGGTGTTGTTCTATGTGAACAATATTTTGGAGCAATAACTGGTAGCACAATGGAAAGGATAATACACTCCTCATTTCCACAGGCTTTTGAGAAAAGCATCAACCCAAAAGGTAAAAGGTTCTTGCAGGATGGTTGCCCGCGTCAAAATTGTAAAAAGGCCATGGATGCATATGACGCTGTTGGAGCAAAGGTATTCAAGATTCCATCACGTTCCCCAGATCTGAATCCCATTGAGAATTTCTTCAACTGCATTAGCATGGAATTAAGGAAACAAGCGTTGGAAAAGAAGATAAGAAAGGAAACTTTTGAAGAATTCTCTGCCCGGGTTAAGAAAACTATGCTGGATTATCCCACAAGCAAAATCGACAAGATAATTGAAACAATGGATAAAAGAATTGGAATGGTGATAAAAGCTAAAGGCATGAGAATCAAGTATTAAGTGAGTGCAACTTACTGTACAACTCTCTTTCTACATTGATGTAACCAGCCAACTTAATGTTTATATATATATATATATTTTTTAAAAGACCTTTGTTGTCACCATTTTAATTTCCAACAAAAAAATGTCCAACAGCAATAAGACGATGGAAGTTTAAGGGATTAGTCATAAGAGATATATCCAAAATTGGTCATGTATACAAATGAGATAACAGAACTTGTTGGTAACATGTTACCACATGTTACCACACATGTTACCGCACATGTGACCATCATAATCTGTATGAAAATACTAGGAATGGAGCTTTTCCAACATGTTACCACATGTTACCATCTTTATTAAAAGAAGTATATATATATATTTTTATAAATAATGGTAACATGTGGTAACATGTTGGGAAACGTCCTTTTCTAGTATTTTCATACAGATGATGATGGTAACGTGTGTGGTAACATGTGTGGTAACATGTGGTAACATGTGAAATATATATATCTGGGCTAACTGTGCACTGTCAAATGTGTTCTATGAATTGTTTTCTGTCATGAAGGCCAACTCAGCAAAGCATCTGCCACATGGTTTTGCTGACTTCTGCTCCTCTTCTCTGAATTGATGCTTGAAGTACATGATATTCCAGCGGACCCTCATCATTGCATCCTCATTATCATCTGTAGTGTTGTAGGGACCTTTGTATGTGATTGGGGCCTTACTTGTAGCAAATATCGCGACATCCTTGTCGATTACTACATCTCCGTCATAAAGATTTTTTGGTGCTGGTAGCTTGACAGTTTCTCCCTCAAGAAGAAGCAACAAGTCCTTCCAAGCAATGGAGTCCTTGTTCCATCGGAAATCTTGAAGAAGAATGACAGAAGCCTTGTCTGCTCCTATCCAGCCAAATTTGTCATTGGAAGGGTTTTCAAACAGCTTGTATTGGTAGATGGTTTTCATGGGCTTGAGCATAAACGTTTTTGCGCAATTTGCAGGGCCAACTAGGATCATGTTTCTAAACTTACCGCGGCCATTTTCTAGGCTATCTCTCATGCAGGAGGCATAAGCCAATGCGTTAATGTTGTTTAATTGCAAAACCTCGAGAGCACATTCTAACCAACGTTTGTTGCATCCTGGCACACAATCACCTTTCAATGCATTTTGAAGCTCTGTCATACGAGGGATATTTTCTCTTTTTGCCTTGCTTGGTGCCTCTTTCATGAACCAGGTTTTGCTGATTAGCTCTCTCAAATGCTTTTCTGGGCGTGAGAACAAAAACTCTGCAATGTCGTTCTCCCCTTCTTCTTTCCTTGTTTCAGCGGTGGAAAATAGCTCAGTGTATGTGGTGATGTTGTGTTCTCTGATGAAGTTGGCAACATCTGAATTTGAGAGGCGCTTTTTCCTCTTCTGGGGCTCACAGTCTTCAGCCATTGATGATCGACGCTTTTTAGCAGCTGCTCGATTTCCCGCTATCGACTTTTTCGTCTTTGGAGATCTGGCATTGGATAGATTTGGATGGTCTGTGCTGTGCGCAACAGCCTTGTCATGCTTACATAAATATCTGTACGCACTGACATAGTGATCATGGCTATCACTGAAATTTATGACTATGCCATACCTTGTTGTGATGCGTTCTTTAACTGAAAGCCACTTCTTATTTCCCGTCAACTTTAGAGCACAGTGGTAGTGAAAACCCCCGTTCTCATGAGGTTCACGACAACATGCCCAGTGCTTTACTTTCACAACAGATACTCCACTGTTAAATTCACATTCTAGCATCTGCCCGAAACTTTCTCTTGTAGGAAACTTTCCTTCGTCAGCCTGTGAATACGTGACGAGATACTGCCTGCGACCTGAACGTGTATCTGTTAGTGTAGACATAATTTCTGTTGTATGACTCTTTGCTATGCTTGAGACGTACGTAACTTAACTCTGAGTAGATTTTAAGTAAAAAGCGCGCAAACGTCACTGAAACGAGGCAGCCTCGTTTTGAGAAAAAATTTGATAGTATTTTTTCAAAGATCTTCTAAGTTATGATACATAGCATGCTACTGTAAATTGATAGTAACATTATTGGTTTCATTATCAAGTGTGATTATATATATTTCACATAGACAATCATGGACAAAATAGTATGAGACAAGTGTATACCTGGAGGCTGAAATTCCCCCTCCCCCCTTGTTCAATGTTGATAGCATGTCATTAAAGGTTTTGTGCAGCTATCAACATTGATTACGGGGGGAAGGGGGGGGAAAGGATGCTTGAAAAGTCAAAATATCAACAAAAGTGGATTTGTCTCATAATTTATGTCCATGATTGTCTGAAAAATTCCGATACTTAGTCAAATATCTGTAGATTTCGTACGAGATTTCCCCCTGTTTTTCTGGTCTAATTGATACCATGTTATCAAAACCAATTATGTTCTTCCCTTCTGAACGATGGTAATAGTAATAGCAACAATAAAAAAACAATAACAGCAACAACAACAACAACAAAAGTAAAAACGTGCTAACGAAAGTCAAAATGGCGACGAGAAATCAAGTGACGGTTAGGCACTCATCTGAAATTGCCATACTGTTTCAGAAGGCTGGTGTATCGGGTAAAAAGTTGCTTGAAATGTTCCCACAGTATAGCAAGGCAACCATATACAGACACGCTAAGAAACCAATTGGAGAGGCTGCTGCCCACGATAAGAGGAAAGATAACAAAGGCCGCCCTTCAAAACTTACTCCGAAAGATAAGAGGAGGATTTTACGTTCAGTACAAACGCTGAGAGCTACCGATGGCTCTTTCACGTCACCACGGATTGCCGTCGAAGCTGGCGTCGAGAGCAAAGTTTCGAACCGCACCATAAGGAGGGTTCTAAAGGATGACGGATATTCCTACTTACGATCTCGCAAGAAGGGACTAATGACAAAACAAGATTTGAAGAGCAGGATGAGATTTTGTAAAAAGGTACACAAACTTAAACTGGGACAAGACTTTTGGAATCGTCATATTTCATTTTATTTGGATGGCAAAGGATTTGAATTCAAGACGAATCCATTAGATCAAGCGAAAGCACCAAAGGCACGGGAATGGAGAAAAAAGAGCGAGGGGCTGAGACTAGGATGTACAGCGAAGGGAAGAAAAGAGGGTGCAGTGAACAGTAACTTTATGATCGCGATATCCTATAATCATGGTGTTGTTCTATGTGAACAATATTTTGGAGCAATAACTGGTAGCACAATGGAAAGGATAATACACTCCTCATTTCCACAGGCTTTTGAGAAAAGCATCAACCCAAAAGGTAAAAGGTTCTTGCAGGATGGTTGCCCGCGTCAAAATTGTAAAAAGGCCATGGATGCATATGACGCTGTTGGAGCAAAGGTATTCAAGATTCCATCACGTTCCCCAGATCTGAATCCCATTGAGAATTTCTTCAACTGCATTAGCATGGAATTAAGGAAACAAGCGTTGGAAAAGAAGATAAGAAAGGAAACTTTTGAAGAATTCTCTGCCCGGGTTAAGAAAACTATGCTGGATTATCCCACAAGCAAAATCGACAAGATAATTGAAACAATGGATAAAAGAATTGGAATGGTGATAAAAGCTAAAGGCATGAGAATCAAGTATTAAGTGAGTGCAACTTACTGTACAACTCTCTTTCTACATTGATGTAACCAGCCAACTTAATGTTTATATATATATATATATTTTTTAAAAGACCTTTGTTGTCACCATTTTAATTTCCAACAAAAAAATGTCCAACAGCAATAAGACGATGGAAGTTTAAGGGATTAGTCATAAGAGATATATCCAAAATTGGTCATGTATACAAATGAGATAACAGAACTTGTTGGTAACATGTTACCACATGTTACCACACATGTTACCGCACATGTGACCATCATAATCTGTATGAAAATACTAGGAATGGAGCTTTTCCAACATGTTACCACATGTTACCATCTTTATTAAAAGAAGTATATATATATATTTTTATAAATAATGGTAACATGTGGTAACATGTTGGGAAACGTCCTTTTCTAGTATTTTCATACAGATGATGATGGTAACGTGTGTGGTAACATGTGTGGTAACATGTGGTAACATGTGAAATATATATATCTGGGCTAACTGTGCACTGTCAAATGTGTTCTATGAATTGTTTTCTGTCATGAAGGCCAACTCAGCAAAGCATCTGCCACATGGTTTTGCTGACTTCTGCTCCTCTTCTCTGAATTGATGCTTGAAGTACATGATATTCCAGCGGACCCTCATCATTGCATCCTCATTATCATCTGTAGTGTTGTAGGGACCTTTGTATGTGATTGGGGCCTTACTTGTAGCAAATATCGCGACATCCTTGTCGATTACTACATCTCCGTCATAAAGATTTTTTGGTGCTGGTAGCTTGACAGTTTCTCCCTCAAGAAGAAGCAACAAGTCCTTCCAAGCAATGGAGTCCTTGTTCCATCGGAAATCTTGAAGAAGAATGACAGAAGCCTTGTCTGCTCCTATCCAGCCAAATTTGTCATTGGAAGGGTTTTCAAACAGCTTGTATTGGTAGATGGTTTTCATGGGCTTGAGCATAAACGTTTTTGCGCAATTTGCAGGGCCAACTAGGATCATGTTTCTAAACTTACCGCGGCCATTTTCTAGGCTATCTCTCATGCAGGAGGCATAAGCCAATGCGTTAATGTTGTTTAATTGCAAAACCTCGAGAGCACATTCTAACCAACGTTTGTTGCATCCTGGCACACAATCACCTTTCAATGCATTTTGAAGCTCTGTCATACGAGGGATATTTTCTCTTTTTGCCTTGCTTGGTGCCTCTTTCATGAACCAGGTTTTGCTGATTAGCTCTCTCAAATGCTTTTCTGGGCGTGAGAACAAAAACTCTGCAATGTCGTTCTCCCCTTCTTCTTTCCTTGTTTCAGCGGTGGAAAATAGCTCAGTGTATGTGGTGATGTTGTGTTCTCTGATGAAGTTGGCAACATCTGAATTTGAGAGGCGCTTTTTCCTCTTCTGGGGCTCACAGTCTTCAGCCATTGATGATCGACGCTTTTTAGCAGCTGCTCGATTTCCCGCTATCGACTTTTTCGTCTTTGGAGATCTGGCATTGGATAGATTTGGATGGTCTGTGCTGTGCGCAACAGCCTTGTCATGCTTACATAAATATCTGTACGCACTGACATAGTGATCATGGCTATCACTGAAATTTATGACTATGCCATACCTTGTTGTGATGCGTTCTTTAACTGAAAGCCACTTCTTATTTCCCGTCAACTTTAGAGCACAGTGGTAGTGAAAACCCCCGTTCTCATGAGGTTCACGACAACATGCCCAGTGCTTTACTTTCACAACAGATACTCCACTGTTAAATTCACATTCTAGCATCTGCCCGAAACTTTCTCTTGTAGGAAACTTTCCTTCGTCAGCCTGTGAATACGTGACGAGATACTGCCTGCGACCTGAACGTGTATCTGTTAGTGTAGACATAATTTCTGTTGTATGACTCTTTGCTATGCTTGAGACGTACGTAACTTAACTCTGAGTAGATTTTAAGTAAAAAGCGCGCAAACGTCACTGAAACGAGGCAGCCTCGTTTTGAGAAAAAATTTGATAGTATTTTTTCAAAGATCTTCTAAGTTATGATACATAGCATGCTACTGTAAATTGATAGTAACATTATTGGTTTCATTATCAAGTGTGATTATATATATTTCACATAGACAATCATGGACAAAATAGTATGAGACAAGTGTATACCTGGAGGCTGAAATTCCCCCTCCCCCCTTGTTCAATGTTGATAGCATGTCATTAAAGGTTTTGTGCAGCTATCAACATTGATTACGGGGGGAAGGGGGGGGAAAGGATGCTTGAAAAGTCAAAATATCAACAAAAGTGGATTTGTCTCATAATTTATGTCCATGATTGTCTGAAAAATTCCGATACTTAGTCAAATATCTGTAGATTTCGTACGAGATTTCCCCCTGTTTTTCTGGTCTAATTGATACCATGTTATCAAAACCAATTATGTTCTTCCCTTCTGAACGATGGTAATAGTAATAGCAACAATAAAAAAACAATAACAGCAACAACAACAACAACAAAAGTAAAAACGTGCTAACGAAAGTCAAAATGGCGACGAGAAATCAAGTGACGGTTAGGCACTCATCTGAAATTGCCATACTGTTTCAGAAGGCTGGTGTATCGGGTAAAAAGTTGCTTGAAATGTTCCCACAGTATAGCAAGGCAACCATATACAGACACGCTAAGAAACCAATTGGAGAGGCTGCTGCCCACGATAAGAGGAAAGATAACAAAGGCCGCCCTTCAAAACTTACTCCGAAAGATAAGAGGAGGATTTTACGTTCAGTACAAACGCTGAGAGCTACCGATGGCTCTTTCACGTCACCACGGATTGCCGTCGAAGCTGGCGTCGAGAGCAAAGTTTCGAACCGCACCATAAGGAGGGTTCTAAAGGATGACGGATATTCCTACTTACGATCTCGCAAGAAGGGACTAATGACAAAACAAGATTTGAAGAGCAGGATGAGATTTTGTAAAAAGGTACACAAACTTAAACTGGGACAAGACTTTTGGAATCGTCATATTTCATTTTATTTGGATGGCAAAGGATTTGAATTCAAGACGAATCCATTAGATCAAGCGAAAGCACCAAAGGCACGGGAATGGAGAAAAAAGAGCGAGGGGCTGAGACTAGGATGTACAGCGAAGGGAAGAAAAGAGGGTGCAGTGAACAGTAACTTTATGATCGCGATATCCTATAATCATGGTGTTGTTCTATGTGAACAATATTTTGGAGCAATAACTGGTAGCACAATGGAAAGGATAATACACTCCTCATTTCCACAGGCTTTTGAGAAAAGCATCAACCCAAAAGGTAAAAGGTTCTTGCAGGATGGTTGCCCGCGTCAAAATTGTAAAAAGGCCATGGATGCATATGACGCTGTTGGAGCAAAGGTATTCAAGATTCCATCACGTTCCCCAGATCTGAATCCCATTGAGAATTTCTTCAACTGCATTAGCATGGAATTAAGGAAACAAGCGTTGGAAAAGAAGATAAGAAAGGAAACTTTTGAAGAATTCTCTGCCCGGGTTAAGAAAACTATGCTGGATTATCCCACAAGCAAAATCGACAAGATAATTGAAACAATGGATAAAAGAATTGGAATGGTGATAAAAGCTAAAGGCATGAGAATCAAGTATTAAGTGAGTGCAACTTACTGTACAACTCTCTTTCTACATTGATGTAACCAGCCAACTTAATGTTTATATATATATATATATTTTTTAAAAGACCTTTGTTGTCACCATTTTAATTTCCAACAAAAAAATGTCCAACAGCAATAAGACGATGGAAGTTTAAGGGATTAGTCATAAGAGATATATCCAAAATTGGTCATGTATACAAATGAGATAACAGAACTTGTTGGTAACATGTTACCACATGTTACCACACATGTTACCGCACATGTGACCATCATAATCTGTATGAAAATACTAGGAATGGAGCTTTTCCAACATGTTACCACATGTTACCATCTTTATTAAAAGAAGTATATATATATATTTTTATAAATAATGGTAACATGTGGTAACATGTTGGGAAACGTCCTTTTCTAGTATTTTCATACAGATGATGATGGTAACGTGTGTGGTAACATGTGTGGTAACATGTGGTAACATGTGAAATATATATATCTGGGCTAACTGTGCACTGTCAAATGTGTTCTATGAATTGTTTTCTGTCATGAAGGCCAACTCAGCAAAGCATCTGCCACATGGTTTTGCTGACTTCTGCTCCTCTTCTCTGAATTGATGCTTGAAGTACATGATATTCCAGCGGACCCTCATCATTGCATCCTCATTATCATCTGTAGTGTTGTAGGGACCTTTGTATGTGATTGGGGCCTTACTTGTAGCAAATATCGCGACATCCTTGTCGATTACTACATCTCCGTCATAAAGATTTTTTGGTGCTGGTAGCTTGACAGTTTCTCCCTCAAGAAGAAGCAACAAGTCCTTCCAAGCAATGGAGTCCTTGTTCCATCGGAAATCTTGAAGAAGAATGACAGAAGCCTTGTCTGCTCCTATCCAGCCAAATTTGTCATTGGAAGGGTTTTCAAACAGCTTGTATTGGTAGATGGTTTTCATGGGCTTGAGCATAAACGTTTTTGCGCAATTTGCAGGGCCAACTAGGATCATGTTTCTAAACTTACCGCGGCCATTTTCTAGGCTATCTCTCATGCAGGAGGCATAAGCCAATGCGTTAATGTTGTTTAATTGCAAAACCTCGAGAGCACATTCTAACCAACGTTTGTTGCATCCTGGCACACAATCACCTTTCAATGCATTTTGAAGCTCTGTCATACGAGGGATATTTTCTCTTTTTGCCTTGCTTGGTGCCTCTTTCATGAACCAGGTTTTGCTGATTAGCTCTCTCAAATGCTTTTCTGGGCGTGAGAACAAAAACTCTGCAATGTCGTTCTCCCCTTCTTCTTTCCTTGTTTCAGCGGTGGAAAATAGCTCAGTGTATGTGGTGATGTTGTGTTCTCTGATGAAGTTGGCAACATCTGAATTTGAGAGGCGCTTTTTCCTCTTCTGGGGCTCACAGTCTTCAGCCATTGATGATCGACGCTTTTTAGCAGCTGCTCGATTTCCCGCTATCGACTTTTTCGTCTTTGGAGATCTGGCATTGGATAGATTTGGATGGTCTGTGCTGTGCGCAACAGCCTTGTCATGCTTACATAAATATCTGTACGCACTGACATAGTGATCATGGCTATCACTGAAATTTATGACTATGCCATACCTTGTTGTGATGCGTTCTTTAACTGAAAGCCACTTCTTATTTCCCGTCAACTTTAGAGCACAGTGGTAGTGAAAACCCCCGTTCTCATGAGGTTCACGACAACATGCCCAGTGCTTTACTTTCACAACAGATACTCCACTGTTAAATTCACATTCTAGCATCTGCCCGAAACTTTCTCTTGTAGGAAACTTTCCTTCGTCAGCCTGTGAATACGTGACGAGATACTGCCTGCGACCTGAACGTGTATCTGTTAGTGTAGACATAATTTCTGTTGTATGACTCTTTGCTATGCTTGAGACGTACGTAACTTAACTCTGAGTAGATTTTAAGTAAAAAGCGCGCAAACGTCACTGAAACGAGGCAGCCTCGTTTTGAGAAAAAATTTGATAGTATTTTTTCAAAGATCTTCTAAGTTATGATACATAGCATGCTACTGTAAATTGATAGTAACATTATTGGTTTCATTATCAAGTGTGATTATATATATTTCACATAGAGTCTGAAAAATTCCGATACTTAGTCAAATATCTGTAGATTTCGTACGAGATTTCCCCCTGTTTTTCTGGTCTAATTGATACCATGTTATCAAAACCAATTATGTTCTTCCCTTCTGAACGATGGTAATAGTAATAGCAACAATAAAAAAACAATAACAGCAACAACAACAACAACAAAAGTAAAAACGTGCTAACGAAAGTCAAAATGGCGACGAGAAATCAAGTGACGGTTAGGCACTCATCTGAAATTGCCATACTGTTTCAGAAGGCTGGTGTATCGGGTAAAAAGTTGCTTGAAATGTTCCCACAGTATAGCAAGGCAACCATATACAGACACGCTAAGAAACCAATTGGAGAGGCTGCTGCCCACGATAAGAGGAAAGATAACAAAGGCCGCCCTTCAAAACTTACTCCGAAAGATAAGAGGAGGATTTTACGTTCAGTACAAACGCTGAGAGCTACCGATGGCTCTTTCACGTCACCACGGATTGCCGTCGAAGCTGGCGTCGAGAGCAAAGTTTCGAACCGCACCATAAGGAGGGTTCTAAAGGATGACGGATATTCCTACTTACGATCTCGCAAGAAGGGACTAATGACAAAACAAGATTTGAAGAGCAGGATGAGATTTTGTAAAAAGGTACACAAACTTAAACTGGGACAAGACTTTTGGAATCGTCATATTTCATTTTATTTGGATGGCAAAGGATTTGAATTCAAGACGAATCCATTAGATCAAGCGAAAGCACCAAAGGCACGGGAATGGAGAAAAAAGAGCGAGGGGCTGAGACTAGGATGTACAGCGAAGGGAAGAAAAGAGGGTGCAGTGAACAGTAACTTTATGATCGCGATATCCTATAATCATGGTGTTGTTCTATGTGAACAATATTTTGGAGCAATAACTGGTAGCACAATGGAAAGGATAATACACTCCTCATTTCCACAGGCTTTTGAGAAAAGCATCAACCCAAAAGGTAAAAGGTTCTTGCAGGATGGTTGCCCGCGTCAAAATTGTAAAAAGGCCATGGATGCATATGACGCTGTTGGAGCAAAGGTATTCAAGATTCCATCACGTTCCCCAGATCTGAATCCCATTGAGAATTTCTTCAACTGCATTAGCATGGAATTAAGGAAACAAGCGTTGGAAAAGAAGATAAGAAAGGAAACTTTTGAAGAATTCTCTGCCCGGGTTAAGAAAACTATGCTGGATTATCCCACAAGCAAAATCGACAAGATAATTGAAACAATGGATAAAAGAATTGGAATGGTGATAAAAGCTAAAGGCATGAGAATCAAGTATTAAGTGAGTGCAACTTACTGTACAACTCTCTTTCTACATTGATGTAACCAGCCAACTTAATGTTTATATATATATATATATTTTTTAAAAGACCTTTGTTGTCACCATTTTAATTTCCAACAAAAAAATGTCCAACAGCAATAAGACGATGGAAGTTTAAGGGATTAGTCATAAGAGATATATCCAAAATTGGTCATGTATACAAATGAGATAACAGAACTTGTTGGTAACATGTTACCACATGTTACCACACATGTTACCGCACATGTGACCATCATAATCTGTATGAAAATACTAGGAATGGAGCTTTTCCAACATGTTACCACATGTTACCATCTTTATTAAAAGAAGTATATATATATATTTTTATAAATAATGGTAACATGTGGTAACATGTTGGGAAACGTCCTTTTCTAGTATTTTCATACAGATGATGATGGTAACGTGTGTGGTAACATGTGTGGTAACATGTGGTAACATGTGAAATATATATATCTGGGCTAACTGTGCACTGTCAAATGTGTTCTATGAATTGTTTTCTGTCATGAAGGCCAACTCAGCAAAGCATCTGCCACATGGTTTTGCTGACTTCTGCTCCTCTTCTCTGAATTGATGCTTGAAGTACATGATATTCCAGCGGACCCTCATCATTGCATCCTCATTATCATCTGTAGTGTTGTAGGGACCTTTGTATGTGATTGGGGCCTTACTTGTAGCAAATATCGCGACATCCTTGTCGATTACTACATCTCCGTCATAAAGATTTTTTGGTGCTGGTAGCTTGACAGTTTCTCCCTCAAGAAGAAGCAACAAGTCCTTCCAAGCAATGGAGTCCTTGTTCCATCGGAAATCTTGAAGAAGAATGACAGAAGCCTTGTCTGCTCCTATCCAGCCAAATTTGTCATTGGAAGGGTTTTCAAACAGCTTGTATTGGTAGATGGTTTTCATGGGCTTGAGCATAAACGTTTTTGCGCAATTTGCAGGGCCAACTAGGATCATGTTTCTAAACTTACCGCGGCCATTTTCTAGGCTATCTCTCATGCAGGAGGCATAAGCCAATGCGTTAATGTTGTTTAATTGCAAAACCTCGAGAGCACATTCTAACCAACGTTTGTTGCATCCTGGCACACAATCACCTTTCAATGCATTTTGAAGCTCTGTCATACGAGGGATATTTTCTCTTTTTGCCTTGCTTGGTGCCTCTTTCATGAACCAGGTTTTGCTGATTAGCTCTCTCAAATGCTTTTCTGGGCGTGAGAACAAAAACTCTGCAATGTCGTTCTCCCCTTCTTCTTTCCTTGTTTCAGCGGTGGAAAATAGCTCAGTGTATGTGGTGATGTTGTGTTCTCTGATGAAGTTGGCAACATCTGAATTTGAGAGGCGCTTTTTCCTCTTCTGGGGCTCACAGTCTTCAGCCATTGATGATCGACGCTTTTTAGCAGCTGCTCGATTTCCCGCTATCGACTTTTTCGTCTTTGGAGATCTGGCATTGGATAGATTTGGATGGTCTGTGCTGTGCGCAACAGCCTTGTCATGCTTACATAAATATCTGTACGCACTGACATAGTGATCATGGCTATCACTGAAATTTATGACTATGCCATACCTTGTTGTGATGCGTTCTTTAACTGAAAGCCACTTCTTATTTCCCGTCAACTTTAGAGCACAGTGGTAGTGAAAACCCCCGTTCTCATGAGGTTCACGACAACATGCCCAGTGCTTTACTTTCACAACAGATACTCCACTGTTAAATTCACATTCTAGCATCTGCCCGAAACTTTCTCTTGTAGGAAACTTTCCTTCGTCAGCCTGTGAATACGTGACGAGATACTGCCTGCGACCTGAACGTGTATCTGTTAGTGTAGACATAATTTCTGTTGTATGACTCTTTGCTATGCTTGAGACGTACGTAACTTAACTCTGAGTAGATTTTAAGTAAAAAGCGCGCAAACGTCACTGAAACGAGGCAGCCTCGTTTTGAGAAAAAATTTGATAGTATTTTTTCAAAGATCTTCTAAGTTATGATACATAGCATGCTACTGTAAATTGATAGTAACATTATTGGTTTCATTATCAAGTGTGATTATATATATTTCACATAGACAATCATGGACAAAATAGTATGAGACAAGTGTATACCTGGAGGCTGAA
Organism: Pelagia noctiluca; assembly: GCA_963924455.1. NCBI lineage: Eukaryota > Metazoa > Cnidaria > Scyphozoa > Semaeostomeae > Pelagiidae > Pelagia > Pelagia noctiluca. Next base: position 3,679,886 of record OZ004324.1, on the reverse strand, counting down.
ATTCCCCCTCCCCCCTTGTTCAATGTTGATAGCATGTCATTAAAGGTTTTGTGCAGCTATCAACATTGATTACGGGGGGAAGGGGGGGGAAAGGATGCTTGAAAAGTCAAAATATCAACAAAAGTGGATTTGTCTCATAATTTATGTCCATGATTGTCTGAAAAATTCCGATACTTAGTCAAATATCTGTAGATTTCGTACGAGATTTCCCCCTGTTTTTCTGGTCTAATTGATACCATGTTATCAAAACCAATTATGTTCTTCCCTTCTGAACGATGGTAATAGTAATAGCAACAATAAAAAAACAATAACAGCAACAACAACAACAACAAAAGTAAAAACGTGCTAACGAAAGTCAAAATGGCGACGAGAAATCAAGTGACGGTTAGGCACTCATCTGAAATTGCCATACTGTTTCAGAAGGCTGGTGTATCGGGTAAAAAGTTGCTTGAAATGTTCCCACAGTATAGCAAGGCAACCATATACAGACACGCTAAGAAACCAATTGGAGAGGCTGCTGCCCACGATAAGAGGAAAGATAACAAAGGCCGCCCTTCAAAACTTACTCCGAAAGATAAGAGGAGGATTTTACGTTCAGTACAAACGCTGAGAGCTACCGATGGCTCTTTCACGTCACCACGGATTGCCGTCGAAGCTGGCGTCGAGAGCAAAGTTTCGAACCGCACCATAAGGAGGGTTCTAAAGGATGACGGATATTCCTACTTACGATCTCGCAAGAAGGGACTAATGACAAAACAAGATTTGAAGAGCAGGATGAGATTTTGTAAAAAGGTACACAAACTTAAACTGGGACAAGACTTTTGGAATCGTCATATTTCATTTTATTTGGATGGCAAAGGATTTGAATTCAAGACGAATCCATTAGATCAAGCGAAAGCACCAAAGGCACGGGAATGGAGAAAAAAGAGCGAGGGGCTGAGACTAGGATGTACAGCGAAGGGAAGAAAAGAGGGTGCAGTGAACAGTAACTTTATGATCGCGATATCCTATAATCATGGTGTTGTTCTATGTGAACAATATTTTGGAGCAATAACTGGTAGCACAATGGAAAGGATAATACACTCCTCATTTCCACAGGCTTTTGAGAAAAGCATCAACCCAAAAGGTAAAAGGTTCTTGCAGGATGGTTGCCCGCGTCAAAATTGTAAAAAGGCCATGGATGCATATGACGCTGTTGGAGCAAAGGTATTCAAGATTCCATCACGTTCCCCAGATCTGAATCCCATTGAGAATTTCTTCAACTGCATTAGCATGGAATTAAGGAAACAAGCGTTGGAAAAGAAGATAAGAAAGGAAACTTTTGAAGAATTCTCTGCCCGGGTTAAGAAAACTATGCTGGATTATCCCACAAGCAAAATCGACAAGATAATTGAAACAATGGATAAAAGAATTGGAATGGTGATAAAAGCTAAAGGCATGAGAATCAAGTATTAAGTGAGTGCAACTTACTGTACAACTCTCTTTCTACATTGATGTAACCAGCCAACTTAATGTTTATATATATATATATATTTTTTAAAAGACCTTTGTTGTCACCATTTTAATTTCCAACAAAAAAATGTCCAACAGCAATAAGACGATGGAAGTTTAAGGGATTAGTCATAAGAGATATATCCAAAATTGGTCATGTATACAAATGAGATAACAGAACTTGTTGGTAACATGTTACCACATGTTACCACACATGTTACCGCACATGTGACCATCATAATCTGTATGAAAATACTAGGAATGGAGCTTTTCCAACATGTTACCACATGTTACCATCTTTATTAAAAGAAGTATATATATATATTTTTATAAATAATGGTAACATGTGGTAACATGTTGGGAAACGTCCTTTTCTAGTATTTTCATACAGATGATGATGGTAACGTGTGTGGTAACATGTGTGGTAACATGTGGTAACATGTGAAATATATATATCTGGGCTAACTGTGCACTGTCAAATGTGTTCTATGAATTGTTTTCTGTCATGAAGGCCAACTCAGCAAAGCATCTGCCACATGGTTTTGCTGACTTCTGCTCCTCTTCTCTGAATTGATGCTTGAAGTACATGATATTCCAGCGGACCCTCATCATTGCATCCTCATTATCATCTGTAGTGTTGTAGGGACCTTTGTATGTGATTGGGGCCTTACTTGTAGCAAATATCGCGACATCCTTGTCGATTACTACATCTCCGTCATAAAGATTTTTTGGTGCTGGTAGCTTGACAGTTTCTCCCTCAAGAAGAAGCAACAAGTCCTTCCAAGCAATGGAGTCCTTGTTCCATCGGAAATCTTGAAGAAGAATGACAGAAGCCTTGTCTGCTCCTATCCAGCCAAATTTGTCATTGGAAGGGTTTTCAAACAGCTTGTATTGGTAGATGGTTTTCATGGGCTTGAGCATAAACGTTTTTGCGCAATTTGCAGGGCCAACTAGGATCATGTTTCTAAACTTACCGCGGCCATTTTCTAGGCTATCTCTCATGCAGGAGGCATAAGCCAATGCGTTAATGTTGTTTAATTGCAAAACCTCGAGAGCACATTCTAACCAACGTTTGTTGCATCCTGGCACACAATCACCTTTCAATGCATTTTGAAGCTCTGTCATACGAGGGATATTTTCTCTTTTTGCCTTGCTTGGTGCCTCTTTCATGAACCAGGTTTTGCTGATTAGCTCTCTCAAATGCTTTTCTGGGCGTGAGAACAAAAACTCTGCAATGTCGTTCTCCCCTTCTTCTTTCCTTGTTTCAGCGGTGGAAAATAGCTCAGTGTATGTGGTGATGTTGTGTTCTCTGATGAAGTTGGCAACATCTGAATTTGAGAGGCGCTTTTTCCTCTTCTGGGGCTCACAGTCTTCAGCCATTGATGATCGACGCTTTTTAGCAGCTGCTCGATTTCCCGCTATCGACTTTTTCGTCTTTGGAGATCTGGCATTGGATAGATTTGGATGGTCTGTGCTGTGCGCAACAGCCTTGTCATGCTTACATAAATATCTGTACGCACTGACATAGTGATCATGGCTATCACTGAAATTTATGACTATGCCATACCTTGTTGTGATGCGTTCTTTAACTGAAAGCCACTTCTTATTTCCCGTCAACTTTAGAGCACAGTGGTAGTGAAAACCCCCGTTCTCATGAGGTTCACGACAACATGCCCAGTGCTTTACTTTCACAACAGATACTCCACTGTTAAATTCACATTCTAGCATCTGCCCGAAACTTTCTCTTGTAGGAAACTTTCCTTCGTCAGCCTGTGAATACGTGACGAGATACTGCCTGCGACCTGAACGTGTATCTGTTAGTGTAGACATAATTTCTGTTGTATGACTCTTTGCTATGCTTGAGACGTACGTAACTTAACTCTGAGTAGATTTTAAGTAAAAAGCGCGCAAACGTCACTGAAACGAGGCAGCCTCGTTTTGAGAAAAAATTTGATAGTATTTTTTCAAAGATCTTCTAAGTTATGATACATAGCATGCTACTGTAAATTGATAGTAACATTATTGGTTTCATTATCAAGTGTGATTATATATATTTCACATAGACAATCATGGACAAAATAGTATGAGACAAGTGTATACCTGGAGGCTGAAATTCCCCCTCCCCCCTTGTTCAATGTTGATAGCATGTCATTAAAGGTTTTGTGCAGCTATCAACATTGATTACGGGGGGAAGGGGGGGGAAAGGATGCTTGAAAAGTCAAAATATCAACAAAAGTGGATTTGTCTCATAATTTATGTCCATGATTGTAGTTTGGAGTAATGATTTTTCATCATTCTTAGTCAAATATTATCTCCACATGTCTTTCATTGACTGCACATATAAAGCAGAGTGAACTTCAAGTTGCACATCATGAAATAAATGTTTTCGTATTATTTAAAAGCATTTGAGGTCTCCAAAGTCCAAACAACATTAGGCTCAATATTTAGGAGTCAAAAAATAATTTTTGAAACCAAAAACCCGTGCAAAGTTGAAGCAGCAACAGGAGAACCGTTAATCTTGAACGCTGAGAGCTACTCTCTAGTCTCTTAAAGACGCCTCCCCATGCTTATGAATTCTTAGAACATTTCCCCAGCTAAGATATTCTTATTCCAACCTCCCCGCTAACTAATTTTGGTAACGAGTTGCAAGCAAAACAAGAGTTACAGTACAAACATCTATGAGATTGAGAATTTCGAGTGAAATTAGTGACATTATTGCACTATATTTTCAACGCCTCACTGCCACTACATTCTGTCTCACACAGATGTCCCTTTTTAGCAATGTTCAGAAAATTTTCCACCCAGGAAATTATCATTCCAGCCCTCCTGCTTAGTGGTTCCTTGAAAATTTTCCGAGCCCCCCTACAAGTACATTAGAGACCAGAGAGTAAACACCTAAAACCCCCTCAATACATAAACAGTCCCCTTGTAAGACTATGCACTGCATTTAGAGTGTAATTTCGCCAATTTGGTTGTTTAGAACATGTACACGTGGCCACCCTCGAGCAAAATCATGCCCAAGTCGAAAATCGGTTGAGAAATGGAAAATATTGGAACCAAACGATACAAATGTATAACTTTATCAGGTGAGAGCTAAGCTACAACATTACTCCAATGATTCTAATAAATACCCTACCCACAATACATAAATAAAATGATGAATATTTCAATAAAACATTCAAGAACAGAACCATAAAAGAGGGTAAGGAGGGGTAAATTGAGAATGGGGATTTGCCAACTGGAAAATGGAATTGGACTTCTTAGGACTGGGATTTGCGAATGAAAAAATAAAATTGGAATTGAGATTGTTAAACACGTCAATAAATGGAATGTCCCTATTTTCCCCATTGGGATTTCTGATTATTTCAGAGCTTGGAATTGGAATATGTAACCCATTCAGGACCTTCATGTAAGTTTTAAGGATAGCTATAATAACTTAAAAACTTCAGTAGGCATGCTACAGTGACTACAATGCCATCTATACTCTTGTTGAATTTCTAAAATTAAGAAAGCAAAGTAAAATTAAAATTATTAGACACACGAAAATTATTAGAGAGCAGAGAATCATTCGGACATCCACGAGAGGAGAGGAAGGACAAGGCATTACTTGTAGAAAGTGCGAGGCTTCTATTTGTTTCAGAGGAAGTAATTCTAGTCTGTTCAGGTGGTACAGCTTCTATTGAACAAAGAAATCATATCTGGACGTTTATCTATACTTTGCGTTGGTGCTATTTGTGTGATTTCGTGTCGATGCTAGAAAATAACTTGGACAAAATATATGAAACTAGGTCTCTATAAAATAAACAATACTTTCAAAGACTCCTGTACTTAATCGTGCTTTCGAGAGGAAAAGGAAAATTATGAGCCTGAATGCAGCTTGAAAAATTTGGGTTGATTGAGCTTTTACTTTAATTCGATTTCAGCACCAAAACACAAACCTCAAGCTAAACTTAGGAGGGTCAGGAAGGGGTACATTGGGGACTGGGATTTACCTTTTTATTAACTGGGTGAATTGGATTGAACTTTTTGGGACTAGGATTTGGGAGCTTACACCTACAAAGACCCTTCTAGAAGTGTAGATGAATGGTTTCTTCTGCGCACAAGCAAGGATTCGGTAGTGAAAAAGTACATTAGAATTGGGATTGTCAAACACATTAATATTTGGAATTTATCTATTTTCTTAAATGGGACGGAGATTTTTAATGTTTTCAGTGCTGGGAAAGGAATTGGGATTAGTCCCCCCTCCTTAAAAACCTAGTAATGACCTGCATACTCCCGTCCAAACGATTCTCACAAATTAATTAATTTATTAATACCATTCCATACAAATTCACACAAGTTAGCATCACAATTAGTTCATGGATTTCAACACTGACTGCAAACTATCAACTTGGGATTTGAGCTCTCCAACTATGCTTGCCACTTGTTCCTTGTTTTCTATTACTTCTACCGTCTGCGTGTAAGGATTGTAATGGGTGCTGAATGGGCGAGGAACTTGTTCAGCCCATGATCTAGAAAGAGAGGAGAATGCCATGAGAATGAGATCCCGACGGGTAACCGTTACCCTAACCCTGACACTAACCCTAACTGGAACACCAAAATCTAGCCCTGCTTTAACCAAACCTTCACTCTAAACTTAACCCTAACCCAAATTCTAACCCCAACCAAAAACCTGACCCGAACCAAAATTCTAATCCCAACCTTAACCCTAACCCTGGCCTTAACTTAACCCTAGCTCTAACCCTAGATCTAACACTGTTGAAAAGAACTAATTGCAGAGGTTTCTTAACCAGGGGAACCCGAATGAAAATTGTAAGGCTATTTTACAATATCTTAATGAAGTAGCTAGAAATTACAATCGACCATCAATGTAAGAAAATTTTACAAAATTATGCAGTAGATTAAAGATATTGTTGTGAGATGAAGAAGTTAAAATTAAAAAAGAATGAAATAACTCACTTCAATTTTTCCTTGGCACCATCGAAGCTGTCAGCAACGAAGTAAATTGGCTGGTAAGAGGTGATTGGGTATTCCTGTACGCAAGTCTTCTCTGGGTTGAAGTCTCTTCTCTCGCATTTGTCACTTTCAATACTATACTGTAAATAAAGACAGAAAATATTTCATCCCACTGTGGAGCGTCTGTGCAGGCTGAGGGCGTTCAGTACTATATTAGGATATCATCAGTAGTGCTGAGGATGTTCAATACTGTGGAGGGATATCTTCAGTTCTGTGCGGGTATCATCAGTACTGTGGGGGATATCAGAAGCATTGCAGAGTATTAGCTCCACAGTACTGTTGGTATCTCCTATAAAGTACTGATGGTATTCCTCCACAGAACTGAACATCCTCTAGATGACTAATAGTATTTCTCCTACCAATTTAAGAGTAAATAGGTCAAAGAAGTGTTAAAAGGGTTTAAAGGTTAAGATTAGATAAGTTCAAATAGTGTTAAAAGGGTTAAGATTAAATAAGCTCAAATAGTGTTAAAAGGGTTTAAAGGTTAAGAGTAAATAGGTAAAAGCAGTTTTAAATCAGTTGAAAAGTTAACTGCAAAGCTAGGTAAATAAAATAAGCCAGCCAAAGCAAAGCAACAGTAGCAATGCTATTCCTCCACGGTACTGATATCCTTCACAGTACTGATGGTATTCTCTCACCCATTGAAGAGCAGCTAAACAGGTTAAAACAGTGTTGAATCGGTTTAGAGGTTAAGTGCAAAACTATTGGTAAAAATAGCCAGCCATACCAAAGCAACATTATGGATGGTATTCCTCCACAGTACGAGCATCAGATACCTACCTGAAGCTCGCCAAAAGAAGAGAGCAGGCCAGCACCATAAGCTTTGACCTGTCCCCTTTGTCTGCAAAGGCCAAACTCAACAGTAAACCAGTACAACTAGAAAAAAGGAGATAAATTCAAAATCGGATCGGATTGGAGTTAATATCAGCTACATTACCCAACATTTCAAATTCATGTTTTTTATTGCATGTTTTCCATTCAATTTTACTGTCATCTAGATAAACATATATAGCATAATGATAACAACAATAACAATAATAACAACAAATACAACATAATCATAATAACAATAATAACAATATGCAATAGAATCTGCAGGACCTAAAGTCTCCAGATAATTCTTGACTGATAGACTAAAATATTTCAGCTATCTTCTGTGGCAGCGTTTAGTTGTCGAAACTGTTATCGCAATAAACGTATGTAACAAACAGCGGTATAAAATAATCCTATAATCCTGGATGGGCCTAACATCTTTCAAATAAGCATATATAATAGAATGATATTGCAATACATTAAAAATAACATTAATAATTATAACAGCAATACACAATAAAGCTGTATGGCCTAAAGCATTCAGATAATTCTTGATTGATAGACTGAATGAAAATGACACGAGCAGGGTCCGAATCTTCGACCTCTGACTTTGCACATCAGGCGCTCTATGTACCAGCTGAGAATCAGAGCACTTCATTTATCTGACCAACCTATAACCTATAATCAATTATACAAACTTAACTACCACTGGCCAAACATAAAAACAAACCTATCCGGGTTCCTCAACAGCAACACCGGATCTGGCGAAGGCCGAAAACTTTTTTCATTCACACAAATCATCTCGATTGATTTTCCGAATCCTGCTTCTTATCGATTTTTCCTTTCGACCCTAACCATTGATGGTTCGCTATGAGATGGTCATTCTGACATGGGAGTGCCCATAGAATAAAAGTTTCGGAAAGAACCAATCAGTTCGAATAGGGACATACCGTAGCCAGCTTGGTCACCCACTCGTCTGAGATCCCCAAGGAAAGCATACCAATTTCCTAAATGAAAAATTACACATTATAACGACATCATACTAATCAACTGATGAAATAAACCGTAAAAGCTCTATCAAGCCCCTATCTCTTTTAAACCCCCGCTTCAGAAAACATAGACTACAGAGCAAAATTGGATGAGTGAGAGATAGCTAGTGGATTGCACTCCATCGTTACTTGCAAATTTCTCACTTTATATGCTCGAGAGTGAAGAATTTCTTCTCCAAACCCTCTTTAAAAGTTACCCACTCTAATAAGCCCCCCTCCCTTTTAAGTTCCCTCTTCCTGCAAGAAAGACTACAGAAATAAATGTGATGGGTAAGGGATAGCTAATGAATTTCTAACCTTACATGCTTGATAGTGAAGAATTTCTTTTCTAAACCCTTGTTATAAGGCACCCTCTCTAGAAGGTCAAAAATTAAATAAGCCTCCCGGGGGCCTAATGGAACTTTTACGGTATATGAAATAGCCAGAACTAGGTCACAAGCAACAAATACTAGGAGAAGGACATGAACATAAGGACATGGCAATAAGGATATGAGCATAAGGATAATACAAACATTAAGTAGCAAAACAAACCTGTGAAAACCTTGCAAATCCTGGATTGCTGAACAATGGCACATGTCCAATCAATTCGTGACAAACATCACTAAGATAAAAAAAAGAGTTACAAAAGTAGTTAATCTTAATTGGCAAACCCTCACATTATGCAAAGTTGGAACGAAGGTCGAGTGATCCCCGCTAAAATCAAAAGAGACAGTGAGGCTAAGTCAAACTTGCTTACGGTTCAGGAGTATACATTGGTACAGATGAGTGTCTTATGTACTGAGTAGAATGGAAGACGCGGAAAGCAAGGCCATTCAGGAAATCTCTTGACGACAACAAACCAGCCACTGGTCGCAGAGAGAATCCAGTTTTTTCTAAAAATGAATCAGAAAAATATCTAATTGTGTCTCTCAAGAAAAAGCCTCAATTATGTGACGCCAAGTGTATTGAGAAGCCTGTAGAAAAATACTAGAGGTGGCATATTGACATATGCGAGCATCGGGTCTCGAACCCGGGTTGTTGCGAACACAGGCGAGGCGTGCTAACCACTGTCCTAAACTACATAGGACAATAAGTTCAAAAATTAACCTTGAGGTGTTTAACCTGTAGCACAATGTCCAAAGATCCTTGTCGTAAAACAGAACGTATTCAAACATGCTTTATTCTAGTGTGCAGTGAAATTTGTGCTAAAATGCTTTTTTGCTGTGATAATCGTAGCAGATGATATCATTCAACTGTAGAGGATTATCTCTTTGCAACTACACACTGTATTTTTCAGACATGCTTATCTTAATGAGTCTTTCAAGATACGTTAGATTATATGATTTGAAAATCTCACTTATTGGTGATGCTACATCCTCGCAGAACCAATTTTTCTCCATACACTCGCAAACAAACATTCATTCGTACAGTTGGAAGCTGTGCTAGATATTTTTATTTCTGATAAGATACGCAATGCTATTGTAACACATTCGCTCCATCCAATTAGTTACTTTATCGTATTCTTTAAGCAAAACCTAACCAACTGTGGTTGGTGTAAAAGAGACTGATGTGGAGGGTACAGTCAACACTAATTACCTAGGGACAGCAATACCCAAATTTGCGAAATGTATCAAAATGTGTAGAAATAAATTTTCCATAATAAAATTCAGTATGTCTTGAGGAGAGATAAGCCTGCATTGCATTGAATATGGAGAGGCTAAACAAAACCTTATACCATTTTTTATGTTATCTACAGAAAAAAAGGAGAGAAACCGAAAATTTGCCAATTTTGCGATTGTCTAGCATACTACTTACTCTTCAAAAAGTTTGACACTTTTTCGAGCTGTGGGATGGTGTCGACCCTAGAAAATAAATTAAGATTGTTCAATCTAAAATAGCCGTATTGACGGAGCGATTAAACGATATTTATCAAAGGTAACACACAGACAGAATTCACATTCTGGCCAATTTCTCTACTAGCAGGGATTGACCGGTCCATAGATTTGTTCTGAGAATGGATTTGTCCATGATTTTGATCTTGGCAAATGTTTATTCCCGTAAACCCTTTATGAGGCCAACCCTTTTAGTCTCGCTTCTCACTACAAACAGGGATAGATTGAATGAATTCTGACTGACCCCCCCCCCGCCCCGGGGGAAATTTACGATAGATAACGCTAATTTGAATTCATTTAGATAATTTGGTTGAATGAACGTGAGAGGCTGAAGAATGATGGGAAGGATAGCCCCTGATTGCCAAGAAGATAAGAGTCCTGCCGTTTAAGTCAGAAAATTTGAGCTAAAAAATAACAAGATGGGCTCTATTTTTAGATAGGGCCCTAAAACGCAGGTAGGTAAGTCCCTAAAATAAAGGGACTATGAATAACCACGAAGACTACACCCCTGCTCTACAGCCATGGCCATAGTTCATCAAACAAGTCATCTGGATTAAATTTCCCAAATCCTACTTTTTCTCAATCAAATTTCAAGCATTTGAACCAATCTTATATTAGTATGATATTTGGCAAGACATGGATAAACGTTTGACTTTTCGGCAGAGATCTGTCATCCAATATTAACCAATTAAATAAACAGCAAAAAATTCACATCATAAGCAACTCAGTGCAGAGAGAACCTAAAAACGACTGTAAGGTGAATAAAGCATTAAGATACACTCCAGCAAACCTATTCCCTTAAAAGGCCTTACAATTAGAGTATTTCGGGGCAAAACGAATCAAGGGTAAAATGGGTCATTCTGTATAAAAAGCTGCTTAACACAGCTCCATGAAGAAAGACTTAAGACTGCCTCCATTAGACTGTTGAATAACAAATGTGGGGTAACCCTATTTTGCTTCCTCAGCATAGCCTGTGGTAGTTCGGTAGCCTTTTATACAGAATGACCCATTTTACCCACTGACCTGTTTTGCCCTGAATTACTCTACAAGGGGACGGATGGTCTTTCTTATTGCTATTCGCAAAAGCAAGCCGTGAGTAAAGTTCTATTAAATTAACAATTATACTTAGTACAAAAAGAAAATTGTATGAGCCAAAATATAGGACAATACCTGTAGTCGCATTCTGCGACCAGCTCAGGGAAGACCTCGTTCATCTCGCTACAGGCATGAGTTGGGTACAGCCCAGTAAGCTTGCTGAAAATAGTGCCCCTGTGAAACGAATGAAAGGATTATTTCATTAGGAAATTCGAGGAAGTGCGTCGACGATCCCTTGTTCAAACATAGAGTGCTCGATAGGATAATCTTTGGGTACACATTTATTTTTCAATTAAACTTTGAGTCTTGAATATTCCCTTAAGAAGAGTATGTTCTACTGACTTGGGCTACCAGAATCCCTCGTCTAACATGCCTTAAGAATTAATGGTACTCCTTACAAAAGAAAAGCTTCAAGCAATCTTCCATAATAGTCAACAGTTGGTACAAACTATATAGAACTGCGAGAGATTTCAAAAATGTAATCATACACATCGATAAACCTTTTTGCTTAACACTCATCAGTACACCAGGAAGAAAATGAAAATAAGACCTTATAAATGGTTAGAGGCAAAGACAGTTCAAGATGGGCCCATCAGAAAAGAGAATAAAGATTGGCACAGTATATGTATGGTGCAGAGACCACCCATCACGGCTAGCAGAGCATTAAGACAACCAAAAGATTCAGTAAAAGGAGTCGCAAGGTGTGGTCACATCGAAAGGAAGAACCAAAGCCACACTACTCCATTAGTTTACCTATTCAGTAGGCCCTTTGCACTTTGTGCATAAACCAATACCTTACAAAGATAGTAAGTGCTTGCAGACCAGCAATAATATTCCTAATAAGACATCAAATGACTCCAGTGGGACAAGATGTTGGATTCATTGTTGTTGGACTTTAATAAAAAAAACTTCTTGATTTACTAGGACAGTTCTCTTAGTCAACTATTCTCTTACCATGTCTTGATTTCTTCTTCAGTGTATTCAACATAGGGGATCATTTCACCGCTAAAATCAAAAGCGTGACATTAGGCAAAAACAAGTATTTTCATGTATAAGTACATGTGGTTGGGCTAATTCAACATACATATACATAAATAATAAGTTTTAGAACTAAAATATTTTGACATACAAGTTCTTTCTCCAGATAGAAGTGAAATAATTGGTTGTGTATTTCATACATTAAGCATTTTTGCTCACTCACTTCATGTAACATGATGAATTTTGCAGAGAATGCATTTCGAAAATATTTTCAAGATTATCATGTAATAACTTACTGCCTGTGTTTAATGGCAATGTCAGCAAACTCCTTTCTTCTTTTCCTGTAAACAGGATCTGTAAAACCCTAAAATGATAAGTTGCAAGAAAACCAATTAGAACCAAGAAACTTACTTCAAAAATTTACCATGGTGAAGATGCAAACTAGATTTGGTGTGCTGCAAAAACTAGCTGCCTAACAGATATCAAAAGGCCTCCTGACTGTGCAAAATAGGGAGATCCAAACAAAAAAGGTAGGGATACCTATTGGGTTGAAATATTAAAATGCATCAAGGCTATTGGTAGATAGCCCACATGCAAAAAACCAGGTCAAAGGTCTAAAGGTTTGTTCTACCTGCTAGGTCATGGAATGTGAACGAAATACTGAGTGCCACACTGCCTGACTCTCCTAATTTAGACAAGCATTGAAGTTACAATGCTCCCCATCAACGGAGCTTTTGGCGATGCTCCTTAACCTCACTTGATTCATATATGAAAGTTCAAATCTAGACACTTTTTTGAGACTTCCTTATCAGGTTGTATTCTCTTGGTGATCCAACTCCTTCTGAATTCCAAGATCCGAAGGAGTATAATAGTAGAATAGAATAGAATAGAATAGAGTAGAATATTTTTGCTGCATTAAGAGAAGGAGTCTACAAAAACCAGAAGGTCCTCTGATAGCTGTTGCAGAAAAGGTTTGAGCTTCAAATAACATACTGTTTGTTAACAAAAACTTTCCAATTGCTACTATGTCTACCAACTTTGAGAGCAGAAGGAATTTGAGGTCTTTTAAACCTGTTATTGAGATAGGTGCAAACAAAAGAACAAAATATCAAAATCCTTCTGGAAAACAGGTGGCTTTCAAAAATCCCCAGCTAAACAAAATAATGCGCACTAAACTTACTGGATGGTCAGAATCGAGTTCATCCCCATAACTAAGCACACGATCTGCAAATTTATCCAAATCTGAAATGTGTCTTGGAAACCATGGGACTAAAAATGAATTAATCAAAATCAATGATAATTTACTCATGGCTCATAAAGTGTTTGAGGATTAAAAAGACTTAAAAACTGACAAAGTATGAAGAATTTCATTTTACTTTAGTCTTTGGGAAGTAAGCAAAATGAGTAAGATGAATTCCAGATATAGACAGCAGCATAAGACACTCTTTGTTGGACGTTTAACAAATATTTGCAACAGTTTTCAAATGATTGGAAATCTTAACAAAAAATATGATGTTTTTGAGTTAGCAGGGCCGGATCCAGCAGACTTAGAAAGACGGGCACACTTTGTTTACCTGATGATATTAGCACAGGAAAATTGTGTGTTAAAGACCATAATGTATTACGGATCTGCAAAAATAGGGGAGGTGTACATCCTTCACTCCCCACTCGGTCCAGATTATGAAAGGCTTTGCAACAAAATAGCAATGCTTAAAATTTTTCCATTTCAAAGAATTTCTGAATAATTTTGGATAAGAAAATTCAATGGCAATTCCAACAGGGCAACTTATGATTTAAGCAAAAATTAAATGTTTATGCGTTCGGACTCCATAATTTCAGTGGCGTATGTTGATGTTGTTGTTGTTGGGTTGTTGTTGTTGTGATGTGAGAAAAGTCTTCCTGTGTGCTGTGCATGGTTCTCTCTCTCTCTCTCTCTTGGCGGAAGCTATGTGAGGAGGGATGCTTTTGTGGTATTGGGTTGTGTGTGTGTATGTATTAATAGGTTTGTGTTGTGGTGATGATAAAGGGGATGAGAGCAAGATAATGAAGAAGAAAGTATTGATCAAGTGGTGGTGATGGTGGTAAGAATAGTTGTTTTATTTTGAGCTGAACAGCGTAGATAAAGGTGGGTCAGGAGAAGTAGAAAACATGTAGATCGAAATAATTCTAATCTTGTAGTTTGTCGGAAAACTTCTAATCTTATCGGGAAAATTGAGTGAAAAAGTAAAGTGTTGCTCACATCGATTTGAAATTAACAGACATAAAAATGTCTTAAAATCATAAGTATTCTATAAATGTGCACCCCTGTGTCAGAGGTCCATTTATAAGAGATCAAACAAAAAAATGTTTGTCAGAAAAATTTCATCCTTGCCCCACCTAACTAATTTCCTATCTACGCCACTGCATAATTTGATACTTACTTGATTCACCGCCTAGTTTTTCAGCCTTAGATACAGCTGGTTTCAAATTGTCAAGAATGGTCTTGCACACATCCTCAATGTTTGTGGCTTCATCCAAACCAACTAAGAAATCATGTTTAGAAGGATCGGTCTTAGAAGGGCGAGATTCAAGCTGCGATATTTTTGCCCCTGCATCCTAAAACATAAACATAAAATTTATACAAATGTTTACGTTTGGATGAAAAACTACAAAAACAGCTGCAGAAGGTACTGATGTAAAAATGTTATGCAAAATATTAGATTAACACTGCCTAGGGAGGGCATGCCCCCAGTGCTCCCAGTTCCTACACACCTGAAAACCAATAGAATAGAATATACCTTGAAAAAGGAAATAAGAAGTTCATGGTTTTTATCTATTTATGATCTTTGATAATGACCTTTGGATTAAGGTCAAATATACATAGTTAAAAATCCTGAAGCTTCTTTTTTTTGTCTTTCTTATCAAGTTGTTTGCCTGAATCAACATGTTCAAATACCTTGAAAACTTTCAATGACGGCTGCAGACCATCGAGGTCTGTTGTGAATGTGATTGAAGTTGGCAGGGATATGTTGTCATCACCTTTTCCGCTGTTAATCTAAAGATGAAACAGAAAGAAACTTAAAGGGCCACTCCAGTGAAATATTTTTATTAGATGAACAGACTAATTCTGACCTGAAACAAACAAATTTGCAATTATTTTTTTGATATCTCTAACCGTTTTCTCACAATAAGCCTATATTCTGATACAGACCCTAGTTCACAACAAAATCATTTTAATGAATTTCCAACTGATGGCTAATCATTCAGCATACCCTCACGAATTGTGCCCGAGGTCTTTTCACAACGAAAATTGTCAGCAGAGCGGCTAAACCCTCTAATCATTTGGTTTACAAGCTCTAGTGATTTTCTTTATAACATTCTGGTAAGAGCTGTGTGTGATTGGTCTAGTCAAATGTGAAAAGGTATGGAAACATGGAATGTGTACAAACCAGAACCAATCAACCATAGAACAATGGGATAGAGCAATATCAAATGATTTGTACACCAGAATACAGGCCCGGGGGTATGAATAGAATATAAACTAATAACCTCAACGCAACATTTTGATTACGATTTAATTAATAGTACTATTTATATTTCTTCTTGTTAAATTTCATTAGCAAACTCAGGATCTAATGTGTTGCAGACATCAAGAAAATTTCTAAGAGATTACCAAGCCAGGTGGCCAAGGGCATCATGATATGTAATGGATAATTGCAAATTATAGGTCGGGTGCTGGTGATCTATAATATTATCTCGCAATCAGCCAACTACCCTCTTTTCTTTTATAAGAACAATTTTATAAGAACACAAGCCTCAAATTTTGCCAAATCTTACGAACAAGCTGAGAACAAACCTAGGCTGACAATTTCAAGGTCAGTATAAGAATTATATGAGATAAACACGAGACTGAGAAATAATTACAAAACAAGCAGATTGATAGCAATCAGATAGATCAGATGGTGAAGATAGTCAACATTTGAACCAATGAAAATACCTAATAGCGAAAACAGGCTTCCAAATTACTTTAAAGTAAGGACAATTTAAGAGCATTTTAGGCTGAAAATAGAGGAATAGATAGAGAAAAAATCATCCCTCCACCACTATAAAAGATGCCATTTATTTTCATGCATAAAAACCCAGACTCTGTTTATTTTGGTTTTATTTGATTGAATGATATACATCCCTTGCTATTGTAAAACACAAAACAAAATTAATTACTATAAAAGCTCTATTAAGCCCTGGGGGCTTATTCAATTTTTGAGGTTTTAGAAGGGGGCTTATCAGCAGAGCGAGTGCCTTTTAAAGAGTTCGGAGAAGAAATTCTTCACTTTTAAATATGTAAAGTAAGAAACTAATAATGATTCGATAGAATAAAACTATCCCTGACTAAAAACATTTTACTCTGTAGTATTCCTTGAGTGAAGAGAGGGGCTTAAAAGAGAGGGGGTTTATAATAGCGCTTTCACGGTTAACAAATTTTACACTTAACCAAAACAAATTAATCATCAGAAGCTCGAGCCACTGGCAGGGGTTTGATGGATGCCTTATTGTATTTACTTTATGCGTTTTAATTAACAGCCCACAAGTGATAATATTTTTTCATGTGATTATGGCGACAATAACACAGAACAAAACAACAAAACATAGACGATATTCTAGGCCAGTTTCGTTTAATTCGTGGATTCGAAACAGGAAGAAATCAAAAAGATTACAACTTCTGTCTAGGAACAATTTCAAATAAAATTGAGATTCAAAATTGAAATAAAATACATACTGCGTAACCAGAACCATTGCTTTCTCCATTGTTCTCGAGTTTTTGACGCTTGGTTTCGGGTTGGCTGTCCATTTTTCTTGCTGCGTGGCGTTCAGGAACGAATGAACTCTTTGAAAGCTACCATTATGACACGTGACCGAAATTAGAGGTGTGTTGAGAAATCTGACCAATCAGATTGCATCGTTTTGAGATAATTTGTGGTGATGTTTCGCTTATGTGGAAATTCGAACTTTTTTGACTTTATTAAGTAATTTTATGTAAGTTAAGGGCCTTTCTTTGTTTTTCAGAATTTCTAACGTTGATTGAGGTTATACCAGACAAGTTAAGTCTCCCGCAATTGTCTCAACTTTCGCTCATCCAAGAAACTCATTCCGCAAGCAATTTTGCCAAGGGCTGATAACCTGAAAACACATCAGAACTTCCCATTTTAGTTTACGGGGGTCGCACATTTATTGGGTTTGGGAAAAGATGGAACCGGTCCGGTTGGTGCAGCGTTGGCCAACCAACTTTTGGGCCAAAATTCTTTCTTATCAAGAAAATATTGCTTTTAAAAATAACATAAGATTTTTACCGTAACTTTCGGTTCAATTTTACGTAAATTACTTTCTAGAAGTGCACGAAATTGCTTCTCAGAGAACTCAGCTTTCAAAATTTTCAGGGTGTTTGCCGTTAGTAAGTTCTTTATAAGAAAGCAGTCCTCGACTTACCAAAAAGTAAAGAAAATTCAGTACTTAGTTTTTTTATACCTTAGAAAGTTTTGAAATTAATTATTGCCAAAAATGGGAGAAGATTGAAAATCTTGAGGATTTTGTACTTCAACGAGAAGCAGATTCTCCAAAGTCTATTTTCAATATGGTCTACTCTTCAATGAAAATTTTCCAATAGATTGTTGGCATATACATGCATGAAAAATTCAAGTCAAATTTTGCTAAGAAAGTCTTAAGAAAGTTTTAGCACTGGAAACGACAAATTGCTAAGAAAGTTCCAGTACGTACTGGAATCATTTGAGACTTTTTTATAAAATAAAAAGCGTGTGTTTACATATTTTTGGGTAGGCTAGTTCGTGAATAATTAGTGAGGGTTGTTCCTGATACGATCTGATAAATCAGTCCTGGCAAGTGCTTGTCTTGGAGCACATGGTTGAAACAAGTATCTATAAAGTAATGAACCATCACTTAACACAATGGGATGTAGATGTTGTGGCTTAGATCTGAATAAACGAAATGTATATCAATCGTTTTGCTTGATTTACTCTGTAGCAACAGTTATGTTTTTGGGGTTGTTCCTGATACGACCTGATGAATCCAGTCATAAGCTGAGTATTTCTCTTGCAACAGATTGTCGAAACAAATACCTATCATTCATTATGGTAGGTGAGCTAATTAGTTGATATTTATATATCTTTGTTGTTGTTTAAATCTTTTTAATTGATTGATTTTCAGTCCTAGATTAACTAGTTTGCTGATACCTGATAGGTTGTGCAGTATTTGAGAAAAAAAACAAATGAAATAAAGAGAAGCTAATAACTGCTGCTCGTGAACAGAAATATAGGTGAGCCTATTTTTAAAAGGGGTGCAAATGTTCGCTAAACAGAAAATATGACAAATGCAGTATTATCCATGAAAGTAAATATCATTTGCCAGCCACGGGTCTTCCAGGGAAGTGTTTTTGCCCATACACCAAAACTTTGATTCAAAATCTTGATCTATTTATGAATATCATATAGTTTAATAAATACAGACTTCAATTGATTCCAGAGGTAGAATACAAAAGTGGATTTCATCCAACATTTAATCAGTCAGAGACCAAACACAATTCTCCCTAATAGTAATTTGTATCCAAGCTAAGCACTCACATCCAATTGGGTTACATAATACAATCCTGCAGCAACTATTTCAAATACTTGACATCGTTCAGCGTCTTCATGGCATTGGTAATTCATGTGCTGCTGCATACCTGAAATCAATTAGAGATCAAATAATTTGCAAATAAGCAAGATTTGGATAATCAATCAAGATAATTTGTGTGACTGATAAATGAAACGAGAAGAATTCAAGTTTGCTTCTCAACCCTATCCAGTGGTGGGGCTTGTTAAGGTCAACAAATCGTCCACAGGGCCTTGATGGTTCTCCTGGTATAGGAAAGTTGTAGACCTCTCCACAGGTCCAGTGAAATTGTTAAGGAGCCAAAAGGTTTATCTCTGCATTCGGTGACTGAAGGTGCAATTAGTGAGATTGTTATGACTTGGCTTGTTCAATTAAATGGAAAGCCCTGATGGCTCAGCCGTGTCTACATCGAAGACTTCGTGGTTACATTTTTTTCCTTACCTTCCATAAACATGATGATACAATTGTCTTTCAACATCCGTTAAAAGCGAACTAGCTCCAATGCGAAATAGATTAGGCCTAGTCCATTCATCTCCTAACTCCTCCTTCATCATCGACATCCACACCAAGGCATCTTTAGCGCTACGAATTCCACCAGCTGGTTTGAAGCCAACTTTGTATCCAGTACGCTAAAAAATGAAATCATGTCATGGTAGTGAAAAACAAGAAAAACGTTGGACTTTTGCACGAAGCATTATTATATTCATTAAGATTTTGTCTACGAAGAAAGGGTTAGCTTTGCAGGAAGGTAAATTCATGGCTACTTTTCCTTGCATTCCCAAGAGAAAACAAGACGGGACAACCAGATTTCCACTTGAAATGCCTTCTTAATTTCTTACAAGAGTGCATACTTGCAACAGCTAATTTCTATCAAATAGTTCTAGAGATAGCAAATAATGTTGACCAAAATTTCAGCTTTTTTTATTTCTTAAGAATTGTTCTCCAAAAAAGGAATTTGACCAAAATTATATACTTAATATGTATACTATATGTGTTCCTGCTGCGACATTTTGTAAGTATGGGAACGCACTAGTAATACTTTGCATAAGTGAATGGCTAGTAAGTTTCCCTGAGTTTTCTGGGTTTTTTTTATCAACTAATTCTGGCTTTTGAAGTCTTTTGGCAACAACAAATTTTCAAGTTTTGTACAAATCAAAAACTATTAAACATACTGACCTCGTAAAACTCGCGTATGCTTCTAACCATGACCAACGCAACAGGAAAAATAGCATTCACCCCTTCTTTTCCAGTGGAAGTTTTAATGAAGTCAGACCCAGCCATCATGGAGACCATTCCTGCTTTATAAACATTTTCCAGTGAGCCGAGATCTCCCGTCGCAATGATGGTTTTCAAATGAGCAGCTCCGCACGCCTCTCGGCATGCTTTGACTTCGTTGTAGATACCTTCCCAATCACCACGCAATGCCAGTGCTCTTGAGATGACAATGTCAATCTCATTCGCTCCATCGGCAACTGCGTTCTTTATTTCTAGTAATCTAATTGAGAATGGAGTTTGGCCTAGAAGTAAAAGTAAAATGTTTGAGCCATAGCATCAAATGCACTAAAAAGGGAGTATTATTTATATAGATTCGTGGCAAAGGAGCAGAGGCCCAGGGCAGGGGGACAACCCCCTACTTTTGAGTAAAAAATGATATCTCTCTCATACCTCCCCTTTTCGGCTTGCCCGTCCCTTTTTTGTACCTCGTTACAACCATGTATAGATTTGCAGATAGTTTTTAGGAAGTTTTCAAGATTCATGAGAGTATAGTATATTTTGTATTGGATGTCTACCATGCTAGAGAACACGGGTTTATGCATAAACTAATTCAAGGTTCAATTGAGAAATTGTGAAATTACCCGCTGGAAATCCATAAGCAACAGATGCAACAGAAACAGAAGATCTGGCAACTTTTAATGCTTTCACGGCATCTGGAACTCTCGAAGGGTAAACGCATACAGCTCCACAGGTAATACCGAGATGACCAACATCCATGGCATCAATCAGGTCCTTTCTTATTGGGTTCTGGGCTTTGAAGCATAATCTCGTGACATTGGTAGCGGTGTCATCACCTTAGAGAAAGACATTGAAATACATAAAAAAACTCTATCTCTATAGCGATTGCGCTGTCAACTCCCGGTCACAGTGCTTGATGTACGAACATACAGAGAGATATAGAAGAGAAACAAGAAAGGAGGCTGGCTCTCTGTTACTCAAAGTTTCATGCTCACACAATCATCAGACAGACTATTATATGCAATATGATATGCAAACTATTATGTAATAGTCTGTCTGATGATTGGGTGAGCATGAAACTTTAAGTAACAGGGAAGCAGTCTCCTTTCTGGTTTCTCTTCTAAAAGAAACTCTAAAATGTCCACTTAGTCAGGATCCTCAGTTCTCTTCTGCAGGGTATAGTAGTTTTTGACAAACCTCTGCATTAGAGCCCCAGATTGAGTATATCAATCTTAAGGCCTAGTTCAAATTTCGCACTTCTGCTGTGTATGTGACAAATCCATTAAATGCGACAGCAATTCACCAAGCCTAGGGATCTACTGCTGCATTTAATTATTTAATGCGACACTGATTTAAACGTCGCCCTTGTGCTGAACTTAATTTACACTTAGTCAGGATCCCCAGTTCTGGTCTGCAGAGTACGGGTAGTTTTTGACATTAGCACTTTTAGGTTAATTTTTCAATTTGACGTGACAGAAATGGGACCTTTGAAATAGGCCTAAAAATAGATTCAAAGATTATAGGCTAATCAAATCAATCCCAACAATACTTGATGAAATTTCGGAATTCCCTTTACCATGTCGTCAAGGTCTGTATCAAAAAGTGTCAAGGCAGTGGTCACAAGAGAGGGACGAAGCCCTAGCAGTCAGGTCGAAACATAGAATACTATGATGTTGTTATATCCTACGATGATTGAATACTTTGCTGTTGACAGGATCATAATGTAGTGAAAATGATGAAATTTAAATGAAGATAATATTCCCTAAAAACCATGTTCCTGGTGGAATTAGAGTTACGGGGCTAGATTGCAATTTAGCAGGCGGTCTCCTCTCCTCCGCAGTTACATAGTAGAACTGAAAACAACGATAAAAACAACATGTTCTTCTTTTACCTACTCTACTAATCTACTAATATCACAGGCTAATTACAATACAAAGTTGTTCAAACTAGGAATTTGTGTTCGGAGTTGAAACCAGAATGGCCTAAAAGGTCTCAAATCGCAGGTCAGGATAATCTTTGAACATTAAACCATCTCCAACTTATGATTCAATCACTGCTTTTGCTGTTGACTTTTCTACGAGGAAGCCAAATCCTTGGAAGTGTTTGCGTACATTTCCACTGAGCCAGATTTTGTGCCCTTCTTCCGTGGTTGATTCACCTATGCCAGTCCATCTCATTTCCAAGATTCCGAGGATGTTCCACTGCAATCTGTCCATTTCTTTGGCTAAGAGTTCTAGTTTTCCGGCGCCGTTTAGGCTTCGTACATTCCAAGTTTCTATTACAAGTCGTTCTTTTGTGATTTTCAATTCCTTGCCTCCAGTAGTACACTTATCATTGCCTCCCCTGAACGCAACAGAAGACAACGCGGTCGTTGTGGACCCGGGCCTCGACCGATCGGGTATGGTATTAGGATTTCGAGTGTTCATGATGAGTGTTTTTTTGGCAGAAGAACCTGGTGGTGCCAATCTCCTCTCCGGGTATGGATGGCAGTTGGCTCCAAAAAGAAGCTCCTCCACCCTTTGACAGGTCTTGTCCTGCGGGGTGTCCACACACCCACCTCACCGTGTGGAGTCAGTTTAGTCGCCGACGACTCGACCATGACACAGGTAGTACTGGATTTACATGTTTACCAGTAGCGGGAGGAATCCCGACCCGACAGGGCAGCACAACTGAAAAATCACCAACTTAAGGATGATAAACGAGAAAGTACGCAACGTCAACAGAAACGTCTTCCACAACTTCATATATTCTAAAAAAGCGTTTGATAGGATGTGGCATGAGGCCTCATGGCACAATATGGAGAAGCACAATATTGGTAGACCCATGACCCGACTTGGCGAGAGTCTCTACGAGTCAGCAAAAACGAAGGTGAGATCAAAGGCCAAAGCAGGTGGAAAGCTTCAAATACCTTGGTGCAACCATCACAGCTGACGGATCAAGTGATAAAGTGAAAAATAGAATTGCGATAGCAACAAACTCTTTGGCAAAACTACAGATAATATGGTCCTCGAAAGGCATTAGAACGAAGAACAAGATAAAGCTTCTTAGAGCAATAGTACAAGCGGTGGTGCTTATGCATGCGAAAGCTGGACCCTCATTGTAAAAATAACTAAGGGAATAAACGCATTTGAGATGAATTATTACCGCAGAATACTTCAAATTAATTGGAAAGAAAGGAAAACAAACGAATATTTGATAGATAGAATTAAAAGAGAATTGGGAGAAACGCCAAAGAGACTGATTGACATAATTAAAACAAGAAAACTGTAATTCTTTGGACACCAGATTAGACTTGAGGCCCTATCAAAGAACATAATTCAAGGAAAAGTGCAAGGAAGGAGACCGCGTGGAAGACCCAAGAGAGAATGGCAGGACGACATAAAGGAGTGGACAGGGGACAGTCTAGCAGCTTTGTGTCGTGCAGCATCCAATAGGAGTGACTGGAAAATGAAAGTGTTCAGATGGGTGCACCCACGGCCAAACAGGCTACGGTGAAGAAGAAGAAGACCTTAAGATGAACGACAGGGGTTTTGGGGCCGTAGCCCGCAATTAGAGAAACAACAAGCAACAAAAAGATATCATCATTTTTGCAAATTTCGTAGATTTCATCGTATCTTAAGGATGTTCTTACTGATAAATAGCCATTTTCTGTCAAGGTCTTTATACACATTAGTCTTATTGGTCGTTCAAAAGAATCACTATTGATTCGATGCTACATAATTACTAATTGTATTTATGACAATCTAGTTTCCCTGTGGTTGGTGCCGGCTAAACTGCAATTTTCTGAGTTACGGTTAGGGTTTTAGGCTAGGGTTTTGGGTCAGGATTAGGGTTCGGAGCTAGGGTTTGGGTTAAGGTTGGGGTATATAATTAGGGTTTGGGTTGAGTTAGGGTTTAGTGTTTCAAAATTCCTTTTAATATCGAACGTAAAAACAGAAGCATAATAGGACGTCCTATTTACAAAATTTGGTGGTGTTCTCAGCCAGGTTGATTTCACTCACTAACCACAATGATAAGGCATCATAACCTCGTGAATATCGTAGTATTTTACTTTATTATGATCGCAGTATACTATGTTTAGACCTGACCGACTGTTAAGTGTTAGCCTGATATAAGGCCTAACAAGTTTTACAAACCTGACAGAGTAGTAAGATCTGTACACGTCACTGATCTGAGCAACCAAGCTGCTTGCCATTCTTTCTTGATGGAGCGTCTTGTGCCCAGAGTCTCCCCTCTTGCTTTGGTGCATGCAAAGTTGATGCGAACATTGTCAATCCAGCTTGCATCGAATGCCACTCCAGGATTTCGTTCTACTTTGGTCGCCATCTTGCCACACGAGCCTTCTTGTTCGACAGCAACAACAACAACAGAACTGAATTAAAATTTGATAATAACACAAGGCAAATTTGTCGGCAAGATTCAATCATTTGCTTACAATGACTGCTTGTAAATTTTGCAAAATCTTATAAATCTTATAAAATCTTATAAATCTCATGGAATCCTTTGTATATATGCAGGGAATCTGATAATAACTCTCTTTCATGGCCTGCTTTCATTACTTTAGAGTTGATTGGAGAGATTGTGCAGTTTAAACAGAAAAAGCTTAGGAAGGTTCGCTGATATTTTTACGGGACAATCTGATGATGGAAATATTTGCATTAGGGGCAGCCTGAGTTAGTGCATACAAATTGCTTATTTGCAATTGGTAATTTCTTAATATTTAACCCCTTCCTGTCTCGTCAATTCTTAAAATTCCAAATTCAATTTCTTTGTATAAAAAAGAACTTGGTTCTCTTATAATGTCTACAGCTCGGAGTCGGAGGACTCTACGATCAAGGAAACAAAATCCATAGAATTTCTAAGAATGATGATAAAACATATCACGGTTGGAAAACTTTCATTCTGGAATCTCAAATAATTTTATGAGTAGCTAAATAGAGCTCACATACCTTAGTTTCTGTCATCATTATCTGAAAAACTACAAGATGATCGGTATTCAAATGTGACCACTCGGTTATATTCTGACCATGTTTTACTGGACAGTGTTAATTTAGTTGCACTGTTCTTCTAAGGTGACTTAGGAGCTATTATCTAGGCAAAGATAATTCCATAAATCCAGGCTAAGATGTAAAAGGTAGGAGAAAAACAGCAGCAAGTTTATATGCTAGATAGCTTCTAGCCTTTCAGCTTCATCAGCCTTATCAGGTGTAATGCATTGGCAAATATAGAGTATAGACGCATGATGTTCTCATCTTTTGTTTTTCTTTTACCTATCATACCCCACCTTCCAGATTTCATTCCGTCTTCCAGCGCTTGTATGAGAAAATTTCATCCCACCTAGGTGAAATCTCACTTGAGCGGGGTGAAATATTTTCCCTAATACAGAGTATGAAAAATACAAGGGTTTGTATTGAAAGATGAGATCTGAACTCTCGAAAGATCTGAACAGCTTGAGGGGTTGAAAGGTGGTATGCATTTGTCCATATCAACAGGCCCTTAGCACTCATGATAAGCAAAAATGAAAACAAATTCATATTATAAAAAATTCATTATCAGAGAAAAACAGGTTCAATCAAAGAAAATAAACTACAGTTAAAAAATTACTTACTTACATATGTATAGATACTAACAATTACTCTTAGGCCGAAGACTTTGCCAAAATAAAACTGTGCCAAAAAGACTATGCTACAAACAAATTACAATTTCAAAATATGATTATGGTTGGTGGCAAGTTGATCAAAAATTCAAAATATTTGGAACACTATTT
The DNA here is from genome assembly GCA_963924455.1 of Pelagia noctiluca. Taxonomy (NCBI): domain Eukaryota; kingdom Metazoa; phylum Cnidaria; class Scyphozoa; order Semaeostomeae; family Pelagiidae; genus Pelagia; species Pelagia noctiluca. Next base: position 3,653,931 of record OZ004324.1, on the reverse strand, counting down.
GGCCAAAAAGTTCAAAATAGTGCCCTAAAACTTTGCTTCTGTAAATTGTTCCAATTTTTCCTTCAGGTATTGGTAGGAACAGAATTCATGGTGGTATCCCAAAATGTTAGTGTTCTTTTCTTACATTGGGCTATTTTCCATTTGGTAGGCTTACATTAGACCCTAACACCGACTCGATTCCCCTGTTAACTATAATTGGATTACGCCCTCCCCGGGGGGCTAGGATACACCAATAAGTAGCAGAAAAAATTGATTTTCATCCCTTTGAATAATCAATAGATTGAATTTGATTTCTAAGATTGAATCGAAAAACTTCATAAAAATCTTTCAGGCAAACAAGACAATTTTCTGGAATGTACAAGACAATTTTCTGGAATGTACCTCCTATTTTGTATTTAGGCCAGTTACTCAGTAACCGTTTAGTCAATTTATCACATAAATCAGGGAGCATCTAAAATCCTTCAAGGAGCGTCAGGTGCAGGGCCTTCCATGCCATCGAAGCCTCCTTTGGCTCTTGCAGCCAGTATCCTCTTTGTGGCAAACACAATCGAGGCTGTTCCCACAATAGCTCCAGCTACTCCGCATCCAATGGCAACAGCTAGGCCAGAAGACGACTTTGCGTGACCCTAAAAACGTTGAGAAAATTAAATTGAAAATTTCATTTTGCAATTTTAAAGTTACAGATAGAGTTTAAGCAGGGAGTTAGCTAGTGATGGAGGGGAGTTTTAATTTAAGAGAGGTGAATGAAATCTTTGTCGTAATCAAAAGGCTTATGAGTGCTAAGGGCCTGTTTATATGGGCAAATTCAATTCAGTTTTCAGTTTTAGTTCTCATTTTGAAATTCCACAACATACAAAATTCTCTGAATTACATACATACAAGATGGGAAAAAAGTTACATAACACAACAAAAATTATTGGCAAATGAAAGATTATGAATTCAACATCAGGAGATCAAATTTTTTACGATGGGAAACTTCTTAATGGAGGAGACTTCTCAATAGGTAAACTAATCAAGGAGTAATCCATCCCCTAATTCATCCTACCTTCTGCACAGGGCCGTTGAGAGACTAACTAGGCCCCCGGGTAAATGGGTCTAGGCTTCTCCGAAAGAGAGCTTATATGATGAATAATCATAGATAGCTTCTATTTTACCTGGTAGCTACCCTTAATGAAAGATATTTCCCGTTTTTGACTTAAGCTTTATCTACCAGCTACTACTACCTTCCCGCTATCCTGGAGTTCCACATCAATTAAAGAATTCATGAATTTTTACCTTATCACTTTCTTCAATGCTTTTTCCAGTTCCAAGATCATCCGTGCTTTCTTCTCCTGAAAAAAAAGCAGCAAAACTATGCAATTGTTTATCACTTTTAATGGTTAGCCTAACCTTTTTCGCGTTGGCCAAGCCTTTAGATAATCGAGTGGTTAGATAGTGGTTAGTTTGATACCATCTTAAGACCTGTCACAATGTCTGAGGTAAGAATTTGCCAGTTCTCTCTAATTCTAGGGAAAAAAGGCAAAAGGAATCACGGAGTTTGGTCACATGGAGAGGAAGGACCAGGGACGCACTGCTCGATTAGTCTATCTATTTAGTGGGCCATTTGTACATTGCACATAAACCAATACCTTACGGAGATAGAAAGTGTATTAACTATCAACTATCAATGTACTGCTCAATTAGTTTACCTATTCAGTAGGCCCTATTCGCTTTGAACATAAACCAATTCCAAACGAAGATAGAAGGAGTATTTGCCTATCAACAACAATGCACTGCTTCGATCGGTCTAGTACTTATATGAACGACAACTTTCAAAATTTAGGCCCATTTATATTTCAATCATGAAATATTCTGTTTTTCACACTTATTCTCATCATTATTCTCTTCTATTTCAATTATTCTAAAGGGTGCAACACTGGGCAATTAGACGATCATCGTGGCTCCTTGAGAAATGTTCTATGGGTGGCAAAAAGTTTACTCAGATTGAACTAGCGTTGGAAATTCCATCCTGTGTCACTCCATGGCTATGGGTCGTCAAATTCAGTAGGCTTAATAGTTTGAGAAGAAACATGAAATCGTGAAATTCAACAGGCAATAAGATAAAACAAACCTGGCTCATAATAGCAGTAGTAAATTTTGATGTTGAACTTGTCTTCGCTGGGTCCGTAAGGATGAGCTCCACTGGCAGCATCTTTGTTGCCATTGTCGTTGTCGTCGAATTTCACGAACTCACTTGAGACCTAGAAAATATACGAGATACAATCAGTCATTTCTAAGGGTTTTTCTTTGATTACAAGTAAAGGTTTTTACGTAGGGTGTGGAAGATAAAGATTAGAAGTTTACTTAGACACTATAAACAAGAACATTCTGGGGAACGTCTGTGCAGCAATGTTGAAGGTGCACAGTACGGTTGTGATTGTGGAATGTGGAGGATACCATTAGTACGGTTGTAGATACCATCATTACTGTTGAGGATATTCAGTACTCTGAAGGGATGGTATCCATACTGTGGAGGGATACCGTTAAGTGCTGTGAAGGATACCATCAGTTCTGCTGTGGGATACCATTCAGTACTGTTCAGGGATACCATTCAGTACTGTTCAGGGATACCATTCAGTGCTGTGGAGGACACTATCATTACTGTGAATTATACCATCATTACTGTAGAAGGATACCATTAGTACTATGGAGGATACCATCTGTATCTGTGAGGATATTCAGTATTAATAAATGAATAAAACAGAGCATATGAGAAGAACAGAGAAATAAAACTAAACGCTATTCCCTCTACCGACTAAGGCACTTGGTCACAAATATTCTCCATAAAAAAAGTAGCAACAGTACCTTGGTTCCTGCAACTTTTTGACAAGTCGGAGAGCCATACGTCATCAAATAGAATGGTTTAGTGTTAGGCAGATTGATTGGTTTGTTTACATCTCCCTTCGTGGAGCAGCAGTATTTCAGCTCGGTGATAGTTTGTTGGTAGTTGCCATCAGGTAGTTCGCCAACATGACGATTTCGCTGATCCAGCTTGGAGTGTTCGTCATCCCATTGGATCGAACCTTCATCCATGCCGTTTGGGCACTCACCTAAAATACAACGAAAAAATCGTTGATCGGTACAAAACGTCAAGATGGGGAGAAAAACCAGAAACATAATGCAGGACTCGAACTGGAGACCTCTTCGTTAGAAACAAGCATACTTGATAGTTAATAGGCAGATATGCTTACAATCTTCGTAAGGTATTGGTTTATGTACAAAGCCGAAAGGTCCCACTGAAAAGGATAACTAATCGTGCATTACGATTTACGAACTTTGTCTTTCCTTCCGATTTGACCACTCTTGGTGACCTCTTTTGGCTTTTTTGCTTGGAACAACCATTTGAGCAAGGGTTGAGTGATCCCACCACTCGGCAATCCCAACACATTGTGATATGGGGAAGAGTTGTATTTGCAACTATCTTCACTTCTTCTATAAACTGGGCTATGGAATGGAGAGTAATTTCCACCTATCTTCGCTTCTTTTTTCAATTGTGCAAGAACATTGTAAACGAAACTCAATATCAGTCATGATTGAATGCGCAAACCTTTTTTATAAATGCAATATTTTCCATCTGGCCAGAACTCGCTACCTCCCTCTGGCATTGCCTTTATGCAAAACCTCTGTTCGATGCCGTGCTGGGAGAAGTTTCCAGCAAAATGGTAATTCTCTGATCGCTTATTCGAAGGTTCGACATCAGTAGTGTCGTGGTAAGTGAAGCCTCGCCTCCATGTTGATCCACTGTCGTCTGGGCAGCCACTTACAGGCTCTGGGATGCCATATGTACCACTAGGCCATAATGAATCAGCTTTTAAAACTAGGGAGGGAAAAAATTGGAATCAAATTGAAAGCGTGAAAATTAAAAGGAAACAGATATCAAGTCTTTAGTTAGAAAAGTATAAAGAGGATTGTGCTGATATGAAACAAAAGGTTTTTAGGTTGGAGAGTTAACTTGAAATTTATTAAGTATGCAATGAATAAAGAGACCAACCTGAGGCAGAAAAGGCGAGCAAAACTAAAGAGATGAATTCATATTTCGGATGTTGACTCATCGCTCTGAAAAAGAAATATAACCACCCATATATAACCAAATAAATATAAATATATAGAATAGATGTAAAGAATATAGATATGTGATCAAGACACCCAATATGCCATACCGGCTATCATCATACTAGCTGTGCAGCAACTCGTTTTATTGTATCGATGCACGGTTTACCTTGAGCATACGAAACCATTCATCGTATTCCCAAGGGTATATGTTGCTGCACATCCAGGGAGGGCACATTAGGTCTCTTGATCGCATACTCAACAATTATTACATCGTATGCCAAAGTTGACGAGTTGCTGCACATCCAGTTTGGTAATAACCGGGAGGGGGCACATTGGGCCTCTTGAATCTTGTTCACATACTTATATTTCGCTCGTTGTTCTTGCAACTTCTTAAGTACTCATAGTGTATCTTGAGCCACAATCTACCATTTTGCTTTTCCCTGATTGCCCATTGCAATTAAGCGCTATTTGGTTCTTAACACCAAGAATGTGTAGCCGTTCATCATATGCCAGAGTTTAAGAGTCACTGCACGCTGCACAGACTCAAACAGTATGGTTATAAACAGGAGGGCAGATCGGGTCTTTCTTCACAGAATAGTACGTCAGAAAAAGATCAAAACTGAAACATATCTAAAGATAATACCCAGATGTGGATCAAAATTGGCCAATCAGAAGAAAGTGAATGATATGATATGGTGGGAAACAACCAATTATCACTATGAGTCCAGTAAGACGAACAATACACTGTTATTGAAAGGAGTGGTAGTGCAAAAACGAACGCCTGTCTTTTCGTCGCTACCCTCAAGCTCTGCACCGATCAAAGACCAATTAAATATCCGCTAAAATGGGGGCCCCTTCGTATAGGTTGTGATTTACGCACAAATTTTTAACTTTCCACGCATTAAAGCACTGCAAAAAATTATTTTCACGCTTAATTTACCTTTTCACGCTTAATCTTATCTCACGAAATCAAGTATTAAAGTAGAAGATTTCACTATACCACGCATTGAAAAACGGCCAATAATGCATCACATAAAAAATGGGGGACCCCTGAAATTATCTATTTGAAATCGTTATGCAACCACACAAAGCTTGCTTGACTAGACTGGTGAAAACCAGGAAATCTTACGCGTGTCGAGAAGATTTCGATGCCTTATTAATCAAACACAACATGCAAAACCAAATTAAATCAATTACTTACCACCAAGAAATGTTATCTTGCACATAACTGATATAGCGTGGAAGGAATCACGATTTGAAGTAACTTTAGCTCGATTATCAGTATATCAGTATATTTTTGCCAGCAGCATAAAACTGGAGCCCTTGAAATCATCGAATGTGCATAGAACTAGCAGTGCTTAGGCAGAGTCGTATAATTGTGCAGTGGTAGGCAGGTCCAGTGAGCAGCCCATAAGCCAACGTAAACACACTCATAATCAAAATCAAGTAAACTTTATAGTTTCTGCGCAACAACACAGACAGGTCTACTTATCACAAACCAATACTGATAAACACTAAACAGCGTTGCTCGATTTACAAAGTCTTATAACAAAAATTGATAATCTAAGCTATAGCTTATTTGAAAAGAAACTGCCGTTTAGAAATTCAGAAATAACAGCACTGCAGTTCAAAACTAATGCGTTATCTAAAATGCAAGAGAACGCCCTAGGAAATATTTTCATATTCTCAAAAATACTTTCAAGTATTAAATAAACGATGTATTCAGTAAAATAACGCAAAATAACTCACCGTTTTTGTGTATTTCGATTTCACAGTGTTAAATTTCCATATTTTAGGTGAAAAACAATAATCTTTTCTTGCAAAAGCTCGCAGTGCAAAACAGATTCATTGGCTGCTCAGTGAATGGGCGGTCACCTGTTAACCAATCGGGTTCAAATGAGCGAACTGACGACATCCTCTAACGCCTGCTCGATCAACTCCGCTCGCTTCATTACCAGCTTTTCATTTCAGTCTTCAGGAACGCTGCTATTGCAGATGGAACTCAACGAGATTACGCCCTTGGAAGATAATCCCGATAAACATCTGTGCAGTACTACTGTCAAGGGTTTTCGGTACTTTGGAGGGTTTTTGGTGCTGTGGAGGGTGTTCAGTACTGTGGAGGGTGTTCAGTACTGTGGATGGTGTTCAGTACTGTGGAGGGTGTTCAGTACTGTGGAGGGTGTTCAATGCTGTGAAGGTTGTTCAGTACAGTAGAGGATACCATCCATACCATCAGCACTGTGAGAGGGTACCATGAGGACAGTGGAGGGTGTTCAGTGCTGTGAAGGATGTTCAGTAGAGTGGGAGACATCCTCATTAGTGTCTGTGAGGGGATACGATGAGTACAGTGGAGGCTGTTCAGTATTGTGGAGGCTGTTCAGTGCTTTGAAGAATGTTCCCCACTGTGGAGGAAATCCTTCAGTATTATGACGGTGTTCAGTACTGTGGAGGGCTACCATCAGCCCAGTTGGGGCGCGTGAGAAATTTTGTAGGTGGGGCACAGGTAGAAAATTGAGGGACTAACCTTTATACTTAGTGTTTTTCTTGGGCAGATAATAAATTGAGTGGAGTAACGGACGTTCCAATAGGCCATCTACGATACCCATTTAAGATAAACCAATATTTGACGAGAAAGTAAAAATATACTTTGGTTTCTTTCTTAAATTCCTATCGTCTTATTTCTACAAGTTTTATAATGACTGAGAACTTAAAGATACGCTTCCTACACGGCTTCCCAAAGTTTGTCCACAAAAGATTAGAGCCGATAGATGAACTGCATGGCATTGTTACGGTGTTATCAGAGCATCGTGTTTATGGACTTTTCAGAATTGGATTGAATTGAATTTCGGGGCACTTTCAAATGTGCCCCGCTCATCCAGATAGTCTATTGCTACGGACTAGTCAGAAGCAACTTGACGAAATCAAACTCTTGAAATTGATTGGTCAGAGATTACGTAATGCGGGGCCAGCCCCAACATGAGATTAGCTTAGAATCTAAGGGCCTGATTACATGGAAGCGGGCTGGCCCAGTAAACGGGCTGGCCCGTTTGCCGAGATGGAATTTAGGTTGGTATTATATGTGAAAGAGCTGTCTCGGCAAGCGGGCCAACCCAGCTGTATTTGCCTGCGCATTGCAGTTCTGCGCATCGCATGTGAATAGGCGGGAATTGGAAATCGTACTGCCTGGGTTTGTCAGCGTTAAAGTCGAAATTGTTGAATTCCATCGTTGCTTTGAATTCTTTCAAGCTATCGAGCAATGCCCCAACCATCTCATTATTCCATTTAAACTTTGCTGCTGTTGACACAGACTTCTCTTCGGAGGCTTTAGCTTTAGTTTTAGTCTTTAGTAGCAGCTGCAGCAGATTTACTAACTTTGTCAGCTATTTTGATATTTGTGACACGTTGATGAAAAGAAACTGCGCATGCTCCATTGTGTATTTTCAGCCCACTTGCCGGGCTGGCTCGGTTTGATGCAATTACATGGAGTTGAATGGAGTCGAGCCAGCCCGCTTGCATCAAAGCGGGCCAGCTCGCTTACCGGGCTGGCTCACTTGCATATAATAGCAACATACTTTTTATGAGGAATAGACTGTGGATGTGAGCTGGCCCGTTTGCCGAGCCAGCCCGTTTACCGAGCCAGCTCGCCTCATATAATCAGGCCCTAAGGTTCGTGTTTCCCAAGTCGATCATTTTCCCGTGGACAGTGGGAGCTATTCATATAATCTAACCTTGTTGACACTTGGTCTATTCAATAGTGATTTGTGGCTGGGCAGCTATTTCCTAGAATTTAGGGCATCAAAGTCGGTATTGTGTTGTGAATGGAATGCGTGCATGAAATCTGAAATTGAATGTAGGCCAATAATACGGTGGCCCAAAAGTTCACGGCAATTTCAATTTGATCACGGCAATATCAATTTGATCACGGCAATATCAATTTGCCCACGGCACAATTTCAACTTGCTCACGGCAATATCAATTTGCTCACGGCAATATCAATTTGCTCACGTCAATTTCAATTTGCTCACGGTAATTTCAATATTAATATAGCTACTTTATGATTATTAATTTTATAGGCTTTAAGATGACCGCCAAAACTGATTTCTTTTTAATTCCCATTGCTGTTTGAAAAGATGGCGGACGACGAAAGAGTCATACTGGAATCGCTATCTTATAAAGGACACGAGTACCAAGAGATTTGTGAAATGTAGTAGCATGCTGCAGTTGTCAGGCAACAAAGCTGTCAGGCGAATTTTTTGAACGTGTGACGTACAGCCATAAAACTTTCCTGCTATAGCCATCAATGCATCCATGTATCGGGAACCCAAATAGCTTTAGCTTATCGTACCCATCAGCATGCCAAACTTCATTTGGCCCAGGGCAGATGTATTTACGCCTACGCAGCTTATGACTCTTGTCTCCACTCCATCAGGATCAAGCTCACGCACAATTTACAGTTTTTCTTGGTACTCGTATACCTTGCCGCTGAAGCGCATGCCAAACGCTGCGGTAGCCCCAAGAACTCCCAGGCCCATCAAGGATTTCCATGATTGAATTTCTTAAGGACTGACGATTATATTCCACCCTGTTTCTTCGAAGGTTGTATTGTTCAAGCTTTCGTTTCAGCTGACTAAGGCTAAGATTTATGTTATGATCTGTTTTCAGTATTTCACAAATCTCTTGGTACTCGAGTCCTTTATAAAATAATTATATAATTATATAATCATCAAACAGCAATGGGAATTAAAAAGAAATCAGTGTTTACGGTCATCTAAAAGCCCATAAAATTAATAATCATAAAGTAACTATATCAATATTGAAATTGCCGTGAGCATATTGAAATTGCCGTGAGCAAGTTGAAATTGTGCCGTGGGGAAATTGATATTGCCGTGAGCAAATTGATATTGCCGTGAGCAAATTGATATTGCCGTGGGCAAATTGATATTGCCATGAGCAAGTTGAAATTGTGCCGTGGGGAAATTTATATTGCCGTGAACTTTTGGGCCACCGTACAATAATGATATTCTGTGAAAGTTTTCAAACGATAAAATGGCTACAAAAAAAATCAATTTGTGAAAATACCAGGTGGGGCACTGCCCCACTTGCCCCATTGGACGCGCCGCCACTGCATCAGCCTATGGAAGGGGTACCATCTCTACTGTAAGGGAATACCACGAGTAATGTGGAGGATATTAGATACCATGGAGGGAAACTATAAGTACTGTGGGTATTACTTCCACAGGACAAATGACACACCCCCCCCCCCACACTGTGTGTAGTAGGACTAACTGCTCTACACGTCACTTCCTCTAGCCTCTTTATCACGTCTAACCGAATGTATGGACTTTCTTATTTTCTTCCCATTCTTCCCATTGTTCTCAACCGTGTATTTTATCTCGTGTAATTAGTTTATTTGTCAGTCTTGCTCTTGAATAGTCTTAGATATGTGAATGTCACAAGAACGTGTCTGTTTCTAGCTCCGTGTCTTCAAACCTTCACACGTATCTAGCGTGGCAAAGGGAGCTGCCCTATGCGTTGAAAATATTAAAGCGTTTAAAGCTCAATAATACTTTTTTTAATGCCACTTATTCCAGAGTTGATGCCACTAGTAATAGATCTAATGCCAATAATACCAGAGTTGATGCCACTGATACCAAAGCTTAAGCAACTAAATACCAGATATGATACCATCAATACCAGAATTGATGCCACTAATAACCGATCTAATGCCCCTCATACAAGACTTGATGCCACTAATACCGGCGTTAATGCAATTAATACAAGAGTTGATGCCACTGATACCAGAGTTGATGCCACTACTGCAAGGTCTGATTCCATTTATACTAGAGCTGATGCCCCTTATATCAGATCTGATGCCACTGATACCAGAGTTGATGCCGCTAAGACCAAATCTGATACTACTAATACCAGAGTTGATGCAACTGATACCAGGGTTGATTCCACCAATGCCAGAGTTAATGCCACTAATACCAGAGCTGATGCCACTGAGCCACATGCCTTCCCTGCGCTTCCATGGTCTTCTCCCAATGCAGCAAGTAATGTCCACTGGCATCAGGACCGATCTCTATACGCCCAATGTTCTCCTTGGAGTCCGTCCGTATAGCTTGGTGCATCACAACAAACACAATATTCGTGTTACTTACATTTGATTGTGGTAGGAGAAATTCCATTACTGTATTGAATACTGGATTTATTTGGTCTTTCTTCGTCTCTGTTTTCTGCTTCCGGATCTTTTTCTTGTTGCAGAATAAATAGGCTTTGACGTATGGGTCTGTGAAAAAAAGATAAACAGTCTTTGCTCGGTACAAAACTTGAGGATGGTGAGGAAAATCTAGAACATAGCGAATCTACTAAGGCTTTGCGTCTGACACTCATCAGAGGAGTACGTCACACCAACCTTTGATCTGTACAGAACTTGAAGTTAGCGAGGAAAATCAGAAACATAGCGAAACATAATAACGATTAAAGCTTTGCGTCTGACACTCATCAGAGCAGTACGTCAGAACAGTTTTTGATCGGTACAGAACTTGAAGATGGCGATGAAAATTTGAAACATGATAACTACTATTTCCTTTTAGAGGTGGGCCAGATGTAAAAGTATTTAGACGAAATAATTTAACGATCAAAAGCAAATTTCCTTTCTAAAAATATGCGTAATACTTTAGTCTACCCTGCGAAATATGAAAAATTTGCCTCGCAAATTCAGGTTTTTTTCTGAATGGGGTGTCATACCCTTTCATACCCCCTTGAGTTAACCCCTGCGCAACCAGGAAAAGGAAAAGGATTGAACAGTCTTACTGATAGTTTCCTGTAACAGGGTGTCTTCATGCGCTGCACATTTGAGTAACTTTCCTCTCAGCACGATGACGGTGAGTTTTTCATTCTCTTTGTCGTAGGCAAGTGAAATCATTAGGTATCCGGGGTTTTCGTGCTCCTGTAAAAACAAAAATACAACAATTTTTTTAACGAACCTTTTAGCTGAAGGAAGTATATATTTTGCATTTATAAACACTCATTGTAGTGTAGCTACTATATGTTTGAAAGAAAGGCCCCTTATGATCACAGCATTTGACTATGCAGTTAGGCTATCCTATGTAATTATTCGTATCATTGTCATTTTGATACAGAATAAGGAAAATACGGTTTAGATATTCTAGCCGAAAATTCAAATTATTTTGTCTCGATTCAATTAATCCTTAAAAAACAATAAAATCGACGATTTCGTGGCCATTTTTGAGAGGGTCAACCGTGGGATCAATAATTTGGACTTTCACCGACATCGATATATGTCAGTATAGGCCATATCAACGGATATCAAAACGAAACACTAACCTCGAATTCGATTTGAAGCTCCTCCTCAACGGTATTCCGCTGTGCTACATCGTAGTCTTTAAGCTTGATCTTAATTCCACCGATCAAACTTTCCTTAAAAAACTCGTCAATACTCCATACACTAATTTCCACAGTGGAATCACGTGTTGTTTTTCGTGTCAGCTTTATCTCAAGTATTTCATTATATTCTGGGTTGTTTGAGTTCTCGACGACATTCGTTCTTCTCGTTATCTGGCGTGTTTTGAGAGGTGTGATCAGAAGAGCCTTCACACGCGTGTTTAGAGGCTTGTTTGGATCGTGACTTTTTAGGCCAGTAGCGTTCAAGATTTTCATGCGGAATAGGTTGCCGTAGGATTGGTGATAAAACTCTAGTTTGATAACTCCATAACTCAAACTGCATGTTTGTATTTGATCAACGTTTTCTTTGGTATTTTGGTATTTTTTCCAGAGGTATGCCTGGTCGAATTTCTGAGACTCAGCACCTGCAAAAGAAGAAACAATCGTTCACTAATACCGTTTTCACACTGGCAGTAAGACCAGCTCAAGCTAAACCATGTTCTTTATTGGAAGACTCTGATAGGTCAATTCGATAACTTAAATGCTGATTGGCTGTAAAGGGACCTAGAGTAAGTAAAGCTGGGTTAACCATTTAAGTGTGAATGCAGTATTACGTTTATATACTCAAGGTAGCTATCCTGACAGCGAAAAAGTTCCAATTTTCAATACATCTGTCATGGCATATCCATGCAGAGAAAGAAATTTTAGCATGGTAATATCACAACTTCATGCCAATTCATAAGCTGCAATGGCTAGCTTTGGGTCTGGTAACTGATTTCTTGACTTGGACCCTTTGGTAGTCCTTTTATCAGACCCTCAAACTGACTTGAACCCCCTGTTAAGCCATGATAGGAGTAGCCCCCGGTGGTAGGGAACTGAGCAGGAGATTCAATCCACTCACCTAACTTGCATACAAGCAAGCTTTCCTCTTCCCCATGACAAGCAATCTGGTAAGCTTGTGTCCCCAATGGCGTCTTCTCGACTATCACTCTTTGCAGATCAGAATCTGCTCCTTCGCTCTCTTCTTCCTCTTCCGCAAGCTCAGTTTCGTTTTTCTTCTTCCTCAATTTCAGGTAGAAATAGATCAAGCAGGAGATGATGACGAAGAGCAGAATGATGATGATGTTGATGATTATCAGAATCACAGTCTTAGATGCCATTTGTCATGGTTGAAGCAGATGGGCCTGAAAATTAGAAGTGAAAGATTCATTATATTCTAATACCAGCGGATCAATACATAACAATACCTTTGTTGATCTCCATCGTCATCATCATAAACCATTCAGCCCACTGCTGGCCGATGGTCCCTCAAACATCTAAGTTAACTATTCAATATTTTTGATATCGAAGTCACATTTATTGCTCTCTCGATATCATCCCCACCATCTTCTTACTGATCTCTCACTGGCTCTTTTGTCTTGGGTGTCCACTCTTTTGTTTTCTTGGTCCACCATTTCTCCCAAGGTGTCAAGCCTGAGACCATTTCATTACATCTATCTTTATCAAAAGGCAATTATCTACCCCTGGTTTTTTCTAAGATTGATATATTTTGAGATGGAGTCACGGTCCTATCTTTTTCAGCGCATCAAACTGCCCAGGTGAACCAAGTTTCATGTTGGTATACCAAAATGCACGATTGTTCCTCTAAGATCCCTGACTACTACGACCACATGTTTATCTGTGGCTGAAAACTAAAGCATGATGTTCCATAAGGCGTGGTCTAACAAGGGAAATACATTCTACTATGTGGGCTAAAATTATTGTAATATGCTTTCAAACCTTGCTCACCACAAACTTTATCAGGACGGCAAAGCGGTTAAAGAACCGTTACTTCATAAGGTAAAATATAGTTAATACATAACATTCAAATGATTGCCTTGTGCAAACTTCGCCTCTCCAAAAGCTTAGACAACGAGAAATGTCTTAGGTTGCCCAGCCGAGGCTTGTAAAAATACACGTAGGCCTGTCAAGTTGAAGTCGCACTACAATATTTTATATTCAAATAAAGAATATATAAGATTCTTATACAAAATAAAGAAAAAGGTTTAATAGAATGTTAAGACTACTCACTGATGAACTTCAACTTCCTTAGGCCATAACTCTTTATAAAGTCTTTACATATTACCCAGTGCTTCAAAGATTAAACTGGAAAACTTGGCTTCTGTTCAGTTCTGTTTTGATAAGCATGGTATCAAGATACCTGTTCAGGCGAGCGGGGTTTGCTTCCTGTTGCTCATGGCTGCATCATTCAGCCAGTGAAGATCAGCGGAGCGTCACAGACACTAGTTGTCTGTTATTCTTTAAAAACCTGAGAAATATTATTCTCAATAATAATTTTTTGTCTCTTCCCCAATCATTAATAGATATTTATTTGGCACAATGTTTAGTTATATACTCCAAACTCGAGTTGAGCATTTTTTCCTCATTGCACCTGATACATCAACTCTTCTCCTACAAGCATATTGAAAAAACCTTAGGGACCTAAGCCAAATAGTCTCTTGAAGATTTCATCTTGGTTTCCTCAGCACATTTTTCTTGCTGTAAGTTTATTTGTATTGGATGATCTTAACATTATATTGTAGTATTCAGCTGTAAATCTGTTGAAATCAAAGTACTTACTTACTTGAGAAGAAGCAGGAGAGTTTGATAAACTATCTGATGATTAATATTGATGGGAAATAACGGATTTGGAAGTAACGGATACGTTCACTTGTGAAATGTTTTTCCTTCGGTTTACAACAAGGTAAAGCTATCAGTGTTCGAATACACTTTTGGTTTCAATAAGCAGCCGGAGTGTTGTCCAATGTCATTTTAGATTGACAGCTCTGCATAGCAGTTGCTTAGGTTTTTGAAAGCCATCAGAACATAGTCATGGCCTGATAACTCTGTATGACAAACTTACTGTAATTTGAGGTTACAAAGCAAAAAAGCCTTAAAAGAATCAAATATATCTCATCTCTTTAAACCTTGAAACTTGTACAATCAAACAATGTCTAGCTCTTTCAGCATAGTTTGCTTAACAATATGTTGCTTGATTTATTTCATAGAGCTCTGGAATTGGTTAATCTTTTGGTCATGCAGTCCTTGTTGATTATTAGAGGGTCTTGAGGGGGAACGTATCCAAATTCCCAGCACTGAAATAATAAAAAAACCTCAATCCCAGTGTTGAAAATAAAGAAAATTCCCAATGTTGACGTATTTAACAATCCCAATCCTATTCATTTTTCAATCCCCAAATCCCAGTCCCAAGAATTCCAGTCCCATTTTGTTAGTGAATTGAAAAGACGAATCCCAGTTCGCACTTACCACTTCTTGACCGTCTTATTTGCTTGCTGCTTCTTAAAAAAAGAGTTTAATCGAGTACAAGAAGAACAAAAAGGACAAAAGCTCAAAATATTCTAAAACTCTAATATAATCTAATAAATATTAAATACTAACTTTGCTAAAGACACTTTCCCCATTAGAAGTTCAAAAATCAAAAATGTATGCTAAACAACATGAAATAAAAAACTTAAAAATCATGTAGTATAGATGATCGATAGATTAAAAACCTCCCTAATCAACTTTTGATCATAGGGATTCAAGGTATATATCCTCATAGGGGTTGACCCTTCAAGATCTTCCTATTGCATCAATTTAGAGTTACATTAATTCTCAAAAAGTCTGGACGTTTAAGTTTGGACGTTTGATTTTCGGACAGAAATTTAGGACCAAAATATTGGACTTTGTACTATTTTGGTCTTGAGTGCTTTTAGATATATGGATGAAATTATGATATGGAATCTGGTGCTCCATAATACTTCTTTTATATAGAGTTAAGCAGTAGAACTCTCGGATATTGAAAGTTTCGAACAATTAAAATTTCGGACGATAACTTTTTCGGACACTGTATTTGTCTGAAACTTTTACCGTCCGAAATACCTAGAGATTAATCTAAATTTATTAATGCATATTCTGAAATTCGATGGATCACAGGATGTCACACAAATACAGACAAGGACAGCAAGCCCGTTTTTGGTATCGGTGAGCCTTTTTAAGAACTGGGACAGCTGCGTGCAATGCCTCCTCGGCTTCCAGCACATTGTGTTCTATATTGTCTATCAGTTCACCCTGAAAATAAAAGGAAGACTTCTTAGTACAACAGTCTTTGATTGGAGCAAAACTTCAATATAGGTAGAAAAATTAAAAACATAGTGAAGGGAAAACATGGGTTACTTAAGCTTTTCGTCTGACACTCACCAGAGTAAAACGTCTGAAAGAGAACGAAACAAAAACACATCGAATCTGTTTATCTGTAAAATGAAAATGTATACCTGTTGCTTGACAGTTGAAGCTATTTCAAGAAATAAATCTTGAAGCTCCTTGAAAAATAGAAAAGAAACGAATAGAACAAGCTAATAGAATAAAGAATATAACAAGATTTAATTTCAACAAAAGATTTAAATTACATGCACACTTTTTCCAATAAGTATGGGAACGTTTCAAAAGTTTAGCTTAAATCATATTATTTTCAAAGTAAGACACAATACTAGATTTTAGTTCTGTCTCTCACTTATCTTCCTACATGAGCTAAACTAAACATCAACTTGTTGAGAAATTAGTATAGAAACTTTATTGAAACTTAAATATAAAAAACAGTTATATAAAAGTATCTATTGCTATATGTATATCGTCATCACTTTGACATTTGCTCCGCCACAATAGCCTCATTTTTCAGATATCTATGTATCTATCCTTCTATCCATATATCCATCCATCTATCCTTCTATCTATCTATCTATCTATCTATCTATCTATCTACCTATCTATCTACCTATCTATCCTTTTATCTATTGGTACAATAAAGATAAATAGATGAAGGATTCGGATAAGCCAAAGAGTCGCGATAGATGTGAAGAATTTACTTATTTCTTTCTGAAATTGAATGTTTCCTTCTATCTATGCATATATCCATCGATCTACGAAGTCCGTGGGTCGGTTTTCCATGAAAATGCTCCATACATAAAGTAGAGCTATAAAATCAGTATATCATACCCAGTAATCAGTGTATCCATCCATCTATCCATCTATCTATCTATCTATCTATCTATCTATCTATCCATCTATCTATCTATCCATCTATCTATCTCTCTATCTATCCATCTATCCATCTATCCATCTAACTATCCATCTATCCATCTATCCATCTATCTATCTATCTATCTATCTATCTATCCATCTATCTATCTATCCATCTATCTATCTCTCTATCTATCCATCTATCCATCTAACTATCTATCTACCTATCTATCTTTCGATCTATCTATCTATCTATCTATCTATCCATCTATCTATCTATCCATCTATCTATCCATCTATCTATCCATCTATCTATCTATCCATCTATCTATCTATCTATCCATCTATCTATCCATCTATCCATCTATCCATCTATCTATCCATCTATCCATCTATCCATCTATCCATCTTTCGATTTATCTATCTATCTATCTATCTATCTATCTATCTATCTATCTATCTATCTATCTATCCATCTATCTATCTATCCATCTTTCTATCCATCTATCTATCCATCTATCTATCTATCTATCTATCCATCTATCTATCTATCTATCTATCCATCTATCTATCTATATATCTTTCTATCTATCCATATATCCATCTATCTACGAAGTCTGTAGGTCATTTTTCCGTGAAAATGCTCTATACGTAAAGTAGAGCTATATAATCAGTGTATTATACCCAGTAATTAGTGTATGCATCAATCTATCATCTATCTATCTACCTTAACAGTATATGAATAATACGTATCAATGCAGTTGAAAATACTATAAGTACCTGCTTTTAAGAAGATAATCAAAGATATCAACTTACGTATAAGCTTTTTTCCAATCGAATGATATCTCCATGTCTGGTTTCCACAAGTTTTAACGAATCCCTTGCTTCCTCATTTTGAGCCAGCAGCTTAAAAATGATTCACATCATTTATAAAGATTGAGAAGCTAAAATACTCCGAGCATTTAATCTAAACATTTCCAGTAGGGGTTCCTTATATTGATACTAAAAGTGCTGGTTGTAGTCTTTATTTATGATATAAAAGTTGATGACCAACCTGGGAAGCAAAAACATTCAAATCGCCTTTCTCCAACATAACTTCTACTTCTTCCTCAGATTTATTATCCCCAGCTGTGGAAAGAGTAAAATTTCATCAATATCTTATGTATCATCCATATCATACTTATTGGCAGTAAAGAAACAATAAACTGCTCATTCGTCTCGACGAGCCTGTTTCGTGATTTAACTTAATACATCTCCTGACGAATGGGCAATCACAAAAACAGGCTTATCGAGATGAATCAGTTTCTTGTTTCCTTTCTGCAAATTAGTATATCAATTTGCGCTCTACTATTATTTTTTGAGCACTATTTACTGTAATCGAATCACAGGCCTTATTATCCATGTTATCAATATCATCTAGATAAACCCCTTTTCACATCTAATTTCATTCGAGGTAGAGTTGTCAGTTGTGATTCCCTATTGAGCAAAATTCCTTCACCCGTGCCAGACGAAAAGATTTCAGTCATCATGTTTTGCTGTATTTCTAATCTTTCTCGCGATCCAACTTTCTGCATGTTCTGTACACATTTGCTAAATGAATTTAGTAATAATAAAATCAATAATTGAATAAAAGAATAAAAGTAAGTTTCTAATTCTTTCTTGTACATATAATCCTGTAATTGTGGGGATCATCATGACTCAGATAAAAACAAAAATCAAAATCTTACTTATTTCGAGCTGCCTAGTAATTCGTTTTTTACAGTCTTCCCTGTGTTTTAATTGCGATGAGTTGTAGTCATACATCAGCTCTCGAAACACTCGTTGCAGAACTGAAACCTGATAGAAAGTAATAGCTGTAAGTAAGAGACATGCTTCAGCGTTCTCTCGTTGTATACCTTGAGCTCCAAAATGGGAATTTAGTATCTTGACACAAGCTATGAAATTAAAACAAGGTCTTCTTTCAGGTGGTAGGAATCGAGCTCACAACCCCTTGGTTAGAAACCAAGTGCCTTAGTAATTGTGCTTTACAGAAAAAAAGCTAAGGCTGGGAAGGAGCAGAGTTTATTTAGTTCGTGTAATAATTGTTTGAGTTTTTATTTCACCGATGAGTTTTGACTTAAAAAACGGATAAATACGGTTCTGCTGAACACAGGAATGCCTGGTACGTATCTAACTAAAGAGTTGTGAGTTCGATTCCTACCGCCTGCATTATCTCGCTGCTTATTCTCTGCTGGTAGTAGGCATTGCTGTGTTCAGTAGAACCGCACTTATCCGTTGTATAAGTCAAAACTCACAGTTAAGAAAAGAAATGAAACAATCAAGTAAAGGTCTTCTTGCTTCGTTAGGATTTATCAATAAAGATTTTTTAGTCAAAGAAATAAGATTTATTTTACCTGACATCGTTTTATCCTTCTCTCTACTGGATGAGATGCATCATCGTTGTCACAATGTTCTTGTAACACTTCAAAATACAAGATAGGTGTACAGGGTTTTTGGTGAAGAAAATAAGTGATGTATCAAAGCAAAGATAAGCCACTATGAATTAAACTTTTTCTATCATTTAGGCTCAGCACTGGCTTTTCAAAGGACTGATTCCAAGACTCAGAGAAATGGCATCTTCTTCACCTTGAAATATTCAATATTTTAATTATAATTTTGAGTATAGTTTGATAGAAGGAAAATGAAAGGAGTCCTTTGTTTCATTTTTTATTCTAGTCTAGGTGTTGAACTGGTCTAACCGTGCACAATTTGTTCATCAGAAAATTGAAGTTTCATCAAAAAATTGAACCGTCCCGTTTAACTATCCAAATGCCGTCTCTCCATCAAAATTTGAAAACCATCCACTAATCTAGCTCTGTGCTGTTCACAACAACTTCTTTCTACAATTTCTCACCAATGACCACTTGGTAAGTCCACTAGTACCTCCATTTTTCCAATATGACATACATTTCTGTTGCAAAAGTATGGAAACACTTAAACAAACATAGAAGCTCATAATACAGAGTACACCTAGGCTATGAAATGTGTTTGTTTATCTTCTACCTTTGCAAATAGCATGCATCAATAAACGAATAAACCCTTCAAAAAACGAGTTACTAAATATTTTGGCCATATTGAGGAAGGAAAGAAGTTGTTTTCACTAAATCATTCAAATTGTCCCGCAGTGTTCATATCACGGGACCAAAATAGCCAATTAGATTAGAGAGTCGGTAGGCCATCGTGCAGTGGCGGCCATCTTGAATTTATTGTTTCCATTCTTTTAAACCCTAAGCGTATGTCGCGAGATTAATCATTACCTTTGATTTCTGTATGAATAGCTGATGTTGAATCTTTAATTCTCTTTAGAATGCAATCAAGATCTTCCTCCAAACCTACGAAAAGAAAATACAGAGCTTTTCAATGTTATGCCTAATGATTTAGGAAGGATTGAGAAAATAGATACAAATTGGCTTTAGAAAATCTAGACAAATATACTGCTGCACTAAACACCAAACTTAAATCTTTGCGATCAAAACTTAATGCAAGATGAGATTCAAGCCATCGAAGAGTATACATTTTCTCACTTTGACGTTCAATCTCATCACCCTGGCGAAGGAAAGTCAATGCAGCCTGTGCAGCCTGTGGGGAATGTTTAGTTATGTGGGAGGAGGAGGATATCATTAACACTACACTGTGTTAGGATATTCATCACTGTCGAGAAATACCATTAAAACTGTGGTATTGGTATTACTTTCATAGTACTGATGATATCCCCTCACAGTACTTAACACCTTTAACAGTACTGAACACCATCCACAGAACTGAAAACTCTCTATAGAGCTGATGATGTCCACAATAGAACTGAGTACCCCCAAAATACAGATGATATCCCCCACAGTACTGAAAAACCTTTACAGTGCTGAACGGCCTCGGGAGTGCAGAACATCCTTCGCATTACTGCACAGACGTTTCCCAGGATTTCTTTACCAACTTTGAATTTCAAAGCAATAACGGAAAAAACACTTACTGTCATTATGATTCGTTTGTGTCAGAACTTCACTTTGCCTCAATTTCATTTCTTCCAACAACTTCTGACAGCATAGCATGCGCTGTTGCAGCAAATCAGCCTTTAAAATATGAAAATATTGTTCATTTATTAAGTCTTACAACCATATGAATAAAATAAGGAAAGTAGAGAGATTAAAAGAGAGTGAAAGTAAGTTTAAAGCTACCTTGGATAAGAAATACTCGGTTTCTTGATCCAACCCACTGTGTTTGTGAACGTCTTCAGTTGGAGAAGGGAGCAATGCATTGCTTTCCGTAGAATCATCGTCGTCCTGCACCTTTCAAACAGAAAATTGAGAATATGAATATTTAAGCATTGGTTATGTTGAGCAATACCTATAATTTCAATGTAATTCCCCAAGGGAGAGGAGGACATTGTTGCACTGGACATCTAGCGCATAAGTGGAGACGGTCGAGGATTAGATCACTCAACCCTTAGGAAAATATATCCAGCTCTCTCTAACTCCAGACAGAAAGGCAAAATGAGTATACGTATAAACCAATACCTTACCAAGATAGTATACCTCATCTATTCTGTATGACTTATGTGCTTTATGCATAAACCAATACCTTGCAAATAGCTATAACAAGCATATTTGCCTATCAACTATCAATGCAAATGCACTACTTCAACTAGTCTATCTATTCAATTGGCTCTTTGTGCTTTGCACATAAACCAATACCGTACAAAGATAGTAAGCATATATGCCTATCAACTATCAATTCACTGCTTCGATTAGTCTACCTATTCAGTGGGCCCTTATATTAGTCTATCTATTCAGTATGCTTTGTTCATAAACCAATACCCTACGAAGATACTAAGAGTATTTCCTATAATTTTTTGAATATCATAGGGTTTTTCAAGCCAAACTTTTTTCCTACAGATGCGTCCAAATTTGGACATTATTGCACCACATGATGTTGCATCGGGGCTAAGGGGAGTCCTATTATTATGGTTTCCTGTTCCCATGATAAACCCGGAAGCACCTAGGCTCTTTCAATGTCCGTTCCCCATAACAGGAGCAGGTGTCTTATCGATACAGCAGATTGAAATCTGATGAAAGTCAGATAAGATATGCAAACTAGATGATTGCATTTTGTGTTGTCAAGGCAGGAAGTAGCAAGCATGTTTTTGTCTGCATATTTGATTTATTTTTCAATTCTCGAAATTTGCATACAGGTGTTTAGGCAAATTTGCAGTTTAGCAGAAAGAAAAGTTGACCAAAGAAGAAAACTTTATTTGGCTTGTCTCAATACTTACAAGCCTTTTTTAACACAGAGAGGGGTTTTCCATTTAGCAACTTTTATCTTTTAAATGTTCTAAATAACAGCCCATGTTTGTTTTGCTTAAATTTTCTCAAATTGTTGGGAAAATTGTTGTGAAATCCTTAAAATACGTTCCAATTCGTTACATAATTAGTGAACATTCTGCAGGAGGCAATAATCTAAGGAATCTCTGCCAAACTGACAAAGCTGTCATGGTAGGGCATTTTATGCAGAAGGGAGAGTAGGTAAGAAGTCTCAAAAATATCGTAGGGGATTGTAGGGGGAGAGAGTTATTTTCTTGAACAGATTCCCCCTTTAGGGCCTCTTTATACACTATTATTGCATAACGAGAATATGAAATAATTACTCGTGCTTGAACAATCTTAAGATCTCTTCCTCCTCAATTTAGCATCGAATATTGAGCTATAACAAAATTCAAAAGGTACAAACAGAAAGGCCAAAAATGAGCAATACATAAAGGTAATTGATAGTAATTTCCTCTAAAAGGCGATTCAAGGAGAGACCTAATTTCGAATTATTCAGAACTGAATCTTAAACTTAAACTTAACAATAAACTTAGTAAACTCATAGAAGAAACATCTATCAACCGAGAAAGAAGACTATCAATTAGTTTAGAGAATAAGAAACTTTTAAGAAGCTAATGGTAATAGAGCTTAAGTAATTCATAGCATTAACAATCGCTAGGTTTATCAAAACAAAAAAGTTAAATAGCTATAAAGTGGTTTGCACACTATTCTATGAGGGTCCTGAAGGGGAGTACTGGTCCCGATTCTCAGCACTGATATAATCAAAAATCCCAATCCCAATGAAGAAAATAAAGATATCCCCAATAGTGACGTGTTTTACAATCCCGATCCCAATTTACTTTTTCATTCCCAATTCCACTCCCAAGAAGTCCAGTCCCATTTGCCCACATGTGCAGTAAATGCTTAAAAGGTAAGTCTCAGTTCCTAATTTGCCACTATTGACCCTCTTCTATGTCAATAATATGCATGATCAACAACAAGCTACAGTTGACAAACTCAGGTACTAACTGTCGCTGGGTTCATTAAAATAGATATAAGTAAACTTAACTAGCTAAAGAGTGGTTTGCATATAGCATAATTTATATAGCTCGTTTAAGTATATAGTTATATGTAAATGATATGCATGATCAACAACAAATTAAAGTAGTTGTTTCATTTATGTTTACCTGTATTAACTTTTGAAAGTCTTCGAATCGATCCCTCATGACCTACCGAATGCTAACTGCCAACAAGCGTTCAACTTAACTTTCTGTAAACCATTATTTTATGTTCAACTCCGTTCACCTCAAAACTTTAAACATCTTATTGTGGATTTATAGGCTGTAGTGGGAACTTTTCTCCGACGATTGTATGGTTTGCAGATTTAAAAATGATTTGCAAACAAAGCCACAGCAACTTCGAAACAATCGGATCAGCAGATTGTTAGAACGACCTGCTCGCTCCGTTAAGCATGCGTGACGTCACATTTCTGAGGCATTTCTCTTTTTAAAGGCCAAGCCTTTTGGAAATAGTTTTCCTGATAAATCCCTATTTACACTGAGAATGACAATGAGGCCATATCATCTCGCCCAATCTACAAAATCTCAAAGCTCAAAGCCGCATGTTGAAAAGATGAAGCAGTTTAATGAAAAGTTGCAGAAGCCCCCAAAACTATTGTCGAACCCTTAGCCCCCGCGTGAAGATAAGGCTGTAGGGGCAAGCTACAAAACTTGTCATCAGTTAAGTGGGTATAAAATAGGGGCATTTATACTTCTATTTCAAAGGTTGGGGTAAACTATGGGGTGGGAAGTTTTTACTAAGATACTTAGCTAATGCTCATACTACGACCTGTAAACGATTGAAGAACGAAGCCACAAGTCTGGAATGAGTTAGTATCAGAAAATGACATTGTCTGATAAATGTCTTTAGTTGACTTGATTGGTATTGATCAGCAATTCTAAAGAAACAAATCAAGGATAAGTTAAACGATTTTTAGTTTTTGACCAGTCAATTTTCAATTACCTAACAGTCTCCCAAGCTAATATGGTCGAATCAAATTCCCAACAACAACGGGAAATGGCTGCGCAGTGTGGTGGAGGATGTTTAGTAATGTGGGGGGTAGCTTCAGTGATGTGGAGGAGGTGTGTAGGTATCATAATTACAATGGAGGATGTACAATACTGTGGGGATATCATCAGTGCTGTAGAATTATGAAATGATAATGATAATTGTCATAAAAATTTCTACTAATTGGGGACACTGTCAGTAATGAAGTAGAGGTTATCAGCACCGTAGCTTGGGAAAAATTATTGGGGGGCAACCATTATTCGAAAGCAATAGAAAGACTAATGAAAATGTTCTGAACAATTTATTTCTAGGATTATTGGGAGGGGGCAGATTCCCCCTCTGCCCCCCCACTTCCTACAGGCCTGGAGGTTGTTCAATAATTTAAATAAAAACCATAAGCATAGCAGGTGCTACGCCACAGTATTGATGATATCCCTTCAAACCCAACGTACTGAACATCCTCCACAAAACTGCACTGAGGCTCCCCAGGGTAATGAATAAGACAAAAGTTCCGAAAACTGGCTTGCTACACCCCTCCTCCAGCCCCTTTATTGACA
This sequence comes from Pelagia noctiluca, assembly GCA_963924455.1. NCBI lineage: Eukaryota > Metazoa > Cnidaria > Scyphozoa > Semaeostomeae > Pelagiidae > Pelagia > Pelagia noctiluca. The sequence goes on along the minus strand of OZ004324.1, from coordinate 3,629,414 downwards.
ATTCGAAAAAAGAAAGCAAGTACATCTTAGTTGGGTTGGTAACTGACTTCAGCAATGCAAATCTAGTTTTTCATTACTTCTGCAAACAGGATTGAAGCCACCAGATTGTATGTTCAGCATAACATTTAGAAACCTGTTCAAACTCATAACATTTAGAAAACTGTTCAAACTTCTCATGAATAAATCAAAAGAATCTTTACCTAGCTGATAACTTCTTGTAAATACCTGATTTCATTTGTATTGTTATTACAGTCCTACCTGTTTGCTTTGTTAGCATGGTATCTCTACATCACGAAGCCTTCCTGTTTCTCTTTACTAAACATTTCTTATATCCCACAGTGATTAGAAATGTGTGAATTATCCATTGTTGACACAACTGATAGACATTATCTTTTTGGATATTGAAACAATAATAACAACATAAATTTTTGTACTGGATTTTAATAGGCTTAGAAGGCAGGGGGCTAGGGGGCGTCGCCCCTCCCCAACTTTGAAAGTTTCTTTGAAAATGACGCCCATTTGGGCAATATTTTTTTTAGCAGGGCAAAAAGCTTAGCAAACAAAGTGCTTTTTGTCAGGTAGTTACTACAATTTGTTGAGCCTCTACGACGATGAAGATTTAGACTTCAATGTTACTGGGGATGGCGAAGAAAATCGTTCTCGCCATTCCAACCCTCTCCCCTCTGCAGATGCTCGTTTTCTCTCTTCAGTAAGCACTAAACGAAATATTTTACCTTTCAGCTTAGCTAACAATGGTTCCCTTTAAACCGGCAAACCCCAAAAAGCACACTGCTGTTGTTTCTCTTATTGCCAAGAAAATTCTTGAAACTGATAAATGAACAGAGTTGTAGTTATTGGTAAGAACTTGTTGCTGTTGTAACCATTCCACCACAGTACTAAATATCTTAAGCTGGTCATTAAGTGTGCCCTCGAGAGCGTGATCAGACCGCTCTGCCCCAGACTTCGCTACGTAAAGAGTTTGTCAATCAAGATTTTTAGCAATGGAAAAAATGCGTAAGTTCTTTTTTGATGATATCATTTATGCTAAATATCTTCCCTGATTTTCTTTCAGAAACCGTTTATAAGAAATTTGCTTCGATTTTCGCTCCACTCTTATGACACGTTATTGATGGCAAAAAGAGCAGCAGCATACGTTTTTAAGGAACCAAGCTTTTGATAATGTTTTGGAATGGTTGGCAGAGGGCGCTAACTTTGTATTGGGAGTGAATTACGTATCTTGGGTTCAAGATAACTTAAAATAACTTATCCCATACTTGGTCGAGTTCACTTTTGGAACTTCAAAAGTTTTTTTTCTTTTTCTCCTAGTGGAGCTAATTGCTGAATTTGAGTTTCTTTAAAAAGGTAAGGATAAAAACAAACAAACACTCAAAGTTCAGTGATATCCTGATTTCCTGGAAATTCACGTAAACAGCTCCGTCCAAAGGAGTCTGGGGTAAAGTCATATGACATAGCAACTTTGTTTTCATCGTCCCACCTTCGAAAGGCCAATGGCAGACTCTGCTTCGTGTCGAAGTTGTTGAACTTTGACACGATAAAGACCTCTAACTGTTGATCCTGAATAATTTCAAAGTATTTTATTGAGTCAAAAACAACGATAGAGTCCATTTGGAGGGGTGAAATTCAAGAATGGCTGCTTTTCACCCTGGATTTCGGCTAGCCGTGCTGTGGCAGTTTCTGATGATGTTGGGCCTAGGCAACATCGTGGCTGTCAGCTTTCGGCACAATGTAGACCCTGAAGCAGGCATGACAGTGGTTAGTTTGATTGCAACATTGTAAATTTTGAATCTCGATTCATTGCTTTAGTATTTGAATTCCCACAATACTTTTTGTTACCACAGGTGCACAAATGAGTTGATCCACCCTTCTTTGCTAGGCTTTGACAAATTGATTATTTTTCATCATATCCTCTGTTCCGGGTTGGTTTGTTTTCACTACAGTTCGGCTTCTTCTTTCACATATTTGGTTGCATCGAAATGCAATACTAATTACAAAGAGTTATTGCTCCAAACTTGACTCAAATGATTGGTCACATGTTCTAAACTGTGGTGAAAAAAAACCGACCTGGAACAGAGAATGACAGTAAAATACATTAAATTTGGTATAAGCAATGCTGAGAGTCAAAACAGAAGCATATCTGGGCAGATATGAATTGTATGTTTAACGATCATGCCCTAAGAGATAGATAAGTCATGCCTCACTTCTTTGTTGCAAAATTACTATGCTGCACCCCCAAAAATATTTCCATTAAATTACTGTAGATATCTACATTCAGAGTTTTTATTGCATTTCTTCTAGCCACAAATTATTGCCTATAATGGTTACCCAGTTGAAGAACATTTTATAACAACAGAAGATGGTTACATCCTTGGTGTACACCGAATTCCCCACGGAAGATCAGAAAAAGGAACAACCCCTCACACTGCAAGACCAGTTGCTTTTCTCCAGCATGGCCTGCTGTGCTCAAGTGCTGATTGGGTGGTTAATCCTAGAAATGAAAGTCTTGGGTTCTTATTGGCTGACGCAGGCCTTGACGTGTGGCTGGGGAATAGCAGGGGTAATACCTATTCAAAAGCACATGTGTCCCTACCAGTTGATTCTGATGCATTTTGGAAGTTCAGGTGATTTTTTATGAAATTGTTTCATCGATCAGACCATTGCCTCTATTTAATTATTCTGAAAAAGAGAAGACATAATGCAATTTTCGGTTGTCTTGTTTCGAAAACCGAATCTGTTTTCCTAACCAGTGTCTCCAGTGAACCAAATTTTAGCAGGCTTTAAAGAAGTTGGAAGTTCTGGACTAGGAGAAGCATTTTAGCAACTCCTATAGAATGGCAGAGGACAGAAATGACTGGAGGAGGATGGTTTCAGCCGTAAAAGTACTCCACGGCCAATGGCTATTGGAAAATGGCTTTCCAAGCTAGACTTTTGTTGGTGTAGTAGTTGGTGCTCTAAATTCTTATTCAAAGGGTCATTGGTTTGAATCCGCTATCACGCTTCAGACCTGTCATATGAGTGGTGGGAGAACTCGTCATCTTTCTTTCAAAGCAAAATGGATAGGGACTTGTGATTTGTGCTCACAATGTGAGGAAGGACCAGACTTGCACTGCTAGATTGGTTCAGTGGGCCCTCTCTGATTTTTTCATATAAGTCTCCAAAGATATATTATATAGTTTTTTCCCATCATCTTACTTTTGGACTTACTACTCTGATGAGTGTGAATGCTTTTTTGCCATTATTTGTTTTGATATGTTTGCAATTTTAATTCATAGAGAGAAGAAATAGATAATTTCACTTCAATATAATTTCCTTGCAGTTGGGATGAAATGGCCTCGTTAGACCTCCCTGCTGTTATCAACTACATAAAGAAGAAAACAAAAGAAGAGCAACTGTATTATGTGGGTCACTCACAAGGCACCATGATTGCCTTTGCAGAATTTTCTTCCAATCCCGATCTTGCCAAATCCATCAAGAAATTCTTTCCTTTGGGGCCAGTGAGTTTTCTTGGGAATATGAAGAGCCCTTTGAAGTATCTCGCTGACATCCTTCCAGAGCTTAAGGTAGGCTGTTGAGATGGTCTTGAATAGCTGGCAGCAAGCAGCATTTATATCCGCTAGCAGGGGTTGATTGGTTATTTTGGTTATTAAGTTGTATAGTTTTTGGCCAGATGCTCTTCCTGCTTCTAACCTTTTTTGTCGCCGCTTTTAGTCCCCCCTAAGGGATACAGCATATGAATTTTGACCACCAATCATAGGGAAGGTGGTTCGAAAAACCTCATGCTATTTCACCCAGGGATGGCTAAAATATGGATAAGGATTAAGGTAATCATTGAATACCGTATTTCTATTCATTATCATTTTTTGCATCAAAGTAAATCCATGACTTACTATGTTTCAATCTGATTTTGAATGTAAGATGATGGGTTCATTATAAGCATGTTTAGCTAATGATGGGGAATGGACAGTGGCGTAGATAGAACATTTGTTAGGAAGGGCAAGGATCAAAATTTTGCAACCAACATTTTTCTCTTAGACCTCTAATGTATGGAGCTCTGACACAGGGGTATACATTCAAAAATGCTTTTAATTTTAAATCATTTGTAAGTCTGCTAATTTCAAATCGATTTGAGCGGCACCTAAATATTTGTATCTGAGTTGAGTTGCATGCTAAGTTTAAAAGGAAATATAAGATATGATTATTATTAAAACTCTACATTATGTATCAATTTTGCTTTATTTTTCTGATGAGATTAATGAATTTTCTAACAAACTGGCTATTTGGATCTACAGGGGGGTTTTCTGCCCCTCCTGACCCCCCTTGTATGCCATTGGGAATTGAGGTATCTCAGCTTTTTAATGCTGGCAGTTTTAATCCCCTATTATAGTAATTCTTCTTTTCTACAAATCAACTTTTATCTTTTTCAGTTTGTATTCAAGCTGCTTGGCGTCAGAGAGTTCCTCCCTCAGTCTTGGTTCATTAAATGGCTTGCATCTCATGTCTGTACCTTATCGTTCGGAGAGAAAATTTGTGAAAATATCATCTTTGTTTTATGTGGATTTGACAAGCCTCAAATGAACGCGGTAAGTAATAATCTTGATTTTTACTTGATTTCTTTAGCTACAGTAGGCTATTGAACGCTGATTACAGAACACCCAGAACTCAGCAGATATCTTGGTAAATTGTATTTTATAAATCTTGTCCTGTGGCAGCCCTGTGGAGGATTCCCTTAGGGGGGAGATTGATTAGTTTTGTAAAATTATGAATATTTTTCATAGTCTGAAATTTGAATTTTTCCTTTCAGACTCGTCTTGATGTTTACACCACTCATTCGCCGGCTGGTACTTCTGTCCAGAACGTGTTACATTATGCACAGGTAAACATTTCATCGATGACTTTTGCATTATTGCTTCTTTTAGTTAAAATGTCCCACAGTTTGCCCTTTTTAATGAAATATCGTTTTTACAGGCGTACTTGTCAAAGAAATTTATGAAATATGACTTTGGTAGGGATGGAAATATGAAGAAATACAACCAAGTAAGTTGTCTTCTGGAAATTTCAACATATCTTATTGTGTGAAACCCAATCACATATGAGACCCTATGGCACCCTTTCTTATGAAATCCTGTCACAAAAGGAACCCCACAAATCATTATCTAATAATGGAACCCTTTTACATCTGAAACCCTGTGAAACCTTTTATCATAAGAAATCCTATCACCTATGAAAAAATGTAAAACCCTTGAATGAAACCCTATCTAACAAAATCCTATCATGCATGAAACCCCTTTGAAATTATGAAACCCTTTTAATGAAACCCTTTTACATATGAAACCCTAATTAACAAAATTCTATCATGTATGAAACCCTTTTAATGAAACCCTTTTACATATGAAACCCTATATAACCAAATCCTATCATGCATGAAACCCTGTGAAATTATGAAACCCTTTTACATATGAAACCCTATGAAACCCTATGAATCCCCTATTTAATGAAACATTTTTAATTGTGAAACCCTTAAAATGAAACTCTTTTGCATCTGAAACCCCATGAAACCCTATAACAGGAGAAATCTTATCATATATGAAACCCTTTTAGTGAAACCCTTCTACATACGAAACCTATAAAACCCTATATAATGAAATCCTATCATGTATAAAACACCATGAAACCCTATAACTTATGGATTCCTATCATATATGAAACCCTATGAAACGACATGTCGCAAGACCTAATTCACTCTATCATTTCATTATATCTTGCTCTAGATATTTTCCTAATTTTCTTTTCCCTAACGAGTCGCATTTTTTCACAGCCTACCCCACCAATGTACAACCTAACCAACTTCAACATTGAAACAATAATGTATTCTGCTGGTAACGACTGGCTTGCTGATCCTCAAGACGTTAAGCTACTAGTAGAAAATCTGCAACCCAGTATCCTCAAGAGTCATACTGAAATCCCTCCCTGGATGCATTTGGACTTCATATGGGGCATGAATGCACCTCAGTTAATTTACCATAAAATCATCAAGGAAATGAAAATGGATTTGCGAACAGAGAGGTTTGGTTAAATGAATTTCGTTTGTTTGATTTTAGCTTAATCATTACAACAATTTGTCGTTTAATGTCTTAATTCATTCTAATTTCCCAATTTCGCTTTTTATTTATTTTCAATTCACTTCATTTGGTAGCTTTTCAATTAAGGTAACTTTAATTAGTTGGATTTGCAAACGGAAAGGTTCGGTTAAATGAATTGCGTTTGTGAGATTTTAGTACAACAATTTATCGTTTAATTTTAAAATTTATTCTAATAAACGAAAAAAATAACGATAACGGACAAAAATAGTCTATTCAGCTACTTCTGCCTGTAACAACCACAACAACAATATCGTTGATGCAGCTTTAGGTCAAGCAATGACGTAAAAGACATAACACCTGGCAACATCGAATTGAACTACCAGAAGGAGGCTAGTGGTACAGCCCACCCTATTAGCAACTACAGCACCAAGTTGAATGAATCTACTGCCAGCAACAGCAACAACGACAGGAAGATTTTCAATGAAAATTCTGTTTTCAATTGCAGGCCCGTCGGAACCGGGGGGGCTGGGGGGGCTGAAGCCCCCCCCAATAATTTGCTAATATTCTTTCCTTAATTTTTCGAAAAAACACCGCAAAGAGCAAGCTTTGAGTGGACAAAAATATTGAATAAACCAGTTATCCCTTTCAAACATTTCTTTCTTGCCCATAGATGTATGATTTAAACTCAATTACATGACCCAGTCTTGGGAAAGTGCTTGTAGACTTGACCAGGAAACATTAGCTAGTATGAACGGAGATAAGAGTACCTATCACCATCAACTTCCTCTAGTTGCAAATCAAAACTGATTAACACTTCATTGTCGACAGTATAGATTGCTAATTGATGACCTTATAGTTCATCATAACGTCTGGTCGTTGTGACTACGCCGGAAAGTTTTGAAACCCATACAATTCTTCCACAAGGATATAAAGCATTTCCTTCGCTTGTTTAGATTCACTCGATGCTAAATTACACTAGTTCATAAGTTGAAAATTGTACTCGTCGCTTTGATCTGTTGTTGCATTTCGCTTTTTCTGAATTTTGAAGATTTCAGTCACGGAGGTGATTCTGTAGTATTTGTTGGATGTTTTGTGAATTTTCAATTTTGACCGAAATGTCTAAAAGAACGTCTGATCGATCGACATCGGCAGAGGCAAAGATAACAAAATGGTTCACAACAAAGGCAAGAAGTGAGCCTCTAGAAAGTAAGGACGAAGAATATCCTGAGCAAAGAGTTGTAAGTGAGAAGATCACGGAGATAGAAGTACCCACCCCATCAACTTCCGCATCTAAACAACCGACCAGCGTTGTAGCAGAAAATCCAAGTGCCAGTATCAAGTTATTAACAGAACCAAACCAGCCGCGGAATCTTAAATTTCCTGCCCGGTCATTCGGCAGACAAAAAGCCACTTTTAATACTCAAATCTTTAAAAATTTCTAAATCTTGTTAACAGTAATAGCTAAATATCATCATTCCTTCATTAATTAAAAAGTGCAATTTTTACAAACGGGGTGTTTTCCTGCGATCTAAAGGGCGTGGTCTCAAAAAATTTTCCCGAGGGCTAGCTCCCGGATCCCCATTTTCGCTCGCTTCGCTCGCAGCCCCCCAAATATCTATTTCGTTCCAACGGGCCTGAATTGGCACAATAATGAAGGCTTTGAGGTTTAGGCCGTTCAACAAGACGAGAATTCGATTTAGGCCTATCACTAGAATAAAGCGTATTCCTGAAATGAAAAAAGACCGAATTTCGTCAATCTTTTCACTTAAGGGAGCGTATTTGGTGAATCAGTATAAAACCAAAACAGAACTATACCAGGGTTTTTAACGTGTAGTTTTACACAATATATGCAATCGAGATAATTTGTGAGAATGAAAATGACCCGAGTAGGACTCGAACCCACGATCCAAATCCTGCTTCTCCTCAAGTTTACAATATATGCAGTTCTTAGACCTTTTTATGCAGTTCGAACGAAAATATTGTGCAATTTTAGGTAATTTAAAATATTGTGCAATTTTAGGTAATTTAGGGTTTAGAAACGATAAAAAAGAGCATTAAGATAATGAAAAATTCGTCATTTTGCACCTATCTATAAGCATTAAAATGCCCTTTGGCAGGAAACTTTTTGATGGGTCCCATAGCTTTCATTCCTGAAAATTTAAGAGTTCCATAAACTGAATCAGATTTTCGAGTGGAAAACTCTGATTGGTCAATTTGATGACTCAAATGCTTTTGATTGGCTGTAAAAGAACTTGGAGTAAACGAGGCTGGGTTGACCATGTTAGTTTGAATACGGCAAGGAGGATGCCACAACTCCCACCACAATTTCCACAATTGGAAAAAAGCTTTATGGTAAGCCTATGCTTTTTTATTGGAATAGGCCCATGAATGGTCCCGAAAAGGCTTTTAATCTTCTCTGGACTTTTATAGGAGAAATATTTGGCTATGATAGCCTTAGAAAATGCATTAAATCACCAAAGAATTTTTTGCCGAATCGGCCAAAAATTTGAGTAAGCCCGATTGTTGGTCCATGCTTTTTGGTCGAAATCGGCCCGGAATTGATGTTTCCAAATCTGCTTTAATCCACTCAGGATACTTCAGGGAGCAATAACAGGCCACAAAACGCATAAAATCATCCTAAAGTCTCCTTCAATATCAGTAAAAAATTGCAAAATAGGCTGCGACGTTGGACAAAAATATGAATGGTTCCATATATAGGCTTTCAATCTACTCGGATCAGTTAAGGGTGCAATATTTGCATATGATAAGAAAACGCATAGAATAAGCTAAAATTTTCATTCAAAAAATAGAAAATAGCCTGATGGTAAGCCTATGGTTTTTGGTCGAAATTGGCCCATGATAAATGGTTCAAACTAGATATGCTTTTAATCAACTCCGCACTGTTCGAAGAGTGATATTCGTTTATATAAAGACACAGCAAATATAATAATTACCTTCTCTTTCTGGTGCACTGTTCTGATGAGAAGCAGACGCAAAGCTTTAGTAGTGTATATATTATATAATATTATTGATCTGGGAAATTGCAGTGTTTATTAACCAACTCATGCTTCCATTGTAGGCATTTTTCATTTCCTTGGCTTTTGCTGATATTAGGGGCTTCGTCTCCTCGATGTTTTGGTTACCGTTACTGTCGGTTGGTTACCGTTGGGTTGCTGTCGCTAGACACTGCATTTAATATTTACATTCACTGTATTTGAGTTTTCATTGTTGCTTTTGCAATTGACAGGGCTTGCATTGTTCACCGTTTGGTTTTTGTCGTTAGAAATAGGAAGCAAAGGCACAGAAGGCGAGGATGACATTCCACTCGTGGACTTTTCACTTTGTGTTTCGGGTGTTGGAGCCGCAACTTCTTGTTTCAATGAGAACAGGGATACAAGCAATCTTTTTAGTTTCTTTCCCAGACTCTTTTTGAACCCGAAAAAGAGGAGAGGGTTGACCAGTGAGTTAGTGAAGGCTAGAACGAATATGAGGTTTGAAACAAGCATGTTGATTAAAACACCACCTAAGATGCAAAGGCTGACGACAGCCAAGGGCAACCAACAGACCACGAAAGCAGCTACAACAGTAAACACCATCTTTGCTGTTTTCTTCTCCCGTTCAAATATCTGCTTTAATAATTCCCCATTTCTATCAGAAGCGTTCACAAGCTGCTTCATTTTTCGGCCTTGGTGCTTAATCTTCCACAGGATACAGAAGTGACATATTACGAATGCGATGCAAACCGGGATGATTGTTGCAGACAACATCACCCATGATCTTTTCCCACCTTTCTCAGTGTAGAAGCGGACGTAGTAATTAACCCCAGCACATCCAGTGGACAGGATCCAGGAGGCCATCGCAACAATGTAGGCCCGTCTTCTTGTCACGAGTACACGATATCTGAACGGGTTGCTTACTGCCAGGTAGCGATCTACTGTTAAGGCCATCAAGTTGAATACGGACCACAGTAGGGACAACCTGAGAAACATGTGCAACACAATGTAATAGATTTGGAGCGTGACTCTGGTCCATCTCTGCGCACAGGCGAAAAACATGATTTTAATGGAGATGTTGGTGATTCCAACGAAAATGTCAGAAACAGCCAGGCTGAGAAGAAAGATGTTTGGAATGGAAATTTTCGAGCGTCGACCTCTCTGTCTCCCTTTACTTTTCTTCAAAATAAAAACAACTTCTGTCAGATTGAGGATGCAGATTATGACAGCTAATGTAGTGCTCCCGTACGTGAACATAAACTCGTAGAATTCCATGCCGGTAGGGCCCGAAGGATGGTACCAATCTAGAAATAGAAATGCAACGCTGAAGGAAGATATTGCCAGGAAATATTCAAACATATCTGGTTATCTTAAGTTTACTAAGTCCAACCTTTGCTTTATTTCTTATCAAAGCCATCAGATTGAATATGAACCGCAATGCTTGAATCGACAGGGATTTATGCAGATTCACAGCAACAATTAAGATTCTCGTGGAGATACGAAGGATTCCTCAGCCACTGCTTGGATTCAGACTGTCATTGAGAACAATAGCTGAAATTCACAGAGATTTATAAAGATTCACAGAAATACTAACCTTAGGAGATACGAACGATTTCACACCAACTCTCGAGACTCTGACTGCCAATGATTGGAATCGACAGGGATTTTTACAGATTCGCATTTAATGTTTAGGATTCTCTTGGATTCACGAGGGATTCCTCAGGGTTCCAGATCCGCAACAACTCTTTCGATTCAAACTGCAATGTACTGCAACAATCGGAGTTCACCAGGATTGGTAAAGATTCACTTCGGAATCTTTCACTGTTGGAATTCACTTATGAGGTTCACTGTGTGTGGATTCACGGCGAGGCTGGAGATATGTAGGATTTCATAGCACCTCCTCAGATTCACAGACAGCTCACGCAAAACCATAAAAAGTATACTCTTGAATAATTAGTTTTATGTTGATCTTTGCTTTCAGAGGTTCTCGTCTGATTTCAGCTTTGAAATCTCAATGAATTGTCGGAGTATTCTGAGTCTTATTTCATCTTGCATGCTGCTTTTATAGGTTTGATTCCCTTTCTTATCTCGTATGACGCACGTTTCATATCAGACACTCCCAATGCAACCAATCCCAGTCGAGCAAAACAGTGTCGAAACTGATAAGATTGAATAAGTTTTTCCTCTCTACGACATCCTTATTTTAAATATTTAAATTACTATTAGTGACTACACTCTTTTTTTTCATTTAAGAACAATTTTATAAGAACACGAGCCTCAGATTTTGCTGAATCTTAAGAACAATTTAAGAACAAACCGAGGCTGAACATTTCAAGGTCAATATAAGAATCTTACGAAATAACCACGAGACTGACAAATAATTACAAAACAAGCAAATAGACAGCACATAGATATATCAGATGGTCAAGAGAGTCCACATTTGAACCAATTAACACAAATGATTATGCATATTGAAATAAAAATTGAGAACTGGAAAGCTTACTCTGCTGTGTGGACATCACGCACCCATAAAAACTGATGTGTAAGGCTAAAACAATAAAAGGAATTAGCGATGAATGACTATTCCTACCCGTTTACTTATGTTTTGGAAGCCTTTTTGGATTAACCTAGTCGCATGCTTGTTAATAGCTAACTGAAAACTGAGATTTACGTAGGAGCGCCGTTGTGACGTGAACCAGGCAAAGGGAACAAAGATCCTTTTTGGATTCTTTCTATAAAAAACTGTTTCTTATTGGAAACCGTAGGGCGAGATTTTCTAACTTTAGGAACTAAATCATGAGAATGGCGACAGTACAACTAATCATTTCATACTTAAACTGTAGTTTCCTGTCAACACATCAATTTAGGAACTAGATAAAGGCAATAAAGTCCTCTCATTAACACTGTGACGTCATTTCAGATAAAACCTGCGCTATCGTTGTCACTCCTCTTCTATCCCAATACTTACTTATGGAAGTTAAGTAAGGGCAACGTTTTTCCAATGTCAGCGTTATAATATAGAGCAAATAGTAGTACTAATATTTTACTGTTTTTTTATTAACTTTATTAACTTTATTTAGTTGAACAATAGCTAATCAATAGGGTTACATAAGTTAATTCAAACCAACTAACTAACTAAATAATTGAAGATTACAATGATAATTGTTGTAATAACAAAACCATAACGTCATAACTAATTGAATTATATATCTGATTCGATAAATCCTGTACACACTTGTAAACGAACTTGGAAACGTTCAGTTAAAGTTTTGTAAAAGAATCCTGGGTGTATTCTCCAGCAGTAATGCGAGAATTAAGCCAACTACTTATTGTTAATTTACTGGCATAGGGTAGCAACACTTGATGATAACAGCCAAGTGAGTAAAGCATACGTTAACACCCCTAAGCCAGCTTGACTGTAATAATGACTGCATCTTCTGTTAAATTGATTTTTAAATGCATAGGCCTTAAAAATGTATTCTATAACCCCTTCTTACTTCGTCCTAGTCAATTAAAACTTACCATAAAATCTCAACTGAGGGATATATTCACCAAACGCTGGAAGGTCTGCCTCTGTGAAGTCCCGGAGACAAGTGCCAAACACAGAAAATTGAGGTATTACAAGATTTACAGGAACAGCTTTGGCCTATCATCATACCAGGAATGCACCCGGATTTCTCACTGAGACAGCACCTAGCAAAATTGCGACTCAGTGACCATAAATCAATAATGGCACACAGTGGCTTGAAATGCAAGAACGCATATGCCAAAACTGCAACACAAATTCCATCGAAGACGAAATACATTCCCTTGTAGATTGTGCAGCCCATGAAGATATCAGGTAAAAACATTTTACTGCAGATATGTTAAAAGTAATAGATACTAATAACGAGAATATCCAAAAATTTGAAGAAATATTGTTAATGGAAGAAAAAGAAAGCCTAAAATCTCTTGCATTATTTTGAAAGACGCTTTTGGAAATAGGTCATAGCTAAACAAAAAGACAAAAAGGAAATGAGGAAAATATGAAATTCCGTACACCTATCTATTTACAAGCATTTTTTTTATTATAAGTAATTCCAGCTCGAGCTCAGTACTGAAATTTGCTTAGATGGCACATTTGAGTACTCAAAATTGCTTAGCAATTGCTTAGCCTTTTTACTTAAAAATTGGTTTTTTAGGGTACTATCTCACAAGTTGTTGTACAACGAACGTCGGGGGTATCTTGCTTACAAAAGTGTGCCAGGGTACTAATATCCACTAAAACCTACTTCCCTATATAGACCAGGCGGAGAATAGGGGAATGGTCACTCGAGGGGGAAATTTATGAGATGAAGTGCATTTGGTCAATTCGAGGGTGCTGATTTCGAAAATCGATGTTATACGGGGATTTATTGGGGCCATCTGCCTCATTTTCATGTTTTAAGTCTCGTTTTCATGTATCTGAACCAAACCAACGAGAAAACAGTTTTAAGCAGAGATAACAAACATCTGAAAGCAGATTGAGCATCTTTGGTGGGCGTGATTGTGGAAAATTGAATTTTGAACTGTTAAGGTGGGCAACAGCCTCGTTTTCATGACGACGAAATCGTGTAATCTTACAATTTCTATCTTTCGAGGGGCATCCCAACAGGCCAAAGCGCTTAAAAACCTACAGTTGTTATTGTCATCCTCCAAAGAGCTGTGCAACGCTATTAACTGATTAATACTCTTCCTACTGCTATAAATACTGATACTAATACGATCTTATCACTTAAAATACCATTACCAATAAAAGATGTTTTAGTATAAATCACTCGGCTGTCATTGGAAAGCTTACATTGAAAAAGATTTTACATCGAGAGCATTGTGTACAGAGAACGGTAGTGTTTTTTGTTTCTCTTTAACTGTTTTTTAAGATTGCCAGTTTTATGTGTTTATACCGATACCAATACTCATACCAACACCAACACTAATATCACAGATGATAAATACCAATACCAATACTAATAGCAATACTAATACTGCCGATTGATACTAAAATCAATACTAATACCAATGCTAATACTAATACTAATACTACCGATAAAAACTGCTTTAATAGCTACTGATTATTGCTAATTAATCAATAACGCTGAAGAAAATGCAAGCGGATCATCTAAACAGAGTCGCAACGTTTCACAGTTCTCCAAAATCGTCTGCGCAGTCACTGAATTTGACACTCAGCCTCAAGCTCTTTGTTGATTTCAACTTTGTTCAGGAGAAACTCTGAGATATCTTCAGGGTAACTTGATCACTCCGACCAACCGGTCTACTTCATTCCAACCATCATCTACTTGGGCGTCCAACTGAAGCATCAAACCATTAGCTTGCCAGAAAACATAGCGACATAGTTTGCACGCAGAATATGAAGCCTGGGGTTTTATTTACATGGTGGTAGGATGCTGAGATCTATAATCTCCTTTTCTCTTTCGGACTTCTGCACGAATAGCTTGTGCAGCAGCAAATTCCCAGACGATATTCTCTTGTTTAGGCCCGTAGGAAGCGGGGGGGGGGGGGGGGCAGGGGGGCATTTGCCCTCCCAATAATCCTAAAATTCAATTGTTCACAGCATGGTCCCTGGTCTTCCTTTTGTTCTCTAACAATGGTTGCCCCCCAATAATTCTACCCAAGCTACAGCGCTGGCTTCGGTCAGGGAGTCCACCTATTTAGTGGGCCATTTGTGCTTAGCACAAGAACTAATACCTAAAGAAGATAGTAAGCGTATTTGCTAATCAACTATCAATGTGCTGCTTCGGTCAGGCCCGTAGGAAGCGGGGGGGCAGGGGGGCATTTGCCCCCCCCAATAATCCTAAAATTCAATTGTTCACAGCATGGTCCCTGGTCTTCCTTTTGTTCTTTAACAATGGTTGCCCCCCCAATAATTCTACCCAAGCTACAGCGCTGGCTTCGGTCAGGGAGTCCACCTATTCAGTGGGCCATTTGTGCTTAGCACAAGAACTAATACCTAAGGAAGATAGTAAGCGTATTTGCCAATCAACTAACAACGAACCTGTTTTATAAGTGTGTAAGGAACATGAACTTTGATCTCAAGTACTCTTTCAAAAAATTCCCCTTGCCTACTATTAGTCATGTGAAAACAGGATCGAACCAATCGAACAAGGTCCGCAAAGCAAATGGAACAAGCTCAATTTCAAATCAAATATCTCAATCATGCACTCATTTTCTTATAAGAAACCTAGAAATGTCAGAACTTGAAGTTTCTTGATTTCCTTGTGTCTTCTTTCGATAAAGAAAATGATTCATCAAATCATGGTATTGTTCTCTACGAGAAATTCAAAATTGGACTTTACAGAAAATTTTTTTGGAAAACATAGTGTACTTGTGGTCCAAAGTTTCCTAGGAAAATAAGAGAAACCTCGAGGTGACTCGCAGCAGTGTATTTAAGCATTCGTTCAGCTCTTGAGAAGAAACATTAAGATTTTAATGACGTCTTTTTTAAATTTTCCACTACCATAGCACTGTTTCATATCAAACATGTGCAAAATACTTTAGTAGGTTCTCGAATTTCAAGTTCCCTATAAAAATATGTGAAGACACAAATCACAGAAAACGCACGTGACTTTGTGACCTTTGTTGTTGTTGTTGTGGATGCCTCATGTTGGTTGGGGCAAGTAATAGAAAGGGACCTTTTGCAATTCTGCTAAACGCCGGAACAAGGTTGAATGGTGGCATTCCAACAAGTGTTTAAAACACCTTAAAACATTATTTTATTCAGCTCTAGGATTAGCTATAGGGGGTATAGGGGCTACCTCAGGGTAAGGTTTAGGGTTTAGCTAAGGATTGGGGCCATTAGGGTAAGGAAACGGATCTTGAAACTTGAAACAATGTCGCTCTTGGTGTTTCTTGTTCATCGCGTTCCGCTTTTTATCTAACTAACAGAAGGTAGTTTTACGCACTAGTATGTATCATCAACGTTGGATGTAGTGTGGCATTGTTTATTGTGATTTTGGAGTGCTGATGCCGGACGTGTGTTGCCTGGAAAATCACAATTGCAACGATCCCAGAAACCAGATCCCAGATAAAGAGTGAAGCAAAGAACGAAGCCTCTTACTCCAAAATGTCTGTCCTCATATCCTTTCTTGTGATCCTCATCAGTGCGTCCTATCTCGTATCGGGACGTCGATTTGGTTTGAGGCAACTTCCTGAAGTAGGGATGCCAACGGTGAGATTTTTGAGATATCTTATTTTCATGAAATAATAAATCACATTGCATTATACTGTTTCAATTTTTTCTCTGATTGTGAATTATGTTAACATTATGAAATATTTGTTGGTTTGCAAGATATTTTTTCTAAGCAACTGGACTTTGCGTCCAAATCCTCCTGACTGTTTCTTAAACTTTTGCTTAAACTACTTTTCATCCTTCACATATTCTGAACTTTTTCTGAAAGAAGGATTTCCTCTTTTTTTATGTTCCAAACAAAATTTTTACAAATTGAGGCGCCAAGAATGTTGTACTTTGGTACACTCTTTTTTTATAAGAACCAGTAAATTTGATTTGAAGCTGGCTGTTTTTAAATACTCCTCTATTTTCAGCCTGAAATGTTCTTAAATTGTTCTTACTTTATAATGATTTGGAAGTCTTTTATCGCTATTAGTTGTGTTAATTGGTTCAAATGTAGACTCTCTTGACCATCTGATGTATCTTTGTGCACTGTCGATTTGCTTGTCTTGTAATTATTTGTCAGTCTCGTGGTTATTTCGTATAATTCTTATATTGACCTTGAAACAGTCAGCCTCGGTTTGTTCTTAAATTGTTTTCAAGATTGGGCAAAATCTGAGGCTTGTGTTCTTATAAAATTGTTCTTATAAAAAAAAGAGTGTATTAAAAATGTTCCTGCACAAAAGAAAACATATTAGGGCTGCATACCCCGATCCAAAACCTGTACCCAATGATTGATGATCACTTTCTCTCTCTAGGTTGAAATGATCAAGTACTTTGGTTACCCTGGAGAGGAGCATAAAGTCACGACTAAAGACGGCTATATTCTCAGTCTGCAGCGGATACCAAAGGGAAGGAAGGGAGTAAAGACCCGGGGTGCTGTTTTCATGCAGCATGGCCTCGTTTCATCCAGTGCAGATTGGGTTATGAATTCTCCAGAGCAGAGCCTCGGTTTCATTCTTGCCGATGCGGGATATGATGTATGGCTCGGGAACAGTAGAGGGAATACCTATTCAAATAAGCATGTTAACCTCACTACTGACGATGCTAAATTCTGGGATTTCAGGTATCGTTTTTGAACTGTCTTGGACAAATACTACTTGATCATTATATAGTATTTATTTTGTATATATAGGTAGTTTAGTCTAATTCTGGTATGTTAGACATAACCTTGACATTGGTATGTCAATGAGTACTCATTTTGTGGAAGGACAGTAAACCACTTGCAATCTGTGAACTATCCAGATTATTTAGTGATTTCATAGAGAAGAACATATAGCCTGAAATAAAAATTGGAAAAATCACACCTATTATGGGAAGTAGGAGTAGCTACGGAGTAGCGAGATGGGGGGCTATGTGTAGCTCCCCTAATAATTTCAAAATATTATGCAATGGCTGTCGTTCTATCACAATAGAGTGGGTTTGGTCAATCATTTTTATTTTTTGCCCCCCTCCTTCCGATCGAAACGTAAGAGATTAAATTTCCATATGAGACTGAGTCTCTAGAAAAAAGTTATTCATAGTGTGTTAAACAAAACTCCAACTGATTTGCAGTTACAAAATATACATGTGCTTGCAAAAGGGATAGGTTAGCGGTAGTTAATCCTGTTACAGAAAATACGATCCGCTACCCTTAAAAATATTTTCCATTCTTTGCATCAATATGAATTTATTTCAAATTTTAGTTGGGACGAGATGGCAAAATATGACCTCCCTGCATCGCTCAACTACGCCCTAAAAACATCAAATCAAAGCCAGTTATTCTATGTGGGTCATTCTCAAGGCACACTAATTGGATTTGCTGAATTCGGAAAAAATCAAGATTTGGCAAAGAAAGTGAAAGCATTTTTTGCTCTAGCCCCAGTAACTACAGTAGGACACGTCAGAGGCGCAGTTAAAGTCATATCCTATATTTCACCTGAAGTCCAGGTAACTTAAAATCTCTTCATTGCCTGATAAATTTATGAAATAAGATAAAAACACATTTTGACAAATTATAATTATTTACATGTAATTTGCATGCTTTTGCATGTAAGTAATTATAATTTGTCAAAATGTGTTTTTATCTTATTTTTTCATTGCCTGTTTCACATGTTTGTTTTTATTTGTTGTTGCTCCAGCCTATTGTTACTATTTTACTGTTATAACAACAACCATGCAGAGCCACTCCGCACCACCTGCTTCTAGCACCATAACTTTGTTTATCAAGATAATTCGTGAGGTAAATGATCCGAATAGCGCTCGAACCAACACCTCTAGACTCGTACTCCTCAAAAAAGATTGTTTACCGGCAACCATTGTCATACGAACCATTGGAGCCATGCTGAGAACAATTGACTATAGGCATTATTTGAGGGCAAATGCCCCCTCGTTTCCTGTGACCCTACCTCCTTCTTGGAATCACAATTTTATAACATGTGACTGATGCTTTTTGCAGTATCTTCTGAAGATTCTTGGAGTGAAGGACTTTGCACCGTCAAATTGGTTGATGAAATTGCTTGCAGAAACAATATGTGCTGAAAAAGCGACCAGCGTTATTTGTTCTGATATCATCTTCCTTTTGTGTGGATTCGATACAGCCAATCTTAATAATGTGACTTATATGTTTAATATTCTTTTAAATTTATTTTTCTACTTGTGATTTTTTCAATTGCATTGCTCCCACTGGAATATGGGGTTCATGTGAATTTAGCCAATATTTTTGTCAGAATTTCTTAAACTACAATTGGTGATAGGTGATAGAATGAAGGAAATAAACTGACTATGTTTGTAAGGTATTAGTTTATGTGCAAATCACAAAGGGCTTACTGAATACGTAAACCAATCGAATTGTGCAACCCTGTTCCTTACTCTGGATTCATGTGACCACACCGCGTTACACCTGATTCATGTGACAGGTCTGAAGGTAGAATCGAACCCCAACTTTGTTAGAATGTTTGTTATCATGAGCTTTTAATTATAAACCTTGATTCATTAATTTACTGTTTCTATATTCTAGACACGACTTCCAGTCTATATCAGTCACACACCGGCTGGAACATCTACCAAAGATGTTATCCATTTTGCTCAGGTAAGTTGAATAACACTTGTGATTTGAAACAAAGTTCAACCTACCTTGGGATAGAAGACAGACGCACACCCCTATCAATTATCTTCTCTTTTTTTTTTTTTTACTTGGAATTTTTCATTCATTGGTTTATGTTTTAGATGGTTCGTTCGAACAAGTTTCAAGCCTATGATTACGGAAAAGATGGTAACATGCAACATTACAACCAGGTATACAGAATAATTTTCTTATTTACTGGTTCAATTTGCTTTCAAGAACACCAGCAAAATTATATGAAAAGGTACACCCCGATCCTTGAGTCTACTACTGACTCTGAATTGGTACTCATGGTGCTTGGCTAATTAAGCATGTTGATATACCTGCAAGCCTTTTAAAACAATGTTGATACAACGTGACTCTGGAGAAGGAAATAATCCGAAACACGAATTAATGCCTCACTGTGGATAATCCAAGAGTTGTAAACACATCAATTTTACTGTGCTAGCTTATTGTACTTTTTAAGGACAGTGGTTAAACGGGCTCGCCTTTGGTTCGAGACCGGGTGGTGGCATTTGTCAATAGCTTTAGCTCTGGTATAATTCAATTACCTTTTGCTAGACCATTCCTTATGAATTAACATGGGTCTGAAGAAGGATTCAATCTGAAACACGAATTAATGCCTCACAGTGGATAAGCCTGGAGTTGTAAACACATCTCAAGGTTACTGTGCTAACTTATTGTCGTTGTTTAGGACAGTGGTTAAACGCATTAGCCTTTGGTTGCAATAACCTGGATTGGAGACCCGGTGCGGCATATGTCATGTGCAGTAGCTTGCTCTGCAAAAACTCTCTTATTAGACCATGCCTTATCAATTAACATTGTTTCAGGCAACTGCACCGCTCTACAAAGTCTCAGACTCAGTTGTTCCAACTGCGATTTTCACATCCGACAACGACTGGTTGGCTGACCCTGATGATGTTGCCACTCTCACACCGCAGATCAAAAACCTCATATACAACAAGCACTTGGTTGATTGGAATCATTTGGACTTCATTTGGGGTGAAAGTGCTTACAAAGTCATTTACCCTGATATTCTTAATATCATGCAAGAACTGGATTGATTTGGTGGTTTACAAACATAGATATTTTTAAGAAATTTTCCACAAATTATATTTGTAGATTTGTTCGAAATGAATCCTTGAGATATCGCTACAAATATTTCTATATTTCTACAAGAACTGCGGTCGAAGTTGTGTATTATCAACGTTTTAGTTGACTTGTTTGATTTATGAAATTGTAAAGTTTTTATGAAATAAAAATCTTATAGCAAAATATTGAAATTTAATATATGAATATAAACACTTAATTCCTTTTTCTTGCTGCCCTAAGATATGCTCTGCTTAGATATGTTTACTTTTTTGAATATTTCGCACACTTCCAAATTGTCTTCAAGTGTGTTACAGAGGGTTACAGACTATCTTTCTACTCTGATTCATGATGGACCATCAAACGTGTCAATGTTTAAATGGTGTGTACTTATTTTTTTTTATATTTCATTACCTATTTAGGCTCGTTGTATAATCATTTCTTGTTAAAGGAGGAAGTACGTCTCTGCAAAATCTTTATAATAAATAACCGGGATATGAAGCCCATATCCAAAGCATTCTAAAAAAATTTCTACTCGTCTTTACTTGTTTTCTTCATCCCTACAAGTTGATATAGTCTGTTAGAATTAAAACGACCCGAGTAGGACCCAAACCCACGACTTCTAGCTTAGTATGTACTCAAGTGCAGTAAAATACTCGAAAATACTAATAATATTGGCGTAGAGATATCTCAGTCGAGTCAATTTGTGAGAATTTAAACAACCCGGGTAGGACTTGAACCCACGACTTTTAGATGAATAAACTAGAGGTCCTGGGTTCGATTCCTACTCTGGTCTTTTTCATTCTCACCAACTATCTTGATTGATTTTCCAATCCTGTTACTTCTCGTGATGACTATAAGTATGGAAAATGAAGAACTAGGAGGCAGATTTAAGTTTTCTTTTTTCTAACACCTAACAGATGGGGGAAAAGTCACCAAATTCTTAGATCACTTGAAAACTTTGAAATGTTTGTCATAAATAACAGAACATGCGTGTGGGTTCGAACTTAGACGTGGTGACTAAACACCGGAACTCGAACCACCTGTGCCTACTGTGTCAACAACAACATCACAGGAAGATCTTGTGACTAAGCTGCGCATGCGCTGAATGACCTCAACAAAGCTGGGAAGTTGTTGGTTGCTGGTAGCTGGGTCGGTTGCAAGATTTTCAATTTTTCGAGGGTTTTAGCATAAAAATCTGCAAATATGGGGCTCAACGATGCCGAAGTTAAGAAGCAGGTAGTTATTTTTCCAACTTATGATCTGAAATAACTGTTTTATTTGCAAATATCTTAGAACTCAATATCGATTCACTTTTAGTTTATTTAGGCCCACTCAAAAATGTAAAACTTTAAAAGTTGATGGGCCTAGTCTATGTAAAACTCAATCGATTTTTTATCTTAGATCCAACATATGATGGATTTTATCTATCAAGAAGCTAAGGAAAAAGCTGAAGAAATTGATGCAAAGGTAAGGACGAATTCCGCCTCTTAGACCTATTAGTAAAGGCTACTACTTGTCATAAAGAAGTTAGAAATATTTTGAAAGCTTAGTAAAAAAAGGCCAGGACGAAAACTCGGACTCTCGGACTTCTCGGACTTTCATTTTTCGATAAAAGTCCGAGAAGTCCGAGTTTTCGTCTTTACGACCTTGCGATGTTGGGCGTCATAAAAGTTTTTAAAATCCGAGAAGTCCGGGTTTTCGCTTTGTAATTTAATTTGTAAAGCAAAAAAGCAACGCATGGTTTTGTTTTGTTTTTATTTCAAAATCTACTACGGCTCAAACAGTACTTGCTGTTTCGTACTGTAGTGTAGTGGGGCTTTTACCTGTCTTCAGCGGCAGAAGACTTTTCTATATCTTTGTATATTTTTTATAAGAAACTGGACTGGCATGATAGCATCGTGCCAACAAATACTACAAAAGGCTTGCTGTATCGTTTGTAGTTGTAAGTTTTGTTAGGGAAACCCAATTTTACGCAAAAATGTGCTTTTGATATTCTATCTTTAAGCTTAGTAATGGTTCATAATTTGTGAATTTTCTTGAAAATATTGGTTTATAAGTTTATTGCATTACAAAGGGCTATTCTCCGTGGAAGGAGGAAACTAATCCTAAGCAAACAAACGCTCGTAGTATTTCACTCATTCAATTCTTGTGTGCATTTAAGTGAATGCCACAAATAACGTCTCTGTAACGTTGTTGTGTCTAGTACATTCTTTTTTATAGGAACGCTTAAGCATCCAGGGCACTGGGCAACACGCCAACATAAAACAACTGTTCAGTAATATTAGAACTAACAACAGCGAAATTAAAGTACAACTCTATCAGGCCTAGCGTAAAATTGGGTTTCCCTAACAAAACTTACAACTACAAACGATACAGCAAGCCTTTTGTAGTATTCGTTGGCACGATGCTATCATGCCAGTCCAGTTTCTTATAAAAAATTTACAAAGATATAGAAAAGTCTTCTGCCGCTGAAGACAGGTAAAAGCCCCACTACACTACAGTACGAAACAGCAAGTACTGTTTGAGCCGTAGTAGATTTTGAAATAAAAATAAGACAAAACTATGCGTTGCTTTACAAATTGAATTACAAAGCGAAAACCCAGACTTCTCGGACTTTTCAAACTTTTATGACGCCTAACATCGCAAGGTCGTGAAGACGAAAACTCGGACTTCTCGGACTTTTATCGAAAAATGAAAGTCCGAGAAGTCCGAGAAGTCCGAGAGTCCGAGTTTTCGTCCTGGCCGTAAAAAAATGTGAAATCCACAATTCTTGAGCATAAATCCCAGAGCACACTTTGATATAAGCTCCCTACCCCCCAAGGGTAGAAATTTTGGCTGGATTGCAGTTTAGCGGATGCCTCCTCCTCCTCCTAGACTGTAATGTTTTTTTATTGGGCGGAGAACGCAGGTTTTAACTCCGAATAATTGTACGGAAAAATTCCATAGCAAAATATTTGTGCACGGATTTTGATGCTGTACACGCTTTTTTTATAAAGAACCTGGCTCAGGGCCTAGTTCTTTAAGTTCCTTATTTCGAAACCTCGTTTGACCACTTTGTAGTTTCAAACGTTCCTTTATAGTTCCTTAATTTCAAATGCTCATTTAGTGAATAGGATTTTTTTCCGACGCAAGAAAATCTTTAAGTCAACATTTTTCAATAAACTCTTATAATAAAAAATGTTATACCACAAAGAAGCTTAGGTCAGGCATACACGCATTTATTTCATAAGCAATTTCAGCTCAAGCCTAGTACTGAAAATTGCTTAGCTATAGGGCAAATTTGAGTACTGAAAATTGCTTAGCAATTGCTTAGCTTTTTATACTTGAAGATCTGTTTCTTAGAGTACTATCTCAGAAGTTTTTGTACAACAATTGTCAATTGTATCTTGCATACAAAAGTGTGCCAGGGTACTCATATCCACTATAACCTACTTCTCAATAGCTGCTGCACGGTTTTCATTAGCAATTTGATCTGAATTAGAATTTTCAAATTGCTTAGCAATCCTTTATCCAGTACTGGAATTGCTTAAGTTTTTTTCATGTCCAGTACTGACTTGCTTATAAAGCAATTGCTTATAAAATAAAATGGGTGTATATAACGTTTAAGTTAACGAGAATCATTAAAGCAGTATATCTGCACCATTGATTATGATATTATAAGTATAAAGTTTCTTAGTTATTGGACCTTTAGTAGTAGAAGTTCCTTAAGTTTTCCGACCTTCTACATGTAGGTTCCTTGTAAAAGGTTTCTTATAAAAAAAGCTTGTAAATCGTACCTGTGTTGTGATTTAATCCAAACAAACTCTTTTTGAAAACTGCACAGGTAACACACCAAAGTGTTTGGAAAATCTTTGCAGAAATTGGCCTCGGTAGAAATTTTGTGCAGACGGAAAACAAGCCAGAAATTGTTGTTCCCTGCGCAGACCAAACTTTACAATCTGGGCCTCCTCCACAGGTGTTATGCCACACTGTATTCCTTGCATTGTAAAGCAGTAACCGAGGCCTCCGCTGTAACGCAGTCTGTAGCAAATAGATACACTCATTAGGGAGGTGATAGTGTAGGTTCTTTGGAAATCTCATTTCACTGTGGTTGCTGCCCCTCAACTTAAATTGTCCCGAAATTTTATTGCAGTTTGCAGAAACTCATCAGTTATCTTTGTGGGGAGATTACCCCCATTTGCCCCATTGCATGCGTCAATGCAATAATAGTTATTACATATATATTTAATGGAATTGACTGAATTATTATTTTAGGCTGAAGAAGAATTCAACATTGAGAAGGGAAGACTGGTTCAGCAGGAAAGAATAAAGATCATGTCTTATTATGAACGAAAAGAAAAGCAGATTGAACTGCAAAAGAAAATGTAAATATTCAACTTGAATTGAAGTAAATTGATAGCTTGGCCACCTTATTTGGGGAATCATGTTATGGTAGTGGAAAAGATTTTCAGAATGTCTTTAAAATTATAAAGCAGAATGCAGGGCCTAATACACTGCCGTGAATAATCTGCAGGTTTGAATATATTTAGGGTTATCAAAAGTTTTGATGCATTTAAAAGGTTATTCCAAAGTTTAGGTCCTATTGAAGAAATAATTCTTTGACCCTGTTTTGTTTTCTATAAGCATAGCTTTTAAGGCTGCAGATTCCTATCTTTTCTTGCCACAAAAAAACTTCCAAATATTGGTTATGATCTGTGGACTTTTATTTTGAATCTCCTTCTTTTAATAATAATAATAATAATAATAATATATTTTCAGCCAAAGGTCTAATTTTCTAAATCAGTCAAGGTTGAGGATCTTGAAGGCTCAGGATGATCATATTCAAGTAAGAATTTATATTATTAATGACCTGCATTTTCAGTCATGCATTAGATGAGACGATCAATTTTACAAATGTCTAGAACTTCATAACGTTACAAGCCTATTCCTAAAGCACTCTAGCGTTTCTTTACTGTATTTCTTTACTGCCTTTGCACGATGGTGTAGCCTAGTGGTTAAGGCGCTGGATTTCCAATCCTTGAAGATAACCTTCGTGGGTATGAATCCAGAAGCGATCAGAATCATGAACTAAAAAGCCGCCAGCCAACTCAGCTGGCCATCCTTCCAAGGGTGGTAAAAGAGTACCCAAGTTATTCATTCTAGAATTCTGCGGTCATAAGCTGCAGGTCCACATCAGCTTCAAGCTGGCATACTCCGAACCTAGGTTAACAAATAAATCTCCTTTCTTGCTTGCTTTTTAAGATACCTAGAATGGTTGAAAATGAAGGGAAAACTGGCAAAAAAAGGAATCTACCTCTCAAATATTTCCCGGCGAAGACAATGTATTGGCTCCTCATGCAAAGTTGTCTTCAATTAATCATAGCAATTAAACTCATCAGCAACTTTAGGTTATCTTTTCTATTTGTTCCCAGCTACCCAAGGTTGACCCCACCTATGAATTTAAACTGTTTACAGCCATTCTGAAGCTTAGAAATGTACACCTGGTTTTTGGTTCCTGTTTAAGTATGCTTTTTTGTAGGTTTTACTAGAAGAAGGTCAGAAGAAGCTTGGTCATGTCACTGATGATCAGGGAAAATATAAGAATGTATTGGAAGGATTGATTACCCAGGTAATTTGAAAGCCTTTTATGTACTTTTTCAAGATATAGCTTTCTTCTTGGAAAATGCTAACATACTGCTTTTGCTAATGTGTGTTTAGAAAGATAGGTCCTTACTAGAGGTACTATAGATAGTTTGCCCATATACAAATCTAATAGTATTGTTAGCATGGTCTTGTTTTCTTAAAATTATTTTCTCCATTCCTTGAAGAATTTAGAACCAAATATTTTGTTCTTGTAGGGTCTGTTTCAGATTTTGGAGCCACAGGTTATTTTGAAATGCCGCAAAGTTGATGTTGCGATTGTCAAGGTAATGAATTTACCCCTTATTACTTACATTTCAAATGCAAGTTCTTAGTGAATACATGAATTTTGAATTTTCATTTCTCAACTGCAATTTTATGATTTATGCAATGAGTAAGTACTGCTTTGCTTAAAGAAAAGAAAACCTTATAGTACCAGCATAGACCTGGTTTTAACATCATGCAATAGAGCAAAGACCCTTTAGGGAATCTTTTAGCCCCACTGGATCAAAACTATGATGGAGCCCCATATTGGATAGATAGAAAGATCTTGTTTTCCTTTAAGGCCTTATTCCATAACAGTTTATTGGTTCCTGCCATTGGACTTTCCTTTATGATCGATTGCTTCTCACCAAAACCAATCATTGGATTTCTTTTTGGCCAATTTGATTTCAACTCTAGGAATACTCCATTAGGTTTAATTCAGGTTTCATTGCTGTGGAGGTAATGCCCTCCTGTTTTTGTTCTCTTTCTGACGTACTACTCTGATCAATGTCAAACGTAAAGCTTTAGTAGTCATTATATTTTTCTATATTCCATATTTTCCTCACCATCCTATCGTTTTAATCAAAGTGAGTATCATGATATCACGATATATAATGCACAAGGTATTCAGTATGTTTTCATTTTCAATTTCTTAGGAAGTGAAGGATCGAGCAAATAAGATCTACAAAGCTTCAACTGGTAAAGATTGTAAGATCATCGTCGATGAGGAAGATTTTCTTGGCAGCGAATGGTGAGTTAACCAGTTTAAGGGCCTATTTAGGCATGGATACGATTACTCTCCTTGGGCCAGGGTTACCCACTTTCAATGGAAGCTTAGGAAAAGTCAGTATCCTTTTCGATGCAATTTCAGTTAAGGAATTCTGCCCTATTCACAAATGGAAGAGTAAATATTGCCTCAACTAGTCCAGGGACTCGGCTAATCAAATCACTCGCTTCATGAACATGGTGACTTTATAGGGAATTTATACAGGGAATTTTATACAAAGAATTTTATACAGGGAATTTTATACAGACTAGATAGGCCATACAGGGAATTTTTCATGTCACCTGGATCCAGCTGGATGATATAGTGCTTATCTGCATATGCAGAGTTCTGAACCCATAGTCCATATAAGCTGGGGAGAAACAGTCCCAGGCAAGTGGATGGCTTGGGGGCCATAGCAACCTTTTCACCATTCTGTACCAACCAAAGATTGTTTGAAATTGATCTGTTAAAATAATAATGATGAAATTATAATGAAATCTCTATTCATTCTTTTCTAGCTCTGGTGGAATTGAGCTCCTTGCCAAAGAAGGAAAGATTCGTGTGGTTAATACTTTGGAAAGCAGGCTTGATCTTCTCAGCAGACAGGTGCTTATCCTTTATTGAATGTCAATGCTAAACTTTGTCCACCAAAAACTGTGGGCATATTGGTGGCCTATAGAGAATATTCTATTACGCCGATTGCTAAGTTGGAAGTTAATTATTATACCCAGATGTGGATTGAAATCAGCCAATCAAAAAGGAGAAGACTAACTTTTGTTGTGATGAATAACCAACCTTCAACAGGATTTCATATTTTGATCGAAAGGGAGTCGAGAATCCGACCCACACAGGGAGTCCAAATTTTTATCCATAGGTAGACCAGATTTTGATCAACATCATGGTAAATCATATTTTAGGTTTCGTTTTCTTTCTCTTTCTGACATACTTCTCTTATGAGTGTCAAACGCAAAGCTTGAGTATTTATCCTGTTTTGCTATGTTCCCAATCTTCCTCCCCATCAATTCCTGTACTGATCAAATAATGCTCTTATTTCATTACCCAGGCTGGATAATTCACTCTAATCAAAAAGCTTTCTTTTTCAGATGTTGCCTGAAATCCGTAATCGTCTTTTTGGGGATAGCAAGTCAAGAAAATTCTATAATTAATTGGATATTGACAAATAAAACAAATTATTTCTGGAACTGTGCGTAGAACTTTAAATTTTCTTTATTTTTTAAAATACTTTTATTTCTATATTGGCAATTGTGGAAAGTGATTTATTAGTGTCAGGGGCAGATCCAGGGTAAAATAGGACTGTTGCACAAACGGGCTGCTAAAATATAAGAGTCCAGGTGTTTCCCCCGGGGAAATGTTAGAGGTAATACTGGTCAGAACGCCAGAAACACACACTTGTCGTCAATTTAAGGATTCTTCTGATGCCCTGTCAAAATAGTTATTAAATGAAAGGAAGAAAATTTATTTTTTCGTAATTTCTTGGAATAAATAATTTTACTGTAACTTGTAAGGGTTAGGGCTAGGGTAAGGGTAAGGGTTAGGGTTAGGGTTAGGGTAGGGGTAAGGGTTAGAGCTAGTGATAGGGTTAGAGTTAGGGTTTGGGTTGGGGTAGGGGCTTTAGGATAGGTTCAGGGTTAAAGTTAGGGTTAGAGTTAGGGTTAGAGTTAAGATTAGACTTAGGGTTAGAGTTAGGGTTAGAGTTAGATTAAGGGTTAGAGTTATAGTCAGGGTTAGAGCTAGGGTTAGAGTTAGGGCAGAGGGTTGTAGAAAGGTTTAGAATTACAGTTAGAGTCAGGGTTTAGGTAGGGGTTATGCTTAGAGACAGTGTTAGGGTTAGTGCTAGGACTAGAGTTAGAATTATAGTTAGGGTGAGAGTTAGGGTTAGAGTTTAGGTTAGAGTTAGGGTTAGAGTAAGAGGAGGTGGGAGAAAACGGTGCCGTGTTGTTGGTGCCTGTTGGTGAAAGGTGGGTGGCAACAGGATTGTTTCTCGTTCTGTCAAGCTGGCCTAATTGGTGACATCGAAACAACAGACAGACTCTTTGGGTCTCATCATAATCGTGTGCAGAGATGAAAGCCATGCCACCACTGGCAGGTTTCCGAGATAGGACATCAAAATGTTACTGTCCATCCGTCAGCAATCGAATGAATATTTTAGCAAAATGTTGTTGCTGCTGGTCAAGCTGTTGTTGTTTTGGCTTGTGGGTCATCCTTGACGTTCTTGGGTGAGGCAGAAACATGCTTGACGGCTTGCGGAGGAGCAGGTGAGTCAGTTACTTGAAATTTTACATGTTGGGAACGCATCATGGGCTGTGGAGTATACTGTATCTTTGATTTCAGGCTAAAACAACAAACAAATTGACCACTTTCAATTTATCAAGTCATTAATATGCCAATTGTATGAAATAATTTTTATGATAAAGGTTTGTATCGAAGATCTCCGACAAAACATGCTGCACGAATCCCTGTGTTCTCCTGACGTCATTCCAGAAAAGGATTTAGCGAAGAGAGCACAGGGAAACAAGGCTCTTAGAGCAAGGCTATGGGTGGATATCATATCAAATGTTTGAGGGTGCAATGAAATATTTGCTTCTGTTAGATGCGTAAAGCTGACTTCAACCAGTCGTATTGCATTGTGCATTGAAGCGGACAGCAAGTAGCGGCTTCAGTTGATCGACCAACCTGCTAAAATGAGGCCTAATTAATTATTCACACATGCGACTTCTAACGCGAAAATCACTAAAATAATATTAAACCTTCTATTTTTACTATATATCAATAGTTAGTCTAGTTTACAAATGATATCATCTGTTTTGGCATTTTGGACGTGAATTTACGGATGAGGGGCAGCATTGTTCTTCTTCGTATCTGCTGTATACCATTACTATTCACTTGATCATTTCGTTAATTATGGTTTTATGTAGGAAATGCTTTGGGTTATCCTGCATTTGTTACTTGGTATGGTTGGAGCCTTGCATATTGACGGTTAGTATGGTATCTATTTAATTAATAATAATAGTTTAGCAATGATATACCGCTTTCTTTAATATTTCACATCATATTCAGTTTTGGGTAAGTATAGCTAACTTATCATTACACTAGATCTTTAGAGATACTGGACTGATTCTATTTGATTTTAAATACCATTGAGAAAAGATTGAGTTGTGAAATTGAAGCTTTTTAGTGCTATATATCTGTCCTTATTGTTAGGCGATGATATGTTTATTGTTTATCATGGTATATTGTTTACGTTATGACATGAAATGGATACCTTAAGAATGCGTAAACACAGTAAACAAATATATTGCATTCATTTTTTGTTAGAAAATATTAGTAGTCTTGGTACAAGATATTTTTAGCTTTCACCCTAATTATTAAACGAGCAATTTCTTACCATGTTTCATAACCCAAGCTTTATTTTGTCCTAAATTCGTTTGTTCATAACCTCGTGTTTATCATTCTAGTAAAAAAACCGGATGCGATGATATACGTTACAGCCCCGTTCACTAAGCATTTTCTCACTTACTTTCTTGTAAATAAAACATTAAAATTTCTTAAATCTCCTGTGGGAGTTTCTTTAGTTTCGAAAATCTGGCCCTACGATTTCTTATAGAGCCGCGGCTCCTTAAATGAATGAGTGTATCTTAAAAATATCATCTTAATCTACAATAAAAGATCTACACTAGAATTCCAGTCGACAAATTGATTAGATGGCTTACCTTGACTACCTTTTAATCAACAGTTTTAGCTGATTGGCCGGGAGATACCTACGCACTGCCAAGACCGATGGGTGGATGTCCGATGGACTGGAAGGAAGGCATGCGTTATCAGGATTCAGAAAACGTCCTAAACATGAACAATCACTCACAATCTTTCCATTTATCTGGAGCTGTTAATAAACACGGAGTGAGACAAGAATTTTGTACCAAAATTGACGAATATGACAATGGCATTTATTGGCCGGCCGGACAGTATTGTATTTATAAGTATGGGCTGAGATGTCCGCAGGGACTAGTCGAAGGTATGTTGTATTATTTAAGAACATTTGTATCCCCAGGTAATTTGTTTGCAGTAATGTTGTTGTGGAGTCCAGTCAGTAAGGTAGTGGTACTTATGCTATAATAGGATTGGTGTGCAGTAATGTAGATGGATAACATCAGTTAGATAGAGGGAAATGCTACAGTTATGTGGAGGGATATCATCAGTTACGTAGAGGAGAGATATCTTGCAGTAGTGTGGAAGGTGTTCAGTACCGTGGAGGGCTAGTATCAGTAACGTGGATGTCTTGCAATAATGTGGAGGATGCTTGGTAATGTAGATGGTTATCTGGCAGTAATCTGGAGGATGTTCTGTATTGTGGATGAATATCTTGATGTTAAGAGTGTGTAAGGGTACCATTCATTAATGTGAAGGTATTGCAGTAACGTAGTAATTTGGTTGGTGTGCGGTGATGTAAATGGATATCACCAGTAAGGTGGAGGGATAGCGATCAGTAATGTGGAAGGATATTATTATCATTAACGTAGGGGATATCTTGCAGTTATGTGATTGGTAGTAACTTGGAGGGACTTTTCAGTAATGAGATGAGAGTTCAATAATGCGCAGGGACTTTTTTTGTAATTTTGAGGGATATTAGAAATACAATACGAAATAAATACTGAAAGTTACTGCAAGATATCCCTCAACCTTACTGATGATATCCATTTAAATCACTGCTCCCCCACCAGATTACTACGTTACTGCAAGATAAACCTCCACATTACTGATGGTATCCTTCCACATCATATCATCAGTAAGGTGAAGGGATGTCTGGCAGTAACTAGGGATATCTGGATGTGAAAGGTACGCTTGGATGTTGAGAGATATCATGAGTAACATGGAGGGTGGGGAGTAATGTGGATGAATATCAAAAGTAATGTAAAATACCTCTGAAATCTTTCTCATTTCTGCAAAATATCTCTATGCGTTACTGATGATATTTGCAGACGCACAAGGGGGGGGAGACCAGCAAGGTAATGGAATGATGTGGTTGAGTATGATATGAGATTAATGGGGTTGGAGAAGGGGATGGCGATAGATAGGGAAACTTGATCAAGACGAATCTATGGATTGGTCCACCCCGCTAGTGGGGGAAGCGCCAAGGATAAAAACATTGTTTGTGTGTGTTTTACTGATGATTTTCCTCAACAGTATTGCGTACAAATTATCTTGAATGATTTACTGTAGAATATCTGAATAGTCTGAAGCGAAGCATATATTTATAGATTTTTAGAATGCAATAAGTTCAATTGATAATCTATTGTTTAAAGTTGCTCTAATCAGATGACACCTGGAAGCCTTTATGGAAAATGGCATGCGTATGGCGCGAACACGTAAGCTCGAGTATCACATGCAAGGAGATTTATTGACATTTTCAACAATCTCCTTCAGGCTGGATATTCTGGGATGATGAAAACGACGAACTGATTGACGATAGCAACCTTTATAATGGTTATTTGCCGTCAGGCATCTATGAAGCAGACACTCTGATTTATACGTGTTGCAGAACAGATGGAAACAAAAATGTAAGGACACAATTTCTACTATCGTATTCACTTAGTCGTTTTTTCAATGTTTCAAAATGACTCTTAACCTTTATGGGGGACAATTAGTCATGTATATAAAGTGTTTGATCATCAGCCTGTGCAGTGCAAGTGGAGTTTCCTCGACGCAGTGGGGTATATAATTATTATTGTGGGGATAGCACTGAATATAATGGAGGATGCTCAGTTTTATGGAGGGTAATTTGACTCAATGATGTAGGGTATAACATTCAGTAAAGTGGAGGCTCTTCAGTTTAGTTGATGGATAGGGCTACACAGAAAACACTTAGTACAGCGGTGGTGGCTCTAAACCGTGTAGGGGAAGCATCAGTATGCTGGAAAGAGAGCCTTGCTAGCTACTGTTGAAGGGTGTTATCAGCAAACAGTGAAGACTGTTCAGTTTAGCTGATTGGTAGCACAATGATATGCATCAAACCTGAAGAAATACAAAGGACAGTGGAGTGGTGTCAATACTATGGAAGCTGTTTAGTATAGCAGTGGGAGAGAATCTTAACAGTGATGTAGTGTAAATCTCTGCAGGGTCTACGTTAATAAAGTGTAAGCAGATCATTGATGCAGCGGAGAAAACCACCAATACAGTAGTGGAGGTTTTCAGTTTAGCTTTGGGATAGCATTATTTATTCGTTGGAACTACTGAGAGTAATGATAACATCAGAACAGTTGAGGTGGAAATAATTATATGGGGAAATAGCATCAATGCAGTAGAAGCTGTTCAAAGTGAGGTACATCGGTATTTTGTAATTAGATGGCATCATTACATTAGGTGCTTTTCAGTATAGTGGTGCACAGGAATAAAGTTTCAGTACAGCATTGTACTTCAATATAGTTTATCATTAATTTCTTTCATAGATACCAATATCTCTTCCATCTACGATGCCCTTTTATTTGCTGGCCTATGGATCAGCAGAGTGTCAATCTGTGAAAGGAGCAACAGTCCAATCGGAGTTTATACAGTGGGATGACGAAGACAAAGGAAATAGGAACGATAACAGCCAGGTCGTCCCATATGCTGTCAAAAAGGATCGATGGAATACTAAAATTTACTATTGTTATTATGAATTTGGTTAGTAATTTTGATTATCATTATCATTATAATATGTCATAATACAAAAAATTTGCAAAGGATGGGGTGCGCACGAAACCCCACCACTCAGAATCACATTCTGTAAAAAATAATGTTCCATATTTTATGCTAAGCATCTAGAATCCAAATTAGCATACATGTGTCTAGTTTTTGAATGTCTAGCATTAAATACAGACCACTGTTTCTATTCGATGTGATTCTTACCACTGGGTTTCGTTGTGCTTACCAAGAGATAGTTGATGTCATCTCGCGCAATGCATCATAGGAATATGCACCTTAGCAACGCATAGCTACCAAAATTACAACAGCCCAAATCTTTGTGTAGCTTCTATCAAACTCTTGTCGTTACTTTTTGAAGCTTTGTGTTGCCAACGTCAATATTCTTGTCATCTATTATATAAGATCTGCAGTTGTTGAGCATTGGCGTGCAAATTCCTGCACAGTTGATTTTCATTCACTCTGGTTCTTTTCCATTGCTAACATTGCTGATTACCTAAATGCCATCGAAATCCCAATGTAACAACATATCTTACCATTTTGTTGATACAGGTGCTTGCGGTACCAATGGTGCCATATGTGAGAATACCACACAATATGACACGTCTCAAGCAGCTAAAAGTGCTGTTATTACCGATAAAGCCAAGAAATCGGAGGTTAGTTTGTGCTTCTTGTACTGTAATTTTATTTGTTTATCTTTATATTTTAAATTTGCTACCATACCTTGTAAAATACTGTAGGAAGATGAACGTATTGAAACCACGGGCCTAGATTTACGACAGTTAAAACGCAAAACGAGGCTTGACAATCTTTAGGAAAAGCACGTTTCTTTACCTTGTCTTGTTTTGGTCATATTAGCTTTTACTTATTCGCATGAAAATATTTCAAAAATTGAAGAGCCTCATTTTAATTTTTTGCTGTAGTAAATGTAGTCCGATCGTTTCTATACTTTCACCCTTTATAGTAGGCCTCGTTCCACATGTAAGTGTTACAGTGGTATCTTATTTACGCGTTTTGATACTCTCCCGGCTCTAAGTGCTTTCATTAGTAATGAAATAAAATGGTTTGCTCTAAGTGCTTTCATTGGCAATGAAATAAAATGGTTTCTAAGTTGGTGAAGTTTTGATATTGAAAGGTATCCGAAAGTGCACATTGCATAACCCTCTTTCTTAGCTGATTAAATTGTACTGCTTAAAAACGGCCATTCTCAATCTAGAAAATCTCTTGCACGAATGCTCTTGTTCAACAGTAAAAACATTTCCTTTCACAAAGTCTGAGGAGAGAATTTTCTAGCTCTTTGTAACTCCAGGCGAAAAGCTCAAAGGAGGTGTTGTCTCATCGAAAGGAAGGACCAGGGTCGTAATGCTAGATTAGTCTACCTACTCAGTGGTCCCTTTATGCTTTGCACATAAACCAACGAAGATGTCTAGTGTATCGTTTGCATAACAACTATCAACAACTATCGTTCTTAAAATGGTACATTAAATGACCTTAAAATTCACTTATGATGTTGAAACTAGACTATCTAAATATATTACAAATTTCATGAATGATTTAAATATCATGAATGATTTCATAAAAAACCGAACTACTCTCGATCCAGAAAAAATCTCACACGAATACTCTTGTCATTTCAGTTACCTGGATTCGCTACAACGTCAGAAAAGACCTCCGGACTAGCAGTTATCATCGGTGGAAGTGTTGCTGCTGCAATTTTCGGCACTGCTGCACTTGCATATACTGTCAAGCACGTACTGAATAAAAGGACAGACGCAATCAGGCGAGCACAGGGAAACGATGATGATGATGAAGAAGAGGTTTTTCCTATGCCAGATGAAATGTGGTGATGGTTGTTGCTGTAGAGATCAGTCTCGATGGGTTATTATCTTCCATGTGAATGCTGCAAGTTGTCAACAGCTCCTTCCTTTCAAAGCTTCTTGCTACGTCTCTGGGACAAACCATCGAACATAGAAAGCAAGTCAAATACAAAATTTTTGTCAGGAAAGTTTGAATGTTTGGCCAGTCGCAAAATATTGTTTGAAAAAAAATTGTTGCCAGAAATGCAGGCGAAGCAGTGAGCATAGAAGGGAAGTCTAAAACAAAATTTTTGTCAAGCAATGTTTGATTGTTTGACCAGGCTTTAACCGTTGTTCAACAAATATTTTTGATTGTTAACAATGTAGTCAAGTCATCAAATATGGAATGGAGATAATAAGTTTAATGTAATATTTAATATGTGATCCAAGAATGTAATAATAAGCAACAAGTAACAAAATATTTATGAGGAATGTTTGCTTGTTTGGCCAGCATTGTTTGAAAAAAATTGTTGCAAATGCAGCAAAGCATGAAATATGGAAAGGAGATAAGAACAGTATGGTTTTTAAGAAATGCTTGATCGTTTGATCAGTCTCAAAACATTGTTTGACAAATATTGTTGAAGCAAATGCAGCCAAAACATGGAAGAAAGCAAAACAAAATATTTGTCAAAAAAGTTTTGATCGTTTGACCAGTTTTAAAACATTATTTGACAAATATTGTTGTCAATGTGGTCAAAACATCGAACAAAGAAAGAAAGTCAAAAACAAAATTTTTATTAAGCAACGTTTGATGGTTTGGCCACTCTCAAAAATATTGTTTGACAAATATTGTTGCGAATTCAGCCAAATCATCTAATAAGGGAAGGAGATAAAAGCAAAACGTTTACAAAGTAATATTTGATTGCTTGGCCAGTCTAAATACATAGCTTGACAAATATTGTTGCCAACGTGACCAAACATTCAAACATTGAAGAAAACAAAACAATATGTTTGCTGAGTAATGTTTGATCGTTAAAGCCAAACTCAAAACATTGTTTGGTAAACATTGTCACAAATTGGCCAAACAATCGAACATGAAAAGGAAAGCAAAACAAAATGTTTGTCTGATCGCTTTTAGCTAAACAAAAGATAATGCAATATGATTGACTTTCAAAAAGTTGATAAAGTTTGAGATCCATCAAACCTAAATGTTACCTCGTATGTTTTTTGAAAGGATTCCATTATCCTTAATTAACACATTCTTGTTAATCATAGTGAAATCTAAACATTGCTACATTTATGAATTTGTAAATATTAAATTGATTGTGATTTGGTTTCGATTTAGTTATTTATATCGGAAAGGTAATAATTCATTTTCATTGCAATGACTCTTTTATGCATTTGCTATATTTTCTAGAACAGCTCGATTGAAAGTCAGATGGAATCTTTGCGATTTTCTTTAACTGCGAATCCCTCTCCAACAAATGTGGAGATTTATGGAGATCGAATGCCCCTTGAAATAACGGAGAATCCGAAAGTGTGATCCTTGTTGCCAATTATTCTTTGGTTCATTAATAGATGATATTTGTTTCGCAACAGAAGTTGTAAAACCAAAAATGTTTTCAGATACTTCATATTTCACATCTACCAACGTTTTGCCTCGTTGCATGCAACCAAGGAAAATCAATCACATAAAGTTTATCACAAATTATGAAATAAAAGCTATTCAAAATAATCCATTTGGTCAATTAGTGGCTTGGAATATATTGTTTGAAAAGTCTATCTCCAACCCTGTAACCAACACAATTCCCTAAATCCCTATCCACAATGGATAGAGATCACTGCGTGTTGCAGTACACGCATTTTCTTTTATAAGCAATTGCTTTATAAGCAAGTCAGTACTGGGCAAGCCAAAAAGCTAAGCAATTTTCAGTACTGGATTGAAGACTGCTAAGCAATTTGAAAAAATTTGTTGGATTTTGGGAATGGAGCTTTGGGCAGATCGCTAAAGAACAATAACAAGAGCTAATATCTTGAATAAAGATATTATATTTGGTTGAGTTGGTGTTCATGAATAGCAAACGCTAGCAACATCAATAATTTAAGTTGTTTCAACATCTTCAATTGATTGTGCCGTCTGATATATTTGTGGCCCTATATTTACCTTTTTCTAATCTATTTCCAAAAAAAACACGAATAAAGTTAAGCAATTGCTAAGCAATTTTGAGTACTCAAATTGGCATTCAAGTTAAGCAATTTTGAGTACTGACCCCAAGCTGAAATTGCTTATAAAATAAAATGCGTGTATTAGCCAAATTGAACCTAAAAATGAATCTAAGACTAAAGAGAAAAATGACTCTGAAGATGAGACTGAACTGGAATCTAAATAAACGAGGCCTGGTAGAAGTTGCAAATTGTCACTGCTGTTGTTTTGATCCGGATTCGTGCTGGTTTTACCTGGTCCTTCTTGCAGAGGCTTGATCCATAATTTTTGCAGCATGTAAAAAACAGGTAATTAGATTCTCAGTTAAACACTTTCCAAAGCCGTTCACCCCTCTCTTTTAAAGCCCCCCTCCCTCTTCCATCTTAAATATCAAATACAAGCCCCCCTATGTAGCTGTGGGCTGGGGCTTAATAGAGTTTTTTGGTTAACTCCTAGTCTAGCCGAGCCAATTGACTGCTATTTCAGCCCAGGCTACCCTAGACTGAAGGGGGGGTCTGGTCCCGTTGTTCCGATAAAAAATTTGTGATTATCCCATTTCCCGATAGCTGTTTCTGAAAAATCCCGTTTCCCGATATGCTTTTTTGGGCTTTGCCGAAATTCCTCAGTTTTTCGTCATCCACTACCTGGATCCAAGCCTTTTCTCTCTTCAAAACCTGCTTTTCTCCAGCAGCAGTATTATCATTAAAAAACTGAATAAGCACTTTCAGTTCATTCGTCCTTGGAGTCGAAGAGCCCGAAGAGACCTCCGCCATTATTGTGAGCGTAGCAGTGCAGCATGTTCTTACTACTTTCCCTTGTTCCCCTGCGCTTTTCGACAAATTTGATGTCACGTTCTCAACTCAGTGGGCCCCAAAATGATAGATTCCCGATAAATATTGCTTCTAAAATCTCGAATCCCAATGATTTTTGGAACCAATTTCCTAATCCCAATTGAGAAAATAGTTCAATCCCGCGTCCCGATAAACCCCTTTGTACACCCCTCTAGACTAGAATGCCTTTCAATTCAAGTCTCGTTTCACTCAGTTGCAAATGTAGAATATTGATAATTTGGGATATGAGCAACCAAAAACAACCAACTTCAAGCAACTCCAAGCCTCAAGGGCTTTCATCCAACTCTCGTGGGTTAAATTCAATACAACAACTGAGAAATTAAACAATCGATAGCAGTAAGCCTTCTTACACCATTACCTCCCAAAACGTCCTTGAAAGTTTTTATTTTCTATTGTAAGAAACTTAATCTACTCCCTAACTCAAGGATCCATCCCTGAAACTGCTCAGAGTATACCAAGAGTTCGAACCCAAATACGAGCTTTTTCTAAAATGTGTGTCTTTAGTGGGAAGATAATCAGAAGAGCGACTATGCATGTGTAAAGTCTTGGAAGTGTGCTGCGGGTAATGGCTAATTACTTTCTTTACCTATTCATGCTCATATCCAGAATTCATTTTGTGGCAGTATAATGAAATTTGAATACATGTTTAAAACAAGTACTACAGTGAAGTCCTTAATTGACTAGTCATCACTCAAATCACTGTAATTGTATTTCTTCTTAGCTTTCAGCAGCTCTCATGCTATGGTAGACGGAGGGGGCTGGAAGTGCGTTATCAATAGAGTCTGAACAAGCTCCATGCTGTGAGTAATTTATCAATTTGTTTCAGACATGTCCGATAAAAGGAGAGCAGCAAGGATCCAAGGAGCATGGGCACCAAAGAAGAGCAAGAAGGCAACGCAGTCACGAATCGATGATTTTCTACCTAAAGCTGAAGGTGCCTCGTGTGCCAGTACTTCAGGTTTTACGTTCAAACCAACAACAGCCAAGGTATGATTTACTTGAATTATTATCAGAAATATCGGAAACATAATGAAACGAACACATAGATTACTCAAGCTATTTGTCTGACACTGAACAGAGTAATACGTCAGAAAGAGAACGAAACAGAAACCTTACTGATTTATATACCCAGATGTGGATCGTTTTGCTATGTTTTCGATATTTCTGGCTATACTGAAGTTTTGTACCATCCAAAGACTGTTACTTGAATTAATTTGTGGGATTTGAAAAAATGATCCAAGCAAGACTCAAATCCAAAACCACTGACATTGCTCTACAAACTGAGCATCCGGGCTGTTGATCTAATCGACTACATGAGTCTTGCAATCTACACCACTGCCCATCAAATATAGAGGTAAACCTAATCGGGTTCTTCACCAACTGCAACCAAACTCACATAGGATTTGAACCAACCATTCCGAGTTTGTGCCTCAAAGGCTCTACCTACTAAGTTCTAGGAAAATTCATTAAATCCAACTTGACCAGTCAGAATCATATGAATCACACAAATTGCACAATAGGTCAACGATGCAATGCATTCATCAAAAAGTTGTATTTAGGCTTTTTGGATAAGCTAAATTAAACTAAATTATTTTTCAGACAATCAAAACAGTATCAGCTTCCAGAGTGATCGAGTGAGTTTTTCTGTATTTCGGTCTCTTGATTTCTAATTACTACTTGATTTATTATATTTTGACAAATGAAGATGCTATCTATTGTAAAAAGACAGAAAATGATCGTATTCATGACTCTCTTGCATAATTTGAATAATTTTCAAACATCATGAAATGAATCCTTGATTAAACAATCTTATCCTATGGAGTCCTAGTGTAAGCTTCTAAGAAATAATTCTCAAGGATTGGCAGTATGTTCCAGTCCGTCTTATGCTATAAAACTTTATTATTCTCTGATTATGCTTCACGTTTTTGCTTGATCCATGCGGGAAAAATATTCGAACCACAGCTTTTTGCACAGAACTCAGCATTGATCTGACACACTTTTACAACATTCTTATCATATAGATAAACATTTTGAAAAGCTTTAGTTCCTATTATGTTTTGCTATGTTTCATATTTTTCTATTTTAAATTTTTCAGCGCAGATGGAACATTTGAAATCAGCAATGGACCACATGGAGGATCACAGTAAGTCATAGATTTTTATTAGACAATTACCAACACGCCAGTTTACCATCTTTAAGATTATTTTTATAGGACACTCGCCCCTTCAATTAGTTTTTCATTATGCCAAAGCCAGAAATTTCTAGTAGATGATATGACTGTGTTGTCGATCCAATTATTTCAAGGTATTCTACTCTATCAAATTAAGCACACGATACCTCTTCTTGACAGTAGAGAAAAGGTATTGTCAATCAGTTAATGCCTTATCAATTATATTTTTCAATCATGCAACCTTTTCAGTGTCTAATTCCTTTAGTATTAAGGAGTCTTAGCAGCTACAATAGTAAGCTGAACTGCAGTCACAGATATCCTTTGGCAAAGTCTCTGCATTCAATAGAGCTCTCATTTCCATGCTTATTGCATCTCGATGTGAGATATTATAAAAACGTATACTTTCTTGCAGACTTCAACTGATCCGTAAATTCATAGAGCCAGACGAAGCATCATGGATGTTTGAGCAACTAGAAACCGAAATTCCTTGGAGGCAGGAGGAAATCACAATGTTCGGTACGCAACTATTTTTATGTATTATTTTGATCACTGAGATAATTTTTGGAATTAAAATCACCCGAGTAGGACCCGAACCCATAACCTCTAGATAAGTTATCTAGTGGGCAATTTTCCAAATTTAGCTTCTTTTCAAATTAGTTGGATAGAGTTATCTTTGATCAGTGCAAACTTGTGAATAGGAAGAAAATTTGCGAAAAAATAGGGCAAACTTGGTCATTACCAATTTTTAGATTTTTGTTTGTTGAAATAGACAGGATCAACATAACCATACACTAGTTGTCCAAGATTACGTACTAGGCATTTATTTTGTTGATAACTGGGAGAGTACATTGCGTCTCTTGGTCTTCGTCACATACATACATTGCAGTCGTTTTTCTCATTACTTCTTGAGCACATATGAGCACTCTTTGGTTCTTGAATACCAACCATATATGATTAATAAAGAATAGAGTGCCCAATTTTAGGAGTTGCTAAATAGCAAGTTTGTTGTTAACCAGGCCAGAGCATATTAGCATAGAAGGTCAAATTAGTTTTTTGAATAGATACAAATTTCATGATCGTATCTTGTAACTTCTTGACCACTCTTTGTGCATCTTGAGTTGAATTCTGCCCTTTTACTTTTCAAATCTAATCTCTATGTTTAATTAAACTGGTGTATTCCAAGGTAAGAAAGTCATGCAGCCAAGGTTAACAGCATGGTTTGGGGATTTCCCATACACATATTCAAGGCTCACATTACAGCCTTTTAAGGTGAGTGGTTTTCAAAGACATTTTCACAATTTTTAATCCCATTTTAAGGTAAGAGGGATCAATCCTTACAATGCTGCTTCTATGTTACGTGCGAAGTTATGAAGACACGGAGTCAAGAATAGACATGCTTTTGTGACATTTACATTTTAGTGACTGAAGATAATTACAAATACTACAACTTAAATACAATCGTAAAAATAGAGAGGAAAGAAAGTGTTCATACATTTGATAACGAGGCTATGACGTACGTGATGATCACGAGACTACTTTTGACGTCCAGCGTCAATAAGGAGGCTGGTAATGACGTACAAGTGAAGGGACAAGTTATCCTGTTACACTAAGGGGGGGGGGTTATTCTCGTTATAGGACGACATATGGTTCAGTCAAATCCAGTGCCTTTTCAAATGAATAAAAACTTTTCTATATTGGGGAAATAGGTTGATTAGCCTTTGAACATTAGGAAAACAAATTACCTTAAAGCATTTTCTAGAATGTGTAAAAGCTTGATAAACATTATCATTATTGTTTGGTTTTTTTGGTTTTTTGTCCTTTCTCAGAGTCTAGAAAAGGGAATTTTGTGTCAGTCAACCTCTAATTTTGAAAATCCGGTTCGTTATTTTCATAGCTTCCAAAACTTTCATATTTTATAGTGGTCACCGTTGCTTCAGATCTTACGAGAGAAAATTGAGGCAGAAACTGGATTTACATTCAACTCAATGCTTGCGAATTTATACAGAAATAACAAAGATAGCGTTGTGAGTATCAAGTTTTTCAGTTTTTTTCTTATTGGTGCAAACAGATCAGCAAATCTTGAAAAATGTGAAAAATGAAGAGCTCCTCCTACAGATCAAAGGTCAAACCTCCCCTCTAACAGAGCTGCAAAAATTTATAAATCTGCCGAGAAGGGGAGGTTGTTGAATTTCTAATCTTTCCTAGCAATCCTAAGATGTTCTTAATTTCATCATTCTTTTTCATTTCAATGTTCAAATGAACATATTTCGATTAACAATGATCGCTTGAAGCTATATCTTCACGGCTAGACTCTTCATCTCCATCATTATATTTGACCCCAGATAAGATATGGCGATTTATTAGACTTGAGATTAGATTATCTCGAGTCCATTAGACTGCTTAAAATTCCTTTTTGATCATTACTTTTTAATAACAAGGAACTTTTTATATGAGTTGGGATTGGCTGTTGACGAGCTGGCTAGCCTCCAAGCTACAACAAATTACTTTTTTAGCTTTCCTAGTATTTTATTTCCTATTAAACCCCCTCCCCCCTCAAAAACAATGTTGTTTACAAAAGGAACTTTATGAAACTACACCAAACACTAGCTGAATGTTATTTGGCTATTTTTTGTTATCAGAAACAACATTGTAAAGGGGGGGAGGGGAGGGGAGGGGGCAAAATGTAGGAAACTGTAAAATTCATGCAAGTGTTCCAAAACTTTTGGCGGGGATTGTAGCTTAGTTTTAAATGAGAGATATCAAATAGTGACAAGCCAGCTCGGTCCTTGGTGTAGGATATTTTAGTTGCGGATTATACTTATGATTATACATATACTTATGCGTTTATGTAATAGGTAATCAGGCTGGTCCGTTTCTTCAGTTTCTTCAAGAACAGCTTGTCCGTTTTAGGTGGTGTTTAGGCACTGATCTCAAAATAAAGACTGGATCGAGCATTCTGTTGTTTATGGATTCAGATGTTGAAGCCAATTGCTTCGGCTTGCGTTTGGCCTCCCAATATGCCTATGGCCGCCAAAGAAATTATATTGCCTGTATTCTTTGCTAAAAATAGCTGCATGACTTTTTAGTCTAGTGCTAAGCATTCATAACATTCCGACAATCGTCAAAGAAAAAAGCAGCCCCTGATGAAATCTCAATGTATTGAATTGGACCTACCAACATGGCCGCCAATGACTTCATTTCAGAACGACAGATGGTCGATCCAGTCTTTATTTCGAGATCAGCGGGTTTAGGTTGGCAATAGCCAGGTTCTTAGCAGGGCAGGCTAGCCCAGTATGAATATTAACGTTTCTGTAGTGTCTTACATGACGATTGGCTAAGGGACAATTTCGTCGTCTCGTACAAACCGATGTTAAGGAGTTTGTGAAATTTTGATTGTTTCACTCTAGGACTGGCATGCAGATGACGAAAAGAGTCTGGGTCATAATCCAATTATTGCTTCTTTGTCCTTTGGAGATGCCCGGATGTTTGAGCTGAGGCCTAAGCCTAAACAGGTATAGTTTTGCCTTATTTAATGGAATTGCCGGTGTTCACAATTCTTCTATGATATGTCATTTCAACTATTG
The DNA here is from genome assembly GCA_963924455.1 of Pelagia noctiluca. Lineage (NCBI taxonomy): Eukaryota > Metazoa > Cnidaria > Scyphozoa > Semaeostomeae > Pelagiidae > Pelagia > Pelagia noctiluca. The sequence goes on along the minus strand of OZ004324.1, from coordinate 3,584,975 downwards.
CTATTTTCACTATTGTCACTTCAGCTATTGATATTTCAACATTTCAACTACTGGAACTTCATTGATGCCGATTGATATGGACGTTATTCAGAAGAGGAGTATCCATAAATTGTTTTAAAAGAAAAATAATTCGTAATTTAATGTCTCAGAGGGAGATACCAACCCTTGTGTATCTATATCGTACAGCTGCTTGTTGCTCTTAATGATGCAGACAAAGTTCGAGTTCCAAATACAGTTTCTCGCTCCTATTAAATTAATGTCAACATTTTGCATTGTGCAAGACTTTACTGTACAAAATTTCCAGTGGCTGCAATCGTCTGTTTGTCACAAAAAAGCTTTTGAGGCTGTGTACCATCTCACGATTTAATGACCTTTTCAGTTTAAGAAAAGTCTCTTGGAATTCGTAAATAATTTTTATATCCGTAAGCCCCTTTTGTTTTCTGGTTTTAATGGTATACAATTTGTGTAAATTGCAGCAAAATTCCATGGAGTAAGAAACCGAATCTCACCCAATTTCTACCGACTTTTTTGGTATACTTAAGTCGATTCATTTACTGTTACTGCAGGGAGTAAGTGAAGAGAGTTCATCATCTCTGAAGATCAAAGTTCCCCTGTTTAGTGGAACCCTTCTCATCATGAAGGGAGCTACTCAAGACGAATGGCAGGTAAGGGGCATTGATTGGTATGTATTCAAATGGTAGTAAATCTCCATTGCTTAAAGTCAAAGGGAGCATATGGCTTATTTTCTCAATAGCTACTCAAGTATCAAATACATTACTAACTCGCCACTTAGAGACGGACTAATAAGAAACTTCAACCTGCCAGATAGTAGGGGTATCCACACTGAAATATTAGATTTTTCAGCTGTATGAATTTATATTACTTCAGAAAATAATTTTGATTGAAAAGATTTCGAATTTCGTTCAAATCCAGTGGCTTTCCTGCTGAATATACTTCAAGTTCCTCACCTATTTCTTGTCAACCTATAAGAAACTAGGCAGCCTAGTTTTGCAACATTCAGTTTCTTTGTGGTGGACTAGTACTGTTAGGAGCAATCCGCATTAAAAGCTTCTAAAACCTGCTCTTTATTTCAGCACCGCGTGCCGAAGGAATATCATGATCGAACTCCAAGGATTAATTTGACGTTCAGAACGATTTATTCAAAATAGACTGATTATTTGAATTCATATTTTGCGTATAAGAGTGCTAATATATCAATAGCACTAAAATATTTTCTATTTTGGAAACAGAGCACTATAAATAAAACATTTGAATGTATAGATAGTAAAACAATTCTATTTCTATTCAATTTTCCAAATAAGTTTCAATTCGTTGAATGGCAAAAGCTAACATTGCTTGTTATTACATTTTTGTTTATTTTTCTATCTATTCGTATTTTGACATGGTATCCCCTCGGAAAACTGTATATTTAATCAATATACAGAAAATTCTTATACAAAAGTCGTTGAATTGCGAAAACCATCAGCATTCGCCAACACTAAAATAATGTGCTGAACAGTAACCCTAGTGCTCTCTTCTTTATCCGTGGAAAGTGGTGGTTTTAACGGGATCTTGGGCCCCTCTTATGCCCAATCAGTACAAACTCCCGTAAGAAAAACGTCAAATTCGGTCAAACCAAGGTCCAAGGGCCTAAATAGGTTTTTGGCTCCTGCGTTGCCGTCGCTAAATCTTCCACTGTTTTATGGGCACCATGTGGCTCTTTTTAGTTACAAAACTTCCTCTGAAATTAAATCTTGTCTGAGGTTACCTAACGGAGTCTGACTGAGCTAGGCGGAGCCCTGAAATTACGAAATACAATAAATTCTTCATGATTTTGAACTGATGTCGTCCAAGACTACTGATCTCGGAGATTGGCCGGAAAATCCTTGGATTTACTTTTTGCATAAATTTTTTAACGCTCAAAGCTACATGGCAAATATTCGATTCTTTGTTATGTCGTGTTGTTCAATTCATATACTGGAACTGTCTGAAAGCTCCACCCTGGGGAACGCCTGTGTAGTACAGTGGTGGGTATTCAATACTGTGGGATATCATAAGTACTGTGAGGAGATAACATCACTTCTGTGGAGGTTATTTAGTACTTTGAAAGAAGTCATCAGTACATTGCAGGGCGTTCTTTACTATGGAGGGATACCATAGGCACTGTGGGTTTTTCCCTCCACAGTACTAATGGTATTCTTCCACAGTACTGATGGTGTTCTTCCACAGTATATGATAATTTCCTTCCACAGTAATGATTGTATTTCCCACAGTACTGATGGTATCTCTACACAATGAGCGCTTTGTGGACGCTATTTCTAAAACTGTTAAGATTGTTTCCCATGAAGAAAACAGACGTTTCATTGAATTTGGCAGCTTGCCCATTTGCTCTGACATGTTTGCAGACAGTTGATACCTGGCTTTATGAAAACAGGGCTTAATTGCCAAACCTTGAATGCACAAAGGTACCAAATGAAACAGAATGTTATCCCCAGCAGAGTCTGGATACGTAAATAAGGCCTAGACAGCAAACCGTTAGGTCACTGGGATTAATTAGAGATCCATAGTTGATGCAGGAATGCTATTCTGCTTGCGTTTGAGTAATGCCCAAAGGAGCAGCAACCATAAAGTAAATACCATGCTCTTAGGCAGTGGTCTTCCTCTTTACATTGAGCTTAAAGGACTTATGTCCACCATCATGCTTTGCGAGCTTTTGAAAGTTTAAGAACTGACTATAACGTAGATGAAACGATTGTCCCTCTATGGTTCGTTTCTAAATTTTGGACCAAGATTAGTTTTCAAATGAGGATGATGAAAAATATTTTTATGCAAAAAGTTTCTTTAGGCTTTGACCTAGTAATGACCTTGATTGTTAATTGACCTACCATTTTGGAGATGGAGCGTTATGAGCTTATGTTGGCTCTCTTTGACTGAAAGGAATGTCCTGACAGTGACAGGGTGCACTTATCCCGAATCCAAGCAATGAAACGATCGAAAGTCTCAACGAGGAAGGTAGAAAAAGTTCCAATATTGGTTTATTTAACAATCCCAATTTACTTTTGCATTCCGTCCCAGTCTCTCAGGAAGCTCAATACCATTTTTCCAGTTTAAAGGGTAAAGCGCAGTTCCCAATTTACCCCTGCATCACCCCTTAAAGGCATGTTTTCTGTTAGAGACAGTGAAAAGCACCATTGTCCCATTTTTCTGGAATCTCGTCTATGTTACTTATGCAAATGTTTCTGTGGGCTTTTCGCCATTCTGGAAATATTTGCATTTCTAGGATTGTAGCTAAATACATAGTTCGTCAAATCGATACAAATGTTGATATTCCACTGATTTTCTCATAGAATTGTTTGCAAATAAAACGGAAAAGGATTATTTTTCAATCGTAAACAGAAACATTCTTTGTTCATTTGTCTGTAAAAGTTATGATCGTTATATTGGCTTCTCGCTAGGGGAGTGCAAATCAAAATAGAATTCGACCAGCCTTGTAGATGTTGATAGGTAAATACACCTATCATCTTCGTAAGGTATTGGTTTATGTGTAAAGCACAAAGGGCCCACGGAATAGGTAAAATTATTTTGTAGTGTGACCCTGGTCCTTCCTCTCGATGTGACCACACCTCGTGATTCCTTTTGCCATTTTGCCTGGAATTACAGAGGGCTGAAAGATGTTTTCCTCACACTTTATGTGACCGGTCTAAAGGTAGCTTCGAACCCGGGATCCTTTGATCCAGGTCGAGTGATCTAACCACTCAGCAATCCCTGCCTTTGCTTTTTGCTGCAGGGACTACAGTGCTAGTCTGAAGGAGGTAGTTAAGCAGTTGTTAGTTGACATGAGAGAGAAACAGAAGGAGTTAGAGAATCAATACTAATCTAGAGGTCGTGGGTTCGAGTCCAACTCAGGTCACTTTATTTTCGAAATCATATGAGTTATTGAATGGTTAAAGGGATTCTTAATGCTGAATTGGCCAAGTCGACCACGGGGCTGTCTACCTCTACATTAGAAAAAAAAGAGTAGTCTAGACAAAACCATCGAAATACTGTTCTTTTATATCTAATTCTTATGAAAATCAGAAATTGAACATTCACATAGTGGGATTTAATTTCTAAGCTTCACCAGACTTTCATTTGTCAACTGCCCAACTGTTCTTCTTTCATGAATGGTTCCCCTGGAGAGTGTTGCGTACGAGGGTGGATGCGAAGGAGGATTTGCTCGTCTTGGGTACTTGCTACTTGGCCTAACACAAATGCGTAGCATGTGAGCCTGCTGCCACTCCACTGCAAGGGCGGGAAAAAGATAAGACAACAAAAAATGGCTAAGGAAGACTGCCAATATAAACGAAGAGTATTCTATGGTATCTGATGGTAAGCAACGAATATGAGTAGGTATTATATCTCCTTATTGTGTTCTTTTACTCCTGGGCAAAGCGTGTTACACTACCTATACAGTTATTATTGTCGCAGAGTGAGATATTTTTAATTTTTTGTGGGCCTAAACTTTACTCAGGATATGGAAGGGGTGCTACAAAGTTTCTGGTCTGGAAAAGTGTGCTGAAAGCTTCACGAAGCGCCGGGGATGTGAAGAATGGAAAGGGCATTTGTTTGCAATTAAAAGCTCTGGTAAATGGAAAGGGTGTGGTCAGCGGCCTATATTTACACTCTTTTTTATTATAACAACAATTTTATAATGCAAGACTCAAATTTTGCCGAAATTTAACAAAAAGCCAAAAATAAATTGACAACTTACGAACTAAACATGAGACTGACAAAAAATTATGAAACAAACAGATTGAGAACACACCAATACCTAGACAGGTCAAGGGAGTCAAAATTTGCAAAAATCAATATAACTGATAGTAAATGAGATTATTATTAATTATTATTATTATTTCATTTCTTTTAGGAGCTTAGCCTTTCAGCAAAAGCTGCTATACAAGGGGCACTCAAACAAAAGATTAATTATAATATAAATAACTAATTATTTACAATAAAATAGGAGGAAAAGTAAATTTAAAAAGAAAATTGGTTTCTAGGGGTAGGGGCAGGGGCAGATCCAATGATACCACCTAGCGTTTCCAAACAGAAAATAATTTTTATGCTTTAAATTTCTTATGCAGATCATTTCGTTTTGTAGATATAATCAAAAATTTATTGCTTTTCCTTCTGTTAAAACCATATTCATAAAATCTATGAAGTTATTGCCTTCAAAAAAGTTTTCTTTATGCTCGCAAACCCATCTCGACTTCTCGTGTAGTGCAGTTTCTCTGCAAACAAAGGGCTTTAGGTTACGGCCAGTAGGCGGCTTTTTGATTGTTGGTAATTGTCTGTATGTCTTTTTGACAATGTATTGCGGTTGAATATTGCGGCCCCAGCGGAATATTTGTTGACCTCACTCTTAGAACCTGCTTTTAGAGCGGGCAGATACTTTTCTAAGCTTTTGACCTAAGTTCTCCGAAGGGAACCTTGAAGCACCTTTAGCCAATCAAAATCCATGTTGGCGAAATCACTGAAGCGGCAAGTCCTATAGGTTTGTACTAGCAAAAGACGCACATTAAGATCCTGCGTCCACCTCAGGTCGAATTTCGTTTTTGAAATTGGCGCGGTAAGACCCGTACACGCAATCTCCTTTCCTTTGTTATCTAACTCTCAAACTGTGTTGGTAAATACCTTCAAATTCACGAGGCGCGTTTTCCATATCGATTAAACGACATAAACAAATCGAATAAAGGGAAGAAACAAATTTGTCAAATAGTCTTAGCAAGAAAGAAGGGAAGCTTTTAGAATCCTAATGTTGCAGTTACAAAAGACAGAAAGCAACGAGCTTGAAGTTAAGTAAAGAATATTTTATGCCTTACTTTTGTTGTTGTAAGCTACATGGGCCTATAACGCCACACTGATAGGCCTGAAATCTTCTCACTCTTTGTCAAAGCATCCGTTCTATAGGTGATAGTTACTAATTTGTAGTCTTATCAGAATATCGTTTTTTCTGTTTAGATGGTCCTTACAGTTTCAATCTGATGTGTATGGGTTTGTGTTTGGGATGTTGATCCTACTTTTTGTGTGATATTACAGTTATTATGTTTTAAATGAAGTTTTATTTGCATAAATTTACTACTGTTATTTCTCTTTCTCTAATTTTGTAACATTCAAGCTAAAGCAAAACAGCGAAAATCAACTAATTTGAAATCCGTTAAATTTTATTAGGGCGTGGCCCAGTCCCTGTTACATTTTTTGGGTGTGGTCAGAAAACATTATACACAGAATACCCTGTCTTTGAACTCACGGAACGCCACTGGGCGCCATCAGCCACTCCAATAACTAAGGCAACTGTATGAGCACCACAGGCTCCACCCCACACCCTATCGCTCAATAGATCCTTGAAAATACTAAGGGAGGATGCCTTTTTCGAATGAGCTGATAGGCCATTCCACAATTTCACACCCTGAAATGAGAAAAGTTTTTGCCCATTGGTAGTTGTGTTCTTTGGTAGCCTCAAGTCTGTCTCTGTGTTTCTTTTACTAGTTCTTATAAAAGAGAGTGCAGTCAACAGATTATGGGTGTGGCAATTTGATATGCAAGTTTAACAATAGAGCGATGGGAAAGAACAGTAGTAAATGGAATGTGCACTTGCAATATTTCTTCAAAATCAGCCATCTGCGGACCAGGTAAAGTGTATTTTTATGGTGGTAACTTTGCTTCAACAATTCTCCTATACGAGTTGGTTTGTTTTCACTGCAATTATGGTCCAGTGGATGCCCATTGAGACTTGCTTTTCCTTTGCCATACTATGATGGACACAGTGGCAATGCTAAATACAAAGAGTTTTTACCATATAGTTGCCACTAGAGATGGACCACTTGTTCGCAACTGCAGTAAAAACAAATAAAACCATGCTACCTCAGATCAGTGGATTATTTCTATTTGAGGCCTGAAAGCCTCTTTTTAAACCCCATATGATGAAGGCTTTTAAGTTTAGGATTATTTTGCTATATTTTTTTTTGTTGTCATAGGAAGTTTGTGCCAATAATAGGGCAACAGAGGGCAACTGCCCCTATGCCTCTAGTGCCCTTGGAGAAGTATAAACATGTGCCTGTGATAAAAGACAAGGAAGACAAAACTATCCTCCACACCTCGTTTCCTTGCTTCAATTGGTCAGGTCTGCCAATTTTTTGAAAACTACCAAAGTTTTTATAATGAAACGTTGCTGGGCAAGCAAAGATCTTGTAAACCCCTCCAAGTTCCAAAAATGATGGTTTGGAACCCATTCTAGAGGAGAACATTTAGCAAATAAATCAAACAGGAATATGCCCCAAATCAAGTAGGTTTTTCATTGAACAATCTAAAAAACTGGGTATGATTTTTCTGTCAGACTGCATTCTGCAATACTTTCAGGAATATAATTATCCTCAATATCATGTGAATCCAAGTCTGAAAGGCGTACATTGCTCTTAGCAATGCATTGAGTCGTTTTGCAGTTGCACTTTTAGCATAATAACATGATGAAGAATTCTTGCTCAGCAGGGAATCACATCTCTTACCTCACTTTCAAAGACATTCTACATCATCGCGAAATGGGTCTATTCTATAAGTTGGGTATGAAATTTAAGAAATGGCTGGTGCATAAAGATGGGTTTAATCTTTCTCCATAACTGTAAGATATCAACGTAAAATGATACCCATTTATTTGCAAGGCTAGGTATTATTTCCAAATAATTTGTATTAAATGTGAGTATACTCACAAAATTTGAATGAAACACCCCATCCAACTGCAGGTTGTGTACCCCCGGAGCCCTTACCTTCCAGAATTTAAAGCACCGAAACCAACTAACATTATCATGCCACTGTAGCAACTTAATATTCAAGCCTGATTTCGTTACGATCGTTCAACATCATCCACTGTAGCTAGGGATGACTGAAAACAGCTCAGAATCGCAGAATCGGGATCGCAGACCATCAATGCTGTTTGGTGTGAATAGCCAAGGATCGTGGATAATTTCTTGTTTCTTTTCTCGTCATTATGCGCTTTTGCTTTGCTTGTTTCTAAAAAATTGGCACTACATGAAAGGCCAGAGGGAGTCTTTTTGCGAGCAGGCATTGCACAACATTGTTAAGTTATTATAACTAGTTATGCTTTAACTGCATAATCTAACAGATAATCTTTGTAATTGGTGTTTTAGATCAGCAATGAAGTGATAGACCGTTGCAGCAAAAAGATATCACTAGACGCCATCTTATCTGGTGACGTGATTTCTAGCGTTAAGGCTCTCACTGAGAGTATTGACTGCTGTCTTGCCTGGAAAGACATTTACCAAAAGGTACGTATCTATTTCTTTTTATTGGTTTAATATTCTACCGAAAAAATGATTATGATTTTGATGTTTTTGTTGGCAATCCATCATTCAATGAATGGTGGATGGAAGCAAATCGCCTACCATACACCTTGCTATCGTCTGTACTTTTCTCTTCTACCTTCTTCAACAGCCAAACTTTGCATCTAAATGTTGATTTAGACCAAACTTACGCCAAGGTGAACCTTATCCATTCATTGCTTTAAATTTTTTTGAGCTTTTAAAACATCGGGAGAATTCTATTGGTAAAGTGCACGTAGGACTTCAATATTGTATATATATCTTATCTACTTTATTTTTTGGATTTTTTAACCACATATTTGTTTATTTTGGTAGAGAATATCATTGAATACTGCAGAAATAAATACTTATTACTTTGCCAGAGTAAAAAGATGTCCAGCTTGGTTTACATCCTACCTCTCTCATATATATTTGGACCCCCCTTTTATTAACTTTTTAAACAATTTCCTAACCTCTCTTTTATTTTGTCCCCTTGTCCCGTTTATTTGACACCCAAGATTATACGTGAAGTAGATCTGCATTGGAAAGCAATTCTTTTCCAAAGTCCAGATTTTGCAAAATTGTTTCGAAACATTTCTCTGAATTTCTTAATTTTTTTAAACCCCCAGTAGCTATGCCCATGGCAATCCTCGGTAATTGTCAGGAAAAACAGCTTCTTTGTTCAATTCCCTTATCTTCTGCCGAAAACATCGGAAGAATAACGAAGTGAAAACATGGATTTCTTAAGATGTTCGTCTGACACTCAACAGAGTAATACGTCAGAACAAGAACGAAACAAAACCTACCGAATTATTATTTATACCTAGATGTGGATCGAGGTGAATGATTGGTGTAGTGTAGTAAGACCAATCAAAACCCATGATAAACAGTGAGCTGACCAATAAGATTACTTCAAGAGTCCTAAGGCGAAAAAGAACTCTTCCTGTCTACTTAATAGAAGATCCCTGGTTTTTCATGTAGACTGATTCCAAGATATCGAAATGAAATGTAGACCGTGCTCTCCCAATTATACAACAACAATTCTCACTGTAGGCCTGTACCGATTAAAGAACGCTCCTGTCTTTGTATTGTTAGTAGGTTATCAAGTATTGTAGCCTTGGTAATCTTGGAAAGTTGTCAGACCACCCCTCTGTGCTACAGAGTACTTTTAAAAATATGCAAGCAATGCCAAGATTTATCTCGAAACTGTTTCTTATCAGTGATTTAATTCGATATCTCCTCAAAATAGACCTTGCTGTATTTATTTTGCGTTCTACTCTGTTGTTTCCACGCCCCTAGAATTAATGCTGATTAGCTTCAAGCATGAAACTGTTGCTTTTTATCACTTTTTCATTCAGTAACTGGTCTTTAAGCAACGCAGCTGTCCTCGGGGCATCATATGTGAGCATCACGATGAAAATGAGTATCATTACACTCGTTTTTATCAGATACTGTCAGTCATATCTTCAAATCTAATCAATCTTTGGTAGGAGAATTTATGTGAATGAAATAAGTTTAGAACACGCTCATGTTCTTTTTAATAGAAAGAATGCTTAAATAAATGCATTTTCTTTATAAGCAATTTCAGCTCGAGCTCAGTACTCAAAATTACTTAGTTTTTTTTCACTTAAAAATTTGTTTCTTAGAATACTATCTCACAAGTTTTTGTACAACAAATGTCAATAGTATCTTGCATACGAAAGTGTACCAGGGTACTAATATCCACTGTAACCTACTTCTCTATAGCTGCTTCACGATTTCCATGACCAATTGGATCAGAGCTAAACATTTTAGATTGCTTAGCATCCCTCTATCCAGTACTGGAATTGCTTAAGTTTTTGTCTTGTCGAGTACTGACTTGCTTATAAAGCAGTTGCTTATGAAAAATAAAAAAAATACGTGTATGTTAGTGCACACTTCATAGGTACAGAATAATAAGGTATCCCACTAATGGGGTGAGTGGTCGGGGAAACTGAGGGTTTGTAATATGCAGCTGATGTTAAGCTTGGTCGTGTGAGGTTAACATCTGGATGGGTGACCTTCAAGGTGTTGACCAAACAACTCACTTCACCTAACTTCGGAAAGGACGCTAAACTAGGGGTCCCGTACCCTGCTTGAAAGTGCCTGAGTGATGTATATCAAACAGTGTGCTATATGCAGCATAAGCTAAGCGTGGTCGTGTGAGGTCAATCTTTGGATGGGTGACCTTCAAGGTATTGACTAAACAACTCACTCCATTATCCTTCGGAAGGGGGGTTAAACCAGGGGTGCCATGCCCATGCTGGAAATAAGAACTCTGGTCTTCAGCAGGCTAGCATGTTAAACGTGAACTTAATTGCGTACCTCATCTTGTATTAGGAATGATTTACAAGTGGTTTCATAAAATAGGGCGTGCAAGTAAACGCAATGATGTTGTTGTTCCTCTTTCTCTCAGGTATTGAAAGAGATGCACAACATATATTCTCAGAAGCATGTCACATATCGTAAGTTTGATGAACCCTTGTTTATAACACTGCCATGTCATCTTCTGAGCTTTGATCTTTTCCATTGTTATATCTATAGTTTCCATTGTTCCTTAGACTTTTGAGCCTCGATATTCTCACGAAATGATTCTTATAAATAATAAGGAATGCATTAGAGATGTTATCTTTTTCAAACTTCAACAAACATCCATCATTATAAAAGCAATTAGTGCTTGATTTCAATTTCAATGGCGATGTAACAAACAAATATTACACGTTTTGTTTATAAGAAGCTTGTTATGAGAAATGCAGACTCTTTATAGACCAAAATTATCATGCTGTCAACTTCCACACTAACCCCAAAATATGATCAATCATTAGAGATAATTTAAACCCATATGCAGATTTAAGAAACTTCAAGGAAACTGTCGAAAATTTAAGAAACTTTAAGTGCTGGGTTGATTTTGTAGTTTCTTATGAAAAATAATACGAGTAATGTAATACTTTGTGTAAATTCAAGAGATTCCTCAGAAACTTACCCACAGTTTGAAAACTCAAAAAAATTAAGAACCGAAAATCGTGGAACTTATTTTTTAGTTTCGTATAAAAAGAGCATACACTTTTTTTTCTATTTTACGAGAATAGCCTAAATAAGAAGCACTAGGCTGAAATTTGGGTCAGATATTTTTCCTATCTCCAAGACTATTTGAGATAAACATAAGACAAGTTCAAAATCGTAAATTCCTTGCCTGGAGACGCATTTTAAACACATAATTGAGAAGGGTAGGGGTTGATGAGTTGGTGAAAAATCACCTTTAATATAAGAGATAGACAGACTGAAAATCGAAGCCGAAAGTTCTTATTAAAAAAAACAAATGGCATCAGCATTGATATTCGTATCTCCTTAACTGCGTGGTCATATCTTTGTTTTCCATCTCTTCAGAAATGTTGTCTCCAAACCACAGTTCAAGGTGGTCTACCTACATGCACTGCATTCTGGTATATCTATTTGCCAGTGAACTGCATAATTAAAAGCTAATTGTTAATGTGGCGTTTGATAACAGGCTTTTAACTAATTTAACGTTCCAGGGCTGTTTCAACTATACAGGATTACTTATTTTTCGTAGATTAGAATCTCAAAACATCTGATGTTTTCCAGACCCTGGGACACTACCAGTTGTACAGCACCGTAGCAAGGAATCACGAATTGGGGCTGAGCGATATTAAACAATCCACCCTATAAACAATGTTTAGAATTGTATATTGGGTGGATTGTTTATGAAATTAAAATTGGAAACCTGAAAAGACTTGCAATAGAAACCGGTAACATAAATTTCTTTCTGGCCACTATTAATACCACTATTAATCAGCATTATAGGGGATACCATTTGTACTATGGAAAAGGTTGATTTTAGTGGGGGTAATCTGTTTCTTTTGATGGAATATTCAAGGGTCTGTGAAATCAATACTCTGAGGGATACCATCAGACAGTGGAGGGTGTCCAGTACTTTGGAGGGATACCATCAGTTATGTGGAGGGGTTCTATTAGTACTTTGGAGGTGGTATGTACTGTGGGCGATATGATCGTTACTGTGGAGATAATACCCACAGTGCTGATAGTATTCCTCCACAGTACTGAGTATACCCACAATACTGATGGTATATCTTCACATCACTTTTGATATCCATCCAAAGTACTGCGAATATCCTCCACTTTACTGATGTTGTCCCCGCAGCAGCGATGTATCCCTTCACCTCCAATGTGCTGAAAATCCTCCACAGTGCTTATGGTTTCCCCCACAGTACACTCAAGACCGTCCTAGGTACTGATGATATCCCCCCAAAGATGATAATCCCCCCAAAGTACCAAACCTCCTCAACAGTACTGCAAAGAAGTTTCTCAGGTTGAGTACGTTAGCTTTGAAAGCAACTGGCAAATGGAACATCAATGATAACTGTAATAGACAAAAATAGAACGAGAGAAAAATCAAATCTAATGTAGATTAATGTGCAAGCTACCCGCATAGCCTTTTGCCCTTTTTAGGGCTCGTATTGCACTGGAAAGGAAATGTAATTTCCTTACGTTATCAATCTAAGGAACAAATACGATTTGGTGGAATTTATTGGAGCTTGTATTGGAACTTTCATTGGAACCTTTATTGGAACATTTATTGGAACATTTATTGGAATTTTTATTGGAACACTTATTGGAACTTTTATTGGAACTTTTGAAGGAACTTTTATCGGAGCTCTTAGGGCCAGCAGAAAGTTAGAATATTTTCTTCTCCTTTTGCAAGTAAGCACTTTACAGTTCCAGGTCAAAATGAACCCCAATCAAGTGTTTTTCTTGGGAGTATTTTAGCTGTTCTTCTCCCTGGGCCATTATAGGAACATGAATTGCATCAAATATGTTGGTATTATAGGCAGCATAAAACTGAAAAAGTTATGCAATCTCCTTTATTATTGCCAGGAAAATCGGAAGCATAGTGAAGCGAAAACATAGATTACTTAAGCTTTTAACCAACTAGCTATATTGAAGTTTTGTTCCGATCAAAGACTGTTCAATGCTCTTTATATTAGCCAAATTGAGCCTTGGGGTTCATTCATTGAAGAGACATGTATCTCTTTTGAGTATCAACTATCTTCTCGACAAATCGAATTTTCAATGTTTTTTGATAGCTTCATATGGTTTTCGTCATTGCTGCTTTGTTAAGTTTTTATGAACCATTGTGGGAACACCAAGTTTCTACGCTTTTTGTTGAGCCAACAGTGAATAATGAAAATTGTATAATATTTATTTACCCATCCAAATATATTTGCTTTTCATTTAAAATGTGATCTTGATAATAACTTAACTACCAATATCTTGCTATGGTTGGGAAAACCATTGTTACCCGTCTTTGTTTCACGTTTGATGTTGAACAGTACATAAAAGTGCACAACTTATGTCCATAGTTTATAAAAGTAGATGGTTAGGAAACCTATTGTTGTACGTCTTTGTTTCACAGTTGATGTTGAACAGTAACTAGAAGTGCACAACGTATACTCTTAGTTTATGAAAGTAGATGGTTAGGAAACCATTGTAACCCGTCTTTGTTTCACATTTGATGTTGAACAATACCTGACAGTGCAGACAAATGCATCTAGGTTGCTCAGTTGGTAGACCGTTTGAGGTGGAAGCCGTGACCAACTACGCTCTTAACCTTACCGAGGGCAGAAAGCCGAGGAAGATTTTCGTAGATCTGTGAGGTGGATACATGAAATACTTCGAGGAAATACTTTGAGCTATCTTGACAAGCCAGTTTAAACCCATTTAATCTTCTCTCCAGTTTCCTGGAGAGTGTCCATCTGTTTGGCAAGGGGGTGGCCTCTATGTGTGACCTGCATGTGCTAGCAATGAATGAGATGGCGAAGAATATCTATGATTTCTTTTTTTTCTATTCAATATAAAATTTACAACAGAATTAACAGACATAAACTACCCTACATTACAAAGACGTACCAGGAGGAGTAAAATATTATGACTACCTCCTGTATTTAAACATTATATACTACAATACACTAAAAATTTACTTGGTGGTTCATTGCTTCAAATTGTACCGAAAAAGATGGTGTGGAAACCTATTTTTGTATCTTTTTGTGCAACTTTTTCAAAATTGAGAGTGCACAGTCTTTTGTTTTGCCATTGTTTTAGCCAACAGGGTTATGGTTGAGCGAATAGACCAAAAACGCTTCTTTAGGTTCCCTATCCAGAAATATTCGTTATTTAGAAAAGATTTGATGATATTCAGCATCAACTCTAGTATACGTTCTATATCTATGATTCAAGTCAAATTTACCAATATATATGAGCTTGTCGCATTCCTTGTTCAAAACAAGCTTTTGAATGGACGAATTTACAAACGATTCTTATATCAAGTGTGGCTTTATTGTATTATTACAACGTTATTTATCTATTTGTTTATTCGTGTTTCTTCTTATTTTGTGAGTTTTTATTTTTCTTATAAGTCAGTGAACCAGGCTGTAAACAAGCTTATGATTAGTCCTGTTATTTACTTTCAAAATATTCATGCATACACACATACAAGTATAGCTCTTTGATTGAAATGATATCAGGGAACGACACCCTTCTAATCCTTGACGATCCGCATCTTTTTTCCATAGGGCAAGTAAGAATATGGCGTCAGATAAAGCGTGAAAGCAGTGAATTCCCCGAGTCCTGACAAGAGAAAGAACACATGGATTTGAGAGGTAGGTAGATTGCTCTTCAAGGAAATACCTTTAGCTCTTACGACATGGCTTGAGTCCCATCTCGTCTCCTTGCAGTGTCCTGGAGAGTAGCTACGTTTCAGGTTAATAAAGACAAGTTGCACTAGCCTCGTTTCTAATTTAAGGACCAGACCTTCGCAAACAACAGCCTCGTTTCCAATGTCCGTCGTCTCTAACGAATTCCAAAAGCATTCCACAGCCTCTTTTCAAATCTCTGATAGTGAGTTACAAAGGAATGTGGAATATCAATGCGGGATCAGTGAGGCTTTCTGACAGAAAGAAACTCGATGACCCGTTACTGCGCTTTTATTTACACACACAATTCGCGCCGGCTTGCCCGTTATCTACATTTTAATCGAAGACTTTGACAAACAACTATTAGAGGAACACGGTGGAGGGCTCATACGACGTTAGCGGCCCTGGTGGAAGGTCGATTGATCAAGAGACGAGATTGCAGATATTTATTCGCCATGGTTGTCGAGAGTGGTGTCCCGAGGATCGCCGTGCTTGGAGCTAAGGGAGTTGGAAAGACTGGTAAGTACTGTACATGTTATATTTTTCGTTTATAACTCGGGTAGAGCATGTCTACCCTGACTACAGTGCTTGATACGCGAGTATAGAGCTATCATACGATGGAATTAAACTCCAATTTGCAATATTCAGACATGCTACATGTCTACTTCTTGAAGGTAGATTCTGATTCTTCTGTATAATATCTTTATAACGATTCTTTTCCATGCCTCGCAAGTTCTAAAACATTTCTGCTTCTTCCATTATTAGAGGAAAACGTATCTTTTTTCATAGGAGACCCTTTATTATATTGATCCTTAGGTTCTAAGACACCATAGCACTTTTTTCTTATAAAAAACCGTTTTCTACTTAACGTTTATACTTTCTAACTTTATAACTACTTTATACTTTTATTTGTACTTTATAATTTATTTTTCACTTAATACATTGTACTTTATCTTATACTTTCACTTTATACTTGATACTTTAAACTTTATGCTTAACCTATTTCAACATCAAATACTTATGAAATATTAGAACTTAAACAACTAAAGCACATCTACCTCGAGTTGTCTTTGCTGACACATTCGAAACATCAGGTTTCGTTATGTTTCTATATAATGAATTGATATCAATTTTTGTGTGCATCATTTGTTGGTATCAATCGGTGTGCTTAACCATAATCTTATAATTACTTGAATGTGTATAATGTTAAACTTGAGAAACTGTTTAAGACTGGTATAAGTAAAAAAGTGTTATTACTAAGACCTATGTCAAGTATAGTTAGCCTAGGTACATAACGCTCTCTGTATAATGTATCAATTCAGTTGCTTTCTAAAACTTATTTAAGTTAAGAACTTGTTTAAGAAACATTTAGGAATATTTTCAAAAAGGTAATTAAAACTAAGAAACTAACCATATCATCAGAGTTAAATTCTTTATTCTACGTTTGTATGGAAAGAGAATGCTACTTACTGCTAATATCTTAACAAATGTAATAAACTGGATAGTTCGAGTGCCTGTACTGAATTCACACTTATATCTATTATTTCTTTAACTAGTTACGTAATACGGTGACCAATATAAACTTAGATAAAGTAACTTAAAGTTGCATCAAGTATGACCGGTCTTATGACAGGTTATTTTTGGCAGAAAGAGCAGCATTGTTGAGCCATAGATTTTTGTCAGTCAGTTATTTTTGGTAACCCACATACCCACATGCATTCGTCATCTTTGTAGCTTACCTACATGCTAACCCATGCGTTTTAAAGAAAATAAAAGTGTTTACAATTAAAAGGCCTGACTTAATTCGATTTTCAAGATTAAAGTAACTATTGGCAACGTTAGGCTTGGCTAAAGTTTTTGAACAATCATAGGGCTTGACGAAAACGTCCGATAAAGTCCAGTTGCTTATTTAAAAAGTGTGGTATAACAATACATCTGCGTATACATTTTTTATAAGCAATGAAAGTCGAGTTTACAAAAATGGCTTGTCTGTAGGCTTTAAGGTTAACTTTGAGTATCTTTTATTGCTTAGCAATCGCTTAAAAGTTCGTTCGTTTATTTGGTAAAGGGATTAGAAAAAGATAAGAATAGGTAATACTACCTTAGAAGTTTTGATGAATTGGGAATTACCTAGCATTGAAGGAAGATAACTTCAGTTAATCCTGCTATTAGCACAGTGTAAGTTTTTGGCTGTTAGGAAAAGTATTGAAAATACAACTTGGATTTCAATTGAAATTGCTTCAAGTTTTTGCCTTGTCGAGATCTGACTTGCATCTAAAGCAGTTGCTTATAATATTTCGTGTATCGAGGGGCGTTCCCCTCCCTCTCAAAGCGTACGACATTTTTTCAAGAACAATGGGATTTCTAGAGATTCTCAAGAGATTTTTAAAGGAACAATAGGATTTTCTCGCGAAGCTTACGAGATTCTAAGGAGTGCCAGGCCCCATCGTCGTGTACATCCCCAATAGCTATTTCGTAGCAAATCATTTTCTGTACTAGCTTTTAAAGGCTTCACATATCTCTCTTTCTTCTTAATTTTCAAACCATTCTTCTTCAACAACAAAGCCCCTATCTCAAACTTTACATATAAGATTTGAAAAGCCTATAATATCAAGATACTTAAAATAGTACACACCATGCAAAATTCCTCCCTCTTTCAAAGACGGTCAGACCGAGGGGTCGAGATCACGAATCACGTGTTTTGAATAGACCCTATCACAATCACGTCATTTCTATAGAAATTCATCTCAAAACAACCTTAGCCTCGACACGATGTGCAACTGATTCCCAGGGAATTGCTTTGCGAGTTTCAAAGCAATGCATACTTTGGGATATTTGCTAAGCATCATGTCGAGGCTAAGGCTGTTTCGAGATGCTCGTACGCACTAACCTTCAAACAGCATCCCCTTCCGTCCCAATTTCTACGGACCTCACATTCCATTGTAAAAGAATACACAAGGTAGCTATGGTCTAACACAAGAAAATTAATTCTCTTAAGTGGGCTCCACAAATGTTATGTGCCTTAATCAGGTATTGAACCCGAGACCTTCCCACTACAACCTGGCGTGCAAACCACTATCCTTGTCAAATTAGATGTTTCCATTGTAAAAATAAACATATTCATGAATAATTTGCAAACTTTCGGTTTATTCATTATTCCAGTTACCAAAAATATTTATTTCTATTTCATGAGTTTTTAAGATAGTTGCGATTCCCTTTACTTTTTCTCGTCGTTCACCATAGATCGCGCCACTATCCCTATTGATTCTTCAGTGAATCTAATTAAGCATTGTATAGTCCTCATAACCTCTATCTGAGGATGTTTCAATTACGTTACCACACTCTTGTGTTCTGCTTATTCGTTGCCCTGGTTAATACTGTCCTGTTATTCACGCACAATGGTGAAATGCTGCTAGGGCATAGCGTATGGGAGTTTTCAGGTTGTTAGGTTGCAAAACAAATTCAAGCAAATGTTCGGTATTGGTATTCGCGTTGAAAATCAGACCTTCTTAACTTTTCCACATTATCATATATATTTTCTGTGCATAATTGTTGCAAAAGCCAGAGAGTAGCCTAAGGGAGTTTTTAGCTTGTTATGCAAAATGTTCAAAACGGTATTTTTATTTATGGTGAAAATGAAGCCCTCCTTTGCACTTCAACATTATCAATTGTTTTCATTTCTGTTCATAATTTTTGCAAAATTCTAAGAAAAAGCGAATGGAAGATTTACGCTTGTTAGGTTGCAAAAACATACAAGCAAATTTCATATAGATATATCTATTTATCGAGAAAATTAGACCCTTCTTTGCACGTCAACATTATCAATTTTTTTCATTTCTGTGCATAATTGTTGCAAACTTCTAAGGAACAACGAATGGGAGATTTCAGTTCGTTAGGTTGCAAAAAACATCCAAGCAAATGTTCGATATTCATTGTGAAAATTAGACCATTCTCTACATTTCCACATCATGTTCTTATAAAGTAAAGCTTACGTCAAACTGCAAAATGTCTCTTTATCAAAACCCATGTTTACATTATGTGTCTTATTTTCGTTTTGTTTCTTTTCATAATTGTTGCAAATTTTTGAGCGATTCATCATCCTACTTGTAATCCATTTAAAGTTACCGCTTTTATGCTTTTTCAAAATAAATCTATTCAATATGTCAACTGATGTCGAAATCGTGTTTAACCATCAATCTTTTCCTTCAAGTTTAAGAAAATACTGAAAAGACTGCCAGGATCCTTTTTGAGACCTCTTTTATTTCATGAACAAATAGCTCTTAGGACATGGGGGTTACCAGTTTTCAGTTGGACATGCTAGCCTCGAACCCTCCTCCTGCAATGGATCCCGCTGGCACAAAGCAGTTAGTTGACAGATGGTTCCTGTAAATGCACAGGATAAGCTTTTAGGCTGCAAAACTTTTAGGAAAAAGGTGAGGAGAAGGGGGCGCCATTGTCTAAATTCCCCATTTGTTTGGACTGTCTTCAGTTCTATTTCCCGGGTATTTTGCAGGAGTTTTTTTTACTTACGCCTTCCATGACCGTGAGTATTGCCAAGATGTAGTGCTTACAAACGGAACTTTTTATACGTGCTATCTGAGGGGCTATTACGCATCAAGCCATTTTGTCTCCCATTGTTCTGAAAAATACTTTATTGGCCTTTTTCTATAAGACAACAGTTTCCCGATAGTGGTGTTCTCTTAAAAAAGGGTTTTCAGGAGAATTAGCTCAATACATCTGGACATTTTAGACCAACTAAGGGGCAAATATAACCCCCCCCCCCCTACACCCCGCAACATTTGAAAATGGAGGTACATGATGCTCAGATATAAGATATTTCAGTGCCTTTGAATAGAATGTGATCAAATACAGCGATCCATCGGACTTAACCCAGTGTCAGATGGCTCAATTCCAGGTTAAGCCTGAAATCTCGGCGTATTTCATCTGATTTGCGCAGAGACTAAGATCCAATCCACACGATGATGTTGCTAGACGAAAATGTTACAAAGTTATACCGGATTAATTCTCCGTTATCCATATGCAGTTTTTGTTTAACGTGCTAGCCACAGAAAGGCGGGCCTTCTCCAAAGGCTGTATCAGTGTAGGGGCTGTGGAGGGGGGGGGGGGGCAAAAGTAAGCAAAACGTTGATCACCCCCATACTCCTTGGGAATTCCCGAGGAATTTAGGCCCCTTTGCATTTCGAATAAGTTAGGAGTTGTATAAGTGAAACGGTAAAAAAGAATGTTTTCATTTCGGAGACAAAAGGAGGCACACAACTTTTCAGAACGAGATATCAACATGGAGCATGGTAGTTATCATGTCTTTATATTTAAAGCACGACAAATTTCAAACAATGCTTCTATCTCTAGCCCATCACGTGTCTTTGATAAAGCTTCTATAAATAGATGGAAAATAAGATCGATTCTTATTCGGAACAAAATGTCTGACTATTATTAAGAAAACTCTTTGAAAGTTGTTGATGCCTGCAAAATCTTGGGATCAGCCAATTATAAATGCAAATAATTGGTCTCAGACTATGACATGCTATTACTGTATGTTACAGTTGCAAGTCTTGCGTCTGGGATCTCGCTATTCTGGGTGTTAAACCTCTACGTTGATTATACTTCCTATCAGCTGCACTAAATGCCATCCTTGAGCTGGTTATTGTGTATGCCAGTTGTTTACTTATCTTAACTGGCTTTTTTCTGAATAACCAGCAATAGACTCTAGCTTGTGGTTTCCTTCCAGAGTACTGAACATCATCCACAGTACTGAAGATATCCCCCACAGCACCGATGATATCCCCCCACAGTACTGATTATATCCTCCTTCAGTACTGAAAGTATCCCACTACCATGCTGATGATATCCCCCCTCTCCAAAGTACTGAACATTCTCCACAGTACTGAAGATATCCCCACAGCAGTAAATACCCCGAAATGCACTGAACACCCTCCAAAGTGCTGCACAGACGTTCCCAGGGTGCAAACCTCTTATTGGATGGTATTCTCTATTGTTATAGATACCCCTGGCCCCTGCTACTTTTAACACAGCTGAGATGTAAGCGTCTACTATCTTTTAAAACTGCTGTAAATGAATTGAAGAAAACTACTTGATTCGAAACAAAATGTTTACTTGGCGCCTTGGCGAGTCCCGTGCAGTGCAGCTGTAGTTACATAAGTAAAATTGACCTTCCATTATTATCGTGGATTTAGACCACTTAATAGTTCACTTACATGGTGCACTGTGATAGACTTATCTATAAGGGAAAACTTATCTCTAGACCGTCTACCTTCTTCGATAAAGCAAATTTGACCCTGGTGTGGAGGAATGTGGATGAATGAAAGCAGTGTGCTGTAAGAGTTGTGTTAACTTTATGTTTAAATGACCCCACTTTAACTTCAAATAGTAGCTACCAAGAGATTTTCAGTCGAAGCCTTTACAAGAATTTTAGACTAGTAGCATGGTAACCATTTCAGGGCATTTTTAGAAGCTTATAAAAGGCAACCAATTGATATTTAGAGCATTCGAATGACGAGTTAATCACGAGCATCCCGATCCACTGGAAATAGGTAGTCCTTCTTGGGGTACATTAAACCAAATTTGTAGAAATTTCTTCTTAGTGAGGACAATTGCTCCATTGGGTCCAGCTGTCAAGTCACTGTGCCCTTTCCAGTAAATCCTTTACCACAGTCCGCTGTATATATTATTAACAATATAAACCAAGGCGCTTTCTTTGAGGCCAACAAATGGGCCAATAAATATTTGCCAGAAACTTAGATAAATATCAAATTGTAACTGATTAACTTCTGTCGCTCCCTTTGCCCTCGATGTTTAACTTGCCCTATCTCTCTTTCCAGTCAATTTATTAATAACCCTGGTAAAGTATCAGGGAAATCACATAGGCCGCCCTTTTGAGACATTCCGTCTTCACCGCTATCACATCTGAATTAACATACCTGTAATTCCTCGCGATAAGGGTGTGTTTTCCAGCTCAGCGTTCCTTGTTTTTGTTCTCAACTTGAACGAGAAGTTGCTGTTTGTAAGAGCTTGGGAACCGTTTACTTTCTATAGCAACATTAACAACAATATCCTCAGGGATAAACATCATCATCGTCATCATCATCATCATCATCATCATCATCATCATCACCATCATTAAACTCATTTTAAAGGAGTATTTCAATGTCCAGAAGCCAAACGAAACTAAACATTTAAGAAGGGAAAAACACTGAATTGAAATAAACAAACAACAATATCTGTGATTTTGCGAGATTAGACTTGTAGCAAACCCACGCTATCAATATATTATTATGTTACATAATTAGTTACTTCATCCAAACTTCATTTGATAAAGAAAAATGCTTAAATCGTTCCAACTAGCAAAAATAGACCTCGGGCTCTCTCTAAATTTTTAGAGCTCTACAAGGTACAAGATTGAAACTCGAAACTCTAGGCCTAACTTTATCGCCATTTTGAAAAAATAGAACAAGGAAGCTGGCCTCGGTTTGAGATGAAGTGACGTCAAATTGACCCTCGATTATTTTACAAATATTTCATAACAAGATTTCTTTTCAGCCACCTAACTTTTACTTTAGATACTTTCACAAATAACTCCTAGTCCTTTTTATAAAGCCTCTGAGGTTTTCTGGTGTAGATAAACAAAACTGAAAATAAAATCACGATTTGGCTAATAATGACGCTTAAAACTACAACTCAATTCAACAATTTCTATATCTCAATTCATGACTTAAGTGACTCAGCATATGCAAAGTAGGACACCGTTATAACGCTATGAATATTAAGCATTGCCACCAATGAAGAACTAATCACGATGATCGTGTTAGTGTTCGTAGCAAAAGCTTAAACTATACGTCATAAGCAACCCTTTCATCGGTGTTTATGTATAATTAATTTTAGCGTGCTCTAGAAATGAAGAAAGAGATTTTAGGTATACATTCGTTTTTTTAAGAGAGAAAGCTTTGGGGAAGGTTGTTCAGTACTGTTTAGGGTGTTCAGTACTGTAGGGAAACCATCAATACTGTGGAGGGATACCATTCAGTACTGTGGAGGATGTTCAGTACTTTGGGGAAACCATCTGTTCTGTGGAGGGATACCATTCAGTACTGTGGAGGGTGTTCAGTACTGTGGGGAGACCAAAAGCAGGTATACCCCCAAAGTACATTGGCTAGAAAGGATGCTGGAAATGTTCAGTGTACTTCATTGGTATTGAATCAAGCTATCTCACCTCATCTCATACTTTTAGTATAGATTTTCATAAGAACCCAAAGTTGAGACCAAGTAGAATTTAGGGTTAAGAGACTTGCTAAGAAATATTTCGTACCGTAATCTTTGTGTAAGATAAGAAACCATGGTACTAAGATTTAGTAGAGTTCCTTATAAAAAAATGAGTGTTCGTGAATAGATGCAGAGCTCATTCGCTAAAGAAGGAAATCCGTTTATAAGAAATGCATTGTGGGCCGGATAAGCATTTATTGATTTGATGCATAATAGATTCTGATAATAAGGATGAAAGGTTTTTAAGGATTATTTTGTAACTTGTTTATATTGAATAGGAAGGGCCTGGTATGGTGGGCCAGCCTCTGTATTGTCAGCCATACAATTCAAATTGTTTGTTTTTCTCCAAGTCTGCAATATCTTAAGATAATAAATTCTTTACATACATAACTCGAACACACTCAATTTTTTTCTATTAGCAACCAAGACTGGACTGACCAAACATCACTGGATTTGTTCATTATAGCTAAGAAATAGCCTTAAAATGAATGAATAAAAAACAAATAAACTGAAAGCACCACATTACAACCTCCACAGCATTAAAGGTATCCCCACATAGCACTGATTGTATCCCTCGTCAGTACTAATTGCCATCCTTCCACTGTGCTGATGGTATCCCTATTTATTGATATTAGCAAGTCTTGGATGCATCACTGGATTTGGGCATATAAGATCCTATACCCCTAGTAGTGCAACAGGACTGTCGTCGTAATCATGTTGATGTATGATAATTATGTTTTGTCTGTAATGTATGTTTTGCATGACTAGAATTTCTACAATTAGTCAGTTCCCAACCTTCAAACAAGTAGCACGCTTTCTTTCAAGCTCTCGTTATTTGACAGTTTAAAGTAAAAGGCACTTTATGCACTATTTTAGTAGCCTTACCCCTGATAGCCTTGTTTATAAGAACATTTTCATAAGAATATGAGACTCGAATTTTGTGTAAGAATAATCTAAGAACAAACTAAGGCTGACTATTTTCCGCAATATAGCTGTTTTATGAAATAACCATAAGATTACGAAATGAATACAAGACAAATAACCTGGAAGTACCACATAATAACCTTCACAGCACTGACTGTATCACCCCACAGTTCTGAACACCATCAAATGTACTGATGGTATCCCCCACTGTACTGAAGTTATCCCTCCCCCACAGTAATGATGGTATCCATCCACTGTGATGGTATCCCCCACAGTTCTGAACACCATCAAATGTACTGACGGTATCCCCCACTGTACTGAAGTTATCCCTCCCCCACAGTAATGATGGTATCCATCCACTGTGATGGTATCCCCCACAGTTCTGAACACCATCGAATGTGCTGACGGTATCCCCCACAGGACTGAAGATATCCCTTTCTACACAGTACTGCACAAACGTTCCCAAGAGTGAAAGTAAGCCAAGCCTTTTTTGGATGATTCAACTCCAAAATCGAAATTGATTTGTGAAAATGAAGGGAAATGAAATACCTAGCCTGGTCCTTCCATTTTCGCAAATTAATTTCGATTGAATTTCCAAATCCTACTTATTCTCGAGATTTAATTCCTGGTTCTGGCTAATTATTATCTCTGCTATCGTCAAAACTCAAAGGATCCACGGACCAGGGCTGTTAAGGAGCCGAACAATTCAGTTTCTGGAAAACTCGTTTCAATTTATTTTTATCATGCATGGAAATCAAAAGTGAATTTAGAAATAAGCTCCATAATAATGAAGTAAAGACGAAGGCGTAAAAATCAATATTAGCTTAGCTCATAGGTTGGGTCAGAACTGAAGTGACGTTAGTTAGCTAACCTGTAGACCCCGTGGGAGGCTGAGTCACTTTTCAAGCCACACTGAAACGAGACTTGATTGATCACACGAGTCGCAGTTATCGATAATGATGAATTCAACAAACGTTCAAACCACGGTAACAGTGGTCTCAGTTTACACTCTTTTTTTCATGAAGAAAATTCTATAAGAACGCGAGCCTCAAATTTTGCCCAAAGTTCAGAACAACCTAAGAACAAACTGAAGCTAGCCATTTATGATCAAGATATGATAATAAGAAATAACCATGAGACTAACAAATAAACAAAAAAGTGAAAATTGGTGACAACCTTGTGTGACAGACAGGGCAGGAAAGTAAAATATATTCGTTAACTCAAGACAAATGGTTGCAAAACAGGGTTATAAAGCATTTTAAAAGTAAGAACAATTTAAGAACATTTCAGCCTGAAAATGGAAAACAAAATAAGAACAGCCAGCTTAAAATCAAACTTACTGGTTCTTATAAAAGGAAGAATGTAGTGCTAGCGACAGTTCCATTATCAGCGATTCCTGGGACTCGTGTAGTTACAACGAGACCTGAGGCAAGGTTGGCAAAAATGCCACTGCTCAGGGGCCAATATTCAAAGCCATGGGTTACAGGCTTACTGTTAATGTCAGTGTCATGGTTAGTTTTAGTGTTAGGGTAGACCTCAACCAACCGTCCAGAATATCTTGCACCAAGCACCTAGTTTATGCAAGACACCCTCGACTTTAATGATGGTATCCTCACAGTAAAATCAATGCTGATTAGTTACCAGGACAATCCGATTTTGATTCCACCTATGTACATATTTTGTTTTCCTTCAATGCTGTTATCGCTGAGATTCATAGCTGGCTGTCATAGCCAGATTGCTTTTAGATCATTGTCAAAGCCTTACCAGTATGATTAAGCAACAACAACAACAACAGTAGAGCACTGAAATCAAATAACGCATCTCTGCAGTCCATCCTCTACGTTTTAAAGACTCTCGTAACGAATCCAGTCAAGTGTGGCATATGAACTCTAGCTCCAAACAACGAAAATCAACCAGTAATTCCTTTTCTCATTATTGGCCTGTTTTTGTGGTGTGAAACGAGCTTTCTGGCAACGGGTAACGAGATTGTTGTGATAGCCAAATGAAATTACTGGGTTTTAATACGTCATGCTAGTTTTTAATAAACTCTTGTTTTGAAAAGCTCATTGGCGTGGAAATGTTTTCAAGTATTTTTCAACTAACATAGTAAAGATTCTTCAAAGTTTTATGGGCGTTGATAAATGATAGATATCTATCTCACCACACTGGGGAAGGTCTGTGCAGAACTTTTTTTTGGGGGGGGGGGGGTTCAGTGCCTTTGCAGGGTGTTTAGTAGCTATTGTGGGGATACCATCAATCGAGATAATTTGTGAGAATGAAAATGACCCGAGTAGGAATCGAACCCACGACCTCTAGATTTGTACTCTAGAACGCTACCACTGCGCATCTAGAGGTCGTGGGTTCGATTCCTACTCGGGTCATTTTCATTCTCACAAATTATCTCGATTGATTTTCCAAATCCTGCTTCTCCTCAAGGATACCATCAAGTACATTGGAAAGTGTTTATTACTGAAGAGAGCGTTCAGTTCAGTACTTCAGGGGTATCATCATACTGTGGAGATTTACTAGCCAGTACATTTGAGGGTGTCCAGTACTTTGGAGGTTTCAGCGCTTTGGAGGATGTTCATTAATGTGGAGGATGTTCAGTTCTGTGAGGATATCATCAGCAATGTGGAGGAAAAAAACCACATAACTGATTGTATCTCAACAGTACTGAACATCCTCCAAAGAGCTGGAAACCCTCCACACTACTGCACATACGTTTCCCAGGGTGCGCATCGTTATAAACTTATAACTTGGTGAACGGCCAAGATGCTGAGTAGCTCAGAAACAAAGCGGCTTAATATGGGTGTGTAGCGGAGTAAATTAAACAGTTAGCCTTGCACAACTTCAATCAAGTTTTGTCATGAACAGTCCATATCGCTGTGTTAAAGTAGGGTTGGTCAGTATTCTGAACGGAGGCTAAACCTCATTCCCAGATATGAAAGGCAAGTAGGCCTAAATAGACGATTCTCCAAAATGTAACGGAGTATGTCCTTAGCAACGCTTACCAACCAAAATTGCAACGGCCTACACTCTTTTTTTCTTATAAGAATACTTAAAATTTTCCTGAGCCTCAACTTTTCCATTGTTTATTCTTAAATTTCCATTGTTCTTTGGCGATTTTGAGCCTCGATATTCTTATAAAATTTATTCTTATAAAGAAAAAGGAGTGTAATTTGTTTGTACCGGTAGTCCTTAGCTCTGGTAGCTATTTGCGTTGCCAAGGGTATCGAGCGTGGTCTTGCCCGTCTCAATCACCTCGTTATCAACATGAATCCTCGCATTGAAAATGAATACTGAGAGTACATAATCCGGGCCATTACAATTTACTTAGTTTTAGAAGCCCAACAGCTTCATAAGTTCAAGCTTTTTTCTAGTTCTGAGGTTGTGCAGAATACTTCTCCATGTTATCCACTGGTCAAATATAATTAATTGAATCCTGAAATTAATAACTTTTGCCACCCAAGTATATTCATAATTGTAATCTCCAAGCTTTCACTTTCCAATGAAATTAAACTATTATGAACCCAGATTCCTTTCAACTCTCACATGAAAGACTCTTTAGACAGGCTAGCACGTTAAACAGAACTTCACTCACTCCAAACACACTAGTACCTCTTACTTATAAATGTAGTAATGTAGTGTATGCTACTATACCCCTGTTTGAAAATGGGCCTTGTCCATGTCAGGGTAGGACATAAACTCACTCACTCAATAAACACACTAGGACCTCCTGCTAATGGAGTGACGTATTGTGTGCTATCGTACCTCTACCGAAAACAAGGTCTTGCCTTACACAGGCTAGCACGTTAAACAGGAAACCACTCACTCCAAACATACTAGGACCTTTAACTAATATATGTGGTAATGTAATGTATGCTACCGTAATCATAATGGGAAAAGGCCTTGCCTTACACAGGCTGGTATGTTAAAAAGAAACTCACTCACTCAATAAACCCACTAGGACCTCTACTATGTCTAGTAATGTAGTGCATCCTACCACGCCTCTGTTGTAAATAAGACTCTACCTGTCAGACTACCAAGTTATACAGAAACTCACTCACTTGATAAGCACAAAAGAACGTCATACTACTATCTGTAGTAACGTAGTGCATCCTACCACGCCTCTGTTGGAAAAAGGCCTCGGATAGTCAAGCTCTTCAAACAGAAACTCTCACTTTCTCACACCCGGTTAGCAGCATAGGATACCGTGAACTCAAAGTATTTAACTATAACTCTGGTGCAGGGCCAATATTTCAGTATATTGAATGAGTGAATCGTCACTGGAATACTGCTAGGGTCTGAATCTGATAAACATTCCGGAAGCATTCGAAAACAAGTATGGTTTTTTATTGAGAAAGATTGGGGGAGGTGCTGTATTTTAACCGGATTTGTCTGCTAAGATTCAGTCATTGTGGATAATGATAGAGCGGAGCAACTTGGAGTGATAATCGGGTTGGTCAAATACTCAGCATTGATATGTGTTTATGGGATAGAAGCAATTAGTTTATGGCAGTGTGATATCAACCAACGCTTTGCTGAGATTGAGCAAAGAGGAAAACGATAAACAAATGTTTGTCGTTGTTTGTGAAAAAAGCATATCCTATTAATGCTCTTTGGTATGCAGGCTTTGTGTAGGGTAGCAGAGAAGGAGGGGTTTATAGTTTGAGGTTTGTTAGGCCGTTACGAATGTTTGAGTTGCATTGGATGTGTATGTCTGTTTGTGGAATGCATTCAATGCAGCACTGCCCTGGTCTTTGTTAGTGTCTGCAGCAATGTCAGAAATGCATTATTTCGTACGGTGTTTTGTTTTCTATTTATTGTATGATTTTAAGTTTGCTGTATCTGTGTGCTTTAGTTGTGTTTTGATTGGTACAATGACTGTGTTTGTGCTTAGCCTTATACTAAACCCAAAGCTATGACTAGCATAATTAAAACAAAATTTTAACCCATCCCTAAACCTATAAAACTAGTAAGAAGCTTCTATTACTCGAAATTCCATTAAAAGAATTCTACTAGATTTGTTCACTGTCTTTCTTTCAATAACATATTGATGTATTACTACATTATACATTATTATTCATTATTACTACTTCCTTATATTTTGCTCGTTGTAACTGTAACTCCTTGAGTATTCTTTGTGTATCTTGAGCCATTTTCTTCCATTTTCAACTATATGATCGTAATTCTTTATTTTTCCTTAGCAATCGTGGTTCGATTCCTAACAAGAAGATTTCTTCCCGAATACCAATCTGGTATCGAAACGATTTACCATTACGAAGATGATGGAGAAGTGAATAATGTTCAAATCATTGACACTTGTGGAAATGTGAGTTCAATATCTTATTTCTTACATTACCTGCAAAAATAAAATAACTTATCTCTCATCTTATTTCTTTACGTCTTATTGACAATCTAACCGTACACCCCACTATGAAAACCAACCAGTCAGGAACGTTGAAAAGGATCTCAAACTTACGGGCACAATGCTTCACGGGTGCTTTTTCACTACTCTGAACGTTCATATCATTGACCCTTGTGAAGATGTGAGTTCACCCTAAATACCAATTCAATCATTTACCCCTTCAATAAACCAAACCAAACAGGAACCTAAGCATCTCAGATAAGGGGGGGGGGCACAATGCATCAGGAGCTATCGAGTTACACAAACGAATTAAACCACTATAAGGGAACAAAGTTTTACGAGAACTGAGCTTTGCTGGTTCAAAAAAACTCAAAACTTTTGGAACGAAGGGTATAGACTTATCTGCGAAAGTCAATATAACATATCTTATAAGATGGATATTTTGCAAGAATGAACCTCCAATTTTCAGTAAAAACTAATGACGATTTAGCTCCAATTAAAAACTAATTAAATGACATTAGATTTCGTATATTCGTTCCCTTTTGCAATTCAAAAGAATATGAAAAGAGGATTCTAGGCCTTCTAATCAGAAGCAAAATCTCGTGGCTGGTTGCCTCTAGACAAAACACA
The DNA here is from genome assembly GCA_963924455.1 of Pelagia noctiluca. Taxonomy (NCBI): domain Eukaryota; kingdom Metazoa; phylum Cnidaria; class Scyphozoa; order Semaeostomeae; family Pelagiidae; genus Pelagia; species Pelagia noctiluca. The sequence continues at coordinate 3,554,658 of OZ004324.1, read as the reverse complement.
TGAAAAATCACCCAGAGGCCCAATCTTTATAACAACCCAAGCTCAAGATAAAAAGGGGCCACTTTCTAGAAAATGAAAGTAATAATTGCATAATTGATACTGGAATCCAACTGGAATCTAACTTTTTATTTTGCAACCACAAAATTCTTTTATCAGATTTAAATCTTAAATTTCATTATTCAACAGGAATTTTTGAGATGAGTGAGCGAGTTTCTGTTTAACTTGGTAGCCTGACTAAGGCAGGGCCTTTTTTTCAACAGGGACACGGTAGCACGAGCTAAATAACTACATGTATATGATTTAGAGGTCCTTGTGTGTTTTTGAGTGAGTGAGTTAAACGTTCAACGTTTTAGCCTTTCTAAGGAAGGGCCCTATTTTCAACAGGGGCAAAGATGCAGGAACTAAATCACTACGTATAGTAGCGCAAGGTTGCCTGATGATCGCAATAGCGTTAGACTTTGAGTAACAAGATATATGTAGTGTTATTTCTGTGTTACTTCTACTGTATTTCGCTCTGCCTTCTAAAGTGTAAAACAATCTTGTTGCCAATCAAGACAATTTCACTGCAATTTTTATTATCATCATCTTATCAATCAAGAAATCTGTTCCTCCGCCTTCATTTTAAAATTTTCAATTTCTGTTTTTTTCAGAACGATAACCTTTGCAGTCTGGCAGACGTGATTGTGCTCGTTTTCTCGGTGACCAACCGAAGAAGTTTCGAGTATGTCAAGAATCTATCTACGTGGTTAGAGAAGCGAAAAAGCAGCGGAGCTGTGTTCACCATTATTGCTAACAAAGTTGACTTATCCCATAAGAGGCAGGTTACTCAAAATGAGGCAACGAACTTCGCGCAGTCGATATCTGCGTCGTATTACGAGGTCTCCGCAGCGATAGACATTGAGCCTATTCGAGAGGTTTTCAAACGTATATTCTTGTCACTAGAGAATGCGACAAAGACGAGCACGCCAGTAAAGAGCAAGAAAACGAAAATCCAAAACGAGCCAAAAAGAAAACATTCGAGTATTATCGATATTTTCAAGAAGCGGCCGTCAGTTTGAACTACTTCGATGTCATGATGGCTTTTATCAGGCTGCTGCATGCGATGGGTCAAAGTAGGCCCCTAGCAGCTCACCATGTCTATCTAGTTGCTACAGATGTTTCAAAAAAGTATTCCTTGAGATGCCTGCCATATCAGCGGGGATGCTGCCAAGAAGAAACAACCGATAATACCTTCTACTGCAAGTTTGTAACTACAAGAGCCAAAGAAGGGTGTACCTCATGCTTCTTGGAGCTAAGAATCAGCGTCATGCCTAAGCTATACTTATTCAGTTGGCCTAAATGAATTATGTTTCAATGGAGTTCCTGTGGCTATTTGTTGTCATTACTGCAGCAGGTGAGCTGTTACAAGCAGCAAGACATCACTGCGGGCTCATCAGTGTGGACACAGCCCTGTAGGCACATCGGCATGGGCACGACCTCTCTTGGGCACATCAGCTTGTGCAAAACCTTTTAGGCACATAAGTGTGGGCATATCAGCTTGGGCTCACCAGTGTGGGCACATCAGCATGGGCACAGTTCTGAAGCTTTCTTGAAGCAAACTAGCAAACTCGAAGAAAAAAAACTCATGCATAAATCACAGTGAGAAGAACTTTAGAAGTCATTCATGCTCGCTGAAGAAACGGACATTTTTCCCTTATCAAGCTTAAATATTGACGTGATTCGTTTTCGAAACCCTGCATTATTACCACTGTGCCTATTTCAAAATCTACATCCTTTCAGGGATACTGATACCTTCAAAGTGGCCAGTGAGGTCAGCTATTTTCATGATGCATCAAAATTTATATTGTTTTATAATGAGAAAGCTGTATTAAAAGAGATAAATGCGAATAACTAACTGAAATAACGACCACTCAATGTTCAGTGCTGAATATAGATGTTTAGACGAAGATTTTAGGTTAATTCAAAACCTTTTGATCGATAGACTTTTAGCTGTAAAATTTTCATATGTTGTTAAAATATTTTATTTCCTGTAGAGTGTAGAGTTGTGTGAAGTTAAACGACAGATGTTACTAACTTGGGTAATAATTCTTGTCGTACCACTTTGATAAGAATCAGGTACCTTGATGGAAATTCCCATGAGATAATCCTTTTATGGCATGAGGCATGACACAGCCATGTAGGAGTAATTTCTGACCATCCTTTTTTAAGGAATTGTTTCTTTGATTTCACTGATGCAACTTATTGATCTCAAAAACCTTTCCTACTCAGATAAACAATAGTATTTTCTAATATTACCATTTGAGGGTTGTTGATGAAACTACACTACCATGTGGGGGCTAATTTACTGATTTCAAGCTTAGCCCTCTTTAACTCTAGGTACACCCTCTTGTTAGTCCACAATAAAAGTAGACCAAGATTCGGACAAAATCGTTGTCACTTCGATTTTCTAAATTTTAGCTCTACCCATCCACCCTTACCCATCTTCCCACTCAAAGCTGATTTTAATATCTGTCGTTTAACTTCATCACCTCATTTTGTAGATTTGTAGTAAATACAGTAAATAAATGAATTAAATTCTTTATTAGAGAGTCTAGATGTGAATAATTGTAAAATGAAATTTATCATGCAACAATATATGTTTCCTTGTTCTTGAAACTCTTTACAAGGATTTGATTTCCGTCCACAATTTTCTTGTTAGTTTATATCTTACCAATGAGAAATCATCTTAACAATAGACAGGATCACGTACCAATGCCCATAATCCCCACTGAGTTCTGTGAAGGATGTTCAGTGTTTTGGGGGTGGAGGGAGGAGGGGGTACCATCAGTACATTGGAGAATGAGTGTTCAGCACTGTTGGGAATACCATCAGCACTGTGAAGGATGTTCAGCACTGTTGGCGAATACCACCAGCACTGTGGAGGATGTTCAGTACTGCGGGGGAATACCATAAGTATTCCGGAGGATGTTCAGTACTGCGGGGAATACCATAACTATTGTGGAGGATGTTCAGTACTGTAGGGGATATCATCTGTACTGTGGAGGTAATACCCGCAGTGTAAATGGAATTCATGGTATTCTTCCACAATACTGAACATTCTCCACAGTACTGAACACCCTCCACAGTAAAGCACAGACATTTCCCAGGGTGGTAACATTCACATAACGTGGTGAGCGTGCTAACCACTGTTCTGAATCAGTACAATACTTTTGCATCGTAGCTAATCCATCGAGTTCGTCAATTATAATGTGAGCCCCGACTGCTCAGTTGGAAGTCAGTTGTGTTGTGTTCGATTCCGAGTCATTTCTTACTCCTTCAAATTATCTCGATGAAATAAAATCTATTGAAATTAGTTTTTCGAACCCGAAGATCAGCACGAAGAGTTTTTGTGGTACGCAAAGGGTTACGAGGACGGAATGAGTTATCAAATTCGTCGTGAAATATTTTAGGAGGTTAATACTGACGTCAATAGCTTGTTATTTTATTCTGTACGTCTCGGGACTCTAGTCGATAATTATCGGTGTTCATAACTAATAGATTATAATCGATATCTATAATTGATAGAGAGATATAGATGGTGCCCTTTTGTTACGGCGACGGGGAATCTTTACCTTGGTGATTCTGTGATTTTGTTTTGGCGAAGCTAGTCCTTTGTCATGGTGTTCTTGATAATATGGTGTATCTTTGTTGTGACGTGGTCAGCAATAGTATACGTATGAACTGAAAGAAAGCCTATATTTTGTAGACAGGAGTTGGTGGTCTGTCTTTACGTATTTAGTCATCTTTGCATTTAAACGTTTTCTCTCTTCTCCGTTCCTCAGCTTTGCTCCTAATCCTATTTTTCTAGTATAATGATAATCATCAGTTTGGTGTACTATCAACTTACAATAGTTAAGAATTTTTCTGGTATTTTAAGCGTTTCCAGATAATTTAACCAATTACCATACGTATCTAAGTATTATATTATCTACTCAATGATAATATGTACATTTCCCCTATTCTTCTAAAGACTGCACTTCAAAAGATGAACAATATCTAATAATCTTTTTTTCTCATTTGGTTTCTACTAATAGTAGTGTTTCGGGAGCTCAATCCTTTCTCGAACAGGATTTCAGTGTCTTGTTGCTTCAAATTTTTGCAGTAAAATGTCCAATGTAGTTATTTTTCAGTAGCACAATGCACTAGAAATACACCGCACTTTTCAGATTTTGGATCTAATTGATTGTTTGGGGACACCACCCTGTAATGGAGCACACCCTTTTTCGAATGATCGAAAAGAGCCATTGGCTCTAAAGCCTTTTTAGGTGCTAAAGCTACAGCCCTGAGATTTCTACCACAGACATGGAAGATCTGCGAACCACTCTCATACTTGCTGGTCAAAATGAATACTCTAGCTGGTTCAAAATGCAAACAATTATGCAAAAATCTCATAAATAGATGTTTTCATAGCCTTACCCATACATAGACAGCAAAGTTAGCTCTTTGGCTCTTTTAGGTCCAATGCGCAGTTCTGACATACCTAAAGCTCCACTAAAAATTTGAAAGCTTTATCTAAAATGCATTTTTAGCGATTAGCGTAGAGAGAAGAATATTGCTCTTTTCAATTCTTCGAAAAAGAATGTCGTCTATTACAGGGCGTTACCCCTTAACAATCGAGTGAATAGAAAATCTAGCCCTCAGGGAACTCCAACAAAACTTTTAGGTTTCAGTTTTTATTTCATTTTACTTTAGATGATCCTTCTACTAAAATGGAAATCAAGACGACACAGAGATATCAATAATAGGATGGATATCATGATAAAAGAAACGCTCTATGATACAGGTAACAAGATAAAAAGTTTCAGTGCTCACAAAGTTCAATGTTTCTCACATTGAGTTTTTCTTTGTCGTATTTTCGCTCAGCCATCAGCTCCAAGCGATAATTCTTTGCGGCATTGAGAGAGATGGAGCTCTGCTGGGGGGCTACATCTCGGGTAGATATAATCTTCGTCTCAGGGTTAACAAAGAAAAACACCACGATCCGTCGACTTGCTATTTCTTCGCTAGAATTGTTGATCAACTTCGAAAGCTTGTGGATATGACAGTTTGGGAATACCAGTAGATACCCTTGTTCGGTGGGGAAATACCCCAAAGGTCTGAAGCCCTCATCTGCAAACTCGTTAACGACGATAGGGCGAGATTGAGGCATATTGTACAGGAGTCTGGCTCGTTCTGGAATCGTGAAGGCTCTCTTGAACCTGAGGTCACCACCCGAAAGATTCGCATCTCTGTCCAGGAAATATATTCCTGAAGGGAAAGAAGAATATCAAACATAGTTTGAATCCAAAACAAGGAGATAGACATCCCCCTTTTGAAGAAATCCATATTTGATTTTGTTTTCAATTTTCTTATGGGTTATCATCAAGAAGCTTCTTCCCTCCTCGGGGCTTCTTCTGGCTACGCCCCAGATCCATGAAATACAGTTGACGCATTGATTCACCATACTTTGTACCGCCACCTTAACTATTGGATTCATGAAATTCCTGGACTCGCGATGGTCAACTGTTATTGGATCACTCAGGGCAAAACGTTTAATTTGTGCCTCTTGAGAGTACAAAAATCATAAAAAATGTAAATCAAGGCTAACGTAACCTTCGCAAATTCAAGATAATTAATCATACTTCTTACGTCCATCACTAAGTAGAAGAGGAAGTTAAAGTAAGATCAGTAGAAGCTAGAAGTAGAGGAGAAGAAGTCGTAGAGAAAGAAGCAAGCATGAAATGCTTAGAAACAGTAGACGTGGAAGAATGAAAAGAAGGGGTAGAAAATATGAATGACAGAAGAAGGAGAAGATATAGAAGAAGTGCAAGTACTAGATGTAGAAGAAGTATTAGAAGAGGGAGAAACTGAAGAAGAAAAAGAGGAAGAAGAAGTATATTCACAAGAAGTAGAAAAAGAGAGAGAGGAAGAAGTAGAATACAGATAAGTACAAATACTAAAAGTAGAAGAAGTAGTGGAAAAAGGAGAAACTGAAGAAGAAAAAGAGGAAGACGAAGTATATTCACAAGTAGTAGAAGAAGAGAGAGAGGAAGAAGTAGAATACAGATAAGTACAAATACTAAAAGTAGAAGAAGTAGTGGAAAAAGGAGAAACTGAAGAAGAAAAAGAGGAAGACGAAGTATATTCACAAGTAGTAGAAGAAGAGAGAGAGGAAGAAGTAGAATACAGATAAGTACAAATACTAAAAGTAGAAGAAGTAGTGGAAAAAGGAGAAACTGAAGAAGAAAAAGAGGAAGACGAAGTATATTCACAAGTAGTAGAAGAAGAGAGAGAGGAAGAAGTAGAATACAGATAAGTACAAATACTAAAAGTAGAAGAAGTAGTGGAAAAAGGAGAAACTGAAGAAGAAAAAGAGGAAGACGAAGTATATTCACAAGTAGTAGAAGAAGAGAGAGAGGAAGAAGTAGAATACAGATAAGTACAAATACTAAAAGTAGAAGAAGTAGTGGAAAAAGGAGAAATTGAAGAAGAAAAAGTATAAAAGGAGGAAGAGAAAGAAGAAGAAGAGGAATAAGATATAGATGTACAAGAAGTAGAAGAAGAGAGAGAGGGAGAAGAAGAAGAAGAAGTAGAAGACGCACAAGATGTAGAAAGAGTCTGGAAGTAGAAAAAAACTAAAAGAAGAAAAAGAAGAAGAAGAGAAAGTAGTTGCAAGAAGCGGAAGAACTAGTAGAAGAGAAGAGAGGTAAAGAGGTAAAAGTAGAAGAAACAACATATTAAAAGAGTATGATAAAAAAGAAGAAGAAATAGAAGATAAAGTAGATAAGGCAATTGACGAAGAAGAAGAAGGAGACTAACACAGAATCAAAATAGAAAGGGCATGAAGAATTAGAAAAAGGACAAGAAGAGTAAGAAGAAGTATATGTATAAGAATTAGCATAAGTAGTGGAAGAAGAGTAAATGATAAAGAAGGAGAGGGAGAGGAAAACGTAGAAGGAGGAGAATAAAGAACAGTGGAAAAAACAATAAGAAAGCGAAAAACTGAAGATGCAAAAGATGACGAAATAGAAGAAAATATAGGAGAATAGAGGAAGAAAAAGGATTGGAAAGAAGGAGTTGATGAATAAATATACTAGTAAGAAGAAGAAGGAGAAGAAACAAAGTGAGAAGTGAAAGCAGATAGACTTAAAGCTATTCTTTGAAGAAATAACCTGCATTAGATTGATTGAAATATGTATTTAACTCAATATTTCAATTGCACTCACCCGTCATAACAATATTTTCATGTGACATTCCCTCCGCGTGCCAAACTCCTTCAAAGGACTGACCTGGCTTGAGATTATACTCAACAATTTTCGTTATGATTTGCAGCTCCATACCTTAGGGGTGAATATATTCAAGTTATAAATGGCTTTAAAAAGAATATTTCCTGTTAGCTAAAATTGATAGTTTTTATAGGCCGTTTGGAAAGATTTGCAGGGCTGCCTTGAATAAGAACTAATGAATATAGCTTTTGATACAATTAGAAAGAAACTAGTCGATAAAAGGAAGTTCTTCTCAAGGAGCAGGCTCTTCTCAAGTTCTTCCCAAGTTACAGCTCTGATTCATTTGAATTGATACTCCCCCCGCCCAAACCAAAACTCTTTACATCCTTGGCTGCAGCCTTTTTGGTGTTTTGCAATCTAGCAATTCAAAGAAAACATCTTGGAAAATGGAATGAAAACTTACCTTTGAAGGAAACTGGTTTCTTCTCTAACGATGGAATCTCAAAGATCTCCTCGCACTCCTCGTCTGCATTCTCAAAAAACTCAACGGCATTAGCATAAGACCAGACTTCTTCAAAATACGGCAGGAAAACCTCAAACAGCGACTGAAGGTCTGTATAAAGATCTGGAAACATGTCCCGGTCAAGGTTATTGATATACTCCTGTATGAGGCACTTTCCTGCATCTGTGATCATAAATGGGGTGGGCAGCCACTGAAATTTCGAGCTCTCGTACTTGCGGTTCCAGAAATCTTTTTCCCCGTCATCTTTGGAAGGTGTGGTCTTAAGGAAAGGTGCGACAGCATCAGGAGGTATGCCATAATGGGGAGGTATGGCATATTGGGGAGGTATGGCATATTGGGGAGGTATGGCATAATGGGGAGCTGTGGCATACTGGGGAGGTATGTCATATTGGGGAGGTATGGCATAATGGGGAGGTGTGGCATACTGGGGAGGTATGGCGTAATGGGGAGGTGTGGCATAATGAGGAGGTATGGCTTCTTTGAAAGGCACGGGATCATAGGAAGAAATGGCGTCATGGAAATGTACAGCATCATGGGAAGGCATGGCATTATGGGAATGCATGGCATCAAGGGTAGGTGCGACAGCATGGAGAGGTATGTCATCATTAGGAGGCACGGTATCATTGGAAGATATGGCATCATCGGAACATGTGACATCATGGGGAGGTATGGCATCATAGGAAGGTATGGAATCATGGGAAGATATGGCATCATGGGAAGGTACAGCATCGTAGGAGGGTATGGCATCATGGGAAGGTACAGCATCATGGGAAGATATAGCATCATGGGAAGGTATAGCATCATGGGCAGGTACAGTATCATTGGAAGGTACCGCATCATTTGAAGGCTCGACACCAGCTTTCTGTCCATCCTTCAGCTTACTGATGTTTTTTATGTATGGGTACAAGGCAGGATGAACTAAATCCCTGACAATGTCATTCGAGTTAGGATGGTAGTCGATTGAGGTTTTTCTAGCCAGCTCATTAATGTTATGGCAAAGGCTTTCATGCAGGCTTAGTGGCACCTTTTCCTTGGCGTAGCACACACCTTCCGTTATCAGACGGTTCATGTGCTTCTTCGTGACCTCGTCATAGAAGAGAGAATCGGTGACGTGTCCTAGCATCTTATTCACGTGATAGCCATCCATGAGTAAGAAGGTGATCTTCACGACGTGATTCCCCTGCTTCGACGGAATTAATTCTTCATGAAGAACCTGAATGAATTAAACATATGTTAATGTGCATACGTATGTTAATGAATTAATACCGGGTGTCTCGTGAAAATACATACATTAAAAAGTAACGTAAAAGTAAAATTATTAATCAAGCAGTGTGTCATTTACTACAGATCTTTTCTGAGTACAAGCTATTGCAGTTTCAATTGGGGTTTTTTCCTTTGAACTTCAAAGGGGTCCTCAGGCCACTGGAGGAAACTTTCACGTCTTAATAGCGTTACAGGTATCTGTTGTAATGCATATGCACAATGCATAGGAAGATGGCGGACGTGTTTAGGCTCGCTCCGATCTTGCTTCTTATTATCTTGAGTTTTCAGGTGAAAAAAATCGCTTTCGTCTGCTCAGACACTATTGGATTGTCCATTGAAGGGAAAGAACTTATCAACACCCAAGAATCCTATATTATTTCGAGTTTATGGCAGTCAAGGCGTGGAAAGTATGCAGTTTACCATCGAAGCTCGAGGCTCAATGTTTTTATCTGCATGCTGCTACTCCTTTGTGGTGACATTGAAAGATGCCCTGGCCCCGTTTGTCAGAATGATATAACCAGAAATAGTCCTGAAATGAACTTACTACTTGGAAAGCGGGGAATAAAGATTTTCCATCAAAATGTGCGGGGTTTGTCTTCAAACATAAACCTGGTATCTGTATTACTCCAAACCTTTCGGGGTATCGATGTTTTGACACTCAGCGAAACTCATATCGAAAGTGATGACGAGCATCGTGCATTTTACAATATTCCTGGCTACTCGTTTGTTAGCAGACCACGAAAGTCTGGAAAGGGTGGGGATGTTGGCGTTTATATTTCTGATGATGTTACTTGGGACCGCCGAAAGGATCTAGAGGTGGAGGAAATTGAATCTGTTTGGATTGAAATCTGGCCTAGTCGTCAACATTGCAAAGGAATTCTAGTTTCAACCATTTACAGGCCTCCAGATACTTCTAAATACCTATATAAGGATTTCAATCCAGTATTCAATTCAATGATGACAAAGGCATCTGAGGAGTCAAAGGAGATGATAGTCCTTGGGGACATGATTGTTAATTTTCTCGTTCCCGGTGACAATAAAGATTTAAAATCAGTTTTCGAACTATTGTGTTTAAAACAAACAATCGAAAAGCCCACGAGAATAACGGAGACAACAAGAACATTAACTGATATCGTTCTTACAAATACTCCTGCAAATATCGCTAGCACTGATGTCATAGCAACCAGCATAGGTGACCACGACATGCCTGGCTGCGTTCGCAAAATCAACAACAGCCGTTTCAATCCGAGGCTGATCACCTGCCGTGACTACAAGACTTATAATGCTGAAAACATGAAATTCGAGTTGAAGAAAGTTGACTGGACACCATTCTATGGCCAGAGAAATGTAAACGAGGCATGGGCGAAAATGAAACACATTCTTTCTGATATTTTCGGGCGTAATGCTCCAATGATATCAAAAAAGGTCAGAGGTAAACCAGCACCATGGCTTGACAATGGGGTAAAGGCTCTCATGAATGATAGAGATAAACTGCTCAGTAGATCAAGGCGTACAAGAAAAGAACCCGACATTTCTGCATATAAGCGAAAGAGAAATGGAGTCAATATTGCAGTCAAGAGAGCAAAGTCCGACTACCACAAGAAATTACTGAAGGAAGGTGCCAATGATCCAAATAAATTTTGGAGGGCATTGAAATCAATATATCCCACTAAGGCAAACGAAAGGGAGGCTATGAAAACTTTGGATGTTGACGGTGTCAAAATAAAAGATCCACACGTCATCTCCGACGCTTTCTGTTCGTTTTTTACAAGCATTGTAACAACCTTAAAGGAGAAGGCCTTTCCCTTATGTAATTTTAGTTGGAAAATGCCATCGAAAATGTCAAAGAAAACTGATCAAAATTTCATATTCAACGTAGTATCGCGGCATGAAGTTTAAAAACAGCTGAAGTCAGTAAAAAGAAATAAAGCAACAGGATTAGACGATCTACCACCAGGCCTTATCAAAGATTCAGCTGAACTGATATCTGCACCATTAGCACACTTAATAAATTTCGCTGAAAACCAGCATCTTTCCAACTGACTGGAAAGCGGCAAAGGTAATTCCAACCCATAAGTCTGGCGTACACTCTAACCCAGATAATTATAGACCGATATCGGTGCTACCTGTGATTTCTAAAGTCATTGAAAAAATCATCCATCGCCAACTCATAACCTATCTTGACAAGAACAATTTGCTTACAAAGTCTCAGTTTGGCTTCAGGCCGAAACTATCCACGGAATATGCAGCAACTATATTGCTGGATAGCATTAGAGACAACGTTGATAAAGGCAGATTGGTTGGAGCGATATTTGTGGACCTTAGCAAAGCTTTCGACACCGTAAGTTACGCAATGTTGCTAAATAAACTCCCTCTTTATGGTATTGAAGGCAAAGAGCTAGAGTGGTTCAAGGATTACCTTTTCTCTCGGAAAGCAAAAGTAGCCTATAACGGTTGTCTTTCTAAGGAGCATGCATTGCAGACCGGAGTACCACAGGGGTCAATATTGGGTCCTTTATTGTTCTTGATATTGCTCAATGATGTTGTAGACGTAATTGATCATTCGAGCATCTTGAAATATGCTGACGTCACAGTCTTGTATGTTGCTGGCAAGGACGTACAGTCTATCAACGCCAAACTGTCAAAGGACATGGATTGTTTAGTAGACTGGCTAAAGAGCAACGAACTGGTTCTAAATTTGAAGAAAGGTAAAACAGAATCCCTTCTCTTCGGCACGTCGCAAAGGATTGCCAAGCAAACTGAGCCACTCGAAGTCAAACTCTCGAATAAAACTGTCATCAACAACACAGCGGAATACAAATATCTTGGTGTTCGCGTAGATAGCTCGCTAAACCTGAATTCGAATTTCAACACCTGTTACAAAAAGCGTCTGGTAGGCTAAGACTATTAGCAAAAATAAGATCGTATCTTGATCAAGCCACAGCTGCCACAATCTATCAATCAATGATACTACCAACATTCACATACTGTGGCATACTACATTTGAAATACACCAATACCCAGTTGAGCAGGCTCTCATCACTCCACACACGTGCCATCAAAATAGTCTCTCGAGATGTAACACCTAACCAGAAGCTTACGTCAGTCGTCAATGCCAACAAGACCAGGGCATGCAAGCTGGTACGAAAATGCATAGAGAAGGACACATGTGATCAGTTGCAGAATCATTTCACGTTGCAACGGCATGAAAAGCAGACTCGAAACAATAATTATACGTTAAAACTACCAAGGATAAAAACAGAGTACGCCAGAAAATCATTTATGTATATGGGTGCGATAGTGTACAACGAATTACTGCTCGATATTCGTAAAATTGAAAGTTACAGTGAATTTGAGAAACAACTTAAAGAACATTTTAAATGAAATATAACATCAGAAGCTCTGGACATAAACATAAACAATAATCTTTTCCCTTTTTATAAATCTGTATTATTTTATATACCTGTACATTTTTTTAATTGTAAATATTTAGGGCAGTAACGTTAAGGCATAGGGCACAGGACACACATTAATAACAGCAGTTTAGTTGAAGTGTACATCCTGTATAAATATTCGTTTTATTATTATTATTATTATATATATGTTCTAAAGTTCAGGTTTCGATTTCAGGGAAGGGGCTTTATGGCTCCCAGAAGCCCTCCTTTCACCATTTTCATAAGCCCTTATGATATGCGAATCCACTCTTCTCCCTCTCAATGTTCAGACCAGCAATTGTAGCTGGTTCTTCAATGCCAGATTAATGATTATATTAGCGTAATAATACGAAAAGTGCATCCATTCTACCAAAGCTATTCTATCGAGAAAAGATGATAAGAAATACCTTCATCGTCAAATTGTCAAAACACTCTCCCTCATTTCTTGTTCCAATCAGCCAATCAGCAACATTCTTCGTCAGCGTTCCATCGGCTTCATGCATAACAGCGTCCGCATGCGCGGTCACACATATCTGGTAGCTAAACCAATTATAGCAGAATTTGCCCTGATATCCATAAATAGCCTTATCTCTTTGACTGAAGGTTGGCATTTCTTCTGCCACTGCTTCGATGAAACGAAGCCCAGCTTTTTCTTCGAGACCGATAAGCGGCAATTTGTCACCAGCAATGTAATGCATATCGCAGTCTGTCTTGTTCATGAATTTCAAGAGGTCTTCGACGAACGCTTCGTCGTTGCCTCGTGTTTCTTCAAGATTTTCAACTAGGCTTGTTGTTGGTTGTGTCAACGATAGAGATGTTGCCATCTTTATCAACTATGAGAGAAACTGAATTAACAAAAAAAGCATTTCAAAAGCCATATATAAAGTTTTCTCTTCGTCAAACCCCCTGATTCATAATTAAGCTACGTCGTATTAACCCCTGGTGTACACTTTTTCAACCTGTGAAACGTTTGTGGAAGATATTTAGTGCTATGGAGGGAAACCACAAACACTTTGGACATTACCTCCACAGTACTGAATGATATCCTCCAAAGTATTGATTGTATCAATCCACAGTACAGATGGTATCTCCCTACAGTACTGATAGTGTCCCTCCACAGTACTGAATACCCTGACAGTAATGGATGTTATCCCTCTGAAGTACTAGTGGTATCTCCCAAAGCACTGAACACCCTCCAATGTACTGATATAATCTCCCCCAGCCCCCCTACAGTACTGAGCATCCCCAAAAGTACTGAACATACTTCCTAGTGCATAACACCCTTCGCATTACTGCACAGACTTTTCCTATTGTGTTCCTATCAAACCCTGAATCTATTAAGTCGGCTTTATATTTTGCTGTCAAGGTTTTGTTGATATTCCCTCCCCTTATATACTCTCTTCTTAAAAAATAACTCTCAGATGTGTTCTTACTTTCTAAAGAATACCTGCCTACAATGTTAGTTCTTCTCTTTGACAATTCTCGTCCCTTTTATGCCACCGTCTCTTATAAGAACCCCTCTTTCAAGTCCCTCATTCCTCTCTAATATACCATTATCTATTAGAATCTTTCTCTAAATAGAGTTCTATCTGGTGACTCTCTCTTTCTCTTCTTTCTTCTATTAAGCAATTCTCTAGCACTTCTAAAGGTAGAAATTTGAGTAGGGCTTGTCTTTGGAATTCAGTGGCCATATTTGCAAAGTGTTACGATTGTTCCATTGTTCTTTTTAGGAAAGGAACGTACACGCTTTTTTTATAAAGAACCTAGCTCAGGGCCTGGTTCTTTAAGTTCCTTATTTTGAGACCTCTTTTGGCCACTCTGTAGTTCTAAAAGTTCCTTAATAGTTCCTTAATTTTAAGTGTTTACTTAGTAGATAGGAATAAGTATGAACGCAAGAAAAGCATTGAAATTCAACATTTTGCAATAAACTCGTGATAAGGAAACATGAAACATAATAATGCAAAGAAGCTTAGGCTTGGCCTATAAAACGTAAATGTTAGTTACATTGTCATTAGAGAGGTTCTATATCTACACCAAATGAATATGTGCAAAATTATAAAGTTCCTTAGTGATTTGACCTTTAGTAGTAAAAGTTCCTTAAGTTTTTCGACGTTGGACATGTTGGTTCCTTATAAAAGGTTCTTTATAAAAAAGCGCGTATTCTGTGTGAATTCATTCTTTGCTTAATCTCATTGAAATGCGACCTCAATCCTTTACATTAAGTATTGAATTTCTGAGCTCTAAAGCAAAACACGCGCAAACTTCTATATTTCTAGTCGCTCTTGATAGGAAATATCAGATTGGCAGTGAGTTTATAGTTCCCCAGGCCGCCTCCAAGCCAGTGTCATGATAGGACAGAGGACAGGGGTCACTATAAGTCAAAAGTTAAAGTTCAGGAATAATTTTTCACCCTTGGCGATGAACTCGTTTAGCTGGAGCTCAGGCTGGAGTGATATGGAAATGTGCCCCACCCCTTTTCCCCAGAAAATGTTTATCAAATTAGTAGAAAACACGAAAAATATAGTTTTCTTTTGAATTCTTGTTTTTTCTTGTTATGATATTTCAGAAAAATTTTAAATGGCTTATTCTCGACAGCCTATATTCGCTATCCGTGCGTTATTCAATCTTAAACATCACTGACACGATATAAATGGAAAGTTGTTGATAGTTGTTGATATCGCTATAGTTGTTGATAGTTGTTGATTTCGCAATATCGCTATTTAGATATTTTTGTCTTACACTGCCCATTTAAATGCAGAGTTTAGTCTCTTCCCTATTCCTTCACAGCTCTATCTTATGTGTGGAACACTGTGTTAGGGCACACACTCCGTAATTATTTTGTAGGTACTTTTTACTTGTATAACAGATAATTATTTAGAACTTGAACATATTAGAAATTGAAAACTGAACTCACTGCTCAGGGAATGTCCTCTTCGGCTTATTTTCAGGTTATTGAATACATCAATGTTTGGAAACACTGGTCCTTCCACAGACTATTTATTTTAGGCCCACTAGTTTTTATGGAACTACGCAGGAGTGAAGGAGAGAAGGGCAGTGGAGGATGTGCTGTATTGTACTACCCCGTAGGTTACCATCATGCATAGTTCTAGGCTTTAATCGATATTACATCGGGCATGTCAATGATACAGGAATGTGATGGACTTCAGATAGTCTATTAAGCCCACCAAATGGTTGATTGTAGGGTACATGATGTCAGGTCATTTTCCCAGAACCCCAAATATGTGAGATAAATTTACCCCCTCAAATATGTGGGACATATTTTCAGATACCCCAAACATTTGGAACAAATTTTCATAAAGAGCTATACTTGCCAGTACGAAAACATTGAATCTCAAAATCCCAAATATGTTTTCTTCAGTCTTCAAAATTGCTGACCCCGAATATTTTTGCTTGTTAAAACTGTCACAAATATGTACATGATAAACCCTTCATAAAACTGAACGGGGTACCCCTCCTGTGCAGTACATCATTACAGTCCTGTGAAGGCTTTATGGGTTAGCATAGCTTAACTCATCGTAACCACTAATCTACATGCATAAAGAAAGCTTTCGCAATAGATAGACTGTTTCTTAAAACTTATTGATTTTTTTCTCTCTTTTGCTTCCACTTCTATCTTCTAAAGCTTGTTTGCCAAATCAATTTGTCTTTTATTGTTGGCTTACAATGATTTCCAAAGAAAATGCTTTCACTAAGTCATCGGACTAAAGGCATACAAACACACTTATGCAACTTTAACAGCAACTGTTATGATATTTTGACTTCTTCTATTTTTCATTGATTTCCTTCTTTCTTTTGCTTCATGTTAAACCCTTCATAAACCTGAATGGGCACCCCTCCGGAGCAGTACATCATTACAGTCCTGTGAAGGCTTCATGGGTTAGCATAGCTCAACTCATCGTAACCACTAATCTACATGAAGTGAAAGCAAAAGAAAGAAGACAATGAAAAATTGAAGAAGTCAAAATGTCAGAACAGTTGCCGTTAAAGTTGCATAAGTGTGTTTGTATGGCTTTAGTCCGATGACTTAGTGAAAGCATTCTCTTTGGAAATCATTGAAAGTCAACAACAAAAGACAAATTGATTTATCAAACAGGCTTTAAGATATAGAAGTGGAAGCAAAAGAGAGAAGAATATTAATGAAAAATAGAAGAAGTCAAAATGTCAGAACAGTTGCCGTTAAAGTTGCATAAGTGTGTTTGTATGGCTTTAGTCCGATGACTTAGTGAAAGCATTCTCTTTGGAAATCATTGAAAGTCAACAACAAAAGACAAATTGATTTATCAAACAGGCTTTAAGATATAGAAGTGGAAGCAAAAGAGAGAAGAAAATTAATGAAAAATTGAAGAAGTCAAAATGTCAGAACAGTTGCCGTTAAAGTTGCATAAGTGTGTTTGTATGGCTTTAGTCCGATGACTTAGTGAAAGCATTCTCTTTGGAAATCATTGAAAGTCAACAACAAAAGACAAATTGATTTATCAAACAGGCTTTAAGATATAGAAGTGGAAGCAAAAGAGAGAAGAATATTAATGAAAAATAGAAGAAGTCAAAATGTCAGAACAGTTGCCGTTAAAGTTGCATAAGTGTGTTTGTATGGCTTTAGTCCGATGACTTAGTGAAAGCATTCTCTTTGGAAATCATTGAAAGTCAACAACAAAAGACAAATTGATTTATCAAACAGGCTTTAAGATATAGAAGTGGAAGCAAAAGAGAGAAGAAAATTAATGAAAAATAGAAGAAGTCAAAATGTCAGAACAGTTGCCGTTAAAGTTGCATAAGTGTGTTTGTATGGCTTTAGTCCGATGACTTAGTGAAAGCATTATCTTTGGAAATCATTGAAAGTCAACAATAAAAGACAAATTGATTTAGCAAACAAGCTTTAAGATATAGAAGTGAGAGCAAAAGAGAGAAATAAATCAATAAGATTTAAGAAACAGCCTTTCTATTGCGAAAGCCTTCTTTGTACTATGTTTAAAGCTTGTTTGCTAAATCAATTTGTCTTTTGCTGCCTAAGATCTTTGGATCTTCTCATTGACCCATGATGGGAGACGGATCTCTCCCGAAACGTTGCCCTACGAAATATCAAAGGCTTGTCATGATAAATGATGACTATCATGTGAAATATTGTGTCAGAAACAGCCTTGATGAGACAAAATTTGTCAACTTTATCCTACTGAATATTAGATACTTGTCATGATAAGTGGTGCCTATCATGTCTAATATTGTGTCAGAAACAGGCTTGATAAGACCGAATGTATTAACGTTGCCCTACTAAATATTAAATACTTGTCATGATAAGTGGTGCCTATCATGTCTAATATTGTTTCAGAAACAGGCTTTATGAGACGAAATTTGTCAACTTTATCCTACTGAATATTAAATACTTGTCATGATAAGTGGTGCCTATCATGTCTAATATTGTTTCAGAAACAGGCTTGATAAGACCGAATGTATTAACGTTGCCCTACTAAATATCAAAGGCCTGTCATGATTAGTGGTGACTATCATGTCAAATATTATGGCTTGCATTGATTTGCAAAGGAAATGCTTGCATGGTGTCAGCAGATTATAGCCATACAATCACACTTATGCAACTTTTATGTGTGCAGTTCATTGATTAGGCAACTGTTTAGGACTCGATAAAGTCACTAAGGTACTTCCACTCAGTACAGGAATTTGAGCGAGAGATGAACTACTGTGTGCCCCATTACACGTATGATTTGTATATCAGGTCCTAGACTGTTACATCTATGACCACCTGTAATAAATCTTCATTGAGTCGATTCCAAGGATTATTATTGATATTTACTGCAGAATAGCAAATGATATAAAGCGTGTTTTATAGATTTTTGCAAGGCATCTAGTGCCCCTAGTACACGCATTTTTTAAACGTAATTTCAGCTCGAGCTCAGTACTAAAAATTGCTTAGCAATTGCTCAGCTTTTTTTACCTAAAAGTTTTTCCCTTAAAGTACTATTTCACGAGTTGTTGTACAACAAATATCAATGGTATCTTGCATATCAAAGTGTGCCAGGGTACTAATATCCACTGTAACCTAAATTTCTATAGCTGCTGCAAGATTTTCGTTGCCAATTGGATCAGAACTAAAATTTTCTAATTGCTTAGCATTCCTTTATCCAGCACTGGAATTGCTTAAGTTTTTGTCTTGTTGAGTACTGCCTTTGCTCATAAAGCAATTGCTTATAAAAATAAACGCTTGTAAACTATTTTTCAAAAGTAGGATTTTGTATAACTTGTGATCTGAAACAGCCTGCCAAAGACTTTGCGTTGTTTTTGTTGCATACGGGTGATGAAATGATTCCAAAACATTTGCCATCTCAGGCCCGACGGAACCGGTCCGGTTGGTGCAGCGTTGGCCGGACCAACTTTTGAATCAAAACACAGCTTTTATCAAAAAATAAGAGTGCCTTTTTTAAAACATTAGTCTTTTACGGTAACTTTCGGTTCATGTTTACGTAAATTACTTTCTAAAGATGTACCATATAGCATCGCTGAGAGCCTAAATTTCAAAATTGTTAGGGGGTATTCCTCTGGGTCCCGCACGTTAGGCATGACCAACTATGGACTGCATCCGCCGGGCCTGCATCTACCCAAGTCATTCAAAGAAAGACTCTAAACTGACCCTTTGATCGAGAAAAGAGGATTGAATGATGCAACCACTTCACCACCCTTGTCCCAACCAGGCTCATTTAGAACTGTTTATCATTTCAGCATGGTTATTCAAAATGTCATGATTTGTTCTTTTCTATTTCTTTTATCGATTTTCATTTTCAAAACCGTATTTTGCTTTCTCTTCAAAGTGTTTCATAATAACTTGAGCTTTTAAGCTCATTTGCCAAATCTACATTCACAAGCTGCAATGTGGTATTCCAATGCGCTTACCGTAAGCAGATAAGCTTATTAATTATAGCAGAAACGCAAAAGACTTAGTTCTGCATATATTAGTTGGTCTACCTACATATTTGGCAGTCTTGTTGTAATTGTGCTCCTGTTCCCGTTCATTTTCTAAATTGTTAAGAATGATTCCACTCACGTAGCGGTCAGTTGAAACCCTCTAAATTTTTGAAAATAATATATGACTGCTGGTATGTTCTGATTGACCTATCTCGATCCACCTTTGGATAAAAAAATTCATCAGGTTTTATTTTCGTTCCCTTTCTGGCGTACTTCTCTGATGAGTGTCAGATGCAAAGCTTAAGTAGTTATTATGTTTCACTATGTTTCCAATTTTCCTCGCTATCCCCAAGCTCTGTACCGATCAAAAACTGTTCTGACTTACTACTCTGATGAGTGTCAGACGCAAAGCTTTAGTTAATATATTTCTCTATGTTTCCAATTTTCTTCATCATCCTCAAGTTCTGTACTGATCAAAGACTGTACTGACGTACTACTCTGATGGTTATCAGATGCCAACCTTTAGTAGCCATTATGTTTCGCTATGTTTCCGATTTTCTTCGCCATCATCGAGTTCTGTACCGATCAAAGACTGTTCTGATGTAATACTCTGATGAGTGTCAGATGCAAAGCTTAAGTAGTTATTATGTTTTGCTATTTTTCCAATTTTCGTCACCATCCTCAAGTTCTGTACCGATCAAAGACTGTTCTGGCGTACTTCTCTGATGAATGTCAGATGCAAACCTTTAATAGTAATAATGTTTCGCTATGTTTCCAATTTTCCTCGCTATCCCCAAGTTCTGTACCGATCAAAGATTGTTCTAACGTACTTCTCTGATGAGTATCAGATGCAAAGCTTTAATAGTAGTAATGTTTCACTATGTTTCCAATTTTCCTCGCTATCCCCAAGTTCTGTACCGATCAAAGACTGTTCTGACGTACTACTCTGATGAGTGTCAGATGCAAAACTTTAGTAGTTATTATGTTTCGCTATGTTTGTCAGTTTCCGTGCAATTTTTAGGAAACAATATTTTCCTGATAATAAGGAATAGGCCAGTAATCTTTTTTCCATTAAATCACTGGCTTGCTACCACCCCCATCCCCAAAACCTGATAATTTGCATATTCTCGACAAGAGAAAGCAATCCATGAGAGTCATAGCTTTCATTAAATAATTTTCTGTAGAAAACAACCTCATCCCAGCTAGAGCTTGTATCTGATTGACTTGTTACTTATTGAAAATGTTTATGCTAAGAAGGCCAACCTCCTATTTATTTCATTTTTCATTTTAAATAAAGCACAATACAATAAATATTACATTGTATACGGCCTAAGTAACCCTCTATTTGTCAGATATTGCTAAGTCTTTGAAACTCTCTCGTGTTAGCTGCGTTAGTTAATCCTGGTCCCTATTTCGTGCTGATTTAAAACATTGTTTTCAAATATAGGTTAAAAACGTAATGAATTATGAATTGAAATCACAGATCCGCTCGTTAGGGGGTTGATCGTATAGAGTTTTTAAAAAGTGATATTTATTGTCATTACTGTCTTAATTCACTTCGAAATTATCGTTGTCAAGCGTGAGTATTTCAAAGTTCTAGCAATATATTATTTATCTTGAAGAATAAGAAAAAACCAATTTACGGATTCAAAGTTTGGATTGCATTTACTTAACACATCAGTAGCCTTAAAACTTTCCTGTTATATTGCTATAAATTGTTATACTTTTTTGGGGCACCCGTTATATACTCTCTTATGTTTCTTTTAGGTACTTCCAGCCTACTACCTCATTGATGACGTTACTGATGCTGCTTTTGTTGTGTTATGTCGAAGTCTGATCTCAAACAGAGCATGCCGAAGAGATTGCTGTGGAAGGCACGGATTTTACCTCCATGATGCATCATGTCCACTACTCAGGTATGCTATACCGTGTTCACAGTTAAACCTACTTTAGCTAAACTAGGTTTTTGAATGGGATATTTTGATTGGTCAATCCAAGAATTCGAATGCATTTGAATGGTTAAAGGACTAACCTATAGTAAATGAAGCTGGTGTAGCCATGTCAGTGAAAAGTTAATATATATTTTTTTCATCGAGCACTTCATATTTTTTTGAGCTAAAACTAAGTTTGGGGATAGGGTTTAGGTTAGATTAGAGTTGGGGTGAGGGTATGTGTTGGGGTTAGGGTTAGATTTGTTTTGAACCAAAACTCATTTCGCAATGGAATAGTAAATAGAGTTTGGGTTGAAGGATTTAGGGTTTGAGTTGGAGTTGAAGTTATGGATTAAATCAAGCAGCAGAAACCCTCGGGCAAAACGCCGAGAAATCCCATTGGGTATGAAAACAACGATCACTAGCTAATACTATAAAACTCTAGAATAAAACTCTGCTTTAGGTCAAGATTAGCTTAAATGTAATTCAGGGGAGTCTTACTGGAAAAGCTTCTTCTTTTTGAACTCAGTGGCCCGGGTATAAAACTCATGTTTTGAGCCTTTTTTGTTCATATATTGATAGTACTAATCTATTAATCTATCGTATGGTAAATGGACCACCCTTACGGATTTGACCTAAAAATATATACTAAAAATAACATTATCCCCACTGTTGGATCGATATCCATGAATATGTCCTGTAATAGCCTTTTAATTGGATCACACGTATTTGTGTTGAGATTTGTTATTTTGTATTAAGATTCAAGTGTTTCTGAATTAAGTACCAGAAGTTGCCAGCCCATCATCCGATAGAGTCATGATAAGAAGTATCAGACTTCTGGGATATTAGTTAATTTTCAGGATTACTGATTTGCGATATCTTGGTTTAAGAGTTTTAAGTTTTATTTTTACAATTTAATCTGGATATCTGGATGTTTGTCGTGATACTATCTTTCAAATATGTTGTTTGCTTGACAAGTTTGGATGGGCATGTTACAGTGTGACGTTGGTTGCAGCTTTCTCCGAAAACTGGTGAATGATTTAGTCCGAATCTTTCATCTTTGCCCCAAACAACGTTGGTGGATTAGGATTAGCAAAGTTATAACTTTAGATATTATTAATTCAGTTTTTAGGCCTTACTTTCTTATTCATTCATTTGCTCTGAGAACTTTCTCCCTCATATTTTGCGTAACCAGTGGGAATGTTGCATAACCAGGCTGCCTGGTTTGTTATAGGTTGATAAGAAATAGGTAGAGAGTTTAGATGTAATCAGTAGGACTGCCACTGAATTTGCCTTAAATGCGAAATCTTTGCAATCAAAACATTTTCTGAAGCAATATGAATGTTCAACCTGCAAAAATCTAATCTTCAAGTATAGATGCGCTATTATCTGGTAGGCTGGAGTTTCTTTTAAGTCAGTTTCTAAGTAGCAGGTTACTTCTGTAACTCATCTTTGTTATTGATTATTTTTCCTCAAACTGCTTTAGCTACACGAAGGTCATTGATTAATTCTTAGCTATCGTGCATTTATTTTGGGTATTCAGTGCAAGAAGAACAGATGTTAGCCAGATAGGAACTTGACGTGCTGTCTATCTGAGCTACATATTGCAGAGCCTCATGAAATGAGAGATGAACTGATAGCAGGAACGATATTAGAGTGAGCAAAAGAGAGTTTTGAATCAGAGAGAGTAAGAAAGAAAATGTTGTAATTTTGCTAATGAACATCAGCATGACGTAGTGCACTGATGAGTGTCATATGCAAAGCTTCAGTAGTTAATGTGATTCACTTTTTTAGATTTTCATCGCCATCCTCAAGTTCCGTACTGATCAAAGACTGTTCCGAAGTACTACTCTGATGAGTGTCAGATGCAAATCTTTTGCAGTCATTATGTTTCACTAAGTTTTCGATTTTCCTCGCCATCCTCGAGTTCTGTTTTGATCAAGTGCTATTCTGAAATACTACCCTGATACTTTTCAGGTGCAATGCTTTAGTAGCTATATAATGTCTCGCTATGTTTCTGATTTTCCTGGCCTTCCTCAAGTTCTGTTCCGCCCAAAGACTGTTCTGACGTACTACTCTGGTGAGTGTTAGACACAAAGCTTTAGTAATTATCATGTTTCATTATGTTTCCGATTTTCCTGGCCATCCTTTATCTCTGTACCGATCAATGATTATGAACAAATTTCTTGCATCAATAACACCAATCCAAACAAGTCGATCAATTAGAAATGTTTACTTCTAAAGCCAACAAAAACCACCGAACACAAAAACATACACTAGAATAATCTCAACACGAAACCTCAACGGTTAGAATCACATTCTGCGGAAAATTGTGTTCCTTTTTTTATGCAAGGCAACTTCAATCTAGAATATCGTGATTAATGACTGATCTAAGCACAGAAGAATGAAGGGAAAAAATACGTGAAAGTTCATTGGAGGTTGTTCAGTACTGTTGAGATTTTCAATACTTTGGAAGAGTACCATCAGTATCTGAAGGAGTACCATCAGCACTGTGGAAGGCATTCAGTACATTGGAAGAAAACCATAAGCACTTTGGGTAGCTATCATCTTCACAGTACTAATTGTTTCCCTCCAAAGTATTGAATATCCGCCATAGCAGTAGTGATGGTATCCCTCCACAATATAAATGGTATCCCTCCACAGTACTGAATATCTTCCACAATACTGCACAGACGTTCCGCAGTGTCATCCAGCTTTTGAATGGCTAGCATAAGAAACGGAACATTATTTCTACAGAACGTGATTCTGACCTTTGGTTTTCCGTGCTCACCTTAAAATAACAACACAGCCTCACTCTGAAATCCAAAGCCGATCAACTGCATTTACTCGTAAGCCTCGCACTGGAGCACCACTGATTTTGCCCTGGATAATCAGTGAGCAGGTTATCCCATTGAACGCTTGATCGCTGGCCCTGATTGAGGCGAGGGAAACAATTAGCTGGTCAGTGGTCTGCACCCATGCTCCAGTAACCTTGAATGGTCTTCTATGATCTAATCGCATGCAAATCCCATGTAGTAATACCTCTCACAGTCTCCGGCTCCAGCTAGGGACCTGACCTGAGCCTATTGTTTATAAACCGAAATAATAATATTGAAGATTTTCCAAGTCGAGAACCGGATTGCGTTTTTCATGCAGAGATTTGTTAGATAAAGGGAGAATTATTGCAGATTTGCATGGATTTTTAGTTATTATTGCCGCCCCTGGAGAGGATTTTTATGGTTTTAAACAGGTTAGTTTATTTGGATTTCGAAATGTTTCCAGTTGTGCAGGAAGATTGGCCTAAGTTGTAGATGCTACCGTTAGGCCGTTTATACCGTAAGATTAGTTGCGATACCACGGTCAACGGGAATCAAGTAATATGGTATTGCAGTGAGTGGAAGTTATCGAGCCGAGCTTTTTCGTTGTGCCTTGGTCTAATTTGGCCTTTTCCAGTGTATTTGTGATGTCATTGCAAAAGATGGAATATACCCTGGGGTAGTTGGTTTTCTGCGAAAGATCTTCAGAAGTTAGGAGATAGCTGAGTTCCTGGTATACTCCAAGTTCAAATGCTTTCAGTTGAAGTCTACTTCATATCAAATGTGAAGATACATCTTTCAGTCAGATGCGATTCCAGGCAAAAGGAATCACGAGGTGTGATCACATCGAGATGGAACAAGTGTCGTACTGTTTCGGCTAGTCTACCTATTCAGTTGGTCTTTACTACTTAATGCATCAACCATTACCTTACGAAGATATTATGGGTATTTGGTTAACAGTCTATAAATTCGCAATCAAGGAAATCGTTGGCTTACACCTCCGTGTAAAGAAGGCTTTGTTGCTGCATACAGAGATGGTAGAATCAGTCTGAGCTATTAGGAACTGCTACTTAATTCGAGAAGTTCCTTAGACTGCATCATGGTTGCTATAAGATGAAAGGGGGTCGCTTTACTTGAGAGGATTTGAACCTAAGTGACTATATCTACGGTCTGAGGTCGATTTTAGCGGAAAACGCGGATGGATGGGGTTCGAAGGGTTGTTGGGTTGCGGGGACGGGGCTCGAGTATGTTCCGTAGGCCGGGGATGTTCACCGACTTTTGAAGGGTTCGAGTCTGGGAGTGTTGCGCATGCTCCGGGAGGGGTGCAAACGTCTCTAAAAACGTGCATTTCCTATTCAGCCCCTGTGGAATTTCAAACGCGAATAACGTTCTACCAACAACTTAGTCTCACATCACAATCTGCACTATCAAGTATTGTTTAGCTGCAAAGGACGATCCTGTCCAATGCAGAATAGTGAGGAAATCGGAAACATAGCAAAACATATGAGAAAGGTTTTCATCAAATACTCGTCTGAGTAGTTCGGTCGACAATTCAGCAAATTTGAGTTGGCAATATCTTGAACATCATCAAACATCGTCACATTTTTGCTGCATGCAAACAATCTACGAACATCGTCAAACATGTTTGTTGATGTTGAAGGTCGTATCATTAAGTGGTCCACTCGATAAAGCATTTGTTCTTTCATCCAACACGTATCTGATGATGTTTAAAGCTTTATGATGAAGTGGTTCACACAATAGAATAATTGTTCTTGAACAAAATCCAACTCATTTTTGATTATATTCAAGATTGTATGATGAAATGGTCCACAAAATAAGAGTTAGTTCTTTCATCCAACAGACATCTCAAGATGTTTAAGGTTGTATGATGAAATGCTCCACACGATAAAGCATTTGTTCTTGATCAACATCCAATACATGTTTAATGATGTTTTATATGACAATGCTTTATCGTATAGACAAGCCTTTAGGATGATGATTATAAATTGATTTCGTCTTCTATAGCGCTTTTAATACCTTATTAGGGAGGCTTTGTGCTGGACGTGCGTTTAATACTCCTCTCTTTTTCAGATGATTAGTTAGTATGCTCTGCGAGAAGACGTTTTTGCTGCTGCTATTGGTGCACACAGCTGTAATTGCAAGAGGTATGAAGAATATTATTTCTAAGCTGCGAATTATATAGACAGGGAATCTTCAGCAACTATTTAGCAACCTGCCTAACCTTTGGTTTTAAGCTTGATTTCTACTAAATCGACCATGGAGATTCGAGTAAGACTTGTATGTATTTTTAATTTTTACACTCTATTTTCGATGACGTCAATAACTGTCATATTTACTACTAATGTCGCTATAACGATTTGTGTGCAAGTCTGACGTTTTCGAAAATAGTAGCTAAATTGCACTTGATTAGACGTTTCGATTGATATATCATTTATCCAATAGCCTAGTTATTTAAATACTCTCTGATATGAATATACAATATGATGTGACATCACTGATCTAAAAATAACGACTGGATCGAGCATTCTGTTGTCTCTGGATTCAGATGTTGGAGCCAATGGCTTGGGCTTGCGTTTGGTCTCAATAGTTGCACGATTATCAAGTCTCATGCTGGGCATTCATAACATTCAAACAATCATCAAAGGAAAAACCAGTCCCTATTGAAATCTCAATGTATTGAATTGGACCTCCCAAAATGGCCGCGAATGACTTCATTTCAGAACGACATATGCTCGATCCAGTCTGTTTTTGAGATCAGTGTGTGACAATTTAAAATTTTATTCTTCAGGAAAGCAGAGAATCCATAAACGTGATGCCGTCGATCCTCTTCTTAGCGAAATTTTCAAATCCGCTCCGAGTGAAATTAAACCGGAACCAATAAAAGACACTCGGCCGGACAGGTCAATAGACCCGAATGAGGAACTTGAGGCCCTTCTGACCGGGTTTCAAAATAGAAACAAACACTTATTCCCTCAACAAAAAGCACCCGAGAAAAGAGAATCCGGTCCGGAACCTCTACCTAATAACCAACAGCCTAATGCGGAACAATTCATGTCACTCAATGCTCAAGGCTCCCCGGTATCTACCAGAGACTTTATTCCGCATTCTCCGGATAATATTATGCTGGGTGCCCAGATACCCGGGTATACTGGCGAGAAGCTTGTTTCGGATCCAAACAAGAACTTTATAGACCAGACGCAAGCTTTGGATCAGCAGCAAGCATTGTTGAATGGCATTGCCACTGCCAGTTTGTTAGAACCGCAGTCTAGCTTTCCGGAGTCGGATGCAAGCCACCAGATTCAAGGTATGGCTCGAATCACATTTTTATTTTTTATCTTTACCTGGAATCTTTAGAATATGAAAGTCAGGAAGTGGAGAAAAACAGAACTTTTTTCAATTATTCATGGAAATAAGCTTAGTTGTATGTGATCAACATTTGGATGGCTGACCTTTTGGGAGTTGATTGAACCACTCGCTCCATTGCCTTTCGTTAAGCTAGGAGTTTCATGCCCCTGCTGGAAATAAGGCTTCTGGCTTTTCACAGGCTAGCACGTTTAAACGTTAACTTACTTGTTTACTTGCGCTATTGCAGCTTCAATTAGTAGATTTTAGACCCGGGCTCGTATTTGGTTTCAAACAAACATTTTTACACGCTGGTTGAGTGGGTAGCTTGCTTAATCAAGCGTGATGATCGTAGAATAATATTAGATAAATCAAGTAGCGTAGTATCAATTATGCACTACCGTATCCACAAGACCTGCTAGCTATTCCTGGGATTTTACCTATGTATATTTGTTTACGTTCTGTCTTGATGTAGGCCTTTATTCATTAGGCCCATTGCCTATTTACTTTTTTCGCCTCTCTTCATTAGGCCTATTTACTTTTTTCGCAGTTTTTTCACTGGGATTTTTTGAGGACTTAGTCGTTTTGTGTAGGTTTTGTGTCTGTATTTGGATCTTGATAAGAGCAATTGGGGCAAAGATTTTTGATTTTAAAAATGATTGTCCCCCTATACAACCTCTGTATTTTGAGCTCGACCCACACGTCCAAGCATCTTCAGCACTAAGGGGTAATTGGTTTATAAGCGTATACTATTTACATCCATCCCTTAGGCTCCTCTTAAATAAGTATTTGTATCTTTTAAGGAGGACCTACATACCTGGTATATCCAACTGGATTCTTCCTAGATGCATGCTTTTCTTTCAAAAATGGATTTGCTTTTTGCCTCTAAAATTTTAAACCCGAAAGGGACATAATCGAATTTGAACATGTAATCAACTCCAGAAAAGTTATCATATTATAGAGTCCATCTTTCTAGTATTCTAATTGAATTGAATTTTTTTATATACCCCCTCTGAGGCTGTACCCCCTCCCCTTTGAATAGATTTCAGCCGCATTGCTAAACCATTGATTTTCTGAAAGTTCTTGAGCCTAATGTTCCACCTCCCATAAAAGTACGTACTTCCATCGAAAAATAAATTTTACGCGAGCATCCAAATAGACAGTAACTAAAAAAACTGATTATAAAACTGCTGGGGTGGACCAGAAAACGTAACCAAAGATGAACAAAAGACTAGTGCTTTGTTCCATCGTTAAGACTTCAATTGCCAACAGTAGGCTTCAATTTGAAAATGACTGGCCACAAACCAACCTCTTGATTTAAGTTCAACGCATTAACCCACGCGGTTCCGAATCTCCAGCACAAAGCAACTGGTCTATAGGTGAACGCCACTCTAGCCATCTTGAGAACAGTCCCTTTCATTTGTATCTTGTAGGAAGGAACTACATTCCTGGTCGACCAGATCAAAAGAAGAACGATTGGGCCAACCAACCTGGTGTCTCTGTCTACCTTCACCCAGACAAGAAGTCGACCATTCCAATACCAGTGAAGGCTGATGCCAGTGCTGCCCCCAATCCTGGTTCCTTCCCACTCCAAATGAGGAGGAATTCTCCCAATATGAAGATTGGAGCTGTCGTGCCTCATCAGGCAGAGTTTGGTGAGTTTTACTATTAAGAAAGAGCTCCATATCTAGATGAAATTTTACAATACTAATTGACACATTTGCTGCGTGATGTTGATGTCAGTTTGCACGGAGGCATCCACTGATGGTACCTCGATTGACCATCTTTTCCCATAGTTTCAATTCTTGATAATTTTTACAAATGGTTTTTGAATCTTCCTCAATCAATTACTACAATAACTGAGTATTTTCTTCAAATATTTTCTAATAAGATATCTAAACCTTCCTCAAAAGGCAAAACCCTCATCCGACCTACAGCCGTAGAACTGTCATGTTTCTGGACTCTTATCTAAACTTCCTTGCTTCTCTTCATAAATTGTTATTCTGCTTTCAGGTGAAACTGTGGAGTCCATTATGGGCACATCTGAGCAAGAATTAGCCAAGAAATCGGCTATTCCTCACCCTCAAACAGCAACAACAAACTCCAAGAAGTCTGGAGTTGCGAAAGAGGCTCAAGTTACCAATAACGAGGCTGCTAAGAAAGAGAGTACACCAAGCAGTGCTGGAAAGAAAGATTTTCTTCAGCAGCCTGCGCAGCAGCAATTTCCTCAGCAACAACCAGCTTATCAAACCATGTCCCAGTTTTCTGCCACGCAGGGATCTGCTGCCTTCACAGCTGCTGCTGCTCCACAGGCAGTCACAGTTCCAGCTGTCCCAGCTGCTCCAGGTTGGTTTTGGTTGGTTTTCTCTTTTTCACAACACAACCCCCTTGGAACTGATATTATAACGCCGTAAAGTTTGCTAATTTCTAATTGATTCTGCCAATGTATCGGGGGTTTACAACTGAAACATTCAAAATCTGTTTTAGTGATGATCAACTATATAAAAAAATTCTTTCATTCTTCAGCGGAACCTTGCATAGATCAGTACAAAACATGCGCTGATTTCGCCAAGAATAACTATTGCACGAAATATCCAGACCAAATGGCAATCCAGTGCAGAAAAGCCTGCAAATTCTGTGGTGAGTATGGTTACCCTTTTTGAGTCAATAAGTTTATTTTTAATTACTAGACTACAAAATACCCCAAAAGGTCTTATTTCCAGGTGAAGCACACAGTACCATTTACTATATCACCACATACAGCAATAAACGATGTACTACATAGCATGTTAATTGTACCTATTAGTACAACAGAAGTTCATATTTGAAAATGGCTGCCCACTTGACAACCCCTGATATTAAGTACAACGGTGGTTTCGAACCCACGTCCTCCACAACTTCTAGTACCAAAGCAGCTGGTTGGGGAGGTTTCATGTAACTGAAAGTTGTAAACTTGTAAAAGATCGTTCACAAGACAACTCTTAGATTTTAATTGTGATATTTGCTGGTTGTGAACTAGCACCCCCAAATCTTCAGCAGCTAGAAGCAGCTGGTTAACGGGTGCACAACTGCACTCACTATCATCATGAAATCTTTAACTGGGACTTCAGCCTCTTTTATGCTGGAATCGTCTCATTTTTCAATGGGAAATAGAAGCTGATGAAAACGTGAATAAGCAGAACCTGTTCAGTATGGTAGACGATTTTATATAAGTTTTATAGGACAAGGGAACTGGGTTGAGGATTATTTGCTGAGTTGTCCAGCTGTCTAGCCCTTGAAACGGAGATGAAAATGAGAACTTTTAGTCTAATTCACAAATGTATAACCCTGACCTCCAGCTTTCAAAAATAGTAGAAGTTCTGAATAAGACTTAGTTGGAAGGAGGGTTCAAAAATTGCAAATATGTTAGCCAAAGAAATAGTGGGCTTGTTGGCGTTTGTGGGCCATTTATAGCAGCTTCTGAATAAAGCTATGTCTATTTCCCAAATATAGCAATATCAGACAAAATTTGAGGCTCGTTTCCTTATAGAATATAGTTCAAATAAAATTATCTGCTTAGTTGGTCAGTCAGTTAACTCAGGAAATTGAGATGTGCATAGAAGCTTGTGTTAGATTCTCAAACAGATCAACTGAAGCTGAAAAGCATAGAGGACAATTTCTAGACGACTAATATTGGATTTCTGGTGCGGAAGGAGGGCATGTAGACTGCAAAATGGATTATTATATTTCCAGTGTTGTCCAGCCTTAGCTTAGGAAGTAAAGATTCACATGAGCTCTATGTCTAATTTACTAGTAGATGAGCTGAACTGAACAGAATAGTTTACAATTGCTAGACAATTTTAATAAGATTTCATGGGTAGAGGGAGGTTGTTAATATAATTTTATTAAAATTAATTATGCGATGAGCTGGTCAGCCAGTTAGCCCAGGAAGAAGAGATTTATGTTGAAACTCTCAGTCTGATTAACCATTTGATCAGCCAAGACTGAACAGCATAGTTGAACATTTCTAGAGAATTGCTCGACAATTTTGATAAGATTTCTAGGGTAGATGGAGTCATTACACTTAGCTGGTCAGCCAGCTACCCCAGGAAGTAGAAATGTACGTTCAGGCTCTTGGTCTGATTCCCAGGGGGGGCACTCGATAATATTACATACGGGGATCTCCATCCGAGAAAATAAAAAACACACCAAAAATATCAAGCTAATTTTTTTCATGACCCAAAAATATCAGCACGAAATTGGGAATGTTACTGATCCTCAAGGTCTGCAATCTATAATGACTTATCTATTGTTTTGACTTTGATTCCAAACCACAATAGTTCTGTGAGAAATATGACACATTAAAGACAGTGTAGATTTTATGTTCTCAAACCTAATTATCTCAATTCCCAAATTTTAAAAACCCAAAAATATCAGGACTGGACTGTATATAAAATCTCGACCCAAAAATATCATGCTTGGCAACTTTCTTTACCCAAAAATATCGGATGGAGATCCCCGTATGTAATATTATCGAGTGCCCCCCCCTGGGGTCTGATTATGGCTATGGCAGTTGATAAACCAAAACTGAACAGAATAGTTGACAATATAAAGATTTATTTAGAAAGATTTCATGGGAAGATGGAGGTTTGTAATGTAGTGGAAATTAGATTATGTCATGTGTTGGTCAGGAAGGAAGTAGAGATGTACGTTCTGGCTCTTCGAGTAAAAGTAGTAAACTAATTCTGAACAAACTAAAATGACCTAGAAGATTGGAGAATATGTTTTGTTAGGTAAATTTATTCACATCTATGCTTCCGAGCAAATGTCATACGATAGTTTCTGAAAATAACTTTACCAGCTTAAGAAATACTGGACTTTGCCTCACTGATTTTACGAGATGCATATCAGCATTGCTTCACCAAATTCAATAAAATTAACAATTCGCAAAAGCCTCAAACCTTTTAATTGAACTAATTTGATTGTTTGTCTTAAGTTTTTTCGTGATGTAACATCTACTTCATCATATTTTTGTTGAAAAAGCGTATGTTTTACTTTTGTGAGTTTTCTCAATTAATCCGTTGATTTTAATCAAATAAGCATTTCTCATAACCACTAATTTCATTTTCATTTTCATTTCATTCAATTTGTGGAATATTTTCGATAAATTGTATTCAATATGCTCAACACTTGTAAACAATATTAGATGATTTTAATTAAGTCAGCATTTTTTATGACCACTAATTTCATCTTCATTTCATTTCATTTCATTTGTTCAATTTTTTCAATGAGATATATTCAGTATACTTAAAACTCATACAAAATATGCCCTGCTTAAAAAATTGTTTGATTGCATATTTATCAAAGCTGAGGTAACCATTTTAAGCTCATGATTAAATTCTTGAGAAATAACTATGAGCCTGAGAGAAAAGCATAATTGCACAGTTTTCTGTGCTTCAATGTTGGCAAATTTATTTTCTTCTATTGTTGAGAGTTTCGAGTGTAGTCTAGCCCCTTGAGTAAAGGAATTGATCGTGTCTCTGCACTCATTTCAAATGACTCCCTGCAGAAGCAAATCTTATTCTAATGTCATCTAAAGGTTCGCACGTAATGTAATCGGTGGTTGGAATTCGCTGATGAGGTCCCTGGAATCTACTGAGTAGCTACATGCTCTGATGCAATGCAAAAAATAGTTATTGTCCTTTCTAAACAACCTATTTAAGCCAAATATACTCTAAAATTAAGTAGTACTTTACATCACATCATATCATATCATGGATTATTATTCATACACGTAACCGACCTTCAGTTGTCTAATACAATTATAAACTTGATAGAAAAATTATGATGTTGATGAAAACAACGTCTTGCTTCGTATGGAAACCATACCGCTAGAGTAATGCTAAGTTGGTTCGTACCAATATTTGAATAGGTATTCAAAACCTTAGATATTTTAAAAGAAGACACTAAACTCTTTGTCTCTACGAGCCTCTGCCTATTAGTATTCTTACACAAACTATTACTATTCCTGATGATTGGGTGATTACGAAATAGGATAGTAGAAATGAGTCTCTTGACTCTTAACTTCAGGAAATATGTATTACACCCTAGTTTTATGCATCTAGTACATGATAGGGAAAGCTGAAGTAGAGACTTGGTATTTAAAAGATTATGTTGATTTACAGTTGCACCAGTCGTTCCTGTTCTGGATAGCAAGCAGCAAATAGCAACAATTATGAACAATAAAAATGTGAAAGTGCCAACAGCTGGCCTATCTTCTGGCTCTGGTAGTGGCGATGATGTAAGCTCTGGCTCTGGAGATGATGGTGCGTTGTTTTCGTTTCTTTTTACGTGTGGTTTTTCGTACGTCTATGTATGTCTTTGTATGGCTATGTATGTAAGTCGTCTATGTAAGTCTATTTACGTATTTTTACTTGCAGTTTTTCGTACGTCCATGTACGTCTTTGTATGACTATGTATGTAAGTCGTCTATTTCCGTCTATATAAATCATCTAGGAACGTGTATGTATGTACGTATGTTTGCTTGCGTGTTTTCGTACGCCTATGTATGTCTTTGTATGGCTTTGTTAGTACGTCATCTATTTACGTCTATGCACCTCTATGTATATACGTATTTTGACTGGTGGGTTTTTTACGTCTATACTGGATAGTTATATTGAATGTGCTTTGATGAATTTTGAGACTGTATTGCCTTTAATTTGGTTTGGAAGGGATGCACAATTTTTGTAAAAAACTGATCCTATTATAGTCAGAGAGATAAAAGACCAATTTATATCATTCTTATTAGCAATTCTTTGAAGAAAAAACATTCATTGGGCACAAAGATTTTTTGCTCCAATGCACGTTTTTTTGATGTGAAGACAGCAGCAAAGATATTCTGTCCAAAATTAAGTTGAAAAAATATCAAGAACGAACCAAAACAATTACTTAAGTTTGTGATAAAGATATTTTTTTATTTCTTTTAGATTCAACCCAAACAGATGACAACACACGTAGAGACTCCATCAAGAAGATAGCTGCCAAGCCTAAAGTTTCATTCCTTCCTGACCTCGGTTCTGGGTCCGGCTCTGGCTCGGGGTCTGGGTCTGGGGATGGATTCCCAACTGGAAGTGAGGCTGCTGTTGTTAGGCAACTGGCATCTGCGCAGTCCATAGTGAGTGGCGTGGGACAACAAGCAACTGCAAGAAAAACAAAAACAAAAGTTCCGTTGAAAAAGAAGGCAAGTAGCAAGTCGAAGGCACAGTCTCCTGACCTGGTGAAGAAAAGCACCATCCCTCAAATGCCCCAGAGGCCTGTTAGTCCCCTCACTGCCATGGATGCAGAGAATGTGGCTGATGATGATGATGACGATTCTGGATCAGGCTCTGCGTCGGGGTCTGGGGACAATATCGTCAAGGAGGTCAAGGAAGTCAAAGGTATGACGTCATAATGATAATAAATGACTTCATTTAAGTGTCAAGGTATTTAGAATTTAATGTTTAGGGACACTATCAGTTATCACCCCTAAAACCTGGGTACTCATTTACTGACCCCAAAAGGAAGGATAGCTGAGTTGGCTAACGGCTTATTAGTTCATGGTTCCATTGTACGTGGAGTCGAACCCACGAAGGTGGCCCTTCAAGGATACGAAGTCCAGTGCCTTACCACCAGGCTACACCACCGTATCGTATCTTTTCTATAATCAAATGAAAATAGCTTTCGATAGCCAATGGGCTGATTACTGCAAGCGAATGAAGTCATGACTAGAACCATAAGATATATTTCTAAACTTCTCAGCAAAATTAATTTGAAATAAACTGGAATGTAATCAGATCTTACTTATCACGCACTAAATCTCAAATAGCTAAGTCTTTGCTACTGATTCTGGTTATGACGTCACATATTGGTTTTGACGTTGTCATGAATGGAGATGTACCGTGGACCGAATTGTACCTCTCTTTGTTCGTTCTTTAATCGGTCATTGCTGCATGAGTGGAAAAACTACACGTGATTCAATAACTAAGGTGTATTTCTGTGCAGACAACAATTCCGTTCAGGACAATTCCGTTCTCAACTTTACGATATACAAACTGCATTTTAGGACATCAGTTATAAGAGATACAGGGTTTCACGAATGAAGTGTACCCCGGACAGGGTTTTACCTCGTTGTTCGTTCTTGAATCGTTTGTTGCTGAATGAGTGAAAAACTATTTACGTGAGTTTGCAGAAGGAAAAGATAAAGGCAAATTTCTGTTCAGTACAACATTGCTGTTAGTCAGCATATAGTTCAGCGGAAAATTCCTTTTAAACATGCATAGGAACGTTGATTCTTGGTTATAAAATTTCTTTTCTGATCCAGTAAATTTAGAAAGTTTAAATGAAACTCGTTATTTTCTTATTGAGAATCAATAATCTATTTTTCTAGTCGTAAGGACACATACACCCAAGGCCAAGGCCAAAGCAAAACCAAAACACACTAAAAAGCACAGCACGAAAAAGCACAGCTCCAAAAAGGCCAAGACTGCCCAGAAACTGAAAAAGTCTTCGATTCCCGTACCAGCAGCTGCACCAGCCCCAGCCATCGCCAAAATCACATCAGCATACCCCCGTATTGACCTTCGCAAAATCGCCTCTGCCCTGGCACATTACGAAGAAGCTGCTCTCACATTGGCGGGGGAGTATCCTCATATTGGCTCTGAAGAAAATGACGTAGTCACTCGATCCCAGATCCCTCGACCGGGAATGTCACCATGGAATCAATTCAATAAATTACGTCAGAACATCCAAGTAGCTAAGCTGGTGACACAGGACGGCCAGAAAAGATACGAAATCCCCAAGTATTTGTTAGTTGGAGACCAGATAACTGAGAAAGGAGGTGTAGCCACGAGGTCTTCCATTCCGGCTGCGGATTCCATCGAGTCGGTCGCTCAGAGGTTCAATGTGCCTGGTATGCAGCCATCTTTGCAGGAGTTTTATGCCGAGACTGGGAGGCCGGTCTTTGAAAGCGAGGCTGCAAAGAGAATGAGAATCGCCAAGAAGAAAAAGAAGGTATGTCAGACCTAGGCTAGAAACAATTTTTATTCATTTACTCTTCCATTGTGTGATATCATTCAACTAATCTCTCGGGTTATAGTTCATTCTCTTTCTGGGATGACTTCTCTAATGAGTGTAAGCAACCTTCAGGACGTCTGTGTTTCACTCTGGTAGATGTTCAGCACTTGATGATGTTTAGTACAGGGGAGGGTATTAATCTGCAGGAGATATCATCAGTACTGCGGGAGATACAATCAGTACATGGAAGGCTGTTCAGTATTGCCTAGGATACCATCAGCAATGTGGAGGGATATCATTGTGGAGGATATCAAGCACTTTATGTGTGCACTTTATGCACTTAACAGTGCTGATGATATCCCCCACTGTACACTGAACTTCCTCCACAGTGCCAATTTTATCCCTTCGCAATACTGATGGCATCCATCCATAGTACTGATGTTATCTCCCCACAGTACTGTATATCCTCCCTAGTACTGAAGACCCTCCACAGAACTGATGTTATCTCTTTGCAGTGCTAATGGCATCCCACCCAAAGTACTGAAAATTCTCCAAACTACTGATGGTATCCCTCTACAGTACTGAATAGCCTACACAGTTCTGAACATCCTCCACAGTACTGAACACCCTACACAGTACTGCCTGCACACACGTTCCCAGGGTAGTATGACGAAAAGCTTTATTGGTAAAATGTTTCAATAGGTTTCAACAATAATTTGTAGAAAAATTCCTTACCTAATGTTGATATGTTTTTGTTTGTAGATCCAAAAGCCAGTAGATCCATTTGAGTACTTGAGGAACATGTCTCCCGGTGCATCTATGGAGCCTATTGTCGACCCACACTCGAAATCATCGGTGCGCCAAGCTGTCTCGTACCCAGTCTACTTGATGAAAGTCATGCCTGGTTCTCACAAGTATGTCGCAGGTAAAATCAATAATAATTGTAATTTTACAAATCAATATTTATCATCGTAATTTATTGATTTTGAGGATAGCAGTCTTATATATGGGTTGTATCTCTGTCTTCTTGTGTCACTATGTGTTAGAACGATGAGGATGAATTTCTAATTTTTCGATTGTCATTATTTATATCTTAAATCTTTTTTTATTGGTTTGGTAAGGTTTTCGTTAAGGTAAAGAAAGGGCCTTGTAAGGGTTAAGGGTTGGGTAATTGTTAAGTAAAACTTCAGTAAGGCTTCAGTAAGGAGTTTTAGAAAGGATTCGAGTGAGGGCCTAGAGTTTAATGAAACTTCGAGTGAGGAATCAGTTAGGCTGTAGTAAGGGTCCAGTACTCTGCTGTGTTTGAGCACGGGCTATTTCCTTCTTCTTCTCTCTTTGCAAAAAATAACTAAATCTTTTCTCGATTTATCTACCCTCTGCCATTTATTTGGTACCCATTTCCTCATTACAGCTGCTCCACGAAGCAAAGTGATCCCAAACCCTAAAAAATCCAGCAATGCTGCTGCTGCCCCCGATGCTTCGAAGAAACACGTGGCTCCCATGAAACCAGCACCGCAGGCTGTTCCTCAATTTGCACCCCAATCCGAATTCGAATTAACTCCATTGCCGGTAGCTAATAACCAGCCTCAACCCCAAGCCAAGGCTGCACCTCAACCCGAGGTTCAGCTCGGTCCTCCAGTCTTCAAGTCTGCTCCTGCTGTCAATGATGTGAACAACCAAATTCAAAACAACCAGGCCATTCAGAACGCATTCAACCAAGCGATGGCAGTGCATGAGCAACAGCAACAACAGCAGCAAGAGGCAGTCCAGAATGCAAAGCAAGCACCATCGCTACGTAAGTTGCATTCTGGATATTGTACGGGATTCAAACTACCAGTTAAACCAGTTTATAACCAGTTCAACCAGGTTTTTAAAAAAGTTATTCTGATTGGTCAATCTGATGACTCGATTGAATCTGATTGGTTAAAATGTAACGTAAAGCTGGTTTGATCCTCTTGGTGTTATGATATCTTACGTCCATCCATGACTGGAACCTGGATAACTTCATCATAACTCATCTTTTTTCTCCCCTTTATCAAAGTTGCACGTTTGATATTAAGTTTGTAAATCGAAAGGCTCAATAGAGAAGAATGCATCGAGGCTTGGATACCCCGTTTTAGTAGCAGATGATAAAATATTTCAATTTACGGCTGTACAATACGTGTATTATTCCAAAAATGTCAGTTATGGCAATAAAAGTCTTCGCTGGACACTCGAATGGCTCCAGGCCCTTGGACAGCTGTGCCTTGCCATTGATAGCTCTGGTTTACGTCGTACAATACATCAAGAGACTTGGGGACAAGATGCAGGGGATTTCTTAAGGTTTTAGATGGGGATAGCATCCAAAGGTGCCCTAAACTTTTCCCAGGCTTACCGAAAGATTAACATTCATACTATCTGCCCGTAAAATGCAGTATTCCATGGCCCCACAAATGATGATCTATATTTGTAAAAACTTATCGTCACCAAAACCAACAATTATTCCCAATTATTTATCTTTCCAAAAAATTATGAACCAGGTGAAACAATAACTTCTTACAAGTAAAAATACTGAAAGATCCCCATGTTGACTTAGGCCACTAAGGCAAAAGAGATATTTTTGCTTACACTGGGGTAAGCACAGGGAACCATAAAAACTTCTCTGACTGGATGAGACATATTTTAACATATAAGTAGTCTCCCTTAAAACGAAGTTACAATCAAAATCAAAAATCCCTTTTAGGAACAAAGATGTTAAGTGCCTTCTTCCAAAATAAGAAAAGCAACGAAGAAGTTGGTTCTGGCTCTGGAGCGGGAGAAACAAGTAAGTTTTAGTTTCTTCATTTATTTTCTTCATTCAAGAAAGTGCAACTCATGTATCAGCCATGATGTCACAGTGATGCCCAATGTCTGGCCACTCTGTGATGGAAATCTAGGAGTAGGTACATTAGGCTATTAGACTATCCTTGGTCTTTTTATCGTGATAAAGGTCTGTACCTTCTATAAAAACGTTTTTCTACCAGCATGAAAAATATGGCAATCCAAAATCTAAAAATTAGTTTTCCTGCACTCGCGGAAAGATTAATGTTGATTTAGTGCAAAGAAAAGTTTTGTATACTTTTCAAATCAATTCTTCTGTATTTAACAATCTTAGTTGATTGCACCCAATAGAATATCCTGATCAATGATAAAACTAAAAAGAGACGTGATTAATATATGCTATATAGAGTAAGACATTTCTTTTATTGTATTTTAAATTCTTCATAAATCATGAAAATATTGAAATCATAACATTTTAATGCTGTTAAAGTCTGAATGTGTCAGTCTAAAGTTTTTTTGCATTAATGTGATGTAATGTGTGTCTGTGCCACTCCATGTTGGCACATTTTTCTAGCAGTGTCATTTCTATGCTTAAATGTTGGTGCATTGAGGCATCGAGTGCTTTTTTTCAAGTCTTTCGTATGACTTGAGTTGAGCCCAAGACCTGATACAGTGCTAAGCACTCTACCATCAGACTACTTCAAGTTGCTATTAAATCTTTTAAATGCTGACATAGAAATGTTGATAAACTTCATGATCTGCAGTCTCGACTAACCAACTAATCTAGCTGCTAAAATGTGATCTTATTGTTTTAAATAGTTCTAGGCTGAGGACCATGGCGAAACTCAAACAGGCATCCGTCAACTCAGGAACTGCTTGGTGTCATTCTTCACTACTTGTTCCTCAGAACCGTTTGCTAGTTGTCAAAACCTAAAATCCTGATTTCTCATTGGTCCATTGATTGGTATCCTAGGCAAAAAATGTATTGTTTTAGGCAAAAAATATAGTTTCCTTGGTAATGGTTATAGTTTGCTAGGTAAAGTTCCCAAGGTAGCTAGATAATTAGGTGTCCTAGGTAAAGCATTGTTATCCTTCAAAACGAAGTTTAAGATTTGCAAATTGCAAAGTGATTTTGTACAATCAAGCTAAAGTTTGCTTCTTTTTTGTTCTTGACAAGAAACTCAACTCTAAAAAAGTTTGTAAGTTTTAGATAGATTCAGGAGAGTCTCTGAATAGCAATTGCTTTTCGTAAATTGATAATAACAAGTTTTTAGAATGCTAAAAAATCCATAATTGAAGTTTCCCGTTATGCAGTATTTGATGCAACACATAAATCAAAAATTTTAGCTAGCAATTCCTATTTCGAAATGAAATCATTGAACATCTAGTCACCAAAACTAAGTAAGTTACTATCAACTCATTGGAAAACAATAAAAACATTAGGCCTAGCTAAAAATATCAATATCGTAAGACCGAAGGCTGAAGAGCATTGATCGACATATCAACATTTCTGGTCATTCTATATGAAGTATTACATTATCTACAGCAACGCTTACATAGAGTATGCTTACGAGCAGAGCATAACTTAAGTTTTGATCTGTTTCTAGGCAACTACGTAAACACACGGCAAACGATCTGGGGAACAGGAAGTTTGATACCCGAGCAACCTCTGATGGCACAGCCTATGAATTATGGGAAATAATGGATGCGTTGAACTTCTGTCACTGATTGGTTGAACGGTTTGTTCACGTGGCTTATAGGATGTCAGTGTTAAGCGCTAGAATTGCTGTAGGAATTCGTGTATCCCTGTGCTCGTAAAGTTTTGACGTGATGATACAAATTTGAATAGAAACATCGTTTTTCTAATACATCCATATTTAGCCCTAATTTCCCCTTAAAGTCAAATCAATAGTTTTTAGAGCTTGGATCAGTTAAACTGCCAAAATTACTAAGCTAATAACGTATCTAAGAGATCTTTGGATGCTGTATTGGTTTTATTAACCCTTAGCCAAAGAAAAAGCCCTCTAACATTTGATTCCAAAAGGTGGAATGCTAGGCCAAGTCTTCATATTGAGCTTACAGTACTTGTGCTATTTATTCTTCCCTTACCAATAGGCCTGCCATTTGGCTGAATCGGCCAGGGAAACACGGACTTCTGTGCCAAGCTTGCCTTGGATCTGGACGAATATAACATAAGACGTTAATTTTTGCTACCTCGAACAAAGACAGCAGATATTATACAACAGAACATTACTCAAACATCATAAAGCAGAACATTAACAAACTCGACAAAACTACTTTATTCATCAACAAGGACTGACTTTTTACGTTGATTCTTTAAAGCTCCTTCTATAAAGCTTTACCTCACTTTAAAGCTTTGTCAAAGATCAGAACTATGGGGTACATTATTTTTGAAACAGATATCATATCTGAGATAAACCGTTTTCTATCTAAATATTAAATGATCCTGGCTAACCTCTTAACAGTGCTTCCAAATGATACAGAAAGATGACTGTTTTTTTTAAAGCTGTATTTGAAATAACATGAGTTCTTGAGAAAGACTGTTTATATGGTCGTGGCGCATTTAGAAACCATAGACGGTCGGAAGCATCTCTGAGCATGCGTAAATCAGATATAGCATACTTTGAAAATAATTCCAGCCTCATGAGTGAATTAGCCTTTACTATCCCCTCCCTAATTATTTGCAATCTCTACATGGTCAAACCTAAAAAATGTACATCAAGTTTTTTAGTCTGGTACTTTTATGGATACAAACTCAGTGCAAATAGTTACTGCGCATGACAAGATGCTTCCGACCGTCTACAGCTTCTGAATAGATGGTCGTATAGCCTAAAGGCTTACTCAGACTTTGAGATATCTTGCCTCAGCCAGGAATTGAGCGCCCAATTTTACTCTTAATGGGGCTCCATAAAAGGACTAGTTCATTTTTAGCTCATTCCTCAAGGCTGTAACCCCTAACCTTTAGAAAGATTGCAGCCATAGACTATGCTAAAGCAATGATGCTCCGTTCAAACTTCTTGAGCATGATTTTCCCAATTTCCATGAACTTTTTGTTTCAATCGAAAGATAAGTTGTAAACGAGCATCTAAAGAGACAAATGACTTATAAACCTAATTGTTAAAACTAGCAGGATGATCAGAAAAATCTTTCAAACGATGAACGAAAGTTTAAGCT
Organism: Pelagia noctiluca; assembly: GCA_963924455.1. NCBI lineage: Eukaryota > Metazoa > Cnidaria > Scyphozoa > Semaeostomeae > Pelagiidae > Pelagia > Pelagia noctiluca. The sequence continues at coordinate 3,512,127 of OZ004324.1, read as the reverse complement.
ACCATCGTGTTTTGTTCGATCGCCTAATACAACAAAAGCCAACAGTAGTTTTCAAATTGAATTTTACTGCCCACTAGAAAACCCGTTGCTTTTAAGTTCGCTGTATTTTTCTGGTCCATCCAGTAAAACAGCTTGCCCTCGACTCTGGAAAGAACACGTTCACTCTATAACTGTCCTCTTTGTAGCTCGTTTCGATTGAAGTTTTAACCTAATTAATGTTTCTATGAAAATGCATTAGATTAATTCTAATTTAATTTGATAAAGATACCAATAATAAATTGAGTAGGGATAGAGTAGACGGTGGTGATGAAATCAAAAGATAAACATGATATGGTATTTGTCTAAACCTAGCTTTAAAAAACAGATGTTATTCTTCAATAGAACATTCTTTGATTGGTACAAAACTTCAATCTAGCCAGAAAAATCGAAAGCAAACCGAAGCGTAAATATAGATTACGTAATTGGCAGAGCAAGGTCTACATTTCATATAAGTATTTTGGGATCTTTCTACATAAAAACCATGGATCCCCTATTGTGTAGACAGAAGGAGTTCGTTTTCGCCTTAGGACTCTTGAAGTAATCTATTGGTCAGCTCACTGTATCGTGGGTGTTGATTGGTTTTCCTACACTATACCAATCATTCACCTCTTTTCTGATTGGCCTATTTCGATTCACATTTGGGTATATAAATCTGTTATGTTTTTTGTTTCGTTGTCTTTCTGACGTATTACTCTGTTGAGTGTCAGACGAAAAGCTTTAGTAGTTTCATTTCGCTATGTTTCCGATATTTCTGGCTATATTGAATTTATACTTTGCCAATTGAGTTATGGAAGTGGCCTCAATAAGGCAGACAGGTGTTCATCGTCTACAAGTACACATACAGGAAAACCCTGCAATTATCAACTCTCCAAAGACATTGCTAAGTTCTCGAAACACTCCTGCATCTGCACATGCGTAGTTTTCTTGGTCCCACATGATTTAAAAAGTGGTGAAATCTATGTTGAACATTGTAATGATAATGTATCGAAATCACAGATCCACTCATTAGGGAGGGGATAGTAAAGGACCCCAAAAAAGTGATATTCATCGTTATCGTTATCTTCGTATATTTCGAAATGATCGTTTTTAGGCGTGAGCATTTCAAATATTTAGCAATATGTCTTTCCAATTAGTTCTACCATCTTGGATTACTGCTAATTCGATCCCTAGCACAAAGGAATCGGGGTAATATTATCCCAAGATTCTTTGCAATTTCAAAGACAACGTAATGCATTAAGGGATTTTCAAGGGGCAAATCTGTATTTCACCAATATAGTGGATTTACATAGAAAATGATCCAGTCCTAAGACTAGATAAGACGTAGACCTAAAACTAGATGAACCTTTCGATTGGTTTTACAATTAATAGAATGGAAGTACATCAAGTGATGAAATATGCTTTCACATCAAGTGATCAAATTTATATTCTTTTGTTTAAGGTTTCGCATAGGCCATTTAGGCCATTAGTTAGCCGAGAATTTCAAATTTTCTGATTATAGCTACCACTGTGCACAAGCCCTACATGCTATCGTTTTCGATCAACTTCGTCCGTTGACGGGTCTTCGAAAATAACAAGTAAATCTCGAAGGTTGAATGAAAGAGGATTTCTTTCGATGGATTCAGCAATGATATTAGATCTTATTGAATCGTCTGTATTGTCTGTTGACATCTACATTACCGTAGTTTGGGGTTCATAGGGACAGGAAGGTGAATAGGGACAAAAAAGGAACACAGATTGTGGACTTCAAACTTAAAGAGGGCCTTCTCATTTCGAAACAATTTGATCTTTATATCATACGTAATATGGTTGGGTCACAATCAGAAACCTGTAACCTAATCTTCAACGTCAAAATCTTTTGTCCCTTTTTGTCCCTATTCACCTTCCTGTCCCTATTCATCCCAAACTACGGCTTACAACTTACATTCTTTTAGGGTTTTTTACCAATCATATTAGTAAATTTCTAAATTAGTTTTCAAAAAAAACAAGTACTTTTCTTACTTGAATTGGTTTCCTTACCATCTACTTCTATTAACTTTTTTTGGGATAAAATCTTTTATCATTTACTTGTGATTTTCAGCCACAAACGCGGATACAAGAAGTCACATAAACCCCGAAGGTTCGGGAGAAGGCGAGCTGTGGAACAGAAATACCTTGTCACTGCAGAATCTTCTGTCGTCAGAGGAGGCTTTATCCTCAGAAGCACCAAGACCCAACCAGAACACAAAGCACTTCTTTGAGGCATCTCCCTCCCCAAATGCCAACTACCTGCAAGTTCCAAAGTCGAACTACTTGCAATCCAACTTGGCTGCTCTGACACCTGAAAGTTTGGTGGCTGCTCCGAATGCTTTTAATATGGAATCTGGGTTGACTGCTGGTTCTCCTGGTATGTATGCAACTTGTTCCGAAAAATTCTTAATATTTCCCGGGCTATATGAAATCCTGCACCAGAGAGGAAGAACTATATAAAGAACTATATTCATTTAGTTCAAAGTCAAACCACGTAGTTTTTTAATGTTTCACATTCAAAAGCTGGGTATGTATGAGGAATAGGTTTTTAAGCACGAAATATGATGATAAATATATAAAGAAAGCCTCTGTTACTTAGAATTTGTCCGATGATTGCAAAAGTATGAAACTTAAACAAATGGAAAGCCAGTTTCATTTCTTGTTTCTAATCTAATTAACTATCATCGCTCCATACTTCTGTACATCGAACATAATGATGCAGGTATAAACCACGCAATTCTATAGAGATGATGCATCAACAATGCCGTTGGCTAGTAGTATTTCAATTAGCTAATGAAACTTCTATATTTTCCTGAATTCAATTATGGATATTGAATGAACATTACTTTTACAGAGCCTCGTGTGTTTCCTTCTTAGGGCGTGGATGTGTGATTTCGTTTCATTTTGATTTGTCTCTTCTGCTATTCGATGGTTCATCTCTATCATTTTTTGTAGGTGCTCGCTTTACAATGAGCAAGACGCAAGAAACGAAGTGGGTTAGGCCTGATGTCGGATCAGAGCTTGCTTCCATTCTACCAGAAACTACGAATAACGCTGAAACCAGAACCATTTCAACTCAAGGTAATTTGTGAACTGTTTTCGTATGAATAATTCGACGTACAGTAAAAGCTGCAGGAATATAACAAAATATTCCAATCAAGATAAGCTAAAATAGCATAGAATACGGAAAGACTATTATTTTCTTGCTCTTTTTGACTTCTCTTCAGTTAAGTTCATTTAATTTTGAAATTCAACATCGTACAATTACAAGCAAAAGTATTACAGAAAATACAGAACATTCATGAAAAACGTTCAAAAGAACTAGTACAAACAATTATTTTATGAGGGGAATTTCATGAAAGAGAAGCTCTCTCAGTAGGTGAGCTAATCAAGGAGAGAGAGTCACCTGATGGTAAAAGCCTACATTTATTTCAATTCATGTTGATTTGATTCTCTTTTTGGAATTAGATTCAAAATAGATTTGCTGACTTGCATGCTCCATTAAGGGCTGGTTAATCATTGTTTCAGCTTGAAAATTATTGGGTAGATGTTTTTACGTCACATTTTGAGCTGGGTAACGAAAGGCTATATATATAATTTCATAAATCATAGTCTAGCACATGGAAAGTATTTTCTTGTGAATCGGCTTGTGATATGCCCCATACAATGTAAAGATTTATTTTTGATATGCCCCAGCCAGGTCTCGAGCCCAGGCCCCTACCCACCATAAGCTGGTGAGCTAAAAATTGTCCTAATCAACTAAGTGTTATACGTACTAACCCACTTGCTTTTTTCAGCTCCTGCGCAGTCCATGTCACCTTTCGTTCCATCGCAGCCCAATACGAACATGCAAGCTCCTTTATCGAGTTTGCCATCAAATCCTGTAGTGCATAACATGGCATCAACAAGTCTTGCTCCTAATATGAGGGCATTCGGTTAGTTGAACTATGATATTTCTGTGCAATATATTTGCTAATTCTCTTCGATTACGCCCAGTACTTTCATGCACTGGACCTGGGTATTTGGCTCCATTATTTTCTGGTCCATTTAATAGCTGAAATCATATTTTCACCAGGTGACAGATATGAAATCGTTTTTGTAAGAAAATACCTTTTTGTTGATTTCTTCGTTGATTTTCACTAAAACACTAAAGTTCATCCGGCCTAGATATCCTAAATTATGAAAGTTTGTTTTCGCAAAATCTTATTCCCTCAAAGCATCCATTTTGTTAGCCACACTCTAAAGAAGACGTGGATCTAAAAGGCATCATTGGGTAGTATACGCATATGTCTTTGACGTTGTAGGTAAAGCCATGTTATGTGTATACGTGTCTTATTGTAAATCGTCTCTGTGACTTTTTAAATGTTGTATTGCAACCTCAGATTTTTTTGAATATCATGTTTTTTGGAAATGTTTGGTGTTTGTAACAAGCGTTTTGTATATATGTAGCAGTTGGTGTTTTTGCAGTTTCGTTTTGTTCCTGTGGTGTGAACTTCTATATTGTAAGTATATCTTTGTTTGCACGTTTCTTGTCTCATTCTATTAACTTAACCATTACTTACTAAATTCAACCCAACCTTCCTGAATATTACTCTAATGTAACTAATCACTTACAGTATAATCAAAACATACTGCAACTGCGTATGCTTAATACGTAATCAATAATTGTAACCTTAATGCTAATATAGCCTACGTATAATAGAACCCTCATACGCAATACATGATAAATAGATGTAGCCTTAAAGTAATATAAGCTACATATAATCTTAATACATAGATAGATAGATAGATACATAGATGTAACCTTAACTAAACCTTAACATGTCTTCGTTAATTACATATAACTTTACACTGATTCTAATAAAATAATTCGTTACTCTACAAAAGTTATGTACCCTTTGATTTATTGTCTACATCTTTAGCATCTACATCCCTCTAATTAATTTAATTTTAGACATCTCCTACATCCCTCTAATTGCCTACAAATTTCACATCTACACCCCCTAATTTTCAACATCTTGTTCAAACACATCCCTCTAATTGTCTACCTCTTTTTTTCTAGAACCTTCACCTTCTGCCAACGCACCCTTCCACTTTGAGCCAGCAAAAGAGCAGCACGAGTCTGGGACAGCAAGAAACATCCTGCCCACAGCCCCCAGCAAGCCCCAATCACCACCCATAGATACGAAATCAGACATTGTAAAAACACCCCAATACAACCTGAAAACGAAAACGCAAATTGAGGACGCTCTATACGGCGACGTCGCCGAGCCTTTGAAATACCCAAAGGCGAATATCGAGAAGGAACCATCCATGGAGCTCAAAACCATCGACGAAAACTCGGCGACTAGGAATATATTCGCTGAGATGAACGACGATAGTCCGGTTAAGACTACGTCATACGTTTCGAAGCAAGTGCCAGTCGAGACGACGATTTACCGATCGGGCTCAGCTCTTTTGCAGAGCCAGAATAATGGCCTAAATATCAAACCTGATAGTTCGGCGTCGTCTCGTAGTAAGACTCAAGGCTCAAACACAGGCTATAGCTGGCAGCAGTACATGCCGTTTGGTGGTGGGGAATGGGAGACTAAAAGCAGCACACCAAAGACAACAACAGCTGCTAATAGCAATGTTAACACGCAGACTTATGCTAATAAGCTACCTGAACCTGTCAGTAATGCTATTCCAGTGAAAAAATCAGACACTAGTTATGAAACCACTACCAGACCAACTGAAGGTCGTTTTGATAAGACCACAGTGGGGCAGCAGCCTTCGCGTTACAGTCTAAATAGTGGCAATGTTGATGCCCTGCAGAAGCAGTCGGTTATTAGTGCCACTAGCTCTGGGCCTAACATGAGTTGGAGAAGCTCGATTGGGTCATCTCAAGCAAATAATGACCCGACTGAGACTAGTGACTCTGATTCTTCAGAGCCTTCTAAAGAACCTGCTATGCCTAATACTGAACTTGGTTTTCCAACAAAGGCTGCCCTAAGGGATAGCTTGGAAGGGGCTACTATCAAGTCGAGTGAGTTGTATAGCCTCGTAACGTAAAAGCATGGTTTAGAATCATCTTTTTGTTTTGGACGGGCTTAGAATCGATTGGATTCAATACTTTGTATATATTGATTCTGTTTTTATCGAAGTTTTGTTATATTTTTATAATTTATTAGATTTTTTTAGATTTTTAGTAGAATTTGTTCAGGTTTTCAGGCCACTTTTTTCAAAGACTTTATTGGTTTCAGATTTTGAAGATTTTCAGTCAAATCATAGCATGAGGAAGTGTACGAGATGTTTTAGAGAAATTGCCCCTCAGCTTTTCATATGCGTACACACACCATCTTTCTTTGGTGTTTTTGTAATCTTTTTTACTTTATTTAGACTCTATAGCAGTTGTTTAATGCTGTCCATAGCTGAACAAGATGATGAAATGCCTGTTTCTACCGTTGACAGCTCGCAATTTTCTACTTGATGTTTATCTTTAAGAACTTTCTATCGATATATAAAACTTTTCATTACTTTGAGTTTCCTGACTAACTCTCTATTCCGATCAGTTACCATATAAATCTATTCTGAGATCTCAATTAAAGTTAATCCATGTTTTTTAGTACCTGAGTTATGGAACGCATACCAGACGAACCTTCAGAAGACAACTGTCAATGCTGCTGTACAGTATTCTGTGCCTGACAAGAAATCACAACCATTGTCTCAACCCTCTCCCAGCGTAACTCTTGGAAATGCTCATAAGAAAAACTTGATCAAGCACAAACCAGGTAAGTGGGGTTTGTTTATAATCTGTAAAGAGGGGTATGAAGGGTCAAATTGGGAGCTGGGATTCGCCATTGTATTAAATGAGAAAAGGGGTTGGAAATCTTGGGACTAGGAGTTTGGGATGAAAAGGTAAATTGGGAGTGGGATTGTAAAACATGTCAATATTGGGAAATCTTCTATTTTACTCATTTCAATTTCAATTATGTTAGTGCTGGGAATCGGGATCAGTACCTCCCTTTCAGGACCCTCTTTAAAGGCGAATCTTCAGTAGGTAGTAGATTAGACAGTTAACAAGATGCAGGACCATGTAGAGAAATATTGTAGTATAGGTTAGGCCCTGCATTGATAAGATGTCTTTTTCCAGACCTTGACTGCGGAGAAGGCTGGGAAGGAGCGTCAGGTGACTTTGGCACGTTCTGCTACAAAATGATGAACATAAAAACTGTTTTTGACGATGCTTTGGCCGAGTGCCGCAGACTGAAAAGTGACTTGTTCAGTATCCTAAATCCTTATGAAAACAGGTAATTAAATCTTGTATTTCATATTACATTTAACTCGAGTAAAAAGTGCCTATCCTGGCTATAGCACTCAATATACGCAAGTACAGAGCAATTATAAAGCAGAATGAACTCATTAAAAACATAGAAATGTTTGTTTTCTTATGTGTTAATTCTACTTTATATTTCATATCATATAATTAGCTATATTCTTGTTATATGGTATTGATGATCGTGTGTTTGCCTAGTCTCTCATTCTGGTATATATTATAAACTATAGAGGGAATAGTCTGGAAGGCTTTTGTTCTATTTATTTGTATCACTCCTTGAAACCTTGCCTTACTAAATCACCCAGGGTGACGTTTGTGCAGTACTGTGTGGGGTATCATCAGTACTTTGGACTATTTTCAGTTTTTTCGGGAGTCTATCATCAGTGCTGTGGGGAATATCATCAGTACATTTGAGGATTTTCAGTTTTGTGAGAGGCTATCATCAGTGCTGGGATTAGGGGATATTAAGTACTGTGAGAGGGATACTACTAGCAAAAAAAGACCGGGGTATCATGTAAAGTCGACTGAGAAGTTCCTGGAATTAGTTTTAGGATTACCAAATTACACCTTTACCTTATTTGCTTACTTAGATACCTCCAAGACAACTTTCACGAGAAACTCTGGATTGGGTACCGAGATAAGGGAATGGACGGCTACTGGAACTGGACTGATAACAGCAGGGGTATATACACGAATTGGGCTCCTGAAGCCGACGATGACAATGGTCAGCGGAGGGATTGTGTCATGCTCCAATCAGACGAGGGAAAGTGGAAAGATATGCCATGTACTTCAACTATGCCATTCCTTTGCAAACGTAAACAAGGTATGTACTTTGAGTTATTCCGTTAACTTGCCAACCCTGATTGCATTGACAAATTTTGAGAGTATCAAGAATATCAAGATAAAGAATTAGTGATATCTTACTCTAATATTTGATGATTTGACATGGAATGATCCTATCATCAGTACTGTGGAGGGTGTTCACTACAGTGGAGGGATATCATCTGTACTGTGGAGATAATACCTACATTGCTTAGGTATTCCTCCACTGTCTAAATATCCTCCAATCGGTATCCCCCCCAAAGTACTGAACATCCTCCTAGTACTGATGGCATCCCTCCATAGTACAGATGATTTCCCACCATAGTATAGATGATATCCCTCCACAGTACAGCTGATATCCCCAAATAGTAAGGATGGTTTCCTTCCAAGTACTGAACACCCTCTAATGCACTAATGGCATTCTCAGCAGTACAGATTATATCCCACCAAACTGAACATTTTCCTGAATACCTTCCTTGTATCATACCATGTGTATGAATGGGCGCCATTTTCATATCTAGATGCAAAGAAAAGGGTTCTCATTCGGGGTGGGAGCCTATTCAAAACTGCAAAAAATGGGCAGCCAAACATGTTTTGAAAGCTCAATAAGGACAACTAGTTAACTGATCTCCCTCGAAATCTTCAGTTATACCTACCAACGCCTAATATGCCTGTAATATAACTACACCTTCAGTTAAACTCCTTAAACTCTAAAATGTCCTTCTTTTCTACTTCTTAATTGATATTTTCAGGATAAATTGACCTCCTGACTAAACCCAAAACATAAAGATGGACTATGCCGAGAAGACATTTAGGCAGACTAGGGTAGTTTTGTTGAAAACATATGCAACCATTAATGAACTTCGGTTATTAACCACCTTTCCTTTTCACCCAAGGTACATGCCCGAAAACATGGAAGAAACTGAACCTGAATTCGGTATCAGGTTGCTATCACATGTTCCAAGACAAAAAGACCTGGGAGGAAGCTGAACAGGAGTGCGAGAATAGTGAGGGTCACCTTGTCAGCATTTTGACCGAAGAGGAGCAAACCATGATTTTCCAAGTGAGTTATTTCATCACTGTCATTGGTTAAGTTAATGGTTTTATTTTCAGAAGAGGTACGGTTCCATATAGTAGGAAATGAGGTCCTGGTGAGTGAGTGAGTTTATGTTTAAAGCCTGATTTTCTATAAATGAGTGAGTGAGTTGAGTTTCTGTTCAATGTGCTAGAGGCCTTTTTTCCAACAGGAACTCGGTAGCATACACTTAATCCCTACATATAGTAGTACAGGCTCATAGTGTGTTAAAGAGTGAATAGGTGAGTTTATGTTTATATACTTGCCTACTAAAGACCACAAGAGCCATTATTTCCGGCAGGGGAAGGATGTCATGCTCTGCATCACTACATATAGCTAGTAGTAAATGAGTGAATGAGTTGAGTTTCTGTTCAACGTGCTAGCCTACGGAAGGCCACAACAGACCTTATTTAAAACAATGGTCACGTTAGTATCCGGTACATCAATATATGTATTATTGAAAGAGTTCATAGGATGTTTAATGCTCCTATTCTTGCCACTGCACCTTACCCTTTTCCATCCTATGTATTATTCAGTACTTTGGGGTGATACCATCATAGTACTGATTATATCTCCTAACAATACTTAACACCCCCTACTACTGATGGTATTCCTCAACAGCACTGATGGTATCCTCCCACAGTACGGAATATCCTCGATAGTGCTGAACACCCTCCAAAGCTGGAAATAAGATTGTCGTTAAATCTGTGTAAAATTGTTATAAAATCATTCCAAAAACTTGTTCAATCTTTTTTGCTTAACCCCTCAGGTCTACTCGACGCATAATTACTGGATTGGTTTTAATGACAAGGACAGCGAAGGGGACTGGGAATGGAGTGACCGATCTACGTCATCATACACAAACTGGGATGATAAGGCACCTAACAACGGAGGAGTGTCCTGCGCAGCATTTGCTGCTGGTGGAAAGTGGCATGATGAACCGTGTATGGAAAAACTGCCATTTGTCTGCAAACGAAAAGGTGGGCTATTGCTATTTCAGTCTTTCATCGGTGCAGAACGTTTTAAGAGCTATTGAAGATATCCCTTCATCTCAACATTACCGACTTTGCTGTACATTACTGTACAGCCTCTCCATAGCTACGCACACATCACTTAAAGATACAAATTCATTTGACAAAATTGTTGAGATGAAATATGAAAAGTTTTTTGTATAAAGATGCAAGTCATTTTACTCACTTCAAAATCATTCAATCTATTGTTGCAATCGTTTCATGATTGATTGCAAATAGTGTCATAAATACTTCAAATTTCAAAATGGTTGCAAAATGGTATTACATCAATTCAAATTATTTTTGTCCAGTAAACTGATAAAGATGTAAAACTATCAACCCAGAACTTGTCCGATTTGTGGAACGGGCTCCATTCAAATCTTCCTGATTCCACCTCAGCAATGTATTTATCAAAAGTGCTGAAAAGGTAAATCTTCATGAAATAGAATAGAAGCTAGGAGGAACACCTTACCTATGATGATAAGATCTGATGAAATGTATTCTGTTTATCAACAGGTCCCAAGGGTGAGAAAGTGCTGGGAATAGATGATGAAGGCATGCTGAAGCCAGTTTCCAGACTTCTTGATAAGTTTGATGCGAAGATAGAAAACACAAAGGGAGGACCTCGACCAGGTATGATATTCTTTCAATAGTTAATGGCACCCATTTCTAGAAGTAGGAAGTTTGGTAAACTCTGAAATTATGTTTGTCTTCATTTGATTATTCTTAGTTGGCACTCACTCATGTATCGTTATGGATGAGTGAGGGAGTTTCTGTTTAAGGTTTATTCTGACTAAGGCCGGGCCCTGTTTCCAGCAGTGAACATAAAGATAAACTACATCACTACTTGTGGTAGTAAGAAGCACCAGTGAGTTGTAGAGTGAGTGAGTTTCTGTGTAATCTGTCAGCCTGACTAAGGTAAGGACTTGTTTCCAGCAAAGACACAATATCATACAGTACAGCCCTACATATAGTCGTTTGAGGTCCTAGTGTGTTTATTTAGTGAGTGAGTTTCTGTTAAACATGTTAGCCTTTCTAAGGCAGGGCCTCATTTCCAGTAGGGGCCTAGTTGTGTACACTTAGTAAAAGTTCCCAGTGTGTTTATTGAGTGAGTTTCTTCTTAATCAATGTGATGGTATGGCTAAGACTTGGTCTTGTTTCCAGTGTAGTTATGATAGCATCCACCACATCACTACATAAAGTAGTAAGAGGTTCTCGTTTGTTTATTGCGTAAGTGAGTTTATGTTTAACGTGCCAGCCCGACCAAAGAAAGATGTAAGTGCTATCCAACTATTTAGGAAAAACCTTCTTCTTTTTTCAGTTGTTCCAAGCCAATATTGGCCACTATTGAAGAACACAAAGTCGGGGTTATCTGGCAACCGACCAATCACAGTGCACGGAAACATAATTAACGTCCCCGGTGGAGTGGCACTGGCAGGAGAAAGCCAGTACATGGATGGGGGAGACTTTCATGGCAAATGCATAAGCGATCCGGATAAATGTGCCAAAGGACTTTCTGTTGCCATACAGGTAATTCACTACAAAAGCTACGAGCTTTGCACCCTTGTAACAGTTAATTACTAGAACTATAAACCGTTAACTCTATCAAGCCCCCCGGGGGTTTGACCAGCAGCTCCTTTCAGGGGGGCTAATCGGATACGTGATGATACAAATATGTAAGAAACACATTTTTTGCAGTATATCGATGTTTGTCGTTAAGTCTTTGATGTTAGACAATTACTAATAGGCCTGATGAAGCTTAAATAGATCCCATCTTTGAATAGTCTTGGATCATTAGAATGTTGAAGGGGTCTTTATTGGAAGGAGGAATGAATAGAGAGGAAGTAGATAGAGAATTTATGATAACAAAAATGTTTTACCTCAAGGTATTTTTGTAACATTATTTATAGCAGTATTAACTAGAATTATAAACCGTTAACTCTACTAAGTTCACGTAGGGATTTTAAATCCAGCTCGTTTCAGAGGAGGACTACTTATTAGAGAGAGGTCTTTATAGAGAGGGGGCTAAATGGAGAATTTATGATAAGGAAAATGTTTTACCTCAAGGTATTTTTCGAAGACGAAGTGCGAAAATATGACGAGCCTCACAGCGTGCTGGACACATCCGGAGGATCGAAGGGATTCACCATTTACATCCAGAAGAACAAAATGCACTACAAAGTCATAACAAGCGAAAAGGTCTGGGAACTATCCACAGACATTACAACCAATCGGTGGGAAGAGATTATTATGACGTGGCACAACTACAAGGGAATCACTGTTTTCATAAACGGAGCATTCAAAGATTCGGCAGAAAAAGGCAAGAATACGGGAATCCTCAGAGAGGATGCCACTCCAAGGTTTCTGATTGGACGGAGAGCTACTGATTTGAAGCCATTCACACATACTAGGTGAGCCTATGATGGAAAATTGATTCCTAGAAATTTTCACAGCCCTAAGTATAATATTGTAAAAACCTGCATATAAGAACCTTGATTGTGCCACTAAGTCTGCATAGGTTATTATTGAAATGGAACTTACTCCTTTGCTTCTCGTACAGATTCGTGTCTTTAAATTGCAAAAACATTGAAAAAGCTGTTTGGAAACCATTCAGAAACTCTTCCACCTCCTCTGATGTGATCCTTCATTTTCACAGCCCTAAGTCTGATGTTGTAAAAGCACTTTTCACTAAACATTGTACTAGATAGCTCTTGGATGTTTTAGCCAGGTCTATTACAAACTGATCGATGAATGATTTTGGAGGACTTCTGGGTCTCCTGGTCCAATTTGAAGGCATCCAAAGCAGGAAGCGAAGTGAGCTTCCAGCAAAACGGACCCTTCTTTGTTCTGTTCCATAAGTTATCTCCTGGAACTAATAGCGGAATCTTTTTCAGGATGGCCATTGCGTCTGTAGCAGTATTCTCAAAACAACTTTCAATCGAAGATGTTACGTATGCATTTACGTATGATGATACAGGTAGGTTTATGAACTGTTGGTGAGTGAGATCATACCCCCGATTAGTTAACCCATTGAGAGGTCTCCTCCTTTAAGAAGTTCCCTATCGTGCAATATTCCATCTCTTTAAGTTGAATTCATAATATTTCATTTGCCAGTATTTTTGTTGTGTTGTGACTTTTTTTCCCATCTTTTGTGTATGTAATTTAGAAAATTTGTAGTGAAACTCAAAAATGAAAACAGGGACCTAATGTCTGGAACATACTGTACCCCATGGCTTACCCTCTGATGTGACCCATCAGTTCAGAGGTAGCCAAGAATATAATCAGTATCATTTATAATTAGTATCATTTTTAGTATTGAAGTTGAAAAATCATTAAATATTTCATTAAATGTGCGCCTCTAGAAATCACACTCCTTAAACTGGATATTTAGAAATGGTTCCTCTTCATAGATTACTGCATACTTTTCTCACAAATAGCTAGAAAAGCCAAATACTAAAGTGAAACGTATGATGCCAATGAAAACAGTCTTCGCTGTAGATTTCAGAAAATTCTGAGTCGTCATGTAAAAGTTGACCAATGGTAGAGTCTTAGTGTTTTTAACGTCTATTTCTTAATGACTTTACCTCCCTTGAATGACCACCTTCTCAGATAAGGCCTCCCCTCGTTGGCTGGCATTTGAATGAGCATCAAGTCATCCTTCCACCTTACTTGACACCCTCCAAATTAATTTAAGATATCCCTCCACTTTACTTGTGATATTCCTCCACATTACTGCAAAAGTCACACCACATAACTGAACAACCTCCACATTACTGAATATCCTCCACATTACAGCAAAAGTCACTCCACATTGCTGAACAACCTCCACATTACTTAACAACCTCCACAATACTGAACAACCTCCACAGTACTGAACATCCTCCACAGTACTGAACACCCTCCACATTACTGAATATCCTCCACATTACAGCAAAAGTCATTCCACAATACTGAACAACCTCCACAATACTGAAAAAGCTCCACAGTACTGAACATCCTCCACAGTACTGAACACCCTCCACATTACTGAATATCCTCCACATTACAGCAAAAGTCACTCCACATAACTGAACAACCTCCACATTACTGAACACCTTCCACATTACTGGACACCTTCCACATTACTGAACACCTTCCACATTACTGAACACCTTCCACAATACTGAACAACCTCCACAGTACTGAACATCCTCCACAGTACTGAACACCCTCCACATTACTGAATATCCTCCACATTACAGCAAAAGTCACTCCACAATACTGAACAACCTCCACAATACTGAACAAGCTCCACAGTACTGAACATCCTCCACAGTACTGAACACCCTCCACATTACTGAATATCCTCCACATTACAGCAAAAGTCACTCCACATAACTGAACAACCTCCACATCACTGAACATCCTCCACAGTACTGAACACCCTCCACATTACTGAATTTCCTCCACATTACAGCAAAAGTCACTCCACATAACTGAACAACCTCCACATCACTGAACACCTTCCACATTACTGGACACCTTCCACATTACTGAACACCTTCCACATTACTGAACACCTTCCACATTACTGAACACCTTCCACATTACTGAACACCTTCCACATTACTGAACACCTTCCACATTACTGAACACCTTCCACATTACTGAACACCTTCCACATTACTGAACACCTTCCACATTACTGGACACCTTCCACATTACTGAACACCTTACACATTACTGAACACCTTCCACATTACTGAACACCTTCCACATTACTGGACACCTTCCACATTACTGAACACCTTCCACATTACTGGACACCTTCCACATTACTGAACACCTTCCACATTACTGAACACCTTCCACATTACTGAACACCTTCCACATTACTGAACACCTTCCACATTACTGGACACCTTCCACATTACTGAACACCTTCCACATTACTGAACACCTTCCACATTACTGAACACCTTCCACATTACTGAACACCTTCCACATTACTGAACACCTTCCACATTACTGAACACCTTCCATATTCTGCAAAAGCCCCTCAATATTGCTGCAATAAAATCCTTATACTAAAATAACTTGTAAAACATTTGTATATTCAATCAAGATAATTTTCCAAATCCTAATTCTTCTCAAGTTTTTACAATTCCTTCTCTAGTTGTTGCAAACTACCGTTGGTTGATGCCACATCTTGTTGACAAGACGATACCAAGTGCGTCTGATATAATCGTGCAGAAAGACGTCGGAGATATGGACGGTGGTCTCTCTATTGACGGAAGCAAAGGCTGGCTGGAAATCAAGAAATTTGACGCTTGCCTCAAGGATCCCAGTGAATGCCATCATGGATTTGCTGTTAGCTTCAAACTCAAACTCGATCAGGTATGAAGACGTCTATTCTCGAAGGAAGTCTCGTATAAGTTTTCTCAATTTAAGTTTTGCCAATCAGTTTCAAAGAATATGGTGAGGATTGTAGGTTCTTTTAGTGTTTACTGGATGCATGTTGTGTTGTGAATGTAGATTTCCAAAGTAATAAACAAAGAACCAAACGAATATCACATTCTTCCATTCTTTTCAGGGAGTGAGGGAGTACAAGAAAGCCAAGTATATAATAGACTCTGGTGGACACGAAGATGGAATGAAAGGAGTGTCAGTTTACGTCATGAACGACAATCTCTACTTCCAAGTCATCATGAGTCCTGAAGAGGATATTATGATCTGGACTGTTCGCACACCTATCTATACAGTAAGGTAAGATGGAAGACCACTTTCCATTAATGCCTACCATCTTGGATTCATGCAATTTTTTCCCTATCGCAAAGGAATCTGGGAAATATCATCCCAGGATCCTTCGCGAATTCTATGACATGCATTAAAGGATGCTCAGGGCTAAGGGAGCAGAATTTCATTGATCCAGAATCCAGAAAAGAACGATATAGCCTTTATAGTTTGATTTTTAGAAAGACACGATGGCTTAAGACTCTGACAAAACAGCCTGATTAGAAATAGATCTACACAGCCAACTAAGATGATTGTTTCGATTTTACACCGGGTGTCAGAAAGATAAAAGAACTCCTGTTTGTTTAACAATGATGACAATGAAGGTCAATTAAAAATCTTCAATGTAATATACCGTAAATTCTCTATTTAGCCTCCTTCCCCACCTACACTATACAGTCAGGTAAGATGATTATTTCGAAGTTATACCGGGTATCACGGATAAAAGTACTCCTATTTTTTAAAATAACATATTGTTTTTTTAATGAGTAACATGTCCATAAGCATCGCGCACTAGAGTGGTGGTATTTTTCTAAAAAAAGACATCAAATAAAGGCTATGACTCTATTTGATTGCTTTGCTATTTTCCTCTTGTCGTGAATGCAAATAAACGGATCTTTGAGGGAGGGGTGGGTAGATGTCTGTTATATTTATCAACATTTAAAGCAACAGCCAGGGTCAGTTGCTTATTGAAATGGTGTATAACGAAGAAGGGCAATTTAAGATCTTCAAATGATATAAAATGGATCCTTATGAATCTAGATATGAATATCTGGTCATAAAATCAGCTGGTAGAACTAAAGAAGTTCTCCTTTAAAGTTTCATCTTCAGAAAAACTCAAAGGAGACCATTTGAGAAACTGCAACAACGCTGATGCATTCAAATCTTTTTACAATTAGTTTAAGATCCTTCGAAGGTGGTAGAAGTCCTTGCCATTTTAGATCAATGAACCAATAGAATCATTCCATTTTCCTCCAATTAGGTGGCAGAGAATCGTCATGACATGGAGGCTGGACAAAGGCCTATGGGTGTACATCGATGGTGCATTCCGAGGTTTGACCAAAACTCCCAAAACATTGCCAACCACATTCAAAAGAGAGCCAGAGTTGCTCGTAATTGGCCGTAAGACAGTTGGCCCTGACTTCGACGGGGCAGAATTCGGAATTGGCTCGTTTTCGATTTTCAGTAGATTCTTGTTTAGACAAGAAACAGAACATGTGTTTGCAGTGAAAGGTTAGTAAAATACTATAATCCAAAATCAATCAATCTTTTAAGGCTTCTTTTGATACCATCCACTACTCATCCACATGATAAAAAATTGTCAAACAAAACATTATCGAAAATCTGTTAATGAACAGGCACATTTGTTCTAAAAGTTTTTATCAGACCTTTGAATTCTTTGATATTTTAAGTCTTTTGAATTGAATCTGGTAATAAATTCTAGATTTTTGGCACTTGGAAACTCTTTAATATGATGCCATTTGTTGTTATAATCTTAGGAATTGCAAGTGGATTTTTGATTCGAAGATCATAACCTGTTCTTTAAAGGATTTTCCTGCAAACAAACTAGGCTACGATTGTTAAGTGCCCTATCATTATAATTAACTATGGATCATTGTTAGAATAGTTTACTGATGAAAATGGGATCAAAACGTTTAAAAATCATGGTTCTTTTTTAATTAGTATCTTAGAATTATATAGATTTAGGAAATAGGGCTTTCGTATCATTATAAATAACCATATTTTTTCAGACAACCCTTTCCCTGGTCTCATTCGAGAAGTCTGGCAAAACACTCCTGGCTCAACCATGGCTCAACTGAAGTCGAACCCCGACTATCCAAACAACCCTTCCAGCATTGAAGTTATCGAAAACTTTGATGCACCGTTTGATATTGAAAAGGACTACGGCTCCAAGCTCAAGGGTTATTTCGTTGCTCCAGAGACAGGCAATTACACGTTTTACATGTCGTGCAGCAAATCTTGTGAGCTTTACTTCAGTGGTGAAGAGGACACGAAGAATAAGTCGAAACTGATCGAGCTGGATAAATCAACATGGCATAACCAGTGGAACAAGTTAGTATGGGTTTTCATTGGTATAAGACTTCTAGAAAAATTGTACGTCAAAAAGAGAACGAGAGAAAACCAAACGAATTATTTTACCCAGATTATTATACCAATCATTCACCTCTTTTCTGATTGGCCTTTTTCGATCAACATCTGGATGTAAACATTAATTAGTTTTTTGTTTTATTCTCTTTATGACGTACTTTGTTGAATGTCAGACGCAAAGCTTCAGTAGTTATTATGTTTTGCAATGTTTCTGATTTTCCTCAAGTTCTGTACCGATCAAAGACTGTTCTGATATATGATCTCCTTAAATCTTTTTCTTGTGATTTCTAGGTATAAGAATCAATCTTCTCCCGAAATGTTCATGATAGCTGGGAAGTATTACTACCTGGAGGCTGTACAGAAAGGAGAGGAAAGCAGTGATTCTCTGTCTGTTGGTGTGCGCATGCCCAGTGGCAGATACCAAAGGCCCATCAATAAGGAAAATCTGCAATGGAGACTCCAAGGTAAGAAAATCACAATTTTGATAAACCTCTTTCGCATACATTGCAGGTAAGTGTCAGCCTCGATATGATGTATAGTAAAAACATCAAAGCTCTAAAGCAAGCAATTCAAGATCAATGCATGGCTTTGGGATTTAGTTGCAGTCTTTGGATGGTACAAAACTTTGAAATAGCCAGAAATACCGGAAACAGCAAGAACAACCATCTTGCGCCTCTTAAACTTAAAGATCTCTAAAACATGACTTGCTATAGGTCATCATTTGACAACCCAGAGTGTGCTAAAGCCTACAGTGAGAATTGTTTTCATATAATTGGCAGAGCAAGATCTACATTTTTCACTTAGGTATTTTGGAATCAGTCTACATAAAAACTAGGGATACCCTATTGTGTAGACAGAAGGAGTTCGTTTTCGCCTTAGGACTCTTGAAGTAATCTTATTGGTCAGCTCACTGTATCGTAGGTGTTGATTGGTTTTCCCACACCATACCAATCATTCACCTCTTTTCTGATTGGCCTGTTTCTATCCACATCTAGGTATATAAATCAGTTAGGTGTCTGTTTCGTTCTCTTTCTGACGTATTACTCTGTTGCGTGTCAGATGAAAAGCTTAAGTAATCCATGTGTTCGCTTCGCTATGTTTCCGGTATTTCTGGCAATTTAGCTGCACTGCACATCATTTCGAGGCTAACGCTGTTCAAAGATGCATTTGAATAGACTTTATATGAATGTAAAATATATTGATTTCGTTATTTGTTATAGATGCATGTTGTTTGAATTTTGTTGTTGTTGGTTGTTTGAAAGATTGCAAGATGAAATATTTGTTTATTACTGAGTCGTAATATTTGTATTGAATTGAATTAATGTCAGAAATATCTTGCTCGATAGGGAATCACTACTCTCACCTCGAATTGAATAGGATTGTGAATTGTAGGTGTGAAGTGATTTGTCCTGTATTTTTCGTTTTTATCATTCGACTATTTCTATTCGTTTTCAGGAAATCCTTTTGCTGGTATCATCAGAGAGGTCTGGTTCGAGGTTCCGGGATATCAAGTGTCCGACCTGACATCTGATCCAAACTTCCCTAACAATCCCTCGAGCACTGAGGTCATTGATAAGTTCGATGCTCCGTATAATATTGGTGATAATTACGGGTCCAGGCTGTCTGGATATTTCCGAGCTCCTGAAACCGGTGACTACAGGTAATTAAACATTTATTCCTAAAGCTGATACTCGGGTATTTGAAGGCACTCACGGATAGGTCATGTGATCATGTGATTATAATTGAATTCAACTTGAAAATTCTCCGCGATCACGCATATCGCATATCTAATATGGAGATCGTTTGGCCTGAATCTCTACTCGTCAGAAAATATCGTTTGTTTGTTACTTCCTCAAGATTTCTTAAAAACTTCAGGAAAATTGGAAATTCTTGACTTTCTTTCCCTTTCATACAAGCAAGAATGTTTTGAGACAAGTCTGTAATTTGAAGGCACTCACGGTTGGGTCATGTGATTATGTTATTATAATTCAATTCAATTCAACCAGCCTTGAAAATTCTTCGCGAGCACGCATATCGCATACCTTATATGGGGCTGTTTGGGCCTAAAACTTTACTCTTCAGAAAATATCGTTTGTTTGTTACTTCCTCAAGATTTCTTAAAAATGTAAAGAAAATTGGAAAATTCGATTTGCTTTCCCTTTCACATAAGCGAGAATATTCTGAAACCAGTCTTATACACAGAGACTCAACGTCTCGTGTCTGTCCGTAGGAAGTTGTTCAAAATGTTTAATTGAACTGAATTACCTCACAAAATTCATAAATGAAGTTGCCATTGCAACACTAGCCTATGGGGATCTTCAGAGTAGTAGCAACAAAGTAACAAATAACTTTACATGATTAACGGCTTTTTAAAACACTTATACAAGAAATTTTGATGACTAATCCTTCTTCAAAAGCTCCTTGCTGATATTTTCACCATCACTCAACCCCTAAGTCATAGATGATTTTATTCAAGACTGTTTCTATGAGCTGTCTGACAAAAGTTATTGCGATTTTAGTTTTGGCCTAGCCCTCATCGTTTTGTAGCTGAGCCACCATCTTGAATCTGCATATGCAATACTTACGATAGGCTTGTGTACAGCGAGAAACGTCTTCCTTGAATAGAAATCACAGACTTTTGGACTCGTGGCAATACAATTTGATTTGTTTTCTTCAGGTTCTACTTGGCGAGTGACAGCACAGGCGAGCTGTGGCTCAGTTCAGATGAAAGTGAAAGTAACTTGGTGAAGGTGGTCACTCTAAGTGGATGGACCGATCATAACCAATGGCTCAAGTGAGTTATTTATTTTCAATTAGTCTCTGGTCCAGTGTAAATGTTTGTAATTGAATTACAATAAATCAAATCTCTTTTTTCACTCTTGATTCATCTTTGTAAGCATGCAGTGTGTTTGTTTTTATTTCTTTCTCTTATGCTGCTGTTTTTCATTAAATTGATGGGCCCTCCAATTTCTCCTTCGTAGTCGCTCCTATTGCCTTCCCTCCGTTGACCTATTGAAAACAAACTTCAAGGCTCTGTTGTGCAAGGGGCAAATCACACCCTAAAAATCTCGTAAACTTTCCCAGTAAATTCTATTGTCTTAACAAAAGTCCCTGGAAACAATCACCGGAAATGATTTTGCTCTTGAAAAAATCTTGTATGCTTTGAAAGAGATTGAAATGCCCCTTACTGCTTCTGATCTTAACTTTCTTTTCTAGAGAACAGCTCGAGTGTTGCTTAGTTCTAAATTGTTGATAACTGCATTCAAAACGTCATCATATTACTTATTTCTAATTTTTTCTATTCTTCGACAAATTTCGCTTGTTTATTGATAGATTCCCAGAGCAGAGGTCGGACAAGGTCTTCTTGGTGGCAGGAAAGTATTATTACATCAGAGCTTACCAAAAAGCTGATAAGCTGGGTGACTGTGCTTCGGTTGCTGTTGAGTTGCCAAGTGGACATTTTGAAGGGCCTATCAAAAAGAAACATCTTAGCTGGAAACTGCCAGGTAGGTGATGGTACATGAATTGTCTCACTTTTACATGACCTAAAGTCGAAATGTACCTAATGGATCCCATATTCTGTCTACCCAAGGATCCCATATTGTGTAGATAGAAAGAGTTTCACTGGACTCCTGGTGATGATTGGTTGTTTCATACCATACCAATCATTCACCTCCTTTCTGATTGGTCAATTTTGATCCACATCTGGGTCTCATACATTTTCATGTCTTTCTGATAGTTAAAAGCTGGCCCGGGCCACATTAAAAATATGATCTATTTAATTTGATTCAACGCGTGCAGCTTAGGCATTTTCTATATCCTGTTTATAGCGACGTACAAGATATAGTCCTAAAGTCCTGAAGAAGCCCTGTATGCCAGCGGAAAATATCGACAGCATAAATTTAGTTCTTTGTTTTTCTATGTGTCGCCTGATACTTGAAACAATTATCATTCGACCCATAAATAGTGCGCACACCTCTAGCCTTCCCCCAATAAGTCGCAAAAATGATAGATTTAGGGTTAAATGCACTTCTAGAAGAAAAGCGGGAATTCGTTCAAAACTATGGTCGGGAATCGGGAATTGGGCTAAAAACGTGGCGGGAATTCGGGAATCAGGGGGCCTATTGGGTACCCTCTTCTGACGTACTTTTCTTATAAGTGACAGACGCAAAGCTTTAGTAGTCATTATGTTTTAATATGTTTCTGATTTTCCTCCCATTCCTCAAACGTACCAAAGTATCTTGAAGCTTCAATTTGAGTTTTGCATCTTCCAGCATTTATATTGGATCCATTAAAATGAAGAAGGACCAGCAATCCAAAGGTCAAAAGTTGAATAAAACAGGATTACAATATTTCGTTTCAAGTTCACTTTGAATTTAAGACCCATTGACCATTAATCGAATATCATGAATCGCAAGAGTTGCTTTGTTTTTATGTTTACGCTCATTTGAACGTTGTGGATCTGAATCAACACAAGAAAAGTATCAACATTGTGTCACGTTTTAGCAAGAAAGGAAGTGATGCTTATGCATGCTTATTAAACTACAATCGGAGAAAAACATGGTATTGATCCAGATAATGGAAATGCTAGTGGATCAGAATATAACTCATTCTTTATACACATATTGTTCTTCTTTTCTTTCACAGGCGGAAAAGTTGGACCAGGACCAAATGATCTAAGTGAAGGTAATTTGATATTTTTGTTCAACACATTTTCTAGGGTTTAAAAGTTACTTCTAAATTCGTTTCTTTACGAATTGCTGCAAAATCGTTGTAAGTCGTTTCTATGATGATTTTTGGAAGTTCTTATGTAAGGACTTGCTAGGTTCTGCCATTTGTTAGGATTATAAAGTACTTATTTCCTTTTCGAACTATATCTGCAGAAATATTCCACAACTTAGCATACAAATTTATAAAATTTTGTCCTTTCCAGCTTCACCAAAACCTGTTGGCCTATTTCCATTCAATGAGGAATCACTTCGTCAGATAATATCTGGTGAAAATGGTCTTATCATTCACAACATTGAGCTGACCACTGGACCAGATGGTAAGTTTTTGGTGCTATTTGCATTATCTCTTCCCCTCCCCTTGTTACAGCATGGGGTTCAGTAGCATTTAAAAAGGTTTAAGGGGGCTCAGAAGGGTAAGGAGGCTCAGAAGGGTAAGGAGGGTAAGGGGGCTCAGAAGGGTAAGGAGGCTTCAGGAGAGTATTTCACTCACTGAGGAATCAATCAGACAGTAAATTGACCACTGGGCCAGATGGTAAGTTCTTCAGTTCGCAAATATACAATAGAAATATTCAATTATGGAGTGATTTTGCGGGGTGAATGACCAAGTGGCTTAGGTTGCTTACTTTGTGCAGCTGCAGTTGAGCATGGTCGTGTGAGATCAACATCTGAATGGGTTGACCTTCGATGTGTTGACTAAACAATTCACTTTAACGTCCTCTTGTTAAACATTTGTTTATTTCTGGCTAAACCGATAGAAATTCTACTTGATAAGCGAAAATTCAAATATTTGTCAAAAAATGTTTGATCGTCTTGACGGGGATTTACGTCCACAGGCCAGATTGCTAAAATGATATTTACAAGTTCTGCATTTGAAATGACAATGTGAATATCTCTTAAGCTAGTTTCAAATGCATGAAAAGGGAAAACTCTATTGACGCATTTTGGATTATTTTTTCATTTCGCAACTGTGATTTTTGACTTATGCGACAGAAAAGTGCACTTCTGCTGAACACGGGAACGCCTGGTAATAGAGGTTAAGCAGTGATGTAATACAGGTGGCAGGAATCGAACTGACGACGCTTTCAAATTCCTAAGTAATTGTGCTACACATTACAAAAAGTAAGGCTGGGAAGGAGTTGGGTTCAACATAATTACTAAGGCACTTGGTTTCTGGCTAAGGGGTTTGAGTTCGATTTCTACCACCTGCATTATCTATTGATGCAGTGACTAAAAAAAGGAAACCTAGCCTTGCTGTCGAAATTGCCTTCCTAGCAGCTTGAAACCGATATCTATTATAATTGGTCAATTGCATCGGTTTGTTGATCTTTTGCAGATTCAGTTTGAGTTTCAGATAAATTGAGCCTACTCAATGTCCTCCCAAACGGGTGGGTCTGTATTCGTACTTCTGGGAGGTATTTATATCATTTATTGCTTGGTTTCAAAACTCTAAATCAACAGATGGTATATTCTACCAACTGGCAATGACACAAACTTGATTCTAAATTTTAGAAGAGTAATATATTAATGGTTAGAACGTGTGGAAATAGAGGATTGCATTGGCCTGATGATCATTTGGAGATTCAGTTTCAGATTAGCTTCTATGTCTCCTTGCTTCCTTGCAGGTGTGAAAGACAGTGCCTTTGAGTTCAAAGGAAAACAAGACTCCTTCCTTGAAATACCAAACGACGGAAAGTTAGACACGAAGAACTCGATTTCAATCCTCGCCAACATATACCCAACTGGGGAAGACGGGCCTATTGTCAACTTCAAGAAGAATGGCTGGGGTGTGCACATCTGGCAGTTTGATAAATCCATGCTCTTCGTCAGATTTGTATCTCGAGATGACAGCATGACGACTCAACCGTTGGCTACGAGAGTTTTACAAGTAAGCAGGCACATAGAGCATTTTTATTGTCCTCTTTAGGCCCTACATTTGACTGAATTTCGCATTTTCTACCTGGTTAGGGTTGGGATTAGGGCTGGGCTTGGCTGGGCTGTGGCTACGGCTAGGTTTGGGGCTAGGGTGGGCGTTCGGGCTAAGGTTGGGGTCGGGGAAGGCCTCTTGAACATAATTATTGTTATATTACAGTATTGCGTATGTTTATTCTGGATAGTACCATGCTCTATACTATGGTCAGCAAAGTTAGGAGAACATTACGTCGCACTGTCGCTGACAGGAGGGAGATTGAAAAATGAGAGAATTTGGGAAAGAATCCCAACATATTCCAATTAAATGGAATGAAAGTGCCGTTAAAAAATTTGAAATTGTTAAAATTCTTGTTTTAATAAAGATTTATAATGCTGATTTGGGCTTACTGGTTAAAAAATCTCTGTCTCTGTATGCAAATTACAACCTAACCTTCCAGGTAAATGACCAACCCAAGTGAGGAAGAACATTTTTTACTGGAAATGTTAACCCAGAGGAAGGTTGAAGATTTTTCTGTACCCTGATGGTCAGATCAGAATATACCGAGTCATTCTTGATTATTAATTGGGCTAGGATTGGGGTTAGGGTTAATGTTAGGGTAAGAGTTAAGGTTATTCTAGTTCTTGCCTTCCCACTCCGGAGTCCGATTGGTAGCCATGCAAAAAATCAAACTATGAATCCCCCAGAAGTCTCAGAACCATTTCACAACAAAAGTATTTGGTAAGATCCAAAATATGTTGTTTTCGGTAGAAATTAGTAGAAAAAAGAGGCAGAAAACACAACCTGAAAACAGCACACTAAGGCCTTTCGGACTTATGTCCTCTTCAGAGTGTGACTTATGATTTTACGTTTTCATAGAATGTGACTAATGAAGTTTTCTGTAGCTCAAATTGTTTTGAAAAACTGTTATTTCAATAAAGAAAGCTCAAAAAAAGTATTATTTTTGAAAGACATGCCCTAAATCTGAGTAACGTCAATTTGTGAATCATCTAATGTTTTGAAATGATCCACATGATATTTCTCCTAGTTGAACCAATGGAATCAAGTTGGTGCCTCGTACGACAATAACACAGGAGTGTCCCAATTATGGCACGATGGAAAGATGGTAAAGAGTCGAAACATCGGACAAATCGAGCTCTCCACTCAATACCCAATTCGAGTTGGTGCCAGGGAGAATGACGACCGCTTCTTCAAGGGGAAAATAGCTTGTATTCAGATTTATGGCAAGGCTCTCACAGAGCAGCAGATTGGAGATCTCAGGAGATGCCCCAAGAAAGGTAAGATAAAATCGGCTGTTTATATGGACAAAATCATTCCCTGGCCTTCCAATACTTTTATCCACAACATATATATTGATGGCATTGTTATTTATACGATTTCTATAAAGCATTCGAATTCGATGTCAAAGTTGAATTCATCCTCATGTCTTGATGTCATTTATTTCTGTTTTAGATGGACAGGGAACTGACAGCCTTTTGGCTCTAACTCAGTCTGGCTCTGGCTCTGAGTTCAACTCAGAAGGTTTGTAAAGAAGTGTTTTCTCCTAGTGATATTCTAGATTAGTATTTTCATTCTCAAGCTATGAAACTTCTTAGTTCTCTGGTAAATAAGGACAAAAATGAAAGACAAAATGTATGTATTATAAATAGTCTCATCGAATGATATAGATTAACTGTGGAAGATGTTCAATAAAGACAAAAGACATTGACAGTGCTGAATGGTATCTCTCCACAGTACTGAGCACCTTCCACTATTCTGAACACCTTCCACAGTACTAAAAACCTTCCACAGTACTGAACACCTTCCGCAGTACTGAACACCTTCCACAGTACTGAACACCTTCCACAGTACTGAACATCCTCCACAGTACTGAAGTCCCTCTACAGTACAACACAGACAACCAAACGACATTAAGTTGATCATGTCCACTTTATTTCATTTGCAGACTCCTTCTCGATGGAGAACCGGGTTGGAGAGGATACAGAAGAAGAGCTTGCAGGTTTGAATTCTGACTCTTCAATTTTTTCCGGACCGTGAATCACCCAAGAACGGTATTCTTATGATCTGTTCTTTAGGCAAACTCTCACCTGAAACCCTAAACCCTGATTATAAACCCCTATCCTATACCTTATCTTAACCCTGCCCCTATAAACTGGTCTCTCACCTAACTGTGAAACCCCAAAACTGATGTCCTAAACCCCTGTTGTAATTCTCCATAATTCAGGCGTTTAGCAAAACTGTTAAAGCTTCCTTGGATTAATAGTATCTATCACTGGCCTTAGGAAATTATCAGCATAATACAAATCTACTATCACAACTACAACAATTTCAAGTATTGAATAACGTAATATCATCAGCACCAATGAACTTATGAGCAACAACAACAACAACAGCAATAAAAACAACAACAACAACAGCAACAACGAACCTATCAGTTATAAATACAACATCAAGACCGACTACAGTATGTCTGCTACATCAATTATCGAATATGATACAAGGGTGACAACTCAAAACAACAACACAGATACACGGATATGTCAAAACCGGCAACAACAAGAACAGTATCAACAACTATGGAGAATAGTAATATTGCCACATCAGCAAAACTTACGATAGAACAGCATAATCAGGACACTGACTATTGACTGATTTCATTTGCAACTTTAAGCTATTCACCATTCGTATTTGAAGCTAGGCTTGGTCAAAGTTTAGATAAATGGCAACAACAACAACAATATCAACAGCCAATCCGAATTCTAATAGCATCCGATGATAAATACTTTCAATCAAAACAGCACAGAGTTGGCACAACTCAGTAATTTGCCTAGCAACTTTAGTTATTCGCAATCTGCAACTGAAACCAAGCTTTGCCAACATTTTGTTGCATGGCTTCCAAACTTTTCACAAAACAAATCATTCAACTGAACTATACTTCGAAAGGGACGTGATAGTGGGGTCCCATGCCTGAATGCTGCAAGCAAAGTAGGCATGAATTAGCTTCATTGCGAGAGAAAAACCTGCTACGAATAAAGAAACAACCACAAAAACGTTATTAATTCAATACTGACATCTAGCTTGGTCGTGTTAGGTAAACACCTAGATACTTTCCATCAGAACTGTTAACTAAACAACTCGCTCAACCGCTCTTCGGAAGTTACGCAATACTAAGGGTCCCATATCCCGAAGTTGCATACAAAGTAGGCCTAAATCTTCTCAATAGCTTTGGACTACAGCCTACTAAAGACCCGACAATACCAACAGCATCACTAACGACGGAGACACTGAGACACAACACATTTGAAATGTTGATTCTGATATTTTTGTATCGTTTTCGATGCAGGTGTGGCTGACAAAATGGCAGGTATGTAAATGCTCCTAAACAATTGATGCTCCGACTATGCTCTCTGTTTCAGTTCTATTTTGAAATCATACAAACAGCATATGAGTCTCATTTTTGTACTGGAAACTGCGGAATAACTGGTAATGTTTCCTGCTAATTCATTCAACATCCTAATATGGAAAGAGCCACTGCAGAAATTCTCATTTTTCTACTAAGCTCACTGCTAAATGTGAGTATGTAAGTGAAGTCAAATTGATAAAAACATCAATGAAAATGTTACAGAGTGAAGATTCTCTTGGGCAACCGTTTCCTGGAGCCATCTTGACTTTATCTAAGAGAAGTGAAATAAGATGCATCACTACTATACAACGGACATCGCCAAACAGCGGACGCCTGAATAACGGACAGCGAATGGCAATGCTGTTTGAACTGCAGTATCCTCCAGTGTTCTCTTTTAAATGATACAGACAGCTAATGAACCTAATTTCTGCACTGGAAGCTGCTGTGATACCTGGCTATGTTTGCTGCTAATTCAACATACAAGAAAGACTTTTTTTAGAAATACTCTTGTTTCTACAAATAACATCATACTGATCGAAGATTATCTTCTGAAACCATCAAAACTGCCAAATGTGAGTATGAAAGTTAATTCCGATCGCTAAAAGCCTGAACATACTAAAAAACGAAGATTCTCTGCAAGAACTTTGAGAGCTCAAATAAGATTCATCACTAGGTGATCTGCATGAAGACCTGTATTGAAGCTTTGCGCTCAGCAGTCTTACATTTGAAAACGACTACCCTCTGAACAACCTCTTTAAAGTATGACGGCTTCAAGAATATCTTCCATTAAACAGTTGGTTTAAAGATGCTCTTTAATGAACCTATCCTTGAATTCGGCCTATTCAAAAGCGTCCAAAAGAACAAATTGCAGCTCCAATAAAATCTCAATCACTGGACACCTCTTTATTACGGATACCTCTCCACGCGTCTGTTTTCAACCCTTGTACAGTGGACACTTCTATACAACGGCCATGTCTAAACAGGGACGCTTCATCGCGAATGTCGAAGCGAATATTGTTGTTGTTAGAGCTGTTGTGTCCTTGTTACTTCCCAACCAAGCACGCAGCAACGATATCTGATAACTCCGTGTGAGAGAGATCAAATTAAGATGGTGGCTGGAGCGTAGTGACTCGACTCCAAGATGATCTTGAAAAGTAAAAGTCTACGGTACCGCTAAAATGGATGGATGATAGTGCTTTTACTTTAGTGCCTGATGTTAGATATTCGTTTGATTAAAAGCTTTATTTCATTTTTCTTAATAACAATCAAATAAAGAAGCATACAACTATAGTGTACCAGTCATGGTAGAAGTAGACGTGAGGTCATGCCGTGAAAGCCCTTGCAACTCAAATTTACAGCATTTGGAGAAAGGGAAAGAAATACGATTCGAAGCTTTAGTCTCGCAACAGGTATCAGGACCATAGTATAAGGAATTCTAGAGAATGCCAATGAAGTGAGGATCAGCTACCCATTTTGTCTAGCGGAATATTAGGAAGGGAAATAGCCTACCACAAAACAGCACAAACATAAAGCTAGTAATATATCTAACTGTGGAAACTAGCAATAGATCTAACCTTTCAAACAAGCGTCTATATCTAGTTGCGAGACAGAAGCTACCGAAAGTCCTCAAAAATAATTTTATGTCTTTGTTTGCATTTCAGCCAATCATTGTGACCCGAACCCGTGCAAGAATGCTGCGAAATGCGTGAATGACGAGCGAAAGGTTGATGGTTACAAGTGCTCATGTACTTCAGATTTCACAGGCAAACATTGCCAGGGTGAGTAATAAACTCTTACTTTGTAGCAGTGGTTTAGAGGTAGGGTACTCACCCCTTCGTCGGAAGGTCGTTGATTCAAACCCTGGCCGAGTCATACCAAAGACTTTAAAAATGTTACTCTCTCTGCTTAGCACTAAGCATAAAGAGATGGACTGAAGGTAAGTGACTCTCGGGCTAGGGACAGGAGTCGGGCCCACCCCTATCTGAAAAGATAGCTGCGAAGGAAAGAGGAGCCTTCGGGTCGCCTCCGACTGCGGTCGACTACTTACTTACTTGCTTACTTACTTTGTATCAGGATTTGGTCGGTGAGACCCACTTGAAAGCAGCTTCTATTTGGGTCTGTTTGCCTGTGTTACGGCTAATAGCAAAAGCAAAGGGTGACTAAAAGCATATACACTTTAGAACTTGCTACTAAAACGAGAGTCCGTCGTTGCCTTCTCTCTTTGACCTTGTGTATTTTCTTATCAACATACACTGATTGGAATGGTCTTGCTATTCAGTGCGCTTTTCGAGCTTTGTGCATGAACCTTTACCCTACCGAGATAGTAACTGAGTGTGCTTACCTATCAACTATCGATGCACTGCTTTAATTGGTTTAGCTATTAAGAGGGCCCTTTGTGCTTTGTGCATAAACCAATACCTTGCAAAGACAGTAAGTGTATTACCTATCAATCATCAATTCACTGCTACTATTAGTCAACCTATTCAGTGGACCCTTTGTTTTTTGCACATAATGCAATACCTTAAGAATTCAGGAAGTGTATTTACAACTATCAATGCACTGTTTTAATTAGTCTACCTACTCAATGAGCTACTCAATGTATCTTTTTGCCTATTACTTTCCAACTAGCAACAACACGATCCATTCTGTCTCAAGCAGACCTGTGGGAGCCATTCCAAATGGAATTCCGAGCCATGCTGTCTGCAAACTTGATCACTGAAATAGTTAAGCTAGGACACCTAAAACAGAGTTAAAGTGAAACTTTGATTAAACCGACGAATTCACCGAAAAGAAACCGAATAAGAACAATCCGAATAAGAAATTAGCCAGAACATGTGGCACATTTTTCAAAACTCGAAGTCTTCTTCCAACTCACACATTGATTAATGTTAACCATTCCTTGTTTATGTCATTCTTACAATATGGTATCACCGTTTGGGGTCAAACTTTTGATTCATATCTCGACCCTTTATCTAAACTTCAGAAGAAAGCTGTGAGAACCATCTCCCATGAGCATTTATGTCTCACACTCTTCCAATATTCAAAAGCCTCAAACTGTTTAGACTCCAGGATATCTTTGGAGTAAAATACTAAGTTCTGTATATGAATCACTCAAAAAGATAAACCATTCTTGCTTTCATGATTTCTTTACTTTAAATTCACGCATTCATCGACACTTTACAAGGCAATCTCATCATAGTCAGGTCTTCCTTACCCAGAAAAATAGTCACCAATATGTCTTGAAATCCATTCGCTACCTGGGGGCAAAAATGTGGAATGACATTCCAGGGGAAATAAGAAACTCTGTGTCTAAATATTCATTTAAAAGAAATCTTAGAAAATTCATTCTAGTTTCCTTTTAGTTCGACCAAGGAATAGTTTTGTTTTTATTCAAAAGTGAAATGATAATTTATCTATAGTAGGCTTAATATATAAAATTAAAATTAAAGTAGCCAGATTACGGCTAATTAAGGCCTACTCCTAAACTGGTGGTACAAAAAATGTAATTCTAATTTATTTTACAATATATCTGCATTTCAGTGCATTATGTTAAGTAATTATTATTATTTCGTTTAGTATCAAAGCCTGCTGCCGAAAACCCAATAATCAAGAGGATGAACATTCCAAAATACCCAAAAGCAATAACGAGTGAATCTTACAGCAAACCGGCTGACAAGGAGTCTTCTGTAAAATCAGGTGAATATCCACTTTTCTTTAGGCAACTGCATCGAGCTAAAATCAGCTTAATATCATCTATAATCTTTTTCGTATTTCTCTAGATTAAATAGAAAGCATGACAGTTCTATACGGCTGCGAGCCGGAGAAAGGTTTTTTGAAGAAGGTTTTCTAGAATTTATATGAGGAAAGTTCTCAGTTATAAGAATTGATTAAGGAAGATCTGAAATATTTGTAAAAAATATTTGGGACTGAAACTGTGGAAATAGATACCCCATAATCTATTCATAAATCACATAGCGTTTTATCTAATTCAGCATCGACTATCGAGTTTCATTTTACATGCTTGGTAGCAATCAGATGCAATATGAAATATATTGTAAGTGCTATTTATAGACGGGACGCGATGACCTTGTGTCTTTACCCTCTATGAGTAGCACCTCGTGTTGTAAAATTGTTGCCAGCTTAAGATTTAATATAAAAAAAATTTCATGGCACACAATTATTCCTAAACTAATTTTGATTAGAAGCGTATAACTGCTGCGACGAATTAATCAATTTATTGTTATGATATGCAATTTCTAATGTTCTGTTGTCCCAAAATAGATATACCCAAAAATAACTGTCTTCATACAACTTACTGTTTTCATCAATTGCATGAAACAGACTTCGTACATACATACATACATACATACATACATTAGATGCTGATTCAGTGGTAGGTAATCTAACGCACCTGTTAATACCTTGCAGCTGAAGACAGCAGAGAGGACATATTTTTGCTGTATCAAAAGCTCGGATGCTACAAAGACAACGCGCTTCGTCGTGATTTGCCGAATACTGTCAACCTTCGTGCGACCACTCAAGAAGAGTGTGCTCGAGCATGCGCAATGCAAGACAAAATGTATGCGTATTTCGGCCTGCAAAACGGCAAGAGTTGCTTCTGTGGGAAGTCATATGGGAAGTACGGAAAGGCTGACCAGAAGAGTTGTTCTAAGCGCTGTGCGGGCAATAATTTGGAGAACTGTGGAGGAGATAGCGCTAATCAAGTTTTCTTCTTTGGTTTGGGTAAGAATTCAGTTGTCTTCTTCCATGTATCACTCTTATCATGATATGATACACCAAATTGACTAACTGTTACCCCAAAGTGAGTAGTTGGGCGAATCTACGTTTACTATGCTGCAAGACATAATGCTTGCCGCATAAGACTTGGCTTTTAGTTTCAAGCAGGCTTGTAGGAGCATGCACTGCATCACATCATACATCAGTGTGAGGGCTTAGAGTGGTATTAAGTCACTTCTAGACATTTCCGCAAATTTTTCACGGTGTGGAATGTAAGGTTACAACTTAAAGAAGGATGATCAAGTGATAAAAGCACAGATTTGGCAATGAGAAAATTTTGAATTTTGATGCCTCTAGATTGCTGCAAATGCCCTAATTGGCGTTATTTTTATTATCATCCTCCTTTTTTATCATTCTTAACCACTAAAATGTATAGAACTGCGCAATATTTTCTTTAGAACTACTCAGCAAGGATTTAGAACTGCACATATTGTGTAGAACTGCACGTTAAAAAACCATGGCAGTTCATAGTTTCATTGCCACTCTAATTAGCTTGACGTAACAACGGAGCTGCTGTCTTTGATGTTGAAACTACTCCTTCTTCAATAGAAGGACGGCTGCAATTTAAGTGTGCAACTGATTGACTGGGCAATCTCAATTTAAGTAACTGTGTTATCTGTAAGATATCTCGCTTTGATATCACAGCTCACTAATTCAAAAGACAAACATTATGTCTGGATGTTCTCAGCTTTGAAGCTTTATCATTAATCAGATTTTAAATTTCCACTTTTCTTAACCTAATGACTGTTCACTTAATGAATACTGCATACAGTTTTCATTATTGAAAATTACTGACAATTGAATAGAACCGTCCATTTAATCGAAAATTTCAAATTGCCTGAGAGACAGCAAGCTGAAGAAAATTTGAAGTCCTGACCTTGCCAACCAGACCAGTAGCCTGTCCTTTGAAGGTTCTGGTTGCAAAATTCCGAAGTCAGTAAAAAACATTTCTGGGGTAAGGGGTAAACGAAAAAAACGGATATGGACACTTATGAACGACAAGATTCAGAATTTTGCCCATTTATATTTCAATCATAAGATACGCTATTTTTCACACTTATTCTTATCAATATTTGTTTATATTTTATTTATATTCTAAAGAGTATAACAGTGAGAACAATTAGAAAAGCATTGTGGTTACTCGAAAAATTATCTTGGGATGGGGAAAAGGGCTATTAACATTGCACCCAGGGTGACAATGTCACCCCGTGTCCACGGGCCTGTCGCCAACCCCCAGTTTGAGTATTGCCTGTCTGATTTTCTATAATTGCAGTCTGACGTGTGCATAAAGGCACCCTTGTTAACCTGATAAATACCATATTTTGGGTGGCCTAAGAAGTGGATGCTGCAAGAATTTCATGAAAGTCCCAAACTTCCTTTTTTATTTCACTACCATTTGAAAATGTTGACTTTTTATATCCAGGTTCTAATTACACCGTCAAAACATTTACTGGAGACAAATTTGGTGCTGGAACAGATGCGAAAATATTCATGGAGCTCATAGGAGAGAGGGGAAGCTCAGATTTTAGGCAGCTTGACTCGAGTCTCAAAAAGTTTGAGCCTGGCAGGTAAGTTCAGGGCTTTTTTAACATACTGAGTAGCAGAGGATCTGCCCCACCTGGCCCTTTGAATTTCCCCATCAATGAAATGAAAAATGTAACATTTGTCCCTTCAATATTGGCGATTTTGTGGCCGTTGTTTGAGAGGTAAAGGCGAGACATCTGAACACCATATAGGGAGAAATGAATATATGGAATTTGATTACAATTTCGGTCATTTAAGTAAGGCTCATTTAAGTAAGCGGGATTTGAGGCCCCTAAAATGGTAAAATCTAAGGAGCTTCCGGGACCTACAACCACTCGACCCCAGCAGGGCTCTGCCTTGGACCTACGGAACGCAATGTACGTTGGGTACGCTACTATAGGTGCGAGTCTTTTAGAAAAATACCCTACAACTCTAAACTCCTTCGAAAATGCCCTTGGTAAGCTAAATTGTTTTGTGGTAGCCTTGTTGATCCCAACGGGTATCATTGTTTTCTGCATGGAAGAAGGATATTTCTAAGACTAAAAGGCTCTTGATGATTTGCTAGAAAAAAAACAATGGAGTGAGTTTTTGTTTAAACAGCTAGCCTCAATGAGCTAGCCTCAAGTGTTTATTTTTCAATGATATTACTTGGTACTTCAAATACAATTTGTCTCTTTTTTATTCTTACTAAAGTACCACACGCAACATATTATAATTTTTAGCCTCAATGAGGCTGCATAATAATTCAAGATATTACAGTTTTTACGTCCTTAAGGCTTCGCAAGTCACGCGTGTAACCCCTCGAAGCCTAAGCAAGCCTCTGTAAGACTGAAATTGATTTATTCTGCCCCTCTCTACGCAGCAAGCAGTAACAGGTGTCAATGCGGCCTGGCCACTCCTCCCTAATTGACGGTTCGTTGATTTGAGAGAAAGAGTGGCCGATTGGATGAGAACAGGTTTTGCTTTACTTTTCAAAATTCTAGCCTGACAAAGGCAGGGCCGTGTTTGCAGCAACAGGGCAACAATAGCATTTACTACATCAATACATGCAGTAGTATGAGGTCTAGTGCGCTTTATTCATCCCATTTCTTACTGTTCACAATCCCGAATGCATTCTTTCACTTGATGGCGATGTTAATTTAATTTATCTGAAATGATAAAAATGTCATTTGAATTTCAGCGTTGACTCTCAAACGTTTGTATTGCCTGATCTTGGTAAGCTGAAGAAGCTACGAGTTCTTCATGACAACAGTGGCACGGCACCCAGCTGGTTTTTAAAACATGTAAGTTTTTGCAACTCCTAAAATCTTCACTGCATGTCTGAAGAATAATCTATTGCCATAATTTTTGTTGCCGGATATGAAAAATTATAATATAGGAGAGGGTGACATGGACTTTGGTATTGGTACCACACACTGATCTCTTGAAAAACAAACTAGATAAAGCTTGCTATTTACTTGAAATATTTCTGAAGTAAATGGTCCGAAATAGGCTTTTGATCAAATTGGACTGTTCAGGGAGCAATATTAGGCTATAATAGCCTTAGAAAACGCAGAAATTCACCAAAATAATTTCCTTCAAAATCAGCCAAAAATTGGGAAGAAGCCTAATGGTTAGGCCAAGGTTTTTAGTGAAACTTTGTCCATAAGATATTCTTCCAAACAGGCTTTTAATCCATTCAGCACTGTTCAGGGAGCAATATTAGGCCATAATAGCCTTACAAAATGCATAAAATCACCAGAAAAAGTTCCTTCAAAGTCAGCCAAAAATCAGGCATAAGAAGACCTCTATGCTCTTCTACGGGCTGCATAAATCACCAAAAATTGGTAACATTCAAATATCATAAGTAATAGAAAATGAAGTTAAGATGAAGAAGAAAATTTCAAACGGACATTGTCAAGGCTTTCACGCTTGTAAATATCTTTCTGAATATTTCAGGCCCTGAAATAAGCAATGCTTCCAATGACTCTAACGATTGTGTTTCACCAATCAAAACACTTCAAAAGTTAGCAATCGATTCAGATTGCCTTAAATGAATGTTTGACTCATAATAATCATCAAACTCTCGATTATTCAGGTAACAGTAACAGACGAGGAAGGTAACGTGACTGATTTCCCCTGCAATGATTGGCTGAGTGATACGCAAAGTGGAGGAAAACTAGAAAGAGAATTAATTAGTAAATCAGATATTGCTGAGCCACAAGCAAATGCGAAGGTAAGACTTAAATCCTCTATTTTTTCTATAAAATCTCCTGTCTAGCTTCGTTATCTGGCCTAATCTATAACTCACCTTCGGCACTTCTGTGCATTACTGTGGAGAGTGTTCAGTGATGTTTAGGGATACCATTAGTACTGTCGAGAGATACCATCAGTACTATTGAGAGTGTTTAGTACTGAGAGCGGATATCAGTACTGATGGCATCCCTCCACAGTCCTGAATATGTTTCAAAATACTGATGGTATCCCTTCACAGTACTAGTGGTATCCCCCCACAGTACTAATGATATCCCCCCACAGTACTAATGATATCGCTCCATAGTACCAATGATATCTCCCCCACAGTACTAATGATATCGCTCCATAGTACTGATGGTATCCCCTCACAGTATCCATCCATGGTACTGAACATCATCTGCAGTACAGCACAGACGTTCCCCAGGTTCATAGCAATGAATAGGAATACTGTCCAGTCACTTGACCTCATTTTAAATAGAGTGTAAATGTATTTAAATTTGGTATAATTTAATTACCCGTGTTAGACCATGCCTTATGAATTAATGTTAATATTACATGGCTCTGAAGAAGGATTTAATCCGAAACACGAATTAATGCCCCACCGTGGATAAGCCTGGAGTTGTGAAGACATCAAGGTTACTGTGCTAACTTATTGTCCTGGTTTAGGACAGTGGTTAGCGCGCTCGCCTGTGTCCGATCAATCCGGGTTCGAGACCCGGTGGAGGCATATGTCAATTGCAGTAGCCTGCTCTGGTATAATTTAATAACCCGTGTTAGACCATGCCTTATGAATTAATGTTAATATTACATGGCTCTGAAGAAGGATTTAATCCGAAACACGAATTAATGCCCCACCGTGGATAAGCCTGGAGTTGTGAAGACATCAAGGTTACTGTGCTAACTTATTGTCCTGGTTTAGGACAGTGGTTAGCGCGCTCGCCTGTGTCCGATCAATCCGGGTTCGAGACCCGGTGGAGGCATATGTCAATTTGCAGTAGCCTGCTCTGGTATAATTTAATAACCCGTGTTAGACCATGCGCTATGAATTAATATATGTAAATGTCTCATTCTAGTGCTGTCTTTTGAGTCTCTTTCTTCATAGTTTATATAGCACTACTTTATGTATTGAGCATCCTTATGGAAAACCGTTTCACAGACTTCGTATATGTACATGTCTCATTCTAGGCCTAAGATGGAGTGCAGGAGTCTACAATGATGATAGAAAAAAAGCCCTGGATCAGATGTCACAGTTTGATGCTGAAAGGTGATTCGGTATGCTTATAATTCTATCGTGTTGTCCATCCCATTGAGTGTAGCAACAAGCTGTCTTGTGCTCCGTTTACTGTTCTCTTGGTTTTCTTGGGAGTTGATTTTTCGCCAATCAGTAGTTGAATGGCACTATGCATCAAAATCAATGCGAAGGAGCTCTATTCGAACATATCTAGTATCTACACTGAAGCAATTTCCTCCTCCGCAACCTGTAATTCTAACTACTGACTGGGCAGAAATAAACTTTCATGAAAGTCTAAAAATCACAGACACAGATCGGAGTGTACATTATTTAGTTTGTGCCACCCTCTGGACTGATACTAAGTGCAAACAGCATTTTGGAGTATTTATTGTCAGCAAACTTTGATGGTAAGGTCATATAATATGAGCAAATTGCTTTCTGCTTGTTTCAATTGATACCGAGTGAGATAGTTTTTGTTGATATGCTTAGCCTGACTAAGGCTGTGCCTTGTTTTTATTAGGGGCTTGATAGTATGCACTACAGTACTATGTATAGTATTAAATGAAGACAAAGCATATTTGATTGCAATACCTTTAGAGTCATTGTAGTTTAGTTCATGTTATATTTCATTACCATCAATACGTTAACAATCTATGTATACAAAATGTTTTGCTATAGATCTGATTAATTTTGATATGTACTATTAGTAATAATAGATGATTTAGAATAAAATAGAAAACTATTTTAGGATACCAAATCCATTTTTAGTATGGATTTTTATCATATACCTAGAATGGTTTACTTTTCGAACCAGTTATAAATTTACATAATTAATCATTAGAAATTTTAAACTTGCTAATATGTATATAGGTAATGGATTGATAAACCTTAATTGTCACAGTCGTAGATAATTCTTCTTAGATATATTATCAATCTAAATATCAGATTTTTAAACAGTTCCTAATTCATATCATGCATGCTTTATTCTTATGTATCAAAGAAACTTACAAACTACTGAAATTTACAGCAAATCAGGGCCAACTTAAATTAGCTGTTTTACTTCACTGTAAAATTCAATGTGAACAGCAAATTAAGTAAACGAAATGGGGTTTAAGTCAAGGGTGTTCTAAGGGTGTACCCAGGCCATACCCCCTAACCCACGAAATTTTTAATTCGCTAATACACCACGAAAATTAGCAATAACCCCCCCCCCTTAATCAAAAATCGCCCGTTGCAATGGTGTGAAAATTTTGTTTGTCTCATTATTTTTATTTCCTACACTTCCAATCTATTATCTATCTATCTGCAAAGTGAAGTTCATGTATTTCTGACCCTAAAATCCTATATTATGAGAAAAAGCATGCATGAAATGTGAATAAGTATAACCTAGTGAAACTAAACTACAAGATCAGTCACACTTACCTATATCATGATTTCCCTTATGTGAACTTTTATTTCCCTTTATATTTTTCCAAGGCGATAAAAGTTGATATTGAAGGAGTTAGTAATAAAGGCAAGTGTGATCGATCCTGTAGTTTAGTTTCACTTGGCTCAAATTAGTCTGGTTAAAATATCTACTATAAATTTCATTAAATTTAGGCTAGATTTTATAGCGTACATTATCCTAAATTCATAGCTAAACTATGTTCTGTCCTTAATTTACAAAACATTATCCACTAAATTAGTGTCAAAACTTCACTTTTGTAGTGAATACTTTCTACTTTCATTTTTGCTAGTAGTGAAATTTCTAATGCTGACAGGAAATTTTAGATTTTTTTGATGTTTGGTCGAGATGATTTGTGCGAATGAAAATGAGCTGGGTAGGTTTCAGACCCTGACTTGGTCAGATTAGTGTGTTTCTTTCGGAATTTTTTCCCGTGTTAGACCATGCCTTATGAATTAATGTTAGTATAACATGGCTCTGAAGTTATTAATCCGAAACACGAGTTGATGCCTCACTGTGGATAAGCCTGGAGTTGTAAACACCTCAAAATTACTGTGCTAACTTGCTGTCTGGTTCAGGAAAGTGGCTATTGTGCTCCCCTGTGTCCGCCAAAACCCGGGTTCGAGACCCGGTGGTGGCATAATTTGCTCTGATAAAATCTAATTTCTCATGTTAGACCATGCCTTATGAATTGATATATAGTACATATATAAAGTTGAAAGAATTGAAGTGCAGTAGCCTTGCCTTGGAACTCAGCCTTCACTCTGCCCATTCCCTGTCAGCATAGAGATAAAAGGGGCACACTGTCCCACCAGTCGTTACTAGCAAAGTATGAAAATGTAAATTTATCATCAATTCCACACATATATCTGTCGTTATATACTATATATTCTTAACTTCGTATTTTGTGTCGTACTTCCGTTACTACTTTCACGCCTTGAGTATCCTTGATATTCAGATTTTGCAAAGCCTGCAAATGTCACACTGGGCACCGTATGTGCTGTAAACGTGGATGATAATCCGTACCCTGGGAGGATATCATCAGTACTGTGGGAAGATGCAACCAATACATTAGAAGGTGTTCAGTACTATTGGGGGATACCATTAGGACATTGGAAGGTGTTCAGTAGTGTGGGGGTGCTACAAGCACTGTGGGTATTACCTTAACAATACTGATGATACTGATTCAGTATCTATCTAAGTAATTATACAGTGCTGATGATATCTCGCACAGTACTGAATACCCTCCAATGTACTGATGGTATCCTCCACAGTACTGAACATCATCAACAGTACTAAACATTTTCCACAGTACGGAGCATCCTCCAAAGTGCTGAACACCCTCAACAGAACTGAACATCCTCAACAATACTGAACACCGTCCAAAGTACTGACAATCCTCAACAGTAATGAACATCTTCAACAGTACTGGAAAACCTTCCAATGATCTGGTGGTATCTTCCATAGAACTGAACACCCTCCTTAGTACTAAGCAACCTAACCAGTACTAGGCACTCTCAACAGTAGCTACTGCACAAACGTTCCCCGGGGCGATTGTACCTCAATTCGACTGACCATGCACTCTATGCGCCAAAAAATCGGATATCAGAAGTGTTGTTACTTTACAGGCGTGGAATTATTAATCATGTGGATAATTTCGTAAATAGTTTGTAATTTGTGTTCTCGTATAATTTTGTTAGTATTTGTTTAGTAATTCAGAGTCGTGGAAATTGTAATTGTCGTCTGTTTATGACGTATTCGTATTTCTTTGTGTATTTTTGCTAATTAATTAAC
The DNA here is from genome assembly GCA_963924455.1 of Pelagia noctiluca. Classification (NCBI taxonomy): domain Eukaryota; kingdom Metazoa; phylum Cnidaria; class Scyphozoa; order Semaeostomeae; family Pelagiidae; genus Pelagia; species Pelagia noctiluca. The sequence goes on along the minus strand of OZ004324.1, from coordinate 3,470,894 downwards.
AACATACCATACGATATACCATCGTCTGTACAGCGTGCCATTTGTAAAGAAATATAATTTATAGAGAACAATTGAGTCTTTTTATGTGTAATGCTTCCTATTTGACACTTTGATAGGAAATCAGGAAAACATTTTAACGACTTTCGGCACAAAGTTCTCAAACAATCCGCCGTTGTAAGCTTCCAGACTATCCTTGTTTGTGACTATGATATAAATTCGCTGACTTCTTTGTTGGGTATTGGTTCGTAAAGCACTAAGGGTCCACTGAATAGGTAGACTAATCGAGCAGTGCATTGATTTGATAGGCAAATACGCTTACTATCTTCGTAAGGTATTGGTTTATGTGCACAGCACAAATGACCCACTGAATAGGTAGACTAATCGAAGCAGTGCATTGATAGTTGATAGGCAAATACGTTTACTATCTTCGAAAGGTATTGGTTTATGTGCAAAGCACAAATGACCCACTGAATAGGTAAACGTATCGAAGCAGTGCATTGATAGATGATAAGCAAATACGCTGCTATCTTTTGTATCTAAGGTATTGGTTTATGTGCAAAGCACCAAGAGCCAACTGAATGGATGAAATATTAATAAATCTTTATCCTTAGTCGTTCCTCTCAAGGTAAACATACCACGTGATTCCATTTTGCCTGGAATTCCAGGAAATTGGTAAATTTGCTCTTCATACTTTATGTGACAGATCGAGTCCACGACCCTTTGAACCAGGGTTGAGTGAGTGACCCAACCACTAGGCACTCGGCCATCCCAGTCAACCTGTTCAGATGATACACAAAATGATGTCAGAGAGTAAAACTGTAATGTGAGACTATGCTGTGGATATTTGGCATGGGAAAGAAAATAGAAAGAAAAAACAATTCACCAGGGGCGGATCCAGACTACGGCTACTGCTGCTCGAGCCATAGTCAGCTTTGCTTGCAGGCCTACAATCCCCGCCAAAAGTCTTGGAACACTTGCATCATTTTTACAGTTTTCTACATTTTGCCCCCTCCCACCTTTACAATGTTGTTTCTGATAACAAAAACTTGCCCAATAACATTCAGCTAGTGTTTGGTGTGGTCTCATAAAGTTCCTTTTGTAAAAAACATTGTTTTGAGAGGGGAAGGGGGGTTAGATTTGAAATAAAAGACTAGGAAAGCTAAAAATGTAGTTATTTGGTAAAAAAAATCAAGGGTGTTCCAACTACTTTTGGCAGGGATTGTAGTATTTTTATTTCTTCTTATTCAGGATCTAACTTAAAAATCGATAATTCTATCACTATGACTAATTCGAGCAGTTGTCAGGACTTTTCCTGGATCCGCCCCTGTTCACGATAACTTAGACAGCTATCAAATTGTAAAAGCTTTTACAACTCAATTTATCAACAACACAATTCAATTCAACTTTAATTGTAGAATACCAAATAACAATTGTAAGGTGTAAGCACGTGCCAAATCCACAATAGGAGACCTTTGAACACGATGAACACAATTTTTATTCAAAGTATTCCTATCTTGACGCATTAAAAAGTCTTTTCACTTAGTAAAGTACGGCTTATCTAGTGAAAATGTGTCATAGGTTTTGTCCTTTGAAACACCCTGAAAACCCCCTGTTTCCATAAAAGGGGCATCCTCAATTGTAGACATGAATTGATTTGTGTAAGAAAGCTATGCAGCTCCATAAAGCCAAAGTTTTCAAAAGAGTACTAAGGCTTGTCCCGTAAGATTGCAGCAAAAGGTTTGTAATTTAGTTACCCTGAAACCCCCTGTTTCAATTAAAGGAGCACCCATAATTTTAAACTTGAATTGATTTGTGTAACAAAGCTGTGCAGCTCCACCTGTAAAAGCCAAAGATTTCAAAAGACTAATCTCTTTCTGAAGGTCGAATCTCGAGCCAGGCGGGTTGTTGCATTGTTGAGTATTGTGATTTTGTTTGATGTTTATTTTAGCATTGACGTCTATTCTCTCACTGGTGTGTTCCAAAGGGGGTTTCGGGGGGTATAGGTATGTGAGTATCTTCCTTAACAGTTATGCAATAGGCTTGAACTGCACATGCCCCCAAACAATTTAGAACTAAGATCCCCTAGAGAGCAAAGCAGGGTATTGTAACAAGGCTTATTCTAACGCGGACTTGGGCCCACTTTTTGGAGCTGAAATTCTAGAAGATCCCCCCCCCCCAGATTACTGTGTCTCCCAACTGAGCTAATACTTTAACATGATTATTATCATCATGCACTAGCCCTCTACATATACCCCCAACCCTAGAAGAGAAACAAAAAAGGAGACCTGGCTCTCTGTAACTTAAAGTTTCATGCTTACGGAGTCATCAGACAGACCATTATACCCTAACCCTATGTACCTATTCACCTAACCCTCTATTCATATCCCAACCTTTTATACCCTAAACCTATGTTTCCCCATTATAAACCGTGTTCCCCATCGAGCATTACTTTATCATTATCACTATGATTATTTGTAGAGCTGGAATATTTCTTAGAACAAGTTCTGTATTGTACTCCCACTGTAGTTTGCCCAAAATCTGAGATCTGCAGTATCTTTTCTTTATAAGAGCATTAGTTTTATTAGTTTTAGTTATTATTTTTATTAGTTCTTATAAAAAGAATAAGATTTCTTATGAAGCATGGTCTGGGCGAAGTTCCCAACTCCATTATACTCCTCTTTAATAAATATCACTTCACTTAAAACTTGGTAAATATGAAAAACTTGAAAAATGTGCATTTTTACGAGTTTTGAAATCAATTCTTGTAGTGGAATAATTTTCCATTCTTCAGGTAAAAGATTTTGCTTTGGTTTATTCGTCGAGAAGTTGTAAGCCGCAATAGACTTCGTTGTAAATGAATATTGTGCTGGAAAGTCTGGAATGGAAAATATTACTTTCCTTTGTTCCGTAATCTTCCCTTTCAGACGGTTGCCCGCGGGCTGAATTGTTGTCGAGTGACGTAGACAAAAATAGCCTGCTGATCCCCTACAATTGCCTCGTTACAAATCAAACAATGGAGCGAGAATGAGGCTGCGGTTCCCCGACTGTGGGAGAATAATCTTACAATATGGCGGTACAATCAAAGCGGGTAGGACCTTCGTCGTCGCATTAAACGTACAAATCCCGATCGAAAATGTGGCTGGAAATACTGAAATTATCGACTGATTTAAGAGCTATTCGATAGGGCATGTCTCGAGATATGGTTCAAGCAAGAAATTACGCCGGAAGTTTATCGAGTTTGTCCAAGAAGAAATTTCGAGATGTCAGACAAAAGCTGAAACCAAGTCTCAATGGCCCCCTGCGCCTGCGGCCGGGGAGAAGGAAGATTACCCGACGAAAATGTTGTTTTCACTGCGACCAAAAGTTTCATTCAAGCTTCTGCCAGAAACTGAATTTAAGGAATAACAGATTGAGAAAATTGATGACATCTAAACTGGAGTGTTTGACCTGCCGAAAAAGGTTCAAGGGTATTGCCAACTATTTGCTTCACCGTACCCTCCACAGCGAACTCCCTCAAAATCAAAATCAACATGAAGGAAACACAGATGACTCACGTAGCTCGACCGGGCCTGATCCTAGTCACAAGGTCGACCAGGATTCCGACATGAACGAAGAAAACTGGATGGAAGAAGGCTCAGTGTTCAGACCGAGTGATAAACTTGACCCCGCGACTCAATCAAAACAACAAGGGGAGACTGAATTCGGCGATCGTCTCCCTCTGGATTCACCCCGAAGCAAGTCGAAAGCCATCCAGCCTACTGGTGCCCGGAAAAGAAAAGGGAAATTACAAATTCAGTGTGAGTAGAGAAATATTTCATATGCAACTTTACATGATTATATGTACTTCATGAATATGAATCTTATTTATGTTGGTTAATCTTACGTCTCGTTCCGAAAGGCTTTTGTGTTGCGAGAGAAAATTTCGATGTTCGACCCTACTTAAACGTCGCTGGTCGTCTATGCGAGCTTTTGAATGAATTCGGAAATAATTCTACGGTCTTTGATAGAAACAGATCTCTCATGAAAACAGACTGAACAACTTAACGTAAGAGTAGGCCCTCTCAAATCTTCAAATCAGCTATTATTTGGGAACTTGAAAACAATGTAAACTATAGTGAAGTCTTCCAATGTATATTTTTACGTTTTGTTACGTCCTGTGGCTAAAAATAAAAATAATCATGAATTCAAATCATTATTCAGGTCTCGTTCAGTTTTAAAATATCATATAAATCTTATACAACATTTTTTTGAAGATATCTATTCAAATAAGTATAGTTTTATATAACAACTGCATGCAACAATGAAAGCTGGCAGATTCTGAAATGGGTACAAAAGAATTATTTCAATCCCTCTAAGTGATTGTCTTGTGGTATTGTATTGCGGATGGCAGCTGACAGAACCTCTTGTTTCGTGATTAGCCTTGTGCTTGGATTTGAAAATAGGGAGTCACCAATGGTTTTATTTTTATCTTCAATCTTAAGTAGACAAAATAATTTGTTCATGTATTTCAAGTCTCTATATATTCATCCAAGGCACTTTGTATGAAGTATGGGTATTGTTGATAAGGGGCACACCAATAAAAGAAATGTGTGTACTTCAAGAGGGTACATGCAAACATTTGGACAGGGATCCTATTTCTGAATTCGTAATTTCGCCAAATTCCAAATTTTTAGGCTGGAAGATTTTTTAACCTAGTTTTCTGTGTTTCCCTAATTTCCTCTGTTTCTCTGTTTGTGAAACTTTCTACTATTTCTCTGGGTAAACATCTCATGGGCTGCATAACAGAGATAAATCCTCCACACTCCCCAGACCCTCTTTAAGTATTGTCCATCTTGGGTAATCCTATTTTTCTTATTTGAGTTTTAGGTAATTCCATTTCTTTGGGGTTTGACTCTAGAATCATTTTTTTTTTCAAAAAGATGCTTGATTGCCCAGCTCGTTTTCTGGTTTTTTCTAGATTTTTACTGTGTCTGTGAAACTTTATGCTTTTTTCCGGGTATTCCAATTGACCTACTTTTGGTACTGTGCTTCTTGGGTACTGGTATTTTTGGTATATCAATTTTAGGTAATTCTATTTTTAGGTTAGCCTATTTCGATCCACATCTGGGTATATCAATCAGTTATGTTTCTATTTCGTTCTCTTTCTGACGTATTACTCTGTTGAGTGTCAGACGAAAAGCTTAAGTAATCTATGTGTTCGTTTCGATATTTCTAGCTATACTAAATTAAATTTTTTTGGGTTTGTACTAGGACAAGGACAACATGCCTTCTGAATTTTATGTAATTTAAACTTATAGAGAAAGAAACTTTTAAGGAACTTTTAGTACTACAATTGCAAGGAAAAGTAGCTTATTGGGAAACACAGTAATAGGGGTGATCTCATAGAATTTCGGCTCAAAGAAGAGGGCCCAATTCCACGTTAGAACAAGCCTCGGTATGATACATTGATTTTTTTATAAGAAACCGTTTAAAAGAAACCATAGGGCCAGATTTTCAAAAGTTAAGAAACTTTGATAGGAGATTTTGTGTGAACCAAAATAGTTAAGAATTTTTCTGTATTTTTCTTAACTTATTGTAACAGAACATTAGCTTCTAAACGTGTTTGGTTTCGTTTGGTTACATTTGATAAAAGATATTTTAGCTGTTTGCAATGAAATTTGCATTTATTTTTGCTTCTCTGTATGCAATTCATGTTTAGCATTGATATAAGATAAAGAAACAACGGTATATGAGGAAAATTCATCCTTTTATGTTAAGAAACATGGTAAGAAACTTTTTGTACCATGCTTGGGGTGAAAGATAAAAAACTCTGGTACAAAGATTTATCATAGTTTCTTTTCAAAAGAAATGAGTGTACCCTGCTCTCGTCCCTGAAGAATCTTGCTTCTAAAAGTATGATCCAGCCTTTGGCCTAAGAGCATGTTAAGCAAAAACTGACTCACTCCTGAAATATGATTGTCTTGCTCTCAAGTATCCAGATAATTAAGCTCCCCCTTTTTATAAGGAAAACTTATGTGAGTAACCAGAGGCTGAGAATTCCTCTGACATGCAAGGAAAATGAGAACATAAAACTGCATTTGTGAAATTCATTATAGTGAACGAGGGAGACAAAGAGGAAGAATTTTTAAATGGTTTTTATTGCTAGAGTAGGTGATTTTTCTCAAATTTAATGTTGGAATAAAAAGCACTAAAGGCTAAACTCAAAGCTAAGGTTCCTTATAAAAAACATGTGGTTGAAGAGGCACTTAAACTTTGATTGATTAAGGACACGTGGCTGTGATTGATTGGAAATAAGTTATCAAGTGCCTAGATAAATAATTGGAAAGTTTGAGTAGATTTTTTCCAGTTTACAACTGGACTCAACTCTATCAATCCCTCAAGATACTTGAAAATTTATAGGGGTTTTTGAGGTAGGGGAAATGTAGCCCTCAAAATTTATAAGAGTTGATTATAGCGTCGCAGGTATCATCTCAAGCTTAGGAGAGGGGGCACCACACTTCCAGGGTACTTTTTCATTAAGCTTAAGAGGCACTTCCTGAAAATAACAAGGACACTTTTCATTTTGTAAAATGTAAGAGGGGCCTTTGCCCCTAGTAGTACCCCCCTGGTTTCTTCGTGTCTGGTTGCTTTAATCTTAAAAAGCAAACAGAGCCTGCTCTTAATCCAAAATCTGACATCAATTTGACTTATGACGCAGATGCAAGCACGTGCAGAAACAACCAAAAACATCCTGAGAAAACGTGCTACTCCTTCGTTGAGTGAGAAAGTCTGGTTAGGGAGCAATCAATACGATTTTAGCCAGTCACAACATGGCCAGTTCAAATAATTGATTCTTGGATTTACAGAGTTTAATTCTGATTCCACGTCACTTGCGTAGCTGCTGGGGGCACGGGGGAATTGTCCCTTAAAACGATGGCAGATCCGATTGTTCTAATGCACATTCTCTGGTGTTCCCATCGTCATTGAACAATGGTTACTCCCCCTAGCATGTTAACCCAGCTACGTGCCTGTTTCACGTAGGTCGTCTAGGCCTACAGAGAGTGGACACGATAATTTCAAACTCGCTGACCAAAGCTGACATGCTAGTCCTCTACGCTATTGTCACTAGTAGCTTGGAAAAAATACACTTTTCAATAAGCAACTGGACTTAGATCCAGCCAATTGCAGTTGGTTAAAGTTTTGTTGAAAATGCACTCTTTTTTGTAGGAACAATTTTATAAGAACACCAGCCTCAAATTTGGCGAAAACTTAAAAACAAGCTAAGAACAAACTGAAGCTGGCCGTTTTTAGCTCAATCTGAACATTTTATGAAATAGCCATAAGACTGAGAAATAATTACTAAACAAGCTGATGTACAGCACACAGATAATGTCAGATGGTCAAGAGAGTCAAACTTTGCAACAATTAACACTACTGATAGCAAAAAAGGCTTCCCAATAATTGTAAAAGTAAGAACAATTTTAGAACATTTCAAGCTGAAAATAGGGGAAGAGGAATATTTAAGAATAGCCAGCTTCAAATTAATTTTACTGGTTCTTATAAAAAAAATAGTGTAGAACACTAGCCACCAACTCCTAAAATCTGTTTAATTGCATGTTCCTGGCAAGACGAAGCTAGTGAAGTAATAAAATGATTCCAGAGAGAAATAGGCTTTGTTTATAGAGTTCTAAAGTGTGACGTCATAAAAATCCTTTTTTAGAATTTTGGAAGTTTGGATCCATAATGTGAAAAAGCTTCCAAAATTACATCAAATGGATGCAAAATCACCTCTGTATGTTGAATATTAACTGAGATATGATCGTTTGAAAAATTGGTTTTCAATAGGAAATCCCTGTATTTTTTGACTGGTTCATAAACTTATTTTGCTTATCAAGAAATTGCTGCATGGGACTTGTAACGAAAAGGCAGATTGGTCAGAACATTTGAAATCATGGTTTTGTCTCTCTGCTCTGGCCACATACACTCTTTTTAAAAGTACAATTTTATAAAAGGAACAACGTCAAATTTTGCCAAAGTTTAAGAACAACCTAAGAACTATCCGAGGCTGACCATTTTAAGCTTAATGTAAGAATAGTATGGAATAACCATGAGACTGATAAATTACTACGAAACAAGCAGGTTGACAGCACACTGATTTGTCAGATGGTCAAGAGAGTCAACATTTCCATCAATTTACACATTTTTTATAAGTAACTGCTTTATAAGCAGGTCAGTACTCGATAAGACAAAAACTTAAGCAATTCTAGTACTTGATAGTGGAATGCTAAGCATTTTGAAAATTCTAGTTCTGTTCAAATTGGCAATGAAAATCGTATAGCAGCTATAGAGAAGTAGGTTACAGTAGATATTAGTACCCCGGCACGCTATTGTATGCAAGATGCCATGGACATTTGTTGTACATTAACTTGTGAGATAGTATTCTAAGAAACAAATTTTAAAGTAAAGAAAAGCTAACCAATTGAGAACTCAAATTTGCCCTCCAGCTAAGCAATTTTCAGTACTGAGCTCGAGCTGAAATTGCTTATAACACGTGTAGTAGCAAAAACAGGCTTGTAAAATCAGCATGAATTAAGGTCAATTGAAGAACATTACAGACTGAAAATAGAGGAATATTTAAGGACAGCCAGCCTAAAACCAATTTTACTAGGTCTTATAAAATCAAGAGTGTAAAATGAAACTTGGACTTTTTATACTCATGACTAACATACTGATGAAATTTAATGATGTTTTGTTATATCTGAATACTGTAAATTGTAATTAATAAATTTTGCTGAAAAAATATATTTTTTTCTATTTTGATTTGATTTGGGAGATCCGATAAACCGAGCGTCCCAACTGCACATTCTGAGGTCGAATAGCACGAGGCTTAGGTTGAGCTTGACTGACATGGAGCAATTGTAAGCAACTCCTTGTGTCTTTGTAAGCTCATCTTTCTAATCCACCACAGCTGTCCTCATATTCCACCCCTTCAACACGCAACTCTGAAAAATGAACGTTGCAACGGGAAAGCTGCCTTTCTTAACAATTTTTATAACACGTTTGATTATGACCGTTTGATCATGGTCAAGCACTTTCCTTCTTTTCCTTTTTTCAAAATTTGTATATGAAGTGGTGTTAACTTAAAACTTTATATGCTGACTAGCAATTAGATGTACAGTAGAATCCCGATAACTCGAACATGCGGTAACTCTACACTGATATTTCCGATCACTTTGCAAATTTTAATATTTCTTATAATGGTGAAATTCCTATTAGAAATGAACGAAAAAAAGTGCGGATTTTCGGAAAAAAAAATTTAGGAAAATTCATTGAGATTCTTAAAAATGCAAATTGGGAACCCTTATATTCCTATAGAGACGCTAATTTATGTGCAAATTACTTTAACAACACTATCAGCAATGCCTATGAAAAATGCTTCCCCCTTAAAACGCTATCAAAAAAACTAATCAAAGATAAACCTTGGATCTCAAAGGCCCTTAAGAAAAGTATTCTGAAAAAGAACAAACTTTTCTATCAATATGCAAGAAATCGTACTGTTCAAAACAAAGAAAAATACAGTAAATATCGAAACATTCTGGTATCATGCATTAGACAATCCAAAAACTCGTATTTCAAAGAACTTTTTGACATCAAATCCACAAGGATAACAAAAATGTGGTCTGTGTTGGGCAAAGTTTTGAATTCTAAAAAGTCGTCACAAGCACATAACATTAAGGAAATTATTTCCGATGGACATTGCTATAAAAGTGATGCAGATATTGCTTGCGCATTGAATTACCATTTTTGTAGTATTGGCGCGAAACTATCTTCAAAAATAACAAAGCCAAGTATAGATTTTGAATCTTATTTAAAAGATCCAATTAAAAACAGCTTTTTCTTACAAATGACAAACGAGGCTGAAGTTATTTGTGAAATTCAAAAACTTAAAACCAAAAAATCCGCAGGAGATGATGGAATAAAACCATCCATAATCAAGGCCTCTTTCCTTTCAATCGTTAAGCCACTTGTTCATATATATAACACTTCATTTGATACAGGAGTGGTACCAGACATTTGGAAAATCGCAAAAGTCATCCCTATATTTAAGAACGGGGAGAGGACCGATCCAGCAAATTATAGGCCCATTTCCCTGTTGTCATGTTTTCAAAAAATTATGGAGCGTCTCATGGCCTCTAGAGTTATATCTTTTCTTAAGAAACACAAAGTTATGTATGAGCTACAGTTTGGATTTAGAGAAGGACACTCGACGATTCATGCCCTATTAGAGCTACTTGATAGAGTTTATTCAAATTTGGACACCAAAAACTCATGTATTGGAGTTTTCTTAGATCTTTCGAAAGCTTTCAATACCATAGATCACTCAGTACTTTTGCATAAACTAAGTCACTATGGTTTTCGAGGAAAAATACGAAACTGGTTCTGTAGCTATCTCGAAGATAGAAAGCAATATACTTATGTAAATGGAAAGAGATCTACTCTTAGTATTATCCCTAAGGGTGTACCTCAAGGGTCTGTGCTAGGCCCAATCCTTTACACAATTTATGTAAATGACATGCAATACGCAGCTACTTTAAAGCCAAGACTTTTTGCTGATGATACTTCCATATTTTGTTTTAACAAAAGTACTGCACTAGCGTCCACCATTATAAACAGTGATCTTAATAAGCTCTCTCAGTGGTATGCAGCCAACAAATTACTTGTAAATGCTAGTAAATCAAACTTTTGTGTATTTCAGCCGTCTATGAATCCCCAATCAAATACTCCTAAGATAATTATGGGAGAAGAGCTAAAAAGAGCTAGTGAAATAAGATATCTAGGGGTAAAAATAGATGAAAAACTTTCATGGGTTCCTCATATCAGTAAAGTAAAAAATGATATTGTTAAATTTTCTTCAATCTTTGCAAAACTCAGATATGATATACCTAAACAATGCTTGTTAACCTTATACGATTCTCTCGTAGCATCTAAAATAGGATATGGCTTAGAGGTTTACGGTGTAGCTAAGAATAAAGATTTAAAAGAACTACAAACGCTGCAAAACAGAATACTTAAAATCATTTACTTTAAGCAACACAGATTTTCTACGAATCGATTACACAGGGAACTAAAATACTTAAAATATCAGATCTTTATAAATGGAAAATTCTGAAGCTGATGCATAATGTGCACTATAATAAACACCATCTGCCAGAAGTATTTGAGCAATATTTCGAAACTAATAAAAATTTGCATAGGTACGAAACTAGACAAAAAGCCAACTATAGAATAAGAAAATCTAACATGAGATGAGGTGATTATACGGTCCAAAATTTAGGGGCTCGCTTATGGAACAATCTAAAGACACCTCTAAAATCAATATCAAACAAAAAAACATTCAAAGGAAAACTTCATTGCAGCCTATTTCATATAATTTTATCTTTAAAATATCTGTACAATTTTATCATTATAAACTTTTACGTATTTTTAACATTTAGACTAGTTTATAGACTTTTACGTATTTTCAACATTTGTAGTATTGTATCCTTGTTACTGTTATACTTAATTTCATTTATCTTTAATTTAACGGCCCAAGCATGATAAGCATTGCTTTTCTTGGGTCGTTTAGTATACAATATTTTGTAACCTTGTATTAGGGTTGTATGTATGCTATGAATAAAATTGAATTGAAAAAAATTGAAAACTCGAGCTCTCGCTAACTCGAATAGATTTGGCAATCCCCTTGAGCCTTATTCATGTTATAAAGAGCCTCGATAACTCGAACATTCGTTAACTCGAACTATTTTGATCGTCCCTTGCTTGTTCGAGTTATCGGGATTCTACTGTAATTCAAAAAATATTGTAAGGGCTATTTATAGAGAGGACGCTATGACCCTGTGTCTTTTCCCTCTATAAATAGCAACCCATGTTGTACACGCTTTTTTTATAAGGAACCTTTTATAAGGAACCTACATGTCGAAGGTTGAAAAACTTAAGGAACTTTTACTACTAAAGGTCAAATCACTAAGGAACTTTATGATTTTGCATATATTCATTTGGTGTAGATGGTAGATATGCAACTTCTCTAATGACTATGTAACTAACTTTTACGTTTTATAGGCCTAGCCTAAGCTTCTTTGTGTTATAACATGCTTCTTGTTTCCTTATCACGATTTTATTGCAAAATGTTGAATTTCAATTCTTTTCTTGCGTCGATACTTATTCCTTTCTACTAAGTAAACACTTGAAATTAAGGAACTACTAAGGAACTTTTAGAACTACAAAGTGGTCAAAAGAGGTCTCAAAATAAGGAAATTAAAGAACTAGGCCCTGAGCTAGGTTCTTTATAAAAAAAAGCGTGTAAGTGCTATTCATAGAGGGGATGAGATGACCCTTTGTCTTTTTCCTCTATAAATAGCAACCCATGTTGTATTATTGTTGCCAGTTTACGATTTCGTTTTAAATGCAAAAACAATGGTCAAAACTTAAGCAAAAATCCAAATGGAGGTTCTGGTTGTGATATTTGAGGAAAAATCATTGAACTTATCAATGATTGCTCAGTGTGTCAAATACTTTTCCTTGTCTTTATATAAATATATATTTTGGTCTTTCTCTTTATTTTTCTTTATTCTTTCATAATTGGTACAATAATAGCTCTGATGTGTCAGTAGGGGCAAATCACTCAAAAATAGTTCGTGCACTTAAGACTAAAAATCTTTGAAAATCATAAGAATCCTTAGGAAATCTAAAAAAGCTTTAAAAAATTGCCAAAAAAATCTTGAGAAAATCTTGAAAAATCTCAAAAAATCTTAGAAATCTTAGAAATATATTAAAATCTCTAAAAATCTCGTAAGATCTCGTACACTTTCAATGAAGTGATTTGCCTTCGGATGTGTATCTGTAAACTAGCTCCTCTGCTTTTTGAGAATCTGGAAGGCCTGGGCTCGAATACTACGTCATACTCAATGTCATGGGTAGTCTAGTTGGCTGTCCATGTTTTCTTTTTGTCTTAAATTTTAGTTTTTAGAACAAACTATTCGTGACTACTTCTTGAATTGGTTTATTGCAGTCCACTCCCCTAAACCCAAATTTGAACCTGTCAGACTAAGATTTAAAGATTGGACTGCATTTTAGGAGTATAAGTTACAAATTTTAGATTCAAAGTTTGTTCATTTTCACCAATAATTTTGATGACAGTTTAAAGCAGTGTTCAAAAACAACAAATAACTAACATTATGGCTGTTAACGAAGATTGAAGCTAACAACCTATTTTAGCTAACTCCTAGATATGTAGGTTCTTAGTAGCAGGGTTCATATATACCATTTTCCTCAGATAGATTTTAAAATCATACTGTTCAAAAATAAATGTCTTTCTTCATTTGCAGATATCAGTCCAAACGCCATCCCCGAAGACCACTCTGATGACGAAGACATAGGTTATTTGCAGCGCATGCTCCACGAGGAGGGTAAGTTAAGCGAGGAGAATGAAAACCCCAAAGTATTCGTTATCTCCACAGAATCCGACCTCACCCCTCATGTCAACGGTATTCTTGACGACTCTACCGAATCGGTAGAGCATGGAGTGTTTTATGAAGATGAAGTGACCAACGGAAATGACGTCATTAGAATCAGGCGCGAGCTCGAAACTTTTGAGAATTCTTGCTATGGCTCTTGCTGCCATGGTGGGAATCAAGATCATCATCACTGCAATCATCGCAATCGGCATCATGATCACAGTTTTCATGATGATCATCATCATAGTAAATTTCATTCAGACCACTCCGATCGTGGTGAGGACCACCGATCTGGATCATGTCGTAGCCACTGTCATGATCGATACAGTGGTAACCATATCAGATGTCATAAAGACCGGTGCCATAATGGATGCTGCCCGGGACCCGAATGGCATGATATGTTTAAGGCTGATGAACGTGACAGGCTGAGACCAGATGGAAGCAGTAGATTTGGGCCTGAACATGGTGGACCACCTAAGGAATACCAAAACAGCATGCCAAGCCCTGATGAGAGAAGTTACCAAGGTAGCAGCAAATTTGATGAATTTTCCCATTTCATGCATAACAGTTCGTATGATTCCCGGAATCCATTGCCGATCAATTACAGACCGGACCGAGGCCCTCATCTAGCAACATCGAGAGGTGAATCTAGCAGCTACAAGAGTTATAAGGCCTTGTCTGATAGCTACCCGCGTAGGAAGCGTATCGACTCTGATTTGGCCCCAATAGATGCTCTTGCTGACAATGTCGGTTATAGCCGCAGTGAGTCAAGGCGGTTATCAAACGGTGACCATGTTCCTAAGAAGGATATATTCACCGCACCCGGTAGCGCCATCCGCAGAATGAAGGAGTTGGTTAGCAAGTACAGCGACAGGCATCCAAAAGGAGGCAGTGGGCCTCTAGGTATCGCCATGAATAAGCAGATACCTCCTGAGTTCTATGAGTATGATGATGCCGATATGATGACTGGTCGTGGGGATGTGCCTATTGATGGTAAGGCAGAGGCGTATGCTTGTCACATATGTGGAAAAGAATTTGCCTGGGCTGTCACACTTAAGCGGCACATGCAGATACACGCGGGCGTTCGTCAGTTCCAGTGCAGCATCTGCAATAAGGCGTTCACTAGATCGCACCACCTTAAGCGGCATATGACCACCCATACTGGGGAGAAACCGTACGTTTGTCACATCTGCAATAAGGCATACTCCAGGTCAGATCGGCTCAGTAGTCACATGAGTAGCCACGAAGGCTATGTCTCTAATAAGAAGAGAGGCAAGGCTCTAGAGCAGTCAGCAGACTCAGGACCAGTAGACTTTGTGCCAGCTTCTACAGAATTTGCCCCAAAGACCTCAGAATTTGCCCAAAAGTCGAAAGAATTTGTATCTAGTTCCTCAGATGGGCCACAACAACCATCTGAGCTAATATCAGCAGAGCCTAATAGACGAGAGGAAGGCTTCAGTGTGATCAGTGGACCAAGCCCGTTTTCCACCGTGCTAACCCTGGCTGCTGCCGAAGATCTTGTGCGAGAAGCTGACAAAATCAAGAACGAAGGCCGGGAAGAGTCCGAAAACACCCAGCACTCTTTTCCCAAACTAGGGATAAGCATTAAAAGTGAGCCAGAACCCAGAGGACATGGTCTTCTACATACTGATACGTTATCTAACCGTGAGAAATCACCAGATCAAAATATGCTTTCAGAACACCGACTTCACAACATAACCGGTTACAGTCGAGATAAATCACCGAAGTCGGACGACACCAATCTTACCACTCCTGAAATGCACCACAGTATAATGAGTGTCCACATAGAGAATAGGGATAAATCACCGAGGTCTGAGGAAACCAATAATACCACGTCTGAGCATAGACTTCACAGCATAACCGGTTACAGCGGTGGTATATCA
The DNA here is from genome assembly GCA_963924455.1 of Pelagia noctiluca. Taxonomy (NCBI): domain Eukaryota; kingdom Metazoa; phylum Cnidaria; class Scyphozoa; order Semaeostomeae; family Pelagiidae; genus Pelagia; species Pelagia noctiluca. The sequence continues at coordinate 3,455,500 of OZ004324.1, read as the reverse complement.
CCGAAAAAGGAGGATGCTAACAACACCAATCCCGAGCCTGGTCATCACAGTATCACTGGTTACAACCGGAATAAGTCACCGAAATCCGAGATCAACATTACCATATCCGAACCAAGAAGTCAAAGTAGACCTGGCTACAAAGGATTGGACTTCTCTAAAGAAGAAAGAGAGGTAATTCCTTCCAGGTTCCAGCTCAGGCCGTCTGACTTAGGCCCTCCTGGTATCTATATACCATCTACATACGCAATGGCAGGACGGAACCCACCCTTCATTCCTGGTACCTTGATTGATGGTGCTTCTATCGAGAGACCAAGTGAGCTGGATATGTTTACGGGTCATGTTCGTAGCAGAAGAAGCCCGGCTGCTTCGGAAGCCATCGGCAGTGGCTCTCTCAGTTATCGATCTGATACGGAGCTACCAAAGAGGAGTCCTTTTGGGGGGCTGTCAGATGCAAGAGACGATTACCCTAGTAAGCCCTCTCGCATGGGTGGCGTGTCCATGTTTTTCCATGACATGCCGCATAATTCCAGCATGAGAAGAGATGGCATGCCCATGGATCCATTGATGCATTACTCAGGGCGTGACGATAGGCCGCCATTTTTCAATACGGACATACACAACCCGTATATGAAGCTGAAGCTGGAGGATATGTCTGAGGGTTCCAACCATCGAGGCAGCTTCAAAGCTAAGGCCAGTGATGTCAAGAAAGCCAAGCACAAGGACAAGCCTGGGGCTAAGTCCTCGTCTGAGGCACACGAGTCCCAGATGAATATGTTCACCTTTCGAAATATGGTGACCAAGAAAGTCCTTCCGCGTACCTTCGTCTGCAAAACCTGCAACAAAAGCTTCACGAGATCCCACCACTTGCGAAGGCACGAGCTCATACATTCAGGGCATAAGCCATTCAAGTGTACCATCTGTGGCCGGGCCTTCAACCGCTCTGACCATCTGAATCTGCATTTGGCCACTCACTACCAGAGTGGAAACGGAAAGATACGAAAAAAGAATTTCGTCCCAGCAATGATTGGAGATGTGTTGGGGGCAGAAGGGGTGACGCTGGCTGGAGATATCATGGCAGGCGAACCAGTGAGCAGCTCAACAGATGCCATGGAAACTGACACCACGGCAACTGACACCATGGCAACTGATAGCGTCATGGAAACTGAAAGCGCGGTTGATGATCAAAGTATGAACGATCAATCTGCGAATTTTGAAATGGTTGTGCCGAAGCAAGAAGAGGCTGCTCTTGAAAGCGAGGATGGGAATCAAGTACCTGATGTAAGTCCAGGATCTGAGCACCACTTCAAGCCTGAGGTAACGGATGATACTTTTAACATATAAACATGTTTAAATATATATAAATACATTATGATAACCACTGATCTCAAAAAAGACCGGGTCGAGCATCCCTATGGGCCTATTGGGAAGTCAATGTAGCCGGTATAGATGCCATATTAGTAGGTCTCATAAAGCATTTAAATTGAGCTGTCGCAGTTGATCATCAGGTGGTAGATGGGAGTGTGAATGACGCACAGCGTCAAATAATTGATTTCTGGACACAGTTGCTTGTTTAAGTAAATTAGAGAGATGTTCAGTAGTGTGAGATGTTCAGTGTTAGTAATCTTTGAGTAGTGCAAGGAAGGTACCAGTCCAGATGGTTGGGAGATCTGTGTAGTTTTAGAGATGTTCAGTAGGGTAAGGAATTATCTTTAACTTAGTGTGGGGATGTGCAGTAATGTGGGGGTTATCTCAGAGAAGTGTGAGGGATTTGCAGTAGTGTGGGGGTATTATACCTGTGTAATATTGAGAATGTCCAGTAGTTTGGGGGATTATCTCTGTGTAGTATGAGGGATGTTAAGTAGTGTTGGAGTTATCTCTGTGTAGTATGAGGGATGGTTAGTAGTGTGGGGTTTATCTCGGAGTAATGGAAAGGATATTTAGGAGTGTGGAGGCTATCTTTGACTTAGTATAGGGATGTTCAGTAGTGTGAGGTATTATTCATGTGTAGTATGAGGCATGTTTAGTAGTGTGGGGTTATCTCTAAGTATTGGAAATGGTCGGAACTATCTTTAACTTAGTGTAGGGGATGTTCAGTAGTGTAGTATCCTCCAAAATACCGACGATATCCCTTTACGCAATAGACCATGAGTATTTCTGCCAAGCGACTGAAGTATCGTTTATATATTAGACTTATTACATTGCAAAAATATGTAGAAATAGCGTACAGATTATTTAGCTTTTCTGCATTATACATCACCTTGAGTCTTTATCATCGACCCAGTGCAAGATTTTCTATAGCCCTTTATATAAGTGAATCATGCGTTTTATTTTGGTGCTTAAGGCATGGTTCGTTCGTTAATTTGTAATTTAGAATAATTTGATGGTTATCTGAAAACTGATATCGCACAGAATAAGATTTTGTCTGGAATGCACCTGGTTGGTTGCACATGTTTTTATTACCAACCCGCAATGATAAGATTCTGAAGCATTGGAATTATTTCAAGGATTCTTCGTCGTGCTCCAAAATTGGTCCGTTAATTGGTGTGGTTTCTGGGCGTGGTTAGTGGCATGCAAGTTAGAAAACTGCCTGGGAATGACAGCTGCGAATAATGTCCTTTCCTTTATTCCTGTTTTCGTCTCAGAACATTGTTATGACTGACATCTGCTGATATCCGTGTTTTCACTGATATCACTGAGACCTATGATAACAATGGTCTAAGACGGAAACGGAATAAAGGAATATCACCCTATAAAACGTGTGCGTGCAGTAGTGTGGGGGCCAAGTTGTGGGGTGTTTTCAGTAGTGAAGGGAATATCTCTGAGTAGTGTGGGGAAGTTCAGTTGTGTAGAGGGATATCTTTGTGTAGTGTGAAGGATATTCAGTAGTGTGGAGGGATATCATAAGTACTGTGGAGAGATATCTCTGAGGAGTTTTACGAATGTTCAGTAGTGAAAGGGATATCACTTTTAGTAGTGTGGGAAATATTCAGTAGTGTGGAGGGATATCTCTTAGTAATGTTGAGGGATATCTCTGAGTAGGGTGAGAGGATATCATGAGTAGTGTGGGGGATATTCAGTAGTGTGGAGGGATATTCAGTAGTGTGGAGGGATATTCAGTAGTGTGGAGGGATATTCAGTAGTGTGGAGGGATATCATGAGTGAGTATTGGGGAAGGATATCATGAGAATTGGGAAAGGATGTCATGAGCAGTGTGGAGGGATATTGAGCACTGAGCACCCCTCGCTTCTCAGAGACTACCCATGCAAGTTTTCCCTAACTTCAGTTTGCTCGACCCGAGAATTTTGAGATCAGTGATACTAAAAATAAAGTGAATGTCTCGTCTTATTTATTAATATAATAATGTTAAAAACTTTTAGTATTCCAGGCTTTCTAGCGTAGGTTAAAGTAAAGTTGTATATTCAAAAAGCTAAGTTATTATGCGGGTAAAGATATGCGACGCGTGAAGTGTTAGAATTAATTTAATAGATTTATTTGCAGATTTTATGGTTTTAGTTTAAGCATCACTCGTGGCGTGCAAAAGAATGGGGGCTGGATGCTGCCAGTGGGAAGGGAACCCTTTATGGAGACTGTCATTCAGAGAGACATTACTCTAAATCTGGAAGCTAGAAAATGCGTATGCACGCTACCCCTCTGAGATTTTTTTGTATTGAAGATATAAGACATTTCTCAACCCAAGCCCTGCCTTCGTATTTAAAGGATTTTTGTGTGAGAAACGTCCACCTAGGTGCTGTTTGACCAAATTAGGTAACTTTTGGGTCAAACAGTTTGCAATCAATAGGTCCTAAAATCTGGAACAATTTGCCTAGCACAGTAATAACAGCTGAAAATCTGTGCCAATGTAGCTTCGAGAGGGGCCAGAATGTAGGAAACTGTAAAAACTATCCATATGTTCCAATACTTCTGGTGGGGACTGTAGGTGAGCACTCGATCACAATTCACTAATAAGTGGATTGAAGTAACCCAGGCATTAGAACAAAAAGTGGAGCAAAAAACACCGATCAGGAATTAGAAATAACTGTTGATTTTTGTCCCTTTCTTTTCTGTTTGCATGACGAACGGAAAATGAGGATTTTGATGCGTCTTTTTTTCTCTATTCATGATTTTGGATATTCATAAGTTAATGTTTACCTTCAGGAAGCTATTAATGGGGTGACAGTAGCTGATAGCATCCACCCCATTCTCGGTAGGCCACTGCATGCTTAATGTAGCCTTGCCAGAACATAGAAGATTGTAGTATGTTTGAGCTTTTAGTCTCTACCCACATGTTAGTACCTACATTTTAGCATATATTCCGAACATTAGCCCCCATCTGCTCCTGGCCTTGCAAGGACCAAAGAGAGCGTTTAGATAAGAATAACTGACTTTCTGATGATAGATATATGTAACTTTTTGAGAAGCGATTTAGCCCGGAAGGGGGGCCTTAGTTGAAATGACTCCATGAAGGAATCTGAAACGCCCTGACTTCTTGATTTAGAGAGACATAAACATGAAATAAGTAACTTTTTGGGCCTTTAGACCTTAAGATCTAGAAAGCAAATAACGATCCGTCTTTAGTTGCTGCTAAACTTCTCTGATATATTTTGAAAACCAAGAAAACATTAACATCGAATAGGATACGAGGAAAGCAAGATGAAATAAATCTCATTAATTCCATTTCTCGTTAAAATCAGTCCGGTAGTTGGGTTTTAAGCATTTTTAGTTAACTGTCATTCAGATTTACCTTGTAACACGAAATTTGACCACATGATTGATTAGATTGGTGGCAAGGAAATCTTTGATGGTTTTATTCGATCTGTAGCAACTATTCATTTCACATGAGGCAAAGGTTCGATCCCATTATTCTTATTCCAGTCAGCAAAATAGAAATAACATGATACGCTGCTGGCTAATAATTGACCACTTTCCCATTAGTTTTGCCAACTTCGATTAATGCAATGCTCATATCTGTCCGCTGTTTTGAGAGGTCTTTCCAGAAAAGTGTCCACTATAAAAAGCGTTGAATCTGCTAAGAAACGACGATAAATACTACATCTTTGAACTCATAAAACTGCCTGCTATTCAGAGGTGTCTGCGCCAGAGAGTTTCCACTATAAAGAGGTAAAATAAAGAAGGCATCGATGTGAAGCTTCTCGACTAAGAATATATGTCCGTTTCTGAGAAGTCCGTTGTTTGAAGGATTCTATTGTCCACTTGCTTTGTTTGCTGTAAAAATTCGCAAATATAATAATTCGCAATGAAATTACAATAAATGGGACATTTCGTTGATTGTACGTTGTTGTTTGAAAATTGGGCCTAAGTGGATTGTCAAGGAAAGACGCCATTTGCTGCTAGGTGTCGCAATATATTTTTGACATTAGTGTAGTTGTCCGTACCAGAGATGTGTCCGTTAAATGTTGTCCCACTGAATGAAGTGCCAGACAATTGTCCCTTAATGAATGTACCACTAAACTAAGTGCCAAAATAGAGTCTGTTTAATGTAAGTTCTACTAAATCTATACAACTAATGCTGTGTTGTGTATTCATAGTTAGTAAGAGATGATCAGCTTCTTTAGTAGAAGTTATTATTTTTGCAGATTTTAAAAGATGAATAGTGGTTACTATTTATGATTTGAGTATATTGCGTTTTGTATATATAATTATATTAATATAAAACTGTTATGCAATCTATTCGTTGTGTTATTTAGCATCTATTTCTACGGGGAATCTTTTGTGGGAGAAACCTTTGGACTGAAGCGTTATTTCTAATATTTACCAATTCATGCTGAATTAAAAGGATGAACGAACAGTTAGGGCTGTATTTTTTAGTATATATGGGCGAAAATACTCCATCTTCAAGACCCGGGGCTTGCAAGGGATATTTCACCCTCCTATAGAATACACTAGCCTATCGAAAGTATTGCATAGGTCAATTCAAAATGGCGGCAAAATTGCAAAGCTGCGAGGAATAAGCCTAGACGAAAATTCCCATAACTTGTCAGACAAGGCACAACAATCTCCATTGGGGAGAAAGCCTACGTGGGGAGAAATATTTGGACCAAAACGTTATTTCCAATGTTTACAGATTTATGCTGATCGAAAAGGGTAAACGCACAGTTAGTTTCTAAGTTTATACCGTGTTCACACTTGCTTGAAATAAACCAGGTTTTTGTTAATCAAGACTCTGATTGGTCGACTCGATGGTTCGAGTGATTTTCATTGGCTGTAAAAGAACCCAGAGAAAACAAAGCCAGGGGCGGATCCAGACTATAGCTGTGGTAGCGAAATCTAGTCAGATTTCTAGGGCTACTTTACTATAAAGTATTTCCATGAAGCCTGAAATAAAAGTTTTTACTGTTGATTGCGACTTCTGCTAATCCAAATATATAAAACTACATATGCATTAATACGCTATGTTATAACTTATTAGAAACCATTTTCATTTATTTGTTCTTATTCATGGACCATGGTTCCTTAATATCCTCAGGCATCGCAGCTCAACTGTTCCACCGGTTAAATTTGTAGAATGGTATTTGCCAATTTGCGGAACGCAGGAAACTTTTGAAACTAGCGAATCGAATCATCTGAATGCCCAGCTGGGTAGCTAACATGTCAGTATGAATGCACAGTTGGTTAGTCAGGGTGTTATGGGTTCACTCGTCTATAGGTGGCAGATGAGCTGATCTGCTACAAATGGTTAATGAAGCCATTTTGACATTACCTCACTTTAAATTTCGAAAGGACACCATTTATATACCAAAACGAGGTATTTTGACATTGTCTAGGAGTTTAGGGTGTTATGAATTGAAATAGTTATGCAAAAATAGAGATGCTACAACACATAGATAGCTTATGCAGAAAACTTGAATAGAAGGTGCCAGAAAGACACGCCATTTCCTGCAAAGAGAAGGGAGATATTAGCAGGCTCGTATGTATTTGTAAGCAACAGGAAATGATAATTTTTTTCGACTGTTACTCCATCAGTCATCAAAGTTGCATAAATATTCAGAATTTTCAGCAAAATACTTGCTTAACAGTTTTCTAAGTTTTGAAAATAATATCATTAAAGCATATCCGTTTTCATATGCACGGTACTTCAAATTAGTACTTTAATTCATTATGCACATGTAAGAAAAACTCATAGATGGCAAATACACTACTTTTCGATAAAAAAACAGCTTTATGAACCTTCCTAGTAATAGAGCTTCAAAAATCTTGAAAACGTTAGAATCAAACCCATGTTATTAAGAAACTTAAAAGATTAAGAAACATAAGTAAGTTGCTGAAAAGTACATCTACAACAACAGACAGCCTATTTATGCCTGATTTGAAGACCACTTTTAAAGAAATAAGAGAGTTTTAAGAAACTTTTCCAATCGGCAAGATTTTTTGAGAAAATATGGTCATTCTTAGTAAGCAATAGTGTATCAAAAAGGAGTACACCATTATAAGGTATATAGGTTTTTATCTATTACGCATTACCAGTATTACCAAAACTGTATAGGTTGAAGCCAAGTGGTAGGTATCGTCTCCCTCATCGATCACAATAACGATACAATGATATCGTTAATCAACGAGGACAAGAATTATGTCACGGGCTCTTTAACTTGCACAATAGCTCACTCCATTATTGCTCGTTCCAGTCCCCCGACCTCGCATGTGATTCTTTTGTCTTTTGGAAGAAACCCTTTCAAAATCTGCCTTCATCCTGTCTGGGGGAAACTTACAGAGTCCACTATCTCTGTGACTATTTCGCTGTATAAAAAGCTGAAATATGACTCAAGCAGCGCCTCAGATGCATAAAGGGGTCGTGAAACAGGTAAACAATTTTTACTGTTTTTCTGCGATTTTTAAGAGTGATATTTTTAAGTGTAATTCATCATTCGAATGTTTTTCAACGCACGGGCCTAGGCCTAATTTGCAAAGGTCTACCCCAGGCCTAAAAGTCCGGGGACTCCCCTAAGGTCAGCTGTCTGTAATTGTTTGTACTGCACAACTTTTCATGCGATGTTCTGAAATTTTCCTTTATGTTAGGCCTTTTTGAATTGAATTTGTAATCATTTGTAAATTACAAGAAAATCAACATCATATCGCCATCTTGTGCTCGCTCGCTCGGATGACGTGTCTTTTAGGCCCATCGTGGTTTAGAGTTTGTTTGGCCTTGCATTTGCTCGATTTCGCATCCCACCACTTAAAAAGTTGCCTTAATGCTATCATTGATGTTCTACTTATCTGTTTCAATTCATCTTTACTTCTGAAAAAGTTGAAAGTGTGATTTATTTACATTTTCTATTTCCAATTTGATGGTGGTCAGATTCAACCTGTATAGTTATTTTCCTGTTCAAAAACTTTCTGTGGTGATCTTTTTGCTTTCACTATAAGGATTTCTTTCACTACACTCTTTTTTTTTATAAGAATATCTAATTTCTTTATGAGCCTCAATATTCTTAATTTTTTGCTATTTTGAGCCTCGGAATATTCTTAAATTATTCTTACGGCAGAAAACACGGATATAGCAATGAATTGTTATTATTGTCATAAATGCCAAAAAGCACACCTACAGTATTACAAATATGGTGGATAACGGAACAATATCCTTATTTCCTGTAAAACAGAGCTCATCGACACTTGCATCAAAATTTAGGTGAGTGTATTTAAACCATTCCCGGTTAAAATTACACCAATTCAGAAGTAAAAAACACACGCTAAAGTTATTTGTATAAGATCTGAGCCTCGCAATATTCTTAAAATATTCTTAAATTTCACCGATTTTGAGGCCCATTATATTTATAAAATTTATTCTTATAAAAAAAAAGAGTGTATTAAGATTTCTTTCACTATAAAGAAATTCCTTGAGAAAAGGAAATACACTAAATATTTATACTATTTTGAAACTATTTTGTTAGTTAATGGTACTCTTTCATTAAGCTTAAGAGGTACTTTCCGAGAAAGTCAAAATGATGGCAATTTGTTTGTTGTCCTTTGCTAAATCCTAGGGGAAGGCACCTCCAATTCTCCCAGTTTTCTACATCTCTATCCCCACCAAAATGGCTTTCGGAGATGGCATAAAATCCACTGCTCTGCTAGAGGGGCACATGATTCAATGCCCCAAAAAATGTAAAATCCCATTGTTCTATAGCGCAGCCCATTATCTACCATTGTTTGTTCTCTTAAGCATTTCCCTCCCCACTATCTGATCTAGCTTCATGGATGCATTAAACAAATCAAATTCTTCATAGGACTGGCAAAAGTCTTATGGGTAATATATATTTCTTGAGAATAACAATTTATTGATGTCTTTCAGGTTCTCTCTGGAGACTGTGTGGTAGTAAGAGGTCAACCTAAAGGTGGTCCCCCACCAGAGCAACAAATTGCTCTTTCAAATGTTGTGGCACCAAAGGTTGGAAGAAGAGCTAACCCTAATGTGGAAGCAAGCTTGGAGACACGAGATGAGGTAAATTGTTCTTGCTTTGTTAAGATTTATTCAAATCATTCCATCTCTAATACAGCCACATAAATCTTAGCAGATCCAATCACTACCCTTGAAAGCCTTTGAAAACTAGTTCTGATCCGTCAGACTATGGAACATATTACTGATAATGAAGCAGTCAAGAATTAATAGCCTCCTGGGTCTGGTAAAAAAATTAAACCACAATTTCAAAAACATAGAAACTACCAACAGCTGGACTCTTATCTAGAGGCCAAAGACAAGACTTTGTTGTCACCAAATTATTACTTTTTATTCTCATAAGAAAACTTTGGTTTATGAGAGAATTTATAATTAGACTAAAGAATTTTTTAATGAGACTGCAAAATGAAAACCCTGCTGACTTAAAAAATTGTAGGTTACTTTAAGCAGCTGCAATATTCTGGCAAAGATAGATACCGTGGTAAGGAGAACCTTCAAGAAAGCTAGTTAGACAGCTCCGATTTATTTTATTATTTTTGTAGCCCTATGCTTGGGAGAGCAGAGAATACCTGAGGAGCAGGTTGATTGGAAAGGAGGTTATGTTCACCATTGAATACAAGCCTCCGGGTAGTGGAAGAGTGTATGGATCTGTATTTGTGAAGACTGGTAAGAAGAATTACTTTATGACTAAACATCCTACCTGTGGCTTAAGTGTTCAAGATTTATGAGGGGATAAAGTACTGTCAGACTGATTATTGTCCAGTGGTGGTGCCAGTGGGGGACAGGGGGCTATAGATTTCTCCAGGATGATTCCAGATTTTCTTTGTCTTAGAGCAAATTTTTGGCACTTTCAACTTCTATCTTCCTGTCAGAGAAACCCTGGCGCCACCACCGTTATTGTCTCACATGATTATCTATTCATAATTTCAAATGTCTGAAGACAATCAATTCATCTGTGAACCCTAGCTAACCATGAAAAGCAGCCGGAATATAATGCTATTTGTGTGTTAACATATGCTCTCATGCATGATGTGATTTATAAAACTGTTTTCTCTCTTCCAACAAGGTGATGGAGAGCCAACCAGCATCACTGAAGCCATGGTTAGCGAAGGCCTTGTGGAAGTTAGAAGAGGAGGAATTAAGCCCTCAGAGTGAGTGTTGAAAAATATGAAACTTAAAATCTTGCAAATAAATGAATTTGCATTTACATTTGGGATGATTGTGAAGAATTTGTTTTTCATCATCAAGATTGGGAGGGGTGTAAAGAATCAAGCAGATATTGGGTTCCTGAGGTCCAACCATCTCCAAGAACTTAAGATTGCTCAAAATCCTCTAGCTTTGAAAAATTATCGGTTGTGGCACTGTCCCTGACTCCACCCATTTTCCAAGTGAGTCAGTTTATTTCTGAAAAAACTAACCTTGCTAAAGGCTATCCAGCAACTTTGTTTCCTCTTTCTAAAATGTAAAAGCATACAGTACAATACAAATAAACAAATAAGTGTCTTGAGATACCCTGGAAAGCAAATGTTCATGACAATGCCAGGTACCCAGAAGTCCAGGAGCATCCCACAAGTTCAGCTAGCATGAACTGTAGGAATTAATAAAGGAGTTATTTATAGAAGATCCTGTTGTATTAATCTTTATTTGTCACTTTGTAAGGTCTTAAACCATTCATGCTGTAGAAGTCTATGATTTTCAGTTTTTGCTGAATTATCACTTCGTTTTGTTATTGATAGTGAATTCCATTCTAGTGACCAAACAAAGCTGATTGATTTGGAAGATGCGGCCAAAAATGCAAAGAAAGGGAAATGGGCTGATGATGCACAAGTAAGTTTGCAACTAGAAATGAGTTATAGTTGAGATAAAAGGTAGAATATTGCTCAAGATCATTAAAGATGCAATAGAGTTTGTAAGAACAACGTGTAGCCATACATTGTATGCGCAAGTCTAAATTAGCTGCTACACATTGAGTATGGTGATTACTGGTCTTCATCACTTGCCTATTGTGACCTCTTGTTTGTCATGCTAAATAGATCCTTACTGAGAGCAATTCAAACGCATTACCAATGACTCAACCCATCATTGCTCTACCAACTGTAGCTACAAGGCTTGGTATTGCCATTACATCGCAACACATTCAATCTGTGATTGTTGAAATGATTCAACAAACCTTGATATTTTACTAGGAGCATGTCAGAAACATCACATGGAACATTGAAAACCCTAGGAATTTTGTGGAGCAAAAGCGTGGCAAACCTGTGCAAGGTAATTTAACCAACTCATTTTCTTTGTTTTTGCATGAAGCTTTCAGAAGTATAACTTTAAAAACTCAAATTGAGAGAAAGAAGGCTAAGGAAAAGATAAATGATTCAGAAGAAGAACGCCAGAGAGACATTAATGAAGGTTTTTCAAATAGGCTGGAGCAAAAGCACACCATACTGTCCTTTTTGCAAAGAAAAGGAAAGGGAAAAGTATGCATATCATTCAAAATAATGTTTTATTGTATTTCCTTGAACATTTTACCCCCCATGGACTTGTCCTTTAAACTAACTTTGTTTTTTTGCAGCAATTGTTGAGATGGTGAGAGACGGAAGCACAATCAGAGCTTTCCTTCTACCGTCATTTGAATACGTGACTGTTCTCATGACTGGTATCAAGGTATTGCTATTTATTTACATTATTAGTTACTGAATATCTAATTTTGATGTAGTTTTCAATCATAAATACCCAGCTCCTCGAAATGTTTAACACTGGAAATTCACACCAAAGGGTTAAGAGCAGTTTTTGTAAATGAAAAGTCTGTAACGCATCCAAATTTCCATATTTCCAGTGTCCGATGTTCAAGATTGAAGCTGATAACAAGCAAGTTCCTGAACTCTATGCTCAAGAAGCGAAATTCTTCACCGAATCCCGGCTACTGCAAAGAGAAATCCAAATTGTGTTTGAAGGAGTTTCAACACAGAATTTCCTTGGCTCTATTATCCATCCTGCTGGCAATATTGCTGAGTTGATGTTAAGGGAAGGATTTGCTCGATGTGTTGATTGGAGCATGGGAGTGTTGAGTACTGGACATGATAAATACAGACAGGCTGAAAAGTGAGTTGTTTATTGCATCACTCATGAGTGTCTCAGGTCCAGGGTCCCACATCAAGGGTCCCAGGTTCCAGTTTTCTGGTATGCACAATAGCTATTAAACCTGTCAATTGCATGTTTTGATTGGTTTCAAGATGTTTAAAATGGAATTCAGGAACAAGTTTGATGTAGCTCTCTCTTACTGTCACACCACATGAATGATATCATGAAAAGAGTCTAATATCAATTTGTAGGACAGATCAAACGAACAAACACATACATAGACAGTGATGTGATAGGATATTTCAAGGACTTTTTCACCAGAGACTTTGGTAAGGATGGGTTAGAAATCCCAAGGTCTGAAAATAATGACTTAATAGTAGACTTAATAAATTGCTAAGCAGAACTTTGATAGGTGATGAATTTTATTCTACAGATCTGCCAAGACCAAACAACTCAGAATTTGGAAAGGATATAAGCCTAGCGCAGCTGCTTCAACCGTCAAAGACGAGTTCAACGGAAAGGTATTTTATTTCCCTTTATCAACAGAGACATGTTTTGTTATTTATGATAAGAAAATATTTGCTGAAACTTCTCTATTTAAGAGAGTCATTTACTCAATCAAAGTTATTTCTTGTTTCCTCCACAAAATGTATTACATTAATCAATTTTTATATACCTTGGTGTGTAGGGATCATTAATGAGTTACTATCTTTGACTGGCTCTCAGATTATAGACAACATTCCTGACAATCTATGATATGTTTTGATGACTACGCACTTGAGGACTCTATATTCATTTTCCTTTACCCCTGGTTTCTTTAGAAATTGCAACACGCATCCACAAACAGTCTTTGTATTATGACAGGGGCTGACTGGTCCATGGATTAGTCTCCTCTACCAAGGTCATTGTAAAGATTGCAAAGTGTAACAATTTATTACGTCCTTGACTCTCAGGTTGTTGAAGTTGTTAATGCTGATGCCATTGTGGTGATGATGCAGAATAAAGATAGCAGGAAAATCTTCTTTTCCAGTTTGAGACCACCAAGGTGACAATTTTTGTTGCTTTTATTTCATCTTTGATTTTTCAGCTTATTTGATTCTGTTTTTAACAAATTTGTTCAGATTGCAATCAAATCAAAAAGATGAATGTGGAGTTCCAGCATTGAATGCTATTTCTATTTCTCATTGTTATCACTTTATCAGGGCAGGGATGCCCGAGTGGTTAGATCACTGGAACTTTGTTCAAAGGGTGCTGGGCTTGAAACCACCTTCAGACCTGTCCAAAAAGTGAGGATAGAATTTGCCAGTTGTCTGTAATTCCAGGTAAAAAGGCAAAAGCAATCACAAGGTGTGGTTGGATCGAGAGGAAGGACCAGGACCTATATCTACCAAACGAGTCAAACTTCAGCCTTCAGCACAAAGCCCTTGAGGCTGAGCAACGCTCAAAAGGTTAGCAATCAACTCTGACTAAAAATGATTTTTTTCTGTTCAGAGCGCAGCCAAGAGAAGAGGAAGGACAGGTTTGTTTGTTTATTGCATTTTCATACTATTCTGTGCTGTATTCTTACGAGTGAACTACTATCATATCCAACTGCTTACCATTCTCGTTCCTAACTATATGCCACCTTTAACCATTGTCGTTCTTAATTATATGCCATTCCTAATAATTGTCCTAATCAAGTCGATAAATCAATACTCCTGCTTTCTAGTGCATCCACCCAAACACTTATCCACAGCTGAAGCATAAATTCGTGTTTCAAATAAAATTTCAAAAAAAAGAGTCTTGCATAATTACATAATTCCGTAAGGTATGGTCTATTGTCTAGAGCTTTCTTTACCATTTAAAAAAACAAGCCCCCCTGTGTCCATATAGAGGATTTACGGTGTGTGTGCCACCATTAGACATTCAGAGACTTTTTTATATGGAACTTAGAATTCTGGCAATTATTTGCAGGAAAATGGACCGACAAGAGACAGCAAAAGAGGGAAGCCTTTGTATGATATTCCTTACATGTTTGAAGCCAGAGAATTTCTGAGAAAGAAGTTGATTGGAAAGAAGGTGGGTTTTATAATTGAGGTTTTGAATACCTCTAAAGCTCAGTGTAGTCTACAAATGCATCTCAGTACCAAGCATATTCGAATACAAGATGAAGTGGCGCATCAATAAGGAACATATTTTGTCAGGTCTATGTCATTGAGACTTGAGGGGTCCGTGTCCAAACACCTTGATTTGACCGAATTTTATGTTTTCCTTGAGATGATTTGCAATTTTCGTTACTTCATAGGGCCTTTTTTACGTAGGGAGTCTAGGGAGAGCCATAGCCCCTCTAGCCCTCTACAACCGCCACTTGTTCGCGGATATCACTGTATTAATAATAGTGTGTTTGTTATTCAAGGTTGATGTGAAGATAGACTACGTGAAGCCTGCCAATGACGGGTATCCCGAGAGGACGTGCGGAACAGTCACCATAGGTGGTATCAACGTAGCAGAAGCACTCATCAGCAAAGGCCTCTCCACTGCATTGCGTCATCGACAGGATGATGATCAGAGGTCTTCGCAGTATGATGACTTGCTGGCTGCAGAAAACAGGGCATCAAAAAATGGCAAAGGGCTGCACAGTAAGAAGGAAGCTCCCATTCATAGAGTTGCTGATATCTCGGGTGTAAGTATGGATTATTAGGAGAGGGATTAAAGTTAATAAGTTTATGTTTAACGTGTCAGCCTGCCAAAGGTAAGAGGCCTTATTTCCAGTTATGGTACGGGACTCCTAGTTTAACGTCCTTTCCAAAGGACGGTAAAGTGAGTTGTTTAGTCAACACCTGGAAGGTCACCCATCCAGATTTTGACCTCACACAACCAAGTTTAACTTCAGTTGCAGGTAACAAACTTGGCCACTCGCCCCATTGTAGGGTCCAAAACTCAAGATTTATTGATCTATTAGACTGGACCACGTCCTCGTCTTTTGTGATGTCATTACTCGTTTTAAGAAAAGGCCTTGGTATTGTAGATATTGAATAGCAGCCTACAGATGCCAATGTTGCGTAAATGTTTCTCTAACCCAAGTTTAAAGAACGAACAATTATTCCATCCATTGTGAAGCACTCCCCCCTTTCCAAGCGTCCTTGAAAACAATTTGAAAAACGCCTGGTATAGTAGATTTTGATTGAATTTCCCTTCTTTTAGGATCGTGCTAAAGCTGCTCAATTTCTGCCATTCTTGCAAAGGGCCGGAAGATCAACTGGAATCGTTGAGTTTGTTGCCAGCGGATCAAGATTCAGGCTTTACCTCCCCAAAGAAACTTGTCAAATTACTTTCTTATTAGCAGGTATCATATTCAATTGTTTGCCTGGTCTTCATGATTTCGTAAGATTGGAAATAACAGCATATACAATATGATTAGCAAAAGCTTTTTGGTAACAGCGGTATCGTCAGTGCTACGCACACTAACACCATAGTTTGTAGAAGTAGATGTTTAGGAAACCTATTGTTGTACGTCTTTGTTTCACATTTGATGTTGAACAATACATAAAAGTGGTCAACATATGCCTTATCCTTTCTCTTGACTTTAAAAAATTTTAGATGAACACATTCTCTACTTAAATATTTAATCAATATTACAAAACCTTTCATAAATAATGAACATCTTTAGATAAGGAAATGAAAGAAGCGTTTTGTTATATTTTTCAACCATGACCCTGTTGGCTAAACAATGTTAGAACAATGCACTGTGGACTTTCATCTTTAGAAAACTTGTACAAAAGATATAACATTAGGTTCCCAAACCATCTCCTTCTATATACCATGCTCTCACACAATCAGAATTTATATTTCGGCCGTTTTCCGTACTAGCAGGGGCTGACCGGTCCATGGATTTGTCTCCAGACATGATTTTTGTTGTGGAGCGAAGTTTTGTGACCAGATGCCCTGACGCCAACCCTTTTAGTCGCTTATTACGGAACACAGGGATATGTTGGGTAAATTCTGACTCCTAACCACAGGGGAAGGCATTGTCAGTAAAATAAAGAATTGCATATATTACTCTAATTTTCTGATTTGGTTATTACCCTTTTAGTGTATGTGACAGTATATGTTGTTTTCAGGTATATCTTGCCCTAAGGTCCGCACTGTTACAACTCAAGGAAATGTTATTTCAGAAGGAGAACCTTGCGGAGATCTTGCAATGGCATACAGCAAGGAACATTGCTTGCAGCGAGAGGTCGGTATTTATGTCCTTTAGCCTTTTATTAAAGAATTATCACGTATTGTTTTATTACTTTAACAACAGACGGTCGAATGGTTTATATATAGTTCTTGGTTTAAGCACTGATCGGCAGGAAAGAAACAGGAACCTACACTTTCATCTCGACAAGCCTGTTTCGTGATTGCCCACTCATCAGGAGATGTACTAATGAAATATTATATAAATGGTATTTGGGAATATTTCATTAGTACATCTCCTGATGAGTGAGCAATCACGAAACAGGCTTGTCGAGATGAAAGTGTAGTTTCCTGTTTCTTTTCTGCCAATCAGTGCTTATCTATGCTCTACTACAATGTATTGAGCACTATCTTCTGAAAACCAATAAACTGGCTTTATAGTTCTTGGTTTATATATGATTCCGCAAAGGATGACAGATTTCATTTTACGCAGTGAATTTTAGGAGCCATGACCATGCTTAGCTAGCAAAACTAGCCACTGCAGCTTTTCCTGATAGCCGTGAAAGATTTAGGCCGCATCTATCTTGGTAGCTATGTGTTGCTAAGGAGCATATTCCTATAATGCATTGCGTGAAATTAGATCTGCCATCTATTAGAGAATCATCTTTCAATATTCATTGTGTTTAAGACTTTTGCTGTCAGTTATTTCTATCATTAATTCTTGTTTATTAACTGCTATTTAACTGTTTGATTCAGGTTGAAGTTCAAGTTGAAAGCATTGACAGAGCTGGTAACTTTATTGGCTGGATGTTTGTTGAAGGTGCGAATCTCTCAGTTGATCTAGTTGAGGTGAGGTTTCAGCCTGTCTGTATTAACAACTAAGCATATATCCAAATGGTGAATTATCCTTCTACTTCTTAAATGACTCGTGAAGTTGCTCAAAACATTTCATTTCTGACGTACTACTCTGATGAGCACTCCACTGATGTTAAGCTTCTTTTTAGAAGGTAAGTATATGGTAACTATGAATGAGTGTAACTCGCAAAGCTTCAGTAGTTACTATGTTTCACTGTTTCCAATTTTCCTCACGATCTTTAAAAGTTCTGTAAAGATCAAAGACTATGACTCTCTACTCTGATGAATATGAGACGCAAAGGTTTAATAGTTATTATGTTTTGCTATATTTTCTATTTCCCTCCGAATCCTCAAGTTCTGGAATGATCAAAAAATGTTCTGTTCTGACGTACTATTGTGATGAGTGTCAGACGCAGAGCTTTAGTAGTTATTATGTTTCACTATGTTTCTAATTGTCCTCCGAATCCTCAAGCTCTGTAATGATCAAGGATAGTTATTATGTTTTGTAGTATTCAGATTTTTCTTGCCATATTCGAGTTCTGTACAGATCAAAGACTTTTCAATATTTTATTGTTTGATTTTCAGCATGGCCTTTCAAAAGTTCATTTCACGGCAGAAAGATCTCAGTTTTACAAAGACATGACGATGAAGGAACAAAAGGCGAAGGACGCAAAACTTCACGTAAGTGTATAACCTCTTTTTGTGATAACATTATCAAAAACCTCTTTTTGAAATAACAATATAAACAACCTCTTTTTGAAATAACAATATCAGTAACCTCTTTTTGAAATAACAATATCAACAACCTCTTTTTGAAAAAACAATAGCAGTAGAAGACAAGCCTGGGATTTCGCAAAAATGTGAGACCAAGCAGGGAATGACTCTTAAATTTCTGTATCTTTTTTTAGGTTTGGAAAGGCTACGTTGAAGAGAAAACCGAGCATGTGATTGAAGAAAGTGAAAGATCCACAAACTTTGTCAAGGTTTGTTAGCTTTGATAAATCATTAATTCGTTTTGTCAATATCAAAAGGGTTTCCTGCAGGGGCCCGAGACCCCTATTTTAAAATCCCTTCCGAAGGACGGTTGAGTGAGTTTTTTTGCCAACTCTGCTAAGGTGACAAATCCAGATGTTGACCTCACACGACCAAGCTTAACTTCAGTTGTACATAGTAAACCCCTTAAATTGCTTGGTCACTTACTCTGGGGTTTACAGTATTTCTATGTTTTTGGTTCACCCGACCGGTGTTGTTTGGTGCAAGCATTTATTTTTTTGATTTTAGGTGATTGTAACTGAAGTAGTTGAAGGTGTTACTTTTTGGGCACAGAATGTTGATACTGGTAAGTTATTTGTTCATCTTATTTCCTTTCAACCTTTTATTGTCACAAGGCCTTTCGAGGGGCCTGTCATAATTCTGTTAGTGATATGAGCCTATTAGTTCCACTTTTTAGGCTTTGAATTCACTAAACCATTCTCAGTTACTTGAAGAATTTATTTTTGAATACGGCGTTTCTAGTGCGCTGTACTGTAGGAGGATACCATTAGTACTGTGGGAGGACAATATCAGTATGGTAGAGGATATTCGATATTCTAGGGCATACAATTAGTAAGAGAAGGTTGTCCAGTACTTTGAGGAGATACCATCAGTACTGTGGAGGCAATACATGAAGTGCCAAAAGAGGCATTGTTACGAAGAATAAGTATTCTGTAGTGAGAATGACAATGCCTTTTTTCTATGGTATTCCCCACATTACTGATACTGTATCCTTCCGCAGTACGAAAGAATCTCAAATGTACTGATTGTATCCACCACAGTACTGATGATATCCCTCCATATAATTGACTTCATATGATAGCACAGACGTCCCAAGGGTACTTAATTCAGAGGGGTAGCTGAATGAATGATATCCGATATTTTTCAGCTTAAAGTACGAAATTGATGTTTATTGTTACTCTTACTTTATTGAAATTTTTTTTCAACAGCTGAAAGATTTGAAAACATGATGATGCAGTTGAGAAATGATTTGACCAGCAACCCACCTCTTCCCGGATCGTTTGCACCGAAGAAAGGTGACATGTGTGCAGGCCTGTTCGTCGATAATTTGTGGTGAGTTATAATGATATTAATAATATGATGATACAAGAATACAACTGTTAAATGCTCAAAGTTTTCGATTATAAAATCTTGAATATAAAAACTATTATACACAAGCTAAGAACACCTGAAACATAATACAACTTTGAAAACAAAAAAACTACTATTGTATAAAAACCTAATGTGTAAAAAACCTTTAGCTATGTAAAATATTCCCTATCCCACAAAATAAATTCTTACTATCCTAGAATACAGAACCAAATAATTTAATGATTAGAAATACTTTTGTAAAAGTTTTTTGCCTAGTTTTAGTATACGAAAAACGAAATTATGATGATGATAATTGTGATACGAATATTTATACAGGATAGCCTATCAGCATAGTCGAATGTTGTACTTCAAGGGTCCTGTAATGAAAATAAGAGTTGCAAATACACGATAGCTACAGTAAAAACCCGCAACTAAGGACCTGTCAGCCTAAGATTTTTAAGTTTTGATCGTATTTTAAGGGTATAAGATACAAATTTTAGGTTGAAAGGTTCTGAATTTTTACCAATAGCAATAGTGATAGTAAAGGACAGTTAAATGCCTATAATTATAATTAACCATTTTCCACCATTATCATAACTGTTAACTACGATTTATTTAAGAACCTGTTTTGGCCAACTCCTAAAAATGTAGGTTCTTAGTTGTGCATTTTTACTGTACATTACGTGTTTAAAAACATGAAATATAAAGTCTCTTCAAGTAAGATGCTCGTTTAAAAAAGAAGTAAAAACAATCCTGGACTGAATATTTCTAGTCTCAAGGGGTAAATCATTAAAAATTCTTCCACTAGCATAAGCTGTACACTTTTGCGGAATTTTCGTTTATATGGTAAGACTCTAGCTAATGTAGAGGCAGTAAAAGTGTAATCTTCCACATTCATAAAAGTGCTTCAAGAACATCCTACAAAGATTATGAAATCTCATTAGATCCTATCACACTTGAAAGCTCTGGTTTATATCAAAACCATATTAAGGGACAAGGAGATATTACGTAATCGGCCCTTTCATGAATACATCATTTGCGTCACCCAATATATGGCCTTACCGTTGATAAGATTTCATTTATTCTGCAGGTATAGAGTGAAAGTTGAAAAAGTTGACTCCGCAGAGAAAGTCCATGTTCTGTATCTTGATTATGGGAATGTAAGTAGAACATGTTACCTAAAGCTAACCCTTACTAGAACCCTAGCAAGGATTCTCGTACCTATCGTGTGCTGTAACTAACATAGCGTTGCTAGATTAACCCTTTCGCTTGCAAAAGCTAAAATATTGGACTTGGGAAAAAAGGGATTTCTGCATAATTGAGGCCCTGACACAATTGAAACCTGCATAATTATGCAGAAGACTGCTTTCCAATCAAATTTACGCTTTTGTTTACCTAAATTTATTCACATATTTTGAAAGTAAAGCAAAATGCCTTTCCCATCCAAACCAGAATGCTCAACTTGCAATTTGATAGATGCCGTTTAGTCTTGGAAGGGGATAATAGTCATAATGTTGTAATATATTTTTAGCGGGATATAATTGCATCTTCGAGAATGGCAGTACTCCCACCAACGTATCACAGGTAAGCAGCAACTTGAGTTTATATGATGGGCCTGATTCAAGTTCGAATCCATGGCCCTCTGAAAATGGGATGAGTGACCTTTCCACTTGGCCATCGTAAGGTTGTTTCAAGAACTGTTATGAGGGGTGGAGGGGAGATTTATTCGCAACTGCCGGGTTCGAAACCACCTTCAGACCTGTCACAGAGAGTCTGAGGAGAGAATTTGCCACCCCTTCGTCCAGCTGTAATTCCAGGGAAAAAGGCAAAAGGATTCACGAGGTGTGGTCACATCATGAGGATGGACCAGGGTCGCACTGCTCGATTAGCCTACCTATTCCGTGGGCCCTCTTTACTTTGCACATGAACCAATACCTTATGAAGATAGTAAGTGTATTTGCCTATCAACTATCAACATCTGTTTGAGAAGGTGTTTTAAAGAACGTGTAAGTGCTGAAGAAAATGCGATTCTTAGAGCTTTTTTTGCTTTCACTCTGTATAAAAAATTTGGGAACACTCTTTGCAGTTTTGCACCACAAGCCCATGAATACAATCTGGCATGTCTCCAAGCTCCAGCTGATGTAAGTTCTTTAACATTTTACAATTATGGTCTGCCACAAACATTTCCCCATAGGTATCTCCTGTTTTCTATCAAAAACAATTTTCACATTTTCCATCATCAGATTCACATTTTCTGACAAATTCACAGATAGGAAAGTCAAACGATTCACCGTCACACTTTCCGAAGGAAATTTTCTGGGAACGTCTTTCGAGAAAATAAATCGCTACCTGCAGGACACACGTTGATTCAACTACAATATGAAATTCATCTACATTAAACTACAATCAACTACAATCAATTTTATTCCACATTTTACCCAACTTGACCATGAAATATCTTGCAGTCTTTGAAAAATTGATAAAACTAGAGGAAGATCCCCCGTATATTGTCCTTTTTAGGACAGTGGCTACCGCGCCTGCTTTGTGGAATAAAACCGGGGTTTGAGGCCTGGTTATGGCAAATAAGGATTGCTGTAGCCTGCTCTGGTAAAATATGATTGCCCGTATATTGGTATAGGCTATTTTCGATAGTGATCAATGATGAAGATACCATGCTCATATTGAAATTTCATATGAAAATGTTTTTCTTTCTGAGATCAGCAAAACTGACCCGAGCATCGCAGACTTTTAGCGGAATGGGATATATTTTGCAGGCCTTTTCTTTGAACAGAGCTATCTTTCTTAGCTGTTGCCAGCACACTGGTGAACTAATACCTAGAGCTTGTAACCAACTGACCAGAGTGATTATCCAGCTGAGTCAAAAAAGGCATGCCCCCTTAATACCTTTAGAAGATAATCTTTAAGATATCTTTTAAGGTATTGTAATCAATGTTTTTACTGGAGGGCCCCTTGCTAAGCCAGCATCACCCGAAACGGCTACCCCCTTGAATATGTGAAATGAAATTTAAATGACATTGTTTACTTTTGCTGAAATTTATAATAAACTGATTTTGATGATCCCTTAGTTCATATCCAAATTAGCTTTTGAGAAAGTTAGTTAACTCCTTTAGAAATGACTCTCAGCAAATGCGGTTTCAGCGATGAAAATTCCATTTTTTACTATTGCTATTTTGCGTATTTCGCGATCGGTCTCCATTTGAATTCGTATTTCATTTAATCTTCTTAGGAGGATGACAAGAATGTTCTTGCCGACGCCTTTAGGAGAGAAGCATTGGTAAGAAATTTGATTTGTTAACCTTTCTTTTTACGGAGGCAAAATATCTACTGAGTGATGTGCATCTGACACTCATTAGATTAGTACACGAGAACAGTCTTTGGTCGTCACAGAACTTGAGGATGGCGAGGAAAATTGCAAACATAGTGAGACATGATAATTACGAAAAGCTTTGCGTCTCGCAATCATCAGAGTAGTACGTCAGAACAGTTTTTGATCGTCACAGATGGCGAGGAAAATTGGAAACATAATGAAACATGATAGCTTTTGAAGCTGGTTATCTGACACTCATGAGAGTAGTACGTCAGAACAGTCTTTCATAGGTACAGAACTTAAGGATGGCGAAGAAAATCAGAAACAAAGTGAAACATGATAACTACTGAAGCTTTGTGTCTGACACTCGTCAGAGTGGTACGTTAGAACAGTCTTTGATCGTTACAGAACTTGAGGATGGCGAGGAAAATTGCAAACATAGTGAAACACGATAATTACAGAAGCTTTGCGTCTGACACTCATCAGAGTAGTACTTCAGAACAAAACGAAAAAACGAATATTTATGCCCTGTTATAGCATTCATTTTATTTCCCTACTCTGACGTACTACTTTGATGAGTTAGTGTCAGACAGAAAGCTCTATTTCTTTCCATAATCAAGTTAGAGACTGTTCTGTTATTAACCTTTGATTTTCAATTATTTTCTTTCTAGAATGAGACTGTACTGATGAATACTGAATACAAATTTAATGGACAGGTTAGTTTTCTTTCCATTCATCGGTAACTTTGTCTCTTTGTCTGTCCATCGATCCTGGCAGTGACGAATTGATGGGGGGTTAGGGGTGGGGTGGTACTGGAGGCATGTCCACTCAGAATACCCTTTGTTCACCCATACAGTTCCTCTAATCATACCACTTTACAAGTACAAGTTTCCCACTGCACCAATTTTTCCACCCCTTTGAAGGGTACCCTTCAGGGCAGAAGCTGTTCATTTTGGTCTGGTTTGAGATAAACCAGTGGGAACAGGGGCAAAACCCAGACAAATGTTGAAATCTAGAATCTCTCCGACGCCAATTGGTGCATTTGCAGAACAGAATTTGTGTAAAAAATGAACCGAAATTTGCCATTAACTCTTATTTTTTATCGAGCAATATTGCTTCTCAAAAAAGAGAGTAACTTGGACCTAAATCTCCGGTTCGGCCCTTATTTGGTAATTTTCTCCAAATGGTAGACTGTTTAAAGATTGGTTACTTTATATATTCATTTTTCTCGGACAGGATTTCGTTACCCTGACGAATGCTGAGACTAAAGATGACATTGCCATCAAGCTGCTTACTGAGGGGTATGCCATGGTTGAGAAGAGAAAAGAGAAGAGGCTCCAATCAATGATGGCCAATTACAGGAAGGCACAGGAGAAGGCAAGAACAAACAGGGTAAATATCATGTCCAATATTCGTGTCTAATTTAACAGATAGAGGGTAGGATCTTTTTACCATGGAACGCGAAGCAGGCAGATAGGGGGAAGTATCTTTCTGCCACTTAACATAAGGTAGAGACCGATTAGGAGTTAGGATCTTTTTGCCACTGAACATAAGGCAGGGATAGATTAGGAGTTGGGATCTTTATGCTACTGAACATAAGGCAGGGCAGATTAGGAGGTAGGGTATTTTTGCCAATGAACATAAGACAGGGGGTAGGTTCTTTTTGCGAATGAACACGAGGTAGGGACAGAATAGAGGGTGGGATTATTTTCCAACTGAAGACAAGGTGGTGTGATTTCCTTTCTGTTGCTCTACCTCGATGATGATTGCTAGACAAAAAGATGTAGTGTTCATCATGCTTCGCTGTGTATCATTTTTATTATCGCTGTCCTGTAGATCTATCCTGATCAAAGACCCTCCCCACTTCTGTGGAATAACTACCTAATGCATTGCAGCATAGTCATTAAACTTTGGTTGTGAAGCCTAAAATTGTTTCATTCCTTTATTTAAGTTTTATGCTGCAATCCTCGCCAAAACTATTGAGACAGATCTTTATTACACAAGTTATTGACTTGCAGTCCTCCCCCTCGCCCCCATTTCAATGTTGTTTGGGCAACTCGTATGCATTTTTGTTCCCTGATGCCCTGGCAACAAATTTAACCAACATTGTACAGGGGGCAAGGGGGAGAGCATTTTTCTCTATTTTCTTAGAAAGAGTATTATATATTGAGCCTGTTTTTTGGTTTGTCTCAAGAGGTTTTGGCGAGGATTGTGATGGTCTTAATGGTGCACGAAAATTGATAATTTATAAACTAGAATGTTGCATATTGGATTATTTGTTGAAATGTCACAGAATATGATCGATATTAAACTTGAATATATCGAATAAGCAGCTGAAAAGAAATAGTTGGGTTCAGTTGCTCAACCATGTCAATTTAGGCGAAACAATAATAAGACTAAAGGCTTTTGCACTGCCTCGGTCGAAAAATGGGCGAATGCATAAGTAAAGGGCTCCAAACCATTCCCTTCTAAAAGCTACGATTGTAGGCATTAATTCATAAGGCATGGTCTAGCACAAAAAATTTAATTTTACCAGAGCTACTGAAACTGACATATGCCACCACTAGATCTCGAGCTGGGAGTGTTTCCACCAAAGGCAAGCCACTGTCCTAAACAAGTCCACAATGCATTTTGATTATATCTTTAGATTTGAAAATGAGCTGTGAATGAAGCTGGGAAGGGTCGGGGCTTTAAGTGAAAAATTGATTGAAATTTGAACACCTTCGATTGCAGGTGAATCTATGGCGTTATGGCGACTTCACAGAGGATGATGCACCTGAATTCGGCTACAGATAATCTTAAAATTACAAATCAAGGTGGACTCAGTAAGAAAAAAGTTGTTAGGCTTTAAAATAATTTTTACCAATACAAATACACTATTCTCATCAGAATGATATATGTACAGAACAGATGTGAATGTCTTGGAACCTTTGCATTTTTTCTGGGAATGCTCAAAAGTTTATATTTATGATACATCCCAGTCTCTGATTGCTTGCAATACTTTTGTTGATATTACTCGGTAAACCCTCCAGTCTTGGGGCACTCTTCAATGTTTGGGAAGGGGTCTGGGGCCAGAGTCTTTAGACGACGACTCATCCACCATCTAGAGGATATTATGATAATTCTCAGCCTTTGATTGCTTTCAACACCTTTGTTGATATTACTCGTTTAACCCCTGTCATGGGACTCTTGAATGTTTACAAAGGGGGTATACCCAGAATCTTCGAAGGAAGACCCATTAATCACCCAGAGATTGAACAGTTAATCCTAAGATCGCTGATCTTTACTGTGCACCAAACAAAGCCTATTTCTTTATTTTGAGTTTTCCCCAGAATCAGCCTTTTGTTTCTTTATTTGTCAGTTTTGACAGATCAAGGCTATTCAACGCCTAGGGTCAGATTTGGGGGTTTATGTCAGACTTAAGGTGGAGTTCGGGGGTCAACTGATACAATGGATAGGTCTGGGTGCATTCAGTACTATTGACCTTTCCCGAATTTGCTGCATTTGTATTGAAACTGAAGCAAATCCAGCTTAGCCTCGATTATTTGCAATGAGAATCCCCACAAGCATTCGATACCAAAATAATTGAATTCAGTTTCACTGCAGTTAAACAATGAATGAAGTTTGTTTCGTTGAGTTCTCCATGCGTAATGGGAATTCAATGATGGCCTCTTTTCCAAACCTAATTCGGGAAATGTCTTTTGGTAACCAACTTGCTACTACTACGAATCTCCGTCTATTCTGCGAAATTTGAAAGGGAAGAGCTGAGCTAGTCTGTATTTTATTGACATAAATCATTACTCATTCCAATTTCACTTCAGTATTGACGACTTGAATCCCAAAAGGGATGGAACAGAGTCTTCCACCTGCGCGTTATGTCCCTTGCCATTTGCTAAAAGCCAGAATTGTGAGCTTTCCTTTATCGGATAGACTATGTATTCAAAAGCCCCAACTTGCTAATGATTATATAGGATCAAAGTTCTGATTAAGTCTGCTCTAGTTTCTTTTCTTACTTCGAAAACCCGAGAAAATGTTAGCAGAGCATCTTTTCCACGAATTGCCGCGTAACTTCGAACCAGAAGCAAATCTTTAAGGCAGGTTCTTGTGAAAATGATTCTTGAAATATTCAAGCATTTTCCCTGCAAAGCGTTAAGTTGCTGCACTTTGGCCTAAGCAATGAAAGGCTGGAATGGAAGTTTGGAATTGGCATCTGAAGAGAGAAGAGATCTGTAAGTTTTGATGGTAATTAACTTGTTTCCTTGCCTATTGGTATCTTCTCACTATTTACTTAGTAAAGTAGTAACATAGTAAAGTATCGTTTTGTTCGTCTATACTGGATGAGTACAGTGCTCTATGCCACTGGCAGAGCGATATAGACAGAGGTAGACTCAGAAAAGAAACATGTCTTTGTTGTTACTCCGAGTTTCACGCATTAATGCGATCATCAGACAAGTGATTCCGAATACTTAGTAGTTTTTTTAGTAACTTACTAAAACGTTGTGTTGGTCCATGGGCAGATCGAACATTTGATTTATTGTCTTTGTTGAATATGCCAAGATTAGAAGATTAGAAGCAACACTCTAAAGTAGACTGTCTTTAAAGAGTGGCTTTTCTAAGCAATTACACTATGCCTAGCTTATATCGAGCATATAGCCAGGACAGGCACGCTCTACTCGAGCTAAATGTATCCCAAGATCGGGTATTTTCGAAATTGTTGTTTCTCTATGCTGATTGTTGTTTTACTATGCTGTCGGCCTTAGTAAGAGGGAATCAGATTGGTTCTCTCGGTCTAAAGAATAAGGTAATACTTTATTTTGTTACTCAGAACCCGAATGATATTCTAAAACCTGGTGCTTCCAGGAATACCAAATATATACAATAATAGCCGAAGGAGATTTTGTGAAATGGCCAATAGGAAAGAGTTTAATTTTTCTTTCTCTGTTGGCTAAAGTTAGCCACAAACTGTAAGCGAATATGTAGCTTCTAAAATTATAAAGCAAAGTTTAACTGATTAAAGTTGTTATTTTATTAAACTCAATTGTTCACGATTTTCATACCTGCGCCATTTCGGAATGTAGCCTTAGGTAACTTTTTTATATCATATAAAAAAGGGTAAAATGAAGACTGGTACCGAGCAATCAGCTTCAATAAGAATATTCGAAATAATTTTTTCAAAAACTGGTTTTCTTAAGCCCTTCAACTTAGTAAACATGAATAAGACAATTCTGTGTTTCGGCTTTGGTTGTTTCACGGCAATTTCATCAAGTAGATTTCCATTGAGACTTGCTTATTTCGATTGCTTTGCTGGTGCCGTGCTCCCTTTACTGCAAAGCAAATTGCTGCATGCTCCCTTTGCTATACTTTGACGCACATAAACATGGCTGGCTCTAGAAATCTACCATATTGGCTCAAAACTGCAGTGAAAACGTCGTATTTCTCAGAGGTTGTTCAAGGCACGCTCCTTTTTTATAAGAATGACTTATAAGAACACTAGCCTCAAGTTTTGCCAAAACTTTAGAACAAGCTAAGAACAAACCGAGGCTGACCAAATTAAGGTCAATATAAGAATTTTACGAAATAGCCAGGAGACTGACAATTAATTACGAAACAAGCAAATTGACAGCACACAGATATATCAGATCGTCAAGAGAGTCCGCATTTGAACCAATTACATTGTAACAAAACTGATAGCGAAAACCGGCTTCTTAATCATTGTAAAGTAAGAATAATTTAAGAAAATTTCAGGCTGAAAATAGAGGAGTAATTAAAAACAGCCAGCTTCAAATCAATTTTACTGGTTCTTATTAAAAAAAGAGTGCATTTTTTAGAGTCGAATTTAAAGTACGAATTCAAAATTACATTGATAGTCTTCTGTAAGGGCCAGAGAAACGTTCACATTTGTGGATCTTGGTTTATTTTTCAGTTCTAGTTTCTTACTTTTTGTAGTTATGTACTCCTTAGTTTGTTAGTTTTTTGGGGTCAAAAGTTATTCCACAGACATTTTCTAAGGTATATTCACGAGTATTGTTGAGGGATGAAATCTAGACTTCTTGAGTATCTCCAAAATATTTTGGTCTCCCATCGTGATTATACTGTGTTGAAAACCCCCCAATAATGTTGGTATAAGAGTGCCCCATGATTAAAGCATACTGGATACCCCCATAACAATTGTAATATCCTCACCAACGTACTGCTAACATGTCACTTACAGTTTATCAAGTGGCCCAGGGGTATTTTGAGTTTCTCTTGCATATTTGTGTGGTTTTCTAAATTCACTCTAGCTTGCTCATTCTTAGAGTACTGATAATCCAAAAAAACCGTGGTGGTGCCTGACAGGGAGCCCCCTTCATCAGAGGAGGTTAGTCCCCCTCTTCAGATGATTCTGAATTCTCTTTGTCTCAGAGCAAATTTGTGGTATTTTCATAGGAATAAGCCTCTCTGCCAAGAGCTTCAAAAGCCCCCCCCCCCCCCCTGTCAGCCACCACTGCAATAAAATCAATAACAGTCTCTCACCAAGAGAAAGATAAACACAGACTCTGATTTAAATTTTATTATTTGAATGTAAAAATCCCTTCCATATCATATAATTAGCGTAAGTCTATTCTATCCATCCGTTTACTCATCAATTTAAGAACGAAAGGACGACAGTTCGGTCATACGTAGATTCCAACCCACAGCAACATGAATTGAGCTCCGAACCCCATGAAGAGAGCAGCAACGAGAGCAACTAATAATTCCTTGTAAATGTCTCTGGTGTATTTTGTCGACGTTACTTCATATCTGTCTTACAGTCAAGAGAGATAAACATGAAATTATAAGGGCATTCAAATTTATCAAGGGTTTTTCTGACAAATTATTTGATAAGAAAGTCACCACTTATCATGACAAGCCTTTGATATTTAGTAAACTAGTTGCAATACATTGTGAAATTGAAGTGGACAGATATAAGAAAGAAATTGGTTGAAATTCGTTAAAGTATAGAGGAGGGGTATTGTGGAATTCGATAGACAATAAACTTAAGAATCAAGAAAATATAACAACTTTTAAAAATAACATAAAACTTTTTAAAAACAGGATCAATCAATATTCGTTCGAAAAAGAAGCTTGCCTAAATAATAACAAGAACACGGATTAACTATTTTTAAATAGGCTCATTTTAACACCTTAACTTACTTTCATTTTTAGATAATTTAGTTACGTATATTTTGTAGTTGCAGGTTCACATCAGCATTAGCTGCCTTTAGGTAAACCTGCGTTACCAAATAATTAATGTATGTATGTATGTATGTATGACTTATCAAGACTGTTTCTAAAACAATAGTAGCCATGATAGTTACCACTTTTCATGATAAGCCTTTGAAAGTAATCAAGTAAATAACAATACATTTGGTCTTATCTAGGCTGTTTCTAAAACAATATTTGACTTTATAGTTGGCACTTATCATGACAAGTCTATGATCTTTAGTAAGGAAATGTTTTGGAGGAGATTCCATCATTAGTCGTCTGGGCTGTCACTCTAAATCTGTTTTTGTCAATCATATGCTTTGACACTAGCTGTTCAATACAAGACAATGTTATCAAATCATTGTGAAAAGATACACAAAGAACCATGCTGTGAAGAAGAGGCCAATAGCAAGGAGAATAATCGACAGATGTGGATAAATTGCGGGGTTCACTGGGCTGATGTAGCGCCCCATTGATTCAATACCCAAATCCTGCAAGAGAAAGATCAAATAGAATTATATGAGTGGTAGGAAAAAGAGTTGGTCAAATTTGGTGGGTGAAAAGATTTTAGAAAAGATTTCAACAGTGAGCACTTAATATCAAGTTTTCTTTCGAACTTATTACTCACACAAGACCAGCAGCATTAATAGAATTGGTAGGCAGGTAGGCCTGTACTTTTTTGGATGAACCAGCCTCAGGGTGTGAGATAATTATAGTCATCAATAATCTCCTCATTATATCGTCATTTGGCGACTCCATATAATTCAAAGCTATTTTTCTCAATAGGTTTCTAAACATTTATTTTTGTTTGCTTTAGTGGATTATTATGGTCCAATTTACAAATTTAGGGTCAAAACAAAGACAATTCAGAGAGAGCCACAGGGTTTAGTAATACTTTAAAAGTTAAATTTGATTACATTATGACTAAGAATTAAGAAATTTTCAATTAAAGTCTTGAGATGTCCAGGATACTTCAAGATTCCACTTACCATTTTGATTTCTTTTCTTTGTCCTACTTCTGCCCTTTATTAAATTTTACAAAGAGAGAGCCATTATGGATAAAAGCTGACACATCAATAACAAGCCTCTGTTTGGAACAAGTTGACATCAAAACGAGACGATATAAAAACGAGTCGAGATGAAAACGAGGTAAATTCTGCATGTGTTTCTCGAAGATTCTTACAGCTTTGCCTCGAAAGAAAAGTTCACCAAAAGCCATCTCTCAAACTTTGGTTATTGTCACAAATACTGAACAAAATGGTATGTATGATGTACGATGTTTTTGCCGATAGTTTGGCTCCTTTATAGGTGTATTCAGAGATCATTAAGTATTGGCTTTCCTCTCTTGTAGTCTTGAAAGAAGGTGTGGTCAGGCGGCCTTAGGCCCATCCCCATTCTCGGTCCAGAACTCGTTTTTGAACAATTGATAAATGTAAGAGAACTAGTAAGCGGTTAATTAAACAAAATTGATCCCAAAGGATGCGCATAATGTTCCATGCTAGTGATAGATATTGGTGGAATTAGAAAGAAAATTCAGAAAGTAGACTCAATTTATCAATGATGAGTTTTGCAGCTGGCTGGCTGGCAAGGTTTCTGACATGGCCAGAATATTTAAGGGGCAGACCTTAGAAACACGTAATTTGTAAGGGAAAAGGCAATTTCTAAGGATGCATTATTTGCCAAAAGTGGGGCCCATCATTCTCTATATAATAATAAAGCCTTTGTTCTCCACCCGCACACTTCACACTTTTTATTTTATAAGGAACCTAGCTCTAGGCCTAGTACTAGAAGTTCCTTAAATTTTCTATTGTTCTCCATTGTTACAGGAAACAATAGAACAAAAGAATCCATCGTATTTCACAAGAAATTCTAGTGCTAGGTTCCTTACAAACAGTTCCTTGTAAGAAAAAAAGCGTGTACTGGCGTCTAAAGTATGAAGTAAAGTCTGTGTTAGGAGCAGCCTGAGCATCCATGACAGATTGCATTTTATGTCACGTGAAGAGAATATATTTTAAGCACAACTTTGAGTCGTCGTAGAGTCATCTGTACTAGGTCAATGGTGCACATTTTCTGGACAATGGCTTGGAACTCAAAGTTAAAAAAGACCAGAAAAACCTGAAAAAACTACAATTCTTTGTGTGAAAGGGCTAATTTTATGACATAATTGCCAAATAGGCAAGTAAGAAATTTTGATGTCATATCTGTGCTAGATTCTTGCCGAGATTTATGTTCTCTGTGTTAGAAAAAAAGAATGCAGTCTGGCTGCCATAGGCCATGTTAACTCCTTAGAAAGGTTTTCTAATCAGACTTTGCATTTTCTCTATACATGGTTACAGTAGGAGCCCAAACTATAGGATAGAACAATAGAATGGGACAATAGAAAATGGTTGCACATTAGATCTTATTGAAAATTGCCATTACTCTGCAGACAGCGTAGGTGCAGGGTGCAGCATCAGAGAGAAGGCTTAAAGTTGAGGTGGTTAGTGCGAAATTGGAAAATAATTTACTGCAGAATGAGGAGGGGCAGGGTCCTTACGAGTGGATACTTATTCAAGATGGCAAATAGTTGTTTCTTAAAAACCTCATATCACTTATCAATGGTTAAAACTCTTTTTTCTAGTCTATGAGTGAATCCGGTTCCTTCAACCCCATTAACATCCTGAAATATGGAGCTGAAGAGGAGAAAGCAGAATCTGCCCGCATGGTTAGTGTTACTTTTGACTTGTATTCTAATTCCTCTTGAAACTACCAATTTATGCTGCGGAAATTCTGTACCAATCTTAGACTAACAATGTATTCTAATTCCTCTTGAAACTACCAATTTATGCTGCAGGAAATTCTGTACTAATCTTAGAATTACAAATTTGCAGTCGGAAAGCAGCAAACTTTATTGTAAGTGCAAAGCATATAAGAAACTTCTCCATCATTTTTGCCATAATTGACACAGTTGAATTTATTGTAGTGTAAAAAAAACTTGATAGAAAAAACCCTTCCACAGGCTTTTTATCTAAGAAGTAAAGATTTTTCAGACCATCTGTTTTCTCTGTAAATTATTCTATTTGATAAAATGGTATTCATTTTATTTTTAACTGTTATAGTCATCATTTGTTGGAGCCATTGCTATTGGGGACCTTGTAAAGACAACTCTTGGACCAAAGGGAATGGTGAGTTTGAAATACGTAAATATTTTAGATGTAGACATATTCTATTTTGGACACAAGCATCCTTAGGTTGTTCTAATTTCAAAATATTTACTTGAAGAAAGGAGCCTGAAGAGAAAGAAAACTTGTTGTTAGCTTGATACAGATACTTTTTGCTTCGATTCTAGGATAAAATCCTTGTTTCGTCTGGGAGAGCAGAAAACATCCAAATTACAAATGACGGAGCAACTATCTTAAGATCAGTTGGAGTGGATAATCCAGCTGCTAAAGTTTTAGTTGGTAAGTTGTTGTACCTTATGCATTGATTAAACACCCCCATTTGGATGCCCCTTGAATAAAGACCCTATTTTCAATCATTGTTTCGAATGAAATCCCCCTTGAATAGATCACCTCTTATATAGCAGTGTGTATTTGAAACACACAGCGTGGTGATTGCATTGCTTTCTTAGCTTTATTTTGTAAGTTAATAATGGTAGTTCACATTCACAATATAGCTCTATAGCTTTCATGAATCATACTTAGTTGTTTACTCACTTTTTACTTTTGTGTTCATGACTTTAACGAGGATGGATCTGAATTTGCTGTTCAATCTTTTCATTTACTTCAGACATTGCCAAAGTTCAGGATGATGAGGTAGGAGATGGAACAACAACTGTTGCCGTCATGGCTTCTGAGCTTTTGAAGGTAAGAGTTCGGGTTCCTACAAAGTGTTCTGACTGCTTGCTTGGACCAATATTCACAGCCACATTTTGATATGACTCACTTAATGTCAGGATCTTTTAACTGATGGGGCTACCTAAGCCTCATAGCTCAAAAGTGAACATTATGTTAAAATTGCAATGATTGATCAACAAGAAATTGGGAACATAACAAAACATCACAACTATTAAAGCTTTTTGTTCTCTTTCTAACATGAAACTTAAGGTGAAGGTCTAACGAAAAACTGAAATAGTATTGATGTTTCTCTGTGTTTAACATTATCCATGGAACAGTCAGTCCCGCTAGCAGGGAAATTGGAGGAATACAAATGCTATTTGTTTGCGTGTTTCTCCTTTATTGAATTGTGAATCGTAATCGTAGGCCATTATTGAAATATTTGGATTTGTTTTTCTAGGATGCTGAAAAGTTGATAGCGTGCAAAATTCACCCACAAACCATCATAGCAGGCTACCGCAAATCAGTTGCAGTTGCAGAAAAGGCCCTGACAGAATGTGCAAAGGATAACAGCGCAGATATTGAAAAGTTCAAAGAAGATTTAATGAACATTGCAAGAACTACTCTCAGCTCGAAGATTCTCACACAACATAAGGATAAATTCTCAAAATTGGCTGTGGATGCTGTTTTGAGGCTAAAGGCATGTTTTTATACTATGATCATTTTTCACTTATTGCAGCCATGGGCATAAGGGATGGTGCAAATTTCTAAGCAATGTTGTTAGTTAATGAGAAAAAAAACACTTAAGGTTATTGGAAGCAATGCTTATTCATTTGTTGATAAAACGCAATCAACTTTGTTTATGGTCGATCATTTCATATTTAGAACTGAAATCTATATAAATCAGTTTCAAGAAGACGGTGGTAATCAAAGATCACCTTATCAATTCTAATTTTCATCTGGAGCTGTCTTCTCAATGTCTTTAATCTTGACTTGAACAGATATTTTATTTTTGTTTACCTACTATCATTTACCCAGCCCTGTTCAAAGGGCATTGGGTCCTTCAGAGGAAATCAGATTTTGTTTCTGGATGCTCCCTCAGTATCCAATATATAGATACGCTTCCCTTTGTTTCCAATTTTCCTGACCTATTCCTATATTCAGTTATTTATTACTTTACAGATAATCTTTGTAAGAAGTAGAGTTTTGTTATAACTGAACAAAAATTTATGTTTTTGTCTTCTAGGGAAGTTGTGAATTACATGCGATTCAAATTATAAAAAAACTTGGTGGCAGCTTAGATGATTCGTTCCTTGATCAGGGTATGTGATTTATTCTAAATGTTAAGACTAAGAAGTAATGTTATGTTTTTAGCTCTACAAGCTCAGTGCTTTTTTTTAGAAAAGGGGCTTTAGGAGAAGGTAGATAAAAAGAGAATTTGTAACAGTCCATAAATTTGTATTTTTCTTTCGTTTATTACAGGTTTTCTTTTGGACAAAAAGATTGGCGTTAACCAACCAAAGAGAATTGAAAATGCAAAGATCTTAATTGGAAATACGTCCATGGATGCTGATAAAATAAAAGTGGGTTTCTTTCTTTTTCCTTTATCATCTAGAACCTTCCTTGTATTAGCTATGTGTATGTAGATTGTAAATATTTCAAACAGATGTAGAGCCAAATGCAATTTTCTAATGACATGCTAAATTTAATGGATTGATTGATTTCATTAAATTCTTTCCAGATTTTTGGATCCAAAGTTCGAGTTGAATCGGTCGCGAAAGTTGCAGAACTAGAATTGGCAGAAAAGGTTCCTCTATATCTGCTTGTATATCCCATATCTTTCATTAATCCCAACTCAACTCTTCTACATGTCTTTGGCGCTGTCTTAATTCCTGTTTTGCAAGTGAACTCAATATTCTGTCATTCAAATTTTTTACTAACACTTCAGGACCAACCCCTTTATAATCTTACTATTATCCTAGTGGCTTCTATCCTAGCTTTTGAGTGACCCTAAAAGTATATAAAAACTTATTTTTATAAACTTATTGGCTATATTGACCTTCAGGCTAATTGTATTGTATTGTATTGTTCAGGAGAAGATGAAAGACAAAGTCGATTTGATTCTCAAACACGGAATCAATTGCTTCATCAATAGGTAAGTAAGTGTCTGCTTAACAGGAGCACAGGCCCTAGTTTAATGTCCCTTCCGTAGGACAGTTGAATGAGTGGCTCAGTCGACACCTCGAAAGTCTTCTATCAAGATTTGGATCTCACATGAAAAAGCCTGGCTTCAGCTAAAATAGCAAACTGCTTTAGCCGCTTGGCCACTCGCCCCCTTATATTTAATTTTTATGTGCTTTAGATTAATTATTTCTTAATCAAGATTGATGTTAAGGTCTGTACAAAAGTAATTGTCTGAATTTTCATTTTTCAGGCAACTGATTTACAACTATCCAGAGCAGCTTTTTGCAGATAACGGAGTTATGGCAATAGAACATGCCGATTTCGAAGGAGTCGAACGACTAGCTCTTGTCACAGGTATTTTGTGGAATTATTGATGTTGGTTTCTTATGTTAGTAACTGAGTAGGGAGGATGGCTAAGGATGGGTATGCATGAGGAGTGGGGAAACCCCAAGAAGCCTAAATTAATAAATTAACTTATCGCAAAGAAGTGTTTGCCCAACAATTAGATATCTTTTTGTTTAACCTGTAAATAATTCTCTTCTTCCTTATTTCAGGTGGAATCAAGTTCCATTCTACAATTTTTGTGTGATAAAATGTTTACTTATCAACGTCCCTTGCTGTTGAAATCTGAATGATTAATCCTTAGTTAAATCTAGGTCTTCAGCTTCAAAATGTCTGGTATCTAGATTGAATCTCTTGCCTAATGTCTTTTCCTTTCCTCCCTTTGTATCTTTGATGTGGGACAAACGCCTTTGTACTGCTCCTTTTTTAACTCATTATTTGTTTCAAATCTAGGTGGAGAAATTGTCTCAACCTTTGGCAAACCTGAGCTGGTAAAACTTGGTAGCTGTAAACTTATTGAAGAGGTTATGATTGGAGAAGATAAAGTAAGAGTTCCGTCAAGTTCACCTCTGTATCTCCCTCCTTATAGATTTTAACTGTGTAGCGTGCAGGGTATGAAAAATTTTTCTTTTTCCTGCAACCAAAAAATCACCTGAATACGAGTGATACTGAATACAAACACAGAGTATAATGTTTTGCTCCTTTACTGCTCTGAACAAGTAAGCAATTTCAAAAATTTCCTGTACGAATTTCAAGTCAAAACATTTCCTGCGACCAGTGGGTCACACGGTCAGCTTCTTTTTCATGCCCTGGTAGTGGGCAAGCCTAACTACTTTTACAGACTGCTTCTGATAACTTTTGTTATTTCTCTTTCTGTGTAGCTCATCCACTTCTCTGGCGTAGAAATGGGAGAAGCGTGCAGCATTGTGCTTCGTGGTGCAACACAACAGATCCTGGACGAGGCCGAGCGATCGCTACATGATGCTTTGTGTGTATTGTCACAGACCGTCAAAAGCAGCAAGGTCGTGTATGGTGGCGGTTGCACTGAAATGTTGATGGCGAATGCTGTGAATGCTCTTGCGGCACAGACACCAGGCAAGGAAAGCATGGCCATAGAAGGTTTTGCCCATGCATTGAGACAGGTAAGCTTTTGTGTTCATCACTTTATTTGTCACGTTACTTTTTTGGGATAGTGAAAGAAAACATATGTTTCTTGATTTCTTTAAAAAGTCTTTCGAATTTGCTTCCAGGTTAAAACTTCAGAGGGTTCGCATTCCCTTACTCGTAGCTAATATCTAGAATCAAGTTAGTGTCATTGCCAGTTGGTAGAGTATACCATCTGTTGATTTAGAATATGAACAGCAAATGGTAATGTAGATAACTCCTGCATTGTTGTGTTCCCTCTGAAAAAAAATGATTGAAGCAATATTAAGTATCAAATACAAGAATGGAAATATCTCTTACCGACGAGTGCTTCAAGTGAGCTTAGTCTTACTCTCTTAGTCTTACTATGCTTCAAGTGAGCTTACTCTATCCCCTCCCTAGCGAGTGGATCTGTAGAATCACTTCTTGGAGTAATTTAGATTACAGTTTATTGTCTATAAAATATTCTCTTATATGTCGCTTTGCAAGCAAAGTGCTCAATGATATAACCGTCTGATGATCGCACAAGCAAGAAACTTAAAGCTACGGCAAAAACTTAAATGTGAGCTTGTTGTGTCTTGTTCGGGTTTCTAGTTTGTTGTCTATATTCTAAATCAACAGATTACATATCCATCCATCAACTAAGATACAAACATTGTTCTGAAATTTAGAATGGATGCGTATACGTATTTAGAAAGTGCGGAACCGGTGGAAACTTGCAGCTAGTCATCTAGTTGCCTTATCATTGAATTTCTATTATTATTTTCATTATGTTTTCATTGCAGCTACCAACGATAATTGCAGACAACGCTGGTTTCGACAGCACAGAATTAGTTTCCCAGCTAAGAGCTGCACACACGGAAGGCAAATCTACTTATGGTCTAGGTGAGTTTTATATTTTGGAACTTAGGTATGCAGGCATGAGAAATGCGACTTGTGAATCTTGAGCATCTGGGTTTGCTCACTTCTTATTTCATCACAGTTGCAATACTTGCAGGGGCGGATCTAGGGGGGTGCTAAGGGTGCTCGAGCACCCCTCAATTTCCACTAAATAACCTTTTTATAATCAGCTTTGATAACTCTGTATTCTGTTTTTAATCATCTATACCAGGCCCATGATTATGCTCTAAAAATCAAAGGTTCCGATTTTCCTCGCAATCTATCAAAATTCTCGCAAAATAAACTCGACGTCCGTTATTGTCGCTGTTTTTGAGTCCTATTATCTAATGATCAAAAGATCCAAGTTTTTGGTCCGTGTTTTAATCTTCCATCTTACTAAAATGCAAGATTTGAGCGGGAGCACCCCCGTTGATTTGAAAAAGTGCTCTTAGCCAATAAGAATCGCCCATTAGGGTTCAAAAGAGTTGCTCAAAAAGCGCGGGAGCACCCCCGATGATTTAAAAATAAGCTCTTAACCAATCAAATCGCTCATACAGGGGTGCTCAAATTCATTCCGAGCACCCCTGAGATCGATGAAGAGTTGCTCGAGCAACCTACAGACCAGCCTCTGTTCGCCTTCTCGTATGTTTTTCAATCAAGGCTGCCGCTCTCAAGGCAGTAAACTAATTGCGTCCTCGTCAAAGATGGCAAAGCAAGCCATGAATTGAAAGAATCTGCAGCTTCAGAGTGACTTTTTTTTTTAATGAAACTGAATCTTGCTTGAAGATAAAGGCCCAAACATAACAAGAAGAGAGAAAGACACCACTGTGGACCGGCTAGCGTTCAAGGGCCGTAGGCCTAGGCCTAAACTAAAAGCAGTCGACGACTCCTTGCGTTTGGGATGCTTCGAAGTGAAAGCCTCTTTGAAAGAGAAAGAGCTAGAATACTTCTAGGCCTACCCGTCCTCTTGAAAATAAATTATTTCTTATTGACATTATTCACAGCCTTCGCATCCCAGTAACTTGCAGGGCAATGTTTAGTCTACAGGGCCTTCTTTAAGGCGTGTTTATATTTCGCTGAAAACATAATATCTGAGATCCAGTTCTTGTCAGTTGATTTTCCGATTCTGCTAGCTTGATGACGATTAAAGTCTTTCAAATTTCGTGAATCAATAAACATATTTATTTCTTTTTGGATTTTTATCAAGTTGTAAGGATAAACCTCTTGAGTCTGTGACAAGTCACTTCATTGTGATGCATTGGATATTCATGGTGGAACTCAACTGGTTAGGATAGGTTAGGATTTTCTTGGAGGATATATTACTCATATTTAAGCTAGTAAAATATATTCTGTAATTAAGGATAAAGTTTTAAAAATATTCATATAATTCTTGAAATGCCAAACACCTAAGGTGGAAGGTAGGCTGGAAGTTGAGTGAAAATGACCAGATCTCAACTAACAAAGAATTGTTTTTACAGAGTCAATAAAGGTTTTTCTCTGCCAGAATTGAGTAGAAATCATTGATAAAGTGTATAGAAGGGTCAACCCCGGCATTTGGTACTCGGCAAAAATTTTCTGGGGGCTGCGCCCCCAAACCCCTGCTGAGCACCCCTCATTTCCAAAGTCTGCATCCGCCCCTGACTTGATCTCAAACCTTTCAATTAAACAAATAAAAAATTGAGTTGAAGTTAAATGAGCTAGCCAGGCCTTATTTCCAGCAGGGGAATGGAACCTGTATCTAAATGTCCCTTGCGAAAGACGGTGGAGTTTGAATTTCTAGTCAACGAGGGTTTTCTACTCAACGCCACAGTCCACATCCAGATGTCGATTTATTTCAACCAAGCTTGGCTTCGGCTCCCAATGGCAAGCTGTTGATACCTTAATTAAGTAGGAAAGGACTGTGAGGTAAGTCGTGCAGTTGTGCATGTAAACCGTGCACAGCCAAGCATGAATGCATTTGCATATAGCAAATCATTTAAGCCGCTAGGCCACTCACTCAATAAGTTTGATATTGTCTTTATTTTGCCATAGACATGGAAAACGGCTGCATAGCTGACATGGCGAATGTTGGAATTCGTGAATCTTACAAGGTGAAAAGGCAAGCTCTCGTGTCTGCAGCCGAAGCAGCAGAAATGATTCTCAGAGTCGACGACATTATCAAAGCAGCGC
Organism: Pelagia noctiluca; assembly: GCA_963924455.1. Classification (NCBI taxonomy): domain Eukaryota; kingdom Metazoa; phylum Cnidaria; class Scyphozoa; order Semaeostomeae; family Pelagiidae; genus Pelagia; species Pelagia noctiluca. Next base: position 3,414,798 of record OZ004324.1, on the reverse strand, counting down.
CAAGGTAAGACCTCGAAAGATAGGTAAAATTCAAGGAAATCTAAAACTTGATATTTTGTAAAAAGAAGAGTTATTTTTTTTAGAAAAGTACCCCAATTTCGAGAGTTTTCTTGTATTTTTCCCTCATTTATGACTGACGGCTGTTGACGCAATGAATTTTTTGGAATTTTTTACAATGTTAGGCCTTTTAGTGGTCCCAGCAGAGAAGAAGCAATTAGATAACGCAGTTGACAAGAAGTGAACATTTGTAATTTGAAAGATATTTTTGATTGATTTTTACTCAGGGTTTTTCTATCTTTTGCAGACAAAGAGGCCAAGATGAATGCATGTAAACATCTGAAAGCAGTCAGCACTTCTCCTCTTCAAAACAAAGGCTCTAGCCACGGCTTTAGGCCAGTTCTTGACATTTTAGGAACTTCTCCTACAAACTTGGCTGAGGTTCATTCAACAGATTGTTGTCATAATTTAAGTTCATTGCAATAAGAAATTTAGATTCAAAATCAGATCTTTTTTCCTTTTGTTAATTTTTGGAGTTTCTCGTTGGTCGGGCTTCTTGTTATTTATACCGTGTGCGCCCATGAATGCTGAACCTTTGACGGGCTATGTAAGATTCTGCATCTAGCACATTGTCTCGCTAATTACATCTATTTTCGTGTTTTAGCTTTTCGTTTCATGTTTTCTGGAAGAATCGTAAATACTCAGTGCTTTGCAGAAATAAATCTTACATTTTCCCTTGAAAAGTATTGACGAATCGAATTTATTGCGTTGCAGAAAATCTACGCTTTAGATGATTTTTAGCTCGAATACATACCAAACGCAAACGTTTAATCCCACTGAAAATCTGTACTTTTTCAGTTCTACATTATATATCAATTTTGTGATCGATTCAATAGTAGATTTGTCAAGTAAAATAATATTTAATTTTAGCGCTATTATGGCACCTACGGTTCATTAACAAGCTACACAGCTTATCAGGGTGGGTACTTATAGTTAAGATGGGGCTAGAAAGATAATTTACTGTAATTTAAACCAAGAAAATTTGTCTGGTCTGTGGGGGGTGGTTCCTGGGGGCGGACCAAATTCATGTCCCTTTCTTTGAGTGCTGTTGTTGGGTTGTTGCCCTCGACCAATCAAATCGAAGAACTCCGCAACCTCTTTCTGGTTAATGTTCTTTCGCGAGCCTCACGCGCACGAATAGCTGATCCGAAAGAGAAAGTTGTTACCAAAACAATCAGAAACTATGGGGAATAGTAATTAATCTATTGTAAATTATTCATTCAATCATGTCTAATTCTGAAAACGAAAGGATACCTGCTGAAACAAAAAACCAGTCCAACCCTCAATATCAAGATCGGAACGCCGTGGGAGACAAGCCAAACAATGCTGAAAGTGTCGATGGGCTTGGCCTATCTAAAGTGAACCCATCCTCAGCAGATTCTTCCCAAGCCTTAATTGCGAAGAAACCTGGCAATATGGTACGTATCAATGCATTATTAACGAACTAGTAGGACCTGCTAATAGTTGTTTCATTAGCTTTTAAATAAACTATCTGATTTAGGCCTGAAATAGCACGAGCATGATGGATTGTTTATAAACAACCCGTCGGGTCTAAATTTGGAAAGCCACACCCATGCCCTGATTTTAAGTGGACAACAATTTCTTTTCTATAAACAAAAAATTAATAAGCAGATATTATTGTGAATGACTAAAGCAATTAGCAACTCCATGGCTCATTGAGATGAATCAGGTAAGTATCCTACAGTTGTGCCAGCAGGATTTTTATTGGGGATGGGGCAAAAAGCCAGTTAGCATCTCATACACTTAAGCTCATTTGATCTTTGTTGTAGACTTGCCTGAGAAGAATAAGCTTTTGTATGCATGTATGTATGTATTTGCCATTTATCAATAGAAAATAAGATGATCAGAAATATACCTTACGTTTATTGATTAACTTTAAAACAAAAATATGAAATAGAAAGAATAAGTGTAACTCTGTAATGGTTGAAGTTATTATTCAACTCAGCATGCAAGAGGATTTGATTCAGGAAGAAGAGACACGCGCAAATGACATGTGTACAAATGAAACTCCAAATCCAGAATGATGACCAAATTACAGTACAAATTACACTTGATAACGGAGCATAAAAACGATTCACATATGATCATATAAGGGAATCATATGAAAGAGACTTAGACCCCGTTTACACTAGAACAGATCCAAATGGGTACGGATCTAATTTGGAACCGTGCCTATATTTGCTAGCATTTACACTAGAACAGATCCATTTCAGATCACGTTTACACTGGAACGGATCCACAGCCAGGTCCAGCCCCGTTTTCAGCACTTTGACCCGAATCTAATTACAAAACAAAGCGAAATTTGCCTCGCTTTCGATCCGTACCTGTTTGGGAACGGTTCCAACCATTTACACTAGACCTAAAGAAGCACAGAGCTAAATGAATACACCTTGGAAAGCGATACCGAATGGGTCCAGATAGCAGACCCAAATGGGTACGGATCCACAGGTCTAGTGTAAACGGGAGGCCTATCTGTGCTCATTTGGGTACGGATCCATTTGGATCCGTGCTAGTGTAAACGGGGTCTTACAGATGACATGTTTTCTGCTACAACCATGGTGGCAGGGATGATATTAAAAAGGTCTAAATAACACTATTTCCAAAATGGTCCCCTTAGAGTTGTGCCATTCGAAAAGAGTAAAGGAAAAGTTGGATTTTTGAAACAATTTCAGAAATAAACGAAAAAGTTATGGCACTTCAAAGCCTTTGTTTTTTTATCCCATTTTTAAATGTTTTTGCAGTGGCTTACTGATTTTAATTCGGTTGGAAGATTATTCCAGAGTTTTGGCCCTATATATATTGGGTATTTTTGTCCCAGGTGTGGTTTTAAAGGTGCTTCTGTTGTTTTCTTGGCTAATTCTGCATAATCTCCAGCATTGACTTTGCCTGCACCCTTTGTAGATTGTTTTAAAAATTCTGTTTTGCTATAAAAGAGGTACTTTTAGGAGTGCAAGAATTTTACAGCCCATCGCATCTAGGGTCCGGGGGCAACCCAGAAGCTCCTGGGATTTTGTTCTCTCAGAGGCCTCAAGATGGCTCTGCATTGCTTAATTTCTTGTTCCTTTAATACGTCAATAGAAAATGATAGCCAAATCCCTGACGTATGTAAATGCTAACTTAGGCTGAACCTAAAATTTACGTTTACATTAGATTTGTTGTTAGTTCAATGTAAACACCATTATTTGATAACTTTTTATTTATCTTTTTCAGGAAGTGGAACCTATTTACACGAAAAGATCAACAAGATACCTCAGGTTCTGCAAATATTACCTGCGCCATCCATATTTTAGAATTCTGATTGCATATGGAGTAACAATTTGTAACTTCTTCATTTACGCTGAAGATCCCGTGGCACACAGTTATGCAGAGTGCACCATTCCCGCTATTGGTAATGACTACGCATTTGTTGCTTCAAGGTTGGTTTCAAACTTTGTGCTTGTATTTGAACAGCAGTTACCAGGGGCCCCAGACTGTAAATGGCCACCAGTATACCGTCAATGGCAGTTTTAATGGGGGCCAGTGGGGCCCTAGCCCCGGGCTTCACATGGGCCAAAAGGGCACCGCAAAAACGAAAATTGTAAAATACCTTGTATAGGAAACATCAAATCCGATCAAGGTGTTTGGCCTCAGGCCTTGCAGTCTGTAAAACCGCCACTGTATACTGTAAATGATAAGTAGAGTGTAGCAGGCGTTTATGCAATGTTTTAGGGATTTGAGTGTGGCAGGGCTTATTCAACTATGTACAGCCGCTTTTTGATTGGAGAAACATTGGTACAGAAGCAGGATTGGCAAATCAATTGAGATCATTGATGAGAATGAAAGTCAAAGACCTCTAGATTGGTATTCTAGTGCGCTTAGCCTCTGCACAGCTCAGGCCCTTTAAGAACCCATGCCATTTCAGTAACTTTACAGAAATTGCACCACCACTCACCAAACGCAGAGAGAACCTTTCAAGGATATGAGTTAGAGTCCTACCCACATCACTTTCAATCTCAAAAATTATGTTCATTCAAAATTAATTTCAAGGAATCTTTTGGCTCACTAACCTTGTGGCCCTGTCAAAGGATCACCCATCACATTTCTTAAATAACTTTAAGTCTCCTGAAATATTACCAAACTTTATTGCCCATTTCTCAGGCATTCAGATGGATGGGAAATATAGAAAAAAGGAGGCAAAATGGGAAATCTACTCTCTGGTCTCTAATAGACGGGGGGGTTGGAATAGTAGGGGGGGTCGGAAAAAATTGAAAAAATTAATAGTCGGGGGGGGGAATAATACGGGGGGTTGGAAAATACTTCAAAAATCAATAGCCATGGGGGTTGGAAAAAATTATGGAAGCTTTAACAATAACTTAACATAACAACGATAGCACAAGAACTTTTCTTTACAAGTTTAGCTTCTACATGTCCTCTAATATATCAAAAATGTTACGTTCATCTTCATTAGCAACGTAAAGTTTATGCACATGATAGATCTTTGTATTCGTACACGTGATTGTTAACAACCTTGGACACTCCATACTATAGTGCACATTGGAAATTCTATTTTATGTATTGAAAAGTTTTGGGCTTACAGAATTTTGTTGTGTTGCTTTTGTCTTGTTTGGAACTCGTGACCAGAATTAATTAGCGGGGGGGCTGGAATAAGAATGTCCTGGGTGGAAAATTTTCCAAAAATTAATAAGCGGGGGGGACGTCTATTAGAGACCAGAGAGTAGGATTTCTTATCAATGCATCCCATTACCCTAACCTGTGTTAACTGGTATATATGCTTGCTTGATTTCTCAAACCACGTATCAACTCCTCCTCAGAGAGGTAGGAGCTAGGATGCAACCAAGGATCCTTTTAGTTTTAGAAAGTACCCCTTAAGCCAATCGAAATAAGTGCCCTTGAAGTGTTGTGCTTCCCAAATTCTGAGTGCTTCTTATGTCTCTAACTGTTGAGCCGAAATCTTATTATTTGTCCTTAGATATCCACCAAACGGCTTCTCTGCTCTGAAAGTAATTCTCTACCTCATCGCAATCTTTCTTGGTCTGATAGTCGGCAAGCTGATCATCCATCGATTATTGCTACGCCGTCTCCTCAAGCTCTCCATGTTTGCCAACGACCAAGGAACATGGATGATCATGTTCTTTTGCTCCCTCATATCCCTGTTGCTGTTTTCATTCATTTACAATGGATTCCTGGGTCTCAGTGCCAGTAACGCACCGTACAAGATTACTTCATATATGGGAATAAAGAACTACACCTTTATGAAGGCGGCTGCTATGGGGACATGGATGGGGGATTTTGTAACGGCATGGATGGTTACGGATATGATGCTTCAGGTAATTACATTCTTTTACGGTAAACCTTTGTTACGAACCTGTTAAGAATTAGTCTAGTGGGTTAATAGGCCAACCTTGTTGCATTGTGTAAGATTTGTTTGGTGATAACACAAGAAGTGCAGAGTGTCTAATGAGCTAGCTTGGATAAGGCCGGGTCTTGTTGCCAACAGGGGCATTGCAGCTTTACTTGACAGAATTACTGATTAGTTAGTAAGATGTCTTTGTTTATTGCACCAATCAACGTGTGAGTGATGGTGAGCAAGTTTCTGTTTAACGTGCTAGCCTCTCTAAGGCAAAGGCTTTGTATCAAGCAGAGACATCGTAACATGCACTACACTACTTCATGACTATATATATTAGTAACAGGTCCTAGTGTGTCTATGTCTTCAATTTGTATAGAAGTCTCAAAAAGTTTTCATGTTGAAAATTACTGCCAAACCCTCGAGATTTTCAATTTGAGGTTAAAGATCGATAGAATACCTAGCAACAAGTGGTGTGCAGGCACTATACCATACCCTGACGAAAATCGTTGCCTGTTCCTACATGATATTTAGCAAGAGGAAAGGACGAGTGGGTAAATCACTCACTTAAAACCTTTTCAAAAAGGTTTGGGTTAGATGCTACTTTCAGACCGGTTACATTAAGTGTTTTCCAGCTCTATGTAACTCCAGGCTTTGAGTTAATAGGAATCACATGGCTCTGGTTGAAATCGAGGTAAAGCACCGAGGGTCGTACTACTCGTTTAGTCTACCTATTCTGTTGGCTCTTTGTACTTTGCATATAAACCAATATTCTATGAAGATGGTAAGCAAATTCGCCTATCAACTATCAATTCACTACTTCGATTAGTCTACCTAATCAGTGGGTCTTTTGTGCGTAAATCAATACCTTATGAAGATGAGCGTTTTTGCCAATCAACTATCAATGTACTGCTTCGCTCCGTCTACCTATTCAGTGGGCCCTTTGTTAACCAATACCTTTCGAGGATAGTAAGCGTATTTGCCTATTAACTATCGATACACTGCTTCGATTAGTCTACCTATTCAGTAGACACTTTGTGATTTGCACATAAACTAATACCTTGCGAAGATAGTAAGCGTTTTTGCCTATCAACTATCAATGCACTGCTTCAATTAGTCTACCTATTCAGTATCTTTGTGATTTGCACATAAACTAATACCTTGCGAAGATAGTAAGCGTTTTTGCCAATCAACTATCAATGTACTGCTTCAATTAGTCTACCCATTCAGTAGACTCTTTGTGATTTGCACATAAACTAATACCTTACGAAGACAGTAAGCATTTTTGCCCATCAACTATCGATGTACTGCTTCAATTAGTCTACCCATTCAGTAGACTCTTTGTGATTTGCACATAAACTAATACCTTACGAAGACAGTAAGCATTTTTGCCCATCAACTATCGATGTATTGTTTCGATTAGTCTACCTATCCAGTGAACCCATAAGTCTTCACACATAAATCAATACTCAACGAAGATAGTAAGCGAGTTCGCCTTTAACTATCATTTATAAATGTTCAGCTTGATTAGTCAAACGGGCCTAACGTCCTCTGACTAAGCTGTATTATAACCCTTCAACTTAGTTAGTAATGGTGAGTGACTTCATTAATTTTATGTAATATGACGTCTACCTTCCCTGTTAGATCAAAGCCCTCTCTATGGAGCTATGGCCAGGGGCGTGTAGGCAACACGAGCCCCTAAGCAATCTGGCACAGCAACCTAAAACGCCAAGAATTCATTGATTAGAAGGGATTAAAAGGTAGACTAAAGCAAAGTATTATATTCCATTTTCAGTTAAAACTGAAGGGTTACCGATATAAGAAAGTTTCAAAACCGAAAGGTTACCGATGTAAGAAAGTTTATAATAACAAACAAGATTAGGTCTATTAAAATTAAAGTTCAGATTAGATTGGTAGAATGGCAGAATAAAGTTGCAATTATTCACTATTTTCCAAAAATGTTCGATTATATTTTAACCCAGCAGCTTGGGTTATCATTTCGGATTTCTTTCAATCCTTCCTAAGAAGATTTGCTGTCTTCATTTAATAGCCAAATAATTGATTGTTTGCTGCTCCTTCGGCTCTTTGAAAGAGTATGCTATGTTTGTGTGTCTTCAAAGTCTTATCAGAAGGAGATCAAACTGTCTTGTCTACGCTGGGATTGTGCCTTATTCATCAATTTTGTTATCTGCACCCCGTTGCCTTTTAACTTTTGCTTTCCCCGTGGGGTTTACGGTAATCAGAAATCAATCGTCTTTTCTAATGCTGATTGCTTATATTGATTACCTATTCTGATCACCTTGAGTTGTAAGCTAAATGCACATGTCGGAAACCGCAAAAAGCCTGGTTTCTAAAGAATCAGCTTGTATTGTTTAATCGCTGAGAATTGAGTTCAGCAACAGTATTTTTATGGTTTGTTTTCTCTTCTTCTTATCAAGATATTCCTCCACGTTCCTGATGATATCCCTCTAAATTACTGCAACTGCAAAAGTCCCCTCACATCACTGCCCGCCATGTGCATTTCAACATTACGACAAGATATCACTCCACATTACTGAACACCCTCCACATTACTGCAAGATATCACTCCGCATTACTGCAAGATATCCCTCCCAAATACTGCAAGATGTCCCTCCTCATTACTGCAAGATATCCCTCCACATTACTGAACACCCTCCACATTACTGCAAGATATCACTCCACATTACTGAACACCCTCCACATTACTGCAAGATATCCCTCCACATTACTGCAAGATATCCCTCCACATTACTGAACACCCTCCACATAACCGCAAGATATCCCTCCACTGATAATATCCCTCCGCATTACTGCAAGATATCCCTCAACATAACTGCAAGATATCCCTCCTCGTAACTGATAATATCCCTCCTCGTAACTGATAATATCCCTCCGCATTACGACAAGATATCCCTCCACATTACTGAACACCCTCCACATTACTGCAAGATATCCCTCCACATTACTGCAAGATATCACTCCACATTACTGAACACCCTCCACATTACTGCAAGATATCCCTCCACATAACTGCAAGATATCCCTCCTCGTAACTGATAATATCCCTCCGCATTACGACAAGATATCCCTCCACATTACTGAACACCCTCCACATTACTGCAAGATATCCCTCCACATTACTGCAAGATATCACTCCACATTACTGAACACCCTCCACATTACTGCAAGATATCCCTCCACATAACTGCAAGATATCCCTCCTCGTAACTGATAATATCCCTCCGCATTACGACAAGATATCCCTCCACATTACTGAACACCCTCCACATTACTGCAAGATATCCCTCCACATTACTGCAAGATATCACTCCACATTACTGAACACCCTCCACATTACTGCAAGATATCCCTCCACATAACTGCAAGATATCCCTCCTCGTAACTGATAATATCCCTCCGCATTACTGCAAGATATCCCACCACATTACTGAATACCCTCCACATGACTGCAAGATATCCCTCCTCGTAACTGATAATATCCCTCCGCATTACGACAAGATATCCCTCCACATTACTGAACACCCTCCACATTACTGCAAGATATCCCTCCACATTACTGCAAGATATCACTCCACATTACTGAACACCCTCCACATTACTGCAAGATATCCCTCCACATAACTGCAAGATATCCCTCCTCGTAACTGATGATATCCCTCCGCATTACTGCAAGATATCCCTCAACATAACTGCAAGATATCCCTCCTCGTAACTGATGATATCCCTCCGCATTACTGCAAGATATCCCTCAACATAACTGCAAGATATCCCTCCTCGTAACTGATAATATCCCTCCGCATTACTGAATACCCTTTAAATTACTGCGAAAGTCCCCCTACATAACTCACCACCCTCCAAGTTACTGCAAGATACACACTCTACATAACTTTAACATAGCCATCCACATTACTGAACACTCTCCACATTACTGAACACCCTTCACATTACTGAACACCCTCCACATTACTGCAAGATATGCTTCCATGTTACTGATGATATCCCTCTACATTACTATACTACCTTCTAAATCACTGAGCACCCTTCTACCTAACACTCTTCTGCAATCCTGAAATTCCTTCCACATAACTGCAAGATATCCCCCCACGTCACTGATGATATCTCTCCACACCCTCCACATTACACACCCTCCACACTACTGTGCACACCCTGCCTAAGGTGGTTATGAGCTCCCTCCCCTCTCCCCATGAGTTCAAGATAACTGCCTTTTGTTCAGAAGTAGAGATCAGAAAACATGTTCTTCGACTAAGATTTTCTTTATAAAATGCGAAGCCAATGCATAATCATGTTTTTAAAACATAATTCCTCGTCCCAATGAAACTAAGGCCTTATCTCACTTAGGCCGTAAACAAAGTTCGGAATGACGATACGAATTTCGGCGATGAACAATTTTATCAAATGATAAGATATGAAAGGAGATTACAAGTTAGCTGGTCTTTAGAATGTTATGTAAATTGGAAATTGGATAGATTAGCATTGTAAATAGTTTTTTTGAACAAAATGCTAAGTTTTTAGAATTGCTTGCTAGTTTCAAATAACTAACTAACTAACTTTTGTTTGTTTAATGTTAGTTGTTATATAGTGCAAGTACACTAATTTAGACAAACATGAAGCAACTTCAAGGGTTCCTTAACTTGATTACTACCGAAGGAACATGCGCAAATGTTTTCGAGAAATAATATTTTGGCTATTTTATATTCATCAGGCAGTGAATTCCAGATTTTTGGACCTGGCAAACTCTGTGATCTGATGCCATAAGATTATATCTTTGGAATTTCAAGGGAATTATTCATACAGAGATCATAACTTGTTGTTTTGGGTACAAAACAATCCTTCATGAAAAAGGGCTTAGATCAGATAAATAAGAGTTTTATAAACTTCAAGTGCTAAACTCCTAATCGACTGAATATAGATGCTAATACTTTCAAACATGGGGGCGTTTTCATAGTTTTGCTCTTAGACTGTCATGGACTGACTGGGCTAAAGTAACAACAAATGCAGAGGCTTGATTTATACTACAAGAAGCCTTATAGATGATAATGAATACATTGTTTATTTATCACGGGCTCCTTAAAGCCTCGAGGCCCCTGGTAACTATTTCGTTTAAACCCCTTCTTGACGGTCCTGCTTTTACATGCAAGTAGGAAACACGGAAAAATGAGCGATTTCTCTTGCCATTCTTAGGTTTAGCTATCATCAAAGACTGTATATGCATCAATAGGGAGCACCAAAGAGTTAAATGCGTCAGCTGATTATCAACAACATTCCAAATAGACATAGGGTCATGCTGTCGGTTTAAGATAACCCACCACACCACTAAACACCCCCTGCACTACTGATAACCCCTAGTCTATTAAATATTCCCCACATGACTGGACATCCCTTCACTAAGGAACATCCCCCTTCACGAAGACATGATACATCAGGCTAATGGAGTACAGAACTAAATTTGGAAGAGTTTAGAGAGTTTTTTAGCCTTTTTGAGAGCGTCCTTCATGAAAGGATCCTTTGGAATACTTAGATACTTTGACGTTTAGAGCCCCTGGCTGAGCAAGAGGGAGAGAGTGAAATGAATTAGTTTTTTGAGAGTTTAGAGAGTTTAAGTCAGGAAACAGTACCGAAAAGACCTGTAGAAAGCGAAGTGAAAAAACTGGTTGAATGCTTCTTAAGATTGTAAGATAAGGAAATATTTGCAAAGAAAGAAAGTATTAAATAATCTACTGGATTTGGACCAACCAGAGCAACCTAGATTTGGAAAGGAAAAGGAAGCTAACCCTTACACGCATTTCGTTTTATTTTAGGAAACTGCAAAATACCCAAACTGGGCCACAGGTGCCAGGAAATGGTGGAACAGACGGTGGAACAGAGTGATCCTGTTTTGGCTGGTCCTCGTGGTGTTGACTGCCATCGTAGCATCAGCCATCATATCCGACTACATCCGGTGGGACTCGATCAACAAGGATTTCATCCACACGAGTGAGATAGGCAGGGGGTACCTGGCTTCGTTTATTCTGGTCATGGATCTTCTAATCGTCATGCAGGTTTGTCGGATTTCATCATTTCATGTCTGGGGCTGGTAGAATATAACAGCAATTGGTAGAGTAGTTTCTCATTTGGTAAAGTAATGACTCTCATTGTCGATTTGATTATTTAAGTCTGCGGTAGGTAGAATAGGCCAGAAATGGCTAGAGCAATATGTAGAGCAATCAGGGGTAGATCCAGCAACAACTATGACTACAGCTCAAATTTAATAGGCCAACAATTGGTAGTGCAATTGCTGTGGAGTGGTAGAGCGATGACGTTCCAAGTACGTGGGCATGGGCTCGAATTATGATGGTTTTGTCAATTTTTCTTTTTCAGAAATTATCTCGTTTGTTTGTCCCAACCCTGTTTCTTTTCAAGGTCAGCGATTGATTTGTTGCACCAAACAACCTAGCCTCGCTGTGGTTAGTTGTTGGGGTGTTTTGAGTGGTGATGGTTATGGGAACGATCAGGGTTAAGGTTCTGGAGAAGGGTTAAGTTTAGGTTAAGGGATTGGTTTGGTTAGTGGTTTATATCTAAAAGATAGCTTGGGGGGCTCTATTTGTAGAGAGGTAATACCTAGAGTAGAGGATTCATGTCTGAAAGAATAACTAGGGAGGCTGAGATTTCGGTTATCTTAATTTTGACTTCGATAATCAAATAAAACAGAATTTTCCTACAGTTTTTTTAGTCTTGTATACCCCATGAAGCCCCCACTAAATTGTACATTTGTAGAACCCCAGCCAAATTAAACTCAAGATTTCATCCTCCAAAATTGTTTTAGTGTTACATTCATTGCTCATACACTTTATTTGTGTGCTGCGTTAACCCTTAGGCCGTCAGCTGTCATGAAAATATTACATCAAGCGAATACCAAACTAATATCTGATACAAAAACTGAGATTCGAAATCCAATGTAACAATCAAAATATTTGCAGATTAAGAAATTATTAGTTCTATACTCTTTGTGTCGTTTAATTTCTGTTTTGATTCAGATTATGATTCCCAACAATGCGTATTAAAATCCTGTTTTGCAATTTTCAAGGTTTTTGTTTTTATCTCACAAAGTTGAAATCTCAAACTTAACTTTTGCACCTAACTGTGACAAAGTAAAGATAGGTTGACCCATGAACCCCATTAATAGGCTTTACATCTGACACTTACCCGAGTAGCACGTCAGAAGGTAATGAAACGAAACTTAGCGAACTCTATATCCAGAGGTGTATCGAAACTGGTCAATGTTTTCTGCATGTTAGGAACCCTCTCCCTGGGGATAGGGGTAGGCTCTTTTTGCAACTGAACACAAGATGGGGGCTAATGACCTTGCTCGCAGCTGTTTTTAGATAATGATAAGGCCTAGGATGATGATAGCACAAGTGTTTACCTTTGAATTCACTTACTTTCAGGACTGGGACTTCCCGATGTTCGAGACGAACTTCGACATCAAGCTGCCAGGAATAAACACAGCCCACATCCATTTTGAAATCCCCGCCTTCCTGCGCAAAGAGCACTGGACGGTGCACATCACCGGCAAATGGTTCAACTACGGCATTATCTTCATGGTCATGATCCTGGACTTGAATATGTGGAAGAACCAGATATTCTACTCCCCGTACGCCTACGGCCAGTACGTTGGGCCTAACGGGAAGATTTACTCGGTGAAGAATCAAACGTTTCTGGCCATCATGAACAAGACGACGCTCACATACGACTGGAGATGGAGTCACCCAAATACTAATTCAAGTTATGGTATGTCTGATGTTTACGTTAACTCCAGATTCAGAGATCATAAATTAGCGTTCAAGGCCACGGCGTTTATTCCTAGTTTGCTGGCGTTCGTGGCGTTCGGTCTGTTTATCTGGCTGTTTGGCCGAAACGATGAGGTCGAAAGTATTGAAACGCTCAAGATGAACCGTATGATGACGGTTAAGAAGATCACGAATATTTCGATTAAGAGAAGTGCAGATGACGAAGATGGGGCAGTTCAGCCCCCGAATGTGCCCACTGGGCTGGTAGGGGACGAGGAGGAAGAAAAGAGACAAAAGTATGGCTCAACTGCTAGTGCCAGCAATGTCATAGTCGTTGGTGCTGTGGATGATAATGACGTTGGTATTAAGGATGATAGTAGTCGTACGGTTTTGGTTTAGATCAATCCTCTGTTTGTGACTCACCTGGTATTTAATAATAAGCGACCATTAGTAAGGTCACGTGGTGTGGACACGTGGCCAAAGTTTTTCTATGTTCCATCAGCTTGGAAGTTATGATTTTAATGATTGATATCCTGTGTCCTGTTATTTGACTTTTTTGATGAGAAGACATTTTGAAGATTGAAGTTTAAATTGTTCCCATCGACTGGGATGATCAGGGTTTCATCGCTCGATTATATTCTACCTATTTAGTGGGCCCTTTGTGCTTGGTACATTAACCAATTACTTACGATAGTAGGCCTAAGCTTATTTACCTATCAACTATAAATGCACTGCTTGATTAGTCTAACTATTCAGTGATGCCTTTGTGTTTTGCACATAACGAAGATAGTAAAATTGTCTCCCTTTTAACCATCCATTAACTGCTCCGATTAGCCTACCTATTCAATGGGTCCTTTGTGCTTTGCACATAAACCAATAATTTAGAAGATAGCGAGCGTAATTTTCCTATCAACTATAAATGCACTGTTCCATTAGTTAACCTATTCAGTGGGCATATTGTTTATAAACAAATACCTTACGAAGATAGCAAGCGTATTGCATTTACCCATAAACCATGTAGAGAAATAACAAAGCTTGGAAAGATGAGGCTATTTGTCAAGATTGTAGCTTTCCAGATAAAACTAAATTCATATCTATGAGGTAAATGGTTCGTTCCACAAATGTCAATTACATATCTCTCTGGTAATTAAATTATCTCTGAAATATGTAAGCTCATTTGAGTGTGATTAAATTGGAGTTAAGACTGCTCAGTCAAACCAAGCGAGGTTAATGCGATTTTTAGGACAAACGGTATTGTGTTGGTTCTGATATAATCTCATCATTTTCCTGGATCCAGTGGCTGGGGTTAAGGCTGTTAGATTGGGCAAACCAATTTTTAGATAATGATTTCCGGCTTACAGCTAAACATTTTGTATGTTTTTTATAAGAAACATCAAAATAAGCACAAAGGGTCCACTGTAGGTACACTGAACAAGCAATGTTGAATAGCTGATAGGCAAATACGCTCACTATCTTCGTAAGGTATTGGTTCATATGCAAAGCACAAAGGGCCACTGAATAGCTGGTATTGTCGAAGAAGTACGACCCTGGTCTTTCCTTTCACTACAACTGCACCTTTCAATGCGACCACACCCCATGACCGTTATTGCTTAGCCTTTTGCTTTCGATTACTGAGAGCTTGCAAATTCTTTCAACTTAAACGATTATGGTAGTATCCTTTTGCTGGTATTTAATGTATTTTAACCAGGCAATAATGAATCATGGTTTTGACTCGTTTGACAAGATCTTTTAAACAAACGAGTTTCAGTTATGAAGCTTTTGACGATTGGAATCGTTCTAGAATCGCTTCATGTATATCAAATCGTATCAGATTGTTACGGTATCGTTCAGAATCAGTTCAAATTAATCATTGCAAATCGCTGCAAATCGTCGTAAATCGCTGCGAA
Source organism: Pelagia noctiluca (assembly GCA_963924455.1). Classification (NCBI taxonomy): domain Eukaryota; kingdom Metazoa; phylum Cnidaria; class Scyphozoa; order Semaeostomeae; family Pelagiidae; genus Pelagia; species Pelagia noctiluca. The sequence goes on along the minus strand of OZ004324.1, from coordinate 3,399,637 downwards.
TCGTTGCGAATTGCTGCAAATCGTTTCAAGTAGGACGGTATTTTAAAGTGAATTGACATAACCATATCACTGATCTCAAAAAGACTGCATCGAGCATCTATCGTTTCGAAATGAAGTCAATAGCGGCCAAATTGGTAGGTCCGATTCAATACTTTGAGATTCCACTAGGGACTTCGTTTTTTCTTTGATGAATGTTGGAATGTTATGAATGCCCAGCACGTGACTAAATAATCGTGCAGCTATTGTTAGCAAAGAATCAAGTCCATGTTATTTCTTTGGCAGCCATATTGGGAGGCCAAACGCAAGCAGAAGCAATTTGCTTCAACATCTGAATCCAGAAAAAACAGAATGCTCGATCCAGTCTTTATTTTGAAATATAAGTGAACCATATAGAAAGGCAGTTATAAATATGCTTTAGAAACACTCACCATGCAATTGTTTCCCTCGACAGACAATGAAACCCCAGGTGTCATCGTTGTTGAATACAATGGATCTATTGTTAAATTGGCGAGAGCCAGCTTTCAACTTTGTCAATGCCCTTTAATTTTCTGCACTTGCTTACTTATTCCTAAAGAATATTTCCTTTACATAACATTTCCATGGAAAGATTATCATATTATAATATCCAATGCCTATCATAGTGCTCATTAATGGTTATCCCATTTTAAACGTTTGCTTTACGTCAATAGTAGCTAACCAGTACCGGTACGTTAGTTATAGAAAAAAACTATTTTTATTTTCCACGATAGAGGACACCGTGAATTCTCAGGCCATTTATCTCCAGCTTCAAACAAAACGATGGGGAAAGAGCTTCGAGCTATGTTTTGGTTTTGTTTAGGTGGTTTTCTCAAACTGCATTTATACGAGAAATTGCGTTTCATACTAGGGGACACTTGTGCATTGCTGTGGAGGATGTTCAGTACGTTGAAAGGTGTTCAGTATTTTGGAATGATATCATTAGTACTGTTAAGGGATACCATTCAGTATAGAGGGATACCATTCAGTACTGTGGAGGTCTACCGTTGTCCGTAAGTACTGAAGAGGAATACCATCAGTAGCTACTGCAGAGGAAAACCATTCAGTACCGGGGATACCATATGTTTGTATCTTAAATCTGACAGAATGAAGCTCTTTCCATATTACTTTGTTTCATCTGGATATTATTGGCCAAACAGATTTCTTGATTATTGCTTCTCAATAGTATAACCGAGATTGAAAAATGTTTTGACTAATCATGAAATTTGTCTACATATAATTCGCCCAATCAAATCGATGAAAGGACAATAGATTTCGAGGATTCAACACCTCAATGGACGTGAAAATGGCGGAAGGACGTGAAAGCTGTGGGAAAAAAATCAGTTTTTCTGTGGGAAACACTTACAGTTATCGATACGATCTTATATCTTTCAAATCTCTGATAGTTTCTCTAAATTTTTACCGTTTACCAGATTAATATTTTACGTAATTGCTGTAAAAAATACGCTCAATGATTTGCTCAAAGAAATAAGAATGAAATAAGGGAAATATAAGAATGATATCCATGACTGTCAGTGCTTTCCGTAGAAAACAGAAACCTAAGCGCTATTTTTTCACAGCTTTCACGTCATCTGCCATTTTCACAGCATTTGAGCTGTTGAATCCTCGAAATCTATTGTTTTTTCAGCGATCTTATTGGACTAATAATTTGTTAACAATTGCAGTGATTGGTCGAAAAAACTTTCCCACCTAGCTAATCGTATTATATACATTTTCTAGTCCACTCGGTATATCTTTTAATTCATTACTCCTCGTAATCTAAAAACAAAATTTCATATAAATCCCCGCATTCATTTGTTAGTTAGCTAACCATCTAATTTATTAGATTCATAATCGTAATAATTTTTACCCAGAAATGATGAAAATGAAAAAGGAAAACAACGTTTTGTGTCATGTTGCTATTAAAATCGGCCATCTTGTATCTTCAAGTTGCCTTATCAATTCTGTCAAAGGTCTTCGTTTGTTGCAAATTCAACAATATATAGAATGCGCTGCTTGATACTGCTGGGAATTAAATGAATGAAAGTTCGACAGGGATCAGCTTTGGGTCCTTTTACACCCAGAATCCATAATTTGTTGGAAGCCATAACTTCTGAAATGTTCTGCCCTCCATTCTTTAGATAGTTAGTTTAAATTAGCTGATATATTAAGAACTAGCTACCTATTGCCTTACCAACTTTAGTTAAGGTATAGCCGACTCTCGCTATCTGGATTACCGGCTGTCTCGAACAAAATTTCTTTCCCGCGTTGCCTATCAATTTGTGTAATCAAGAACGCATTACTTTTTATTAGCAATTTCATCTCGAGCTCAGTACTCAAAATTGTTATCTTAGCGTTCCTCCACCATCTAACACAAGCATTGCTCAAGTTTTTGCCTTTTCGAGTACTGACTTGCTTATAAAGCAGTTGCTTATAAAAAAAATACGTGTACACCAATAACAGCTTTCAGAGAGATAAGTCTTCTAACTTCTGTAATTAGCTAGTCGGTTTTTTAAATATACTTTTTCATGTATCAACTCGTCAATTAGTAGCCAAAACAGTAAGAAATTCCTACTAAATTCAAATTCTTTATATATTCAGCAAATTCTATAATGCTAAATTTCAACAAAGTAACGAGTGAAATGAACCAAATAAATAAACCAAATAAATGAAGTACTATTAGTGTTTTAAGAAGTACTTAACTATTTTATAGAATTGTACACGCATTTTTTCATAAGTAATTTCAGCTCGAGCTCAGTACTCAAAATTGCTTTGCTAGAGGGCAAATTTGAGTACTGAAAATTGCTTAGCAATTGCTTAGCTTTTTATAGTTGAAGATTTGTTTCTTATAATACTATCTCAGAAGTTTTTGTGCAACAAATGGCAATAGTATCTTGCATACAAAAGTGTGCCGGAGTACTAATGTCCACTATAACCTACTCTACTTCTCTATAGCTGCTGCACCATTTTCATTGCCAATTGAATTTTTTTTTTTGAATTGTTTATTCCATCAACAGCCTAATTACAATGTAAATTGTATCTTTATAGCTCATGACAGAATTACGAAATACAACAACAGCAATTAACAATACTAACTAAATTGGAACAGAACTAAAATTTTCAAATTGCTTAACATTCATCTATTCAGTACTGGAATTGCTGAAGGGGCTAATATCCCATTATAAGTTTGAAAACTGGAATTTTTGTGAAATATTCCTACAGGTGCAAAATGTACTGGAGATTTTGAAAATTGAAACGATTTTCTTATAGGAATTACAAAAATCCAACAAAAAATCATTTTCTTGATAGGTGTCATAGTTTTTGATGCATAGCAACCGCCTAACAACCAGTTTACAACTGTAAAAAATGGTCAGAAAATATGAGGCGCCATAGGGGACAAAAGTATGAGAACATGTTGTTATCATATAAAAATAGATTTGTTGTATATGAATATCTTTATATGTTATGAACAGTTTTTTGCTGTATGAAAACTCTCTAGGTATTCATATCATGAACTTTCATGGCATAACAAACTATAAAATATTCATAACACGCTTTCCATGTTATGGATTTTTCATGTAATGAAATTCATGTCATGAAATTTCATATCACAAATTTCATGTCATGAAAAAATGATGGCATGAAATTCATGTCATGAAAAAATGATGGCATGAAATTCATGTCATGAAAAAATGATGGCATGAATTTCATGTCATGAAAAAATGATGGCGTAAAATTCATGTCATGAAAAAATGATGGCATGAAATTCGTGTCATGGAAAAATGATAGCTTGAAATTTGTGTCATGAACAAATGATGGCACGATAAGCGCATGTGACTGTGACGCAAATTTCCCGCCAAAATCGATTTCCATGAGCTAGAGCTAAACAACATGGCGGACCGACAGCATCATCATCGCTCAGTGTCGTCAACGGCTATGGATTCTGATTCGATTCAGACCATAGTCAACTTTCTAGTTCAAAATCCACAATTTCAAGCCACCATTTCTTCAATTTTATCAAGGGGTGGTGAATTTACCACACCTCCAACAACACCAGAAATTCCGCAGAACCAGAATGGCAGAGGAGGTGGTGGCCTAGTAGTTGGCCCAGCTGCTGCTAGGCCGAGTCCTTCTTCATTGCTTGCTGGCAACAGTCACAGACCAACGCCAACAACATATCAGACTTTTCATGACACGAATTTCTCGCCATCATTTTTCCATGACACGAAATTCATGCCATCACTTTTTCATGACATGAATTTCATGCCATCATTTTTTCATGACATGAAATTCATGCCATCATCTTTTCATGACATGAATTTTACGCCATCATTTTCCATGACATGAATTTCATGTCATCATTTTTTCATAACAAGAATTTCATTACATGAAAAAATTCATGACATGGAAAGCGTGTTATGAATATTTTTTAGTTTTTTATGCCATGAAAGTTCATGATATGAATAGTAGAGAGTTTTCATACAGCAAAAAACTGTTCATAACATACAAAGATATTCATATACAACAAATCTATTTTCATATGATAACAACATGTTCTCATACTTTTGTCCCCTATGGCGCCTCATAAGAAAACTTCAAATCTTGAGGTATTTCCTTTTTTTGGATCGCCCTACACTCTGGCCTCGTTTATAATCTTAGACCATGCTTTAAATATCCCCAGAACGAGGTTAAATCATTCTTTTTGATCGCTTGTTCATGTTTCACACACGCTGTAACTTTGGAAAATTTTCTGATTGCATGTATTAGTTATCAATTCACGAGATGGCGGATAAAAGATAGAAGAGAAAGCTTTTCAAGCCTGAATTTCGAGGAAACCAACATTAGGAAGTGGCAGTTTAGTATAAAGCCTTCTCAAACGCATGTTTTTGAGCTATGAAGGAAGCTAGGCCCATAGCAACTTCCTTTTGGGACATTCCATGCCAAGTGTAACCAGACCAAAAACATAATTTTCCTCAATTCTAATGAAACTTTATAGGGTTGTTAGTATCAATGAGAGGAATTATTTCCCAAAATTTTTTTATTCTATCTCAACTCGTTAGCCAGTTATCGCTAATTAGAATTTTGGGGTTCGTCGCTAATCACGAAAGCATAAAAATCTGAAATTTATTACAGGTATCTCTGATGAGGTTGATCTTGGTGTCAAATGAAAGGTTTTGAGCTGCTGAGTCCATTTATGAACTTGAAAAAGCTACCACTGGTATCTATCAAGGTTAAAAAATTGATTCAAATATTTGAAATGACCCCCCGTCCAGGATGCAATTTTGAATTTTTTCAAATTTTGTACTAAAGCAGGTCTATATATGGTCCTTCAAATAGAAAAGTTTCAGAGTGGGGTAGAAATGGGTTCCAGTTCATTTTTACCCTTAAGTGGGGAGGGGTATGACATGCGCCACACCATTTTGGCAAAAAATCTCAATTAATCAAATCAATATGTTAATATATTTAGAAAATGATCAAATCTATAGTTGCTATTCTGATAAACTTCTATAGTACTTTCTATGTTCCATGCAAATAGCAAAGAAATGAAATTAAGATTGAAATAAATTGCTTCTCAACTTTTCCAAGTATATGCTTGTAAGTAATGTCTAGCTTATTCTGAATGTGTATGCTCTTCTGATGGCAGTAGTTGGTTCCACTTTCATTATATTACATCTGCTCAATCCAACCAGCAGGAATCTTAACATATATAAGGTTTGACTCTCTGCATGGAGGGAGCTTAGTTTTGAAACCATTGTCAGTTTAAATGTCAGGGGTAATCTAGATTAAAGTGCAAGTATTTCATAAAAAAGTTAAATAATGGTTAGTAAAACAACAAGAATGCAAAAACAGATTGGGGTAATGATAGAACATTATTGATGGAAAGGCTTTATGCTGGAAGACCAAAAGTAAGGACACAGAAGCTACAATATTTGTGCCCATGGCTAACTATATGTTCTCGAGTGAATAAGTGAGTAAGTTAGTGAGCAAGGAAGTAAGTGAGTTGGTGTTTAACTTGCCAGCATACAAAGGCCATAAGAGGCCTTCATTCCAGATGGGGTACAGTAGCATGCATTGCATATAGTAATAAATGAGGATGAGGCTAGTATGTTGAATAATCCAATATCTCCTTAAGAGGTCAAAATGCCAGTGTCCACTAGACTACCCACTGATATTTAAACTGAAAATGGTTTCAAAACTAAGCTCCCTCCATGCAGAGAGTCAAACCTTATATATGTTAAGATTCCTGCTGGTTGGATTGAGCAGATGTAATATAATGAAAGTGGAACCAACTACTGCCATCAGAAGAGCATACACATTCAGAATAAGCTAGACATTACTTACAAGCATATACTTGGAAAAGTTGAGAAGCAATTTATTTCAATCTTAATTTCATTTCTTTGCTATTAGCATGGAACATAGAAAGTACTATAGAAGTTTATCAGAATAGCAACTATAGATTTGATTATTTTCTAAATATATTAACATATTGATTTGATTAATTGAGATTTTTTGCCAAAATGGTGTGGCGCATGTCATACCCCTCCCCACTTAAGGGTAAAAATGAACTGGAACCCATTTCTACCCCACTCTGAAACTTTGCTACTTGAAGGACCATATATAGACCTGCTTTAGTACAAAATTTGAAAAAATTCAAAATTGCATCCTGGACGGGGGGTCATTTCAAATATTTGAATCAATTTTTTAACCTTGATAGATACCAGTGGTAGCTTTTTCAAGTTCATAAATGGACTCAGCAGCTCAAAACCTTTCATTTGACACCAAGATCAACCTCATCAGAGATACCTGTAATAAATTTCAGATTTTTATGCTTTCGCGATTAGCGACGAACCCCAAAATTTTAATTAGCGATAACTGGCTAACGAGTTGAGATTGAATAAAACAATTTTGGGAAATAATTCCTCTCATTGATACTAACAACCCTATAAAGTTTCATTAGAATTGAGGAAAATGATGTTTTTGGTCTGGTTACACTTGGCATGGAATGTCCCTTTTCTGGCCTTGTTTATCTCAGAGAAATTGAAAGCAATTCACCCCAACAAAGCACCAGTTTATAGACTTGCTAGTCAGGCAGCTCAATTAAAATAAATCTAGAAGAGAAAGATGTACACCAAGGAGATATTCTTTTTTCTTTTGTATGAGTATGAGAATGATTGAAGAACTTGTAAAAATTGAAGTTTGTCCAAATTTTGAAACAGCTGATCTTCAAGAAAACAATATTGAAGAAAAGAAGATGGGGTTAGCTCTAAATCTATTATTTACTCGTGAGTACTGCAAATAGTATTCTGACCTTTTATCATCACCAAAAGTGCACGAAAAAACCCCTGGGCTTGACAGACTTGCAGTTAACCTTCAGGCAGTACTCATGTTTAGCAGAGTAGGAAGGGGGTACAAGGCGATCAAGACGATCGAGACTGTCAGTTTGGCCCAAGAAATGTAAATGGGTGATGCAAATGGCGGCAAGACTGAAGCAAAGGCACGAATAAATGCAAGAAAAATGTTAATTTACAAAGCAGCATCAACAATTTCATTGAGACAATTTCTCGCGATCCGAGCAAAGACAATTGGCTGCAATAGCGCCTTCATGGACAAACTCAAAATGCCAATGAATCTTTTAATGCTGTATAGTGGCAAAAGTGCCCCAAAGAAGTTTTTGTTGGCATAAGCAACCTTGAAATGACAGCAATATCTGCAATAACCAATTACAATTATGGTTTACATAGAGTTAAAGATGTCTTTGTTGTGCTTGGTATTAAAGTTTCGCTAAATTTCCTTGAAAACTTGAGAAAGAAAGACAAACAAAAAGTGCTTCAATCAATGAATAAATCTTCTTCAGAAAATGGAAAAAGGAGGAGGAAAAGTTTAAGATCTACAAGGAAGGGATTTATTGACAAAAAAAGAAGAGGGAGGAGGGGATTCTTATTCAAAGAGGGCCTTTTAATCTTAAAAATATCATGAAAAATATTTCGCTCAACTTTCTTTTATGTTTTCCCGAAATGTACATTTTCGGGTGGAAAAACCTCATTACTTAAAAAATACTGATAGGAGGGAAATGAAACTTGGCCATATTTCAGCATGTAGCTTGGTCTAGTGAAAGCACCTAAATAATCTTGGTTACAATAATATATAGAGATATTACAACTTTTTTTATTAGACTTAGTATTAGTAAAAAATAGAAATTTCACGAAAACTTAAAAAAAAATTGGAAAATGGTATAGGAGAGAAATAAATGCAGGTGCTTTCACTAAAACCATGTATACTCTTGATCTACAGCAAATTTCAGACCTCTCTGACCAATGTTTTCATTGATATTTGGTTTTTTGTAGAAGTGGTAAAATGCCGAAAATACTAATTAGCCCTGTCCTAATTAAGTGTTAATGAGTTGAAATTGAAAAAAATGATAATCTTGCAACTACTAACTACCTTTCAAGCAAGAAAATCAATGAAATAAACAATATTTAGTAATTTTTTTGTAATGGGGTATTACCACCTTAGTTTTTGTCATTTCGAGTACTGAATTGCTTATAAAGCAATTGCTTATGAAAAAAATGCGTGTATTGCAACATAATACAAGCTGGCAAGTTGTACCAAATGTAGAAATTTTCCCGTTAACGTTCGTGTTTAAAAAATTCAGGATATATGAATTCCATGAATTATGAATGTGCTGTGTAAATCTCCCTAGAAATTCCCAACCGTGTGCAAAAGCTGACATCTCCAAGTTCCATGGTTTTGTTGTTTTTTCTGATTTCACGCTCAGTTCACGAGATGACACACGCTGTGGTAAACTTCCTTTGTTTATATGCCAGACAGGCAGTGGAGGTTTTTCTTGCTGGTGAAAACATGGAAAATGGCCCCCGAATTTCCATTTTTTTCTTTTGAACGATGTAAACAAATAAATTTTTACAAGTACAAATACAGTAAAAAGCTGCAACTAAGAACCTACATTTTTAGGAGTTAGCCTAAACAGGTTCTTAAATAAATTTTAGTTAACAGCAGTAATAATGGTTGTTACTGGTTAATTGTAGGTCTATGCACAATTCTTGAATACCATTATCATTATTGGTAAAGATTGACAAGCTTTAATAAATTTTGTACTTTTTGGCCCTAAAATACGCTGAAAATGTTAAAATCTTAGGCAAAGAGGTTCTTGATTTTTACGTTCTTAGTTGCGGGTTTTTACTGTCCTGGAAGGACTCCATTTTGACTCAGGCCACTAGGGCGAAAATTGTAGTTTTTTTTCCACTGCTGGGCAAGCCCAGGGGCCTACTGGGGAAATCGGCCTGCCAGACAGTAGGCTGCTGAAAATTCAAGAATGATCCCATGAGCAATCACTCCATCTACGTCTCTGTACAGGGGCAGATCCAGGCTACTGCTTGAGCTGCAGTCAGATTTTGAGGCCTAGCTATTTTCTTTCTTCTAATTTAGGCTCCAAGATAAAAAATCGATGATTTCTTCTACTTGGAATAATTTTATTTGTAGTCAGAATTTTGCCTGGATCCGCCCCTCCTGTAGGCTACATGACCACCCCAATCGCAAAGAACCCTCAACGATGCTGAAAAATCCTGCGATTGATCCTGGCGTCCCCTAGGCCAGCGGCCACGGCTTGTCGCTGGAACCCGTGGAAGTTGGTGTTGAAAAAATCGCCTTCACAAATTAACATTTGATTGACATTATTGTTTGATGTCAATCGATTTGTTTAGGCCAATTGTCTGTTTCAGCCAATGACAATGAAGATCCCGCGTGTGCATCCGCGATAAGTCTACCACTCGTAGGGTAATTCCCTACTCTTGAGAAACAATGAATCTGTAGGGGCTGGGAAGCTTACACTCTTTTTTATAAAACCAACAGAGGACAACTAAGATTGTAGTAACTAGTTTTCCCCTCTTGTTAGGACCAAGTTTAGTTTTATAAAAGGTTGGATTTTCAAAATATTATTCTGTTCTTACGGGGTCTTACAGTAGGGTTTTCTTTTCCATGCAACGGTGAATGGCTACTAAAATTTCTGTCAGATTTTAAGGGGGGGGGGCATTTTCGCTGTTTGAAGCAGAGGGGGTCAAGAGAATAACTTCGTGAGTGTCTCCCAACATTGATAATGGCTGGTCCCTTCCACCTGAGGTGGTCATTTTTGTAGTTGACGTGGGCAACATCTTTAAGAATTTGGCCCTCACTATACGATTATCAATAACTTGCACATTTATTGCTTTTATTTATAGGTCATGGGCGTTTGAAAGAGAGAATTTATGTTTTTTGCCCCTCTGGAGCCCTATTAGAACTCAAATAGCTCTTGATGGAATGAGAAATTAGGCCCTAAAATAATAAGAAACATTTTCAAAGTGTACTTGAAAATAACTGCCCATTAAGACGACCTCTGATTTCTCGACGTGGGGCAGCATTTCTTGCACCCTTGAAAGCAAGACAGGGAGCTCATGTAGGATTTTGGGATTTTTTAACTTAAGTGGACGAGATTGTTTTGATAGATCTGCCCCTCAGTCACAGAATTTTGTAATTTTCAGCATTCTCTGATCTTGTCTATTTGATCCACTAGATAACCAAAAGGTCTTGGGAAATATATCATAGAAAGTTGAAACTTTGGATAAAAAGGTTTTTGTTCACCAAAAGTATATAAAGAAAAGGCCATAGTTTCTACGAGAAAAACCAAGCAAGTATCCAAAGTTGAGTTTCTTATAAAAAAGCGTGTATGACAAAGTAGGGGAACCTGGCAACGCTGCAGTAAGTACACAGAGTGGAAGTCCTGCTTCGCGAAGGCATGGTCGGTCGCAGAACAAATCGGAGTTTAGAGGGTATTATCTAAAGTTCTTGAGTGTCTGGAAATCTAGTTTATTTAACATACAATCCTGTTTAAATCCGTAACAAAATAAACAATTCCAAGAAGATTTCGAGACATCATAACGGAGTTTATGCTGAAATTACTGAAGTAAGGTGAGTTCATGTTTGCGTTTTTCTTCTCGCTGTGAGCACTTGGCTCGTAAACTTGAATGAGTGAGTTTATTATTTTTCGAGCGGTTTCACGGAGAATTGCGAGATGTTTTTATTTGTAATAATGAGCGCTGTTAAATACATAATTCAAGATCAAGTAATTTCCAAACATTTAATTGATAAGCTGGGGAAATGTTTTAATCAGTTTTCTCTCCGATGAGCAATGATTTTATTTTATGGGTTTCGTGCAACTGACAGGAGTATTTTAGCTTTGTTTATTGAAATTATGTCGGTTTGTTTCTCCGTGTCTTCGGGGATGTATTCCAAGGTATTAAGCAATTCTATTGAATATAAATGATCGAAAACATAAGATTATCATCGCATATCATAAACATGCATGCAGTTGCTTAGATTGTGGATGAACTTGTCAGACGTATGCTCACACCACTATCTCGTTTTATAAAGAGTCTGAATTCCCAAGAATAAATTGTTATCAGTCGGTTAGGAGACGATTTGGGGCATTTAAAAGTGATCGAATTTGTTTTGTTCCTCTTGACTAACGTTACTCACGCATTAAATTGCTGGAAAGACACAAAACAGTTTCTTTACAGCGTTCATGTTTACGGCGATACGGGTTTCGTGTCAATTCAACTGAAATTTCATTGTTTCATAAACAACTTCGAGAGGGATCAACTTTGGTTTTGTTTACAAAAAGTTGCGCTACTCAAAACCCTTCTCTCGGGAAGTACCCTTGATTTAAATAGGGATGAGTCGATTCAATATGGTTGAATGAAAGAGCAAATACAACTTATTGACAATTTTCTTTCTGCAACCCTTTATGCCGAGGTGATAAGAGCGGCATTTAGCACATGCTGGATAACTGGAGGACGGTGTTAGGGTTTCATGTTAAAGCTGGCCTTTTTAGACTTACACGCAGACCTACTAAGATCTCGGTGGCAATTTGTTTGCATTTTTCTATTTATTACAGTACATAACGAAATAATTGGCACAACGCACAGGAAGTTCTGCATTGTGGGAGAAAAGCGGGATTATGGGACTCATCAGTTTGATTTCGCATACCCATTTTTTTATGAGAAACCATTCAGTAGTTGATCATCATTAAGAAACCATCGCAAATGTTTAGCATATTTTTTCTGGTGATTCAAACTTTAGTTTTATCAGATCTTCCCTGAATATCAGTTTGCAATTAGGTAAAAATTTCATTGATTTAAGTCAACCGTCAATAGCACAGCCTAGTGTTGTAGCTAAGGAAAAACAATTGTCAGACAAACATGGTTTGAGAAGGACAGAAACGCCAGGTGCCATTTGGGAATTATTTGAAGGGGGCAATTCCTTCTTTGGCCCCCCTATACCTATATAGGGCTGAAAGGCACCTTATGTGATAAAAACTTTACAGCAAGCAGAGAGCAAGCTAGAGCCGGAGATTCTTAGCTCAAGATAATGTTTAAAATAATCAGTCTACTATAAGGGACTCATGGCTCTACCAACAAATTTACCAGTATTGTGAAATTGCAAGGGAACATGATACTAAAGGCATTAGGACTTTTGAGAAAAATTTCATAGGATTCAGGGTTAGCAATTCATGGGGATTCCACACAAGATGTCAGGAATTTTTTAGGTCTTGGGGGATCATCAGGGGATTCCCTAGATTAGAAGCAAAAATTATTTTGGTAGGTTTCTGCAAGTGTGTTGCCAGGCTTTCAAAGCACTTAAAAGGAAAAACAATTTAGGAGCATGATTTAAGAACTTATCTTGCTGCAAATGAAATGATATTTCATGACTGTCTTGGATCACCGTACTTTGCAAGCTCTTGTCAGGAACTTGCAATAAATGGGTTTTGTGGGCAAGAGATGTAATTCATCTGCCAACCTCTTGTACACTGTTTGTGAAAATTGTCTTGTTGAAACGAAAATCTCTTAGAAATAGCTGAAGATCTTTTCGTTCTTTAAGAAATATCTCACACTACAAAGAGAAGCAAAGTAACCCTCATGGGGTATAGCTGATGGGTCATATCTCGACAGCTATTTATAGCAAAATGTTAAAAGCAACTTCGAGGGATTGGGTTGGCCCCAGTAAAATGTCTGATATGGGGGCCAAAATTTCTAATGAGAGAAACCTCACATATGATGAAGAACGAATTGCTTTTTTACGGGCCCCTTGATGCCCGAGGGGTCTCTTGAAACCTAGTTATACATGATAACCAAGTAATGACTGGGATAACCAAAGACATCATGTACCAATCATGGTTGAGCAATGAATCATGGTTCAGTTTTGGCAGAGGTACCCAGGCTATCTCCCTCTCACAGCTCCCACATAAAACGAGTTACTTATTAAAAACGTGCACCTACAACTGGATGTCTCATGAAGATGAGTTATCCTAAATGAAAGACTCAGCTTTAACCAAATCAATCAAGTATACTATAGTACTTGAAATCAATTGATGTTTTGTATCATTGATTGATGGTCTGAAATTACCAATTGTCCTCGTGAAACTCAGCACTATCTATAGAGGGTTTTGCAGGCAGGTTCAAAAGGACACACAGCTATCTGCTTCACCCAGACAAAGCGCAAATTTCCAATTATTTCAAGTAATTAATAGTTAATAGGTCACCTGTAGCAGAAGCCTCTATCCCTTTCAGGCTGACAAAACACGCTGTAATTATATCAACTGATTAATTCTTTGCTATAGATTTCAAAAGCCTCCTGTCACCTGGCCCTGCCCTAAACAGTTCAAATTTCTGAATGCAAAGTAATTATGCTCCTTCCCAGTTTCAGGTATTGAGTACCATGCAGCTTCACTTATTTTTTTTATAAGTAACTGCTGTATCAGCAAGTCAGTACCCAAAAAGATAAAAACTTAAGCAATTCCAGTACTGGATAGAAGAATGCTAAGCAATTTGAAAATTTTAGTTCTGATCCAATTGGCAATGAAAATTGCGCATCGGCTATAGAAAAGAAGGTTACAGTGGATATTAGTACCCCAGCACACTTTTGTATGCAACATACCACCGAGATTTTTAGTACCGCAACTTGTGAGATAGTATCCCAAGAAACAAATTTTTAAGTAAAAAAGCTAAGCAATTGCTAAGCATTTTTGAGTACTCAAATTCACCCTTCAGCAAAGAAATTTTTAGTACTGAGCTGGAGCTGAAATTACTTGTAAAAAATGCGTGTACTCTGATTCTTTCTTACGCCTATTAATCATTGGTTACACGTATTTTATAAGGGACTTGTTTATAAAAAGCTCAATGCTGTGGAGGAGGCATTGTACTGGGTACCATTCTGTACGGTGGAAGAAACTTAGTACGGTGTAGGATGTCCAGTACTATGTGGAGATACCATCACTAATGTGGAGGGAAACCACAAGCAATTTGGGTATAATCTCCACAGTGCTTGTAGTTTTCCTCCAAAGCACTGAATATTATCCGCAGTACTGTTGATGGTATCCCTCCAATGTACTGGTGGTATGCCTCCAATGTACTGGTGGTATCCCTCCAATGTACTGGTGGTATCCCTCCAATGTACTGGTGGTATCCCTCCAATGTACTGGTGGTATCCCTCCAATGTACTGGTGGTATCCCTCCAATGTACTGGTGGTATCCCTGGGCAATACTGTGCACCTGCCAAAGTACAGCACAGATGTTCTCCAGGGCGGAAATGACAAGTTCTTTTCCATCAGCTGCTGTCTATGTGAATTCATGACTTTTAAATTAATTGCAAGAAGTTTCCAACAAAACCTTCATGAATCAATTCGTTCATATAGCAGATGTAGCAAGCTCTACATTAGAATATGTATGCACTGACCGCTCAAGGTGTTCGTCTCAGTGATAAAGGGATCATGTATAAGAAATCTCATCCTCACATGGTACTTCAAACGAGGGGCATTTCACTCCCTTTCAAAGTGTACGAGATTTTTTCAAGAACCAAAGGATTTTAAAGGGATTTTCATTTGAACGATAGGATTTTCAGGAAATGTGCAAATGATTCTAGTAAGAGTACCTGATGACGATGAGATGAGGTAAGTTGCCGAGTTACTGTACAATTCTTTGCCAATGAATTGCACTTAGCCACATTACAACATCCTATTACTTTTGGTAGCTATGCGTTGCTAAGGAGAATTTTCCAATCATGCATTGCATCCCTTACGCTCCCCTTGGGTCCGGTTCAGGGGTACAAAGCCTAGTACCGCGGGCCACACAAATTATGTCGATTGATTATCCAAATCTTGTGGGCCTCTCCAATTATTTTGTAGCAAAATATGATATTTGATGTCCCTTTCAGGACCAAAGTTGATTTTTGGTTTAACCTTTCTGGCAAACTGACCCTGGCGTTACCGGAATATCAATCAAAATAGGTTGAAGTTTCTATTTCAACAATCTGTTGATGTCTATAGTATCAGATAACTATTTACACTGAAGGTTCTCGAATAACATAGAAAGTTCTGCAAATTCATACACTATTTTTTTATGAGACTATGTTTAATCCTGGTGCCAGTGTTCTGTAGCTTTCACCTCAAATGTAGTACGAAATATTTCTTCACAAGTTTCTTAACCCCAAAACATATTTTGTGTTGATATTGAAAACTAGAGGTGTGACCATTTGTAAAATCTTACCCAATGGCAAATATTC
Source organism: Pelagia noctiluca (assembly GCA_963924455.1). Lineage (NCBI taxonomy): Eukaryota > Metazoa > Cnidaria > Scyphozoa > Semaeostomeae > Pelagiidae > Pelagia > Pelagia noctiluca. The sequence continues at coordinate 3,384,016 of OZ004324.1, read as the reverse complement.
CAGAAAATTTATCAGGTGGGATGATATAAGTTGCGATCTTCTGACATAAAAAAAGGGTAACGAGAGGGTAAATTGGGAGCTGGGATTTGCCTTTTTATTAACTGTGAAAATGGGATTTAATTCTTGGTACTGGGATTTGGGAATGAAAAGTAAATTGGGATTTTTTAACACGTCTATACACGCATTTTTTGTACTCAAAATTGCTCAGCAATTGCTTAGCTTTTTTTACTTTAAAATTTATTTCTTATAATACTATCTCAAAAGTTCTTTTACAACAGATGTCTATGGTATCTTGCATACAAAAGTGTGCCGGGTACTAATATACACTTTAACCTACTTCTCTATAGCTGCAGCACGATTTCCATGACCAATTGGATCAGAAATAAATTTTTTAAATTGCTTAGCATTCCTCTATCCAGTGCTAGAATTGCCAGTTTTTTTCTTGTCGAGTACCGACTTGCTTATAAAGCAGTTGCTTATAAAAAAGATACGTTTATTGGGAATTTCTCTATTTTCCTCGTTGGGATAGGGGTTTTTCATTATTTCAGTGCCGGAAATGGAATCACTGCTTCAGGACCCTCTTAATAATAAGTTTCTTTAACTCTTCTGATTCACATAGTCTTCTACTAAAGTTGCTTTAGTTTTGAAAATCTGACCATATGATTCCCTTTTCTATCTTATAAAAAACTTCATTGTGATTTATTTGGCCAAAAGACATTCGACACCTAGTCAAATTGGGCAATTGTCAATCTTTGCGAAATATCAAATCGTTATTAATAGATATTTACAAGTACTTGATGCTTTTTTGGTGTTCAACCAAACTTTTAATAGTTTTAACTGAGACAAAACGTGTGATTCGTTACTAATGCTTAAAGTAGACTTCACCTCGGGAACATTACACTCATTTCTTTATAAGAAACTTATTTTAGATGTAGGAATCAGTTTCTTAGATTTTAGGGTAGTGTAATTGTTAAGTTTTTTAAAAGTTTCAGTTTTGTTTGCAGTTGCTCCGATTCAGATTCCAGAGAGTAATTAGATCGACACATACAAATTCATTATACATTTTCTTTGCATCTTCGAAGTTCTTTTTGTATTAGGAATTTATTTATAACAATGTGGGTCCAATCAATCCATGCTTAGAATAGAGAACAATTTGGTTTTCGTTATCACCAACCATTGCGTTTTTGGAAGACACGGTATAGGATTCTTGATAGAGGCCCCTCCCCCCATATTTGTACGTGAAGCGTTATTTGGCATATTTTCGCGCGTTTTTTTGTGGTTTAGATATTTTCGGTTCGTGAACCCGTGATCAAATAATCCTTCGTGCAGCGTGATTTGTTGAAAATGTGGTCGTTATTCCGTGAAAAGGAGTTTTCAAGTGCGTTATTGAGTGACGCGTCTTGATCGTAAAAAAACTTTTACTTGCATAATATCGGTCCTTACAAAAATTCCACTGTTCAAATACTTCTTCTTGCAGCTTTGAAGCCTAAGATCGAAAAGATCGTGAAAATTCTGCTTTAAGGTCCGTGATGGCGTGATAAACGAAAAATTGACGCGTGAATCCGTCATCCAGGGGTACTATAGGGGGCCTCTTGATAGGACCCTAGGATTGTTGTAGTTGGCTTGTAGAGGGCCTTTAAGACGGATTAAACAGCTATGGTACTTATCACAATCTCATCTCGTGATTGAAAACATAGAATTGATTTCCATTTGGTTATCATTGAACGTAGCATTTATCTTGGCACACACGGTATAGGAAGCAAGGATTGTTGTAGTTAGCTGAAAGAGGGTCTTTAAGACGGATTAAACAGCTATGGCACTTATCACAATCTCATCTCGTGATTGAAAACATAGAATTGATTTCCATTTGGTTATCATCGAACGTAGCATTTATCTTGGCACACACGGTATAGGAAGCAAGGATTGTTGTAGTTAGCTGAAAGAGGGTCTTTAAGACGGATTAAACAGCTATGGCACTTATCACAATCTCATCTCGTGATTGAAAACATAGAATTTATTTCCATTTGGTTATCAGCCATGCGTAAGAAGCTCCACTGAGATCTTGACCACTGCACCCCGGGACATCATTGTTAACCAAGTTCCTTGTGTACCGCAGGTCTCGCTTCAGGTAACTTTATCTATTTGTTACACTATCTTGCGCTGTTGGGGGTTTAAATTCTCTCTTGTCTTCTGAAGAATATATACACTCTTTTTTTATAAGAACCATTAAATTTGATTTGAAGCTGGCTGTTCTTAAATATTCCTCTATTTTCAGCCTGAAATGTTCTTAAATTGTTTACCACTGATTTGGAAGCGTTTTTTGCTATCAGTTGTGACTCGAGTCCATATCTCAACACTAATTCAGTAGGTTACAAGGTTCCTTTACTATTTTGGATTTTCAGCCCTTTCCGAAGTTGCTTAGGTTTTTGAAATTAGAGCATTTTCCACCATATGTATCTGGATAGGCTTTTTTATGACAAACTGCTGTGATTTACGGTCCACGTATTAGAAAAAACCTTGAAAATGCCTCAATATATTTCTCTAAACTATTAACTCGTGCAAAATTAATCTCTGGCAAGTGGCAATTTGAGCATAAACGTAATTTTTTTATGAATAACTGCTTTACTATAAGTTAGGCAGTACACGTTTTTAATTTTATAAGAAACCTAGCTCGGGTCCTAGTTCTAAAAGTTTCTTAATTTTTCACCAGTTTCTAGTACTAAAAGTTTCTCATTTTTAGATACGCACTTAACATCAAATTTTGCACTTTCCCTTGCATATTTCTTGTACTTTAGTGAAACCCACCTATTAATACAAGTAAACTCAACATCTTGTGTGAATAAATGAAAACGTGTAGCAAACTTAAATCAAGCAAAAATGTATTGTTGACGTATTACTTTCCGGCTCAGAAAGTCCTCCTATTTTTTTGGATTTTCTTAAAGATATTGATGTAGTTCTAAAAGTTTCTTAAATTTTTGGGGCTTTAGCACTAGGTTTCTTATATACCGGTTTCTTAGAGAAAAAAAACCTGTACTCCACTCGATATACACGTATTTTTTTTATAAGAAACTCGTTAAAAGAAACCCAGACTCTCGAATGGCCAAAAATTTAAGAAACTCCAGTACTGGAAAAAAAATTACTAAGAAACTTTTATATTTTTGGTGAAATATAAGAGCTGCTATTTTCTGTGTTCTGTTTTGTTTTAGTGTGGTGTAGAAATAGTTTTGGACAGGGGCACTCGTTTTTAGCGTTTTTGTCATCTCATTCAGCCTTCAAACCCAAAAACTCAATTTTTTAGTTCAACAAATTGTTCGGAAGTCAAGTATAATCAGGGCATTCTTAAGAAACTCTTAAGAAACTTTCAGTACTCAAAATCCCAAAAAATTAAGAAACTTTCAGTACTGGGCAAATTTTTTAGTTTCTTATAAAAAAAAATACGTGTAAGTACCCCGGCACACCTTTGTATGCAAAATACTATCGACATTTGCTGTACAACAACTTGTGAGATAGTATTCTAAGAAATAAATTTTTAAGTAAAAAGGGCTAAGCAATTGCTAAGCAATTTTGAGTACTCAAAATGTTCTCCCAAGTTAAGCAAACTGATCTCGAGCTGAAATTGCTTATGAAAAAACGCGTGTACTTAGTTGAATACTTCTTGCTTAATTTATTCTATCGAGCCCTGCAGTTGCCTTACGTTTTGGTAATTCTGGCCCTTGCTACTTATAGGCTTATTGCTTGTTGTTAAAAGAATTCAACTTATAAAAATGGGTGTTCTAATCTTTTGTGGAGAAGGTAGCAATAGATCCAATTTGACCCCAATGGACAAATGAATAGACGTCCGTTTCTAAAGGAAGCCCTTATCGTACGAGGGTCACTTTAAATAGATTATGCTTTCTTTTTGGAAGAAAGGAAAAATGTCAAATATTTTCTGGACTGAAAAATAAGTATTGTATGTACGCAATGGGCATGAGTGAGGTTAGAAGGGGATGCCCATTCCGCTTATACAATTTCTGAGGAGTGGTCTTGAAGTAGGATTGTGTGTGTGTAATTTTATTTCAATTCGATATTTACAGTAGCTAACAAATATACATTTCAGATATATACAAGTCAACTAATCCAAATCGAAATTCTAAGGAGGGGTCTTGAAGTTGGATTGTGTGTGTGTGTGTAATTTTATTTCAATTCGATATTTACAGGAGCTAACAAATATACATTTTAGATATATACAAGTCAACTAATCCAAATCGAAATTCTAAGGAGGGGTCTTGAAGTTGGATTGTGTGTGTGTGTGTGTAATTTTATTTCAATTCGATATTTACAGTAGCTAACAAATATACATTTAAGATATATACAAGTCAACTAATCCAAATCGAAATTCTACAAAAGCAAAAACAAAAATGAATATTTTCTTATGTACATAACTAACTTGGTAGTCAAGTCATTTGCAGGCACCACCGATTGGCTTGGAAAAAGACCAAGGAATGGCTGTATTGAAAAATAACTATTTTTCCCCCTCTACCCCTCGTTTTGATGAAGATGAGAAAAAGATGAGACACTCCAATCCTAAGAATTAACATTGAAAACATACATTTCAAGGGCTTCTCGAAGCCCCAAGCCCCTCGTAGCTACCCCGGTTAGCGCTCTACGTAAGTACTCAGCGGTATTACACTCTTTTTTTATATGAACAATTTTATAAGACTACGAGCCCCCAGTTCTGCCCAATGTCAAGGACAAGTTAAAAACAAGCTGAAGTTGGATATTCTTTGCTCAATATATGAATTATTAGAAATAACCATAAGACTGAGAAATAAAGATAGACAAGCAAAATGGCAGCCTACTGATATGTCAGATGGGCAAGAAAAGTAGCAATTTGCAACAATTAACACTGTCAATACCAAAAGGAGGATTTAAAAGCATTACAAAATTAAAAGCAATTTAAGAACACTTCTGGCTAAAAATTGAGCTATATTTACGAACAGCCAGCTTCAAATCAAATTTATTGGTTCTTTTAAAAAAAAAGAGTGTAATTCAACACCCCAGTACAAATGATAACCCACCACATTAGGCAAAAGAAACAACTAGTGATACGATAACACTGAACATCAACAACAACAGTGAATAGTTATGTGATTTTAGGGAATGGTTGATGGTCTCATGTTGGTCCTCGTGCTTTTCGCTCAGTGCTGTTACGCAAGAATATTCTCCAAAGCCAACCTAACCCCAGTCAGCAATGGAGAGTGTTTTTATCCTCCTTGAGATGAGTTTTTTTGAAGAATTTCTTCAGAAGAATTCACAATTCTGCTGACTCGAAATATGGCCCGGAAATCCATGAAGATTTTAGAAATCTATAAAAATCTCGAAAAAATGATTCGCTCTCGTTTGTTGCAATATATTTGGACACGGACATAGGAACTGGGGAACAAGGAGCACGTGTTCCACCCAAGATATGGTGAAAAATAATGAGGTGTCCTGGTTAGTTTCATAAATTGCCCTTCTTGGTTTATCAAAAGATGCCCTTGCAATAGGGTTATGAAAGGGGTAAATTGGGAACTGGAATTTGCCCTTTTTTAAATGGTAAAAAAGGACTGGACTTCTTGAGACTAGGCTTTTGGGTTGAAAAAGTAAATTGGGATTGGCATTGTTAAACACGTCGGTATTGGGAGCTTCTCTGCTTTCCCCATTGCAATTGGGATTTTTTGTCATTTCAGTTCTGGGCCTTGGTATCAGTATCCTCATCATGGCCTTCCTTGAGTCGTCTTGCCCCTAATTTGAGATGCTTGTTACGTCCATGTTTTTGGATGGATACAATAACGTAACCTGACACGACTGAAGGAAAAGCAGACACCCCTCAGACTTATGATTTCCTACGAAGTGAAAAGAAATAACAAAATTAACCCCGTTTCATCGCTGTTTGATTGTTCAACCTTAAGCCAATGTATCTTCGACTTTTCATTGACCCTAAATTCTTAGTTTGATTGTGGTTTTCTGGCGCTGTCGTAATGGCCGCGAATAATATGCGTTGTTCTGGCCTTGACACGCTTTTTTATAGAGACAGCCTTGATAACAAACACTAGGCTGAGATTTGAGTCAGAATCTTTTGCCATCCCCAATACTATTTTAGATGAGACTAAAAGGAGCTTATCATCGAACAGCCCTTAAAAATCCATAACTCGCTACAGTTGGCCTTGAAAAACTTGAAAATCCATTAAAATCCTAATAGTCTCAAAAGTCTCTGTTAATCTCTAAAAATTTTCCCAGAGAGCTTGCCCCTTGAACTAAAACTCCTTTTGAACACATTTTGGATAATGAGTTTTTGAATATCAGAATCTGGTTGGCTAAAATCAAGACCAAGTGCACTCATAAAAAAGTGTGTACTGAAGGGCAGAATTTCATCTGACGTCTATATGGCTTGACTTGTTTACAGCTCGTTTTGTTAATTGTAGCCAATAATCAAGATATATAGGTAACGTAGAAATGATTTCCCTCTCTATTCGTTTTCAGTTTATCGTGATTCACCTTTGGAGAGAAGATCTGAGACCTCCTCTGAGAACTTACAGCCAGGTCAGTATTTTTCTCGAGTTGGATTTGCAAGTGGGATCAGCTTCTTTTGCATCTTTGTTGTTTTTTAACAGGAGATTATCTGGATCGGCTCTTGATAGCTCTCGTCGATACAAAGCAATGACGTCAAACGAATTTGAACAAACAAGGCAACTTTTCAAGTTTGAGATTAGAGAGAGTGGTTTATTTTGCCCTTCTTATTCGTTTTTATAAGGTACGCCTTCTTTTATAAGGTACGCCTTCTTTTATAAGGTACGCCTTTTTTATAAGGTACGCCTTTCAGTGAGTGAGTTAGCTTACGAGAGGTGGCCAATGGCCTTGTTTCCAGAAGGGGTACAGTAGCAGGGACTATATCACTACACGACTTACAAAGTTTGAGATTAGAGAGAAAGTGAGTGGTTTATTTTGCCCTTCTTATTCGTTTTTATAAGGTACGCCTTTCAGTGAGTAAGTGAGTTAGACTTCAAAAGGCCTTGTTTCCAGAGGGGCTACGTTAGCACGAACTATGTAACTGAGGTCCTTATACACTTTTGGGAATGATATTTTATAATAATTCGTTTGGTTTCATTTTGGCTCTCTTTCTGATGTACTGCTACTCTGATCAAGGTATGAAAACGAGGCTAAGCTTTTTGTTTCATGCTATAATGGATGCTACGTGAGGCCTTTAGTGATATGGTTATACCAGAGGTTCACCGTTTCAAGACTTGTAACAACTTAAAAAGACCTGAATATCAAAACTGCATAATCTTTTGATCACCGGAGATGAACAAGCTGTCTCAAGATTGACATCACAAATCAGATAGAAGACCTTATCACATTCTGAATATTAGGAACCTAGATAACAGTGCGGTCGTAATTGTCTTCTCGCTTCTTCAGTTGAAATTGGCTTTCATGCGATTTGAGGAGCGGCTGGCCGCGTCAGCTACGGCTCAGAGATAAGTAAATTGGCCCTCACCAGGATGTCCCCTTATCTGGAATCTCCGAAGTTTAAACTATCTTCCATCTTTTGGAGTTGATCATATAATAATAATAATTTACATGTTTATACAGGGTAACCTTTTCAGTACAATGAAGTACTGTTATCAACAAGGGCCCTATCAAAAAAAAAAAGATCAATCGAGAGGCTGGATCAATTAACATTTGTGAAAAGGGTTTTGGGTTCGAACCCCTCAGACTTGTCGAATGAATTGTGAAGGAATTCGCCAGCTTCTTGTTAATTATTTGCAGGCAAAGGGAAGATGTGGTCCTGATCACAATTAAAGGAATGACCAAAGTCGAGCTGCCTTGATTCACCGTGGTGTTCTGCAGTCAAGCCAGACTAACGTCCTAGCCTAGCTGGTTCTTGTTCCTAGCAGGCGCACAGTGGCATGCACCAAAGTAAAGACCCGCAACCAAGAACCTAAAAATTAAGAACCTCTTAGCCTAAGATTTTAACATTTTGAGCGTATTTCAAGGGCAAAAATTACAAAATTTAGGTTTACAGTTTGATAATTTCTACCAACAATAACAATAGTATTTAAGGATTGTCCAAAGACCTAAAACAACCATTTAAGACCATCACTATTGGTGTTAACTACAATATATTTAAGAACCTAGGTTAACTCCTCAAAATGTAGGTTCTTAGTTGCGGGTTTTTACTGTATGTATATAACTACCGGCACTTAATGGCTGGGTTAATAAGTCTATGCAAGACACTGTTGGCTGCATTTTTGGCAGGGTTCTTGTACGTAGGAAGTATCTTAAACATGGTGATGGGGGCATGACGTTTCAAGGGACCTTTTAATTGAGCAAGGGGGGTATTTTGGAAAGTAAAAAGAGCACTTCTTTGTCCATTGCAAAATATTTAGGGCACGTGCCCCTAGTGACTTACAGTTCCTAGGTCCCTGCCCCCATGGTCTCTTATAATCTCGAGTCGAGCTAATAACATATCGAAGATTGCTGAGGCAGAATTAACTAAAATCATAGACGAGAGAGAGTGGGTTGTATTCAGGATTTGACCCAGTCTTAAACTCATTGGATATTCCACCCTGTTCGACACGCTGCTGCACATCTGTGAATCTGCAAGCTTAAAATTGTTGGTATTGTTACGAATGTAACTATCGCCTTCATGGTTGTTGGCTAATTTAATTAACTGAAGAATCCCATACTGGTTAATTTTGTTATTTGCCTACACAATGCTCGATGGTGCTTAGCCATGGGCGTCCTGTTTCGTACTAACAGGATTTAGCACGGTCCTGATAATGTCCAACTACAAAGGGCTCTCTATTCAATTCGCATGGTTGAGACCTTTTATGTCATGGGAAAAGCCAGACTGCGAGGGTTTAGATGAGTGGTTCGTTTATAAGGCTCGTTCCAAAAAAGGGGTACGAAGTTTTCTCACTTTCACACTACCCCGCTTCAGATAAAAGCTGATATCTGATAATCAGTGCTCAGAACCACGTCAGATTTTCTCGTAATGAAAACGAGATTACTCTTTCTTTCTTCAAGTCTTTATCCTTGTTGCAGTCAGCATATTCTAATTCATCCTTTTTTGGCGTTAAAATTACAGTTCTTCATTTCTATCCAGCTCTGTTTACAGCTAAGCCCAAGGGGCCTATGTTTTGGGCTCTTGGTTTGATGTTTTACCACAGGTCTCTATCTAGAATATTTCTCATGCAGTGAACCCAGCTTTACAACCAATTCGTTATTACTGTTAGTTTTCTGGTCCTAAGAAAAGAAAGTCTTGTGAAGAAAACCTCTTTGCAACCAGTCTGGTATTGCGAAGCACGGTGGTCCACTGTAAGCACCTTCTGTGCAGTACTTTGGAGGATGTTCAGTACTGTAGGGAGGGAGAAATACCATCATTACACTGCAGGGTGTCCAGAATGGAGAGATACCATCAGTACTGCGGAGGATATCATCAGTGTTGTGGAGGATGTTTAGTACTGTGGAGGATATCATCAGTATCTACTGTGGAGGGATATCATCAGTACTGTGGACGATGTTTTGTATGGGGGATACCAACAGTAATGTGGAGGGATGCCATAGGAACTTTGAGTAACTGTGCTTGTGGTTTCCCTCCACAATACTGAATATCCTCCACAATACTGAATCTCCTCCACAGTACTGATGGCATTCCTCCAAAGTACTGCACAGACATTCCCCATTATAATTGCTTAGATTTACCAACAGTGGACGTTCTTTGGCCAGAATTAGGATTTCTCAAGAAGCATGAAAGTGTAAAGCGGCCAATGACAGGATTACATAGTCAGCTGGTGTACATTTGTGAGGCTGAAAGCTTATTATTGTCTTAACATGACGAGATTCAATCTGGTTCACCTGGCTTCCTTTCTTCCTAACTCCCTCTAATGAAATTACCAAACACTCGAGAAGGCTAGTTTGATGGGATGAAGGCTTAATCATATTCCAATTGAAACATCTGAGTGAACTTGGTTTCAGAAAAACATCTCTATTAGCCTTATGAGTCATCTTGGGAAACCTCTGTGCAGTATTGTGGTGTTGTTCAGTACTGTGAAGGTTATGGTATTCAGTGCTGGGGGGGATACCATTTGTACTGTGGGGAAACCACAAGCACCGTGTGTATTACTCCACAGTACTAATGGTATCCCCCACAGTAATGATGGTATCCCGCCACAGTAATGATGGTATCCTTCCACAGTACTTATGGTATCCATCCACAGTGCTGATGAGTATCTCTCCACAGTACTAATGGTATCCCTCCACAGTACTGATGATATCCCTCCTCAGTAGTAATGGTATCCCCCCACAGTGCTGATGGTATTCCTCCACAGAACTGATGGTATCCCTCCACAGAACAGATGGTATCCCTCCACAGAACTGATGGTATCCCTCCACAGAACAGATGGTATCCCTCCACAGAACTGATCGTATCCCTCCACAGTGCTGATGATATCCCTCCTCAGTACTGATGATATCCCTCCTCAGTAGTAATGGTATCCCTCCACAGTACTGATGATATCCCTCCTCAGTAGTAATGGTATCCCCCCACAGTACTGATGGTATCCCTCCACAGAACAGATGGTATCCCTCCACAGAACAGATGGTATCCCTCCACAGAACTGATCGTATTCCTCCACAGTGCTGATGGCACCCCTCCACAGTACTGATGGTATCCTCCAACTTTAATGTTATAGACTCCTTGTGTTATTTAATTTTAATTACGAAACTAACCGTCTGAAGTTATTCTTTCCTTTTTCTCCAGATTGAAACTTGAACAAATATACGAAAACACGATAAAGGTATCTAACGAAGAGTTGAAGAAGTAAGTTTTTTTTAATATTCTAGAATTTGATTGCTTGAGGAGAAGCAAGTTTTAACTAAACTGAACTGATCTACCACAGTCGACCATGCCCCAATAAGATCTCAAACTCTGGACCTTGGCCTCCAAAGGCCAATGCATAAACCAACTATTGTCTCATACGTGTTTGAGATGAACTCTTCTCTAGAGCCATGCACAACTGCATGAACTCATAAAACATGGCAGATGAAACACATTATACGAAATAACCACGAGACTGACAAATAATTACAAAACAAGCAAATTGACAGCACACGGATATATCAGATGGTCAAGAGAGTCCACATTTGAACCAATCAACACAACTGATAGCAAAAACAGGCTTCGAAATCGTTATAAATCAAGAACAATTCAAAAACATTTCAGACTGAAAATAGAGGAATATTTAAGAACAGCCAGCTTCAAATCAAATTCACTGGTTCTTATAAAAAGAGTGTACACAAGAAAGGTTTAGAACTGCACATTTTGTGTAGAACTGCACGTTAAAAAAAGCTCTGGATACGTGTTTGGGAGGATTCCATCTCCACAGCCTTGTATTGTTCCATGAATTTTTAAGGCATGGTCTATATCACTTTAGGTCATATTGACCAAGACTCTTTTGAATACACTCTTTTTTTATAAGAACCAGTTCAATTGGTTTGTAGCTGGCTGTTCTTTAACATCTCTCTATTTTTAGCCTGAAATGTTCTTAAATTGTTCTTACTTTCAAAATGCTTTGGAAACATGTTTTTGCTATCAGTTGAGGTAATTGTTGCTCGTTTTGATTTTCCTGACCATCTGACGAATCATTCTGCTACCAATCTTAAGTTTACTTCTTGAAATTGCAAAATATCGTCAGGTTCGGTTTGTCCTTAGCTTGTTCTTAGCTTTTGCCAAAATTTGAGGCTCGTGTTCTTATTGTTGAAATTGTCCTTATAAGAAATAAAGAGTGTAAAGGTGCAAATCTTTCTCTTGTGCGCATGCCCTTTGATCTTGAGATTTTTGCTTCAATTGTACACAGAAGATGACAGAAACTTGTAACCTCGGGCGAAACTCGTTCCGCAGAATCCTAGAGCATTTATTGACCTCTTCACGGTATTCATTGATCTTTCAACGTTGATCAGTTGGTAATTTATCAAACCTCACATGATGGGCTTTCTTGAAAACATGGAATGTGGAAATGGAATACTGGAATTCTATATCTGGAAAAGCGGAATAAGAAGATAAATTCAATATTCCATTGTAATCCAGTAATGACTGAAATCTGGCGGATTAAGCATTGTTCAATTGAATGCACCCCTTTTTTATGAGAACCAGTAAATTTTTGCCAAGGCTCAGGATGTGTTTCATAGTTGATAAACAAGTATGTTTACCAAACTTCGTAAGGTATTGGTTTATGTGCAAAGCACCAAAGGGTCCACTGAATATAGGTTGACTAACCGAAGCAGTGCATTGATAGTTGATAGGAAATACGCTTACTATCTTCGTAAGGTATGGGTTGATGTGCAAACCACGAAGGGGCACTTAATAGGTAGACTGATCAAAGCAGTGCATTGATAGTTGATAGGAAATACGCTTACTATCTTCGTAAGGTATTGGTTTATGTGCAAAACACCAAATGATTCGGTGAATAGGTAAATCAATCGAGCAGTACGACTCGGTTCTTTCCTCTTGATGTGACCACTCCTCATAATTCTTTGGCCTTTGTGCCTGAAATTACAGTCAGTTGTTGCCAAATTCTCTCCTCGTACTTTGTGAAAGGTGGGAGTGTGGGCTCGAACCCACAAACCTGCCATGTTCTTGTATTTCTTTTTTTCTAAACAATAGGCTATTGTCTCTTCTATTCTTCAACATTGGAAATCAAAGCTTGTGTTTCTATGCAAAGAAAAAGAGTGTAAGGCAATTGAACTTTGAGTTTACTATTTTCAATTCACAAATCCACTAATAGCGCCGAACGACCACAGAGTTAAAAACGAACGCAAAGGCATAACTCAATTGGTATTGTCTGTCATCTTTCTTGTGCCAAGTGACCAAACTCAAAAGCGTAACCCTGGTGGGCATAAGGTGTGGCCCATGTTAAGATGTGATCGTTAACAGTGGGTTTCTCGGGAATGGGATACTGCCATTATCAGGAACGGAGAACGAAACCGCGTTTTTGAGCCTAAACCAGTAGGCCGTTAACCTTTCTGCATTGCCTGTTATTTGCATTGCTTTTTGCATTGCCTTCAATACCCCCCTCTCCTTGGATGTAAATAGCATTACACGTTTTTTTTCTTATAAGAAACCTAGATTGGGTCCTAGTACTAAAAGTTTCTTAATTTTTCACCAGTTTATAGTACTAAAAGTTTCTTAAAAGTTTCTTATTTTTAGATACGTACTGAACATCAAATTTAGCACTTTCCCTCGCATATTTCTTGTATTAAAGCGAAACCCACCTACTAATACAAGTAGACTCAAGATCCTGTATTCCTCTAAATGAAAACGTGTAGCAAACTTAAATCAAACAAAAATGTATTGTTGACATGTTACTCTCCGGCTCAGAAAGTCTCCTTATTTCATTTCAGAGTTTCTTAAAGATACTGATGTAGTTCTAAAAGTTTCTTAATTTTTTAGGGCTCTAGTACTAGGTTTCTTATAAACCTGTTTCTTATAAAAAAAAAAACGTGTAGGACCGTACGTAAGGATGCTTTTCTCACAGCATTTCGGTGCCTATAACCCCCTCAAACCCTGCTCTGCGGCTTATGGCCAGGGGAGATCTGGTTTGATGATATACACTCTTTTTTTTTTATAAGAATACTTAATTTTTTTCTGAGCCTCAATATTCTTAATTTTTTGCTGTTTTGAGCCTTGGAATATTCTTAAATTATTCTTACGGCAGAAAACACGGATATAGCAATAAATTGTTATTATGTCATAAATGCCAAAAACGCACACCTACGGTATTACAAATATGGTGGCTAACAGAACAATATCTTTACTTCCTGTAAAACAGAGCTCATCGACATATGCATCAAAATTTTGGAGAGTGTATTTAGACCACTTCCTTTAAAAACACACCCATTCAGAAGTAAAAAACACTCGCTAAAATTTTTTCCATGAGATCTGAGCCTCGCAATATTCTTAAAATATTCTTAAATTTCACCGATTTCGAGGCTCATTATTCTTATAAAATTTATTCTTATAAAAAAAAAAGAGTGTAAAGAGATGGACAGATACTGAATTTGTCATCATTTTCTTGAGAGTAAATGTATAGTAATGATAACTAATAGCTATAAGAAATGCTCTAACTAGTTAATACTCCAGCTTCTGGTGTAGGTCATTGACCGACTGGCATGGAGAAAGATTGGCGTCTCTTTACAAAACAAGCAGATTGGCAGCAATCAGATAATGTCAGATGGTCAAGAGAGTCAAACTTTGCAACAATTAACACTACTGATTTCTTGTTGGCAAGATGGCGGACGGTCATGTTACAGCACGCGTTCGCAAATCACCAGCTATTTAAAACTTTTGGGTTGGTTCCTAGAAGATTTTTACGCTTATTTTACTTTAATAATGTATTTCAGTTCAGTCTAATTCAATATTATTCAATACAATGGCTACTAAGGAAATTCCAGTTCGAGAGTTCATTCGAGAAATGATGGACGTTCAGGCCAAGGCCTACAGAACGGTTGTTGAAATGCTCGTAAACGATGTTAAAGCTGAGCTCAGATTATTGAAGAATGAAGTTAATGACATAAAGACAAGTCTTCAGTTTAGTCAAAAAGACGTTGACGAAATTAAAGAGAAACTTACTGGCGTTGATGAAAAAATCGAAGCTCAGTCTGATTTAGTCGAAGGTGCTCTGGGTGATTTGGGAAAGGTTATTGAAAAAGCAGACGACCTAGAAAACCGGAGTCGTAGGAATAACATTAAAGTTTTCGGCATTCCCGAAGAGTCTTCCGAAGACTACGCTGCTTCAGAGGTGAAACTGAAAGCTGCAATTGCTGATAAATTAGGAATAAAGGATGAAATTGTCATTGAACGAGCCCACAGGGTAGGGCCTAAAGATGGAGGAAGAAAAACACGTGATGGCACCAGAAGAAAAAATCCGGATGAGCCAAGACCGATTGTAGCGAAGCTTCTAAACTGGAAGCAGAAAGATGCTATAATCCAAGCAGCAAGAAAGAGTCGGCCACATGGAGTTTCCTTCAGAGATGATTTCTCAGACAGAGTGTTGGCAAAAAGGGCATCACTCATTCCAGACATGTTAGCAGCCAGAAAAGAGGGGAAACAAGCATTCCTTGTGAGAGATCGATTGGTGATAAAGAAGCTGAGTAAACCACCCGACGATGCTGCAACTACAAAACTGAATGATCAAGAAAGAATTTCTAGCAACATAAGTGACAATGAAGTTTTTATTAAAGAATGAACTTAAAGTAAGGCCTAAATTTTTTGTGTTTGTTTCAATTTTTCTTTTTTTCTTTTTTTCAGTTAGTTTCAAATAAAATCTTCCTTTTCGTCACAAGTTTAAATAGCTATGGCCAGCAGAATAGGTAATCCTAAATTCCCATGTGGGGTTTGCCAAAAAAATGTTACAAGAAATCAAAAATCTATTCAATGCAGCAAATGTTGTTTTTGGATACATGCAAAATGCAACAATATTTCCAATGCAGAATTTGATAATCTTTCTAAGGAAATGGATAATGTACCTTGGTATTGTATAAATTGTGAAATCAATAAAAATGCATCAATATTTCCATTTGGCAACGAAGAAAATGAGGACTTCCTTAAGGTCTTTGATTTAAAATCACCGTGCTTTGCAGATTGCACGCCCACTTATGAAATTACTTCACATCTCACTAACTTGCCTAATTTAAGCGATTATGATATTGATGAGCAGATGCCTCAAACTCTTGATTCTCGTTATTTCACACTGCCAGAGCTTTCATCCTTGCACTATTCTTCATCAGATCTTTCTGTTCTGCACACTAATATACGAAGCCTTTCTTGCCATCATGAGGAATTGATAGCATTATGCAATCAACTTACTTTCCATCCTGATGTAATTGGTGTTTCTGAAATTTGGGATAGTGATAACCATCCCATTACAACTAATGTTGACATTCCAGGTTACACATTGTATAAGACTTCTTCTTCAAGCCAAAATGGTGGAGTTGGTTTATATATTAAATCATCACTTACAGCAATCCATAGGAATGACCTGAACATCTCTAACTCAGATTTTGAAACTGTTTGGGTAGAAATTGACAATAAAAAAAGTAAAAATATGCTATTCTGTTGTGTTTACAGACACCCTAGTACTGATATTGAAACTCTTACTGATCACTTTGAAAACATTTTTGCAAAGATATCTTTGAACAAACTGGTTTTTATAATGGGTGACTTTAATATCAACTTACTCAACTATGATTCTCACACACCAACAAATGACTTTATTAATTTTCTCTCTGTTAATAACTTCTTACCCTGCATTCATCATCCAAGTAGAGTCTCTGATCAATCTGAATCTGTGATTGACAATATTTTTACAAATGCAATAGGAGATCTAACTTGTGGTAATATCCTAACTCAAATTTCTGACCACTTCCCTCAATTTATGGTCATGAAAAATAGCAAAATTGTTTATAATGAAACTGTAAGTTTTAAACATGATTTTTCTAAGCTAAATGAGCAAAACTTTATTGAAGATTTCAACAATCTTGATCTATCATTTTTAGAATTCGATAATATGGATGTCAATGAAAAATTTGATAGGTTTTTGGAAGTACTTAGTTCTTTGTCAAGTAAACATGCACCAATAACTAAACGTAGTAAGAAAGAAATCAAGTTTAAAAATAAACCATGGATTAATTGTAAAATACAAAAAATGATGAAAATTAGAGACAAAATCTTACATAAGCTAAAGAAGAATAAATCTGCTAACAACCTTACTCTTTATAAAAAATTTAGGAATCGGGTTTCTAATGAAATCAAACAAAGTAAAGCAAGATATTACTATAACTATTTCCATGAGAATAATAATAACATGAAAAAACTATGGTCTGGCATTAAAACAATAATCTCTCAAAAGTCTACTACCCCTTCCACTATCAATAAAATTAAGGATGATTTTGGTAACATAACTTCTGATCCCTCTGATATGTCAAACATCTTCAATAATTTTTTTACTACTGTTGCAGATAAAATTACATCCAAAATTCCTAAAACACCAAAATCGCCTCTGGACTATTTACAAAATAGAAATCCTGCTTCATTGTTTCTTTCCCCTGTAACCAGTGAGGAAATTTTGGACTTGATTAATCTGTTGGACTCTTCAAAATCAGTTGGTCCTAATAGTATTCCTATAAAAATGCTCAAAATAATTGGTTCCTCCATCTCCCCATGTCTTGCATCACTTGTTAATAAGTCATTTCAGGTTGGCATTTTTCCTAATAAATTGAAAGTAGCAAAAGTTATATCTCTCTTTAAGAAAGGAGATCCAGAACTACCATCAAATTACAGGCCTATTTCTCTTCTCCCTATATTTAGTAAATTGTTTGAAAAACTAATGTATAAAAGACTTTATAGATTTCTTGAGGTCCATAATATTTTTTATTCTTTACAGTTTGGGTTTCAAGAAAATAGGTCCATTGATCATGCTCTCATTAGCATGACTGAATCAATTAGAAGCACATTGGATTGCAAAAAATTTGGATGCGGCGTTTTCATTGATTTACAAAAGGCATTTGATACTGTCAACCATCAAATATTATTGTCTAAGCTTGAACATTATGGTATCCGTGGTTGTGCTTTAGACTGGTTCAAATCTTACCTTTTTCAAAGAAAACAATATGTGTCAATTAATGGACAAAATTCCAGCCTGCTTACAGTAAACTGTGGTGTCCCTCAAGGATCAGTCTTGGGCCCATTACTCTTCTTGATATATATTAATGACCTACCTCTTGCTTCAACTAAATTAAAATTTTATCTATTTGCTGATGATACTAACATCTATCTTGAAGATGGAAATTTGACCCATTTAGTTAAAACTGTTAACAAGGAACTAAAATTTGTGATGAAATGGCTCAATGCCAACAAACTCTCACTGAACATTGAAAAAACAAATTTTATTTTATTTCATTCTATGTCAATTAAAGTTCCTTCTGACATTAATATTAAAATAGGCAAAAAACCAATTAATAGAGTGAAATTTATAAAGTTCTTGGGAGTACTTCTTGATGAGAATATTAGCTGGAAACATCATCTTAATCAACTGTCAAAAAAACTTGCCAGAATATGTGGAATGTTTTTTAAGATAAGGAACTTTGTGCCATTGAACACTTTGTTATGCTTGTATAACGCTTTATTTTTATCATTTTTGCAATATGGAATAACTGTTTGGGGGAGTACTTGCACAACGTATATTGATCCTATTTTCAAATTACAAAAAAAGGTTGTCAGGGCCATCTCATTTGAATCATCTAATTCGCATTCTTCTCCCATTTTCAAAGATCTAAAGATTCTTAAACTCTCTGATGTTTTCCATTTAAAACTCTTAACTTTTGTCTATGAATCAATTCACAAAATATCTCCTAGTTGCTTTCACAATTTCTTCTGCTTGAGTTCATATGTTCATCAATATTCTACCAGGCAAGCTAGTAGAGGCAATTTATACTTGAATCAAAAAAACACAGTTAGATATGGCTTAAACTCTTTAGGGTATCTTGGAGCAAAACTCTGGAATGAATTGCCAGATCATATCAGAAGTGCTAAAACTAAAAATATGTTCAAAACGAAACTGAAGTCACATTTGATAGAAATTTTATAAAGTGATAAATATTTAAATAACATCCCACTCTTTGTTCATAATTGCTTTTGATCCGACCCAATATTAATATTAATTTCGAACTATTTCCATTTTTTCTAAATCTACAGATCCAATAGGGGGGCTCTCTTCTCGTTAGTTTATCTACTTAGAGAGTTCCTCCTTTAAGAAATTTCACACTCAATAGTTAAGATTCTTGATTTATTTATATTTTTCTTTATTTAGATTCTTTAAAATATTCTGTAAATATTTCTGTTATAATTTAATATTGTATGTGTGAAATTTTAAATCAATGAAACTGAACTGAACTGAACTGAACTGAACTGATAGCAGAAACAGGCTTCCCAACCATTGTAAAAGTAAGAACAAATTAAGAACATTTCAGCCTGAAAATAGAGGAATATTTAAGAACAGCCAGCTTCAAATAGAATTTACTGGTTCCTATGAAAAATAGAGTGCACACTTGTTTTCTAAAAACCAAATTTTGATCTTTGAATTCTCTAAAAGACGACAGGCTGCCCCCACCCCAGTGATGTTCCCTTGAAATAGGCACTTGAACCTGCATATGTACACCACAGCTTCGATCCCTTGAACTAAAGCTCACAAAAAACATGGGACAGTCCGGGACAGCAAGGATTATGTAAACTTCTCATGCAGGATTTAAAACTTTGAAAGAAATGGCCCGAGGGAAAACCAATTATGAGTTGATGCGATTTGTGGAATAACATATTTGAAAACATAATATTTTGAATTGCCTCCCATTCTAATGCCAAATTGTCTTTGACCCTGCATCTGATAAATGTAAACAGACTTGTGCCTTTTAATTAAATTCTTTGAGAATTGTAATTTGTTATTGTAAATTCAATTTTAACTGCAGCAGATTCCCATGCATTCCATGGGAGGGAGGTATCAGCTTAGTGAAGCACATACATAGACGTTTTTTATTTACTAATTTCAAAACCTTGTTAGGTATAAACTGAACTTTCGTGACTTTTTGTTAAGTCGAGTACTGCTTTCTTATAAATTACTTTATTACAGGAAAAAGCAGCAGCTCTGGTTATTAAGGAAATCATGAATCTGAGAGGCCTCGTTTTATTTGATTTTGACACCAAGGCCTATTTTATTGTTCAGTACACTCTTTTTTTTTATAAGAATATCTAATTTTCTTCTGAGCCTCAATATTCTTAATTTTTTGCTATTTTGAGCCTCGGAATATTCTTAAATTATTCTTACGGCAGAAAACACGGATAGAGCAATAAATTGTTACTATTGTCGTAAATGCAAAAAAGGATACACCTACTGTATTACAAATACGGTGGATAACAGAACAATATCCTTATTTCCTGTAAAACAGAGCTCATCGACACTTGCATCAAAATTTAGGTGAGTGTATTTAAACCATTCCCGGTAAAAAGCATACCAATTCAGAAGTAAAGAAACACTCGCTAAAAATTTTTCCATAAGATCTGAGCCTCGCAATATTCTTAAAATATTCTTAAATTTCACCGATTTTGAGGCTCACTACACTCTTTTTTCTTTATAAGAATAAATTTTATAAGAATATTGAGGCTCAAAATCGCCAAAGAACAATGGAAATTTAAGAATAAACAATGGAAAAGTTGAGGCTCAGGAAAATTTTAGATATTCTTATAAAAAAAAAAGAGTGTATTCTTATAAAATTTATTCTTATAAAAAAAAGAGTGTATTACACACTTTGTGTCGTATTGACCTAAAAACGGGCAGCATTGATTTGGAAATTGATTAATATTTCTCTGGGGTGAAAATGACATCAAGTATGACCACCCTTTTTACCACTTATCTTTTTGGCATATTTTTGGCAGAAACAGCAGCAGCCTACGTTTTCAGATCGAATTGATATTGGAATGATTAATGATATATTTATCTTATATTTATTTGTTTTTAAAAGTCCTCTATCCAGTACTAGAACTGCTCAAGTTTTTACCTTGTCGAGTACTGACTTGCTTATAAAGCAGTTACTTATAAAAAATTAATGTAATAGCATGAAAATAAACAATGCAGAGAAGAGGCAAGGTCAAAGATCAACAAATGTAATAGGTTAACAACTGAACCATTTATGTAAGATTTACGAACTAATATCGTGCTACACGCAACTCAAATTATATCCTCGATCCCTCAACAAATTTCCGAAACTAAACAAATGCAACAAACGAAACTCATTAAGTAGGAATCTCCCTTTGATTTGTGCACAAAGGTCGCCGGAATGAGGTAAAATCATAATGGTAGATAATGAGCGAGCTTGCAAACAGAAATGTCCTGCTCAAGTCAAAGATTTAGAATTAACCTTGAATTCGTTTTGTTTAGGATCACCTATGAGTGGAAGAATAAATTATGTTAATGTTAGGACAAACTTTATAATCAAGAGGTTTCCTTTTACCACTACGATAATCTCGTATCGGAAATAATTGTTTGTGTATTTTGGCCTCGTTTCAGCTGTTACCATGGAGCTGTTATTGGCAATGTTAGGCTAATCGATAAAGAAAGCTCTGTGTTATCCTAATATGATTTTAGGAGACTTAATGTACGAGATTATTTTCAATCCATTCTCAATACTTTTCTCCTCGACTTTCAGGGTTGCAGAGTTCTTTCCAACAAATTCTAAGTTAGTCCGTGGGGGTCAAATAATAAAAAGGGACAATTAGGGAAAGTGAGGCCTCTCTGATGTACCTACAAGGCGGAAGGAAATTTCCTAAAGTACTGTAGTTGGGGGTCAGTGGGTCGAAGGCAGAGACCTGTTAGGAATCCAGAGGGCCAAAGTTTTACACATTCTTTTTTCTCAGGCCTCCAAATGCCTTACAATCCTTAATTTTCTCAATGATTGGAAGGCTTTTTTTATAAAGGGCTGACATTATGGGGTCAAAACACCTTGATTATTGGGTTGCAAAGTTGAGAAATGGTTTGGCATTTTTAGTGTTGATAACAGGATCGAGGGGCATATCACTCACAAAAAAGTGTACGAGATTTTTGTGATTTCAAAAATCACAGTGATTTTTTTGTGATTTTTTGTGATTTTTTTGTGATTTTTGTGATTTTTGCGATTTTTTTGATTTTTTGTGATTTTTTTGTGATTTCTGTGATTTTTTTGTGATTTCTGTGCTTTTTTGTGATTTTTTTGTGATTTTTTCAAAAAGTGTACGAGATTTTTTCGAGTGATATGCCCCTCGAACAGGATGACATAATTGAGCACCCCCAAATATCAGTGTGTAAAAAGGCTTCACGAATAAGTAGTAAGGATAATTTTGCCCATTCAAACAGGTCATAAGTTAGCTCTTGATCCATCCAGGTGAAAAAAACATCATGAACGTGTCTGAGTGCTCGAGTTCTTCATGGGAAATCATCATCTGGTCTTCTCAAATGTTTACTCCACAGCATAACGATTATCCGGCCTCTAAGGAATCTTTATTTCCACTGAGCTCAAATTATTGATAAATTTACTAATTTCTTCATTACTCAAACACCGTTAGATAAGTTTATTGGCACAGGATGTAATAAATGGAGGCACTTAGTTATCTAGGGATGATATTCATTATACCAGTTAAAGTCATTCATTACCTTCTCCACTTTGATTAAGAAAGACATATGCTATCTAATGGTGTAGTAATGTTATTCTCCTCCGTAGAGGCTTTGAATCGGTGTTTTGGAGAGTGAGAGCGCAGCGTTAGGCAGACCAACGACTCTGCTTTCATTGTATAAGCAAATTCAGCTCAGGCTCATTACTGAAATAGCTTAACTAGATGGTGCCGAAAACGCCCAATGCCAACGCCCTTATCATTTTAAAACTACACTTGGATTTGAAGAACGTGTTGAGGAAAATCAAAGAATGATCTCTCAGTTATCCTCATATAGTTTGTATCTTACCCAAAAACGATTCATTGGTGCCTACGAGAAAATTATGAAAGGCACAGCAACCCCAAAATGTCTCACGCCAACGCCCCTTCCAAATGTACACCACCCTTTGATTTGAAGAGCGTGCTGAGGTAAATCAAAGAACAACCTCTCTAATCCTCCCATAGTTTGATGTAATTTCTGCTGCTCAGTGACGCGCGAAGTCGTTTTATTCGACATTTGAGGAATTCTCGCGATTGCGGTATCTAAGCTTGTCAAAAGACATTCATCTTATTGACTGAAGTGATTTGTAAACCCCGGCTGCTGGTTTTTATTAGTGTTTATCGTTAATTATTATTCTATATCACCAACGGTTTCGTGGTGCGACTTCTTATCTACCTTATCGGGTAAGTGTTAATTGTGTTAATGGACAGTTTAAGACAATCATATCAGGAATTACTTATCATAAGATAAATAAATATTGTTAAGTTATTAATTTAGGCCGTTTGAATCGGTGGAGATATGAGCGATACAAGTGTTTTAACATATTTATAACAGTTTACTACGAAGATCTATGTAAGTCAATTGTTTATCGTTATAATAATAGATCATAAATACAATGTTTAAACAGCGTAACCTTTTCAAAACTTGAAGTTGTGTTATCAACGAGGGCCCTATCTAAAACTATGATGTATTACAATAAGGTTTTTAACAATAAGTTGTTGTTAATTGTTATTAGTTGTTTGTTGTAGACATATGTCATGTGGTAGATAAACAAAGATTGTTATCTAGGCCATTCAGTCATGATTGATACGAGTTTTTAGACTGATATTAAGTCAATCTTCTTATTGTTTATATAATTAGGGCAGTTTATAACTTAGATATTTTTAATCAATTTCAATTAGTTATTAGTTGTTTGGTTTTGATATGAGCCATTTGGTAGATGAATACAGATTGTTTAAACTGATGTTAATTCAATCGTCTTATTTTTTATTTCATTGAGACAGTTTATCACTTATAGATGTCTGTAAGTCAATTGTTAATAGTTGCTCGATTTTGACATGTGCCATGTGGTAGATAAATAAAGATTGTTATCTAGGCCATTCAGTTATGATTGATACGAGTTTTTAGACTGATATTAAATCAATCTTCTTATTGTTAATATAATTAGGATAGTTTGTAACTTAGATGTTTTTAATCAATTGCAATTAGTTGTTTGGTTTTGATATGAGCCATTTGGAAGATAGATGAATACAGTTTATCTTGGCCATTTAGTTATAAGTGATAGTACGATTGTTTAAACTGATATTATATCAATCTTCTTATTGTTTATTTTATTAAGACAGTTATTACTAAGATGTCTGCAAGTCAATTGTTAATAGTTGTTCGGTTTTGACATGTGCCATGTGGTAGATAAATAATATTGTTTATCTAGCCATTTGCATTTAATTGATACGAGTTTTTAGACTGATATTAAATCAATCTTCTCGTGGTTTATATAATTTGGACAGTTTACTACTTATAGATGTCTGCAAGCCAATTGTTAATAGTAGCTCGATTTTGACATGTGCCATGTGGTAGATAAATAAGATTGTTTATCTAAGCAATTTAGATACAAGTTCTACGAGTGTTTAAACTGATATTAAATCAATCTTCTTATTGTTTATTCAATTAAGACAGTTTACTACTTATAGATGTCTTAAATTTATTTTTTTTAGTTGTTAGTTGTTTAGTTTTGACATGTGCCATGCGGTACAGTAGATGAATAGAGTGTTTCAACTGATATTAAAAAAATCTTCCAATCGGAATGAAGACAGATAGAGCTAGGAAGCAAGCTCTGTACGTAACTGACTTTTCACTAAATGCTTTTTGTAGAAACATTTACGCTCAATCTAGATGTTTCTTATTTGTTGCTTATTGACGAGTTTTTTTTATTGAAAAAAGTGTGTTCATGGTGTGCTTTTCAGAACCAAAGCAACTGTTAAGCAAATTTTAAGGTCCAAAATATCTAAGCAACTTCGTGGGTTGGATCGAGAGTCCAGTTGCTTAGTGATGGCCTGACAAGGGGGGAGGGGGTTACTGATCCTCATTCCCCGGTACTGAAATGATGAGAAATCCAAATCCCATTGAGGAAAATAGTTTTTGAGGAAAATTGGTGTGTTTAATAATACTGATCTACTCTTTGATTCCTAAATACTAGGCCCAAGCAGTCCTATCTCATTTCCTAGTTCATAACAAGGCAAAGCCCAGTTCCCAATTTACCCCTTCACGACCCCCCATAATTGCCCTTATTGAAAAAAGTGTAGCAATGCTCAGGGAGTTTTATTTCACAGGTGGATTTATTAGCAAAGTTTTCCATGAATATCATTGTAATTGGATTCCGAACTTTTCATGAATTTATAGCGAGATTAGTGTTTTCATTTGAATTTTAGATGAACGATGATCTGTCTGTAAACTTATTTGTGGTTTGCTGTTAGCGGCAATTCGCCAGCAGAATAAGACTGACTCTAAGCTAATCCTTGTTTGCTTAGAGAGTTAGATTTTATGATGTACACTTTCTCAAATAGCAGCTAGACTTTGGTCCAGGCTTCGTCAATTTGAAAAGTAAATTTATTGGTTCACTTAAAGTAAATAGAGACGAGCTCTTATACAGTTGATGAGCATAAGTATTGCAACACCGTAATCAAAATGGCGACCAATGTCTCAAATAACGGTGTAGGCCCGGAATTTTTGAATCTGTGACTTCAAAGTTGCTGAAGGAATCACGAGGTTTGGTCATATCGAGGAGAAGGAACAGGCTGGAACTGTCTAGTTATAAATCTAACTATTCAGAAGCCTTGGTCTTTGCATATAAACCGATAACTCGCAAAGATAGTAGATGTATTTGCCCACCAGCTATCAACTTCTAAGAGACTTTCAGTAGTGAAAATGATAACCTATTAGAGACTCAACTTTTAATTCCATAAGAATTACAATAGACAAGCTACAATTACAGAGCATCATCTCATTTTAATTCTACTGCAACAACTACTGAGCTAAATGTTTAGCTTCTTATAAAAAACATACGTGTGACCAATAATCAAATCACAAAAACAAAATCACTACATTCTTCTTTCAATCATGAACTGTTTAGTTTCTTATAAAAAAGAGCGTTCAGGTTGTTTACTCGAATTGGCTTGGCCTTCATCATTCGAAATCCCTTGGAAAATGTGTGGTTGCTGTTGCTGACCGACAGCCTAATGAGTTATTCTTTCGTATTCCAAGATCAAAAGGCTCGCGTATCCGCCCTAAAACCACATCCTTTGGGAAAATTCGCTCAAAAATGTTATGTAGAATTCTTCATTGTGGGTTACTTTGCATACAGTGAAGAGGTTAACTTTTGCTGAGGCCTGCTTCGACTTGCTTGCTTTGAGGATTTTCCTGATATTTCATGTATTATATTCATATATCTCATTTGTTATGTTGCTCCCTGCATGGACGTAGGATCATTGGGGTACTGGAAGCAAGTACCACCCAAGACTTTGCAAAAAACAATGAATCGCCATTGTTGCCCTTTTTCGTAATGAAATATGTGTCTACAAAGTATGTGCTCACCAAGTCTAGGAAGCTTCCTACGTCGAAAAAGGGCCCCTGACGCGTCGTGTCCCCCCAAGTTGGTGATGGTCCCTGCGTCCCCTGGCTGCCTACAGTTGACTCCAGAGTCTGTACGTTGTTTCTAAGAAAAACCTTTGAAAGGATCACCACCCAGCCGAGATTTGGGTCCGAATAGTCTTTACCTCCTAAGCTGTTTGAGATAAAAACAAGGCAAGACAAATTTACCACTCAAGAGGCTCTCATATGAGAGTGCTTGCCCCCATCTTAAAGAGCATCATAATCCCTTTCTATCATCAAAATAAATCTTGTCTTGCCCTAATACGTGAATTTCTTAAAGCCCCGATTAACCTTTTTAGGCCTTGCTCCCAAAAAGCCCCAATCAAGGCCTCACTGAAAGCCTTTTCCCAAAAACTCATTTTGAAAACATTTTTGGAGAAGAGTAGGGGTAACTCAATTAAAACAAATAACTTAATTCAATTCAATTTAATGGAATGGATAAAGTTGTAAACCTATGGCTACTAGTCCCTCACCCTTATGGTTGTTGTTGTTGCTCTGAAAATTCTGGTTAGTGACCTATACGCTTTAGGAGTGAAAGCCGGAGCTTCCAACTTTGGCCACCACAGTGAACATTTTACTGATCCAATTTCGGATATAAAAACAGGAAATATTTGAGCCTTCTTAGCACGTGGAATACGCAATCATTATGCGATTGCACGAACACAAAACGTCTTTATTGCCCTATTAGATATCTAAGTGTGTTGTTGAGAGGACTATACAACCGTCATTGTTCTGTTTAGAGCCTTAATTCACGACTAATTGCATTTGCGTTAGCGTTTTTGAAAACCCTGTTAGCGTTTTTGAAAACTCTTTTCTTTCGTTTCTTTATAGAGCCGCAAGTCAAGACGAACGTTCAAGCAAGTTTATGTGAGTGAAATTTTCAAGCTTTGCTCATTATTTAGGCCATTATTATTCGCCATGGGTATGATGGGTTTTCACAGCTTGATGCTACGTGTTAAGAATTTCCACTGTTTTCCTTGCTTCACTGCATTCCTTAATCTGTGATTTTGCTTTCGACCTTTTTCGACGAATTCTGCAAGTCTGAATTTTGTGCGAGTGGGCGTATTTGTTTCAAAGAATCTCTTCTAAAAACACGCATGAGTTTAGGCCCGTTCAACTGTATTCCGTTCCTTGTTGCTAGGCTACAATTCAATTCAATTGCTGTTGTACTTTGATACACTGTACACTAACGTGGAGTCTAGCCGGACATTTTGAAGACGGCCTACAGTATTAACATATACTTGCTAATCAACTCACATTTGACCCGAACGTCCCCATGACAGCCTTGGGACTGACTACTCTCATAAAGGTGCTCATCGACCATGAATTTATCTGTACGGTCTATATCTTTATATCCAATGACTCAATGAAGCGAATTTTCTAGGCTCAGGATTTTTAGTTTAAGAATTGAGATTATATGGATATAATGAAGATATTTCCTTGGGAAATCTCGTGGTTTGAACCTCAGACACTAGGAAAAGGTTGCTTGCTGTATGTAATTGTATGATTTACGATGTGGCTATGTGGTAATCTGGTTATGTGGTCTCGTTATCGATTGAACGGTTATTATTTTTGGGAAATGACATGATTAGAATCAGAAGATTTTAGAACAGGAAAAATCATTGCGTATCAAATTTGTGCGTTAGAAATTCCTGTATTTTCGATGATCATTGTATAAAATTCACAGATGCATAAAGAGGTAAGAGATGAGTTGGTATCTGAATGTGTTCATTGTTTGGTTAAATCATTGTTTGATTTACCGATATTGTTATGTGGTACTGAGGTTATCTTTACTATCTAACGGTTATCATAAATATATTTCTCTGGGAAATTACATGGGTTTAAATTGAAGATTTTAGAACCAGAAAAGACTGCATTGTCATCATGACTCATTGATATGATATATATATATATATGTTGTATGTAATAAAATCAAATGTGATTGATATATGTAGCAAATTCACTATGTGATTCACTATGTGGTTTATGTGGTGAATATTAATGTATTTCTTAGGGAAGTTACATGGTTTAATCGAAGATTCTAGAACAAGAAAATACTGCTGAGTAATCATGACTGTATTGTACATATTTCTGTATGTTATACAAACTCAGCAAATCTTAGAAAGTGCTTAGTTAACTGATAGTGCTATTTATTTATTTGGTTATGGGTTATGTTGTTCTTTTTATCCATTGACAATACTTATCAGTATATTTTGATGGGATATGTCTTGGTTTGAAACGAAGACTTGACGATGGAGAATCGTGGTTATATGTGTAAGTTCTAAATATTTGTTTTTTCAATGTTCAATCTAGCAAAATTTTACTTGTTTTAGAAGCAGACAAGTTGGTATCTAAATGCCAAATATGTTAACCCATATGACTATTCAATTCTTTGGTTATCTCCTTACACACTGCTACCTATAGCTATTTAGTAAGAGGTCGTAGTTTGTTTATAGATTGAGTGAGTTTCTGTTTGAAGTGTTAGCCCTAACTAAGGCAGGGCCTTGTCCTAGTCGAGTAATATTAGCATACACTACATCACTACATAAGGTAGTAAGAGAAGCAATCATACACTCATTAGTAAGAGGTCGTAGTTTGTTTATTGATTGACTGAGTTTCTATTTAATGTGCTAGCCTAACTAAACAAGGCCTTGTTTCTAGCAAAGACACGGTAGCATACACTACGTCACTTCATATATTAGTAAGAGGTCGTAGTTTGTTTATTGATTGACTGAGTTTCTATTTAATGTGCTAGTCTAACTAAACAAGGCCTTGTTTCTAGCAAAGACACGGTAGCATACACTACGTCACTTCATATATTAGTAAGAGGTCGTAGTTTGTTTATTGATTGACTGAGTTTCTATTTAATGTGCTAGCCTAACTAAACAAGGCCTTGTTTCTAGCAAAGACACGGTAGCATACACTACGTCACTTCATATATTAGTAAGAGGTCGTAGTTTGTTTATTGATTGACTGAGTTTCTGTTTAATGTGCTAGCCTAACTAAACAAGGCCTTGTTTCTAGCAAAGACACCGTAGCATACACTACGTCACTTCATATATTAGTAAGAGGTCGTAGTTTGTTTATTGATTGACTGAGTTTCTATTTAATGTGCTAGCCCAACTAAACAAGGCCTTGTTTCTAGCAAAGACACGGTAGCATACACTACGTCAATTCATATATTAGTAAGAGGTCGTAGTTTGTTTATTGATTGACTGAGTTTCTGTTTAATGTGCTAGCCTAACTAAACAAGGCCTTGTTTCTAGCAAAGACACGGTAGCATATACTACGTCTCTTCATATATTTAGTAAGAGGTCGTAGTTTGTTTATTGATTGACTGAGTTTCTGTTTGTAGTGCTAGCCTAGCAGGTCCTTGATTCCAGTATGAGTTTGCTAAATGGCGAGGGTAGGTGAGGGTAAGAGAGGGAAGGCGAGGGTATAATATATTAGCAAACTCAGAGAGCGGAGAGTGTGAAGGGTTGCAAGAAGGTAGGGATATTGGAGAGAAAACCCTCAAATCGAGTTAAACGATATATGAAGGCAACGTTTGACCATTTAGGCCCAGTTAGGCCATGAAGGCAAATTTTGAATTACCCCTGTATCACGCAAAATGCCTTAAAACTATAAGAAGCCTTAAAACTATAAAAAGGCCAAAACTAATCAAGTAAGCTCTGGATTTTTTTAGCATAAATGCTTAAATACCTGCTTCTTAATTCAATCTATCGAGCCCTGGGATTGCCTTGTGTTTAGGCCAGCCCGTGTTGCTTAATGACTTGTTACTCGTAGAAAAAAAGCGTAGCATAAGACATTGCGTGATTCAAAGACAACTGTTTAATTAAACATAAACATATTTGTGTTTGTCTTTGCATTTATGAATATCCTTCCTACAATTATTCAGTTACTAATCAATAATCATGCAGACACATGCATACATGCATTGTTGTGAATCAAGTCTTTTCTAAGCCAGCAGCAAAACAATCACGATTCAAAATACATTGCTTTGAACTCCAGTGAAAGCCAACAGCTGTTCAGATAAGAGTCGACATCATAGAGATCTTCTTCGAAGTCATTACACGCTAGCCTATATTCACTACTGTGGAGAATAATCACTCCTGCAGTGTATTATTTTGCGTAATGTGGTGGTTTATTGTGCAATTGTGCTGGTAATTCTGCACTTCTGTGGTGGTTTGTTGTGCAATTGTGGTGGTAATTCTGCACTTCTGTAGGGGATATTTGATACTGTGGTGTATTATATTGCGTACTGTGGTGGTTTGTCATTCTAATATGGTGGTAGTTCTTTGGAAGGGAAAAACGTAAATCACCCCAGTACGCAAAATAAAACAATACACCACAGTAGTGAACATCCAACAGTCGTAATGATAAACTATCACAGTAGTGCAGAATTACCACCACACTAGCATTATAAACCACCACAGTACGCCATATGATTCACAGCTGTAGTCAAATATGCTCGTTTTCAAGTGGATTAAGAAACTTTTGAAGTTTATGTGTTAGTTTAATCAATACAGGAGTATATGGTAAGGGAACGTATTTTACCCTGGAGAACGTCCAGTGCAGTTTACTGTGGGCATTTTTATTAATTTGAGAGGATGTTCAGTTGTGGTTGATACTATCAATACTGTTGGGGTATACCTTAGTGGGTTTCATACATTTGAGGATATTCAGTACTGTCGAGGCATACATGAATTTCCGGGGGGGGGGATTCTTGTATCTGAGGAGGACATCTAGTTCTGTGCATGGATACCATCTGTATAGTGGAGAACATCTAGTATTGTGGAGGACATTCAGTGTTGTGGAGGGATACCATCAGTATTGTGGAGGACATGCAGTTTTGTGGAGGGATACCATCAATATTGTAGAGGACATTCAGTACTGTGGAAAGATATCATATGTATTCTGGGGGATATTAAGTACTGTGGAGGATATTCAGTATTGTGGAGGACATTCAGTACTGTGGAGAACATCCAGTACCGTGGAGGACATCCAGTACTGTTGAGGGATACCATCAGTACTGTGGAGGATATTCAGTACTGTTGAGGGATACCATCAGTATTGTGGAGGACATTCAGTACCATGGAGGGATACCATCAGTATTGTTGAGGACATTCAGTACTGTTGAGGACATTCAATAGAATGGAGGACATTTAATAGCGTGGAGTGATACCATCTGTATTTTGGAGGACATTTAGTACTGTGGGTGTGGCGATACCTTCAATACTTTTATGGTTTTATCTCGATAGTACTAAAATTTGTTTTAGGGAAATGTGAACTGACACCATCTAGGACTTAAGTTAACTTTCATAGTTGACCATCATTATTCAGTCTTCTGACTCACATTCATCCATTTAACCTTTTTCCCCAATCCATTTCCAAAAAACACTACCAAAAGGTTAATCAAGTACTAAGCAATTTTTAGCTATCTAATTTACCTTATTGTCAAGCATTTCAGTACTTAGTCTTACGTGAACTTGCATGTAGTGAAAAATGCCTGTTCTTTATTGTACATCATTTTGCGTTACTAGCTATAGCATTCTGATGTATGATCGATAGTCGAAGATAGTTTTTGGTTATGGCCAAGCTTAAATTGATGAATTTGACAACACTCACTGCAAGTGTCAAAACACTATTTGTTTCATTAGAACTAGTAAAAATGATTTGAAGCTGGCTGTTCTTAAATATTTCTCTATTTTCAGCCTGAAATGTTCTTGAATTATTCTTACTTTCATAATGCTTTGGAAGCCTGTTTTTGCTATTAGTTGTGGTAATTGTTGCAAATTTTCACTTTCTTGACCATCTGACATATCAGTCTGCTGCTAATCTACGTATTTGGTGATTATTTCTAAGTTTTAAGCTTATTTCTTAGAATTCCTATACTGAGCAAAATATGGTCAGCTTCGGTTTGTTCTTAGCTTGTTCTTATATTTTACCAAAATTTGAGGCTCATGTTCTTATAAAATTGTCCTGATAAAAAAAGAGTGCATCCTTAATGCAGGGATCCTAAACAATAATGAATATAAACTCTTGGTAACAAAAGTGGTTAGAGGGCTGCAAAGAGTGAAGCCGCCATGCAATGCTCAGCTGCGACATGAAACATTAATAGCTTCACGTTTGTCTGTTTCGTTAAAATTTTGAAATACGAACGATGAAATTAAAGTTGATAGAAGCTGATCACCTGCATATCTGATTCAGGGGGGTTAGGGTTCTTACAGCAGAAAGATCTTATTTTATTTAGTATTTTAGCAACTTAAAGCTATTATTCCACCCATAATACATTGCAGGTATAGGTTGTATTTGTATAGGATTATGATTTAGGTAAAATTGATTCTGAAGTTGATAGAAACTGATAACCTGCATATCTGGATCAAAACAAACGGGGGTTAAGGGCTCTTAAAGCAGAAAGATCTTAGTTTATTTAGTATTTTAGCAACTTAAAGGCATTATTCCACCCATAATGCATTGCAGGTATAGGTTGTATTAGTATAGGGTTATGATTTAGGTAAAATTGATTTTGAAGTTGATAGAAACTGATAACATGCATATCTAATTCAAAACAAACGGGGGGTTCTTACAGCAGTAAGATCTTAGTTTATTCAGTATTTTAGCAACTTAAAGCCAGTATTCCACCCATAATGCATTGCAGGTATAGGTTGTATTTGTATAGGATTATGATTTAGGTAAAATTAATTTTAAAGTTGATAGAAACTGATAACCTGCATATCTGATTCACAACAAACGGGGGGGGGGGGGTAAGGGTTCTTACAGCAGAAAGATCTTAGTTTATTTAGTATTTTAGCAACTTAAAGCAATTATTCCACCCATAATACATTGCAGGTATAGGTTGTATTTGTATAGGATTATGATTTAGGTAAAATTGATTCTGAAGTTGATAGAAACTGATAACCTGCATATCTGGATCAAAACAAACGGGGGTTAAGGGCTCTTAAAGCAGAAAGATCTTAGTTTATTTAGTATTTTAGCAACTTAAAGGCATTATTCCACCCATAATGCATTGCAGGTATAGGTTGTATTAGTATAGGGTTATGATTTAGGAAAACTTGATTCTGAAGTTGATAGAAACTGATAACCTGCATATCTGATTCGAAACAAACGGGGGGTAAGGGTTCTTACAGCAGTAAGATCTTAGTTTATTTAGTATTATAGCAACTTAAAGCTATCATTCCACCCAAAATGCATTGCAGGTATAGGTTGTATTAGTATAGGATTATGATTTAGGTAAAATTCATTCTGAAGTTGATAGAAACTGATAACCTGCATATCTGGATCAAAACAAACGGGGGTTAAGGGCTCTTAAAGCAGAAAGATCTTAGTTTATTTAGTATTTTAGCAACTTAAAGGCATTATTCCACCCATAATGCATTGCAGGTATAGGTTGTATTAGTATAGGGTTATGATTTAGGTAAAATTGATTTTGAAGTTGATAGAAACTGATAACATGCATATCTAATTCAAAACAAACGGGGGGTTCTTACAGCAGTAAGATCTTAGTTTATTCAGTATTTTAGCAACTTAAAGCCAGTATTCCACCCATAATGCATTGCAGGTATAGGTTGTATTTGTATAGGATTATGATTTAGGTAAAATTAATTTTAAAGTTGATAGAAACTGATAACCTGCATATCTGATTCACAACAAACGGGGGGGGGGGGGGGTAAGGGTTCTTACAGCAGAAAGATCTTAGTTTATTTAGTATTTTAGCAACTTAAAGCAATTATTCCACCCATAATACATTGCAGGTATAGGTTGTATTTGTATAGGATTATGATTTAGGTAAAATTGATTCTGAAGTTGATAGAAACTGATAACCTGCATATCTGGATCAAAACAAACGGGGGTTAAGGGCTCTTAAAGCAGAAAGATCTTAGTTTATTTAGTATTTTAGCAACTTAAAGGCATTATTCCACCCATAATGCATTGCAGGTATAGGTTGTATTAGTATAGGGTTATGATTTAGGAAAACTTGATTCTGAAGTTGATAGAAACTGATAACCTGCATATCTGATTCGAAACAAACGGGGGGTAAGGGTTCTTACAGCAGTAAGATCTTAGTTTATTTAGTATTATAGCAACTTAAAGCTATCATTCCACCCAAAATGCATTGCAGGTATAGGTTGTATTAGTATAGGATTATGATTTAGGTAAAATTCATTCTGAAGTTGATAGAAACTGATAACCTGCATATCTGATTCAAAACAAACGGGGGGTAAGGATTCTTACAGCATTAAGATCTTAGTTTATTTAGTATTATAGCAACTTAAAGACATTATTCCACCCAAAATGCATTGCAGGTTTAGGTTGTATTAGTATAGGGTTATGATTTAGGAAAACTTCATTCTGAAGTTGATAGAAACTGATAACCTGCATATCTGATTCAAAACAAACGGGGGGTAAGGATTCTTACAGCATTAAGATCTTAGTTTATTTAGTATTTTAGCAACTTAAAGGCATTATTCCACCCATAATGCATTGCAGGTTTAGGTTGTATTAGTATAGGGTTATGATTTAGGAAAACTTGATTCTGAAGTTGATAGAAACTGATAACCTGCATATCTGATTCAAAACAAACGGGGGGTAAGGGTTCTTACAGCAGTAAGATCTTAGTTTATTTAGTATTTTAGCAACTTAAAGCTATCATTCCACCCAAAATGCATTGCAGGTATAGGTTGTATTAGTATAGGATTATGATTTAGGTAAAATTCATTCTGAAGTTGATAGAAACTGATAAACCTGCATATCTGATTCGAAACAAACGGGGGGTAAGGGTTCTTACAGCAGAAAGGTCTTACGTTATTTAGTATTTTAGCAACTTAAAGGCATTATTCCACCCAAAATGCATTGCAGGTATAGGTTGTATTAGTATAGGATTATGATTTAGGTAAAATTCATTCTGAAGTTGATAGAAACTGATAACCTGCATATCTGATTCAAAACAAACGGGGGGTAAGGGTTCTTACAGCAGTAAGATCTTAGTTTATTTAGTATTTTAGCAACTTAAAGCTATCATTCCACCCAAAATGCATTGCAGGTATAGGTTGTATTAGTATAGGATTATGATTTAGGTAAAATTCATTCTGAAGTTGATAGAAACTGATAACCTGCATATCTGATTCGAAACAAACGGGGGGTAAGGGTTCTTACAGCAGAAAGGTCTTACGTTATTTAGTATTTTAGCAACTTAAAGGCATTATTCCACCCATAATGCATTGCAGGTTTAGGTTGTATTAGTATAGGGTTATGATTTAGGAAAACTTCATTCTGAAGTTGATAGAAACTGATAACCTGCATATCTGATTCAAAACAAACGGGGGGTAAGGGTTCTTACAGCAGTAAGATCTTAGTTTATTTAGTATTTTAGCAACTTAAAGCTATCATTCCACCCAAAATGCATTGCAGGTATAGGTTGTATTAGTATAGGATTATGATTTAGGTAAAATTCATTCTGAAGTTGATAGAAACTGATAAACCTGCATATCTGATTCGAAACAAACGGGGGGTAAGGGTGCTTACAGCAGAAAGGTCTTACGTTATTTAGTATTTTAGCAACTTAAAGGCATTATTCCACCCATAATGCATTGCAGGTATAGGTTGTATTAGTATAGGGTTATGATTTAGGTAAAATTGATTTTGAAGTTGATAGAAACTGATAACCTGCATATCTGATTCAAAACAAACGGGGGGTAAGGATTCTTACAGCATTAAGATCTTAGTTTATTTAGTATTTTAGCAACTTAAAGGCATTATTCCACCCATAATGCATTGCAGGTTTAGGTTGTATTAGTATAGGGTTATGATTTAGGAAAACTTGATTCTGAAGTTGATAGAAACTGATAACCTGCATATCTGATTCAGAACAAACGGGGGGTAAGGATTCTTACAGCAGAAAGATCTTAGTTTATTTAGTATTATAGCAACTTAAAGACATTATTCCACCCATAATGCATTGCAGGTATAGGTTGGATTTGTATAGGATTATAATTTAGGTAAAATTGATTTTGAAGTTGATAGAAACTGATAACCTGCATATCTGATTCAAAAGAAACGGGGGGTAAGGGTTCTTACAGCAGTAAGATCTTAGTTTATTTAGTATTTTAGCAACGTAAAGCCATTTATCCATCCTTAATGAACTATAATATGCCTTTTGAATGTA
The DNA here is from genome assembly GCA_963924455.1 of Pelagia noctiluca. Classification (NCBI taxonomy): domain Eukaryota; kingdom Metazoa; phylum Cnidaria; class Scyphozoa; order Semaeostomeae; family Pelagiidae; genus Pelagia; species Pelagia noctiluca. The sequence continues at coordinate 3,347,656 of OZ004324.1, read as the reverse complement.
ATAATATGTTATGTTATTTATCATTAATATTTATATTATGAATATTTAGGTCACTTATGGACACTTGGGGCACCTACACGCATTTTTTTATAAGTAATTTCAGCTTGGGCTGCAGTACTCAAAATTGCTTAGCTTGAATGCCAATTTGAGTACTCAAAATTGCTTAGCAATCGCTTAACTTTTTGTTCGTGTTTTTTGGAAATAGATTAGAACAAGGTAAATATAGGGCCACATACATGTCAGAAGACACAATAAATTGAAGATGTTGAAACAAATTAATGATTGATGTTGTTAGCGCTTTTTATTCATGAACACCAACTCAACCAAATAAAATATCTTTATTCAAGATATTAGCTCTTTCCAAAGTTATTTAGCGATCTGCCCAAAGCTCCATTCCCAAAATCCAGCAAAATTTTTCAAATTGCTTAGAAGTCTTGAATCCAGTGCTGAAAATTACTTAGCTTTTTGGCTTGCCCAGTGCTGACTTGCTTATAAAAAAAATGCGTGTATTTAACTATGTTGCCATATATTGTGTTACATTATGCACTCTCTTGTTTTGCTAGGGATACAGGGCCACAGTTAAGGTCAAGGTTTGCACTAATTTGCCAAAATTTGCTTTTCGCTACCTGTCCCTGTATATTGGATAGAGTTAGGCTAAGGGTTAGTCAGGTAAGTTGCCTTAGCGGCTAGTGCTAGGGTTAGGTTTAGCAATTACTACGATCCATTGATTCCCTGTTACGGCTTAACATCCTCATTCCCAATAAAATGATCCCTTGATTCCCTATCACGACCTAACATCCCATTAACAAATACTATGATCCCTTGATTCCCTGTTACGACCTAACATCCCATTAACAAATACTATGATCCCTTGATTCCCTGTTACGACCTAACATCCCATTAACAAATACTATGATCCCTTGATTCCCTGTTACGACCTACAATCCAATTTCCAACTAATATGATTCCTTGATTCCCTGTTATGACCTAACATCCCATTAACAAATACTATGATCTCTTGATTCCCTGTAACGACCCAACATCCCATTAACAAATACTATGATCCCTTGATTCCCTGTTACGACCTAACATCCCATTAACAAATACTATGATCCCTTGATTCCCTGTTACGACCTACAATCCAATTTCCAACTAATATGATTCCTTGATTCCCTGTTATGACCTAACATCCCATTAACAAATACTATGATCTGTTGATTCCCTGTAACGACCCAACATCCCATTAACAAATATTATGATCCCTTGATTCCCTGTTACGACCTAACATTCCATTAAGAAATACTATGATCCCTTGATTCCCTGTTACGACCTAACATTCCATTAACAAATATTATGATCCCTTGATTCCCTGTTACGACCTAACATTCCATTAACAAATACTAGGATCCTTTGATTCCCTGTTACGACCTAAAATTGCATTAACAAATACTATGACCCATTGATTCCCTGTTATTCCGAGATTGTTTTTGCCGATTATATTTAGTTTCATTGTCAATAGTGTTTAAAAGACGAACGGAAACTAAGCGTTGTCAGAGCGTAGCCCTACAACAGGTGATTTCGAAATGCTAATCAAGGTTTTTGCCTTATTACATAAATATTTAATCGACTCTACCATTTGTATGCACAATGTATAGAAACTTGCCCGCGTTTCGCGCTAAAATATTCTTGAAAGCATATTGAAAAGTCGACACTGTTTATGGTAATGTTGAATATTTCATAGAAATCGTGCGGACTTCCATATTTTGACTTCTTTAAAGGTAAAGGAATATTGCCAAGGTAATTGGTTTGTTTTGTTATTTGTTTCAAATCATGCTCAATTGTGTTGATGTCGTGTTGTAATATGTTACAGGATAGAAGTTGCAAGATAGAAAATGGCTTGTTACACAGTGAGTTACTGTTAGGTTTGCTTGTTTGGAGGATACAGGGACATTGTAAGTAGGGAATTGCGGCATGCACAACATCACCTCATTTGCATAAGATCCTGTAGTGTTGTACAGCTAGGGTCATACTCCAATTCGCATTACGTAAGTTTAAATCCGCCATCTTTAACGGAATCTTCTACTGTTGGAGTACACGCATTTTTTTATAAGCAATTGCTTTATAAGCAAGGCAGTACTCGACAATTCAAGATATTAAGCAATTCCAGTACTGGATTGAGGAATGCTTAGCAATTCGAAAATTTTAGTTCTGATACAATTGGCAATGAAAATCTTGCAGCAACTATAGAAAAGTAGGTTACAATGGATATCAGTACCCTGGCACACTTTGATATGCAATATACCATTGATATTTAATGTACAACGACTTGTGATTTAGTTCTCTAAAGGACAAACTTTTAGGTAAAAAAAGCTAAGCAATTGCTAAGCAATTTTGAGTACTCAAATTTGCCCTCCAGTTAAGCAATTTTTAGTACTGATCGAAAGCTGAAATTCCTTATAAAAAGATGCGTGTATTCGTGCAATCCAAGGGGGGTCCTTTTTACGCTCGGTTTTTTTAAAGAAACTATGGAAACCTTGGTCTTAGCTCTCATCCTAGTTTTAGTGCGAAAAGTTTCTTAGAAAGTTTCTTAAGTCCAAATCCATCGTGTTCAAATGAAAAACTGTTTCACTTAACGAATTAACAACCTTTTGGAGCTATTCAAATAAAAGTGTCACAATTCGGTGGCAATAAACAGCTAGGGATACTAAGCTACACTTACAAACGGTTTCTTATAAAGACTGTATTTTGGGTACTGGAGTCGTGGTATACAGGAAGGTCCAAAAAGGTATACAAGTCTCATCACAAAGGATTTTACATAAGATTTACGAATTCCATTTTGCTCTCTGAGGCGTAAATGTGTGCTCTCCTTCAATTTGGCACGGCGCCATTTTAGTTCCTACCAGGGACAGATATTTTGCTATCTTATCACTTAGCGACAAGATTCACACCCGTCAGATGAGTACGATGAATCAAAACAGTCCTGATTGAAAATCAAGATTGTTTTGATTGTGAAAAGAACACACTACCTGTCAACACATGATTTCCAAAAACAATTATTGGTCGTCTCATTCTTCTTGATCTATCGTTGCTCGGGGCAAATTAGTGGCAGATTGTCAGTGGTTGCTTTTCATTAATATTTCATTGTGAGGATTTTCAGGGCATTGCTTTTCAAATTATTGTTTGATCTCTTCTAAACACGCTGATTCAAATCGATTAGATTAACCGTACGTATCTTCTTTACCTGCAAGGGTAGAAACAACCACCTTTGGGAATATCTTTGCAGTACTGTGGAGGATGTTCAGTACTTTGGAGGATGTGTAGTACTGTGGAGGATGTTTAGTGCTGTGGAGGATGTTAAGTACTGTTCAGGATGTTTAGTACTGTGTGGGATGTCCAGTACTGTGGAGGATGTTCAGTACTTTTGAGGATGTTCAGTACTGTGAATATGTCAACAGTACATCGGAGGGTGTTCAGCAGGGCCGGATCCAAGGGGGGCGTAAGGGGCGTACGCCCCCACCCCTATTTTGGTAGAAAAAACCATACAAAGAGCTTGATGATACCCTATTTCCCTTACATTATCCTTTGATATGTGTGTTACGCCCCCCCCCCCCCTTTCTAAGAGTACTGGATCCGGCCCTGTTCAGTACTGTGGAGGGATACCATTAAAACTGTAAGGGATACCTCTAGCTCTTCGGGTACTACCTCCACAGTTTCTGTGGTCCTTATGAATAAAATGACAAGTCCCTGCACAAAAAATAGACCATCATGTCACTGCTTTGAGTATAATAATTATCAGTAACTTTTACTATGACAAGCCTCTGGTGTTAAGCAGGGCCCTCCAGAGCCAGCTAGGGCCCCGGAGTATTTCATAGAACAGGCCCCACAACCATAGATCATTAGACGCACTTTTACAAAGGTCATTTAATACAAAAATGTTTGCGGGCCAAGGACCGTATACCCTCCCTACCCCCCCCCCCCCCCCACCCCCTTCTAGACGATCCTGGTATTAAGTTGGGCAACGTTTTGGATCTGGGTACTCTATTGGATCTGGGCCCTCTATCATCAGGAAACAAGTTCTGGTTTCTTCCTGATTTATAAGAAAGGCAAAGGCTGCATCGAAAGATGTGAAGGAGTCATCGGTCGCACTAGGGAGCTTGGAATATTTTGGCGCTCTTTTTCTAACACTTTAGCGCCAAAACTTTATGAAGCTTAGAGCAGCGTCTGGAATTGGCGGTGCCGAAATGAGCAACGTTTGGTGTTGTTTAACCGTACTCCCGGCATCGATTGTGATATTCGGTTGATACAAGGAGTTGATAGAAGCAAATGAATTAATAATTTCGTGAGTTCATTATTGATTATTCAACGGCCGAACGCCCCCTCCCTATAGTAGACGTAGCTATGAATCTGCTTGTGCGGGCGTATTGCTTTTCTCATGAATAAGTTCCCCTTGGTAACTAACTTACTTGCGAAGTAGGTCAAGGCTGTATGGGTCAGGACCCAAACAAGTGGTTTTGTTGTTGTTTTGAAAAACATGCTTGAAATATTTTGTTCATTACCTAATTAAGTCAAAAATTTGATATACATATTGTAGTTCTAAAAGTTCCTTAATAGATCCTTAATTTTATGTGTGCATTTAGTGGATAGTAATTAGTAGCAACGCAGGAAAAGCATTCAAATTTCAGCATTTTGCAATAGACGTAGATTTTGCAATTGAAAAAGAGAGTGTAATAAAGCCCAAGAACTATCATGGTTGCAACATACTTTAGTTGTTCTTAGCTCCGATGGTAGCGTTTTCAAGTGTGTTTAGCTAAGTCATGTTATTAAGAGCTATAGCCATAAGAGAAATGCAGAACGACAGTGCACATAAACAATAGAAGACAATTGAAAAAAGCATTGAGTAATTGCACACTAACAAAATAAGACAAAAGCAATTAGAAAAACTTTCAGTACGAAAAGTTAAACAAATTGACACTGTCAGTTTTCAGACCATGTCGTTCAAATGACTATGATATATGATGATCAGTTCCATTTTCGTTTAAAGAAGGATAACAGAAAGCGAATGTGTCAAAGTTGAGTGAAATTGAAAATAAGGAATAATTCGATCAAAAATATCCTTAGTGCAAAGTTAGCTAGGCATATAGCATGTCAACAGACAGGGGGCTAATTTTCAGAGGGGTATTTTAGCCCCTGAAAGACTTCTCCTATCACCACTCTCTAACTCCTCCTCCGCAGTTCTGAATAATCCCGTGACAGCAAATCAAAGTAGTGTTACTCGAAATGGTCATAGTAGCGGTTTATTTGCTCCGCAGTGCAGGTAGAAAAGTAAATGTTTACTACTGAACATGCTGTGTGCACACCTGAAGACCCTGATCTCTGAGCTGGCCGTACCTACCCGTTCGAGGCTATTCATTTGAGTTATACGTCAAACATATTTTCCGTGTTTTGCTGGTATGCCTGCTTGCTAACTATGCTGTTTACCTTACGACGATTATACCATAGCTAATGAATATGCTAAGGCAGGTCTTGTTATGCTTTGGGATCTCGATGCAATTCATGGGAAATTTGATTTCAGTTGTCTCAGTGCCTTTCCTTCCCTGTTTTATGTTATATAAATTTCACAAAAGATGATGGGTCTCTCGCAATGCATCATAGGAATGTGTCCCCTAGCAACGCAATAAGCTACTGAAATCGCAGTGGCCTAAATCTTTAAGAGTAAATATAGAAAAGAGCGTTTTGGTACTTAAAGAACATAAGTAGATATTTCAAATTTATTATATTTAGTAGCATGAAATGTTATAAAGATAATTCACAAAAATCAATTGAACATAAACTTACTCATTCACACACTAATTTACTACTATATGCTGTGATGCGGTGCATGCTGACATTCACACATGTTGCACTCATATCTGAATTTTACGACCGAGTCCCAAACTTATTGAGAAATATTGATACACTACCTCAGTATTGCTATAGTATGTCATGTGAAGCTATGTTGTGTTGTGTTATGTTACTTCATGTTATCTTATGTTCATGTAAGTTATGTTACGTTATGTTAATGTCATGCTATGTTTATTATGTGATCTAATGTGATGTTATGCTATGTTATTTTAAGTTATCTTAAAACGCTGTCTTGTTTTATAAGCTGAATCATCTTAATAACAAATCACTTCTTTAAGTACATGAGCGTTTAAACGAGAACGACAGTTACACCAGTTGTCAGAACAGCTTGTTATTTCGCTATTTCTAAAGCGTCTTGTTTGACGATGCTCTCAGCAGTTGTGGCTGAATGCTTATGTTTTGTGAAATCACATTTGGCCTATTGTCACAAGTACCTGCAATTCGAACGCACAACGATAATATATCAGGCTGCTGTATCGTAATCTCCTTGCTATAAACGCTGCATTCTGCACAATTTCTCTCTCCATTCCATTATGGTTGTTAGATGCGGTTAGTCAATAGTGGCTTATAATACATAGTGTGGTGGTTCAGGGATTTGAGTAGATTTTCCGAGGGGCAAATCACTTTAGTTGAAGTGTACGTGATATTTTTAGATTTTTAAGATTTTCAGAGACTTTTCAAGATTTTTTCAGATTTTTCAGGCCAAATTGGTAAAGATTTGTTAGTATTTTTAAGATTTTTCACATTTTAAAGATGTTCAAAAGTTTTTAGCCAGAAGTGTACGAGACCTTTTTCTAGTGATTTGCCCGTCGATATTGTCTGAAACAATTCGAGGAACGGGCTTTCTGCTTCGTTATTATTGGAAAGCAATTTTTGAGGTTAAAATGGCCAAGCAACGTTAAAACTAGTAAATCAATATAAATTCGTTTCGCTCTAAATTTCGAAGGAAATTCTCAGAGCTGCTTAGCAATGGCTTATGTTTTTGTCGGTGATTTTGTAAATAGATTAGAAACAGGTATATGTAAAAGACTGATGTGTCAGATAACTAACGAATTGTTAACTATTGGTAGTATTGAGACTCGTAGCTTGTTAAAGCGCTTGTACGGGCTATTCTTGTTAACATCATGGTGTTAGTTTCAATCTCCTGTTAATTGAGTACCGAAAATGAAAATTGCTTAGTATTTATCGATCCAGTATATTTCATATTGGTGCCTTACACCTACTGATAAGTGTGTCGTTCTATAAATTCATTAGGCTTAACTAAACTACCCAACAGAGGAATAAACATGATTAGAAGACAAAAGAGACATACTTTACAGATAGGCAAATAGCTAGCAGGAAACGATACCATATTATAACGAGTTCTGTTTTATTTTTCACTCTTTTTCATTTACCTTGCCTCTATTCGACAAAGCTATTTATAGGTTAGTCTTTGATCGGTTCGTTTGTTAGAATCGTTTAGGTCCGTTAGGCTTTGTTTTCGTTAACAATCTGATGTACTGCTCTGATGAGTGTCAGATGCAAAGCTTTAGTAATTATCATGTTTCACTGTGTTTCCAGTTGCCCTCTCCATACCGTAATATACCCATAGTAATTTTTTTGGAGAGATTTTAAGCCTATGTTTACTTGACCTACTGCGAAAAGTTGGGTTTGGTGGTTGATTTACATGAAGTCTGCGTGAGGCATGCGGGTTTTTACTGCATTGGGCCTAAGTTGCAATTGCGCATACTAGATTTGTAAAGTTGATTTAGCGGGGATACGCAACCTTGTCAACTTTTCATCTTTCTGGTCGGATTGTCATAAAAAGATCTCCCGAACTGCAGGTGTTTTGCTATGCTTTGTATTCCATTGTATTCTTTCTATTGCAAAGACTGTTGGTGGAGAAACAGAACGTGAACTTCTTTGCTAGCGGCTCTCGCGAACGGCCGCCACTGCTTTGTCCGTTGGCCGAGCTTGAGATCTCTTTGTTTAACTTTAGGGCTGTGTTGCAAGGCCTTAATCTTCATTTTATCATTTTAAACACGAAATCACATTAGCTGAAAATTAAGTAATAAAAACAATTATTTGTAACTAACTAATGAAATTTTACATACAGAAATATAGATTGCGTAGCTGCCTGCAGATCGTGCTTAGGGAAGGATGTTAATTTTTGAGATAGCTCACTATATTTATAAAGTATTGGTTTATGTATAAAGTACAAAGGACCTTTTAATAGGTAGACTAATAAAAGCAATGCATTGATAGTTGATTGGCAAGTACACTTTCTACCTTACTAAGGTATGAAAGTACACTTCCTAAGGTGGTTATATGTTAACAGAGAAGACCCTATGAATAGTAAGCCTATGCAATCGAGCAGTGCTACCCTGGTCCTTCCTCTGGATTCTACCACTCCTCCTGACTTTAGGCCTAAAATGACTGAGAGCTGGAAAATGTTATCTTCCTCCATTAGATGATAGGTCTGCAGGTAGGCTCGAACCAACGGCCGTTATGATAAACCACGCGGCCAGCCACGTCACTTATCTACTGTTTTTTTGTCTTCTACACGAAATAAGCGTTCGGCTTTGTAGATAATCGGATTACACCGAGGATTTTGTCCAGGGTTCTCTTAAAGCTGTGTTCAACAGAATCCGGTGGCCGAAGGGCGGTCTAGAATTTGCGGCCTGAAGGCTATAACTTATTAAGCATGTGGTCCGGGTAGCTTGATTGAGCGAAAACTGTTTTAATATTTAATCACAACATCCTTGTGCGGACACATTCTCTTTCGTGCAAACCTCTCCGATATACATGTTTGACTTGCTCTACTTGGCGTTTACAACTTGCGGTAATTTCTGAAGCTTTGACTCGAGGTACAAACGATTGCTGTTTCTGTCCTTGCATATTTAGAAGCACTGGACTAAAGCTGCTCTCCATGCACCTGTCTACACTCATGTATGGCGTAAGGATGCAATTTCATAGCTTAAAGTATTATGTTTGATTTCCTTGCATTGCTTTTCTCGAATGTCGTAATGTTGTGATTGTATCGCTGTTGTTGTTTACGGTGTATCAGTGTTTGTTGCTTCGAGTCTCGGAGTTTTTGATATTTGATTTCCGTGCTGTGTGAGAACGTAGCTGTTTATATTTTGATGTACAGGCTTGAAGCCGCTGTAGAAATGCCCCTCAAGAGCCTAGTTATTCGATAAACTAATACACCACTAACGAGTTACTGTTAATCGATGTCATAAAGTGAACAATATTGAATTGGTCGGGCTTGACAGAGTAGAGAGCCGTCTGCTGATAGAAAAATAAGCATGAAACTCCGAGTAAATGCGTAACTTTTAATCGATAAAGAATAGAATCTATTCTATACCATTAAACTTAGGAAACTTTGAGAATTAAATGGGTCCATAAACAAATATTATTAGATTCAGAGCAATTATCATTACTTTAGGATATCATTGATATATTTGCATAGGATATTAGATTTTGTAAGTCCCTCGGATGGATATTTGATTTATTTTGTATTTTCTTTCTGTTGCTTGATTCATAATCTATTTTTGAATATTCTTCTTATCGAATGATTATATAAAGTGGTTTCTTCCAGTTTTGATTTATTTTAGTATTTCATTCTTATATAGAGGTCTTCTTCCAGTTTCTGATTTATTTTCGTATCTTCTTCTTATATAGAGGTCTTCTTCCAGTTTCTGATTTATTTTCGTATCTTCTTCTTATATAGAGGTCTTCTTCCAGTTTCTGATTTATTTTCGTATCTTCTTCTCATATGGTGGTTTCTTCCTATTTTTGATTTGTTTCGCATCTTCTTCCAGTTTTTCATTTATTTTCGTATCTTCTTTTTATATAGTGGTTTCTCCCTGTCTTTGATTTGTTTTCGCATCTTCTTCATATATCATTCAATATGTACTGTTCGTATTTACATTCCTTGAACTCAAGACACAATTAACTTTTATGAATCCTGAAATTGTCATGTAATTGGAGCAAACTGTTGACTTCTTCTAACTGTTAACTGTTCACGTATTTCAGCTGATGCGCTGTAATTCGGCGTATATCATTCACTAGCTACTAGTTACGTGTATGTCGTTTTATAGTTATTGATTCATTCACAGATTGATTTTGACTTCACATATATGCAGTGAAGAATAATATGCAGTACATAATATATGCAGTGCATAATATATGCAGTGCATAGTAAATGCAGTACATAAAACGTGCACTAGCTACATGATACATGCAATATAGCCTAAGTACATATCACTTCATTCTCTCGCTTAGCATATCTTTGCTTTCGATACTCATACCACTGAAGAGGGGAGTCTTTGGCTAGATTTTGACAAGGGGCTACTGCTAGCATATTGAAAACGGTACCGTGAATAGACTGATTTTTACACGAAAATGGTACCCTTGCTAGACCTCTTAGTAACGGATAGATACCCTCCTACCCTTTTCTAGACAAGTTTCCTCCTAAAACAATGCCTTTATAATTTGAATTTCGTGGAATACGCTTGATTATTAGGTTTAAAGTTGGATTTTTCTCTTGTGACCAGCTTCTTTCTGAAAAGTTTGCATTGGAATTTCAAAATGTTTAGGCTACTTGAGAGGAAATTGCCAAAGGATACTACGAAATTGCCACTCCATTGCCAAATATGATACCGTTACTCGGACCAAAGTTGCAAAATAGCATATCTTTGGCCAGACTAAAACTCTAGGAGATTACACCCTTTTAAAAGGCACACCTCCGGGAACCTAAACTATAGAAGAAGCCCACCCCAATGAAACCACTTCCACCATACTTTTTACTCATATAAGGATATTATCATATTATACTTTTGTCACCATAAGTATTGCGAGATAGTAAAATTCTGTGTATTAAAACGTACATTAGTGATTTTGCCTTCAGTAGTAAAGTTTCCTTGAGTTTTTGGTTTTCTTCACATAGGATCCCTATAAAAAAGCAGCTAATTTTTATCAGATGTAAGTCTTTGTTGCTTCAAGTAATCATTTCTTATCTCTTTATCATCTCGCGTGTTGGTATCTTGCATACAATGCAATGATTTTTTATAAGAAACCAGACTATCTTGGTCGGGCTCATCTATTTTTGTTACGAAGTTCTTTTTACCTCCTTTAAACTTGTCAGCCAAATTGATAAGAGGGATAGAATAAGAATGATATGTTGATGTAACTTATATGAGGGACGGTGGATCAAATACATATGTTTGTACCATTTTGATATTTCTCTAGGGATGTACCACTGTTTTATAGTATGTCGATGATATTATATATAAAAGGATATTTCGAGATTCCCATGGATATCTGTTAAAGGATTAAGATTTTCTGCAGAGGTGTGAAGAATGTTTTGGGAGTGATAGACCTGGGGGGCAGCTGTTTCTGCCACCGATGCAAATTTCCCTGAAGTTTAGTATAACTTTTAGTCGAGGGACATCTCTCTAATTCTTAGAGGACTCTGGGGAAGATAAGTGCAAGGCTAACAAGGTTTATCCTCTGTACATAATGTTTATCTATCTATCTATCTATCTATCTATCTCTTTCAAAGCCCGCGAGATTTTTCCAAGAGAAAAGGCTTTCCAGAGATTCTCAAATGGTTTTAATTAGAATAGTAGGACGTTTAGTGCGAGTTTACGAAAGTTTTAGAAAGTATGTAATACGCCCCTCGGTTTTAGTAAGTTTTTAGATTCCCCTGCAGGACCCCGAGGTTAAAGAGAGGTGGCATGCATATTCAACTAAACTGCTTAGCATATAAGATTGAGTTAAATCCTTCAGACGATGTTTTTCTTCTTCCATCCTACCAGCTTTGCATATTAAATCGCCACCTACGTACAGATTGCTTTCACACACAGAGAGTTAGGATAGCGGTGAGGCGCATGTGTTTAGCGTAGAAACACAGATTTTCAGCGTAGGAACGTTTGGTTTTGCAGTTTCTCAAAGCGTTGAAGCCAGGTGTGGCTCATAGGTAGTGGGGACTCCTAGGAAAATGTTTGTCTGTGTGAAATATTTTCACAATCCTGTGGGCATTCATATTTTGCGTTGGCAGAGGTTATTTCGTGTGTAAATTCTCGAAGAATTTTTGATAAATGTGACTATTCAGGGATGTAGAAAAAGAGGGGGCACTAGGGGTACTTCCCCTTAAGATTTTTCAAAACAGGGGGAGCCTTTAGGCCCAGGGGGAACTACTATCAGAAATTGCTCCTCTTTCCTTATAGCGTATATCCCTTGAAGCGTCGTCCTCTGCAAGTTTGGAATGGTTTCTATGATGATGTGATGATTTTAGATCTACTATATCAAACGACTTTGCATAAGATTGCTTATCTTATTTCGCGCATAGAATGTTAGGGAAAGGCCCCTTAGCAACCCATAGCTACTAGATTGAGATGATTGTCTCCTTTCTTCAGCAATCAACACCCTAATTTTGATAATGTTATCTGTGATGATGATGGTGATGGTGATGATGATGATGATGATGATGAATATGATGATGATGATGATGATGATGATGATGATGATGATGACGTTGATGATGATGATGATGATGATGATGTTGATGATGATGATGATGATGAATATGATGATGAATATGATGATGATGATGATGATGATGATGATGATGATGATAATGATGATGATGATGATGATGATGATGCTGATGATGATGGTGGTGATGATGATGATGATGATGATGATGATGATGATGATGATGATGATGATGATGATGATGATGATGATGATGATGATGATGATGATGATGATGATGATGATGATGATGATGATGATGATGATGATGATGATGGTGATGGTGATGATGATGATGATGATGATGTTGATGTCAATATTGATACATTGCAATGATCGAGTGGCATTTCACTGCCTTTCAAAGCGTGCGAGATTTTTTAAGAACTATAGGATTTCTTGAGCTTTTCAAGGCATTTCCTAGAACAATGGGATTTTTACGATTAGTGTACGATTTGATACAAGTCATATGCTCTCTGGTAACGGTCATGGTATGAAGGGTATTGTGAAGTTGATTCTGTCACAATAATAATGATAATAAGGTTTATGATGCTAATTTTGATAATGTCGCTGATGATGATGATGATAATAATGATAATGTTGATTGTGATAATCTGTGCTGGCTTTGTTGAACAGGTCAAAATTGTTGATACGCTTTTTGTTACCAACCCACTTGAATCAATATTTTGTCATGGGCACAAGTTATTCGCGTCCGATCCTGAATGGGTGACTGTCAGGTAGTATTGACAATGTTTCTCCAACTTGTGTGTCGACACCAGTCCAAAATCTCATCAAATTATGCCTGATTTTTGTGATTGAGTTTTCATGGTGGCCATCTATCGAAATGGTCAATAGACACGTATACTCTTATTTTTGTAAGGAACTAACAGCCTAAGAAACGTCGTTGCAGTACTGTGGGGATGTCATCAGTTCTGTGGATGGATACCATCAGTGCATTGGAGGGTGTTCAGTATTAGGGGAGGCACTATTAGTACTGTAGAGGTAATATCCACAGTTCTTGTGGTTTCCCCCACGGTACTGAATATCCTCTACAGCACTCCTGATACTATCCCCTCACAGTACTGAACACCATCTGATGCACTGACTTTAAACATCCTTCATCATACTGAACACTCTCCGCAGTACTTCACAGACGTTCCCCAGTTTGATTTTAGCAACTCTGCTATCACTTTCGTGAAAAGCCGGTCTTCCAGTTTCCTAAAAAAAATGAGTGTAAAGCTATATGGATTTTCATTGTCATGGCTCGCGCGTGGTTAGCTTACGGGTTTCTTTGCCTTCTGACGTAAATACGGTTGATGAATTGTAGCTTTCCGATATTCAGGAATAATATGATTATACTCAGATAATTCCATATTATTCTGGATTAATATGATGATGATTGTGGTTGTTATTTGTATTCATTATTGGCGATGGTAGTTATTATTTATGCTGGTGATGATGATGATGTTGATTATGATTATGATGATGATAATGATAACTCAATCCTTATTGGATGGAGAGGAAAATTTTGAAAGGTCTCTGTTTATCCAGACAATAGAAATATGGGTTACTTGGTGTGGTCGCATCGAATGGACTGTTCGATTGGTTTTACCTATTCAGTCGATTTTACCTATTTGGTGCTTTGCACATAAACCAATACCTTAATAGTAAATGTATTTCCTATCTGCTATCCATGAATATTAGTTACATCGATGATGATAATGCCATGATAATCATAATCAATACGATCAACATGTACTATTGCTGTTGAAATCCAAATTCTTTTAACAAAATATCTCCATAACATCCTCTGGTTCTTAATAAAATCTCGCACAACCTGAGACAGGGTGTTACACCCCTTTCTGGGGGTTGCTTAGCTGATTAACAGTTTATAGTTTATATCATATAGTTTATCTCTATAGCAATGTGTTGCTTGAATTAGCATTGTAGTGCTCGATTTAAGAAGGTACAAAGTGATGTACTTTTGATGAGAGGCAAGAAAGGAGACTGGCTCTCTGCAACTTAAAGTTTCATGCTTTTTCAATCATCAGACAGACTTTATATACAGTATATAATTAAGAATTGGATATTGTTGGTGATAATTGCTGCTGATGATTGGTGAATAAGGCCTCCTTCACACTGCTCCGTATTTGTTTGTCTCCGCATTTGATTACGAAATACAGTGCCTGTTCACACTGCTCCGTTTTCAAGCAAATACGCTATGAATACGATAAAATGTTAACACTGCTCCGGGCAAATACGGTGCTCATAATGCCATTTCCAGACAAATGTTTCCATTGACAGAATACTTCCGTGTTCGAATGTCTCCACATTTGGTGTTCACACTGAAAACGGAGCGTATTCAATACGCACTGTATTCAAAAGTATGCGTATTGGTTTGCGTATTCGAACAGCTTCGTATTTGAAGCGTATCAGTGTTAGCGCAAGGCTGAAACGAATAAGTTTCGCTCTGTTTCCATTCAAATACGGATCCGTGTGAACGGGCCTAAGTTTGAGCATGATCTTTGTTCGTTTTGAGTAACTGGTTATGTGTTGTTTACGTACCAGGCGTTCAACCGATCACAATCTTATACCACCTAGAATGATCTGCTGTCTGACTTCGACAGAACATCCAGGTACCAACGTAAACTAAATTCGACTCAATTGCCACCACCAGTAGTAGAAACTAATCGATGTATATGTGTGTCCAGTAATTGATAATATAGACCATTGATGGATAAATTCGATGAATGCTCCATGAATTTATAATCGATGCCTATCCAGATAGGAAAGCAAAATACTGGTCTGTCAGGTTGTGAATAATTTGATATGAATAATGATGTCTTAAAATGATATTTTTATATTAGTACTTTGATGATATGTTCAGTTCCGTGGGTAAATACCATCAGTAAATTGGAGGGTGTCCAGTACTGTGCCGGGATACCATAGGCTCCACATGACATCTCCCCACAGTGCTGTGCACCCTCAACATTACTGATAGTGTTCCTTTACAGAACTGATGGTATCCTCCCACTGTACTGATAGTATCCTCCACTGTGCTGATGGTATCCCCCTACAGTTCTGAACACCCTTAACAGCACTGAACATCTTCCACAGTACTGAGCACCCTCGACATTACTGATAGTATTCCTTCACAGAACTGATGGTATCCTCCCACTGTACTGATGGTATCCCCCTGCAGTTCTGAACACCCTTAACAGCACTGAACATCTTCCACAGTACTGAGCACCCTCGACATTACTGATAGTATTCCTTCATAGAACTGATGGTATCCTCCCACTGTACTGATGGTATCCCCCTGCAGTTCTGAACACCCTCAACAGCACTGAACATCTTCCACAGTACTGAGCACCCTCGACATTACTGATAGTATTCCTTCACAGAACTGATGGTATCCTCCCACTGTACTGATGGTATCCCCCTGCAGTTCTGAACACCCTTAACAGCACTGAACATCTTCCACAGTACTGAACACCTTCCACAATACTCAACATCCTTCGCAGTACTGAACTTCTTCCACAGTGCTGATGGTATCCCCCAGAGTACTGAAAATCCTTCACTGTTCTGATAGTTTTCCTCCAAAGTACTGATAGTATACCCAAAAAGTATCGATAATACTGATGGTAGCCTTCCACAGTACTGAATACTCTAAAATGTTATCATTATAAAATGTTATAAAAGATGCATGTTTGAATCTTTTCGGAGTCGAAGCATTTGTTTGATTGAAATCTAAAATTGATTTTCTTTGACGCACATCAAGCAGCTGTTGGAGTTTAATCTTTCAAAGCTAGATAAGTTATTCTAAGGGCAGAACCGTATCAGTAGGCTGTTTTGCTTTAGTCAGCGTGCGATTGTGATTCGAATCTCTTTTCCTGAGATTAATCAGTGAGCTTGAATCGTCTTCATTACTGTTGGTTGTTTTAATTATGAAACCGTTTTCCTGTTAAAGCTGCCATCTTGCAAATTCGAACCCTGGATATCCCTTAATGCATTGCTGTTTTAGAGTTCGCAAAGGAATCTGGGATAGCAATGGGGTAAAGCTTTCTCCCTTCAAGAAGGCTTCATAGTTTATCGAAAAAGATGTGTAGAAACCTTTTGTTGTACGTCTTTGTTTCACAGTTGATGTTGAGTAGTATTTGGACGTGCACCACCAATGTCTTATCCTCTCTCTTTACTGTTCTAAATATTCTGACAGGGAAGGAACATGTAAATAGGCCTAAACTTGAAGCTAAAGATTCAAACCTTACTTATAAATTATAGTGAGTTTGGGAACTGTAGCCCCCATTGCTATGTATCAACAATTGTATTAAAGATTTTTGAGACATTTATTGTTACGAGAGCCAATTTACCCTAGTAAATGTATCTGAAAGCTTGGTTTATTCCTGTCTAATTTTTTAAACTTGAGACACGTCCTTTCTACATCTGCATCTACACCATCTACATTTGCATCAATACCTAGCAGGAACTAATTGGTGCAATGCTCAAGGTTTGTTTATCATATGTATTGTTAATCATGGTAATTTTCTTACAGGATTTTCGGGCAACTCGATGATCCAAACAGAATGTGATTCCGGCAGAGAAATGCCACTTAACCGGTACTTTCTCTAATTGTTCGTCATCAAGAATCTTTTCCAAGATGATGGGCGACTTTCACGGCCCGATGGACGACTTCGGCTTTCAAGACGGATTCGGGTATGGTGGTGGTGGCCCTGGACCTGGGCCCGTCCCTGGACCTGGACCCGGGCCTGGACCCGGACAAGGACCTGGGCCCGGACCAGGATCGGGTATTCCTGGTCCTCTTCAACAACCGCAGCAAATGTCCGGTAAGTCTTTTCGATCAAGTTCCTTTTTCAGGTGACAGATAAATGTACTTAGCTTACTATCATCGTAAGGTATTGGTATATGTGCGTATGTAGTAAGGGCCTACTTACTACGATGTACTGGTCACAGCATTGTATTGATAGTTGAATAGGCAAACATGCTTACTTTCATCGTAAGGTATTTGTATATGTGCGAAAGTATTAAGGGCGTACATGATACGATTTACTAGTCACAGCATTGTATTGATAGTTGATTAGGCAAACATGCTTACTATCATCATAAGGTATTTGTATATGTGCGAAAGTATTAAGGGCCTACATGATACGATTTACTAGTCACAGCATTGTATTGATAGTTGATTAGGCAAACATGCTTACTATCATCATAAGGTATTTGTATACGTGCGAAAGTATTAAGGGCCTACTTACTACGATTTACTAGTCACAGCATTGTATTGATAGTTGATTAGGCAAACATGCTTACTATCATCATAAGGTATTTGTATACGTGCGAAAGTATTAAGGGCCTACTTACTACGATTTACTAGTCACAGCATTGTATTGATAGTTGATTAGGCAAACATGCTTACTATCATCATAAGGTATTTGTATACGTGCGAAAGGATTAAGGGCCTACTTACTACGATTTACTAGTCACAGCATTGTATTGATAGTTGATTAGGCAAACCTGCTTGTTAACCTCGTAAGGTATTGGTTTATTCAATTAGGAGTCTGTCTGCATCACAACCATGAATTCCATTTGTGTAGAAAGAAAGAGTTTTTCGACTGGGATTCTTTTAAAAACGCTTCCAGTTTTCCTCGCCATCCTCCAGTTTCGTATTGAGCAAGGACTGACTCGGTTTATGCACTAAGCACACGAGGGCCCACTGAATAGCTAGAATGAAGCAGTATATTGATAGTTGATAGGCGAATGCACAGACTATATTCGTAAGGTATTGGTTGATGTGCAAAGCTCCGAAGGCCACTGAATAGGTAGTCTTATCGAGCAGCGAAACCCTGGTGCTGTTCATCTCGATGTCAATATGATATTTTTTGCCTTTTTGACTGGAATTACAGAGAGTTGGAATTTCTCTCCTTACCACTGATTACCGGAACAATCAATTTAATCGACGAACCCAGCCAAATCAAAGTCACAAATTGCACCATCACTCACATAGTTTAGGGAAGAGCCTATCCGGGCTCTTTTACATCAACAAAGGACCGGGGGCCAAACTACAGGATTTTGTTTGGGGGTGTAGCCATGGTTGCCCTGCAAATTCTGCTAAATACTCTGCCAAAAGGGAAGGACTGGGTAATTTCCCATAAACAAACCAGATCAGTTGGACTTATTAAAGGGTTGTCCCTGCATGACTGTTGTGTTGTTTATGTATCCTGTTGCTTATTCCATTTAGGGGTAGGCCAATGCTTTCTAGACGAGATCATTTAAAGATCAAAAGCTAATTTTCTTTCCAAAAATGTGCCTGATGCCCTTATCCGCCTTGAAAAATGAATTGATTTGCCCTGCAAAATCAGGCTCTTTCTGATTTTGGACCTTGTCACACCCCCTCATACCCCCATGGAGTTCCACCCGTGCACACAACCTGCTGCAGGAAGACGACTTTCCAACCCCAGGAGGATCATCGCAGGCAATATTCCCTGGAAGTGGACTTGAGAAAAAGCAGGTTTTGTCTCTTGCAAATTATTTCGATTGATTTTCTAAATTTTGCTTCTTCTCGAAGCGATTATTGCGAAATTCATCATTCATATGACGTCCCTAACTTACCAGAGAATGCACATCTGCGCCTACCCCTGAAAATGGGCACCTGCTCCCACCACGGAAACATTGTCGGCGTATCCACCAACGTGTTCCCGAAATGATAAGCAGAGTAGCCAGAATTAGCCTACGTGATTGCGAAATTCATACGCTCGCCTGCGATAAACCTGCTGAAATCTAGATGATTTCTTCTTGATAACAATCAACGGGAACTTTCAGTCCAACGTGTCTAACGAGTCTAGCGTGATTCCTCGCGTGCTTTCTCGTGGTTTTCTTCGTGTAAACACGATTGCAATAAGTGTAAGAATATACTGGGAGAAGAGTGAGAAAATGGCAAGACATTATTATGTCATCACATACAGTTGTGAGGTCCTGAGCTGGCAGAATGGTATTATTGTTACTGTTTATTGTTATTATTTACTTAAGTTTTTGATCTGTACTTAAATATGGTGAAAAAATTGGAAACTTAGCAACAACCTAATAACCCCTAAAGCTTTGCGTCTGACACTCATGAGAGTAGTATGCTAGAAAGAGAACGAAAATGGAACCTAACGAATTATGTTTCTCAATGTTTACAATTTTCCTATGTTTTATCATCGATATATTTGCAGAAGTAGCTGCTGCGAAGTGCCTGCGCAGTCGGCTGTATAGATCAGCAGGATTGAAATTTTGCATCGTGCATTTGTGTGTGTCTCTTTGTAAACGCCGGAACATCACGTTATTCCGTGTTCCGGTGAATCGAAGGACGCTAGCGTCTAGAGGAACTCTACAGAAAAAGAATTTGCAGAATACAAAAACCATATAGCTTTTCATAAGGCCTTTTCCAAAAAATTGTTTTGGTGAATAACTCATTTCTGGCTGTCACCAAGTCTTAGGCCTAAAATGTGGGATATATGGAAAAAGGGCTTATGGCGAATTTTGGAAAAGTTTTCGAATTTAGGTCTGTATTTAGGTCTCTATCGATCTTAGTAGAATAATAAATATCAGTGGAGATATGAGGGGCTGTGTTTTTATTCTTTCTATAGTTTTAAGGGTATGGGGTCCTTTCACCCTACCCCATCTAGGGTCACTTTGGGAGGAGAGGTTTTTGGGGCTGGCTGTTTTCCGTGACAGAAGTGAGATTTTTTTGTTTAAAGTTAACAAGGCCTAAAACTGAAAATTAACCAAAAAAGACGAAATATCTTGAGCATCATTATTCTTACACATAAAAACACGGGGCTTTGTTTTCACTCTTTGTGCAGTTTTCAAAACTTATATTAACCATATTTTTATTAATATTTCTTTTTCTATCATCTTGGTTTTCAATGCAACATAATCAATGAGACTGAAATGAAGTTTCTTTTTCCGTATCGTTTTGGTACTTTTTTTCTGAACCAAAAGCTGATTTTCTTAATGCTACCTTATCCCAGCGCTGTGGAGAGGGGGTAGCCAGGTTATGTAGTTAACCAGGGGGCCTGGGGCTGCGTGGGGTAGCAACATCTTTAAATACTTTGGAGGCTGTACGGTGGGAGGTACAATCAGCTTGTGGGGAATGTTCAGTATTCCAGTGGAATACCATCAGAACTGTGGGGAATACTCAGTACTTTTGGGGGTGGGGGAAAACCATAAGCACTGTGGGAGTTTCCTTTACTGTACTGATGATATCCCCTACCACAGTTCTGATGGTATTCTTCCTCAGCACTGAGCATTCTCCACAATATTGATGGTATCCCCTTAAGTACTTAACAACCTCATCAGTGCTGATTGTACCCCCCCCCCCTCATACTAATCACCCTCCATTATACTGATGGTGTCTCCACATTATAGGATGTTATCCCCCTCAGTACTCAACAGTATTTAATTAACATCCTCCTCACTACTGCGCAGACGGTGTTTGACCCCCGTTTTAAAGAGGCCGGCGGGTATTCTTCAAGATAGCATTTTCTGCCCTTGTTCTTTATCGATTTAAGAAAACTATTTCTGATTGTCTTGAGCGATTCCTGATTGTTTTCAATGATTCTGATTGTTTTCAAGAATTTATTATTGTTTTCTGTGTCTCGCAGATCAATACAATGTTAAAAAAGATCCTTGATGCATATCCAACTGTATCATAGTGCTGCCACTCGTAGAGATTTCCACCTACACTGTTTTTCTTGTAAGGATATTTCCCATTGTTTTCATTGTTTTGGTAATTTCTATCCCTCGATCTCGAAATCTCGAAATCGATTATCTTCCAGAAAAAAGAAGTTCACGGCTCAATACGCAGTATTTTTATAAAAATCATATCTTGAATTAGGCCTTTTCATGGTTTCCCGTATATCTATAGTTTATCTGCTATTTCATCTCGAAATTTCCGTAGGGTATGAACTGTTCCTTAGATGAGAATCGTTAAACCAGCGAGATAACTACACGCAGTTTATTTTATAAGTAACCCACCTCAAGGCCTAGTACTAAAAGTTCCTTAAATTTACTATTGTTACAGGAAACAATAAAACCAAAGAATCCATTGTATTTTACAAGAAATTCTAGTTCTACTTTCCTTATAAACCGTTCCTTATAAGAAAAAAGCATGTAGGAGGGGTATATCTATTCCAGCCCAGCCCCATCTCCACCCAAATCTTTTCTAGACCACCATTGATTGAAACGAGGAAGATTTTCTCCTCACCCTGCCCCCTGTCTATTCGTTACTGGGAAGGGCTTTTGTGATATTATTCTTACGCTGATTTGTACGTAGGTAGAATGCAGAAATAAATCAGATGAAATCAATGTAGGTGAAAATGACAAACAAATAACAAAGGGGCAGCACAAAGAACAGTAAATTATTGTATGTCTGTACCAGTCCTGTATAATTCACAATCAATGAAGCGACACCGCTCCAAATATTTATGAGAAGACCTCAAAGTTGCGACGGCAGGTTTGACTGACTTTCTTGTGCCCATATTCATTAAAATTCGATGTTTTTGCTTGTGATTCTACCAGTCAATTGAAGCCCGATTGACAGGATAGCCGATGTTCACTTATTCATATGAAGTCGATTTGAAGGCTGGGTGTATATTTGTTATTTATCTATCAAAACATACAGCTGACTTCAATTAACGTTCTTGGTTGTCAATGGCTCGCTATTAACTGGTGTTGGTACGTATGTAATTAAGTCTGGGCTAGGATAATATTGCTGATGTATCTTTACACAATGAGATAAGGACTATTTGTTAATTACTTTCATATATAGGCTGAACTTATAGAAGCTTCTTGCTGCTTCTTGTATCAATATACATTAGTAGTACCATAAGTAGTGTGTACTTAATTTAGTCTTAACTGGGATAATGTTTTGGTGATGATCTTAACATAATGAGATGAGGACATTGTTAATTAAGTAAATTGGTATCATTTATAGGCTGACCTTATAAAAGCTTGTTGCTGCTTCTTGTGGCAATATTGATATTTTTTAGTAGTTCTTAGTCAACTAAGTCTTAACTGGGATCATGTTTTGGTGATGTATCTTATGAGACGAGGGAGGAAATTGCCAGTAAATAAGTATACAGGTTGAATTTGAAGATTTTTTAATTGGCTTTTTAGCTTGCTACCTTTCATGTATCAATACCCATATTACTTAGTAGTATGTATTTCATTTAGTTAGCACTGGGATAATGTTTTGGTGATGTATCTTAATCTTAACACTTTGCGATGAGGACTATTTTCTCACAAAGTAAATTTGAATCATTTATAGGCTGAACTTATGAAAACTTGTTACCCCTTCTTGTGGCCATATGCATATTTTTAGCAGTTTGTATTTAATTAGGTCTTGACTGGGATAATGTTTAGCTGATGTATCTTAAAACAAGTAGATAAGGGCATTGGTATATAGGCTTAAAGAAAATTTATTAATCAAGTTGGTTAGCATCAAGTAGGTATAGCCTGAACTTAAAGATTGGTTTTGATTCAAAGCTTTTTACCCCTTTCATAGTATATATTTCATACATATTTCTTTTGGAATAATGCTCTCTTTTTCTATAATAACAATTTTATAAGAACATGAGCCTCAAATTTTGCCAAAACTTAAGAACAAGCTAAGAACAAACCGAGGCTGACAAATCTAAGGTCAATATAAGAATCATAAAAAATGACCATGAGACATACAAATAAATACAAAACAAGCAGATTGACAGTATAAAGACTTATCAGATGGTCAAGAGAGGCCACATTTGTACTAATTAACACAACTGGTAGTGAAAACAGGCTTCCAAATCATTATAAAGTAAGAACAATTTAAGAACATTTCAGACTGAAAATAGAGGAATATTTAAGAACAGCCAGCTTCAATTCAAATTTACTGGTTCTTATTAAAAAAGAGTGTAATCACGTCTTAGCTAAAGAAGTATTGGTCATGTTTATATTTACACTATACTGTAAGAAAAGATATATACTAAAATATATTTATACCAGCATATGAACTTTGAAATAGTTATTACATTGTCTTTTAAGCTTCTTATCCTTCTATATATCATAATGATATATATTTCTTAATGATTGAGTAAATGATTATGTCTGAGCCGTAGTAATTGATTTCAGCATGTTTATCTCTACACTATAAGATAAGGTCTATTCTTACTTTTATATAATGCTTCGATAGCCTGTTTGTTGCAAATTTTAGATCTCTGACCTTTCTGACAACCTAGTTTCCTATTAACTTGCTCGCTATATGTTGATTTCTTAGTCCAATGTATGGACATAAGAACCATCTCAAGCTTAGAGGGTTACGATGGATGCTTTTAGGGAACTTGTTCATTAAAGCACCCCGCGTTTCCTACGGCGTTTCCTACGACCTTGTCCATGACTGCTTCTTAAAGTTATCATCTTGAGCTATGAAGGGCGAGTCTCGGCTTGTTGTTAGCTTGTTCTGAAGTTTTAGAAATTGGAGCTGGGATGGAATTTGGCTGCCCCTTGGTTGGTTTTTGAATGGCTACAGAGGTTGTCTCTTACATTAATCACCCCTTCCTAGAGCATACGCCTCTCTGCAGATAGGAATAGATTTAAGAACAAGCCCTCGGAATCTCTTCAAGCATTGCATTGCAACAACAACAACATAAACAATGGATTTGAATAAATACAAAATCACGCAGAAGCATTGAGAGATTACGTCCTGGGATTTCTTCGAAAAAAGGCCATTGTGATTAAGACACACCAGTTGTCCCAAAGGTGCTTCAACCTCTGTACGGGTTTGACTATCTACCACGAAATCGAGTTATTTTAAACTTGACGCAAATTTATCCAGAGCGAATTAATAAGCAACAAGCTAGCAAATATTCTGCAGTGTACGTGCGAGTGATATTTTGGTGAGAGTGTTCGTTGCTACAGGAGTTCAAAACGTGGAAGTTTAATCTTGTGCTTGTTAAATTCGGTGTTGTTATTGTCAAGGACTTGTACAATTCGCAATTTTTCACACTTTGGGATAAAAGGTATTATTCTGAATTCGATACTTAACACTATTAGGGCCTAGTTTCAAGAGTTTCGACAACTTCGATTGCATTGCTTGCTACTCTTTGAGCCATTCGTGCTTTGCACATAAACCAATATTTTACGAAGATGGTCTTTTGCCTATCCACTATCAATACACTGCTTGATAAGTCTACGTAGTCAGTTGGCCCTTTCTGCTTTGCAAATAAACAAATACCTTATAAAGATATTAAGCGTATTTGCCCGTAAACTATCAATACACTGCTTCGATTAGTCTTTCATTCAGTAGGCCCTTTGTGCTTTGCATTTGAACCAATACCTTACAAGATATTAGGCCTATTTTCCTATCAGCTATCAATACACTGCTTCGATTAGTCTAACTTCCTAATCAGACCTCTGCACCTAATTCAAAACCTCCCGAAGGTATGAAGAGTAAGGGTTGTTTGCCTCGCCCCTTATTCATATGGTCTTTAGACGTTATAAGGACTCTGATATTCATAGAGCTATCAAACTGTAGAGAAAACGTTAGACCTCCCCTTTCCCCGCCCCCTAACCACTGTTGATATATGTTGATTTTACGTTTGAATGTCACTGGAAAATGCTTGAAACAACATTCAAAAATTAGATAAGTATATCTCCTGGTGAGTGAGCAATCACGAAACAGGCTTGTAGAAATGAACTTGCAATCCCTTTTCTTTGTTCAGCTAGTTAGTGTAGAAACAGCATTCGATGCAAAATTGTATAGGGGGAGAGGAGACATAGGGGGTACTGCGTGCTCTCTAAAGATTCTGAAAAGACAATGAAGTAGCTACCCTTCCTGTTTACAAAAAAATGTCCCTTTGCTTTGTGAAAAGTTTCCCTTGAAGCGTTTTGCCCCTAAGTCGGATAAGCTCCATACGTCCTTGAAATCTAGTAGATATCGTATGACAACCCAATATCATCTCATGCCTTACTTCGTGGATTGTAGACTTCGGTTCCTGTATACTAAAGTCCGATTTTTTTTATAGATCCGAGCATAGCGTTGAGTATGGAGCAGCATATACAGCAGACTAATGACCGACTGCAGTGCATCCGGAGGGATTTGTCGTCCGCAGCCGGTTTCCAGAGTGCGGCAACTGAGCTGATGGAATGGTGTGGAGACGCAAGAGCCTTTCAACCGGCCTATGAGCAGAACCTGATGTCTTGTCTGACGGTAGGTCTTTGCAATATATACCGTGTGCCCCGGAAATTGGAGACACGTTTCATACTGAGCTTTTCTTCTCTGTGCACCCTTCAGTCCATAGTAGCTTATGAGGTATCCATAAAGTACGTGCGCAATATATTTACCAGCTGATTTTCTGACCCACCCCCTGGTACACGGTACGGAGAGTACACCTACCTAAATCGTTGTCAATTGAAAGCATTCTTCTAGAAAGTTACACTATCAGCTCCATAATTGAAGAATCATTCGTTGTGATGGGTCACAATTATCCAGTAGTTCTTGCCTAGATTTGGATTTTGAGACTATCAACTACGCATGTGCGAACTCTTGGGATGTGCACCGTCCCTAGCGGTGAGTCCCTGGTGTGAACCTGCACACTTTTTGCTTGACCCCCTCCCCTAGCTGTGTACGTGCTAAATGGATACCCCATGAGCCACTATTGGCGGAGCATGCACAGGAAAGCAAGGTAGATTTGAGCTTCATTTCAGACAGGGCAGTCAAATTTTCTCGAGCATCTCTTAAAAACACACATGCTAAAAACGTCTGAAGTTGGCTTCGCTTTAACGTGGTTAGCATCGTAATTCCATTTTGTGTTCGCCAAATCATTAAGTTTGCAAAGTCTCGAACCACTTTTAAATACTTTGACCCGTCTTGCGTAAATCGTAATCAAAAGCATGACTTTGTGTGGATTTTTTGTCAAAACATGATTACGGTATCGATGGTTTTGTAAAGCCTCGGTTTAGCTGTGACTGTGTAGCATGATAATGAGGTTTTGTGAGTGAAATTTCATCGAATATCTCACAGTAGGGTGTTAATCTTCGATTGTTCTTGTTTTTAGCTTGAACAATTTGCGATCTCAAAGTGTCCTGTTTTGAAACTATTCCTGTAAAGTTCATATTGGCTGGGGTTGCGCTACCATTTTTCCCCAATTTAATCTAAATTGTTTCTTTTTGTTGCAATTTATCTTCATCGTCGGGAAGTACGGCGTAATTACGTTACAATAACCTCCTGACTAGCGTCTTGTGTAGTACTGTGGAGGATAGGATCAGTACTTGGAGGTCTTTCAGTATTTTGAGGTATACCATCAGTCTTGTGGAGAATATTCAAGCACTTCAGGTATTTTTTCAAAAGTACTTGTGGTTTCTCTTCAGTGTCGACTATCCTCAACAATACTGACGCTATCCCTCCACAGTACTGAACAACCCCTTCATTACTGATGGTATCTCTCCACAGCACTGAACATCCTTCACAGTACTGACGGTATCCCTCCACAGCACTGAACATCCTTCACAGTACTGACGGTATCCCTCCACAGCACTAATCGTATTTCCCACCCCCAAAACATTAAAGCTTTTCTATATGTTCTTTCAAAATGACTTAATGTATTTTCAGGTTGTCAATAAATGTGCTGCATCTCCCGGATTTGATTTAGATCTTGGTAAGTATCTCATTTTCTATTTTAGAGGAGATCCAGAAAAAAATATTTATCTGCAACTTTTAATAAAGTCGAATCGTTTTCTCGCACCTTTTTGGACCTCCCACAAGTTACCTTTAAATATCGAAATTATTGTGATGCACGAATACGCCCTTGGTAACTCCTAGCTACAAAAAGTGGCCACGCATCGGAAAGGTGCAAATATTTCATAAGGTATGACGTTAGATGAGATCTGTCATTCAGCAAGGTGTACTTCGATACTGCCAATCACTGCATAGGATTGAGAGGTAGACTTGAGAAGAAAGACTAGCAATTATTTCCAAGCTCTAAGATCACCTCTTACAATTGAAGTGAATTTTAAGGGTAGTTGGGGTCAATTTTGGTGGGGCTCAGTAAGGTTGAGGGCTTAGGAGGGTTTATTGAGGGTTTAGGAGGATTTAGGAATGTTTTGTAAAGTTTTCCCAAGGGTTTAGAAGGGCTTATAGTAAGGATATTGTAAGGTTTTTGTAAGGGTTTAGGAATATTGTGAAAGGTTTTGCAAAGGGTTTAGGAGGGTTTGTTAAGGTTTAGAAGGGTTTAGTAAGGGTTTAGACGAGTTTAGGGTTTATTTATGGTTTGATAACGGCTTAATAAGGTGTAAGAGGGTTTAGTAAGGATTTAATTGGGGCTAGTTCAATTCTCTTCAATCGAATGAAAGGAACAAAAGTGATTTTAGAGTTTGGAAGCAAGTCCTAACAGAGAAGAAGCAGAATGCGGAAAACCAATTAAGCAATCCATTATCTTTTTATTCCATCAATATTCATTGTTCCGTATTTAGTAAAATTCGAAAACCTTGTTTTATCTAGGATATCGATTACTGGCAATATGTGCTTGTCAAAGAGAGAAGCTATCACCGAAATCTGCAGGTAATTTAACAATCCATAGTTTCTCTTCTGACATTCCTGCCGCTATTTACACAGATGCTTGCTGATAAAGCACTGATCTATCACTGATTAGCTTCATTCGCAGAAGGGAGTCTCATCAGTGATATAAGGACAGGAATG
Organism: Pelagia noctiluca; assembly: GCA_963924455.1. Taxonomy (NCBI): domain Eukaryota; kingdom Metazoa; phylum Cnidaria; class Scyphozoa; order Semaeostomeae; family Pelagiidae; genus Pelagia; species Pelagia noctiluca. Next base: position 3,319,512 of record OZ004324.1, on the reverse strand, counting down.
AAACTGCGGAAATATTTAGCGAGAAAACCAAGCTTGTTAATTTTTTAAACTTACTGTGAAAATAATAAGGCTATAGTTACACTATACCAGGTTGCTATCAGAGTGACCATAGTTTATCGAAAAAGATGGTTTAGAAACCTATTGTTGTATCTTTTTGTGCAAGTTTTTCAAAATTGAGAGTGCACAATCTTTTGTTTTGCTATTGTTTTGCTATTGTTTTTGCTTCTTTTGGCTCCCTAGCCAGAAATATTCGTTATTTAGAAAAGATTTTGTAATATTCAATATCTTATTTATATAGGTATTATTTACATTTAATGTTTTAATAGTAAAGAGAGCAAATAAGACATACGTTGTGCACGTTCAAGTACTGCTCAACATCAACTGTGAAACAAAGACTTACAACAATAGGTTTCAGCCTTAATTAGTAAGCCAGGATGCGTTGTTAAATCTTTTGAATACTTATAGCTTCCTACTCTCATGGCTAATTTTATCAGAAAAGATGGTTAGAAAAGATATTTTTTATTTTTTTAGTACTCTAGGTTCTGGATTAGGACTAAGGTCAAGGTTTGGGTCTGAGGAATTCTCCTGCAGCCAATACTGAATTAGACATTTTCTGTGACTGCTTCGTCTCATGGCCGGTTTTCATGGCCTGATTTATATACAGTATAATCCCGATAACTCGAACAGATTTGGCATTCCCCTTGAGCCTTATGTAGCCATCTGTAGCTAGGGTTCGTGCTCCAGAAAGTTGGGCTGGACAAAGTTGCTGATGCTGATGTGAAGTTGAACAATGCCATTATCGATTAGCCTACGACATATTGAACTAAGTTCAATTTATTCAACATTTTTATAATAATTTCATCTATCTTAACATTTTTACAGACTGTTAAGTGATTTAGGTATTATAAATATACCATCGGTAACTCGAAATATTTTGATCGTCTCTTGCTTGTTCGGGTTACCAGGATTATGCTGAACCTATTTCTCCCCATTACAGCAATGCTGTCTCTGTGGTGCGAAGAGCTTGGCCGTTTACTGTTACTGCGTCATCAAAAGACTCGAACTGGGGACCAGAAGCCCTTGCCGTTCACGCAGAACCCCAACAAAATGGCACCTGCTCCCGGGCGTGGGTAAGATGAACGTAGTTTTTGCAGGTTGAGTGCTGCGAGTTAGAACCGTCCCTCAACAGTCACTGAGACTTAATGCTGTTCCGCCGCGAGGGATTATTCTAACTCTAGATGAAATTTTAATCCCTTCGATTTGCATATTCATGAGAAGACAGGTTCGCAGCTGCTGCTAAGAACTCAAAGATTTCTGTCGAATTTTCACCGATGCATGTGGTCTAGTGGTGTACATCTGTAAACTAAGGCTTTGTTCACACTGCTCCGTATGGGGCTTGGTGCTTTGTACAAACTCATCTCCTGCATTGTAATTAACTCCATAGTTCATCTGAGTTCTTTCTATGTGCCCTAAGCTTTTATGACAATTATGATGAATCTTGTTGCAATTTCTGTGATCCAAAGCTTAAGAATATGAAAATTGAATGCTGACTCTAAAACTGTACATCTGTAATCTAAGGCCTTGTTCACACTCTTCCGAACGGGGTTGGTACAATGGTACAAACACCATGCCTTCATTGTAATTAACTCCTTAGCTCCTCTGAGTTCTCATTTGTTGCTATAAGCTTTATCTTCTTGTAATTATGTGAACAAATATGATCAAAAGCTTGGAAATACTAAAATCGAATCTAATTGAATGTCAACTCTAAAACCTTACATTAATCATTACGATTTGTTTCAGGGACTCGACTATAGATTGGCAGCCAACCAGTCAACAACAGCCCTCTGTATCGGTGGTAGCAACCGTATGGGGTTCAACCCCTACCAATACTGGTGACCCTATGATGGGCTCTGGTATGGGGGGCAACATGTCGTCCGGTGTTCAACAACAGTACCCCAACTTACCTTCTCAACACCCCAAGCAATTCCCAATGCAAGGTAAGTTGTGTATGATTGATAACATAGGCCATCCTCCCTCCGAGCTGCTTCCTTTTTCACTACTTCTGGAAGTTGCCCAATCTTCTTGTTGTGAATATGATGGGGAAATTCTCCTATGGTATAGAAACAAAGATGTTTAGGAGGAAAGAGTTATCGAATATTGTTTTATGGGGTAAAAACTACCTGTTAAGTATTTTCAAAATTGTTGACAGTACGTTATTGTTTCAAATTTCAATATATTTGAATTACGTCGTTAAAAACTGAATGATTTCTCCTCAATTGCTGAATATAGGATATTGTACATTTCCCTGAGTCAACTGCAATCCACTGTTTTTGTCCCAAATTGAGGTCAAGCTCATTTGTAATTTACCGTTATCTTTCTTCCCCTGCAGGATTCCCGCAGCAACCGCAGAACTTACGAAATCAGATGAACAACATGCAGTCGATGCCCAACATGTCGGGAATGTACAACAACCAGTTTGGGTCGGAGCCAGCTCCTGCCTCGGGACAGCCGAATCCGTACCAGTATCGACAGGGACAGAATCCTAATAACCCTAACGCAGCTGCTGTGGCTGCCGCCGCGGTTGCTGCTGCTGCTGCAACGGCTACGGCGACCGCAACTGCTACGGCAACGCTTCACATGCAAGAAAACCCAGAGCAAAGTAAGTTGGTTGCTGTTTTGTTTTGTTTGACTCCACACTTTTGTTTATGATATTTTGTTTGCTTTTAATTCTGAACCTAACACCAGCTGAAATAGTTGAACAATCAGAATATTACCCTAGGGAACGTCTGTGCAGTACTGTGGAGGTTGCTGAGCACTGAATATCCTCCACACTACTGTTGGTATTCCATACAGTACTAATAGTATCTCTCTACAGTGATGAACACCCTCCCAAGTCCCAAGTACCGAGGGAATCCTTCCACAATACTGATGATATCCACACAGGGTACTGAACATTCTCCACAGTATTGAATATCCTCCACACTGTACTAACGTTCCTCAGGATCGTTATGTGAATTTGGAAAGTTAATGTGAAGAGAAAGATTTTTATTTACTATTTTGAATAACATTCGATTTCTCTTCCAACAGACGAATTTTTCAACAACGGTGGGGATTATGCCTTGCAAGGTCAAACCCAGTTTCAGGCGCGGGGAATGAACCCCAACAACGCCCAAAGGCCGATGATGAACAAGGGGATGTACCCTGGCTACATGGGACCTCAAAACCAGAACAACCCCTACATGCAGCAACAGCCCCAACAGCAGCAGCCTGGCATGAACCCCCAAATCCGAGGTATGATGGGACGGTATCCCAATCCTGGCAGTATCAAGAGGCCGGCATCTGCAATGTACGGACAAGGTATGATGAACAATGGACCGCCCATGCCTCAGCAGCAGCAGCAGGGACAAGGCAACTTCCCTCCCTTCCCAGTGCAGGTGAAAACAGAACCTCAGTATCCCCCGCAGTACCCGGTAAGTCTACCAACTTTGACCTTTACAATTTGATACATTCAATTAAGTGCAGTCTTTGGATGGTACAAAACTTCAATAAAGTCAGAAATATCGGAAACATAGCGAAACGAACACATAGATTACTTAAGCTTTTCGTCTGACACTCAACAGAGTAATACGTCAAAAGAGAACGAAACAAAAACCTAACTGATTTATGTTTGGATCTCTTTTTGACGTATTACTCTGTTGAGTGTCAGACGAAAAGCTTAAGTAATCTATGTGTTCGTTTCATTATGTCTCCGATATTTCTGGCTGTATCAATTAAGTGCGCAATGTAGTTATTCTGTGTTATTTATAAAGAAATATTGGTCCCCAAGTCGTTGCTAGAACAATTGTACTGATGAGATTGATTAATCGAAACGTTTAAAGCTGAAGTCTTTTTTCTTCTGCCTCAAAGAGGTTGATTGAGATATTTGAATGCTGGAAAAGGTTCATCTCGGACGTTCACCCGAATGTTTGTTATTTATTTGAGTTACACATTGGTTGATAAGATCAGATCCTTGTGGGTTTCTGGAAACCTCGCGAATCTAACTCAACGAGTTCGGAATATTGAGAAGCTGGAAACAGTTTATCATGTTCAACAGATTCTACCAAATTTATCTAACCCTCCTTGTCACTCGACTTGCAGCATCCTCCTGGTTATGGACGCACACCTCCATCTTCAGGCTACGGCGGACAAATGCCTCAGGGGCAGATGAACATGGGCAACCCAGGGCCAGGACCGGGACCAATGCCAAACATGGGTAACATGGGCATGCCCCCACAATACAGTCGGATGCCAATTACACCATCAGGTATCCAACCTATTACATCGCAGCGGCGTCCTAGTACCTTGCAGTACCAGCCAACGCCACAGAATCAGACATCCATGCCGGGGAACCCTGTCACACCAAATCGTTTCTTACCGATGTGTGATGCATCAGGAATGCCTGGTCCACTTCAGGGTCCAATCGACCAGAAGCCGATCATTGATCCCATGGCTCCGATGGGACCTATGGGAGGAATGGGTCCGATGAAACCGAACATGAACCACTGTAACTCGCCGATGATGGACATCAAGCCTCCTATAAGTGAGTTGTTGTTTTCAATGATTTTATAACTATAGTGCCTGCCAATATCAGCCTGGCGAACGTTTGTGTAGTACTGTGAGGATATAAAGTACTGTTAGGAATATCATTAGTACTAAGGGGGATACCACTAGTACTGTGCAAGGCGCTCGGTACTTTCGGGGATATCATCAGTGCCGTGAAGTTAATGCCTAAAGTGCTCTTAGTTTCCGTCTACAGTTCTGAATACCCTCCACAGAACTGATAGTTATCCCTTCCACAGTACTGATGGAACCCCCCCCCCCCCCCCCCCACACAGCACAGAATACCCTTCACAGTTCTGGTGGTATCCCCCCCCCACATTACTTAAACCCTCCAATGTATTGATGGTGTCCTTAAAATTACTAAACACTCTCTGCAATATTTCTGTACATACCCCCACTCAGCTGTGAACTACTCACACATCAAATGTAATCTTAGTTTTGGAAATCCTATTTCCTATAATTGATTTCTTGATTTACAGAGCAAAAGGACTGCTTGCGTCTGACGTTTCCAGTGCCTCACGGCATCGTCCTTCGACCGTTCAGACTAGAACACAATTTGGCAGTCAGCAACCACGCGTTCAGTCTTCGAGCAACGATCTACCAAACATTAATGTGCAGGTTGGTCTATCATATTTTCTTGAGATGGATCATGTGAAGTATCTATTTAAAAATATTTATAAAAATATATGGAAAAGCTTTTCGGCTTTTGCCATCTTCGGTACACAATAAATGACGTTAAAAAGTTTATTTTCAAGTTTAAAACGTTAAGGTGTTTAGCATTACAATAAACTATAGCTACAAACAATTAACAAAAGGTAAGAATCTCTCGGGTGACACCGTTTATAAACAAACTCAGTTTTCTGAATCAGACTGAACAATCAGCTTGAGACGAAAAACATATGTACACTCGATTCTATGAAATTTTCTTAGTTATTACTCATTCTATTTACGTTTTATAGACCGGATTTAGAGCTGCATTTTCGCGGAATTATTAGTACGATCTTAGTTATGAACATTACAGTACAATTTGATATACTAATGGTAGACCCCTGTCTGAAATTTAGCAAAGATACTCCCTTACTGAAGCTCATCCTCTGACACTCATTTGAGTAGTACACGCATTTTATTTTATAAGCAACTACTTTATAAGCAAGTCAGTACTCGACAAGACAAAAACTTAAGCAACTCCAGTACTGGATAGAGGAATGCTAAGCAATTTGAAAATTCTAGTTCTCATCCAATGGTCAATGAAAACCGTGCAGCAGCTATTGAGAAGTAGGTCATAGTGGATGTTAGTACTCCGGCACACTTTTGTATGCAAGATACTATTGACAATTATTGTACAATAACTTCTGAGATAGTATTTCAAGAAACAAATCTTCAAGTATAAAAAGCTAAGCAATTTCTAAGCAATTTTGAGTACCCAAATTTGCCCTCTAGCTAAGCAATTTTGAGTACTGAGCTCGAGCTAAAATTGCTTATAAAAAAAAATGCGTGTATATCATAAAGATATCGAAAATGTAATCTAATGAATTTCTATACCCTGAGTCTTGGCTATCAGATAGATAGTTTACTCATAAATCCGATTTGATTTTATTTATGTTTTTTAGACCGGATTTAGAGCTGCAGTTCAAATGTTACCATCATGAAGACAAAAGTATGACGACAAATTGGCCTGCTTCTGTCAGTGTCAGCGTCAATGCGAATCCACTGTCGATCGAAAGAGTGAGTATCATGCTTTTCTAATTTGATGCTCATCTACTTATTGTTAGTGGTTTATTAGTAGAGTGCTCCCTACTGGAAGCTGAAGGTGGTTGGCCCAAACTGTGGTCGAGTTACACAAAAGACTTTGAAAATGCCTCTCTGCTTAGCAATCATCTGAAAATGGTAATGCCTCTATCTCTGCTTAGTACTCATCACTGAAAGTTTGAATAAGTGGCTCTTGGGCCAGGAATATGATTCGTGCCTACCCCTATCTGGAAAGAGTACAAAATGAGAGTAGCAAACGAGAGTAGCGAGAGCGAGTAAATAGGATTATTTAGGTAGCCTCCAACTGCCGTGCACCAATCTAACTTGCTAATTGTTGTGAAAGGGGGAATACAACATTTTTGTGAATTAATCATCCTCCGATGATTAGTAGAACTATACCCTCCTACATCTACTTTTCTAATTTGATACTCGTGTACATATTGTGGGTGGTTTATCGGTAGAGTGTTCGACTTTAGGCTTAAAGGTTGTTGGTTCAAACATTGGTCAAACAATACCAAACATCATGTTAATTTTTAAGCATTTGTCACTGTGGGGCATTTGAAAAAAGGACACCTATATACGTATCCAATATATAGACCTCTTCATAGTGTGCCACAGACAGAAAGAAAGTAATTCGTATTCATTTACTAGTTTTCAACATTTGCCAACTAGGATTTTCAACATTTTCTGAAAAATATTGTTATACACTATAACTGATGGCGGTTTGACATTGAATTAACAAGCCAAAACATCGAGACTCAAAATATTTTATCGAATATCATACCAGTGAGTTAAGAAACAAAAAGGGAATGAAAAGGGGAACAAAGTGATGGGGGTAAAGTGTTCCACTAGTGGGGCAATTTGAGCGGCCAGTGGGGAAATGCCCCACCTCTTGTATTTGTATGGTAAGAAATACCCTGCAAAAGACTTTTAGAAATGTTACGCAATTCCCCTCAGCTTAGCACTCAGCATTAAGATTTGAATTAACAGTGAGTTACTCACGGGCTAGGGGTAGGACAGTAGAGATTTAGAGAAGGTAAGATTTTGGGTCGCCTTAACTGCGGTCGACAAATCTAACTAATTGTTAAGGAGGGCATCTTCTATTTTTCATCATATTTCTACAGGGGGACAGCAGAACATCTCACAAACCTCTATTACTGAAGAATGTTTGTAAACCCGGGCGAAACACGATTCAAATCACAGTTACAGCCTGCTGTTGTGTAAGTATCACTTATCACAGCATTAAATTTAACCGCTTGATAACAAAGGCTCTTATATTGATTAAATTGCAGAAAGACTTTCTTTGCGATTCACGGAAGGTCTATTCCGAAGTATCTCCAACTAGCCTCGTATACATAATCTCAAAGCGTGCCATTGCTCTCAAGCTTTTCAATGTATTGCTGAAAGCAACGCATGCTTTGAGATTTAGCAACAAATCGTGATGCATGATACAAGGGTTGTTTTGAGATGCATTTGAATATAACTGCCATGAATTCGAGAATGGTTGATTACATTGATTGTTGTGAAAGAGTTCACTGTTTACAAAGTACGAAGTTGTCTGAATGGCAATGCTAGTTTTTGAGTCCCGAATGTGTCTGTTTAAGACTCCAACAAACATGCTAATTTTGTCCGTGGAACGGATGTTATATAGAAGAAGAAGACCATTTGCAATTACCCGCTCTTCTAGGAGGAAAAGGCTAAACATCCTTAACTCGGTATTTGACCCATGCTCTGAATACTTTAGGCACTAGCCCTCAACCGATCGAGTGGCCCCAAATTTGGCCCTTCTAGGACTTCCAATTTTATTGAATTTTGCATTTGAAATATATTTTGTTTCAATTCAATGCATGCTTGACTGTTTTTACCTTACAGTCTCACTTGTTTGTACTTCAACTCGTCCATCGACCGTCCGTGAACTCCGTTCTGCAAGGACTCCTAAAAAAGCGATTGTTACCTGCAGAACACTGTATAGCAAAGAGTGAGTATACCATTTTGGTCATCTTTGATTTTTCTCAATTTCACACCGTATGTGCCAAAAATCATTTTTGAAGGGCCGAGTAAATTCTAGTATCAGGACAAATGCAGAGACTAAAGTTTTAGGATAGCTGTATTATTGAAAACCTATTTTTAGATTTTTCATGCTATAATTAGTTATTTGGCGAAACATGGAAATTACGGTTTTATTCCCAGCCCTGGCCTTTTTATTAAATGGAGTTTTAATCTGTTTTCAGTTTTCTATTTCATGTTTTCTTGTTGATATAATAGCAATTTCTAACTGCTTGATAGATCTTCTGCAATTAATATAAACTTTGATATTCGAAATCGACTGCATAAAAAATTTCTTGGAGGATGGCAGAGGTTGAGCATTTATTTTTGCTAGTACGTTAGGTATTTGTATGGGTGTTTACTTTAGCTCATTTTTGCTTTTCATTTTTAATGTTTCATTATTGCTGCCAAGCTTGTAAAAGTAGTGCGTTATGGCATTTATTATGATATTATTGTTATCATTGTTGATGATTTGCGATTTTTTGATTTTGATGTTGCATTATTACTGCCAAGCTTGTAAAAGTAGTGCGTGATGGCATTTATGATGATATTATTGTTATCATTAATGCTGATTTGCGATGCTTTGATTTCTAGTCAAAAGACACTTCCAGATGTCAGTAGTAAACGGGCAACCAACGATGAACGGTGAGGACGGAGTGGAGCAAACTGCCATCAAAGTCTCGTTAAAGTGTCCGATAACCTATCGACGAATAACCCTGCCAGCTAGAGGCCACGACTGCAAACACATCCACTGCTTCGATCTGGAGTCTTACTTGAAAATGAACGTGGAGAGGGGGGCTTGGAAGTGTCCCGTTTGCAAGTAAGTTAACACAAAATGAGGACCAACACTAATCAGAGTAGTGCGTTAGAAAGATAATGAAACCTAATGAATAATTATACCCAGATGCGGATGTGATATGTTTCCGATTTTCTCCGCCATTATTTAGGTCTATGCCGATGACAAACTGTCAGAAATAATACGTAAACTCTACGTAAATTCCATGTAAATTCTCTATTAAGCCTCCGGGAAGGGGATATAGTCCCTCTCGGTCATTTTCTTTTGGTGTTTTTTCTGTCCGTCTAGAGGCTTTCTCCTCTCTCAACTCCAACCTCCCTCCGCTAATCGTTATTTACCTGTTTCATTCTACTCACCTAAAATTAAAGAGGTCCATTCAACAGAACAGGGTCAATCTAGGGTTAGAGCTCTCATCTATGTAAATCGGGGGGTTATTCTGTACAGTAAGAAGATTTTGTCAGCAGAATATTAAGGCTGACTTTTGAGCCCTTGTGTCAAAATGAGGTGAATTTTTAGGAGCTTTAATCTGGTGATGAACTCGATTACTAAAACATTTCAAATCAACTGCGACTGAATTTTTGTCTCATAATCAACCCAAGCTATTTTTCTTCTACAGTAAAACTGCTATTCTCGAAGGACTCGAAGTCGATCATTACTTGTGCCAGATTCTGACAACGTTAGCAAAGTAAGTTTTTTTCATGAGCAAATGCACTACCTACTTTAAAAGATATGGGTACAAATTTGTAAATCAACTAACAAATGATTACTTGTACTACAAAGAGGCGACCAAACTAAACTTCCAGATAGAACTATGAATGATACCTAGATGTGTATAATTTCAATTGTCTCGTTCTCTAGATCTACCAAAGACATGGAAATCAACGTTGCAGTTGTAGTCAAGGCTAGGCCATATTTGGCTCTGGCGTCCTAATTCTTAGTTCATGGGATTATTGTTTGTTTGTTATACAAAGGTGCAGATACCTTGGATGACACAGGGATCTGATTGGGTGATGTTTACATAAAGTCTCTCGATTGGTTTTCTAAGTTCTGCTTCTATCCAAGATATAACCATTTACTATTTTCTGTTGTGTAGCATGAAGCAAATAATTACAAAAGTTGAACTCTTTTGTAAAATAAAGTCTCGGTCTCTCTGTGAATGGTCTATCTCAAAATTTGAATCTTGTTTTATTTTTAGGACTGATGTGGAGGAAGTAACAATCGATTCTGCAGGGTCCTGGAAACCAGTGTCCGTCAAGATTGATCTAAAACACGAAGACGATGGCGGTAAGAAAACTTCGTCATCTTTTGAAGTTCATGTTTCTGTTTTGCCATGATATCTGGTTTTCCTTTTAGGCATATTTTAACCTGTTCTAACTTTAATTAAAATTACCTTAAAAACTGCTAAAGTACTAATCAGCAAATATATAACATTCTTGTAAGATCCAATGTAATTTGGCCCATGTTACAAGATGTTGAAAGCAGCTCTTTGCAAAAGCAAATTCTATTTACAACTGATATCAAAAAATATTATTGTGATGCATGGAAAAATATTGAGAAAGATCTTATATCTGAGATACAAATACAAAGATTAATGCTGAATAAAAAAAGAGTTTATGCCCCTACTATACCGAACCATTTGATAGGGACCCTACAAGAACACTAAGTGTTACCGAGAATTTTGATGATGATGATGCCTGTAAAGCTATAGATATTTGTTGCCTTCTAAAATATCTTTACTTTTGAGAATTATATTTGTGATAAATGTGTTTTCTTTTACAGGTCTGCCTTCCAAACGATACAAGTCGATATCACATGACAAAAGAGGTCTCCAATCACCCAATAATGGCACAAATGGACAGCCTCGAACACCATACTCTGTACCGCAACCCCTTACACCCCAAAATCTACCCCCGAGCCCCTCACAACGCCAGCCAAACACACCCACGAACTTACACGCCCCCCGAACCCCGCAGTCGCATCCGATGGTCACTGGAACCCCAACTGATCCCCTGGGACCCCCACTTTTCCCAACAAGCAACACCTCCTCTGGGGGGCTGACTTCGACGCAGAATGGTGTCAATCAAACTGCTGGGTCAGTCGCGAACTCGATGTCTAGTAATAACAATCTTTCAAAACAATGTGAGTTCATTCACCGTTTGATCTTTAACTTGATGTTTCTTCTGTTTATCATTGCAGATTTTAGATTTGAACATAGTCGAACCACAAATGCTGGCTAGCTCCAAATAATAGCCAATCTTTATGTTCCAAACACTTCCTGTGTAGCGTAGCTGATGAACCTCTGAATAAGACAAACCTGCCGATAATGGCCACTTGTCTGTATTGATTGTTTTACTCGACAGTAGGCTCGACAGTATCCACAAAAAGCTTGGGCATATATGATCTAAAGCTCCAACGTTACCGCTATGTGGAATTTAGAAATATTTCGTTTTTAGGCCCCTCTACATCGCCCTAAATAACTTCTTAAACTGAGAATAACATCGGTGGCAACAACGCAAATGTTTTCTACACTGTTTCCAATTTGTGGGGTATTTCATTTTGTCATGGTGTTAAAGAGAATGTATTGATAACAATAATGATGACTATAATAATGGACTTTATTTAATATCAATGCATTTAGCATTTCTATTAATTGGGGACACTGTCAGTTATTATAACCTGGGTACTCATTTACCCACCTCGGATGAATGGACAGCTGAGTTGGCTGACGGCTTGTAGTTCATGGTTCCGACAGTAGTCGATTCGCTTCAAGGATTAGAAGTCCATCGCCTTAACCACTAGGCTCTAGGCTACAGCACCGACTTAAGTCCTTTGCAAGCATGTTAAAAACTTTATCAACAAATAATGAAGGGAAGTTTTGCATGATTCACTGTCGAACTTTCTTTGTTTTTAGCAAAAGACAAAATGGGTAACAATCCCCTTCTGTCGCCTGACCCTCTACGGAAGAACTCTTCAAGCAATGGGAACAATACAAATAAAACGAACGGCAATACCAACGACCTGAAAGACGATTTATCGAAAGTAACTGATCAGTGTAACGCAGATGCGGATTTGGCCAGTTCATACCTAAACCTCGAAAACATTTTCGACTCGGGAGGGGACAACGTGGACCAGGAAGGCAGTCTAGAAGTAAGATGTTCTTCAGTATTTTTCAACCCTACTCAGTTTAACCAGAGCGTTTGAGGAGAGCGATCACTCTTAGCTCTCCCAGCACTCTGGTAAAGCAACCACTAAAGCTTTAAGTTAAACTACAAGCGCGTTTAGCCACTTTGGTGACATTCTCCTGCTGAAAAGGCCTGCTTACTCTTTTCTTTGCGAAGATGCATGTTTTTGAGGGGGGTGTTTGAAGTTGAAAAATATGGGGTGCGCTGCTAAGAAACTATGATTATCTCCGGCAAATGTACCCCTCTCTTGGGGAAAAAGCTAAAGGCATCTTGTTTTTAAAGAATGTCAATGTAGTCGTGACTTTACCTCATCATTGTCGTGCGCTCCCCCCTTACGAAGATGGGCAAGATCCAAAAGCTAATAGCTGGTAGGGTTAGTAGAAATAGGGTTAATGGTACTGGCCATTCGATTCTCATGAATCTCCATCTCCGGTTCATTCCAGGTACTTCCTGATAATCTCGATCCAGCAGAACTCCTGTCATATCTTGGACCCCCAGATCTACCAAGTGAAGACTTACTATCAATGCTAGAATAGCATAACTGCTGCTTCAAACATGAGGGGACCAAACGTTCATCCTTGTAGAACAGCACCAAGAAATTGGTGGCCTGCTACTCTTGCAGATAGTACAAGATTGCTTCAAAGGTAACAAGGCTCATTTTACATATTATTGTAAAAGATTTGTTCTTTGGTCTGTTTAACACAGAGCCTTGTCGTGTCTCTGGCATGTTTTATCCAAGTATCCGATGGAGGCGACCAGTGAAACATCCCGACGCATCAAGGTCAACGTATCGAGCTTCCAGCCCAGGTCCATGTCCGGCCAGTGCTACTAGGCATGCGCTGTGTTTATCATGCCTGCAGCATATCTAAGTTGACTGCTATCCCTACTACGACATGACCTGGTTAAGGGTGGTTTTCATGTGTTGGAGAATCGAGAGAGTTTAAAGCAATGAACGCCTTTTCAGTGATAAAAATATAGTGCAGTTGCAGTATAACTGTCGTAGGGAGGTGTTTCCATGAACATATAGGACGTTATGGTCGTGGATTAGCAGCGTCTCAGAACTACTTTTATCTGCAACTACAATCCTTGATAAAAATAAGTTGAGACCGTTTCGAGGTAAATCGCAGTTTGACAGCACATTGCCAATGTACATCATTGTCTTGGTTTAGAAAAACATCGATATACATCTATAGCTGCAAATCGTGATGATAATATGCAAAAGCTTTTCGGAATATTTCCATCCTCAGTTCTATATACAAGTGGCTTATATCAAATGCTTAATATGGAAATATTCCAGGAAGCTTTTGCATGTTTTTATCAAAATTTTTATCAATTGATAAACATATTTTTGATTCTCAAAAAATGGTTTATTGATTATCATAACCCCCTTTCTTCCCCCAGATCAATGTTGCGAGGGTATAGCGTAGGCTTTTCTTCCCTAGAAACAACATGATTTAGGGCCTATTTGCGTGAAGGAAAGCCAGCCCTCCTGGGAGAAAATCAACACATGAAAACCAACCTCGGCTCTGTTGTTCTCGGTTATAAAATCTCGGTAATAAACAGATTGTATATTTTTAGAGACAGGAAATTAGATTTATTTTATACACTTTATCGATATTGCTTTACATTTTATCGTATTATTTTATTGCCTAAAGTGGCGAAAAGCAATCTCGATTTCTCAATTGGGTTTTATTGGTTGTAAAGCGAAGGTGTTATTAAAGGTTGAATGTTCTATATTATATTTTACTGTTGAATACTGTTGGTGAATTAGGCCCCTTTTCGTTAGGACGTCAGCACTTTTGAAATTCATCATCATATGAACTCTAGCCTCGATATGATGTTTATCTGAATCCCAAATTATGCATTGCTTCCAAGGCTATTCCTCTAGTTCTTAGCAGCAACGCTTTGGGCCTTACCTGCTAATTTAGGCCAACGTTGTTTAAAGATACTATTCTATAGACTTACGTAAAAGGGAAAGGGGTTAATCAACTTTTCCGGCAGAAACACTGAACGAGTCTTGCTAAATTCTAGTTACCCCCTTCCCTATCACATTTCAAAGCCATCTTGAACCCCTCTCTCTCTCTTAAACCCCCTTTTTCAAGGCAGATATTTGCCAAGCTTCCTGCTCTTGTGTCATCAGCATAAATGATTTGTGAAAATTGCTGGGAAATAGGAAAAGGGAATATCAATTAACATTTTAGGCAGTATCTTTTACTTGAAAAGTAATTTAGTGGCCCATGTGAGCTTGATGGCCCTTAGGAAATGCTCCAACCCAATAACCGCGTGTTAGGCCTCCATTCATCGTGAAGATGTCAGATCGAACGGACAGTGTTGTTGCGGGACACCCGGTACTATTTTTCACAAGCACACATTCTAAAAGCACCTGATGGTGCAGTACGAAAACAACAGCGAAACAATCTCACATGTCAGCCGTACTTGATTAGATCCAAAGCACGTTTTATGATTTTTTGATAACCACCTAAGTGTATTTTTCCTATTTGAATAAATTCAATTTTTCCAACAGCATGTAAACTGCGAAATTAACCTCAACGTAATTGGATTTTCGCCATCAGTGTGAATTAAGACACGCGGTTCGCATCTGGGAATGAAAAAATCAAATTCAGTGTTGTGAACTGTGTGAAGTACTCCCTTTTTAAAACAGTGCATCCACTACTGTGTGTAATGCACTTAAAGCAAAATTGCCTTCCTAGTGGATCAACTGCGTGCTTCATGAAATTTCAAATTGATCTTACCGCCATTCATTGAGAGTAAGTTTCCTCCTAGGATGTGCTAACACCTATTGAGGACAGGCTATCGAACACAAAGCATTCTGGGAGAATATCCGGGAATTTCAGAGACCTATCGAGAACAGGTGTAAGACTACAGGAACGATCGTAAGATCCCAAGACATTCTGCATCCAAAGCATTCTGGGAGCATATCCGGGAAATGAATTCTGGCATCCATCTGTATTACTGTATGTTGTAATGAAACAATGAGAACCTGTCAATGTGAAGCAATTCTTCCCTGTATGATCCCGGGATGCAATGCGTAAATATACCCCCAGAATGCACTGCATTCTGGTCTCCTTGATATCGTCTATTAGAATTCAACATGCTAAACAATACCCATTAGCTACCCAAATTTCTTGGTTCCTTATAAAAAAGCGTTTAAATTTATGAAATTTCGTCACTTTAGATCCTCCGTTTTCAACAATATATTTAAGTAGAAGTTAATATATTTTAGATTTATTTTGGTATCCGTGTTTTGCGTCTTTATAGTGCATTGCCATTTTTATGCATTTTCTATCATTTAACATCGTTTTGACGTTTTAAAAACACTAACGAATCATACAGACGGGTACTCGAACCTAGTCGTACCGGTGGTATGTGGTTCAGATTCAATGTGCAGTTCTTAATCTTCTGACCAGGGAAAAGCTTTTTCATAATAAACAAACTTGAAAAGCCAGCAGCCCAGATCAGGTCAAACTGCATGAAGTAAAAGGGGTTGAGTTGGTCTACAATTGGCACAAATATGAATGTTCCACAGCAACTGGCCCCATATCGTAGGTTTGTGCCAAGTACTAGTGCGTAAAGGGGCCCTTCTATCAGCTTGCTTAAAACCAGACCATGATGAACCAGAATCACCCAACAACAACGTTCTTTAATACGCTGACCCGTTCTTTGGCGAAGGTTTCACCAGAAACCTTGAAATTCAGAATCAAAACACACCTTATCTTAACCCTTGCCCCTATTAATAACTGATCCTAAAGCTTACTCTAAAACCCCAGGTCTGATAAAAGTTATCTGAATGTATTTTGTTCCAGCGTTCCGGCGTTTAACGAGACTGCAAAAGGTCCTTTTAAGCACTAGTATGCATCACTAGTGTCATTATCACTTGCCCATTTCGTATGGTCAAAGCCAACAAGAGGAATGTTTTAAGGCCTGGCAGAACCTCTGCTGTTGGCCCCAAAATGCTCCCTATACCCCTTAAAGACTGACAACGCCCAAAAGGCTCTGTATGAAGCTCCAAGGGCTTTCTACTACTCCAGCAAGCGCTCTATGCCAGTCAAATGTTTTTGATAGATCAGATTTAGAGAATTGGCTAAAGCTGACTAAACCACAAGAATTGACCCTCGTTATTCAGATGATAAGATAAGTGACTTTATTAGATTTCGAATGATTTCCATGAGAACCACTGGATTTCTACCTTGAGTGTACGAGATTCTTAGAGAATGATTTACCCCTCGATTTCGCTTGCTTAGCCCCCATTACTCCCCTCATTTCGGTAACTTTTTCGTTCCCCCTAAGTTTGCTATTTGCTCTGTGGAAAAAGATGATCACTGCCCCGAATAATCAGTTATTTTAGCTACCCCCTTACCTGATCAACCGAAGATTTTAAAAATGTCTGCTCAATAGATGGTTGAATTGATTTAGTTTTATGATTTCTATTAGATTCAGGACAATTCTTATCGATAAATGATAATTGTAATTTTGAAAGAATGTATTTTAAATGTTAATTAAACTATAGTGTAGTTGTTAATGTAAGCATGACTTCCCCGTCCATACTATGAAAAATGACAGCTTTGTTATTTAGCCATCATGGGCCATTATTCATCATCTAATGGCTTCATCCCTTTACTCATCATTTAAATGATCATTATTTTACATCGCATGAATGATCATTGGTATGATGAGGAGGTTAAGCATGAAATTCTGTAAAATCAATGTTCTGTTTATAGGCCAAACCTTGGAAATCTAGATGCTCTTTACAAAGTCGAAGAATTAATGATAAATCCTATTTTTTAATTATACTTTTTTCTTTGACTCAGTAATATTGATTCACTCTGTCTGATGTTGACTTAGCAATAGTTAACTCCAGAGATAAATGGGTTCTCAACTTTTGAAATAAAAATCGGAACATGATTTTTACGGAATTCCGTGTTAACCAACTTTTACCTGTTGATTTCATCCACTAACCGTCCCCAGTAACTTAACCGTCAACTTCATACTTGTGCATGCTAAGCATTGTTAAATTAAATGTATACTACTGCCTGTATTGTATATTTATTCAAACTAATTATGAGAAATATCGATGGGGTTACTATCAGTAGATCCCAGGGGTAGTTCAATATTAACATGAACAGGGACGTAGAACGCATTTCTAACATAGGGAGCACAACGCTTCAGGGGCACTTTTTCATTTAGCAAATGGGGTAATTTCTGAAATTAGAAATGGCACCTAATTGTTTTTTGCGAAATCTCGGAGTGCCCCTCTCCTGCTTCATATGTCCCTGAATATGTAAAGAGGTTAATGTTGAATTTCCTATAAGGATCCAGGCGCTTGAGAGAGTTTTGAAGAATTTTGTACCCACTTGTGTTAATTTAAAATACTTTCCACCCCACATCCTCGAGAAACTTGAAGAATTATCTGAATATGTTTCCAGAAAACTTCGATAGGAACCCCTACAAATACCCTTTTTCAATATGCAACTGGATTTTGGGTCCCAAACCTCTCTGTTAACATTTTGACAGGACCAGCTACCTACCCCAAAATTCATTTTTTGCATTTTCCGGACAAGAAGAAGAGATAGTAAAGGAATAGCCTCCATTTAATGCTTTTTTTTTACATGGTATAATCAGCAACCTCAATACTGAGGGTTCCGCTGATGAAATACGATTGGTCACTGCATGTAAAGCCGTTAGATAACTTTTGGTATGGATTGAAAAAGGAAGAGAACAATAGGGGTTGGTGGATCGAAATGGGCTTACATGCAGTAACCTATAGTATTTAAAATACAAAATACTTTTAAACCCTTTACACTGGATAACAGTTATGTCGACACCAATGCAACGCTTTGTTTATGAGGAGCCTAACTCAAGACCTAGTCATTCAAGTCTCTTATTTTAGGACCTCTTTTGACCACTTTATAGTTTTCAAAGCTTCTTAATAGTTCCTTCATCCTAAATTATGATTTTGGTCCAAGAATTGATAGACGCAACGAAAGTGTTAAAACTCAAGGTTTTGCTAAAAACTTGTGATTTCTCAAGTTGCCTTTGAGAAAACCCCAAGAGAATAGTGAGTTTGACTGAATGATTACCAAACTGGCTCCCTTATTACTAATTCTGCTTAGAGATGGAGTATTCAAAAATTAAAATTTCCTCTGTGATTTTTCTTTCAGTAGTAGAACTTCCTCAAAGATTTAACTTCTAAATTAAGGTTCCTCATAAACTGGTTCCTCTTAAAAAGCGTGTATTCCTTTCGACAATAGTGAGGAATAAAATTAGCATCAATTAAATATATTATATCAGCTTTTAGGCGAGTAATTAGATGAGAATAGAGACACCTTCGCTATATGTATATTCTTTGTTAGTAATATGTATATTCAGGTAGTATTTTGTAAGAAAGAAGTTTTGAAACCAAATTGTTTTTCTTGAATTTCAGCCAACGGTAGATGGACTATGGGTTTATTTTGAAACGTGGATTAAACATAAATATGAAGAAATTCTATGTTATTTGACTTATGAAACCAGAAAGGAGTTGGGCTCTCAGTTACTTGAAGTTTCCTGCTTTCGCAATCATTAGACTTTCATCAAACGTGATAAACACTTAAAATGCAGGACTATTTTTTACCTAAAATAACAGGTTATGATCTTCGAATCAAAAATCCACTTGCAATTCCTAAAATCAGAACAGCCCATTATGGCATCAGATCACAGAGTTTCCAAGGGCCAAAAATCTGGCAAAGGTCTGAACAAAACTTGGTTTTTTTAGTATAGATGTGCCTGTTCATTCGTCAGTATGTAGCTTAATTCATGCAATCTCGGAATTGCTCCTGTTAGTATAGATTAGCGTATACTCACTATTGTCAATACTAACACCAGATAGCAGATAAACGATAAAATACATTTTCATTTTTTTTTCAGTTTTATAGTAATGACATGTCCACAGGATTGGGACGTCATCATAAAACAAACATACAAACAATAACACTACAACTACAATAACTATAATAACAAGAAGAAAAAAATATTTTACCAAGTTGCATAGATTCAGAAATAGCTATGATCAGGTAAGTTGTTAAGGCTTACGGGTTAATAGAACGAAGCTCTAGCGCATTTTTTATGAAAATCGCTAATACAATTGCACGAGCCGCGAGTCAAAAAATCATGTTGAACAAACAGCAGCAACAACACAAAATCAAAATGGCAGAAATGCACATGGTGCGAAAAAGCAAACTACAAGTGACTTGGCCGAAGTTACAGCTAACCAAGATGGTGTCACAATCATCAAGCCCTGACGAACCAAGTAAGTCTTATGAAGATTGTGCAGAACCAAGTCCTGCAGGTGGAGAATCATTTTAAAATAAGCCAAGGTAGCAAAATAGTTGGCATCAGGGCACAATGCAGCAACAACATGCAGGTTTGATTAAATTTGGTTTTGCTTGTTTGATCATCATGTTAATGTTTTGGTTAGGAATAAATTCGAGGCTAGCAATTATTTCCCAGCTCCAAAAGACTTCAAATCACCTTTTGCAATTAAAGTGAATTTTAGAGGTTTATTTGGTTAAGTTTTGGATAATGGTTCTAGAAAGGTTCAGCAGGGCATTTAAGGGTTTAGCAGGGTTTAGTAAGGGTTTAACTATGTCAATGGTTAAACCCTTACTAAATACCCATCTCTATTGTTAGGAAGCGATCAAGTCGTTCAAAAAATAGAGCACAAGCACTTGGGATTGATACTTGATTCCAAATTAAATTTTCAAAGCCACACCAGGCAGGCAATTTTAAAAGCTAGAAGAGGTATTGCTATGATAAGGTATCTATCAAAATATGTATCCAGAAATGTACTTGATCAAATATATAAGCTTTACGTGAGACCTCATCTAGATTATGGTGACATAATATATCATCAGTATGATCCGAGTATGCAATCTCATTTTACACAAGTACTTGAGCAAACTCAGTATTCTGCAGCATTAGCTGTGACAGGTGCATGGAGGGGCACAAGTAGGCAAAAACTTTACAACGAATTAGGATGGGAAACTCTATACAATAGGAGGTGGTATTGACGCTTGAGCCACTTCTTTAATATGAGAAAACAGAACTCACCTCAATATTTGGTTGATGAAATTCCCGATGAACGCCAAATAACATATAACCTTAGAAATCACCGTGTCTCTGACCAAAATATTGTACGGACCAATCGTTTTGCAAATACTTATTTTCAAAACACATTTTACGAATTGGAACAAACTTGACAAGGAGGTCCAAAATGCTGTATCCATTGCTCGGTTTAAGAACAAGTTGCTTTCTATGATAAGACCAGAAGGAAATTCGGTGTATAATATTCACGACATTTTAGGCGTTAGAAATTTAAGCAGACTACGTTTGCAATTTAGTGCGCTAAACGAGCATAGATTCAGGCATAATTTTGATTCCTTAACCCCAATTGGTTTATGCGGAACAGCAAAAGAAGATAATGAACACTATCTCCTGCACTGCCCTTTGTATGGCATGAAGCGTTGTGATCTCCTTGGTCAGCTCTCGGAAATTCCCAGTTTAGATCTTTCAAATTATGATTCGAAATCCCTATGCACGTTGCTTCTATATGGGTCTCCGCATTTGAATATAATTGATAACAGAATAATTTTAGAGGCTACAATATCTTTTATTAAAGCAACAAAACGGTTCGACTGAATGCAGCACCCCTTATTTAATTTTCTTTCTTTCTTTCTTTCTTTCTTTCTTTCTTTTCTTTTTTTTAAAAAACATTTGTCTGAAGTTGTGTTAAACTTTATGTACTGGGTAGCAATTAAATGTAATTTAAAAAATATTGTAAGTGCTGTTTATAGAGGCGACGCGATGACCCTGTGTCTTTTCCCTCTATAAATAGCACCTCATGTTGTATTATTGTTGCCAGCTTAAGATTTTATTTTATAAAAAAAAAAACTATGTCAATTTACTTCAATGGCATAAAGGTAGCCAAATTGATTTTGGAGCTTGGAAATATTTGCTAACCGAATGGTGGTTATCACAGTATTTTGAGTTGACTTGAATTGTGGATATTACAGTATATAGTATAGATTGAGTTGGATTGTTGTTATTCGCAGTTTGACGTCATGCAAAAACAAGACATCAGTGCTGCCACTATAGTGAGTGTCAGGACTGCATATAAGAAAATTTCTGGTTTAAGAAACATAGGCCTGACTTTTGAATGCGCCTCACTCTCATACAAAGAGTTGGGGCAATAAGGCTTTCAGTATTGCTGGTCCCAGACATTGGAACTCATTCCTGATTGAAATATGTACCTCCACTAGCGTTGTAGAGTTTAAATCAAGATTGAAGACTCATTTTTTCAATATGGCATTCAATGGATACTTTAAAAAACAATATTTTATACTTGATTTCTACAAAATTACTATTAAAGCTTTTCATCTGAAGCTCATCAGAGTAGTACGTCAGAACAGTCTTTGATCAGTGCAGAACTAAGGATGGCAAGGGAAATTTGAAACAAAGCAAAACATAACAACTACTAAAGCTTTGGGTCTAGCACCCATCAAAAAACAGCATAAGAAATTGCAAGCAGGAATCGGTCTTTTACTTTAAATATTGAAAAGGAATACTCAACTCAAGGCTGTTTGTAATATGGAGTGCACCAGGGTTGATTCTTGGTCCACTCACCTTCCTCCTCTATATGAATGATAAGATTATTTGATATTCTTAATCAATATTTCATATATCTATTGATTTTAACCATAGATTTATAAAAGATGAGTATTGTTGGATGGAGGAGGCGAAATATTCTTCAAGTTTCCTGTCAGAAGAAATCTTCAACATTTACAGTTGCTTGATTCTGGTGAAATCAAACGTATCCGATGAACAGCGTAAACTTTAATGACCCTTTTTTAGTTGTCATCCATTTTTTCCCCGATGACCCTTAGATATTTACTCAAACTATCTATCTTACGAAATTAAAAAACATCAATTTCATTGCTAGTCCACCACATCTTGAATGAATCGCACTATTTCTTTTTAGAGAGTCTACTTTGGTTTCTGTTGAAAAATGATTTTTAAGCGTAAAACGGTGGCCGCAGCATGAGCCACAGAAATTCTTATTCAATATTTTCAGCATGATTTGATTGTGACAAAATGGGTGCTTTTGCCACTTAGAGATTTGTACGCGCATTCGCGCATTCATTAAATTTGCACTAGTTTGATACTGCTCTTCGAATTTTGAAAAGTGAATTTGGTCTAAAAATATTGGAAATGATTTCTTTTTCACTACAACTGGGTTTTCCTTGACACATGTTGAAGATACGCAATAAGATTTTCTCCTGGTTTTGCCAATAAAATGGTCGACTCCTGCAGAGGGATTCTACAAAAATTTGTATCTGGCATTTATATCAATACTGATAAATGTAAAGGAGTCTAGTCTGGCAAGTATGTTAGTGCAATTACGTTTTTGAATTGTTTGAAGTTCAGATTAATAAGACGTCATTGAAATCTTATCATTTCTTCTCAAAAGCTGATTGCAGGCTCTAATTCACGGCTGTGAGTCACCTGCAGATTTTTATTCATTTACATATACTATACTAGCTGTTGTTTGTGGCTGTTGAACCAAAAACCCAGTGAAGTTGGGTGGATAACCTGAGCAGTTTGCTATATGCAGCTGAAGCCAAGCTTGATCGTGTGAGGTCCACATCTGGATGGTTGACCACAACTCCTGTATTATTTCGGAAGGTAGGTTAAACTAGCAGTTCTATGCCCTTCTCTGAAATAAGGCGTCCAGCTTTTTGGAGGCTACTGTGTAAACATCAACTTGCTTACTGGAGTAGGGGGAAATTATAAAATACTGGAAATAGTTTAAGTAGCAAGTAACTCCCCGTTACATGTTAAGATAGGGAGTTTTCAATACTACTTCAACCAGAATGTCTTAGATATTTCTAGAATAGAGATGGCTGAACCTACCGATGGACTCCATGCCTCTTGGAAGAAGTGTTTAAAGGTTGTGGAGTACAAGTAAGGAAGACACGAGAGTTATGCTTCAAATGTATACATAACTATAAACCTGGAAGAGAAACAAGAAAGGAGACTGGCTCTCTGTAACTTAAAGTTTCCTGGTTCAGGTAGGACAGTAGATGGCCTGCTTGCCTTTGGTGGGTAAAGCCCTGCTTGGAGATCTGGTGGTGGCGTTTTACAATTCATGTAGCCCACTTTGGTAAAGTAGAATTCCTACGTAATCTTGTTTTCCTTTTAAGAATGGTTATGTTGATCAACGCATCAAAGACTGGTGTTATTATTCATGGCACCGACAGAGATTGATGTTCCTGAAGTCATGTAAGGACAAATTTCAAAATAAACGTGAGTAAATTGCATTCCTTGCCTATTTTTGCATTCATTTCGGTAAAATCAAGTGTTCCAGCGTCGCATAATAAAGAAGATCGATCCAAACACGAATTTTAACTCTAGTTGATTCATGAGAATAGAAATGACCCAAGAAGAATACGAACTCACGACCTCCGAGTCTACCCATCAACTACTCTACGAACTGAGCTACAAGGTAACCAATTTTTATTGGAACAAACCTTGCAGAAAAAAAAACTTAGCCAAAAATTATGAAAACCCTGATGGTTGGGATCAAAATTTATCAAATGAATGGTTTCTTATAGATTTTTAATCCACTCAGGACTGTTCAGAAGCAATCAAAGACTATAATAGCCTTAGACGACGCATTAAATTCTCAAACAATACTACCTTTAAGATAAGCAAAAATTGGAAAAATGCCTGATGGTTAGCCCATGGTTTTTGGTCAAAATTGGTCCAAAATAAATGGTTCCTTATAGGATTCTATTCCACTCAAGACTGTCCAGGAGCAATATCAAGCTGTAGTAGGCTAAGAAAACTCTAAACTCCGAAATAAGATTACCTTCAAAATCAGCCAAAAATTGCAAAAAGCCTTGAGGGTTAGCCCATAGTTTCTGGTCAAAATTGGTTCACAATAATAGATAGGCTTTTTGCCGACTCAGGACCGATTATGATCAATAGTACGCTTAATTGGTGGTAGAAAACGCATAGAATCACCAAAATAGTTGACTTCAAAATCAGCGAAGAATCGAAAAAAAGCTTAATATGGTTAGCATGGTTTTTGGTCAAAATTGGTCAAAAATAAATAGTTCCAAAAAGGCTTCTAATCCAAGCAGAAATGTTCAGGAAGCAATATTACACAATGAAAACCTTGGAAAATACATAAAATCCCCTACAAAAAGTTTCTTTTTAACTCTCTATACTGCGGGAATTTTAGGGCAAATTAAGTTATCTTACAAAATAATTCACATCTTTTTACTCAAATGTCAAAAATGTCTTTAACCCCTCAAAAATGATGATGGGTAGGAGATTCTGAATTTAGCAAAATAATCAATATCAATAGCTAATTGCTTAAATCCATAATGGCGGAAAAGCCGCAGAAATTTAACAGATAATCTGAAGCTCCAACTTTTATGAAGTTTTAAGGATGCTCAGTACAGTTAAGGGTAAAAATGTCACTTATAAAGTTGTTCATCATTTCTGGGTCAGTTTACAAAATAATCAGGCTAAAAACATAATCATTACAGAAGTTATGAGGAAATGACGACAGTCACAAACATGTACAGTTTAGAGTATGATATTTCAACTGGATCGGTCAGGTTCTTCGAGTACTTTATCAGGGTCCTGGTATTTCAGCAAGCATCTCCTTCTTATTCACTTTCTTTATCCAAGTATTTACACTATCTCTATCACATTCATAATCAGAAGCTACTCTCACATCCAAAGTATTTTGCCTTAGCCACGCAGCAAAGACTTGTGGACAGAGGACAGGGAAGTCAGATTACGCATAAGAGGCTAGCGACAGTTCGGGAACATCACTACAATGATTTAGGCTTTAAAATCAACTAAAGTAGTTTCACCAGCTCAGTAGTAGATATTCATCGGAGTGGGATGTAAAGAGAAGATGTGTAATGAAAGACAATGCATTGATTGGTGATCGCTATGTCCTGGAAGGCTCGCCAACACCTGATTTGCTGAACAGAAAAAGGACCTGATCAAAAATCATAAGTACACCACAAGGTACACTTAGTGAGAAAAGTTCAAAGCAAGTACTAAATACGATCAAACACTTTCACAAAATTCATCCATTATTTTATTTAGGTCTGTTTTCAGTTCTTGAGTTGAGTTTTCAAAAAATGAGATAGGAGAAACTCACATTTCGTTCAAATTTGACAGCAGATAACCCAGAAGCCTGATTGGTTAACACACATGGTTAACACACAGTGTTTTGTCAAAACTGGTTCAAATAAAATGGTACAAAAAGGATGTTTAATCCACTCAGCAATATTAGGCTAAACGTTCCTTAAAAGAACAAATATAATCAGCAAAACATTTTCGTTCAAAATCAGCCAAAAATTGGCAAAATGCCTGGTGGTTAGTCCATGGTTTTTGACAAAATTTGTCCCAAATGAATGTTTCAAAATAGGCTCCAAATCCACTCAAAAGGGTTCAGAAAGCAATATTACGCTATACTAGCCTTAGAAAATGCATAAAGTACCCAAAATATTATCCTTCAAAATTAGCAAGAAATTTAGAAAAATTCTCATTGTTAGCCAATGGATTTTCATCAAAATCGGCCAAGAATAAATTGTTCCAAATACGCTTCTAATCCACTCAGAACTGTTCAAAGAGCAATTTTAGGCCACACTAGCCTTAGAAAACGCATAAAATCTCCAAAATGTTTTTCCTCAAAATCAGCTAAAAATTGAAAAACGCTGATGGTTAGCCCATTTTTTTTGGTCGAGATTTCCCCGAAATAAATTGTTCCAAATAGGCTTCAAATCAACATAGAACTGTTCAGAGAGCAATTTTAGGCCACACTAGCCTTAGTAAACGCATTAAATCTCCAAAACATTTTCCCTCAAAATCAGCTATAAATTGAAAAAACCATGATGGTTAGCCCATTTTTTTGGTCGAGATTTTCCCGAAATAAATTGTTCCAAATAGGCTTCGAATCCACTCAGAACTGTTCAGGGAGCAATATTAGGCCACTGTATCCTTAGAAGACGCATCAAATCTCCAAAATATTTTCCCTTAAAATCAGCCAAAATTAACAAAAACGCTGATTGTTAGCCCATGGATTTTTGTTACATTTGAACTATAATAGGCTATACTATAATGTATTCAAAATAAGAATAATAATGGAAAAATTATAATTCTATGATAGTTGAATCACCAAAAAGCAATAACTCTTAACCCAAGAAAGCTTGGAATGCCGAGCAGAGTAAACCAAGGGTAATAGATGTTCGGAAAGCTGGATTCCTCATAAGATAAGACTTTTTATTTCTAAGATTCTAAATGTTGGTGAAATGATACAAAAGCAATACTTAGTGCACTTTATAGGACCGGTAGACGTAAAAGTCTATTACATTGCTTTCTCTTAGAAGATAATTTCCTTTTAAAGAGAGATGGCAGTGCTTTCACTCAGAAGAATAAGGTAAGACCTTTTGATATTCAATATATATTATATGTTTGATAAACATGGTACAAAATTGTACCTTTCTCATAACTCAGCTAATGGCTTTCACTGGTCGCACGAACCTGGTTCGACTCCTCTTAAGGCAAGTTAATTGTTTTTTAAGATCTATAATGTTTGGTAAAAATGATACAAAAGTTATACCTCCCTCAAATAGAAAGCTACAATGGCCAGTATTTTAATCGAAGGGCTTTAGTTGCTTGGACCGTAGTTCGATTCCTCGGAAGGTAAGACTTTTGATTTCTAAGGTTTACAATATTTTGTAAAAATGATACAAAAGTAATAACTTCTTCATTCCATAGCTCGACCCTTCGTTAGGTAAGACTTTTGATTTATAATGTCTGGTAAAATTGGTACAATAGTAGTATTTCTCTAATTATGAAAGCTTGTGTGGCCCAGTCGGTTGAACGAGGGGCTTCAGATGTTTTGACCGTAGTTCGACTCCTTGTAAGGTAAGACTTTTGATTTCTAAACCCTGAATAAAAATGATATCAACTTCAAACCTAATCTGTCGGTGAGCTCCGGGTAGCGTGCAGGCAGAGTGCCTGTCTCACAGTCGAAGGGTCGAGGGTTCGATCCTGAGATATACCTGGAGTGAACCATCCCCTGCGACATTCCAAAAAGTGGCGTTGGCTCCACAGGAATTGTCAAGAGGGGCGCCAGGGGTCGGGGGTCTCCCCTGGCGGCTCCGTGAGATAGGAACTAGGGGGTTTTGAACAAATTTTGAAAATCGATAAAATTTGAAAATACAAGAAATTAGATAGACTAAATTTAGCAAACAGAACTAATTTAGCTGAACAAATTTAGTTTAGTTTAGTTTCATTTAGTTTCGCCAGTTTCGTTAGTTTAGTTAGTTTTGTTTCGTTTAGTTTCTAAATTTTCAAATTTTGGCGAATTTCAAAAAATTTACAACTAAAGAAACTAAATCATTAAAATTTGAAAATAGAAGAAACTAGATTGACTGAACTAAACTAACTGCACAAATTTCGAAAATTGCCAAAATTTGAAAATGAAGAAACTGTGTTAAGTAGTTTCATTTAGTGAGTTTAGTTTCGTTAATTTAGTTTCTTTAGTTGTAAATTTTCTGAAAATCGCTAAAATTTGAAAATTCAGAAACTAAACGAATCGAAACTAAACTAAATTTGTTCAGCTAAATTAGTTCTGTTTGCTAAATTTAGTCTATCTAATTTCTTGTATTTTCAAATTTTATGGATTTTCAAAATTTGTTCAAAACCCCCTAGTTCCTATCTCACGGAGCCGCCAGGGAAGACCCCCGACCCCTGGCGCCCCTCTTGACAATTCATGTGGAGCCAACGCCACTTTTTGGAATGTCGCAGGGGATGGTTCACTCCAGGTATATCTTAGGATCGAACCCTCGACCCTTCGACTGTGAGACAAGCACTCTGCCTGCACGCTACCCGGAGCTCACCGACAGATTAGGTTTGAAGTTGATATCATTTTTATTCAGGGTTTAGAAATCAAAAGTCTTACCTTACAAGGAGTCGAACTACGGTCAGAACATCTGAAGCCCCTCGTTCAACCGACTGGGCCACACAAGCTTTCATAATTAGAGATATACTACTATTGTACCAATTTTACCAGACATTATAAATCAAAAGTCTTACCTTACGAACGGTCGAGCTATGGAATGAAGAAGTTATTACTTTTGTATCATTTTTACAAAATATTGTAAACCTTAGAAATCAAATGTCTTACCTTCCGAGGAATCGAACTACGGTCCAAGCAACTAAAGCCCTTCGATTAAAATACTGGCCATTGTAGCTTTACTTATATTTTTGTATGTTTATTACCAAACATTATAGATCTTAAAAAGCAATTAACTTTCCTTAAGAGTAGACGAACCATAGGCCCTTACATGACCGAGTCGAAAGCCCTTAGCCTAGTCCACTCAGCAATCCAAGCTTTATCCACGAGAGAGGTGTTACTTTTGCTTCATTTTCACCAAACGAGAGAGGTATTACTTTTGTATCATTTTCACCAAACGAGGGAGGTATTACTTTTGCTTCATTTTCACCAAACGAGGGAGGTATTACTTTTGCTTCATTTTCACCAAACGAGGGAGGTATTACTTTTGTATCATTTTCACCAAACGAGAGAGGTATTACTTTTGTATCATTTTCATCAAACGAGAGAGGTATTACTTTTGCTTCATTTTCATCAAACGAGAGAGGTATTACTTTTGCTTCATTTTCACCAAACGAGGGAGGTATTACTTTTGCTTCATTTTCACCAAACGAGGGAGGTATTACTTTTGTATCATTTTCACCAAACGAGGGACGTATTACACTAGGCTATCAAAAGTGGCAGAATTGCAAAGCTGTGAGGGCTAGGCCTAAATTAAAATTCCCATAACTTGTTTCAGACAGCTCACAAACGTAAGGTTTTTGTTGCAAAATTTAGGAAATTTTACTGACATCATAGCTCATAACAACAAGCAATAATAAATTGAGGGAGAAACAATATATGACTTGAGATTTGAGTGATGGTCAAAATATCAGCAAGAAGATTTTGAAGAAGGAGTTGTCATCTAGAATAAGTACAAAAGTGTTGTAAAAAGTCATTAATATGGTTAAGTGCTTTGTTACTTTATTGCTACTGCTTTGAGGGGCCCCATGAGTCTATTCCTAGCTGTCCCTGTGGCAAGGCAAGAAATTGATAGGGAGTCTCAAAAATTTTAAGGGAAGGAGGAGACCTTGGATTTTAAAGTACATTTTTGTCAATAAAAAAATTTATCTCATACACACAATTGTAACTATTATTCCTTGGTTTGAGGTCAAGTACCAAATAAAATAATTGATGAATGTGAATTAAAGGGGCATAAGAAGGAGAACAAACAACACGTTTATCTGAAGAATGACAAAATTGCAACTGATGTGTGGGATGCAAGATGAAAAATTACTCTCCCCCTCCCTTGAAATATTTTGAGCCTCCTTTATTTTCCCTTCAAGTCACCATACAGAGAAGAAACAAAACCCCTGGGATTCCTCATAGCACTTTACCATATTAATGACTTTTTACAACACTTTTGTTCTGATTTTAGATGAAAACTCCTTCTTCAAAATCTTCTTGCTGATATTTTGACCATCACTCAAATCCCAAGTCATACATAGTTTCTCCCTCAATTTATTATTGCTTGTTAATATGAGCTAAGGTGTCAGTAAAATTTCCTAAATTTTGCTACCAAAACCTTGTATTTGTGAGCTGTCTGACACAAGTGATGGGAACTTTAATTTAGGCCTAGCCCTCACAGCTTTGCAATTTTGCCGCCATTTTGAATCGACCTGTGCAATGATTTTAATAACCTAGTGTACTTTTGCTTCATTTTCACAAAACGAGAGAGGTATTACTTTTGCTTCATTTCACCAAACGAGGGAGGTATTACTTTTGCTTCATTTTCACCAAACGAGGGAGGTATTACTTTTGCTTCATTTCACCAAACGAGAGAGGTATTACTTTTGTATCATTTTCACCAAACGAGAGAGGTATTACTTTTGCTTCATTTCACCAAACGAGGGAGGTGTTACTTTTGCTTCATTTTCACCAAACGAGAGAGGTATTACTTTTGCTTCATTTTCACCAAACGAGGGAGGTATTACTTTTGCTTCATTTTCATCAAACGAGAGAGGTGTTACTTTTGCTTCATTTTCACCAAACGAGGGAGGTATTACTTTTGCTTCATTTTCACCAAACGAGAGAGGTATTACTTTTGCTTCATTTCACCAAACGAGAGAGGTATTACTTTTGCTTCATTTCACCAAACGAGGGAGGTATTACTTTTGCTTCATTTTCATCAAACGAGAGAGGTGTTACTTTTGCTTCATTTTCACCAAACGAGGGAGGTATTACTTTTGCTTCATTTTCACCAAACGAGAGAGGTATTACTTTTGCTTCATTTCACCAAACGAGAGAGGTATTACTTTTGCTTCATTTCACCAAACGAGAGAGGTATTACTTTTGCTTCATTTCACCAAACGAGGGAGGTATTACTTTTGCTTCATTTTCACCAAACGAGAGAGGTATTACTTTTGCTTCATTTCACCAAACGAGAGAGGTATTTTTTTGCTTCATTTTCACCCAACGAGGGAGGTATTACTCTTGCTTCATTTTCACCAAACGAGAGAGGTGTTACTTTTGTTCCATTTTCATTAAACGAGAGAGGTATTACTTTTGCTTCATTTTCACCAAACGAGAGAGGTGTTACTTTTGCTTCATTTTCACCAAACGAGAGAGGTATTACTTTTGCTTCATTTTCACCCAACGAGAGAGGTATTACTTTTGCTTCACTTTCACCAAACGAGGGAGGTATTACTTTTGCTTCATTTTCACCAAACGAGAGAGGTGTTACTTTTGCTTCATTTTCATTAAACGAGAGAGGTATTACTTTTGCTTCATTTTCATTAAACGAGAGAGGTATTACTTTTGCTTCATTTTCACCAAACGAGAGAGGTATTACTTTTGCTTCATTTCACCAAACGAGAGAGGTATTTTTTTTGCTTCATTTTCACCCAACGAGGGAGGTATTACTTTTGTTCCATTTTCATTAAACGAGAGAGGTATTACTTTTGTATCATTTTCACCAAACGAGAGAGGTATTACTTTTGCTTCATTTCACCAAACGAGGGAGGTGTTACTTTTGCTTCATTTTCACCAAACGAGGGAGGTATTACTTTTGCTTCATTTCACCAAACGAGAGAGGTTTTACTTTTGCTTCATTTCACCAAACGAGGGAGGTATTACTTTTGCTTCATTTTCACCAAACGAGAGAGGTATTACTTTTGCTTCATTTTCACCAAACGAGAGAGGTATTACTTTTGCTTCATTTTCACCAAACGAGAGAGGTATTACTTTTGCTTCATTTTCATTAAACGAGAGAGGTGTTACTTTTGCTTCATTTTCACCAAACGAGAGAGGTATTACTTTTGCTTCATTTTCACCAAACGAGAGAGGTATTACTTTTGCTTCATTTTCACCAAACGAGGGAGGTTTTACTTTTGCTTCATTTTCACCAAACGAGGGAGATATTACTTTTGCTTCATTTTCATTAAACGAGAGAGGTATTACTTTTGCTTCATTTTAACCCAACGAGGGAGGTATTACTTTTGTATCATTTTCACCTAACGAGAGAGGTATTACTTTTGCTTAATTTTCACCTAACATTATAAATCATAGAAATCGAAAGTCTTATTTTACAAGGAAGTTAGTGCAATTGACTACCTACATCAAAAGTATTTGTGCTCTTTTAGTGTTTTTGTAGCGATTTGTCAATCTCTTGACATTTCAAAAGTACCTTGAATAAAGAACGTTACTTATTCTTAGGTAGTTTTTAGAGATTTTGGGAAGCAAACCGAGTTCAAGGGATGGTATTTTCACACCTTAAGTCAACAAAGAAGAATTTTAGGTTTGTTAAGTATTTATGAAGAATCTTTTGGCTTTTAATACTCTCTGTACCTAACCTCATTTGATTAATCATCATTGCCGTTCTAGGATGACTTTATGAATGAGAAATAATAATACTGAAAGGTATAAAATTTGGTATTTTCTCCACAGTACTGATAGTACCCTTCTACAGTACTGATAGTATCCCTCCACAGTATTGATCTTATCTCCGGAAAAACAGACTTTTGGAAAGTCTAATAGAAGGATAACGAAAATTGATGAATTAAGTTGAATAAACTTAGTAATGAACTTACGGCCTATTTAGGTAGACAAAGTTATCCCACCTCCTAGCCCTCGAGCTGCGATGTCACCTTCCAATACAAATCATTGTACTTTTCATTCAAAAGATGTACTCACCCCCGGTTTGTTTGTATATGATTATCATCAAAACGACTGATACTCAATATGCTTTCAGGTTTTCCTGACATGTCTAACGGGGGATTGATGCTAGCTGCGAAGCTCTTGATTTCTGACGATAAAAACTGGATGCAGGCTTCAGGACAGTGATGACTTGCAATCTATTGGGAATTCAACAACTGTGAACTAAAAGAAAGACTCACTCAGTAAAGCGTTTTCCACTGTGATGGCTAACGACTTTGAAGTCACACAAAGCAGTGATGCAGAAAACAATACACTTTTGCTTGCCTGTCTAGGCAACAGCAGTACCCGGGAGAAGCTGGCAACTGCAAATTTTGTAACAAGTAAATTATCATACAAAAAATTAATAAATCGAGTAAACTTACCATACTTGTCTTCGTAGCTAAGAAATTTTTCTCCTTGAATCTTTTAATGTCTTTTTCTTTTGCCTTTGGGCCAAAGAGACAAAAAAAACGCTTTGCAAAGCAGCTCTTCTCTATCCGATCTTCTTCTCTGCTTGCAACGTAAAACTGTCATGTGGTCACCATGATCTTAACCTATCCTTGGAAAATATACGAAGATTGTGGGGGGACCATCTAGCTACGAATGTGAAAGTCTTGTATGTATGCAGTCCTTCGCTGTGATTTAGTTTTCAGTCTAAAATTTGCTACAAAATAATGTTTCCAAATAAACTTTAGATCAAGTAAGCGGGCAATGTCGGGCGTAAAGAAAAATTTCTTTTCCTTCTTTTTCCTACGAAAAAGCCAGTTTTTTGTTGGGGGAAATTTCCTTCTCAGTGAAAGCACTCTTGGAGAGAAATGACAGTGACAAAGCATTGTTAAAAAGAAATGCCATTTTATTTAGAAGGAAATTTCCTTTTCAAGAGAATGAAAGCACTGTCATATCTCTTTGAAAGTTAAAGCACTGTCAGTTCTCTTTAAATCGAGGAATGTAACAAAATTTCAAACATTTATAACAAGAAGAAGCATATTTTCCAAGTAAATGTTTGTATCTCAGTAAAAAATTCCTATCTTTTTTGAGCAAATATTCCACAGCTTTTGATACCTCTCTCAAAATAAAAATAAGTTACTACAACATCTAAAAAATCCTTCCCAATTCTACAAATCATAAAGCTATCTAAATTGACTTTGTTTCTAAATAACTGTAATGTTGTAACGTGTCAAAATTAGGACTGAGGCTCTAATAGGGGTTTTTGGTAGCAAGGCCAGCAGTGCCTTAAAAGGTCCTTGAGGATTTGAGCTTGACTACTAAGCAAAGGCAGCTGGGGGCTCAGAGCGAAAAGCAAATTCATAGAATTCTATAGAATTTTGAACAGTTTATCATTTTTTTTCTAGTCCCCTTTCTGGGTGGGGGGGGAATGACACTACTGGGTCTACTTACAGTGCTGCAAGGAACGAGAGTCACGTAAATAACTAGCCAGCTTGTTTTTTAAACATTTAAGCACTAGGTAAAAAAATGTCGATTCTGTCTCCAGCAAGGCAGGATGATGCTTTTTAAGAAGGGAGCAATCTAAGTTATTTATGCTAGTCTCCTGCCAACATTATTGAAAATTTCCGCTAGTGAATTCCTCCCTTGAAGCTTAGCTTGTCAACCTATACAACATTGCAAATATAAAGAAACCATTTGAAAATAACCAGCTAAAAATCGAGCTAACTACAACAGCAATGGAAATGTACATAAAGAATGGACACAGTGTTACTAAAGGTGTCTCCTGGAGAAAACCTGGAGAAATAATTTTACGAAAACATCCAAAATGCTACGCGAGTGTCCTTTCTTTGTGTATATTTTCCCTAACAATACTACAAAATCAACTATACCTATAGTTCCAAAAAGCTAAATGATGTGTAGAAATAAATAATGACATGCATAATTTGCCTAAATTAATGTGTCATAATTAACATATCATAATCAATGTGTCATAATCATCGTTTCATAATTAACCTGTCGTAATAAATTTATCATAATTGCATCTAAGGGGTGTAAGAAGTTAGAACGACGAAAGTTGTCAAGCTAATTTGTACACATCCTAGGCTAATATTAAAACTACTAAATTCTAGTGAATGAGAATGAAGGAAATATTCTATGCTTCTAATTTTCAGTCAAAGCTAACAAACAAGAACCTTTTCAATCAGTGAGACTGTAAAAGTAAAATCAGCTAAGATCAGCCTGGGGAACGTACGCTACACAGTATTGCGGAGGGTGTTCAGTACTGTGGAGGGATACCATCAGTATTGCGGAGGGTGTTCAGTACTGTGGAGGGATACCATCATTATTGCGGAGGGTGTTCAGTATTGTGGAGGGATACCATCAGTACTGTGGAGGGATATCATCAGTGCTGTGGAGGATTTTCAGTACTGTAGAGGGATACCATCAGTATTGAGAAGGGTTGTTCAGTACTGTGGGGAGAGATCATCAGTACTGTGGAGGGATACCATTAGTATTTGGGAGGGTGTTGAGTATTGTAGAGGGATACCATCAGTATTTGGGAGGGTGTTGAGTACTGTAGAGGGATACCATCAGTATTTGGGAGGGTGTTCAGTACTGTAGAGGGATACCATCAGTATTTGGGGGGGGGGTTCAGTACTGTGGGGGGAGATCATCAGTACTGTAGAGGGATACCAAAAGTACATTGGAGAATGTTCAGTACTCTGGGGGCTGTGAGGGGATATCATCATTAATGCAGAGGGATACCATCAGTACAGTGGAGGATGTCCAGTACTGATCCCTCCCAAACACTACTGCTAATCCCCCACAGTACTGAACACCCCCCAATATACTGATTGGTATTTTCTCACAGCATTGAACATCCTCCAGAGTACTGAACTAAAATTCCTAAGGGTGTAAATAGGTAAAGAGAGGCAAAAGAAGGCCCTCTTCAAAGCGTAGTGTTCCGAAACCTGAGTGGACAGTATATTGTTTTGCTATAGTGTTAGCAAAGAAGGTCGTCGTTGAATAAATAGATCAAAACGCTCGTTCCTGTTTCCAATGGTTCTTATTCGTGAGCCTTAACTTTAATAAATTATTTCAATTAGATAATAGCTAAATCTATCTGTGGGTAAAGATGTAACACAATTGTAAAAATCTGTCTTGGCAAGATACAGTTTCACGAATGAACTTTACTTATGAAGCTTATGCTCAGCAAACATGTAAGCCGATCAAAACGTTTTCCAGCGTTCAAATACATTTTTCAATGTACAAAAACATTTTTCATAGTTCAAAAACGTTTTTCAATGAACACAAACATTTTTCATAGTTCAAAACATTTTTCGATGATCAAAATCATTTTTCAATATACAAAAACATCTTTCAATGTTCAAAACATTTTTCGATTATCAAAATCATTTTTCAATGAACAAAAACATTCATTGATAGCAAATCAATGATGAATCAGCGAGTTTGAAACACTTGATTCGAACAGTCCCGTGAATGTAAATTTTTTTACTATCAACCCAAAACCTACCACGATATCTTATTGCAAACAATATCTACCAGTGCACGACAGTATTAACATTTTGTAACATACACGTGCAATATTTTCTCAAAACAACAAAATCAAAACTTACATGCCTGACTCGCATTGTCTCTGACTTCTGATGTTTTGAATATTGAGTCTATGGATCGATCGATTTTCTGCGTAATCGTGGTGGTATAGCCTTGCAATATATGCGCGAATGATGTCTTTATGTCTTCCAGGTTGGAAGCGTCATTTGTGACATCAGATGCGTGTCTGTCCTTGCAGTTTGGCGTTAGTCTAGAGCTGGAACCAACAAGTTTCAAGTTTCTCAAGTCTTCATGTACGTGATTTTCTGCTTGATTTCTCCCACTTCGCGAATTTCCGTTATGCATGTATCCATTAAGCATTTGTCCGTTTTGCAAGTATCCATTGTGCGTGCTTCCGTTTTGCGTGTTTCGGTTTTGCGTGTTTCCGTTTTTCGTGTTTTCATTTCGCTTGCTTTGAGCTTTCCCGGAACCCAATTCACTAGCAACATCACGAGTTTTTTCCTCCAATCCTAGGATAGTGCTGATGTGGAAACCTCTATTTGGGTCTTTCTTTGGCGTGATTACCCCCGAAGGGATTCTACTTATCGGGGATAGTCTTGGGGGCGAGGCCGACTCGGAAGAATAAGTTGGAGACCTTAAATCATGAGTAGGTGACACTCGTCTTGTAGATCCATCGAGCAACGGGCTTCCAGGGGAGATGCCTTTACCTCGCTTTAACCCAACTCTTCTATCCTCTGCATATTGGAAGGCTGGCATCCTGCTTGTATTAGTGTCTCTATTACGGACGTGGTCCATCATCAAGGTGGACCTCCGGTTAGCTTCGATGGCACGGATAATCCGCTCCCTCTCATCGAGGCAGTATAGCTCCCTCTCGTCAAAACCCAGCCGCTTCCGTTCCTCCAGAGAATAACCATTCATGCGGATTTTGCCATCGGCTGGCCCATCCGTTGCCTTACAGTACCAGTTAATGGACTCCTTCCCTGACCTGACGTCTCTTGCTTCGCTGCTTGGAAAATCGTGGCTCCTCATCTCAGCTGGACTGATCGAAATCTCACTTTTTTCATCTGAACTGCCTTCGGATTCGTTGTCTTTCACGCCACGACCTCTGCCATCCAGCCGCTGTTGAGTGGCTTGCAGCTGCATGAGAATACGGGCACTCGAGTGGATATCGTCTAGTTGTACACTGTTGTACCTGAAAGAGAACACATCCATCAAAATGAGACTAAAGTGCGCAGCAAAAATGAGACTTTAGTACATATCAAAATAGGGCCTAAGTATAAATCAAAATGAGACTAAAGCATATTACATTGTCGCAAATCAATCTTAAAATTTTGGGGCCTGGGACCGAGTAATTTGTTCTAAAAATAGAAAATGGGGCATTTTATGGATTTTATTTGATTTTCATCATATTGCACGCATCAAATTGTTTATAGATACCAAATTTGATGGACATACAGCTTTTAAAATGCTCGCAAATCAATCTTATGATTTTGGGGCCTGGTACCAAGTAATTTGTTCTAAACATAGCATTGAGAGGCATTTTTCAGCTTGGGTCTATTTCGCATCGTTTTCTACGACTCAAACTACATAAGATGTGAAGTGTTCATGCTAGTATCATATTTTGCACGATTGCTGTGCCTACAGACGGGACTATATATCGAAATGAGAGTGAAGTACAAATCAAAATGAGACTACATTACATATCGAAATGAAACTACAGTACGTATCAAAATAGGGCCTAAGCACATATGAGAAGCGGTTTAATATCCAAAAGTTGATAGATAATAGTGAAACAAATGAGCAGCAAATCAATAAAACCGCATCCCTTACCCATTTTGACCGCTAAGATAATATCCTTCATCCAGTCTCGGGTTCTTCATACCGCCTTGGATATCACAACCATCCGGACTCATATCCGAGCTGGAAGCTCGCTTCAGGCCTCTGGGTGAGCTTGCATCAGAGATGGGCGAGTTGGAAAGGCTGGAAGACCGCTGGGCCCATCCATTTGAGTACCGACCACTGTCCTGGTAATAATCGCTTAGTAATTTAAAAGCAGAGCCGATTCTACCGTGTGGATTAAGGACTGCGTTGTAGGGCGGGTCCGGTCGCATGTTGATACCGAAGCGACGGTTGCATAGATACGGTTGTTGGCCGGACTGTCGTAATTCACCCTCGTCGTTCTGAGGAATTGGAATCGGAGCAATGTGAGGCCGCAGCCGCGGTTCTATGTGGAGGCCGATCATTTTTGCGTTTGGTCTGGAATTGATAGATTAACTTTTATGGCCAATGCGTTATAATTATGGCAACAAGGCCATTATGTATTGCATATAGCTATATTTTGATAGCGTTATGACAACTATTTAGAGTAAGAAGATCTTTAAATTCCTCTAGCTTGGAGATGTTATACAAGTATTGCAGACAAACAAAAACACACAAACACACAAAGCCCTTTAAACAATCCAACCAATTAACTTTACATAGATTTATTGGGAGAAAAGAGACAAAAATTTACTCCTTCATCTACACAAGCCTATTTCGTGGCAACCCACTATTCAACGTGTCTCAAAATCCAAACATCCACTTCTTCTATATCAATTTCATTTAAATAGAAGCTAAACATGGTTATCCTTGCGTTGAAAGCTTAAGGAAGTTCTGGCTGGTTTAATGCATTATTTAGATTGCTATTTTTTTGGATTAAACAATACAAAAAACACAAAAGAAATATAAAAAAATAATTAAATATCAGGCGCTGTACAACAGAAACTAACTCCAACGACCCACTTTCGGTAGAGTGCATCTCATGTAACCCTATTTCAGTAATGTTGGTATTCTAAGTAATTCTATTTTTTGGGGTCTTACTTAAAAGACAATGTTGTTTTTGGTTAACAAAAGATCCATGATGATATCTATAATAAATGCTGGGTTAATATCGGTATTTGCAGCGAAACTTAACCAAGTGGTTCTTATAAATTCCTATAAAAACAACGCGTTATACTACGTTCACACTGTCATGTTTAACCGAACTTAAAATACTCCTGATCTCCTTTCAGCCAATCAAGAGCATTCGCATTATCGAATGGACAATCAGGGTCTTCCATTTAACACAGTCTTGTTGAAGCTAGGTTAACCCCAGTGTAAAAGAAGTATAAGGCTTTAAGTTTTTTTGTCAGGGGCGGATCAAGGACCGTAGATTGAAGAGTAAAAAATGTTGAGAGTTTGAGGGCAGAGCTTGAAAATCATTAGAAACTTGATAAATCAAAATCCAAGTTATCGAAATTGGACGGTTGCATTTGCCATCTTGCACCCCGCTAGATCCGCCCCTGTTTTTAACAGTTTACTAGCAATACATACCCATCTGCCTGCTCCATATCGTCTGAATAACTTCCCCTTGTATCGTCGAATATTTCTGATACTAGCTCTGACGGCTCAAACTTCGGACTGGCGCAGGGAGCTCCAAACGCAATCAAAGTGTTCAACGTCCGCAGCTCTTTCCCTTCTTGAATGGTGGACCGCCTCACGTGACCACTAAATTGGAACGCCTAGGAACAAAGGTCAATGTTAGTTTCCATGCACCAGAATAACTTTTCCGGTTCAAAGTTTTACGCCAAGTATTCAACTGATCCAACAGTTGGTACCGGTTTGTAGGCGGAAAATGGTGCCACGACTTGCTTCTGTTAAACAGCTGTTTGTTATGATGGAGTTGCATTTCTACCTAACTGAAAATAGACATCTATGAGAGCCATGTCATTCAGAACAGGCCAATGAACCAAGGTGATGACAGTACATGAGGCTTTTATCAATGAAAAGGCATATCGAATTCCATTTGCGTGCGTCAATGGCTCATTCGCTTTGTGTTTATCCGCAAATATTAATAAAACAAATATTGTAGCACTTGATTGGGTTTGAATTGTCTCTCAAAATAGATCGAACTTTAG
This sequence comes from Pelagia noctiluca, assembly GCA_963924455.1. Classification (NCBI taxonomy): domain Eukaryota; kingdom Metazoa; phylum Cnidaria; class Scyphozoa; order Semaeostomeae; family Pelagiidae; genus Pelagia; species Pelagia noctiluca. Next base: position 3,279,312 of record OZ004324.1, on the reverse strand, counting down.
TATTTTGTAAAAACTTGTTTATATGGAAGCTGTGATGAATGAAGAATATTTCTTTAGACTTGAGGATATTTTATGGTCAAAGCTCTGGATTCTTCTTCCCGATTTTTGCCTCGAGTCAAAGACATGCAGCACTTCTTAGAAGTTCAAGATATGCCCAATATTTTTGCAATTGGGAGCCAAACTGCAGAGTGGCACTTGCACACCTGAGTTTAACAATAGAACAATAGGATAGAACAGTAGAAAACGACCCTTACACACACACGATCTTATCGAGAGGTGCAATATAGTCTGCAAAATGCCACCTTAAATATAGGACGCAGAATGAGGCACTTTAATATGGGACGCAGGGACCTTACTCCAATAAGCTCAAAACAGGGGGGGCCAATCAGTGCTTTTAACATTTATAAAAAACCAAACAAACACTTTCCAATACTTGCAGCATTCGAAATCCTTCGTGGGAAGACTTTTGGTAAGGGGCATATTCATTCTATGGTGTTCAAAATAACTATGTCGTTTCAGGAAATAAGAGTGCTAAATAAAAGTGGGTTGGTTAATCAAATTGATTATTACGAATTCTTAGGAGAGGAAACCGGATTTTCAGAGGGCTGTGAAAAGCCATGGTAGCTGATTTTACGAGGGCGTCGGTGAGGGAGAGGGCAATCGTCCTCGTAAAACGAAAAGCCCTGGGATACAAGATAAGATAAACACGATTGACTGATTTTTGCAACTAATTCACAACAAGGATTTGTTGAACATCCCTTATTCAGTGGAGTGAATTTACTAGCACCTGTGAAAGAAACTCACCCGAAAAGCTGTGTAAAATCTGCTGCTGCAGCTGAAGGCGCATTTCATTCTGCAAACAAACCGACGACTTTCAACTTTCCCATTTGAGTCTGCAAAAACAAATCAAGTTCATCATTCATGCATTAATGGAACTGTTACTGTAATCGAATTAATTCATGCTCAAGACCCCAACAAGCTTTGAATGAATATCAATTGCAAAAGGAGGTAAAAACTTACTGACAACTTAGGGCAACTTAGACTCTATATAAATGTTCTTATAAAGAAAACCAATGGATGAATTTACTGCAAATTCTCTATCCATCTATCCCATGGCAAGCTTATTCCGATTGGCTATTAGCTACTTTTAAAGGGGCCTTATTAGAGAGGACGTTATTCAGAGGGGGGCTTGAAAACTTTATTTGAAACTATTAAGAGTTTGATTTGAAAACTTTAAGTCAAGATAAAGGCTTATTTTCTTATTCAATTTTTATTTCTTCTTGTTGTATTTCATAATTTCAAGGAAAAAGTGATTAATTCTAAAACTTTTATTCTGCCCATTGTTAAGGCAGACAAAAATTTGAATAATTTCAGGAAAAAACACACACTGGGAACTGTCCGGCTTTGACCGCAAAGCATCAATGTTGACCTTGAGTCTGTACAGTCATATCATCAAATATCATTCAGCAGACCTGACAATGAGACTAGGTGCGCAGTAAATCACCCTTCTCATTGCTCTCAGATGGGCTATCCCTTAGTAGAAAAGCACATTGAGGTGGGCGATTCCCTTCAAATCCAATAAGCGAGGAGAGCAACTCAAAGCCCGCCTCAAGTGCCTGAGGAGAGCATTGAAGGGGAGCAGGGAGATGGCCTACCTGAAATGGCCAGGTCTGTATTTAACGATAACTCACCAGTGAAGTGATCATGAACTTGTTCTGAACTTGAATCGCAACTAGATTCTCCATTTTTGCTGGTAGACTTGTTCTGAAAAACCAATCATTCATCAATCAAGAAAAATCCTAGAAATTCTAAATCTTGTAGGAGTTTTGTTAGGATATATACTGCTAGTAAGCTGTTCAATATTGTGGAAGATTTTCAGTTCAGTGGAGGATGTTCAGTACTGTGGAGGATTTTCAGTATTGTGGAGAATTTTCAGTACTGTGCAGGGTGTTCAGTACTGTGGAGGATTTCAGAACTGTGGAGGGTGTTCAGTACTGTGCAGGGTGTTCAGTACTGTGCAGGGTGTTTGGTACGGTACAGGATGTTCAGTACTGTTGAGGACTTACAGTACTGTGGAGGATTTCAGTACTGTGAAGGATGTTCAGTACTGTGCAGGGTGTTCAGTACTGTGGAGGATTTCAGTACTGTGGAGGATTTCAGTACTGTGCAGGGTGTTCAGTACTGTGCAGGGTGTTCAGTACTGTGGAGGATTTCAGTACTGTGGAGGATGTTCAGTACTGTGGAGGATGTTCAGTAATGTGCAGGGTGTTCGGTACGGTACAGGATGTTCAGTACTGTTGAGGACTTTCAGTGCTGTGGAGGACTTTCAGTGCTGTGGAGGATTTTCAGTGCTGTGGAAGATGTTCAGTATTGTGAAGGGTTCCAAAACTGTGAGAGCAGATGTGTTCCCCTGAATGAGCAAAAAGGATTTCAGGAACAAAAGAGTATCAAGAAATTCAGTGAGAATTTATTCAGACTGTTTGGAAGTTTGACAAATAACACCACATGAACAACTCACTGATTTTTGCGGTGAGCTAATTCCATTTTTCAGGCCGTCAGCTTTTTCACCACGAAAGGCCAAAGCATTAGCAATACTCTTCTTATCTCCCTGGTGAATGAACTGAAGGAATGATTCATGAATGATGCCAGCCTGGAAATTGAATAGGAAATTAAAATGTCAGACAGAATTTCCTCACCCAAAAATACCAGGGATGACAGACTATAGTTCCTAGTTTCTAATATTCTACATTGCAGATTACAAATTCAGTTACAGATTAGAATGCTGGAAGGAAACCTTGTCAGATGTTATGGTGCAGCATTCCTTAAATTTTTCACTAAAAACGAAATAATTATATTTGGAAATAACTATTATGGCAAATTATTGACAATAGCAAAGAACCTTAAACTTGGTAATTTTTAGAAAGATCTTCTTAAGGTCTTTAATTTTTAGAAAGATCTTCTCTCCCTTATCATCTCTGTCTATTGACCAAAGTTGCTGATCAATGACATGATCAGGATCAAGGACGGTTTAAGACATTAAGCCAAATGTTGCAGTAATTAAGGTTTCCAGATTCCAAACTTCAAAATATTCTAAATGAGCAATTCAAGAAAGATGGGCCAAAACTAGGACAGTCAATAAAACACCAGTATGGGTGTATACATTTCATCTCGTTAACGGTTTGTCGTTGAAACATGTAGATTTATAGAACAATTTTAAAATAAGGTTTTGAACCAACATTAGACTTTGTATAGAGCTCTCTGGGCATCATCACCGGCCACTAAGGCTCAAAGCTTCAAGCAAACAATCAAGCAGAACCTTAACTAACCTGACAGTATCCCAAGTAATCGCGTACTGATTCCGAGACATACAGCACCTTCAAATCTTCTGTGATGACGATCAGGAATCCATCAAGGGCCTAAAAGTAGCAGATCAAACAAATCTTGATAACAGTCTTCGATTGGTACAGTACTCCATTTAAGGCGAATACGAAGGGTTTAGTAGTTTGGTAATTTGCATACTGCGTAGTAATTCAGTTCAATCAAAAGCTTTGAACAACTTCCTGTGGACAAGCAAGATACGTCGAATACGCTTAGTACCTCTGCAAATGAGATAAGTTTCAAAACATTCTCATAAGTGTGAAAGGGAAAGCAAATTATATATTTCTAATTTACTTGCCCTCTTCAAGAAATCACGAAGAAGAAACTGCAGGTGATTTTTGGTGAGCAGAGACTTAGGCCCAGCCAGTGGCGGTTTTATGAGCTGCGAGGCCTGGGGCCAAAAAATTTGCAGGGCCCCTACTCCCGGTAAAAAATTTGGTCCTATAATATTTTTTTTGCCTTTTGTAACATGTGCTTGATATGTTATAGAAAAACCAAATAAAAAGTAAAACAAACAGTACAGTATAGCTTATATATTTCATTATGAAGGAGTGCATTTTTTTCATTTCACGAAAGGTGCGGGGCCCCTTTTTTCTAGCAAAATCGCGGGGCCTGGGGCCATGGCCCCCCTAAAGCCACCACTGGGCCCAGCAAGCTCCACATAGCATATGCGTGCTTGCGGATAAATTTCAAGGTTGGTTTAATTAAATAAAAAGATGACCCGCCCATCATCGCCGTTAAGATACTCTCTTTTAGTTTCCCTTGTCATGACTACGTTATCACTTAACTTCGAAATAAACTGACTTCCGAACAACAAAAAGCAAATATCTTACCTCCAGAAAGAATTCGGTAAGACAAGTCTCTTCTAATATTCCTTTGTATATCAATTCACCAGATCTGGGCGAAGAAGAGGCTGAGCTTCTTTCTGATTGGCTATCATCAAGAGGTAGTGCATCTACAGTAGAACGGTCAAGAGTTAAGATAAGTTTCCTTATCATAAACAACTAAAAATCATCAAAACTCATAGTTGAGAAAAGAAGAATCAAAAATAATCGATCACATGGATAAACTCGACTCCGTCCCAGCCTTAGATTTCTGACTTGAGGCCTAGGTTTTTAACTAAGAGGTCGTGGGTTCGATTCCTACCACCTGAACTAAAGAGCGATTAGTCTATGTTGTTAACTATGTTGTTCTCAAAGACACGATTGGATTCGGGTACAACTCTAGTACGGACCTTGGACGTTTATTAGAAAAACCAGATTGACATTAAGGCCCTTACCTACGAAAACATTTCGAACACATTTTAGAGAAGAATAGGGGGTGGCAAATTGGTGGGAAATCAACCCAAAAAAACGAAACAGACAGACTGAAATCAAAGCCAAATATTCCTATAAAAAATGTAGGTCATTAGATCTCTATGACGTCACAAATGCAATTAATTGGAAGTAGATAATCACGACACAAATAGGACACGAATAAAAGTGACACGAATGAGAGTTTGTGAAAGGAAACTGCTTTAGCGTGCACCTTACTACAGCTGTCTAGGCTGTCTGCATTTACGTCATGGCATGCTTTCTGGTGCATTATGACGTCACAACGAATTAAAGAGAGGAAGATTGAAATGACGCGAATGTGACACGAAGCAGAATTGACACGAATGCTTGCGTGCGTGTGCCTATGAATCAGTTTGAGCGGATTTCGTCTGGTGGTCGTACAAATTCACGCTATTGTTTCCATTTTGGGAAGGATGGGAGGGGGTCACCATTGCAAGCACGAGTTTTGTTGATTTGTGTTGATTTCTCTTTCAAGTGCACGTACTATCTGAAAAGACACTGCTTTTGAAGAAATTCACTGGTAAATTTCAAGAAACACTTTATACTAGTGGAGATGGAGCTGAGGTTCTTACGTAAACAACCCGTTTATCTACGAAAGCAAACACTTGTACACGTCTAATGTCAAGCGTGTTCGTGAATTCTTCAACGGTTTCCACCAAACTAACAAAAAAACTCAATGCAGGTTGTGGCACTGTGGAAGAGAACTAAGTTTCAGCTCTCTAAGCTCCTTATAAAAAATCTATTCAATTTCAAGTTCAAGAACAGAAAAATTGTGTGGCCCACGAAAAAAGTTTTTCATTAAAACCAAGAAATCAGTGCTACATTATAATGATCTTAATCCAATATTTCAGAAGTTTATTTCAGCAGCCTTTATCAAAATAATAAAAACAAACCATTCCCGGCAATAAATTTATCGCGAAATCATAACAACCAGAACAATTAGCTATTACTGAGACAATACACAATAGTTGACCTGTTATATTATGGTACCGACTCACGCAATCCGCCTCGATGAGTCGTCTGGTTTTAGTTGGCCGCAGCCACTTGTCTGAAAAGACCTTGAGCCACCACTAGCCGAATACGGCTGAGAATAGGGCAACAACAGCAGTCCGTCAAACTCGAATTTTTTGGTTTTTTATTTTAATGATCAACTGCTTTATAAGCGAGGCAGTACTCGTCAAGACAAAAACTTAAGCAATTCTAGCACTGGATAGAGGAATGCTAAGCAATTCTAATAGTTCTGATCCACTTGGCAATTGAAATCTAACAGCAGCTGCAGAGATGTAGGTTACAGTGGATATCGGTACCCCAGCACACTTTTTTATGGAAGATACTATCGACATTTGATGAACAACCATTTGTGAGATAATATTCTTAGAAGATATTCTTAAGTAAATAGGCTAAGCAATTGTTAAGCAATTTAGAGTTCTCCTAATTTGCCCTCCAGCTAAGCAATTTTAGTATCGATCGTGAGCTGAAAATGCTTGTAAAAATACTTGTATGTGTGTATCTAAGAATACTTTCAAGGGAAAATATGAATAAAGGTATTTTTCCAATGCTCCTATTTTAGATATATCAAAGCCCTGGTCAAAATTCAATATTACGGTTGTTAGTCTTCGTAGCTATGGGTTGCTAGAGAGTATATTCCCATGATGCATTGAGAGAAAGGAGATCTTCTGCAAATCCTCTATCACTCGAGGCTATTGGTCGAGGCTATTTTTCATGTTGTTGTTGCCGTATAATTAGCATAAAAACCAGACAGTCTGTGTTTGCGAGTGAGGTCGAAGGTCTGGTGATTGTCTGGAAGTGAAGAATGGACGGAGGAATGGGTATTGATCTAAAGAAACGTTTCACGGAATTTGGGGATAACAGTTCTCTCATGTGATAATTTAAATCTAGGCTTCAAACGAAATGGAAAAGCCGAAAATCATTTTTTTAATCTGCTTTATATGTAGTTTTGTTGATGAAATCGTACGGGCAGTAGGAAAAGAAGGGCCTTAAAGTCTTGAAAATGTCAACTTCAGTATCAGTGCGTAAAATTCGAGAGCAGGCAAGGGTCACGCGAAGGCACACGATCACGTCATCTTTAATGTTTGGGCTTTGTCCCAGTTTCGCTACTTCTCTCGATGTGTTCATCGTCTAAAATGTGTCAAAAATACTTTTTCTGCTGCATATAAAGACTTTAAGAGATGAAATAAATTGTTTATTGATGACGAGGGAGCAAGGGCTGCGCAACCTATTTCAGGGTTACACCGCAGCGTCCAAGGGTGGCACACTATCACAGAATCTTTCATTTTAGGAGCCTTGTTTTGGGATGGCTTACTTCGGTTTCACTAACCACGGAGAGCTTCGAGGAAAATAGAAAGGGGTTGAGACCCTTGTTCAAAGGGTCGTGGGTTCGAATCCACTTCAAAGCAGGTAGAGTGAGAAGAGAATTTGCCATTTCTCTGTAACTCCAGCCAAAAGGGGCAAATGTGTCAAGAGGTGTGGTCACATCGAGAGGAAGGACCATGTTTGCACTGTTCGATCAGTCTACCTATTGTATTCAGTGTGCCCTTTGAGCTTTGCACATATTCCAATTTACCTAATGAAGATAGTAAGTGCAGATGCCTATATCAACTATTAATACACTCTCGATTAGTTTACCCATTTCACTGTCCATTAGTCTACCAGTGGGCCCTTTGTGCTTTGCACATAAACCAATACCTTACGAAGATAGTAAGCATTTCATCTGTCAACTATCAATACACTGCTTCGATTAGTCTACCTATTCAGTTAGCACTTTGCACATAAAACATTACCTTACGAAGATAGTAAGCGTAGTTATTTGCATATCAACTATCAAAAGAGAGCTGATAAGGACATAAGGACATCAGCCGATTGAAAATCTACAAAAAGGTCAGGGGTCTTGTCTGAATTGATAGTTCAATCGCATATTCAGGCCTTTTTTAGATTGACCTTTCCAGATCTTATAGACAGTACACACTTTTTAATACAGCAGCATTTTATAAGGAACGTACAAGGTCCAAATACGTTCTGTAATTCTTCTTTAATCGTTGCCTATCATTGCCTATCTATCTCTGTGCGAGGGGTAAGTCACTCCCTAAAAATGCCGTACACCTGAAAATCCTATTGATCTAAAGAAAAATCCATTGAAAACAACTGGAAATGCTTTCGTTCTTGAAAAATCTGGTACGCTTTGAAAAGGAATGAAATGCCCCTCGTCTCATCGTATCTAGTGTATCAAGGCCAGCTAATCATTAAATCAAAATTCAGTTGTAATCCTAAAAGCAACTTACCCTTAAAAAAACTTTTCGCTCGGATGAAACTGACAGCCAATCGCAGAATGGAGCTTTTGTCCAATTTAGCTATCACGTTTTCAGGGAAGGGGAGTAGCTTGGCCAAGTTGTTGAACTCGATGTTTACCCTATCTCTGTGTCTTTTGGATGCGTTCCCCCTGGTGAAGATGAAAGAATAATAAGTTAGGGACTTCCTCTAAGGCAGTCATCTTTGTAGAACTTGACTGAGAGGAACATGATTCAGGGGGTGGTATAGACCTAATATAGCCTTGATATAGACATGACAACCTTGCATGGCTCTTTTGGGCTGCGAGAAAACAGAAAAACCCACCGTAAACAAAAATACCAGCTGCATTGAGAAGGGAAGAGGAGGCAAACCATCCTTATCCTAACATGGTTCGTCTTCATGCCCTATTCTACGTTTATTTGCAGCGCGTCTTTTGTTTTCTCGTAGCCTGAACAAACCAGACTGGAGCAATTCTAGGGGTTGCAGAACGAAGGAAATGACCAACATTTACAGAGGAAAAGGATAATTAAGAAGTAGGGTGGAGGAAAGGAGGGAAAATCCATAAATCTAATTGAAATCGTATTTTTTAAAGAAGTAAAGGAAAAATTACAAATTTCGAAAAGGGGGATCTTGGCCCCTGTGCTCCACCCCCTGTTACATAATAAACTACACGCTTTTTTATAAGGGAACCTTTTATAAGGAACTTACATGTACGCGGAAAACAAAAAAAACTAAAGGAATGTCTACTGCTAAATGTCAAATCAGTAAGGAACTATGTAATTTTGCATATATTCATCTGGTGTAGATATGCAACTTCTTTAATGAATCTTATTAACTTTTAACGTTATACAGGCCTGGCCTAAGCTTCTCTATGAAACTATTACTTTTTATATTTTCTACGTAGATTCTAGGAGGCTGTTTTGTTTCATTTTGTTTGTAATCGATTTTTTCAATGTTTTCTCAATGAATAAGAATTGCCTGCTTCCTTGTACAAATTTTTTTATAAGACTAGCTTGGCTTGACTGGGCTTCTCTTTCGTATTTTTGATATGGTTAATCACCATACCCTACCCTCATTAAATTGTCTTGTAAATCCATTAGGCGAGAATAGAAACAATTGACTACACCAAATATCACAATGGCAATTGTATTTACTTCTGGGGATTATTGCCCCCCCCCCACATATACTGTGGCCCCTGTTATAAAGCAATGAATAGTGATTTAATTTTGACATGGTTGAATAAAAATTCAAAAATATTGAAAAATTGTAAAATGATTTCTGACTAACTCTCTCATTATTGATAAAAAGAAGTCTCGAAATGGGACTTTAAGTAGCACGTCTAAAAATAAGCTTCTTTAAAAAAGCGTGTTATGCAAAATATAGATAGACTATACAATCCCTAAAAATAGAACGTTAAAGCATAGCTCATCTAGGCTAATAATATTGTGCACAAGAGTAGGAATTTCATCGTTGGCTTCAACTCACAAGTTTAAGCAGTGCTTAGAACTGAACGACCCACCCCTGGTGAAAGTCAGACAAAAAGCAAAAATATCGAATCCTAAAACTCCTAGACAATAAAATGAGATATTTCATGCAAAGACGCAAAATCAAATCAGGGTTCTAATAACTTTTAAAAACAGTTATTCAATTTGGCAATGAATAAAGTTGTGAACGAAATTCACCGTGGGCTAGTAAACCTAGACAAAATATATGTAGGTCTCAGGAAACTACAGCTGCTCTGTCTGGGCGGAAATCTGGGAGAATTACTACAGGACACTATGAAATTTCAAATTCAGAGAAAACTAGAAAAATAAATATACCCTGTGAATTTCTTTTTTCTTTTACTGGCGATCTGCGTCGCGCTCATTGTTGACGAGACGAAATTGTGGTCTCCGCAGAACAATCAATTCAGAACGATAAAATCTTCCACTGCTCTTGTGGCCTTTCCTAACCGCGCGAATCTCTAGACGAACATTCCAGACAAAATATAGCCACGCCGTGTTTACCAGTTCTTCAGAGAAAGACTGTCTGAGTTTTTGCGTGAGGAAAATGTTGTTATGGAGTAAATGTGAGAATCATGACAATATCTCTATTATTTCCGTGCCTCTAGAGACCCTGCAGTCCTCTGTGCCTGGATCTCCTCCGCTGGTGTTACAACGCTGTTGTGTTATTGGAGCTCGGATTGCCGACTGGTCACGCTACCTTTGGAGATATGCGGGATCAGAGTATTCCAGTCTCTACCAGCAGCGGGTATCTAGCTTGTCTGTTTGCTCGAAAAAACGTCTTGGTTTATTGGAAATTACAATAAAACCAGTCAAGTCATTCGTTTGGCAGTTTGTTCACAAACAACCCATCAAAAGCCTTCCTTATTCAAGGTAGAACGTTCCAATGCTCCAGTCACGCGCCAAAAAACCAGAATACCCAACCACCTTCCCTGGTGATCAATGTCTTTACTAGCGAGGGTGTTCCGAAGATGTTGGTCATATAGCTGACGTGCGTCTGGCATGGATCGTGCGAAGCAAGCATAAGTTAATGCATCAGTATTTGTCCCCTCACGTCACCTTTGACCTTTGCGATGTCCAGACGTAACGCAAGGCCAAAATACCCAGACATCCATGTACGCAAAATGTTCTTACAGTTACCCCTGCATCAAAACATCACGATTTTGAGTAGAACTGAGTTTGAGCTATCGAATCTCGAAACAAATATTCAATTCATCATTATCAGCTGTGATTGCAAGGGCAGGGCACTTTTCCCAGTAAATTCTAAGATTAAACGCAGCTTCTCTGGAAAGGGGATGCCCTGGCTTCGCGTTTTGTTTTGCTTTCGCCTTTGCCCTTTGACAGATGTTGAGGCTGTAGGGCTGTCACTCTGTGGTGATGCGTTTTCCCTACCGTTCAAGAAAAGTCTTCCCTATTTGATGAAATAAGAAAATGAGAAGCTATATGGGTTTTTTTCTATATACATACAGCTCATAATCAGAGATATGATATAACAAATGCTATGATGTTAACTTCCCTACCTAATAACTAGGTATGGACACAAAATCACTCCATTATGTTGAATATTGGCTGAGACTGAAAGTTTTTTATCAGACAAACCAGGCTAATATCTATGTTAAATATTTTGCGATTTTCATTTAAAGCTATTTTCTGTTTGAGATATAGATAGGAAAAAGTTCGCAAACGTAAAGCCCTTACCAAGAAATGTATTTACACTGTTTTTTCTTTATAAGAATAAATTTTGTAAGAATATTGAGGCTGAAAATCGTCAAAGAACAATGGAAATTTAAGAATAAACAATGGAAAAGTTGGGGCTCAGGAAAATTTCAAGTATTCTTATAAAAAAAGAGTGTAATTAGTTTCACCGACTCGTGCTCTATGAAAAGTTGTTGTACCCTAGCCTAAATGAATTTCTCACTCCTCTCTCGTAGGGGAATTTCCCCTATGCGTGGCAGCACCAGAGGCTGCATATCCAGACATTGTTGTTGTCTGGGTTGTCTGGAAATTATGATAATTAATTCGTGCACAGGGACTCGGGTGAACAAAGCCGGAATAATAATATTCTTCAAAACATGCCAACCTCAGTCACAATCACGCAACGTGCGCATTGTTCTGCAGAGGTCACGAAAGGGTCAGGGAGAGCTATGTGCGTGCGATGGGGAAAGTACGGTGCTTTATTGATGCCGAAGGTAGGCACGGGATCTTTAAACTGCGATACACGCTTTTTTAATAAGAAACCTAGCTCAGGGCCTAGTTCTTTATTTTGAGACCTCTTTTGACCACTTTGTAGTTCTAAACGTTCCTTAATAGTTCCTTAATTCTAGGTGCTCATTTAGCGGATAGGAATTAGTACAAAGCATTAAAACTCAACATTTCGCAATAAACTTGCAATAAGAAAACATGTTATAACATAAAGAAGCTTGGGTTAGGCCTATATAGCGTAAAAGATAATCAAGAAAGAAGTTGCATATCTACACTATTGATTAAAATACTACAATTATAAAGTTCCTTAACAATAAGACCTTTTAAAGTGGAAGTTCCTTAAGTTTTACGACCTTCAGAGAGGTACCTCATAAAAAAGCGTGTACGAGGCAAATCACTGATCAATCTCGTACCTTAAAGAAATTACACTCCAAGTAACTTTTTCAAAGATTTTGAGAGTATATTAACATTGTTTAACTTGGTTTTATAAGTACCAGTAAACTCATTTTTTTCAATAACCGTTCAGAGCCTTTTTTAAGAAATTGTTAGTGGGAGGGGGGCAAATTACAAAAAGGGATAATGAGGATTTTGGCCTCGTCATGATTTGCTGAAGGTACGCAAGCAATAAAGTTTAAAAAGTTGGGGGCTTGGGCTTGGGGTGCTGTAAGGCCCCAAGGCGGGTCCAGGGCAGGGCCCTGGTAGGGGTCCAGGGGGCGACGCCCCTGGAAGCTCTTGACATGTTGTCATTTCCGAGGTCTCAAATTGGCTTAGGATCCTTAAGTTGCTCTTGCTGCATATGTTAATAGTCCCCAGAAACGCCACTGTATGAATAGCTGATATAAGTGGTTGATGAACAAAACCTATTGACCACACCTTTATGATTGCAAAGAAAAAAGGTCAAAATAGACTTTTTCAAACTTATCAGTACGAAAAGGGATAATATTATGGGGTCAAAAATGCCATAACTGGAAGGGCAAAGTTGAAGAATGGGAAGGCATTTGCCTCCCCCAGTATTAGTGTTAAAAAAGGCCCTGAAACCGTTTTAAAAGAAACCGTCAAGCTAGATTTATGGGGCTTTGTAAACTTTGTTAGGAAATTTAAATTTGAAAAAAGGAAAACAAAGACGCACTGATGATAAACGACTGGAACTTCTTTCCAGCATCCTTTAGTCTGAACACCATAGGGAGAGGGCAACCAGGGTAGTTACCACGAAACCCGGGGCTCGGGGGTGCCCATACAATCCAAATTCTCTGTGTGTATTCATTATAAGCATAAGGGCTTTTTCAGCAGAATTCAGGCCAAATTAAGTTGTTAACTTTTCCTTCTTTCCACTTAATACTAGGTACATCATATTTTTCTTGAAGACACGATTTCACATTGTTGCCAATAATGGTCTTTCAATTTAGATACCAAGACTTTTCACAGCCCAAACTCCAAGAACGAACCCTAACAGACCACTTTCCAATCTTAAATCTACCATCTTGGATTAATGCAATTCTGCCCTCTGAGCATCCCTTGATGCAATATTTTCGAGATTCTTGAATATATACTGATGTAAATCTTAAAATAAATTGGTATAGGTATGGGTATACAGCTTGCTTTTTAGGCGTGACCTCCCTACCCAGCCCTTAGACAAGTATCAAGCCTTATAGGGTTAATAGGAAATCTGTAAATATGCAAATATCAAAGCCTCAACTAAAGAACTATAAACTGCCCCTATAGAAAATTAAACATGTTTGTGTAAACGCCACAAGATTCTGCGTAAGCAAGTCAGGATTGAGGAAAGCAATGAAATTCGTAAATCGATTGAAAGCTGGAGAGAAATCGTTATTCATATTGATTGCATTTTGATTCAAAAAATCGAATGAGACACCAGCAAGCTGCCCGATGATAGTTCAAATATTTTGTCTATTGCTAACCATATATCGATCTACGGTATAGTCAGAAGTAGCAAGATAACAGCGCTATGAATAGTTTAAAAGATAGAAAGCTGGCAATTGTATTTCAAATATAGAAAGTCACCAATGTTTGCAAAAACAGATTTTATAGAAAATTATGCTTTAAAAGTTGATCACAGCACATTGCTATGCCTATATGGATCTATAATTTTGTATTACGTAATAAAATATACTATTCTGCGAAAGATGGATTATCTCACACAATGAATGATAGGAATAGCACGTCTCTTAGTTCAGGACCGTCGAGGAGCCGGCAGGGCCTAGATAGGTAATTCAATGGGCCTAAATTCCTCTGAAAATGCTTTTAATGAATAAACATAGATAACTTATATTTCACAGGTCTCTCGCAGAACCCTAGACACCCCTGTTAGCTACCCTGGCTGCCCTCATTATCGTCAGGGCTTTCCCTAGCTACCAAACTACGGTATAGCTTCTAAAACTAACGATTGCAGCCTGTAATATTAACTACAGCTACGACAGATTTAGGCCATCGGAGTTCTGTCGTGAAATCAACTTGACTTTTGAGAACTTTTAACAGCAGTTTAGTTGAATTTACCATTTATATACACATGCCTGTTTTTCTATACTGTCACAAATGTGAGATGTATAGTACATACAAAATATTATTCTTTGGATGGTACAAAACTTAAAATTAGCCAGAAATATCGGGAACATAGTGAAACGAACACATGGATTACTTAAGCTGTTAGTCTCTATGTTTCCGATATTTATGGCTATTTTAAAATATTATTCATAGCCCTCACTCACAAACTGCTGTAGTTTATGGTCCAAATGTGAGATAAATCCCCTACCGTAAAAATGCCAAATATATCTCTCTAAACTATGAAATGTATCTTAATCAGACAAGCTCTGGAATTTCCAACATTTTGCTATTGCTTACCTATCTAATTCTTAATTCATTTTATCAAGTTCTGCAAATGCTTAGCGTCTAGGCCATTCTAGCCGTTGTTGATCATTGAAAAAATTGCAGTACTTGTTGATCAAAATACAAGAATAGAAATATATCTCTCGAAGCCACGAAATCTTTTATAACCAAACAAGCTCTGGAATTTTAACAAAATTACTTAACTACATATTCTCTTGTTGCTCAATCTACCTCATCGAGCCCTGGAGTTGCTTTTTTCCGCATACTCAAGTTGGTTAATTCTGAATATAATTGACTAACTCGTAAAGACACGTGTGGAAAGAAAACCAATTAACTGATATTCAAACTAAAAGGAATCAGAAACCCAACTAGCACTTAATAGCATAAACTGTATACAAACCACTTGCTACTGTTACCACATATACCCAATCAAGTTGGTGCTTGCATTGAGTTGCATTGACGGGAATGCATTCACATGTCTGGCAGAATCGAAAATCGACATCAAAGTGATAGCGAAAACTGAAAATAGATTGAAAATGCCTTTCACTTTTGACAACAACAATTTAAATCAACACTATTCAGCTAGCTAAGAAGAAAGCATGCACTACATATTATGCACTTCATATTACACACTTCATCGTATGCACTTCATATTACACACTTGATATTATGTACTACATATTATGCACTTCATATTATTTGAGGAGAAGCAGGATTTGGAAAATCAATCGAGATAATTTGTGAGAATGAAAATGACCTGAGCAGGAGTACGAATCTAGAGGTCGTGGGTTCGAGTCCTATTCGGGTCATTTTCATTCCCACAAATTATCTCCATTGACTTCATATCATACACTTCATATCAAACACTTCATATTATGAAAAAAGTATGCACCTCATATCATAGTTGTATATAACTGTTTGACTATTTCATTATTACGACTGCTAACTATTATAACTATTATGACCAGTTGATATGTATTTATTTTACATATTTACATTATTTTACAAAATGAAATCTTTTATAACAAAACAAGACCTTGATCATCTAGCATAGTTGCTTTACTACATATTCTCTTGTTGCTCAATTTACCTCATCGAGCCCTGGAGTTACTTTTTCCGCATACTCAAGTTGGTTAATTCTGAATATAATTGACTAACTCGTAAAGACACGTATGGAAAGAAAACCAATTAACTGATATTCAAACTAAAAGGAATCAGAAACCCAACTAGCACTTAATAGCATAAACTGTATACAAACCACTTGCTACTGTTACCACATATAGCCAATCAATTTGGTGTTTGCATTGAGTTGCATTGACGGGAATGCATTCACATGTCTAGCAAAATCGAAAATCGACATCAAAGTGATAGCGAAAACTGAAAGGGAATTGAAAATGCCTTTCACTTTTAATTTCATGAATATAAAAGAATTGAATGCAAAATATGATACTTCTACCACAAATAAATAATCAAAGTGGTGTTTATATAGAGTGGTTGAATTGAATTGAGTTTTGTAATTATTTAGTGATGGGACGTTGCTGTAAAAGCCCGCAGTCGATGGTACCACCGTCAGGGATGGTACTGGAAATCATTGCGAAGAGTCTTATTGCTGCTGTCAAATTTCTATAGGTAACAAACTCAACGTATTGAATTTGCAGCTGAGCAGCAAGAGAACAAATCTTACCTTAAGTAGGCTTTTAGTGTATGGATGAATGAAAATAGAAATAATATCAAAATAGAAGGTAAGAGAACGTAAAAAGAACAAGAGCGTTAAAGAGAAGGCACTTTATGCAGAACACATTATGAAGGATACTTTTACAAAGTTTGCTACTTTATAAAGAATACTTTATGAAGAATAGGCCTACTTTTGCAAAGCTTACAATTCTATGAAGAACACTTAAAGAATAATTTGGCAGAGCTTAAAATTTCATGCAGGACATTTCAAAGAATACCCTTGCAAAGCTTGCTACTTTATGAAGAATACTTTATAAAGAAAACGCCTACTTTGCAAAGCTTACAATTTCACGGAGAACTCTTTAACGATGACTTTTTCAATGCTTCTTACTAAGTGAAGAACACTTAAAAAATGTCGTTCTCAAGCGTTCTATTCAAATCCATACAAAGGCCATCTCCTCAAATGTTTTAAAGGAATAAAAAGATGAATTATAAGTTATAGAGCATAAATTATCTAGAAGAATCATACGATAAAGGTCATTGTTGAAATCTTTACAAACTAACGGTAAACTGACTGATATCCTCCAAGAAGAACAAATATCTATCAAGAAGAAAGCAAATCCTTTCAAATCATTCAAAAGGAATAAAAAAGACTAATAATAAGTTGAAGAGAATCTATTATTTATGAGAATCGCACGATAAAGGTTATTGTTGAAATATTTACAAACTATCGTTAAACTGACTGATATCCTCCAAGAAAAACATTTATCTATCAAGAAGAAAGCAAATCCTTTCCAAACATACAGAAGGAATAGAAAGGTGAATTATTAGTTATAGAGCATCAATTATTTATGAGAATCGTACGATAAGGGCTGTTGCTGAAAATCTTTACATATAACGTTAAACTGAAATCTGGCAAGCAGACAGAGATTTCAATTGAACTACAATATCATAGTTGACTGAAGAATATCGCACTTCAAACAAGAACGTATACAACTTAGAGATTAAAGCTTGTTGACATAGCCTTAATGAAAGCTTCGTCTTCAAAAGGATGGAAAAGAACAAGGATTTGCATGGAAACATAATCTCAACGTTGCATGAAGTACTTTAAAAAACAAAAACTACCTCTTCTGTGCAGCTTGTTGATTTATCAAGACTTTTCCTTGAAAGACATCTGAAGAAGAAAGAAGATATGTATAAAGAAGTGATATCATAAATTCAATATCATCAAAATCAACAATTTCACCATCTCCATCGTCTCTATCGGGCTGGCTAACAAGTGAGGGTGAGGTATTGCATTTACGTATTATACTTGATATATAACCATATGTCTAGTAGATTGTTAGGGCCGATAAGTATTGTGGTTATCATGACAATTTAATATCATTCTTTCTACTTTTCATGATACAAATAGATTTATATCTTTAGCCTGAAGGCTCCACATGAACGGACAAATCTTACTCCGCATATCGAAAGCCTTTTTCTGCGGAAATTCTCACGTTAATCATTATACTACGTTTTTGGTTAATAGTTTATTTCAAACTATACCTATTAACTATATGCGTTACTTGAGAGAAAATTATTCCCAGATGAAACTGTCTTTATGATTGGGGCTGCTTTTTCAGTAGACTTGCAAAAGAATTAAGAAATAAAAAAAGATATGATTACATAACTGATTAAGATACTCTAATGCGAAGAAATTGCATTTGTCTATGGTTACTGTTGAAATCTATGCCAACACTGCAGATGGTATTATCGACAAGATAATGAAAATACGTAAAAAGGTGCGAAATCACAGCTAGATGAATCATAATGATACTGAAAAACATCTTGTTAACATGTAAAGCTTGCACTTTTAATACGACTAATTTTTCATAAGATCAGAAAGAGAATGAAGATGTGTAATGATGATAGAACTTTAATAATTAATCTTAGAGAAAACGAATATTTGAAAATATAATAGATGCATGCCTTGAAAAACTTGATTGTCTGATTACGAACAATTGAATGCAACTTGCAACTGTTAACACAAATAGTTGACCAACGTGCTGATTATGTTGACTGCTTCGATATCATTGACTGGTACAGTTATGTAACCTAAGGATGGCATCTTTGAACTATTGTTAGCTAATATAGTTATGTAGATCTCGAAACCCTTCGAGCTACTGGTTATGACTATGATTTGATCTGAAACACGAATAAATGCCCCACCGTGGATAAGCCTGGAGTTGTTAACACCTCAAGGTAACTGTCCTTACTTATTGTCCTGGTTTAGGACAGTGGTTAGAACGCCCGCCCTTGGTCACAACCACCCGGGTTCGAGACTCGTGGTGGTATATATCAATCGCAATAGCCTGGTCTGGTAAAATTAATGCACTAATTAGTAATACTATGCTTTCTGAGAAGATTATAAAGAGAACCCAAGTATGTACAAATTTCTAATGCTATAATGATTGAAAATTACTCGAGAAGATTGCTTATGAGTGAAGCTGTCTGCTGATATGAAGGCCGTCTTAGAGCTATTCGTTGATCATAAAATTGCTACCCAAACCAAGCAGAGTTGCAAGTGGCTCACTCAGCAGCAGAAGGAATGAAGATCATCCTGGAGAACGTCTTTTCAGGGCTGTGAAGAGATACCATTCAGTACTGTGGAAGATGCTTAGTACTGTGCAGGATGTTCAGTAAGATGAAGAGTGTTCAGTACTGTGAAAAGATACCATCCAGTTCTGTGGAGGATGTTCAGTACTGTGGAAGATGTTTAGTACTGTGAAGGGTGTTCATTACTGTGAAGGGTGTTCAGTACTGTGGAAGAAATCATCAGTATTGTAGAGGATGTTCAGTACTTTTAAGGATGTTCAGTACTGTGGAAGATGTTCAGTACTGTGGACGATGTTCAATACAGTGAAGGGTGTTCAGTACTGTGGAAGATATCATCAGTATTGTGGAGGATGTTTAGTACTTTTAAGCATGTTAAGTACAGTGGAGGATGAATAGTACTGTGTAAGATTTTCAGTACAATGGAAGATGTGTAGTACTGTGGATGGTGTTCTGTACTGTGGAGAGTGTACAGTAATGTGGAGGATGTTTAATACAGTTGAGGATGTTCAGTACTTTAAAGGATGTTCAGTACTGAGGAAGATTTTCAGTATTGTGAAGGATGTTCAGTACTGTGGATGATGTTCAGAACTGTGGAAGAAATTATCAATATTGTGGAGGGACATCATCAGTACAGTCGAGGTAATACCCACAGTGCTTGTGGTTTCCCTCCACAGACGTTCCCCAGGTTGAAGATATATCTCTGATCTAAACATAACACAACTTGATAACTTCACCAGACTTTATCACAATGCATAAAAGATACAATGCATAAAAGATACATAGTGACATTCTTTGCATATCTTATTCGACATATTTCATTTTTTTAGATATCTTCGGAGCCAAGGTGAACAATTGATATTGATATCACTGATATTCATATCTAATTAAACAAAACTTTCCATCAAAATGTTCCAAGACAAGAACAACAACACGAAAACACCACTCCTGCCTCTAAAAAAAGGACATAAACTCACATGTAATATAGAGAATAAAGAGGAAGCGAAATCGCGACGATATAGCGACAGTGCAGCCTCGTCACCAAGCGTTGTTAATCGAGATGTTCTCCCTCCAGTGCGAAAGCGGCGAGTATCGAGCGATAACATTGCGATAGATGCTACTCCATCAGCTGTTAATGGAAACAGTCGCGAGCGATCTTCAACACGTCGTCGTAAAAGTGCTTTCTGCCAGATCAAGGAAGAAACGTGCGATAATAGAGAATTTCCTGGGGAAGCTAAGGCAATAAAGGAGGGTAGGCCTAACAGAAAGGATACGAAATCAGAAGTCACTCACATATCAGAGAAAGCATTATTACAGCGAGAAACTGAAGAAAAACACAAACTAAGAAGATCTTTACCGAACACTGGCTTTAAAAAACACGAACAGGGAAAGCCTACATCTAATGTTCGCCCTGGGTGTCTTTCAGATATCAACTCTAAACAACTTTTGTACTCGAATGATAAGGCAAGCTCGCAATTGGCGAAGAGGCGTAGTTACAGCGACCCCAATATCGATATTACTATCAGCGATGTTACAGGCACGTTGAAAAATAGTAATTTATCGCCAACGTTTAACAATAAACCAATTCTACACAGAAGCCATTCGGCCATGAATCCTAGCTTATCCATACCGATAGACGATTTAATGATAAACCAGACGATGGAGGCGAGAAACGGGCGATCATCGTTCAAGAATGCTGAGCCGATAGATGATAGCGTGATTTATACTGTTAAAAGCAACAAACGAGCCACGTCAATTTACAATACAGGATCCTATATAAACAGTCTTGGCTCTGCTAGAAACAGCCCTGGTACGCCCAGATACAGCCCTGGAACACCAGGGACCCATCCAACCACACCCGGAATCTATTCAACAACACCTGGGATCCATCCATACTCACCCAGATCCAATTATGGCCCAACCACAAACAATTATGGCCCACTCATATCCTATCCTGGGTCATTCAGGACCAAGCCATGCACACTAAGGTATGGGCAGTGCCTGGATAAGAAGCTGCAAGATGAGATACGGGCAGCAGAACTGCTGGCAGCCGAGGAAAGTTCCGGATACTGCTCTGATGATGAGGAAGGCTACCCGGTGGACCAGAAGTGTTACATCAAAATGAAAAAGACCCTGGTCAATGGGATCATGAAAACAAACACTAATAGTTTGAAGAAGAAGAAATCTGTGTCGTTCAGTAAGACTGTCAAGAAAATTTATGTTTTTTGCTAGTAATTCAAGTCGATAGTTCTCCCAATGAATACAAACAAGAGCATGTTGTAACACTTTTACTACTGGAGAAATATTCACAGAAATATTCACCCTATTCTATCCCCAGAGGTAAAAGAAAAAAACAAGCTTCCCTTAGAATTTTGGCCACTTCGTGGTATCATTTGAAGCTGTTAAATATTTTTGCTAATACCACAAGTAGTGAAAATTCCTCCAAAAATGCCTTGAAAGAGAAAATATCCAATATCTTTTAACAACTGTCATCAGGTAGATTTAGTAAAGTATAAAAATAATGATGATTGAGCTTCGAGTAGGTTGAAAGTGAAATTTCAACTATTTTTTCAATCAATTGCTTTGCATCTGCACTTCAGGTGCACATGTGCAATGCACTCTAGCGTATTTTAGTTTTATATTTCATAGATTTACTTATTAATGATTTAGAGATTTTAGAAGGAACAATTGAAATTGAATTCTGACCTATTAAAACACTAGAGCTTATGTGTATTTCTGATCTTGTTTCTTCACATCTTGTTTCTTCACTGCTTTTCTAACAGCAACTAGAGCAATAAATGCAAATGAGAAATTCCAATTTCCAAGACAAACAAATATTTTTCTCAGACTATTTGCTAGCTTGTTGCTTTCACATCACACAGGTACCTTGACTTGGAAAAGATGCAAAACTAGCAGTTTTTCATTTCAATAGAATCCAGATGCATTATAGAATTTTAGGTAAAGGCTCAGGCATACATAGCAGTGAGACAGTCCTCGAGACGGGAGGTAATGGGGGTAATGGTCCCAATTCCCAGAACTGAAATAATCAAAAATCTAAATGTAGAAAATAGATAAATTTACAATATTGACGTGTTTAAACAATTCCAATCCCAAATTACATTTCACTCCCAAATCCCAGTCCCAAGAAGTCCCAAAGAGTCCGAATTTATAAAAAGGCAGTTCTCAATTTACCACTCCCTGACTCTCTAGTAATGTAGCCAATGGGAGCAAGACCTTTTACAGACAAGCATTGTGTTTATCTGATTGTGAAGATTTTCCCACCGTTTTTCAGAAAGTTGCATATGCAAATGAAGTTTTCCTGTTCTTTTAAGCAGTCTAATTAGTCATCATTTAAAGTCATTATTTACAGTCATCATTTAAAGTCATCGTCATCATTAATAACGCAACCAGCACAAATCAGCCTGCACTGTCGCAATTATCACTTTAATTCCATTTAACACAATTTCATTAAATGTTGCATATCCCAAACCTCAGTTCAAATCAGAATTGTTGCATACAATTATACGTGAAACCAGCCCCAAAACAATTGATAAAGAACCAATTGAAGGGGAAATGATTGAAGATATGATTAATAAAGTAGCTAGACTTTGAGAGATAAGCGACACTTAAAGAGCCATTCATGGTCGGTATTGTCTATTGCAGTAAATCAAAATATTCACAGCATTGTGATGTTTTGTGTATACTGTTGGTTATGCCGCTACTAAATTTTTTATCTTCTAGGAGGGGCGCTTATTCAAGCGGGATGTTTTTTTCCGGTGGGGTTTTTTGTTTGATTTTTTGTGTCGCAGCAATTAAAGGAAAGGCAAAAAGTGAAGAACCTCCACATCAATTCAGTAATTATGGTATAGGCCCATTTATATACTTGTGGTTACCTTGGCTACTAAATTCTTTATCTGCTAGGAGGGGCGCTTATTCAAGCGGGATCTTTATTCCAGTGGGGTGTTTATTTGATTTTTTGTGTCGTAGCAATTAATGAAAATGCAAGAAGTGAAGGATCTGAAAATCAATTTAGTAATTATGGTATAGGCCCATGTATATACTGGTGGTTACGTTGGCTACTAAATGTTTTTATCTTCTAGGAGAGGCGCTTATTCAAGCGGATTCTTGTTCCAGTGGGGTATTTGTTTGATTTTTTGTGTCGCAGAAAGAAAAAATGCAAAAAGTGAAGCACCTCCACATCAATTTAGTAATTATGGTATAGGCCCATGTATATACTGGTGGTTACCTTGGCTACTAAATGTTTTTATCTTCTAGGAG
The DNA here is from genome assembly GCA_963924455.1 of Pelagia noctiluca. Taxonomy (NCBI): domain Eukaryota; kingdom Metazoa; phylum Cnidaria; class Scyphozoa; order Semaeostomeae; family Pelagiidae; genus Pelagia; species Pelagia noctiluca. Next base: position 3,256,199 of record OZ004324.1, on the reverse strand, counting down.
GGGTGCTTATTCAAGCGAGATTCTTGTTCCATTGGGGTATTTGTTTGATTTTTTGTGTCGCAGAAAATAAAGAAAATGCAAAAAGTGAAGAATCTATACATAAATTTAGTAATTATGGTTTAGGCCCATTTATATACTGGTGGTTACCTCGGCTACTAAATTCTTTATCTTCTAGGAGGGGTGCTTATTCAAGCGAGATTCTTGTTCCATTGGGGTATTTGTTTGATTTTTTGTGTCGCAGAAAGAAAAAATGCAAAAAGTGAAGAATCTCCACATCAATTTAATAATTGTGGTATAGGCCCATGTATATACTGGTGTTTACCTTGGCTCCTAAATGTTTTTATCTTCTAGGAGAGGCGCTTATTCAAGCGGATTCTTGTTCCAGTGGGGTATTTGTTTGATTCTTTGTGTCGCAGAAATTAAAGAAAATGCAAAAAGAGAAGAATCTCCAAATCAATTTAGTTTATGATATGATGGTTTAGACCCATGTATATACTGGTGGTTACCTTGGATGCTAAATTTTTCATAGGAGTCTTTAAGCAAGCAGGATGCTTGTTCCAGTAAGCTACTCATGACATTCTCACCATGCTGAACCAACAGTATCATGTAGTGATCAAGGTACACATATTTTTTCAAAATAAGCAGCTGATTAGGTAGATCAATCAATTTAATTTGTGAGAATGAAAAACGACCCAGGCAGGATTTGAACCTATCACCACTGAGTAAATACATTTGGTCTTATCAAGGCTGTTTCTGACACAATATTCGACATGATAGTCATCACTTATCATGACAAGCCTTTGTAACGTTTCCCCGCTAAATAAAAAAAGGCTTGTCATGATAAGTGGTGACTATCATGTCGAATATTCTATCACCACTGATTCAGCGCATTAGCACCAGGGGCAGATTTAGTGGGGGTTTCCTGGTTTCCGGAAACCCCCTCCCCCTTTTGCCAAGCTTAATCTAAAGGAAGTTTCTCACTGTCTCTAATCTATTTCCGCACTTGTTTCTATTTCTACATTATTCATTTGTGCATATAAAGTTACAATAATTGGCAGAGAACCAATGAAATTAATCGTGCATTGCATTCGGTATTTTGTGAGCATCGTGATTGGATGGTCAAGATGCTAGTTCCAGTCTCCTATTTGACGAACATTTCTGAGCTGACTAAAAAATAGCATTTGGCGCCAAAACTAGTCTAACTCTCAATTCACAGCAGCTATCCACAGGCCAAAACGGATTTGAGGCAATATCTTATAAAAAGAAGAAAAAAGGATCATGATGGTAAGGGAGTAATATTTTCATTTCATTGTCCTAATTGGCCTCATCAGGGCCCACGCCATGAATTTTGTTGTGGAGGGGGCCAAAGGTAAAATATAGAAATTGTAAGGGTACCCTGGGCATACTGTCGGTATACATCAATGACCGTAGGTCATTACCCTAGGGCCGTGCATACACTGTGGTTATCTTACTTCTCATTGAATTGATGTACTCAAATTTAAGACTTGAACAAATATTTTTGGCAAATTGGGGGGGCCATGGCCCCTGTGGCCCCCTGGTGGCATGGGCCCTGCTCATGCCCATAGACTCAGGAACTCGTGGACTGTGCGGTTTCATAACGTGAAAGTTCTGTTGAGGATTCTCTGTACAATGCCATTGACGTCTGCAGAATGTGCAAGATCTTTTAGTACCATGAGGAGGTTGAAGAGCTATCTCAGATCAAGGATGGACGCTAAACGACTTAATGGTTTGGCCTTGATGGCTATTCAAAGAAGTAAAAAATAGAATTTAAAGCAGTACAGGAAAGGTTCATGACCGCTTAAACAGAAGATTATTTCAAACAGTACCACATATTTCATTATAGCTACAGTACCACATATTTCATTATAGCTAAACTTTCAGGAAATTTCTTATTTAGTTCTTATGTTCAGTCAAACTAGTGTATAAGTGAATTAGTTGTTTCGTTCTGCACTCTCTGCCCATATCACTTAATACCAAAGTTTCTGACCTATATACCACATGCATTTCTTGTTTTCTACAGTGTGCTGATATGCAGAAAGATAATCCAAAGCCATTTTCAAGCATCATAATATGCCAATTCTTGGGGGCTTACGGGGCTTACCCCCCTAGCCCCCCACCAGGTTTTTGCCCTTGAACCTACTGGGGGGCTTACAGCGCCCCCTCAGTTGTTTGGGCAATGACCTTCCTTCGTTGCATGTGTGCCTAAGGTAAGCTATCCCAGAAACTCACAAATAATATTTCAAACCTGGAACCCCCTACTAATTTCTAGATTCGCCCCTTAGCACCAACTGAGCTATAAGGGCTTTAATTTAGCTACCTGAGTCAGGACAATTTCAATAAAGTTCCGAAGTGATGATGTCAAAAAATCTATTTTTAGAATTTTGGAAGCTTGGAGAATCTAATTTTAGAAAAATTGAATTTCCATAGTTTTTGTATTTTTCGGCAAGTTCTAAACTTTATCAACCAGTCAAAAAATACAGGAATTTCCTAGTGAAAGTCAATTTTTCAAATGGTCATATCTCAGTCAACATTCAAAATACAGCAACGATATTGTTTTTGAAGCTTTTTCAGATTATGGACCCAAACTTCCAAAATTCTAAAAATAGATTTTTGTGACATCATCACTTCGGAACTCTATTGCAGCACCACTCACCAGATGCACAGGCTGAGAATCTATTCAGGCTCTTAAAAGGCACTACATTATAGTCCTTCTAAAGTGCAATGTCTGTCCCACACCAGGAGGGCCAGTCTGCAGAGTTGGGCAATTGCACACCCGAGATAACAATAGAACAATAGGATAGAACAATGGAAAGTTGTTAAAGCACACTCGAGATCTCGTTGAAAAAGGCCATACTCTGCAGACTGGCAGGAGGGCACATCACACCACAGCCCACCACTGGATAGGGTTAAGAAGCAAATTTGAGAAGAAACAGGACTTGCAAAATCAATCAAATTAATTGAGCCAACTAGACTACCCTGATGTGATCAGATCAGTTGATGGTAGAGCAGTGATGTGCCAGGTCAGTGCAGTGGTCGGATCATTGGGTTCAAATCCTACTGGCTCATTTTTCGTTATCAAATATCAATTTGACTGCTTCTTCTCAAGTTTACATTTCAACCTAATCCAGTGGTAGGAGTGTGATGGTCCTCCTGGTTTGGGATAGTTGTCCCCCACATAATTTTTTTTATGATGGGCCTAGCCTCCTCCACTCTAGGCCTAAAAAGGCAGCCTGACTGGACGTTCAATGTTTGTGGCATGTGCACAGCGTTGTTATCGAAGATAGGGATGAAGAAAAAACATACCTTAGATCTACAAGAATGTCATTAAGAAACTCTTTTGTCAATAATCTCATTTTCTTCGAGGGGCCGGTCTCGTGGTGGTCTGGCCTAGCGGGGCTAGGCCTATACCCAGTCCAAATTACATGGCGTCAAAATTTCCCCCCGTTCCCTGCGGCATGCAAAAGACGATCTCATTTCTCGCAATGCATTATGGGATTATCCCCCCTAGTAACGCATTAGCTACCGAAATCAGTGGTCTTGGCATAAATAAGTTTATAGGCAGGGAATTTCATACAGAAATCTAGCAACTTTTCCGATGTTTCTTTTCTCACTTGATTATGAAATTATGATGTCTTGTTGTTATTTTAAGCGACTGTACCTTTTCTAAAAATAGCTCATTGTCACGTGATCGATGACGTCACTATCCAGTATGAAAAAATATTTTTTACTCGATAGAAAAATGATTTATAGCTCATTCGATAGATCTCGCTCTACTGAGTACTTTGGGTATAGCATTTGCACCTCTATCACGTACGTGATCCGAGTTACATCACATTAAAAGTTTTTAAGCCAGGGGGTAACTCAATATAAAATTGACATATTTTCATGAAAATTGTAGTAAAATAAATTCTTCTCTGCACTTGCGTATGCTTTATTTAGTCTTAAATGGGAAGGGCAGCCTAAATATTTTAAGCAGGACCATCAATCAACGATCTAAAAAGGTAATTATTGCATTTTTAAACAAAGCAGGAACCCCCTTGTAAAGTCGAAGTCGTCGTTCTAACGACTCAGTGGTGGCGCCAGGGGGGGGGGCAGGGGGGGCTACAGCCCCCCCGTCGGAGGAGGCTAGCCCCTCCGTCGGAAGATAAATTATGCTTGAATTTTTTTTGTCGGAGCGAATTTTTTATGTTTTGGCGGAAATAGAAAGAGTAATATGTCAAAAAACGTAGTAAAAAACACGATTACACCATTTTGATAGCATTTTTAGCCAATCTAACGGGTGTAGCCACCAAAATTTTCCCGGGGGAGTACCCCCGGACCCCCGAATTTTTCGGCTCGCAATGCTCGCCTTCGATCTCCAGTGACCTTACAATTCCTTGTCGCCCCCTAGCCCTATCGTTCTCTAAAATAATTAGCCCCTCCGTCGGAAGTGCTAGCCCCTTTGTCGTAGGAAACCTAGCGCCACCACTGTAACGACTTTTTTGTGGAAATTAAAACAAAACAAGCAATATACTAAGATTAAATGTTGTAAAAATGGTTAGAAAAGTCTCACTTTAAATCGGTCGCTAGCCATAAGCAGACTATGGTACCCATTCATCATCTGAATCATTGGATGATAGAAAGTCTGCAACTTCCCATTCACTTTCGTTAGAATCGGGGCTGCAATTCTCAATTTCTGCTGCCATCTCGTCATCTCCAAAGTCTCCGTCACTTTCCAGAAGTATACCTTTATCCTGATCTGTATTGGAACTGCTGTTTGCCTTGGGGTTCTTTTTTCGTTTCTTTCTTCTTGGCTGGTTTGTAACTGGGCTATCACTCAAGTCATCATCGTCTCCTTCTATCGCAGCTTGATCTGACTTGTGTCCTTTCTGGCGACGCTTTTTCTTTTGCAGAGAAGGCGGTAACTGTGTTCCTGTGAACCAAATAGGGGTCATAGCCGATGTTTCCTCGTTCCATTTCCACCCATAATCTTCCGGATCTAGCAGCTCTATCCGATACTCGCCACACTGAAGCCATATTTTAGTTTGCAACTGAGATCGTTTTAATGCTTGAAGGAGAGAATCAGAATCAGGGGGCAGTGCCATAGAGCTCTTTTCCTTTTGCTGTTGATAAAGACGCACTCTTGTATCGATGTAGCCCTCGTCTTTACTACCCTTGTATATAACTGCACGGACAAACTCTTTTAATTCCTGAATGTCGTTCTCAAGCAGCGGCTGGTCGTTCTGCAATGCATCTAGCATAGTTGAGAGTGATGGATCTTTTAAAAGCTTTTTGAAAATTCTAACTTTTCCCGTTTTGAACATGTATGAGGTTGTGTCGCAACCAGAAATTGAATGAAAAGCTGGCAATGATAAGCAGAGCTGTCTTCCAATAAAGCGGCATATTTTTCCAACATCTGCAAAGCTATCTCACTCGTACTTCATGAACCATTGGTGCGTTACAGAATACTTTTCATATGCCCATACAAGAAGGACCAGCACATCTGTATCTTTGGCGACAACAACTACATCTTGATTTGCTAAAATCGCATGTAAGATTAACCTGCTATCTGCTTCTTCATGATTGCAATGGAAGAGCACCTCACTTGACCTATTTGTGATTTGGTATGTCCGTTCGTTTGATGTAATGACAACTGGGCATCTTAGCTTGGATCTGCCTTCCTTTGATTGCAAGTAATCTGCGATGGCTGAAATAAGGTTTTCCTTGTTCTCTCCGTTGTGAAAGAAGCTTTCCCATTGCGCACCTTGTAGCATGCGTTGGTTGACATTGCTGATATGAACCCGGGGGCCTTTTTCTCCTCTGTCTTTTCTTGTGCCTTCTTTGATGCTTTTTTCTATGTATGTATCATTGATTTTTCCGACACTGTTTGGTTCAAGTTCTCTGCTAGGGGTAACAAACTGAACGAGACAGTCAATAAATTCTTCGTATGTTGTTTTTGCTTTTAGTGACCTGATCGCAGCCATTCCATCTATGAACCATGCGCATCGTTTTGGAGCAACATCAGTGGTGCTTTTTGACTCTTTAATCAGTAAGTTCCTGAATTGCGATTTATCTGATTGACGAAGACTGTATTCTGTTGTAGCGATTGACAAAGGCACTGGTGTTATGGGGAAATTGAACGCTTCCTCCATTGATACTGATTTTGAAACCATAAGGCCAAATGCTTGTTTATCCTCTTTTAAGATTTCAATAGATGCTTTCGTTTTTTGTTTCTTTTTGATGCCTGTGGATAATCTGTTTCTTGGAATCGGATCAAAGAAGCTTTTTTCTCCAGAGATCAAACGATCTTGAACGAATTTCAAATACTGCTGATCTCCGTGTTCTGCTGCTCTGAGCATGTCAGAGGCAATGTTCAGCTCGATTTCTACCCCAGTTGCAAATGACTTGGGTTTTTCGTTAGAAAATGGATCAATGCCATATGTTTTTAGTTGCTTCTTCAAATTAGCCACGTGCTTTGCATGGTTTACCTTGGCTCCAGGGGTCATTTCCTTATGTTTCGATGATGTTTTAAGATCTAGCATATCTCGGAACTTTTGCTGAAGCTTGCTGTGGACATGAATAGTGCTTACCCATGTACTGACTGCATCTTTGTCTGTACTGAAACCAGCTCTAAATGGGCCAGCAGTTCCCTTGGTCTCTCTGTTGAAGTGCTCGGTCTTCAGGTCGCCATGAATAGACGAGAAACGTTGGCCGGACTCACTGTCACTGCCACCAAATCCACGAGACGTTAAATCTTGATATGCTGCAGTCTTGCCTTGGTGCTGTTCTTCGAGAAATACATGCTGATAGCTTATGTATCGGGCGTAATTTTGATGATCGAGAGCAAAAGTAAGTCCCAGCATATGTCTTTCAGCTTCGACATGTCTTCTTAGATTTCCCTCGCGTACTGCCGAGACCATGGCCAACATTGTGGAAACATCCCTAAGATAAAGAACTGTGAAGTGCGCTTCTGTCCCTTCTTCATATTGGAGTATATCTGATGCCAGAGATTTGAAAGAATCAAGTCTCATTACATTGCGCAAATTATCTGCAGACGGGTCTCATTTGGACATGATTGGGAGGCCCTTCTAAAGATATCCAGGTCCCAGTACATGGACTTTCGTTTTAGACGGGGGTTCCTGCTTTGTTTAAAAATGCAATAATTACCTTTTTAGTTCGTTGATTGATGGTCCTGCTTAAAATATTTAGGCTGCCCTTCCCATTTAAGACTAAATAAAGCATACGCAAGTGCAGAGAAGAATTTATTTTCCTACAATTTTCATGAAAATATGTCAATTTTATATTGATTTACCCCCTGGCTTAAAAACTTTCAATGTGCTGCAACTCGGATTACGTACGTGATAGAGGTGCAAATGCTATACCCAAAGTACTCAGTAGAGCAAGATCTATCGAATGAGCTATAAATCATCTTTCTATCGAGTAAAAAATATTTTTTCATACTGGATAGTGACGTCATCGATCACGTGACAATGAGCTATTTTTAGAAAAGGTACAGTCGCTTAAAATAACAACAAGACATCATACTTTCATAATCAAGTGAGAAAAGAAACATCGGAAAAGTTGCTAGATTTCTGTAAGAAATTCCCTGCCTATTAGGAAGAAATTGATAAGGCTTTTTGGCAATTATACAACTAATGAATACTTTTTTTGATGATTGTAAAACAAGAACTATAGCTAACCCTTGCGATATTCTGTATTTCCACCTATGAGTACTTCAGATGGATTTCATTTATAAAATCTTCAGTCAGAAGAAAGACGCTCGAACCACTAAGGGTTTATTGAAATCAGTATCTTTTAAAGGGGGGGGGGCTATTAAAGAAGGGATGGTACAACTTTTGTGATAAGACGATATCACCAATATATCTATGTATATATCTGTGCTTCTTGTATGATCAAGTTCAAAACTCTCTGTTTTTACAAAGTTTTGCATCATTGAAATTTGTAGGGGGCTTAATTGAGAGGGGGGGCTAAATAGAGGATTTACAGTCAGTCTGAAAATCTCAAGGACGTAAATCCTAAAGGCCAAGAACGAAAGGTATCATAGCCAAATATACGTTTCCAAAATTCTTCTCGCCTTCGTGAAGCTCTGTACAGAAAAAACCTCAATAGCGAAGGCTGTGTTTGGTTGACTCTTTTTAATCGACCAATTTCCAATTGATTTGATTTCCGATTGATTTTTATGTACTTAGTTGATCTACTTTCTATGAGTATAACTAAGCAAAGGTCTCGATGTCCTGCTCTCGCCACTCTCCTCTATACACAGGTCTACTTTTGGCATCTCTACAACAATTTTCTGTCTGGTTTTGCCATGTTTAAGAGGCTCCAGTAGACTCATAGCCTCACTGTCAAGATATTCTTGATTGCTGCTTGGCAACGATGAATTCGTCCAATCAGATCCCTGCAATTCTTTATTCAATATATCGATACGTTTCTTTACGAGGCTGTGATTCAAATTATGGCTTGATTTGCAGAAAAAGTTTTCATATTTGCAATGTTTACAGACTTTCCGGTGAATTTCAACAACTTTAAAACGCTCTTGCAGTTCGTACTTTTCGATAGAAAAGCTTTGCAATAACGGCCTTGGAGAAGACTCTTGAGTAGCCCCGTCTATTGATTTGCGCTCACTGCGATTGAGTTTTGCATTGATATCGAATTGCACAGAAACCTTTGGAACACCTAAGGCCCTCACATCTTTGCTGTCATCCCTTCGATATCTTGTTCTTGCGTGTTGCATCCTGGGAGATGTATAGCGCACAGGGAACTTATGGAACATCCAAGACTTGGAGTTTGGTGGTATGGGATGGCAGCGTGAATCATCTTCAGGATTTTCTTTTCTTCTGCTTAGCATGTTAAAACTCCAGGTATAAATCCAGGCTTCTGAGCCAAATTATCAAAACCCGAAGTCACTCTGATATATATGGGTAATACGGAAAAATGAAGCAACGCCTTCGTAGCAACGCCTGGAAGTTAAAAAAACTCCAGGCATAAATCCAGACTTTTGAGTAGGCAGATTAAAACTCAGTGTATCTATATTACATATTGATAAGACGAAGAAATGTAGCAACGCCTTTCAGAGCTATACCTCCCCTTTCTTTGTATCCAAATATAGGTTATTCAATACTTTGAAAATCCTCCAGATAAATTAGATGCTGGGAGATTTTCAGACTTTCAAACGATTGTCACAGTGGCCCACGCCTGATGTAGCTAAGGACTAGAGTCTCAACAAAATGCAAATTGGTGTCCTCCACTTTCCATCAACGTCTAGCATTCTTTTCATAAACGATTTTTAGGGTAAAAACGTGAGGTAAATGGATGTGAAGTTTCCTCTCCAAAACTGTCTTTGAAAGATCTTTAAATCTTCAGATCTTCGAAAAAAAATCTTCTTACAGATTCCATGAGGTTTAAACAAATATGATATATGTAGGTAGCAAAAACAATTTCTTTCATGTAAACAGCATATAGTTTGAATACATTTCTCCACGTAGCTTTTCTCTAAATACGATTTTCGCAGACTTTCTTTAAATAGCAAGAGCTTAAAGTGAATTTTTCCTACTGGAACTTGCGACCAATCAAGCACCAGAAATATTCTACTTCTTCCTGAACGAAATTCTCGTGGGCTCAAACATACAGAGAAAGACTGCACAAATCCCAGTAATTTTGAGGCTAGTGGAAAAGTTATTTCTTCAGCAGTATCCTATAACAACTCATAGCTATCATATCAAATGTCTTCCATTACATCATTGCAAATGTGTCATTGTTTCTTGCACTGAACACCAAATACGTTCATCTCTTCACAAAGGCTCAAATATCCAGGAACAACTCAAAGCCAAGTGTTTTTGAAACCAGCGAAAAATCCTTTATTTACAGCAGTAGCTATCTAACAATAACTTACAGTTATCATATTCAATATTTTCACTACACTAATGTAGATGTGTCATTATTTCTTGATCCACTTGTTTCATCCTCCAATAAGTTTATCTTTTCACAGATATTGTATTTATCGACAAACTTGAGTCTTCACAGGCTCGAAAATCCAGAAAGAACAACTCCAAACGAATATTTCTCAACGGCAACATAAAATTTTTTTTCTCAGAGATATTCAATAATAACTATACACAGTATCAAATATGTTTACACCATTCAATTCAAGAAAATAAACGGCGCACCACAAATTGTGCAGATTCAATCAAAACCCATGGAAACAGACGCGTCTCTAAGCTACTACCAACACATGGAATCGTTTACTTTCGGCTCTTTTCAGACGTTACTCTTTCATGTAAGTTGTAATACTATAGTAAAGTAATACAATAATGTTTGACCAGGATTCTCCTAATTAAATACCAATTACAAAGGGCTGAATGAATCTTTGCTCTTCGCTTTTCTGATTGGATGATTATGTATGGTTTGATTGACAGCTAAGGAAGCATAGATTTCTCTTGCATACATATCCAGGGGGTCGTGTAATGAAATATAAAGCTACAGCAATTACTTTTTAAAAAAACGTCAGGCTGCATTCCGCATTGCATTAATGCTTCACGAGCTTTTACCGGTACGAGTACGCGCTTGTAAAATGCTGCAATAAGAAACCCCTTAAAGTTTGACACTGACCGAAATTTCAATTCAATGGCTTTATACATCATATTGTGACTTTTACCGAGCGTGTACGCGCTAGTAAAAGCTTGTGTGGCTAAAACTTAAAACCCAGGGCTGCAATTACTTCACATGTATATATATACGCCTAACGAAGTCTGTGTTTCGGATTTCCACAAGAGAGTGCTCAATACATATATGCCGAGCATACTGAGAAGAAAAGAGTCAAGAAACTAGACTCAGAATCTTGACAAGCCTGTTTCGTGGTTACTCACTCTTCAGGAGATGATAGGCCTAACAATACATCTTATCAGTCCAAATATGGCAGTATTCCCGAACATTACTTCAACGCCTATGAATAATTGTGATGATTGATGAAACCCCCGTCTTTGTACTGGATTAGAATAAATTTATTAATGCTAGTTTCACAAAAGCACAGTTGCCACTATCGTTTCTTATGACCCTAAAGACAATGTTGCAAGCTCTTGAGGTTTCAACGATATGAGAGAAATCCACAGTTATTATTCATTACTGCCAGCAAAACGAAGAAGTGACCCGATAAGATGAAAATAGTCTTATTCAGCAAGTTAGTTACACTTATTTGTTTAGTATGAAATCAATAATTGTTTGAGAGAATAGATGAACTCTGTCTTTAAGGCTATCTCAAGAAAGCTGAAGCAATCATAAGGTGTGGTCACATCGAAAAGAAGGCCAAGGTTACACTGCAAGAGTTGTCTACCTATTATGTTGGTCCTTAATGCTTTGCACATAAACCAATACCTTACAAAGATAGTAAGCGTTTTGCCTATCAGCTCACTTTGCCTATCAATCAATGCACTGCTTCAATTAATCTACATATCTTTGTAAGGTATTGGTTTATGTGCAGAGCAGAAAGAGCCCACTGAATGGGTAGACTAATCGAAGCAGTGCATTGATAGCTGATAGGCAAATACGCTTACCATATGGTATTGGGTTATGTGCAAAGAACAAAAAGCACAAAGGGCCAACTGAAGAGTAAGCGTATTTGCCCATCAACAATCAACCCAACGATTATTCTTTTTCCAATAAACATTCTCACGCGTGAAGCTACTAGATATGATTGGAGTGAAAAGCAGCTCAAACAACGATTTTTTCAATAAGCATAAAGTCAATAATCGGCTAAGATCTGGATAATCAAAACAATAAGCTGCTTTGCTTGACTCAATCCAGCATATTGTAGACATAACGCAACTAAGCAGTTAAGCACCTCCGCTGGAATAATGTTACTGGTCATTCAGTATCTGCTAAAATGAGTAAGACGGAAAAATAAAACTTAGTAAAAAGTTGGTCAAACTAGATAAAACAAGGCAAGTTCTTCACCCATTCCAAATAAAGAAAAATATTTGATGAACTATCCCAACATCATCTAGTGGTGACAATACAAACATATCTTAATAAACTGAATCTTGGCAGCTAGTAGTTCCATAAATAGTTTTGTCAATATAGTTGTTTGTCAATATACCTAAATAGCCAGTTTCATGGCCTACAGAACAGGCATGAGATTATTTTTGGCAGCCTATTAATGACTTGTGACGATCTGAGCCCACCAAATTTACGAAGGCCTACTCTAGTTGATACAATTACAAGTCCCTCGCAGTTGGAAGGAGGTTTATGGTGTGGTGGTTATGGTCTTTGTTATCATAGATCTGAGGAATGCAGCACCAAATGCAGGTTTTCAAAAATACTCTATTACTGAAGGTGACGGAAATTTTGAAAAATGCATGTCTTTAACTGCATGCTTGCACTAAAGAAATGAGGCACATTTGATAAGCCATAGTAAACTGAATAGTGTCTTGAGCACATAATGAAATTCCTATATCAATACCTGACCAACCTGTATCGATGAAAAATAGACAGCCAGAAAGATATGGCTGATTCCTTCTCATCTCTAAAACTGTCTTTATCAAAATTTATAAATGCTTTCCACACCCAAGTCGGTATATTTGGCATCCCTGAAGAATACTTTCAGTGTGTTACAGACAATGTTCGATTAATAGTGGCTTATCCAAGTCGGTATATTTGGCATCCATGAAGAATACTTTCAGTGTGTTACAGACAATGTTCGATTAATAGTGGCTTATCCAAGTCGGTATATTTGGCATCCCTGAAGAATACTTTCAGTGTGTAACAGACAATGTTCGATTAATAGTGGCTTATCCAAGTCGGTATATTTGGCATCCATGAAGAATACTTTCAGTGTGTAACAGACAATGTTCGATTAATAGTGGCTTATCTAAGTCGGTATATTTCGCATCAATGAAGAATACTTTCAGTATGCTGCAGACAATGTTCGATTAATAGTGGCTTATCCAAGTCGGTATATTTGGCATCCATGAAGAATACTTTCAGTGTGTTACAGACAATGTTCGATTAATAGTGGCTTATCCAAGTCGGTATATTTGGCATCCATGAAGAATACTTTCAGTGTGTAACAGACAATGTTCGATTAATAGTGGCTTATCTAAGTCGGTATATTTGGCATCCATGAAGAATACTTTCAGTGTGTTACAGACAATGTTCCATTAATAGTGGCTTATCCAAGTCGGTATATTTGGCATCCATGAAGAATACTTTCAGTGTGTAACAGACAATGTTCGATTAATAGTGGCTTATCCAAGTCGGTATATTTGGCATCCATGAAGAATACTTTCAGTGTGTAACAGACAATGTTCGATTAATAGTGGCTTATCCAAGTCGGTATATTTGGCATCCATGAAGAATACTTTCAGTGTGTAACAGACAATGTTCTATTAATAGTGGCTTATCCAAGTCGGTATATTTGGCATCCATGAAGAATACTTTCAGTGTGCTACAGACAATGTTCGATTAATAGTGGCTTATCCAAGTCGGTATATTTGGCATCCATGAAGAATACTTTCAGTGTGTTACAGACAATGTTCGATTAATAGTGGCTTATCTAAGTCGGTATATTTGGCATCCCTGAAGAATACTTTCAGTGTGTAACAGACAATGTTCGATTAATAGTGGCTTATCCAAGTCGGTATATTTGGCATCCATGAAGAATACTTTCAGTGTGTAACAGACAATGTTCGATTAATAGTGGCTTATCTAAGTCGGTATATTTGGCATCAATGAAGAATACTTTCAGTATGCTGCAGACAATGTTCGATTAATAGTGGCTTATCCAAGTCGGTATATTTGGCATCCATGAAGAATACTTTCAGTGTGTTACAGACAATGTTCGATTAATAGTGGCTTATCCAAGTCGGTATATTTGGCATCCATGAAGAATACTTTCAGTGTGTAACAGACAATGTTCGATTAATAGTGGCTTATCAAAGTCGGTATATTTGGCATCCATGAAGAATACTTTCAGTGTGTAACAGACAATGTTCGATTAATAGTGGCTTATCTAAGTCGGTATATTTGGCATCCATGAAGAATACTTTCAGTGTGTTACAGACAATGTTCGATTAATAGTGGCTTATCCAAGTCGGTATATTTGGCATCCATGAAAAATACTTTCAGTGTGTAACAGACAATGTTCGATTAATAGTGGCTTATCCAAGTCGGTATATTTGGCATCCATGAAGAATACTTTCAGTGTGTAACAGACAATGTTCTATTAATAGTGGCTTATCCAAGTCGGTATATTTGGCATCCATGAAGAATACTTTCAGTGTGCTACAGACAATGTTCGATTAATAGTGGCTTATCCAAGTCGGTATATTTGGCATCCATGAAGAATACTTTCAGTGTGTTACAGACAATGTTCGATTAATAGTGGCTTATCCAAGTCGGTATATTTGGCATCCATGAAGAATACTTTCAGTGTGTTACAGACAATGTTCGATTAATAGTGGCTTATCCAAGTCGGTATATTTGGCATCCATGAAGAATACTTTCAGTGTGTTACAGACAATGTTCGATTAATAGTGGCTTATCTAAGTCGGTATATTTGGCATCCATGAAGAATACTTTCAGTGTGTTACAGACAATGTTCGATTAATAGTGGCTTATCCAAGTCGGTATATTTGGCATCCATGAAGAATACTTTCAGTGTGTTACAGACAATGTTCGATTAATAGTGGCTTATCCAAGTCGGTATATTTGGCATCCCTGAAGAATACTTTCAGTGTGTAACAGACAATGTTCGATTAATAGTGGCTTATCCAAGTCGGTATATTTGGCATCCATGAAGAATACTTTCAGTGTGTAACAGACAATGTTCGATTAATAGTGGCTTATCCAAGTCGGTATATTTGGCATCCATGAAGAATACTTTCAGTGTGTAACAGACAATGTTCGATTAATAGTGGCTTATCTAAGTCGGTATATTTGGCATCAATGAAGAATACTTTCAGTATGCTGCAGACAATGTTCGATTAATAGTGGCTTATCCAAGTCGGTATATTTGGCATCCATGAAGAATACTTTCAGTGTGTTACAGACAATGTTCGATTAATAGTGGCTTATCCAAGTCGGTATATTTGGCATCCATGAAGAATACTTTCAGTGTGTAACAGACAATGTTCGATTAATAGTGGCTTATCCAAGTCGGTATATTTGGCATCCATGAGGAATACTTTCTGTGTGTAACAGACAATGTTCGATTAATAGTGGCTTATCTAAGTCGGTATATTTGGCATCCATGAAGAATACTTTCAGTGTGTTACAGACAATGTTCGATTAATAGTGGCTTATCCAAGTCGGTATATTTGGCATCCCTGAAGAATACTTTCAGTGTGTTACAGACAATGTTCGATTAATAGTGGCTTATCCAAGTCGGTATATTTGGCATCCATGAAGAATACTTTCAGTGTGTTACAGACAATGTTCGATTAATAGTGGCTTATCCAAGTCGGTATATTTGGCATCCCTGAAGAATACTTTCAGTGTGTAACAGACAATGTTCGATTAATAGTGGCTTATCCAAGTCGGTATATTTGGCATCCATGAAGAATACTTTCAGTGTGTAACAGACAATGTTCGATTAATAGTGGCTTATCTAAGTCGGTATATTTGGCATCAATGAAGAATACTTTCAGTATGCTGCAGACAATGTTCGATTAATAGTGGCTTATCCAAGTCGGTATATTTGGCATCCATGAAGAATACTTTCAGTGTGTTACAGACAATGTTCGATTAATAGTGGCTTATCCAAGTCGGTATATTTGGCATCCATGAAGAATACTTTCAGTGTGTAACAGACAATGTTCGATTAATAGTGGCTTATCTAAGTCGGTATATTTGGCATCCATGAAGAATACTTTCAGTGTGTTACAGACAATGTTCGATTAATAGTGGCTTATCCAAGTCGGTATATTTGGCATCCATGAAGAATACTTTCAGTGTGTAACAGACAATGTTCGATTAATAGTGGCTTATCCAAGTCGGTATATTTGGCATCCATGAAGAATACTTTCAGTGTGTAACAGACAATGTTCGATTAATAGTGGCTTATCCAAGTCGGTATATTTGGCATCCATGAAGAATACTTTCAGTGTGTAACAGACAATGTTCTATTAATAGTGGCTTATCCAAGTCGGTATATTTGGCATCCATGAAGAATACTTTCAGTGTGCTACAGACAATGTTCGATTAATAGTGGCTTATCCAAGTCGGTATATTTGGCATCCATGAAGAATACTTTCAGTGTGTTACAGACAATGTTCGATTAATAGTGGCTTATCTAAGTCGGTATATTTGGCATCCCTGAAGAATACTTTCAGTGTGTAACAGACAATGTTCGATTAATAGTGGCTTATCCAAGTCGGTATATTTGGCATCCATGAAGAATACTTTCAGTGTGTAACAGACAATGTTCGATTAATAGTGGCTTATCTAAGTCGGTATATTTGGCATCAATGAAGAATACTTTCAGTATGCTGCAGACAATGTTCGATTAATAGTGGCTTATCCAAGTCGGTATATTTGGCATCCATGAAGAATACTTTCAGTGTGTTACAGACAATGTTCGATTAATAGTGGCTTATCCAAGTCGGTATATTTGGCATCCATGAAGAATACTTTCAGTGTGTAACAGACAATGTTCGATTAATAGTGGCTTATCAAAGTCGGTATATTTGGCATCCATGAAGAATACTTTCAGTGTGTAACAGACAATGTTCGATTAATAGTGGCTTATCTAAGTCGGTATATTTGGCATCCATGAAGAATACTTTCAGTGTGTTACAGACAATGTTCGATTAATAGTGGCTTATCCAAGTCGGTATATTTGGCATCCATGAAGAATACTTTCAGTGTGTAACAGACAATGTTCGATTAATAGTGGCTTATCCAAGTCGGTATATTTGGCATCCATGAAGAATACTTTCAGTGTGTAACAGACAATGTTCTATTAATAGTGGCTTATCCAAGTCGGTATATTTGGCATCCATGAAGAATACTTTCAGTATGCTACAGACAATGTTCGATTAATAGTGGCTTATCCAAGTCGGTATATTTGGCATCCATGAAGAATACTTTCAGTGTGTTACAGACAATGTTCGATTAATAGTGGCTTATCCAAGTCGGTATATTTGGCATCCATGAAGAATACTTTCAGTGTGTTACAGACAATGTTCGATTAATAGTGGCTTATCCAAGTCGGTATATTTGGCATCCATGAAGAATACTTTCAGTGTGTTACAGACAATGTTCGATTAATAGTGGCTTATCTAAGTCGGTATATTTGGCATCCATGAAGAATACTTTCAGTGTGTTACAGACAATGTTCGATTAATAGTGGCTTATCCAAGTCGGTATATTTGGCATCCATGAAGAATACTTTCAGTGTGTTACAGACAATGTTCGATTAATAGTGGCTTATCCAAGTCGGTATATTTGGCATCCCTGAAGAATACTTTCAGTGTGTAACAGACAATGTTCGATTAATAGTGGCTTATCCAAGTCGGTATATTTGGCATCCATGAAGAATACTTTCAGTGTGTAACAGACAATGTTCGATTAATAGTGGCTTATCCAAGTCGGTATATTTGGCATCCATGAAGAATACTTTCAGTGTGTAACAGACAATGTTCGATTAATAGTGGCTTATCTAAGTCGGTATATTTGGCATCAATGAAGAATACTTTCAGTATGCTGCAGACAATGTTCGATTAATAGTGGCTTATCCAAGTCGGTATATTTGGCATCCATGAAGAATACTTTCAGTGTGTTACAGACAATGTTCGATTAATAGTGGCTTATCCAAGTCGGTATATTTGGCATCCATGAAGAATACTTTCAGTGTGTAACAGACAATGTTCGATTAATAGTGGCTTATCCAAGTCGGTATATTTGGCATCCATGAAGAATACTTTCTGTGTGTAACAGACAATGTTCGATTAATAGTGGCTTATCCAAGTCGGTATATTTGGCATCCATGAAGAATACTTTCAGTGTGTTACAGACAATGTTCGATTAATAGTGGCTTATCTAAGTCGGTATATTTGGCATCCATGAAGAATACTTTCAGTGTGTTACAGACAATGTTCGATTAATAGTGGCTTATCCAAGTCGGTATATTTGGCATCCATGAAGAATACTTTCAGTGTGTAACAGACAATGTTCGATTAATAGTGGCTTATCCAAGTCGGTATATTTGGCATCCATGAAGAATACTTTCAGTGTGTAACAGACAATGTTCGATTAATAGTGGCTTATCCAAGTCGGTATATTTGGCATCCATGAAGAATACTTTCAGTATGCTACAGACAATGTTCGATTAATAGTGGCTTATCTAAGTCGGTATATTTGGCATCCATGAAGAATACTTTCAGTGTGTTACAGACAATGTTCGATTAATAGTGGCTTATCCAAGTCGGTATATTTGGCATCCATGAAGAATACTTTCAGTGTGTTACAGACAATGTTCGATTAATAGTGGCTTATCCAAGTCGGTATATTTGGCATCCATGAAGAATACTTTCAGTGTGTAACAGACAATGTTCGATTAATAGTGGCTTATCTAAGTCGGTATATTTGGCATCAATGAAGAATACTTTCAGTATGCTGCAGACAATGTTCGATTAATAGTGGCTTATCCAAGTCGGTATATTTGGCATCCATGAAGAATACTTTCAGTGTGTTACAGACAATGTTCGATTAATAGTGGCTTATCCAAGTCGGTATATTTGGCATCCATGAAGAATACTTTCAGTGTGTAACAGACAATGTTCGATTAATAGTGGCTTATCCAAGTCGGTATATTTGGCATCCATGAAGAATACTTTCTGTGTGTAACAGACAATGTTCGATTAATAGTGGCTTATCTAAGTCGGTATATTTGGCATCCATGAAGAATACTTTCAGTGTGTTACAGACAATGTTCGATTAATAGTGGCTTATCCAAGTCGGTATATTTGGCATCCATGAAGAATACTTTCAGTGTGTAACAGACAATGTTCGATTAATAGTGGCTTATCCAAGTCGGTATATTTGGCATCCATGAAGAATACTTTCAGTGTGTAACAGACAATGTTCGATTAATAGTGGCTTATCCAAGTCGGTATATTTGGCATCCATGAAGAATACTTTCAGTGTGCTACAGACAATGTTCGATTAATAGTGGCTTATCCAAGTCGGTATATTTGGCATCCATGAAGAATACTTTCAGTGTGTTACAGACAATGTTCGATTAATAGTGGCTTATCCAAGTCGGTATATTTGGCATCCATGAAGAATACTTTCAGTGTGTTACAGACAATGTTCGATTAATAGTGGCTTATCCAAGTCGGTATATTTGGCATCCATGAAGAATACTTTCAGTGTATTACAGACAATGTTCGATTAATAGTGGCTTATCTAAGTCGGTATATTTGGCATCCATGAAGAATACTTTCAGTGTGTAACAGACAATGTTCGATTAATAGTGGCTTATCCAAGTCGGTATATTTGGCATCCATGAAGAATACTTTCAGTGTGTAACAGACAATGTTCGATTAATAGTGGCTTATCCAAGTCGGTATATTTGGCATCCATGAAGAATACTTTCAGTGTGCTACAGACAATGTTCGATTAATAGTGGCTTATCCAAGTCGGTATATTTGGCATCCATGAAGAATACTTTCAGTGTGTTACAGACAATGTTCGATTAATAGTGGCTTATCCAAGTCGGTATATTTGGCATCCATGAAGAATACTTTCAGTGTGTTACAGACAATGTTCGATTAATAGTGGCTTATCCAAGTCGGTATATTTGGCATCCATGAAGAATACTTTCAGTGTGTTACAGACAATGTTCGATTAATAGTGGCTTATCTAAGTCGGTATATTTGGCATCCATGAAGAATACTTTCAGTGCGTTACAGACAATGTTCGTTTAATAGTGGCTTATCCAAGTCGGTATATTTGGCATCCATGAAGAATACTTTCAGTGTGTTACAGACAATGTTCGATTAATAGTGGCTTATCTAAGTCGGTATATTTGGCATCAATGAAGAATACTTTCAGTATGCTGCAGACAATGTTCGATTAATAGTGGCTTATCCAAGTCGGTATATTTGGCATCCATGAAGAATACTTTCAGTGTGTTACAGACAATGTTCGATTAATAGTGGCTTATCTAAGTCGGTATATTTGGCATCCATGAAGAATACTTTCAGTGTGTTACAGACAATGTTCGATTAATAGTGGCTTATCTAAGTCGGTATATTTGGCATCCATGAAGAATACTTTCAGTGTGTTACAGACAATGTTCGATTAATAGTGGCTTATCTAAGCCGGTATATTTGGCATCCATGAAGAATACTTTCAGTGTCTTACAGACAATGTTCGATTAATAGTGGCTTGTCCAAGTCGGTATATTTGGCATCCATGAAAAATACTTTCAATGTGTTACAGACAATGTTCGATTAATAGTGGCTTATCCAAGTCGGTATATTTGGCATCCACATAGAATACTTTCAGTGTATAACAGACAATATCCAATTAATAGTGGCTTATCTAAGTCGGTATATTTGGCATCCAAATAGAATACTTTCAGTGTGTTACAGACAATGTTCGATTAATAGTAGCTTATCTAAGTCGGTAATTTGGCATCCACATAGAATACTTTCAGTGTGTTACAGATAATGTTCGATTAATAGTGGCTTATCTAAGTCGGTATATTTGGCATCCATATAGAATATTTTCAGTGTGTTACCGACAATGTTCGATTAATAGTGGCTTATCTAAGTAGGTATATTTGGCATCCATATAGAATATTTTCACAGTTTCTTACAGACAATCTTCGATTAATTGTGGATTATTTAAGTCGGTATATTTGGCATCCATATATAATACTTTCAGTGTGTTACAGACAATGTTCGATTAGTAGTGGCTTATCTAAGACGATATATTTAGTATTCATATAGAATATTCTCAGTGTATTACAGACAATGTTCGATTAATAGTGGATTATACAAGTCGGTATATTTGGCATCCATATAGAATATTTTCAGTGTATTACAGACAATGTTCGATTAATAGTGGATTATCTAAATCGGTATATTTGGCATACATGAAGAATACTTTCAGTATGCTGCAGACAATGTTCGATTAATAGTGGCTTATCTAAGTCGGTATATTTGGCATCCATATAGAATACTTTCGGTGTGTTACAGACAATGTTCGATTAATAGTGGATTATCTAAGTCGGTATATTTGGCATCCATGAAGAATACTTTCAGTATGCTGCAGACAATGTTCGATTAATAGTGGCTTATCTAAGTCGGTATATTTGGCATCCATGAAGAATACTTTCAGTGTGTAACAGACAATGTTCGATTAATAGTGGCTTATCTAAGTCGGTATATTTGGCATCCATGAAGAATACTTTCAGTGTGTTACAGACAATGTTCGATTAATAGTGGCTTATCCAAGTCGGTATATTTGGCATCCATGAAGAATACTTTCAGTGTGTAACAGACAATGTTCGATTAATAGTGGCTTATCCAAGTCGGTATATTTGGCATCCATGAAGAATACTTTCAGTGTGTAACAGACAATGTTCGATTAATAGTGGCTTATCCAAGTCGGTATATTTGGCATCCATGAAGAATACTTTCAGTGTGCTACAGACAATGTTCGATTAATAGTGGCTTATCCAAGTCGGTATATTTGGCATCCATGAAGAATACTTTCAGTGTGTTACAGACAATGTTCGATTAATAGTGGCTTATCCAAGTCGGTATATTTGGCATCCATGAAGAATACTTTCAGTATGCTGCAGACTATGTTCGATTAATTGTGGCTTATCTAAGTCGGTATATTTGGCATCCATATAGAATACTTTCGGTGTGTTACAGACAATGTTCGATTAATAGTGGATTATCTAAGTCGGTATATTTGGCATCCATGAAGAATACTTTCAGTATGCTGCAGACAATGTTCGATTAATAGTGGCTTATCTAAGTCGGTATATTTGGCATCCATGAAGAATACTTTCAGTGCGTTACAGACAATGTTCGATTAATAGTGGCTTATCCAAGTCGGTATATTTGGCATCCATGAAGAATACTTTCAGTGTGTTACAGACAATGTTCGATTAATAGTGGCTTATCTAAGTCGGTATATTTGGCATCCATGAAGAATACTTTCAGTGTGTTACAGACAATGTTCGATGAATAGTGGCTTATCCAAGTCGGTATATTTGGCATCCATGAAGAATACTTTCAGTGTGTTACAGACAATGTTCGATTAATAGTGGCTTATCTAAGTCGGTATATTTGGCATCCATGAAGAATACTTTCAGTGTGTTACAGACAATGTTCGATTAATAGTGGCTTATCTAAGTCGGTATATTTGGCATCCATGAAGAATACTTTCAGTGTGTTACAGACAATGTTCGATTAATAGTGGCTTATCTAAGTCGGTATATTTGGCATCCATGAAGAATACTTTCAGTGTCTTACAGACAATGTTCGATTAATAGTGGCTTATCCAAGTCGGTATATTTGGCATCCATGAAGAATACTTTCAATGTGTTACAGACAATGTTCGATTAATAGTGGCTTATCCAAGTCGGTATATTTGGCATCCACATAGAATATTTTCAGTGTATAACAGACAATATCCAATTAATAGTGGCTTATCTAAGTCGGTATATTTGGCATCCAAATAGAATACTTTCAGTGTGTTACAGACAATGTTCGATTAATAGTAGCTTATCTAAGTCGGTAATTTGGCATCCACATAGAATACTTTCAGTGTGTTACAGATAATGTTCGATTAATAGTGGCTTATCTAAGTCGGTATATTTGGCATCCATATAGAATATTTTCAGTGTGTTACCGACAATGTTCGATTAATAGTGGCTTATCTAAGTAGGTATATTTGGCATCCATATAGAATATTTTCACAGTTTCTTACAGACAATCTTCGATTAATTGTGGATTATTTAAGTCGGTATATTTGGCATCCATATATAATACTTTCAGTGTGTTACAGACAATGTTCGATTAGTAGTGGCTTATCTAAGACGATATATTTAGTATTCATATAGAATATTCTCAGTGTATTACAGACAATGTTCGATTAATAGTGGATTATACAAGTCGGTATATTTGGCATCCATATAGAATATTTTCAGTGTATTACAGACAATGTTCGATTAATAGTGGATTATCTAAGTCGGTATATTTGGCATCCATGAAGAATACTTTCAGTATGCTGCAGACTATGTTCGATTAATTGTGGCTTATCTAAGTCGGTATATTTGGCATCCATATAGAATACTTTCGGTGTGTTACAGACAATGTTCGATTAATAGTTGATTATCTAAGTCGGTATATTTGGCATCCATGAAGAATACTTTCAGTATGCTGCAGACAATGTTCGATTAATAGTAGCTTATCTAAGTCGGTATATTTGGCATCCATGAAGAATACTTTCAGTATGCTGCAGACAATGTTCGATTAATAGTGGCTTATCTAAGTCGGTATATTTGGCATCCATATAGAATACTTTCAGTGTGTTACAGACAATTTTCGATTAACAGTAGTTTATCTACTTTTCCTTGAGCACAAGGCATATGTTAAGTACATTTCTGCAAATAGTTAAAAAACAAACCAAAATACTGATAGAATTGATTTTTTGGTGAAGTAGGCTATAAAGTAGGTTATAAAAGGTAGGGGATTGTACTGGGGGCTCTTGTGGGGCTGCATGGTTGACCTTGGATGATGGTTGGATCAAAGTTCAGTTGATTATTAAAAAAGTGTAGTCTACTTCAGATTCAGACAACCTGCGAGTTAGGCCGACAATGAGCCAGGGAATCTTCTTTTGCGACTGTTTTCGGTTGAAATCAATAGAATAACGCGATATTTGCGCATACGTGACTAGCTGGAAAATAAACCGCAAGGCTAGACATGAAGATACGACTGTCTGGAAAATCGCACGCAAACAAACTCAAGCACGCTAGCGTTATGCTGTTTGGAGTTAGCATTTCTCCTTCGCAGAGGTCACGTCCTTTCTCTTTGCTAACAACCGTGGGAAGGTGCAAGACGAGAGGATAGTCTCTTGGCCTACCTCAATAATACAGCCTCTGCGAAGGAGAGAGTTAGTAGTTTGCTGTGATGGGAAGTAAACCATCTGCGTAATGGATTAAATGCGCACACTGAAGATAGTTTGTAATTTGCATGTTGCATGTGGGGTCCCTGCTGCAAATAAGGCCCCTGGCCTTCCCCTTTAGCAGACTAGCACGTTAAATAAAAACTTACTTACTTACTTATGTAATTACTTACCAAGTCTGTGAGTCGGTTTACCATGAAAGTACTCGATACAAAGAGTAGAGCTATATACACTAAGGGCCTAATTATATAGAAGCGGGCTGGCTCGTTTGCCGATTTGCAATTTACGTTGGTATTATATGTGAAAAGAGCTGTCTCGGCAAGCGGGCCAGCTCGGCTGTATTGCCTGCGCATTGCAGTTCTGCGCATTGCATATGGAAAGGCGGGAAATATAGAAGTAAAATGGCGTGGTATCATCGTGGAGGAAGTAAAACTATGCTCATCTTGAATATTTTCAAGATATTTAGCCTGCGCATTACAGTTCTGCGCATTGCATATGAAAAGGCGGGAAATATAGAAGTAAAATGGCGCGGTATCATCGTGGAAGAAGTAACATTATGCTCATCTTGAATATTTTCAAGATATTTAGCCTTTCGCTTGTTTTAGCCTTTCAATTGAATGACTTGATTTATTGCTACAGTTTGTACAGGAAAAGTGTAAACGACAACGTACTGAAATGAAGTTTAGTGTCCAAAATATTGAAGGCAATGAAAATGAGAAGGTTGAGGAGAAAACCTCGATCAGTTTGGGTTGAGCAAGGAAGGTCTGACATGTGGTGGGCGAATTGGATTTCTGGATCGTCCCCTGAAGAGGTGTGGAAAAAAACTTTTGCATGAATAAAGCTGAATTCCTTGAGTAATGATTGGAATGAAGACCATACGTTTCACCTAAGTACATCTCCTGATGAGCGGGTAACCACGAAACAGGCTTGTCGAGATGGAGAATTTTGTCTTTTGAGTCTTCTTCTTCTTAGCGTATGTAATAACTTATGTACTTACTTTCTTACTTATTTATTTATTAAAGTCTCAAGTCTCCTAGTCTCCCTAAAGTTTACTTTTAAAACTATCCTTCTTTGATCATTTTCCAATGCATTTTTTGGCATGAAACATGTATGAATGAAAAATTCAAGTCAAATTTTGCTAAGGAAGTCTTCAGAAAATTTAAGTACTGGAATGGGCAAATCGCTAAGAATGGTCCAGTGCTGGAATCATTTAAGACTTTCTTACAGAATAAAAATCGTGTACATGTATTCTTTTATAAGCAACTGCTTTATAAGCAAGTCAGTACTCGAAAAGACAAAAACTTAAGCAATTCTAGTACTGGCTGGAGGAATGCTAAGCAATTTGAACATTTTAGTTCTCATCCAATTGCCAATGAAAATCGTGCAGCAGCTTAAAGTGGTTAAAGTGGGTACTAGTACTACGGTAGGCTTTTGTATGCAAGATACTGTCTACATTTGTTGTACAACAACTTGTGAGATAGTATTCTACGAAACAAATTTTCAAGTAAACAAAGCTAAGTAATTGCTAAGCAATTTTGAGTACTCAAATTTGCCCTCGAGCTAAGCAATTTTTAGTACTGAGCTCAAGCTAAAATTGCTTATAGAAAATACGTCTTATTGCTCGGCACGCTGAACAGATTCTCGAGAAGTACTTGCAAACTCTCAGTGAAGGACTGTTGTGCGCATGATCGTTATAGACAACCCTGGAAAAGATGGCAGGTCTCATTTCACGCAATGCATGATGGGGAATATGCCCCTTGACAACGTGTGACTACCAAAGCTAGCGACATCAGCAAAAAGGAGTTATCGGTGGTTATGGAAGATTTTGAAATTCAGTAATATGTATATATGATAATAAAAGATCCGAAATAATATCTAAATGCCGTCATGAAAATAAATTTTATTTGAAAAACTTAAAGGCAATGAACGGAGATAAGGGAGGCAAAACTATAAATAGACCAAAATTCAATTCAATCAGAGCATGCGCAAACGCAACTTTGCAAAGTGATCACATGAAAGATTTTTGATGAAAGCCTGCCAACAGCCAAAATGGCGGAAAAGCTGTGGAGAAGCGAAGAGCCTTTGGAGATAACCGATCTTTTTCTTGATAGCAGGAAAGTCAGAGGTAAGCCATCAATTTGATCATGTTATCAATGTTAGCTTATGCAGCTAGATGGTCTATATGTCTTTTAGGACAGTTCCTGTGTTCTCTTTTTGACATGCAACAATCAGAATTTTTTCAAAATGAGCATGACAAGGTTGCCCTTCTTAACTGCTTGTTTAAATTTTGGATGGCTTTAGGCCTTTATAATAGTCTCTCTTTGCCATTTCAAGGCCCTCCCCTCTTCTTTCATTTGCATGATCAGAAGAAGTATAGCAGCAGGCCTAACAACCTAAAGGCATTAGAACCCTGATCTTGCCCACATGAAACTTGTTATAATCAGAGCTAAATCCTAAATCTAGGACACTAATGAGTAGGAAGTAGGAAGTATTGAATAATTTTCAACCCCCATGTCCCGTCTTGTGAATTATCACACTACCTTACCAGCCTTTGTTCGAAGTATACATATTTTTCTAAATCAAATTAGTAGCATAAAGAAAGTATCCTGAGTTAGCAGAGACAAGAAGATTGTTCATCAAACAGTCAAACATTTACAAATATTCATTCTCAATTTATTTCTGATGGGGTATGACCCCTGATAGATATTACAGATAGAGTATGACCCCTTTCAAGAAAGGATTTTATTCTTTTTTGAAATATTACTAATACTACATAGTTATATATCAACAAGTTGTATCTTTCTTTGTTGCAGCCATGAACAAGGATGCTGATGTAGCTATGAAGATGTGAAATGTTGATGCTGAATCAGTTTCATCTCCTTCTAATGAGTCTTCTGTTCTTGATATTTTGCTATAAAATAATTTTGATGCTAAGATGATGATTTTTATCTCAAAAAGTCTATTTTCCTACTGATGTCCATCTAAATATTATGTGGGTTTGGTTGAAAATGGGGTTTAGAACTTAAGATTTCACAGAATTTTTGACAATGTTCAGTATTGTTTATTTGATTCTTTTAGCAATATGGAATATTTCTGTCAAAAGCTTTTCTGGTGAAAATATGGTTGTGCAGGCTCTGCATGCGCCAAAAAGAAGGAACAAATTCTTAAAGTTTTTTTTCAGCGTGAGCTGTAAAATAACAACTTCATTTTATCATCATGATTTGGGTGCCCTGATGCAGTGTTAGTAATAGTGATGGTTAGGGGAAATTAATCAGAATGGAGGGAAAAATATCGAATCTGGCAATTTTGTCAGAGAAGTTGGGAGGTTTGTGTGATATCAGAAAAATGAATTTCCATCACTGGATTATAGAACCTTTCTTAAATTTGCACATTGTTAGGAGGAAGTCACACAGTTCTGTGTTATTGAGACTAGCCTTTTTAGCATTCACTTGAAAATGAATAAATGCAAGTTGCTTTGAAATACTAACATTTAATAAAAAATACTTAACAATATTTTTCCATTTCCCAAGAGAGCCCTATACAAGCCTAAACTTGAATTGTTAGGGTAGCAGGGTAAAAGAAACTAACCCAACCATTCAGGAACCAATAAGTTTCATTAATTACATTGACATCAACATAGAGAAAGATATAAGGTCTGGATACTTACCTCTAAATTTTAATTGGTCTTGGTGACTTTGCTGGACTCCAAGCCCTCTATCATGGCGAATTAAAAAAGAAATCACGTCTCGGCCAAGAGCCTTTTTACCTCTGTTGCTCCACAGCAAGCCTCTTTTAGGCCTAATCCAATACCGATGATGATAATTGTTTTCTTGAGTTGCCACTCTAATCCAGAATCTGAACACAAACATGCTTATGCCTAGTTGAAAAATTCCAATTTCATCTTTGATTGTCTACTTGCTGGAACAAGAAGCTGTATCGCAGCTGTCCCGATTTGCCCGCCATTTTGCTTTTTGCAATCACAGCAATCCCAGTTTTTATCTGATCACATGAAATTTCGATCCAACGAAAATCCTGCTATCCTATTGGCTGCTATTTATGGGTTGCCCAGACCCCTGGACTAAAGACACCTTTTAACTCCGTAGATTGCCTTTAAAACATAAATCTGCAATGTGATTTTACGGTATAGATATTCTTAATGCGACGTCTCATTTGTAGAATACCGCTAGGGCCGAACATTCCATTCGAATAACGGTTCTTTCATATAGTTTATTGTTAGTAGATATTCATTTTGTATTCATAACCGTCTGATGATTGTGTGAGCAAGAAACTTGAAGTAACGGTATATACTTGTTTGTCTTTGTTCGGATATCTATCCTGCTCTGTCTATGGCATTGAGCACTTTTCTTGTACAACGACACACTAGAGAATATCTATATATATAAAACAGAACTGTTTGTATGTATGTTTGTATGTATGTATGTATGTATGTTTGTCCGCTTAAAACTCAAGAACCACTAAACGCACAGCAAATTGAAAGGTATCATTCTAACCAGAATTTATTCGGGAGTGTCCTTAGCTGAAAATATTTTACAAATCGTTTAGAAATAGAAGAGGAAAAGCAAATATGTGACGAGTAGCCGAGATAAAATGCGTAAGAATATGAATTTCTTTGAAGCCATTATGACGTCAAATCAACTACCAGTCTGTAGCTGCATTTCTTTCTCAGTTTGGTTAGAGACATCTATATATATAAAACAGAACTGTTTGTATGTATGTTTGTATGTATGTATGTATGTATGTATGTATGTATGTATGTATGTATGTTTGTCCGCTTAAAACTCAAGAACCACTCTATGCACAGCAAATTGAAAG
Source organism: Pelagia noctiluca (assembly GCA_963924455.1). NCBI lineage: Eukaryota > Metazoa > Cnidaria > Scyphozoa > Semaeostomeae > Pelagiidae > Pelagia > Pelagia noctiluca. Next base: position 3,227,204 of record OZ004324.1, on the reverse strand, counting down.
GTATCATTCTAACCAGAATTTATTCGGGAGTGTCCTTAGATGAAAATATTTTACAAATCTTTTATAAATAAAAGAGGAAAAGCAAAAATGTGACGAGTAGTTGAGATAAATTGTGTTAAAATGTGGGTTTCTTTGATACCATTATGACGTCAAACCAACCAACAGTCTGTAGCTGTATTTCTTTCTCAGTTTGGTTATAGACATACAAAAATCATTTAAGTTTGATCTAATGTGACGTCAAATTTATGTACTGTCTCCATAGTAGAATTTGTTGCTATGAATGTTATCTTAGTTGCCATAGAAGTAATTGTAAAAATAGTACAAAATTTATGAATACGGGGCGCGAAGTGCTGAGGAAATGGACATTACGAAAGGCGAAACCCTGTGAAAGTGGGTACCCGCAAGGGCGAGCAGACTCTATGAATACAAGGCGCGAATCGCTGAAGGAATGGATAGGACAACTGTCTCAAAAGAAGTATTTGTTGTCATGAAAGTTATATTAGTTGGTATAGAAGTGTTCTTTCAAATTCGGTAAAGACACAGAATTTATGAATACAAGGCGCGAAGCGCTGAGGAAATGGACGTAGCGAAGTGCAAAGCACTGAGAAAGTGGATACCGCAAGGGCGCGCAGCGCCCTGCGGTAGACGCTAGTATCTATATAAAACAGAACTGTTTGTATGTATGTTTGTATGTATGTATGTATGTATGTATGTATGTATGTTTGTCCGCTTAAAACTCAAGAACCACTAAACGCACAGCAAATTGAAAGGTATCATTAAAACCAGAATTTATTCGGGAGTGTCCTTAGCTGAAAATATTTTACAAATTGTTAAGAAATAAAGGAGGAAAAGCTAAAAAGTGCCGAGTAGATGAGATAAAATGCGTTCGAATGTGGATTTCTTTGAAGCCATGATGACGTCAAATCAACCAACAGTCTTTGGTTGCATTTCTTTCTTAGTTTGGTTAGAGACATACAAAAATCATTGAAGTTTGATCTAATGTGACGTCAAATTTATGTACTGTCTCCATAGTAGTATTTGTTGTCATGAAAGTTATCTTAGTTGCCATAGAAGTAATTGTTCAAACAGTACAAAATCTATGAATACGAGGCACGAAGCGCTGAGGAAATGGATAGGACGAAGTAAGCAGCACTGAGAAAGTGGATACTCGCAAGGGCGCGAGGACTCCATTAATACTAGGACAGAAGCGCTGTGGAAATGGATAGGACTACTGTCTCCAAAGAAGTGTTTGTTGTCATGAAAGTTATATTAGTTGGCATAGAAGTGTTTTTTAAAATTCGTTAAAAACACAGAGTTTATGAATACGAGGCGCGAAGCGCTGAGGAAATGGACGTAGCGAAGTGCGAAGCACTGAGAAAGTGGATACCGCAAGGGCGCGCAGCGCCCTGCGGTAGACACTAGTCTATATATATAAAACAGAACTGTTTGTATGTATGTTTGTATGTATGTATGTATGTATGTATGTATGTATGTTTGTCCGCTTAAAACTCAAGAACCACTAAACGCACAGCAAATTGAAAGGTATCATTAAAACCAGAATTTATTCGGAAGTGTCCTTAGCTGAAAATATTTTACAAATCGTTTAGAAATAGAAGAGGAAAAGCAAAAATGTGACGAGTAGTTGAGAAAAATTGCGTTAAAATATGGATTTCTTTGAAGCCATTATGACGTCAAATAAACGACCGGGCTGTAGCTGCATTTCTTTCTCAGTTTGGTTAGAGACATACAAAATCATTTAAGTTTGATCTAATCTGACGTCAAATTTATGTACTGTCTCCATTGTAGTATTTGTTGTTATGAATGTTATCTTAGTTGCCATAGAGGTAATTGTACAAATAGTACAAAATTTATGAATACGGGGCGCGAAGTGCTGAGGAAATAGACATTACGGCGTGCGAAACACTGTGAACGTGGATACCCGCAAGGGCGAGCAGATTCTCTAAATACAAGGAGCAAAGCGCTGAAGAAATGAATAGGACAACTGTCTCAAAAGAAGTATTTGTTGTCATGAAAGTTATATTAGTTGGCATAGAAGTGTTCTTTCAAATTCGGTAAAAACATAGAATTTATGAATACGAGGCGCGAAGCGCTGATAAAATGGACGTAGCGAAGTGCAAAGCACTGAGAAAGTGGATACCGCAAGGGCGCGCAGCGCCCTGCGGTAGACGCTAGTATATGATAATATATAATAATGCAATTTTTCAGGCAGAGGAGATTTTCAGGGTAAGGGTCAGGACTTGATCTTAAGACATACAAGAGTAAAGATATTGTGTATTAAGACCACCAATATATCTTTACTTGGGCATCTTAAGTTCAAATTATAGGTCGTATTTTACATGCGTTGAATTCTATTGAATTAAATTCAGAACTTTTGTGCAAATAAATCAATTCGTATCAAACATCGTATTTGATAAGTCGAATTGATTATACACACATAAAAATATGGCGTATAACACCGCATTGTATTAGAGATGTATTCGATCATTGAATTCTATCAAAATTAGACCGAATCTGACAGATTCAATGATGAAGTCGACTGCAATGCAAACAGTCCACTTAGGCCACAAGTGGCAGATCCTTTAAAATCTAGGTTTATTTTCAAATTAATTTTCATCATCATTATCAAATTTATACACAGTTCAAATAATCTACCAATTACCAAATTACAAAATTTATACAGCCAAATTATCAATTACGCCTTATTACAATTTCTGAGATATATACATTCGACGTACTGCAAAGAAGGGAGACTAACAATATTAAGTTTTCAAGTGTAATATATTATTCCTCTGCAGTTGACAGCAAATAATATATGGCCTAAACATTATTGCGTACTGACTCGGGGGGGGGGGGTACCTTTCGGGGTCCAGTGATAGGGATGTGCCATTTTGAAAAAAATATTGGGGCCATAATTCCATGTTACAAATTGAAAAAGGGACCCATAATTCCGTGTCACGGAATACAAAAAGAAACAAAATTTCAGTACTACCACATAATTGTATCTAAATGAGCCTAAATATTTCTAAATTCAAGTCTCACACCACACATCAGTGAAAATGATGTGTCATTATTCTTCTTTTGGTTAATCTACGATAAAAAAAATTATCTTCTCTTTATTTTTCTCAAAATTCATAACCATAATTCCGGGTACAACCGACTATTAAAAGAAAATGTACACCCATAATTCCGTGTTTGATTTCAAAAAGGTACCCCTAAAAATGGCACATCCCCACTACCATATCCTTGTTAAGATATCCCCCGAGCGTACTGATGCCATCTTGAAATTCGTAACCAATCAGAGGAACGTCTGTGCAGTATTGTAGCTGCAGAGGATGCTCAGTACTGTGGGGGGATATCATCAGTTCTATGGAAGGATACCATCAATACATTGCAGGGATCCATCTTTAACAATATAAAAAATATCATTAATAAAAATGTTAAAAAGTAGTGGTCCTAATATAGATCCTTGCGGTACTCCATTTTCAAGAGCCTCCCATGAGCTATATGCACCATTTACCCTAACTCTCTGTTCCCTATTAGAAAGATAGCTAAGAAGTAGGTCTAGTGCTAGAGGATTAAGACCATACGCCTCTAGTTTGGCAATGAGAAGGTCTTTTGGTAAGCAATCAAAAGCTTTTGACAGATCCATCAAAACAGCTCCAACATGTTTTGATTTTTCGAGAGAAAACTTCCACTCCTCAATCAACCTTATCAAGGCGTGTTGCGAGGAGAAATTTTTCCAATAAGCACAGAGAAAATCAGAGAGTTTTGCATCGATGAAAGTTTGCATTTGCATTTCAATGATTTTTTCAAATATTTTAGAAAAAGAAGTTAGTAAACTTATGGGTCTATAGTTTTCTTTATTGAAGGGGTCATTCTTTTTATAGATTGGTGTAACATTTGCCTTTTTTAGCAGGAATGGAAATTTACCTTGCTCTATGCATTTATTAATTATGACTGTTAGAGGTTTGGCTATTTTTAAGAATTTTGCATTAATGTGATCAAAGCCGGGGGCTTTACGGTGGTTCAGATTTCCAATTATTGCCTTAGTAGTTGATTCACTGTAACTTTGCTGATGATAATACAATATTTGCTGACGCTAATAATAATCAACTTATTGAAAAAATAAAATCAAATGTACAAGCCTGTACAAAATGGTTTTATGATAATAAAATGTCAGCAAACCCCTCAAAGTTTCAGTCGATTACAATAGGAAAAAAGAGTAAAAACTTGAAATCTTTTGTGATAAATGACAATTTTGAAATTGAAACCACTAGCGAAGTAACACTATTGGGTATTGAAATTGATAACCAGTTAAACTTCGACAAACACGTGGAATTAATTTGTCAAAAAGCATCCCGACAACTGAATGTCCTTAAAAGGCTATCAAACAACTTAGAAGAAAAAGAAAAACGTGTCCTAGTAAACTCCTTCATCCTGTGCCATTTTAACTACTGCCCCTTAATATGGCTTTTCTGCAGTAAAAAAAGTAAAAATAAAATAGAGAAAATAAATGAAAGAGCGTTGCGAATAATCTATGCAGATTACTCACTAAATTACAATGAGATTCTTAAAAAAGATAAAGATACTACCATTCATGTAAACATGATCCGCACATTGGCACTGGAGGTTTATAAAACTCTCAACAGACTAAATCCCTCTTTTATGCGAAAAATGTTTGTAGAGAAGCCTACAAATTATAACCTTAGAGGAGTAAAAACCTTAGATATTCCAAAAGTCAATACCACCAAATATGGAATCAAATCTCTTAGTTATCTTGGACCCAAAATATGGAATTCACTACCAGATAACATAAAAATGGCATCGTCCGCCAATAATTTTAAAATGCTAGCGAAAACCTGGTTTTTAGACAACGTATGCTGCTGCTCTTTCTGTCAGAAATGATCTGTCATAGGAGTGGTCAGACTTGATGCAACTCTTTATGTTTTGTTGCTTTATGTTGGTTTAAATTAGTCATCCTTGTACTATGTAAATACTAACACTAAATAATTCATATTATTATTATTATTATTATTAAATACTGTGGAGGATATTCAGTAATGTGGAGGATATTCAGCACTGTAGATTGAAGGAAACCACGAGCACCTTGCGTATTACTTCCAGAGTGCTTGTGGTTTCCCTCAACAGTAATGAACACCCTCTACAGTTTCGGCTGTATACTCATATATTACTGAATATTCTCCACACTTAGTAGCTACTAAACACATCCTCCCCAGTAATGCACATATATCCCCCACGGTGGTAACTGGTTATCATATCAATCTAGACCTGCAACCAAAGAAAGCATAATAACGAAACAAAAAGTAGCTTCAACAGTGTTTTAAAACATCTTGAATGCACTGCATCTTTATAGGAAGACGTCTTGTATCCCTTAAAAATTTCACAGGAGAGTATATCACGAAAAACAGAACGGGGTAAGAGCAAGACGGAAGACTAAAAATCATTAATGATAGAACCTCGTTGAGGGTCGTGGTAATTTGTAATTTTGGCTATACTTGGTTGTTAAAGCAGTACATACAGCACAGGCTGAAAAGCTACTGAGTAAATCTTTATCAGGAATCAAATTTCTTAACAACTACAATAGACGTGATTCTTGATTAGAAATCTATGCAAACTCGACCCAGTCTCCTAATAATGCGTTTAGTCACGTAGTGTAATATAGTAGTGTATTTTAAGCTGAGCTAACGTTTCGACTGAGAGCGCAACGGTAGGGGAATGCCACTACCTGAATTTCGACCGTCTTTAGATCTAGGTCCAGCATTTTTCTTCGATTGAAGAAAATTCAATTTTGGGATTCTGCTTTTTTGTTTTCCGGATGACTTAGTCAGCTCTTCTTCTTTACTTCTTTGCTGGTCATTTCCATTTGATCTAGAGAAAGACGTCTCGACAAGATTTGCACCATTTTTATTTACATTCGAATCCTTGAGAGTCAATTCATGCTGCTCGAAAACCGGTTTGACATGCTTGGCTGGTTGATAGTCTGCATGAAGAGTTTTACCAGTTTTATCAATCCTGTTTTCGTTCATCTTGGCATGATTCCCAACAGTAAAAATATCTAGATTCCTCGACATTCCATCGCTGAATCCATTCCTAGTATCAGGGTTAGATTTTAGGCCGATTTGATCCTGATTTGTACTTCTTGCGTCAACCAAAGAAATATCCCGAATATGCTGGTTGCCGTCAGTCTTTTGAGTAGCATTCATGCTCAAGTCTGGCAGCAATGTGGAGCTGAACTCCTCGAAATCAGAAGTTGAAGAGGTATCGTTCAATGTTATATCATCCAAGGTCGACGTAAATATCGAAGACGAAGGTGTGAGGTTGTCGAATGTCGATGAAAACGAAACTGAATTCTGATGAGTTTCTTCAGCATCTTCAACTGGTGTTGTAAACCCTTCGGGGTTTGAGATATCATTATCATGCGAAGTTTCTCCAACAGCCTGTTTTCGTGCTGCTTGGTTATGGAGACTTTCGACGAGCTTGTTTACACAACGTGTAGCATCAACCTCCTTCTCCCCATCTGCTTCCTGCACTGCAAGCCTGTTAGCTTTCAAATCATCTCTCTCGAACTCTTGCGAAACATTACTCAGTGTTCCCCCCAGAGAAACGTCAGAGTCAGCCCATGACAAACTGTCTTCATCCACATCATCCTTAACACCCACCCACCAATCTTCGTTTCTTCTCGCATCATCATCAACACCATTCTCGTCAATTTTCTCTTCATCTCGCGTGATATCCAAAGCTGTATTTCCATCCTTGTTTACTTTATCAACTTTAGAATCAACTTGCAGCATGGAATTATCAATTTTGGGCCTATCATCAGACAATCCTTCACCACATGTATCTTTTTCATCCTGACTAGCCTTGCCATTACCGTCATCAATGCATCTTGGACTGGGAAACCTTTGAGTAACAAAAAACTCACTTAGAAGTTTATATTCAACATTGATACAGAGGTAGGCCAGAAGGATATTCTCAAAAGGGAAATACTATTCGAAGAACTACTTGCAGATATTCATTTGCAGCATAGCGGTATCAGTGAAGCACGTCGCCTTATCAGGTAGGAAGGTATGTATCTATTCAACATACTAGCATGCGAAAGGCCAGAGACCTAATTACTAGTAGGATTGCGGGACCACTAGTTTAACGCCTCTTCGAAGGACGGTTGAATGAGTTGTTAAGTCAAAACCTCGAAGGTCACCCTTCCAGATGTTGACCTCACATGACCAAACTTAACTTCAGTTGCATAAAGCAAACCACTTAAGCCAGCCACTTACCCCACAGAAAAACCTATCCTCATGCTTATTAGTATCCATCGGTCAAAAGAAGGAGGAGGATTCGAGAAAACTAGCCGTTTTCGAAAATGACTGCCTGCGAATTAGAACGGCGCTAAGAAAATGAGAATCCATCAGAAGAAGCCTTGGCACCACCTCCACCCTAACGAGCACAATAAAAAAAAAGCGATTGAAATGGTTTGGTCACGTTGTGAGAAAACAGGAAGAAGCTTTGTTTTGAACGCCTACCGAAAGGATTTCCTTGGCTTCCGCCCCAGAGGAAGACCTCCAAAGCGCTGGAAAGATCAAATTAAGGAAGACACAAAGCAACCCATCTTAACCACAGAAAGAATGGCCAAAGATCGTGCCAAGTGGAGTTCGAATGTGGCCGAGTTTATGCAAGGATCCATTGAATTATGCAGATAAGTCAAGAAAGTCAGGTCAAAAGATTAATCACAAAATGATCCTGGGGACTCTCAAATAGTCAACATGAAAAGCTTGAAACCGTCTCGAACAGCTTCTAAGGAAAATGGTGTCCAATAGATTTACACTTAATAACTTCACTCTATAAGAATAATGTAAGGAGTTGAGAAAATAACACAAATTCAACAAATGATCAAGCTCAAATTACCGGTACATTTCAAGAGCAATCTGACCATTAAGACATCGCAAAGTCTCCACGATCTCCTTCTGTGACAGATCTTCAATGTTGATTCCGTTAACCTGTGAAAAAATATACAGTTGATATTCGATTGACAATTACACTTACTATCTTTTGTTGGCTTCTATCATAAATCAGAAAGTAATATAACCCTAACCCTAACCCTAACATTATCCTTAAGCCTTACCCTAACCCTAACATTAATTCTAACCCTTACCCTGATCCTAACTCTAATCCTAAGCATAACCCTAATCCTAACCCTAACATTAACCCCAACCCTTAATCTAACCCTAAACTCTAACCCTAACTCTCACCCTAAGTCGTAAGGTAGCACAAATAGCCTACTGAATAGCCAGACTAATCGAAGCTGTACATAGATAGTTGATTGGAAAAAAGGATAGCAATCTTCATAAGGCATTTGTTTATGGAGTATGGCATTGGTTTAACGGGGTGAACCCTGCCTTTTTAAACTGATTCATCCCCTTGTATCCTTGTATCACACCTGAGTGGAATCAGTCAATAAAGCGAGCGAGGTCTCAACTTGTCGAGCTTGCCCTATTCTAATATCAGCGCGATTATTTATTTCATACGATTCAGGGGAGATTTCACCACAGCAAGTAAAGAGTGGATTTTGAACAAAATACAAAACGAAACAACACAAGTGATGATTATAGGGCCTAAAGGGACTACCCTCTAGCCTCTGTTGAAGGCAGCAAGGAGGAGGAAATTGCAATGGTTCGGTCACTAGCCCTAGGAAGATGGGGACTCTAGCATTCGATATCATGCATGAGGCGTTAAGGGAAGTAGAGGGAGAGGAGATATCATTGCTGTCAGACATCAAGACTAGATAAAAGAGGAGATTGTTGAGATCTCAAGAAAGCGCAGGACCACGGGAGTTGTCGGAGAATTTCGTACTCATCAAAGTGCTCCAACGGCCAACATGCCACAGAACATGACCCGACCTGAAGTCAGGAGTTAGTGAAATCACTTAGAGGAGCAAGCAACTCATACGAAAAGGAACTTGATCAAGTCTTTTTCAAAATGAAATTTTAAACTTACACTGATCAGTCTGTCTCCCTTTTTGACGCTGCCTGATTTCTCAGCAACGCTGCCAGGATTGATGTTCGCAACAAAAGTTCCACCTTCAATACCAAAGTCATTCTTCGACGTCAAACTCATGCCAAGACCTGTTGCTCCCTTTGTGAGTTGAACTTGGATTATTTCTCCCTAAAACACCAAAGAAATTGCTTTTTTACCTTTTTGAAATATTTTATGGAGATTGTTCAGTACTATGGGGGATATCATCGATACTGTCATGGATATTATCAGTACTGTGAAGGAAAACTACAAGCAGTCTCTGTATTACCTCCAATGTAGTAAGTAGGTTGTGATGGTATCCACCACAGTACTGAATACCCTCCACATTACTGATAATTTCCCTCGACAGCGCTGATGGTATCCCTCAACAGTACTGATGGAATCCTCTACAGTACCGAATACCCTCCACAATCATGATGGTATTCCTCCAATGCTCGTATCCCCCTGCAGTACTAAAAATCCTCGAAAGTGCTGAATAAACCCCATAGCACTAACGGTATATACCCACAGTACCCTGAACACCCTCCAATGTACGGATCTCTCATTACAGTACTTATTGTACCCCCCCCCCCCCCCCCCGAAGTGATGATGATATCCCCTTCAATACTAAACAACGTCCACAGTATTGCAGAGACGTTCCCAAGATGACTCTGTTGCAGAATTTAGCATCTAGTCCATAGGAGAATTTAACGTTTATGAGAGTTATTTCCTTCACCTGATCAGAGCTTGGATTCTTCCTGATGGTTGTTTTCCTTCCAGACCCCTGAAAAACATTCAATCTTTTCAGCAAAGGTGATCCCATGACAGAAGACGTCTTTCTTGTCGAAGAAGCACCAGAACAGTCACTCTGAAGGCTGTCACTTCTCACGTACGACACTGCTTTATGAAGAGCAGGTGCGGTAGTCGTGTCGTGTCTGGCAGCAGTCTCTGACCTGTCCGTGTCGTATCCAGATGAAATCGCCCCGATTTTGAAAGGCGAATTCTCCTCCGCAACATTGACAGCATATTTCGATTTCTTGGCAGCTTGGCTGCGGTGGAGTATCGATAACCTTACAGTTGGAGGGGATGAGTTGAGGAGTTTATTGGCATCAGATAGTGTCATCCCCTCTACGGGTATGTCGTTTATCTTCTCTAACCTGTCTCCACATCGCAGGCTTCCATTCCTATAAGATGAAATGGTAAGAAATGAGACTGAGACTCCTGAGGTATGAATGACTTCAACGACTTAACACACTAGCAACCTTAGTTCGCAAAGTTGTGTAAACCCCGAGTTCGCAAACAAAAGTTTGATGATATTTGCTTGTGCGAACCAGTTAGAAATCTCGAATAGTCTTCGACAAACTAGTTTGCTCCAATTTGGACATACACCTTCTTGCCAAATTAGTTTGCAGAAGTGTGCGAGAGTCGCAGAAGTGTGCGAGAGTTGCAGAAGTGTGCGAGAGTCGCAGAAGTGTGCGAGATGTGCAGAAGTGTGCGAGAGTTGCAGAAGTGTGCGAGAGTCGCAGAAGTGTGCGAGATGCGCAGAAGTGCGCGAGAGTCGCAGAAGTGTGCGAGAGTTGCAGAAGTGTGCGAGAGTTGCTGAAGTGTGCGAGATGTGCAGAAGTGTGCGAGAGTCACAGAAGTGTGCGAGATGCGCAGAAGTGTGCGAGAGTTGCAGAAGTGTGCGAGAGTTGCAGAAGTGTGCGAGAGTTGCAGAAGTGTGCGAGAGTTGCAGAAGTGTGCGAGATGCACAGAAGTGTGCGAGAGTTGCAGAAGTGTGCGAGATGCGCAGAAGTGTCCGAGAGTTGCTGAAGTGTGCGAGATGCGCAGAAGTGTGCAAAGTTGCAGAAGTTTGCTAGAGTCTAGCCAATCAAATACTCGGCAGTATTCAGGTGCGTGATGAAATTTGCATAACAATAAGTCCGTTTTACGCACTTCTTTATCAGAAGTTGTCAAATTTTGTCAAGTTTGGTGGTGTGGACGGACATCACAAACTTCTCCGAACTTTGGCAAACTTGGAGTTTGCGAATCAAAGTTTGGAAAATGGTGCTAGTGTGGACCAGGCTAAAGGATACAATTTTTGGGGTATGAAACTCGTTTTCCTGCTTATAATATCACAATTTTGGTTTAATAAACATAAATTGTACATCATTAAAATAATAAGAGCATGAGGAATCGAACGATATCAAAATTATTAACTCATTTTAAGATATAAACTTTTAAGTTAGGTTTAATCACGAAATAGTATACAGCCTTCAAGAGCTATTTTTGGTCGTTCAGCCTTGTCCGGATGTATCAGGGACTTTATTTTTGAAAACGCATATTTGATTATCCGTTTGCGAAAAAAATGCGCTTTTTCAAAAATTCGGAGGAATCACTAACAAAAAGTATTTACTTTTGAAATTGAACGCTCAAAACTGAGCTCGTGATGTCATTGTTTTCGAAAAGATACGTTTTCGCCGTCCACATGATTACATGTAAACAGACTATTCTAAAATTCATTTTGGAGACCGTAAAAGTTTCAAGATACGGCTATTTCAAGATACGGATAGAATACGTGTGGGCACAAGCCATATTCGAAAGAAAAATTGCGATTTTGCAAATTTCCGGATTTGTATGAACGTAGACTTACACTCTTTTTTTTATACGAACAATTTCATAAGAACACCAGCCTCAAATTTGGCCAAAACTTTACAACAAGCTAAGAACAAACTGAAGCTGACCATTTTTGGCAATTCTTTTAAAATTTTATGAAATAACCATAAAACTGAGAAATAATTACAAAACAAGAGAATTGGCAGCACACAGATAATGTCAGATGGTCAAGAAAGTCAAACTTTTCAACAATTAACACTACTGATAGCAAAAAAGGCTTCCCAACCATTGTAAAAGTAAGAACAATTTAAGAACATTTCATCTTGAAAATACAGGAATATCTAAGAACAGCCAGCTTCAAATCAAATTTACTGGTTCTTATAAGAAAAAGAGTGAAGTTGCAGATTTTGCTGTTATCAAGTCTACGTAACATAAACAATAAACTTACGAAACCACGGCTTCTTCATGTGAAATATCACCAATAATCATTTCTCCATTTTCTTCCTTCAAGAGGAGACCAAATTTTCCACTGCTATTTCTCGCGATTGTGACGACCTCGCGATTGCTGGTGACTTTACCCTTCTTCTTACAGCTTAGTTTTCTCTTCAGTCTCAGCCTCACCGATTTTCCAGCGTTTCGAAGCGTCTCGACGGCTTCCATGTGCTCAGAATTACTGAGGTCGATCGAGTTGACTCGCACGATCTGGTCTCCACTCTTCAGAGATCCGTTTGCTTTGGCAGGGTCGGCTATTATGTCTCTGATGTAACAGCCACCTAAAATAGGAATATTGTAACTTATCTTTACCTAAATCCAAGTTGGGTTTATAAAAACAATTATTCCCGTTTCCATCTCTCTTGCTGTTATATGGGTAAAGTTTTCCGTCAATTAAGAAGTACTTTGATCAAAAATGGTAGAGGCTTGCGTGTTTCAATTTACTGAAAATGTTATCAATCTTTGATCGGTACAAAACTTCAAAATAGCAAGAAAAATTGGAAGAATAGTAAAGCGAAAACTTAGATTACTTAATTAAGCTTTTCGTCTGACACTCAACAGAGTAATACGTCAGAAAGAGAAAGAAACAAAAAACCTAAGAATTCAAGTTCTCTTTCTGACGTATTCCTCTGTTGAGTATCAGACGAAAAGCTTCATTAAGTAATCTAAGTTTTCGCTTTACTATGCTTCCGATTTTTCTGGCAATAAAAAGGTTATCAATACATCAAAATAAGGAAGGTAAAGAAAAATAAAATCGGGGTTAGACATCGGTCAAACCAAAGAATGCTTGTAAAAACGTTTTGTTTTTGCTTCCCGTAGTTTTTCGCGGTTTTGCTTGTATTCAGCGAGTTTCATGCGGTTTCATTATACCGGTATCGTTGAATGAAGTTCTATATTTCACCTAAACACAAACTGGGAAACAAAGTATATTCTAATCGAAGGCTAAAATGATATCTCAACGAACCGTAGGTCTGACAGAGGAAGTATATTTTTTACAATACAAGCTGCCCCTAAAAGAGGTGGTTTTCAAATGTGGCATGAAAAGTAGAGCTTGACTTGTTAAATTCATTTTTCCCTGGAAGAGACCATGCATCACGATCAACATAAAAAGCTAAGCAAACAACAACAACGAAATAAAAAGAGCAACAACAACAACTACTCACCTGTCGTGCTTTTCCCTCCAGCAAGTGTAAATCCCAACCCGGTAGGCCCTTTCTTCAAAACAGTATCAACATATTCATATTGTGATTTCTGAGACGCAACTGAATCATTGTCCGAGCCTCGTTCTGAGTTAACTTTCGAAGCGAGACTTTCAGATAACGGTTGAGAGGACTCTTTTGGCCTAGAGACTTCTTCGACTCTTTCTTCTTCCAGAGGGGAAGGTATCTTGCTATTTCTCTCTTGCAACGCTTCCCTGAACTGCTTCTGTGCCTCTTCTGTAGTCTTTGGCTTCAGTGCACTCAAACCAATGCTGTCGAATCGAGAGTAGAACTCGCCCATGGGTTCAGAGAGCTCGTTTTCAGAAGAAACTGATATCGAAGACGTATCATCAAGGCTCCCAGCTCTAACTTTATCAAGTGCAGTTATCGGGCTATCTAATTTTACTTCTTTATCATCAAAACTATCCTCGGATTGTTCGCTTTCAGTTGAATACTTTCTTTCAATATCTTCATTTCTATCTACTTTCTCTGGGGGAATAAACTTATCATGGACTTCATTTGCATTTACTTTTCCTGGAGGAGTACAATTTTCATTCAACTCAATACTGTCAACCTTCCCTAAACTTTCAATTCTTCTTCCATCTGATTTAGGTCTATTTTGCTGTTCATTTCCTCTCATTTTCACTTCCATTGTTCCCATTCTTAAAGTTTCAGAGTACGGAATGATATCCGCATCGGCATCACCAATAGCCTCTTTTCCAATATCTTCCTGGGAACCATAAACTTGCTCTCCATCCATCTCGTTTTGATAGTCATTAGGGTTATACCCATTCATCTCACTTTCATTGTAATTCTGATTGTCAGCACCAGCCTCGCTTTCGTTGTTATCAGTCGACGAGGTATAAGGGTCAGCATGGGGAGGTGGCATTTGTAGCAGGGCTAAAATCGAAATCGAAAGAATAGATAAAAACTAAAAGGATTAATGAATATCAATCAAACTTAAACCCCTGGTGTTGTGAAGATGAATGCAGCCATACAAAGGTCCCCAGGTTCCAGATAGCGGACTCACCTCAAGATACAAGATTAGTTGAAATATCCAGAGCTGGAGACATTATTGAAGGGCAGCCAATTTCAGAGCTGAAGGGCCGTCGTTTGAGGGGCCTAAGAGGGGTTAAGGTAGACAAAGCTCTAATATTCTAATTCAGAAATATTTTTAAAATTCGGTTGAAACTGACATATTTTTTTCTATCATGTTACAGACGAACAGCTTTTACCTCACTTGATCTTAATGCAACAGGAATACGCAAATCTACAGTAGGAACCTGCAAATACTGAAGTTATAAGTACTGCGACGGTGGAGGATGTCATTAGAACTGTGAAGGACATTAAACAATGTGGGAAATATCATCAGTAGCTCCTTTCAATACTGTAGGACATACTGTTATGAAATACTGTTCAATACTGTAGAGGGGATACCCAAAGTGCTTGTGGCTTCCCTCCACAATACTGAACATCCTCCACAGTACTACACAAACGTTCATTTTGTTCAATTATATTGCAGGCAAATAGCTTTAACTTCTCTTGATCTTTATGCAAGAGCAATTCGCAAAACTACTGAATGAACCTAGCAGATACCTTTTGGAAATATTCTCATAATCTTCTGAGAAAAGTGACATTTGATCTAATATGGCTGAAGCATTGATAAATTTCATGAAATAAATCAATTTCTATCATACTTTGCCCGGTAATCTTCTTTTGAATGTTTTTCAAAACTGACTCCGGATCCAAAGTTTCTCGTGGTGTCTCTAGCAGTAATTCTTCCGGAATCTCTGACGGACTCGGACGTTTCATTGAAAGCTCGACTATATCTTTGTGTTTGCGTAGTAAGCTGATGGCTTCTTGCTGGGTATAGCCTTCGAGGGAAGTGCCATTCACAGCAAGAATTACGTCTCCGATTCTCAAGTGTCCAGAGGCAGCAGCCGGCTGGCCGGGGAATAACCGACGAATCATTAGTTGATCTGCAAGCGAAAAATGAATTCATCATGTCTCATATTGATTATAATAGAATCACTACCCATAAGTCTTAGTGGCCCTTTACACGAGAAATCTCGAGCCATGCTGAGTTCAACAGGGGCTGAGTTTCAACTCGGTTGACAGTGTAAGCTCTGATTGAGTTTACATGAAGAAGGCCGAGTTGAATCTCAACACTGGCAGAACTCAACTCAGCTTTTAAACCCGTGCTGAGATTTCAATCCAAAATCCAAATTTAGTCCCCTATCCAATATGCAATGATTTCGCAAATCCTAAAATGTCTCAACCCTTTGGTTGGGTGCTTTCTCCATACACTTTAACTAAAGGGGCAAGTATGGCCTTAATTCCCCATTAATCTTTTTTATGTGGTGGATGTATCAGGTTGTTGTAAGTACTCTTTACAGCTCGTTTCAACTGTAATAACCTTTAAATTATCAAATGCGCTAACTGTTACCTTTAAACTCATACCCAGATCCCTTTCCACCAACGAGACTCAGCCCCAGTCCCCCAACACCTTTCTCGATAACAACAGAAAATATCTTTTGGCTTGAATGATTGGCCTTGGGTGAAGCTTCCACCTTGTTGGGGCGAGCATGTTTGAAGATTTCACTGCCAATGTCTTCAGATCTGGAAATTATCAAACTTGTTTCCAATGGGATTCTCTTCACTATCTCCAATGCCTGGGTGCAAAATTAAATAAAACATAGTCTATTGACACGTTTAACATATACAAATACATACATAAAAAGAAAGCAAGGAGAAGAGCATTTATGTATTTGAGGGGACCACATCGAAATACAGACATTCGACCATTACCACCGTGGTTAGGGGTGTTTTTTTGATCGATGTTTTAAATAAATTTCGAAATTAGTTCGTCTTTTAATTATTTTAAGTTCTCAATCATCCTACCAACAGAGCACCGTTCTAATCCATTTACTCGACCAACCTGAGAAGACATATCAAACATATCAAACTGAGACAAATCATATCAGTAAGTGGTGATCTAAAACACCAATTGCATCACCACTTACTAGATTTAGAAAAAATTCTCCAGGTTCTTTAACAATTGTGCAGGACCTAGTAAAGGGCGTTGACTTCCTCAAACGATAGCAGCCCATCACTTGACAGGGTTGAGAAGCAAAATTGAGAAGAAGCAGGTTTGGGAACTTTACAATGGGGACGCAGGAATGCTAGAAACATCTTAAATGCAGCAAAAGATGCACATTTAACAGTTGTATGCATTGAAGCAGATTACTGCAGTCGGTTTTTCCAGAACCATTCACAGATCTCTATTCTGAATCAGCAAACATTTCAATATTCTCAGCCGTAGGTATTTAAAAAAAAAATCAAAAAAGTGATGTTTAAAAGTGATGAATGATAATTAAAAAACCTGTTTCAGAGTGACATATTCCAGATTGATTCCATTTGCTTCGAGCAGCCGGTCTCCAATCTCCAACCTTCCATCTTCATCAGCAGGACCGCCTTTCTCCATTGACTGCACATAAATACCTCCGTGTGGGAAACTGGAACCAATCCCACCCTGAAATGAAAACAACAGTTTATTCAGACACTCATTCATTTGTGCATTCATTTTATTGGTAGACTCCAATTGCAGGCTTCTACTGTTGTTGAAGTTTATTGGGTGGAATTATACATTGGTTTTAAGTTGGATCCTTACCGTCAAAACGATTCCTAAAGAATTGTCTCTTTTCCTCAGTTGAATCAGATGGCATTCGTCGATAGGCTGAAAAGATATCAATAAACTTCAAGAGTATGAAAAATTTGCATTTCATAACATAAGATTTCTCTGAAAATTACATTATCAAGATAGCTAAAGTGAAATAATAATAATTCATAATAATTACAGAAAAGAACTACTCTAACGCCAGAAAATCTGAAATGGGGGTGGGGGGGGGGAACATTGTGTACTTTGAGCATTCATTAGCCATAAAAAATTGATAACAACATACAACGTATAGATACTTTTCTTCACAAGGACAGGTGTCGCGGCTCTCCAGCCCCCCTCCCCCGCTACGTCCTTGAAGCAGTACTCAATCTAATTTTAGTGGTTATGATTCTTGATAGTTTACAATCTAAAGTTCACATCAAATCAAGACGACTACATTTATGTCACCTAATAGACTCAAAGGCTTCAGAAATAGCCAGATTACCACAATTCGTCGAAAATTTCCCTTCATCAGCCTTAAGTTAAGTCTAAAATACGAGGCACTCTCATTTTGACGTCACTGGTTTTTTTAAGCCCTCCTTGCTCGAGGTTCTGGTACTCAGGGTAGGTCTAAACGTATGCAACAATAATCTAAACCTTCACCACTTTTGGCAACAAATTTCGAAATAGGCCTAAAAGCTGAGTAAGACTGCTGCAGTAACACCTTCATACTGTCACTTAAGCCAGCTTAAACTGAACCAACTTTTAAATAAAAGACTCTGATTGGTCCATTCGATAATTCGATGGCGCATGATTGGCTGGAAAGGAACCTAGAGCTGCTTTAATCATGTCAGTGTGATTGCAGCATATAATGAAGAACTAAAAACTTCTTGACTCACCTCTTCAGAATCTTTAACCTCAAAATCATCATAATCATCATAATCTTGAAAATCATCAGAATTTCCAATCTGCTTCTCTTCCATTCTTGTGTAATTTTCTGGGAATTTCAGAGCAGGAATTTCTTCAAACTCCGCTTGCTTCACAGCAACAACTTTTTCTTCAGCTTCTTCCAAATCTTTCCTCTGTTGATTGGCACCTGTTGTTGAGCACATGAAAGAGAAATGACATAGCCATATAAACAATTCATTATAAATAGGCTCGAGAAACACCCACAGGCCAATAGTTTCCTTCACCATACAATGAAATCGAAGGTATCAAAGTTGCCGAAAACTTTGAATCTACTTTTAACTTGGCGGCGCACGTAACCTTTTAACCTTGTCCATTCCCTTTAAAGAAAGTGAATAGCTTTTAATTGAATATCTAGCAGGCAGAGAGAAAAATTATTCAAAATTCATTTTGAGACAAGCAAACAACAAAAACAAGTAGGAATGAAAACTGTAAAATCAAAATGTAAAGTTCCCAGCCTAGAGACGCATTTAAGAACATTTTTGAAAAGGGTAGTGGTTGGTAAGTTGGCAAAAATTCACTTCAAAAATAAAAAAAATAGGCAGGCTAAAATTAACACCAAGTGTTCTTACAAAACCAGTGTAGCATTACCTTAGAAGTGAGTGACTAAAGGACTTTTTCGCTAAATGCAACGTAGGTAAAACTCGTGACTAAGATCAAAACTTAGAATGATATCCCACTTAAGTTAAGACAGTTCAAATCCAAAATTTATTTCAAGAAGAACTATAAATCTTGGCTTCTTGCGAAAGGATAGATCTTCATATAAACTTTTTTGTCATATTATGTCAAAATATTAATTGTTTAACATTCCATGTATCAATTTGACATTGATTTTAACTCTAAGCTATCTGCTGTAACATTATATTTTAACATTAAACATTTTTGGCGCGTTATTACTTTTTCTTTGATTTTCTTTTTGAACCTTTTTTACTCCTTTTACTTCCTTTTTAGTCTCTTTCTTTTTAAGCTGTTGTTCAAAAATATTTCGATTCAACTGTATACATTTATCTTTATCGCTGACTTTCTATCAATTAATTGATGGCTTGTTTACCGAAAATAGGGCTTTTGGCTCGATAGCTCTCGAGAGTTTTTTTCAAATGTCCTGATCTTATTCTTCTATTATATATTCTTAATCAGTATATAGTAATTAAGACTGCTTGCAAATTCATGAAATGAATTGAAATTGAATGCTTGTACCTTCGAGGTAGTTACTTAATAACTCACTCCGCCGTCCTATTGAAGGGATGTTAAACTAAGGGGTTCCGTGCCCCTGCTGGAAACAAGGCCTTAGGCTGGGCATTAAACATAAACTTACTTACCTATATGCTGTTTCTGCTTAGCATCCAAAGAGAGTTGTTTTGGAATGGGACTGAAGTTCAGTGAGGCATCGTGTGTGACAGGCCTAGCCATCCGAAGCTGTTCGTATTCCTTCACCTCCGCCATGTCTGGATCTTCCAGGTTTCCTGTCAATTCGCTTTCTTCAAATAAGGACAAGCCAGGACGATCTGAAAAATTAGTGAATGGATCTGTCAACTTGACTCTAGGCTTCGCTGATTTTGAAACTAGAGACGATAGTATCATTGACATGCGCAATAAGTATTTGCACTGAATTTTTATCCACAAATGTACGAGAGTAGAAATCGAAAATTAGAAAAAATTAGTTTTAGGTTGGACAAGGAAAGATCGTGAATCTACAAAAGCACAGATCCAGTCACTAGGGAGGGGATAGTATAGGCCTCCGTGGAAGAATTATTCATTCATATTTATTCATAATGATGCTATCGACTGCTCTGGATTCGAAATGTTTGTAGGCTTCGCTCACACTATAAAGTTATCGTTTTTCTCCGTTTTGAGTCTCAGGTCTCTCAAAGGTTTAAGGTCTTTTTGAATCAAGGTCTATACTCTAGGGAGGTGATAAGGCTGGCTCTCTATGTGTAATGTTATGACACACACAGAGAGTTACAACACACATCCATGAATGCACTCACATCCGTGAATTATTGTCTGAAAGTATGGATTACGTACTCTTCGTGTGTTTTGTCGCCAAATGATGCGCTTTGAAGGCGGGAATGGCCGAGTGGTTAGATCACTTGACCCTTGATTGAAGGGTCCCGGGTTCGAAACCACCTTCAGACCTGTCACATACAGAGTGAGGAGAGAATTAGCCAGCTCTCTGTAATTCCAGGCAAAAGGCAAAAGGAATCACGAGGTGTGGTCACATCGAGAGGAAGGACCAGGGTCGCACTGCTCGATTAGTTTACCTATTCAGTGGGCCCTTTGTGCTTAGCACATAAACCCATACCTTGCGAAGATAGTAAGCGTATGTGCCTATCGACCATTAAGGATGCGCTCGACCGTTAAGGATTCGAAATTTGCCTCGACGCATATCATTTAAAATATAAAAAGCAGATCTATTTCAAATGAGTGAGATTTCATTCACACCATGTCAGCTCCTCATCAGTTTTATTTCCAAGCAGATGACTAGCATTCCGTAATATTGAATTTCGTAAATAAATAAAGATTGAAACGAACTAACTTCAAAATAGATATACAGATGGACATTGCTTACCAAGAAATGAGCTTCCTGGCGACACTTGAGAAACGATCAAATCCACCTCGTCACTGGCAAGTTTTAAGAGTTGAGCTGCTTTTTCATGGGGCACTTCTTCCAAGCTCTCCCCATTCACAGACAAAAGTCGATCTCCTGAAATTAGATTTCTCAATAACAAAACAAACCGAGAGTTTGGAAAGATTTCGAAAATTAATCAAGATAACTTGAATGAATAAGCATGAGCTTAGTACAACGCGAACCCATAACAATGTCGGCCTTAACAAACAGAATAGACATATACAATTAAAGCCATGAAATTTCATTTCTCAATATAGAAACGAATCAAGAGTTTCGAAAAAAATTCAGTCCATATCTATGGGTGTAATAATTCGTTAGGTTTCATTTTCGTTCTCTTTCTGACGTACCTCAATGATGAGTGTCAGACGTAAAGTTTTATAGTAGTTATCATGTTCACTATGTTTCTGATTTTTCTACTTTCCTGAAGTTCTGTACTTGTCAAAGACTGTATCAAGCTCTATAGGTATAATCATCGTTATGTTTCATTTTCGTTCTCTTTCTAACGTACCAGTCTGATTGTTAGACCAAAATATTTAGTGATTAATAGATATCTTCTATATATCTAATCAATATTGGTTCAGAGTGATCTCTTGTTCAATATAGATTTCTCGGTACTAATAAGAGTAGAAAATATTAGAAGAAAGCAAATTACAAAGTATATCATCTAGAGTATTTGTCCAACTAAAGAGTGTTCATAAGAGCATGAAACTTGGTGTGAATTGTGGTTTTCCGTCTAATTTCTTTATCTATTTAGTAAATATATATTTGGTGAATTTATTAGTATCAATTAATATATACACTTTACTTCCCATTTTACTCGTTAACCTGAAAAAAAACAAGCTCCACACAAACAAAATCTAAATATGATCACAGGCCCGGCGAAAGCCGTCGATAGTTGGTCCGGTTCAAGCTAAACTTGCAGGGCTTAGGTTTATACCCGCTGAAATTTTCGAAATTCATATTCTCAGAGATGCAGTTTAGTGTATTTTTAGAAAGCAGTTTACGTAAGAATGAACCGAGAGATACCTTTAAATTCTAGTTTTTAAAAGCAATATCATGCATTTGGAAAAGGTGTGTTTCTATAACCGAAAGTTCCGCCGGGCCTGCTTTATGACAGAGGAAAGAAAAATAAAACGTAGTTCACCTTTTTGTATGTTTCCAGTCTTTGCAGCCAGGCCATCAGGGTGAATACTTTTTACGAAAATTCCATTCCCCAAACGAGAAGAGTCCTCCCCACCAACTATCGTGATTCCTTAAAAAAAATTCAATTTCGTCACTAACAAATGAAATCTGTATAACTTTCCTTCATATTGTGACCAATGCTCTTGCAAAATATGTAGGCCTTTTATCCAAAACCTAGGGTTTTTATAAAATAACAGCCTACCTTGAATTTATCTAGTTTTAGTACATTTCAAGGCATTTTATCACATTTTAAACTACGGAATTTTACACTTGAATATTAGAATTTTATCTCTAGTATTTGAAAATCTGTATATATCAAATAGTTGGCGTTAATTATCGTAATTTGATTACAACTACATTAACAAAATCAAGTGGAAAACAGGAAATTCCAGAAGGGAATGTAACAAACTGGGTTAGAATCAAGTTAGCGTTTGGTGTGCGAATATTAACAATACTATGTATCAGAGGATCAAGAAATAATAGCCGCAATAAATAGCAGCCTCAAGAACAGACACAATAGAAATAGTTAACTCTGTTGCAATAGATGAACAAAATGCATTTTATATTCTAAAATGGGAGTTATCTAGAATTATTTCTTAACTTGTTTCCATTGAATTGTAGTCATTTTTGAAAATAAATCATGGTTTTTCAAAAATCAGAAGAGTAAGAAATATTCATATGACATGCCCTCAAAAAATCAAAACGACATTAGATAACGTAAGTAAGTAAGATTACGTTTAACGTTCTCGGCTGCAAGAGGCGAGATGCCTTATTCCAAGCAGTGGCATAGGTCTCCTAGTTAACTCGAGGATTGCCGAGTGGTTAGCTCACTTGACCCTTGTTCAAAGGGTCCCGGGTTCGAAACCAATTTCAGACCTGTCACAAAGTGTGAGGAGAGAATCAGCCAGCTCTCTGTAATTCCAGGCAAAAAGGAATCACGAGGTGTGGTCATATCGAGAGGAAGGACCAGGATCGCAATGCTCGATTAGTTTACCTATTCAGTGGGCCCTTTGTGTTGTGCTTAGCACATAAACCCATACCTTGCGAAGATAGTAAGCGTATGTGCCTATCAACAAGTTAAACGTCCCTCCCGAGAGAAGATTGAAGTTAGTTGTATAGTCAACATCTCTTGAGCTCACACAAACAAGCTTAACGTAAGCTACACACAGCGAGCCACTTAAGCTGCTCCACCACTCACTCATGAAACAGACATTAGAACAACATCAAAACGATAAACATAATACCTAATCCTTGACCAGGTCTGCGATTCAGATGAACAACTTTAACTTTTCTATCAGAATCACACGGCAATGAACTTAGTCTCCTCATCAACATAGGAGAATGATCTGCAATGCAATTCATATTATATAGATAGAAAATTAAGAAATAAGAAATCTCCTCTACATTTACTTTTTGGGACAGTTAGACATTTGGGACAGTTAGATCGGTTGGACAGTTAGATAAGGAAGAAACTTTTGCACTGTCTCTTTATAGTAATAGATAATATAAATCATTTGAAAATATTCTTATATAGAAAATAATCTAACTGGAGAAGAGAGTGCCTATCCTGGCTAAGGTGCTCGATATACATTAGTATAGAGCAATTATAAAGCAGAATGAACGCGTTAAAAAATAGACATGTCTTTCTGTTACTCTGAGTTTCATGCTTACGCACTCGTCAGACAGACTATATACCTTATATCAGGGTGGTATAGTCTGTCTGACGAGTGCGTAAGCACAAAACTCGGAGTAACAGAAAGACATGTCTATTTTTTAACGCGTTCATTCTGCTTTATATAGAAAATCATAAATAAAAATTGATGCTTCAAACAGTTCGTTTTTTGTCGAAGTTTGCGAGTTGCTACACAAGTGTGGTGATAACTAGGAGGGCATATTGGGTCTCTTGATGACATACTTAGACATTCCTCTTTGTTCTTCTAATTTCTTGAGCACTCTTTGTGCATCTTGAGTCATATTCTACCATTCTACAATTACCTAGTTTAGATATAGCCTTATGTCTTAAAACCAATTGCACGAGTTGCTAAACAGCCAGTGTGGTGATAACTGGGAAGGCACACTGGGTCTCTTGATCACATACTTAAACTTTCCTCAAAAGACTTGATAACGGTTATAATCTCGAAACGTTGTAAGAAATTTTATACTTTATCAATTCGGTACTTAACTTTTAGATTTTGTCGTTTTATCAAACTTTCCTCGTTGTTCTTCTAACTTCTTGAGCACTCTTCGTGTATCTTGAGTCATATTCTACCATTTTCCATTTACCTACAATCCTCGCCAAAACCTCTTGAGACAAACCATAAAATAGGCTCAATATGTAATACTCTTTCTAAAAAATAGAGGAAAATGCTCTCTACCCTTGCCCTCTGTACAATGTGGGTTAAATTTGTTGCCAGGGCATCAGGGAACAAAAATGCATATGAGTTGCCCAAACAACATTGAAATGGGGATGAGGGGGAGGACTGCAAGTCAATAACTTGTGTTATAAAGATTTGTCTATACAGTTTTGGCGAGGATTGTAGTTTAAGTATAGCCTTATGTCGTGAACCCAATTGTACGAGGTACTGCACAGCCAGTGTGGTGATAACCGGGAGAGCACATTATGTCTCTTGATCACATAATTATGATTCAAAAATGAGAAATATTTGATCATACCCATTTCTTCCTCGCTCAGCTGCCTCTGTAGAAATCTTGCTTGATTCGTATGTCGACCCTCAACTCTTTCTGCTGTAATGTAATTGTTCAAGCATTATAAAAGACAATATTTGATGGATCAATAAGCGTTGCCTAGAGATGAAGGAAGCAGCTCGAACGCGATGGGGCACCACGCTGAAAAGGCATTTTTCATTAAGCAAGAAGGACAATAACTGTAAGTACTAAGGGTACTTATTTGTCTTATACAAAATCCTTAGGGAGTATATCCTGTAAGTGCCCTTACAATCTTGAACAAGATATTTTGCGAAATTGAAAAACTATTTTCATGTTACATAAGCCCCCCTCCCCCCATATCAAATGTTGAAGGACTGTTTTAGCAACTAGTTCAGGCATCCTGGTTTTAACGAATATTATCTTTGGGAGGGAGGGGGGGCTAAATAGAAACGAAATAGAACACTGTGATAGGGTGGTTGCTAAAAGCGGCAAAAGTACTTTTTGCAAAAATATTCTGTCCAAGATTGTAGTATACGAACTTGACGTCGCATGCATCCATTCAAAAATTTATACCAGAGATGGTTTTTTTTTTCCTGCATGTCAACATACTCTAACAATATTTAAACTTTTTGTCAGGTGTAGTGATGAATTAAGATGACCTCTCACTCGCCATTATTTCAACAAATGCGAGGTGAGGTCTGTTAAGTCATTCTAAGTGACCTAATTACTAATTCAGGCCAAATAGCTAATTCAGGCCCATATCATTCCAGCAGCTAAAAAGTTTCTATTTCTTAAACTTCATAATTTCCTGTATGTTAGTATAAGAAAAGGTGGATTGTAAATCAGTTTTCTACAATTGCCCATTCTCAAGGGCTGTAACAAATTCAAAACTCCATAAACAACCCACCAGATTCTAAAAGTTTGCTTTCGTCTGCTGATCTGTTAAGTGGTGTTTTGATTGTGGCAGGATCTCTATTTTGTCTGACGTCATCAGGTGAATTCCCTCTTAAAGTTTCTGCGTCTTTTCTATATTTTCTTTTTTTCTCGTATTTTGGATCGACTTTCATACTCAGTTTTCCTGAAAAAGGATTATGATACAAAATTGATTATCCACAATTAACTAGTCATTTCTCATTTTACATTGATATGATTACCTTTGTGGAACACTATTTCGCGAATCAAATCTTACGAAGATATCAAGTGTATTTGCCTATCAACCATCGATGAACTTCTTGGATTAGTTTACCTATTTTTGCCCATCAACTCATATTCTTGAAACATTTTATTAACTTCCAAAATCCAGAATTTCTAAAGGCTAGACTGTCTAGCCAGAATGCATCATATTATCATCGGAAATACTTCAAGGGAAACTAGAGAAATTGGATTGGCTAGGAATGATGAATGAAACTACCTTGTTTTTGGTTTTCTTTCGCAACAGATCTTGACTGACTTATAAGACTGAACCGATGAAATGACTGACACATTTTCAACAAGTATTTCGCCCTGAAATTGAAAATAACACAAAGTTGAAGCATAAATAAAATTCAAGAAACTGAGATAGTCAATATACAAATATCATTAGGCAATACCATATCAGGCGATGCAAATATCATTAGGCAATACCATATCAAGCAATACAAAAATATAAGGCAGAACCATATCAGGAATTACAAAAGTATTAGGCAATACCATATCAGGCAGTACAAAACTATCAAGCAATACCATATCAGGCAATACAAGAATATTAGACAACAACATATCCGGTAATAAAAATATCATTAGGCAATACCATATCAGGCGATACAAAAATATTAAGCAAAACCATAACAGGCAATACAAAAATATTAAGCAATACGATATCAGGCAATACAAAAATATTAAGCAATGCGATATCAGGCAATACAAATACATCAGACAATACCATAGAGTATTCATTTCACAAATAGGCTTCTGCTTAGACAACTAGATGAATTTTGAGTTAAAGAGTTGAAGATTAATGGGTTATTCCTGTACACATAGTCGTGTCAGCCATAAGATTAGTCGGGGTGCCGGTGAGGGGGAGGACTGTTTGTCAATAAGTTGTGTAATAAAGATTTATCTCAACTGTTTTGGCAAGGGTTGTCTTAGGACACAGTTTTCTATACACTTACATATATGGCCTAAATACGGCGTCTACCAGTGACACTTACAAAAACTAATTTCAAAATTGAAATTAGATAATCTTCTTCCAATAGTGAAGGGCAACATTTTCTAACCATTTGAATATACAGCCTTACTACGGCTTCCGGCACCCTGACATATAGAAGATTAGAAATACATTATGCAGGTAAACATGGATTTAGAAATAATCTAGCAATGACTTTAAGAAAGAAAACGCATGAAGAGTAGGCTAAGCCGTAAATATGACTCACTTTTTATAATTAGTACAATAAAGTGCAAGTTCTGAAAATCCACTTGCTTTTCTTGGGTGAATAACAAACTTCTTTCTCTGAAATGAAATTCATCTCTATGATTTTATCACATAATAATAATACGAGAGCCTAACGATCTAAGTTTATAAAATACTAATAGATAAATTCAAAAATAAACTATGCTTGTGTTAACGTTTCGATATACATCTTCATCAGTAACCGTTCTAACCTTAGAACAGTTACTGATGAAGATGTATATCGAAAAGTTTACACAAGCATAGTTTATTTTTACATATTTTATCACTTATTCTTACTTGAAATATCAAACGGCTATTAAAGGTACAAATCGAAATCTTATGTTCTAATTTACAGAAGATCATAATAGTCCCACACCCCCCCCTCCAAAAAACAAAGTAAAAGTTTTCTTCATAAATCAAACTAAAAATATCTGTAAATTCAAGCATTTATAAGTTGTTCGGATTTCGCATTCTTTGTTTGATAGTTTACCTAAACTAGCAATCAATTATAATCCTGCAATAAATGAAATTTTGTGAATCATGATATATCATTTATGTACTTGGTTGATGAAAAAAGAGTTTAGTTCAAAGTATATTCTAGTAGGGAAATTCTCAGGAATCAAATTAAACTTTTCTCCTTTCATTCTTAACCACGATAAGTAATTAAACTTTTGAAGAAAAGGTAAATATTTTTCAATCACAATTTGAATATCCTATACCATCCTTTAGCCTGTTTTGTTTACCACAAGCTTGAGTGAAAATTAATAGAGATACCTCGAGCGTAGGGATATTCGACTTGTGAAGCAACCACATAAAGAAGAAGGAAGGAAATGAACTCACACGAAAGCTGAATTTCTCAATGAAATGCCATTGCTGACTGTGTATTTCAGTCTTCATCTGTCCACGCAACTAAAATGAGAAGAGAAAAGTATGATTTCATGAATTCATCCAGACAATTTCGATAAAGGAGTGTCCATCAATCATCGCTGCGAACGAAAACGACAACTTATAAAAAAATCATACAAATTGTATCTTGGGAGCGAGAACTGATTTCAAATGCATTCGTCGTTCAGCACATCTCACTTCATGATTTAGATCCCAACTTATTGCGACTCTCCCCCAACGATTAATTTTCTGTAAAATCCAGCCCACAGTTAAATCGGACCACCCCAGCAACTAGGGACCCAATACAAGACAATAATATCAAAGATGTAGACAGGGGCATCAGGCTATTTACCTCTGATTCATTGATTTAAACTTAGTATGATATACAAGAAAAAGTAAAAAAAAGACTAAGTAATGAAGGAGGCATGGCCATGCCCCCTAATCAAAAGTCCTTGGCACACTATTGAAACCTACGACTGCAAAAAAAGTATCGTAGACTAAAATTCAACATCAACAACAACACATACCTCAAACAGCAAGATTCCTCGGACACAGACTCCTAGTAGAATTGAGTCTGAAGGGTCCTTTTTCGACTAAAAATATAAAACAATAATTGACATACGTGAAATACCAAAATGATGTTGGATAATAAACACAAGACATTGCTAAAAAGCAAGCTAGAAAAAATCAAGTACATTTTGTTAATTATCATTATAATCTTCTATGGTACTGAAAATAATATACTTGAAATATTTAGAAAAATTCTTGACATCCTACATCCTAAGAGGCTCTTCTATCAAAAGCAATAGTAAAAACTTATCCACAACAAGATTGATTTATCAACTAATGAAAATTCGAAATCTAATAGATAATCTAATAAATAAAATATGAATTGCTGTTCCTAAGTTAATATGTTCCACCTAGACCTATACGTCTTTGATCGGTACAGAACTCGAGAGAAGCGAGAAAAGTGGAAACATAGCGAATTATAACGAACAATGTAGTTTTGCATCACTTATCAGAAATAAAACGAAAATTACTCAACAAATTCTTATACCAAAAAATGTGGGTTTATCATAATTCGTTGAGTATTATTTTCGTTCTTTGACTTACTACTCGGAAGAGTGTCTGACGCAAAGCTTCGGAAGTTTTCATATTTCCGATTTTTCTCGCTACCCTCGTGTGACACCTATATACAGAATACAGACCCGGCGGAAGCTGTCCATAGTTGGTCCGGTTCAGACTAAACTTTGCAGGGCTTAGGGTTATACCCCCAGAAAATATTGAAATTTAGGTTCTCAGAGATGCAATTTAGTGAATTTTTAGAAAGTAGTTTATGTAAGAATGAACCGAGATTTACCGTTAAATCTATTATTTTAAAAAGTATTATTATATTTTTTGGAAAAGGAATGTTTTCACCCAAAAT
Organism: Pelagia noctiluca; assembly: GCA_963924455.1. NCBI lineage: Eukaryota > Metazoa > Cnidaria > Scyphozoa > Semaeostomeae > Pelagiidae > Pelagia > Pelagia noctiluca. The sequence continues at coordinate 3,198,026 of OZ004324.1, read as the reverse complement.
TCGGTACGGCCAACGCCGCACCAACCGAATCAGTTCCACCGGGCCTGGAATGCTTTTTTAAATGAGCAAGAAATATAAATAACAAGATGAATTAACCAACCCTCGACACTTGATAGAATAAGATGCCATATTCTTTCAACTTCTGCGTTTCTGCGATGAAGTTTCTTTCTGCCTCATCAATCGACAAACCTCGATATGAATGGTGCATAAGAGGCAGCTGATGGAATATATCTGCTCTTGATATTCGTCCAAGAACCTTAACAAATTGAATGATGATTAATCTTCATATTTGCTGATAATCAGAAATACGGATTTGATTTGGTACGTTGGCGTTCGGAAGAGTTCTAAACAGTAATAATTGGATAACTTGAAAAGTTTTCAAGATAGAGTCCTCTGACTTTGGGGTTTAGGGGAGTTGAGCGAGTTCAGCGGTACTCAACGGGGTTTAGTAAGATTAAGAGACCTGAGCTATGGCTCCGTTGGGTGTATTCAGTAGATTTAAGAACGTTCTGGGTTCAAACACCAAATAAGCATCATCCTTTTGGAGACAAATCAACAACACAGTCTAGTGTAACTGTCTAGTTTTGATTTCACCAGTAATCTAGGCTATTTGGCTACCTCTTCGCTTTTATGTCTTCTCATTTTGCATGAAAAATCTTATGTTATTGCTTTTTATATGAAGGTTAATTAAGTCTCCAATAAACTAAAAAATTTTTTCATTATCTAGCCTGTGAATCACACCTTGTAAGCTTCTTCTAGCCTTGTTCTCCGCTTTCGTTTACTTTGATTTAATGATATAAGGTTAAAAGCCATCTGACTTGCCTTGTTCTGGATTGTTAGAACAAAGAAATAAAATAGTCTCTAGAGCACTCAGAAAAGTTTTTAAGGTACTGACTGTTGGGGCAATTAGTCCAGTAGGTCCATGGGCTTGCCCCAGCAGTGGAAAAAAAATGCCATTTCCCCCGCGGCCTAAAAGTAAAAATTGGACCCTTTCAGTATTACTTGTAAATATTCATTGTTTTATCTGGTTTAAAAACATTTTTAAAAGAAAAATATTTGAATTTAGGAGCCCCATTCATGTTTACTCCACTAATGAAAAAACCCTAAAGAAACCCCTGAGGGTTTCTATAGGTCGTGGGTTCGAGTCCTACTCAGCTCATTTTCATTCTCAAACATTATCTCGAAAGAGCCAACTTAAAACTCACTCTGCCAGGAAGGTAGTGCTCCACAGAGAAATAACATTTTCCATGATGATGCTCAACGTAGTCACCAAACTCAGCTTGAAGAGCCAGCGATGCCAGATAGACAGCGGCGTCGTCATGGCAATACATGTAAGAACATAGAACCTCTCTTCGAAGTTGAATGTAAAAAAGGTGACGTGTAATGTAGTGTCTGGAAAGGGAAGATGAAAATATTTTTAAAAAATCGGTCAAAACAGTTACAGTTACTGAACATTAACCCTCTTACAACATCCAAATGAGTGATATACTATATCATATTATCACGTAAGTAAATGTGAGTATATTTGTGCATATATACGTGATGAGTAACTGTTCAGTACTATGAGGGGATACCATCAGTATTGTGGAGGGTGTTCAGGGCTGTGGAGGATATCATCAGTATTGTGAAGGGGTTATCATCAGAACCGTGGAGAGATATCTTCAGGGTTTACGGGATACCATCAGTATTGTGGAGAGATATCTTCAGGGTTTTCGGGATACCATCAGTATTGTGGAGGGTGTTCAGTACTGAGCACCTTCCATAGAACTGATGGTCTCCTTCCAAAATACTGATGATTACTACATGTTATTACTACATGTAATTACTACATGTAATGATGAAGTACATGCTACCGTTCCCTTATTAAGAATTACCTTTATCACTGCAGCATGCAGCATGTTAAACCGAGAAATTTAAAACTCATTTTAAGAATTACTCATCAAACAACTCACTTTAGAAGGTCGACATCTTCAATGAAGAACTTAACTTTGAAGTGAAGAATGAATTCAGATTTGTTCTTCTTCTGAAAATGAAATCATGAACGAAATCAATGGCAAACCTTAAATAAAAGATATATTATTTCATTTTGAAAAAGAAATCATAAACGAAATCAATTGCAAAGCTTTTATGAAAGATAAATTGTTTTATATTGAAAATGAAATCATGAACGAAATCAATGGCAAAGCTTTCATAAAAGATATATTGTTTCATATTCTATTTTTATGGTGGAAAAGCATGGCTACTATGAATTCGTACTAAGAGCGTAATGCATTCAGTGTGAGCATAAGATTTTAAATGTGACGCAACAAGTCGTATCGCATAGTTCGTGCGGCATCATACTGTATCCAGAGTGGATCGAGCTTTGCTGTTCTTAATGTTCTAGTGGAGCAAAGAAGAACAGTTCAGTATTAAAACAGTTTAGTTTCAGCATATGCTTTCAGCCCCGTCCAAACTAGCAAACCTATCAAAATTTAAAGAAGTTTGTTGAGTAAAAAGACAATGTAAGACTATGACAAATATTGCAGAGCGTTTATCTTGTTTTCAAAAATGGACGTATTGTCATACAAGTTTCGTCATGCACATGGCTACAGCCGGAAATTTGATTGGCTAGACACTATCAAAATTTTGCAAACTAGTTTGGCAAGAAGGTATATGTCCACACTCAGCAAACTAATTTCGCCGAAGTTTTTTCCAGTTTTTAACTGGTTCACACTAAAAGATTGTTCCAAACATTGGTTAGCAAAAGTTCGCAATCCAAAGTTTTCTTGTGTTAACGTGGCCTTAAGGCACGTATTCTTGATCCCACTACGAAACCGCTGAGAAATCTATGATTAAATGTTATGTTGATAAAACTAATAAGTATAATACTCACGCCTTCTTTCCAGCCATTTGGTGAGTGTTTGGAGATTTTAGAATCCAAGTCCAGAAACAGATGTTCACCATCTACAAATCAAATCAGATTTCAATAACCGATAAAATGTATAGTCGATGTTTAAGGCACACATGGATCGGTCATGTGATGTGCTGTAATTCCATTCAACAAGCCTTGAAAATTCTCAGAAAGCACGCATATCTTATGTGGGGCTCCCTAGGTCTAAACTTCTGCTCACCAGAAAACATTGTTAGTTACTTCCTCAAGAAAATTAGAAATACATCATTTGCTTTCCCTTCCACACTAACGAGGAGGTTTTGAAACCAATCTCATTTGCAAAGATATAACTCCTTGTGTCTGCAAATAGCAAGTTATTCAAAATTTTGATTGGACTGAATTACCACGCAATATGAAAATTACTAGACTGCCAAACCATCTTTGTGCACCATTAGATTAATCATCACATCTACAGAAATTTATCAAACTACAATAGTAAGCGTCTGATTACAATTTAGGGCACCTTTTTCAATAACCAAGGGCCCCTACATGCATTCTTCCTAATTCTATCGGCAATGGTTTGCTAACAGATCTCTCAATAGTATGTTTAAAGTAAGGCATTAAATAAGATCACCTTTTATTTGTGTAAGACCAAAGTAAACGGTTTCTTTAATTTCAAGGTAATTCGTGACTTGGTCAAATAAATCCTTTGTCAACGAGGAAACCTATAAAAGATAATATAAGAGATTCAGGGAACATTATCGAATGAACATGTATCTTAGTGCATAAAATCTTGAAAAGAGACTGTACTTCTATTTCAACAGTTCAACATGCTAGCGAGTCTTCTTCAGAGCTTGATGAAATGTATTGAGTTTCAGCATGGTGTAACAAATTAGGGACAAATAGGCTTGTTGTCCTCCAGTTTCTTTATCAGTTATATTATCATCAGTTTTATTTTTGTCCTCTTCCTGGCGTCTTATTCCGTCGAGTGTTTGACCAAAGCTTAAGTTGTAGTTATCATGTTTCGCTAGTTTCCAATTTTTTCCTGTTATCCTCGAGTTCTGCACCAATCAAAGACTTTTCTAATATTGAATCACACTTGAGAACACCTGAGCAGTACTGTGGAGTGTGTTTAGTAATATGGCGTTCAATACAGTGAGGGGATACGGAGGATACGATCAGTACATTGGCCGGAGTTCAGTACTGTAGGGGGGTATCATTACTCTGCAGGTAATACAACTGTGCTAATGGAATTCCTCCACCTTGCTGAATATCCTCCACACCACTAATGGTATCCCTCCAAAGTACTGTTGGTATCCTCCTAGAATACTAAATACCCACAAATGTCGATATCTCCCTACAGTACTGAACACCCTCTAATTTACTGGCGAGATCCCCCACATTTATGAATACCCCCCACAGTTAAGAGCACCCTCTATGGTACTGCACATACTTTCCCTGTAGGTGAATCCTTAAATAACAATGCCAAAAAGATTCGTCTTCACTGACCTCGACCAACGTACTGAGTTTCTGGGCATTCGGTAGTTGAACGAACAGCTTTCTTTGTCCACGAGATATCGGGCCTATTCTAGTCTAAAAACAACAAAACAATAATGAATACAGTGAAGCAGCTAGTTTTTAAGGGGTTTGTAATCGTTAATGTATAGTCACAAGTTTTGGCGATTGGCATCTCCATGCATGTTCATCCGTCGCTCGAGGGGTTAATATGCATTTCTAATTTCCCATTTTGCTGATGCGTTGAAAGATACGATACTCACAGGTGTAATGTCAACAACAGCCAATTCGGAGTCGTTCGGTATCGAGATGAATTCAGGACCTCCTTGTGGCTAAAACAAAGATTGTGAGGATTATTAGAGAAGATTTGCAAATACACTTACTATCCTCGTAAGGTATTGAATAAGGAGATTGGTTTATGTGCAAATCACAAAGGGCCCACTAAATAGGTAGACTAATCGAGCAGTGCGACTCTGGTCCTTCCTCTCGATGTGACCACACCTCAGGATTCCTTTTGCCTTTTTCCCCTTGAATTACAGAGAGCTAGCAAATTCTCTCCTCACACTTTGTGACAGGTCTGAAGGTGATTTCAAACCCGGCACCCTTCGAATGAGGGTTAAATGATCTAACCATTCGGCAATCTCCACAACTAAATACATAATAAATAGAAAACGATCACATCATAGGTCCTCACCATATCTTTCTTCGTAAACTGCCCTGAAAGTAATAAACTCTTTTGGTTCAAGTTTACTCACCGACTTTTCATGTCTATGATGCGAGTTGTTGTTAGAGTTGTACCCACTTCCATCATTAGAGCTGCCAGAGTAAAAACTGAACGGCCTAAAATGAAATTTCAAATCTCATTTACTTTTGCTTTCAAATCTCATTTACTCTTGCTTTTTCATGGAAATTATCTTGGTTGATTTTCTAATTACAAGAGTTTCAAAGCAATAGAATGAAATCAAGCTAGTTCATCGATTCAAGGCTAGTTCTTGTTTTACTAAAAAATGCTCTCTCGGGCTAGGTAATTTTGCGAGGTGCGATCTATTTTTAGCAAGCATAACAAACATAAGACACCGTTATAAAATCGAGGGGTATGAGCTATGATTAAGAGATAAAGTAGAAAACATAATGCTTATGGTTGGATGTTTCAATTCAGTGCCCTTATTGTTCTTCACTTTATTTAGACAACAGGTATTACCAGAGAATGTTTTGAGGTATTGACTGGTTGGCCAATTTGCCCAGTAGGCCCCTTGGACCCCAGGAGTGGAAGAAAAAATGCCAATTTAGCCCCATTGGCCTAGGTTAAAATTGGGCCCTTTAAGTAAGCATACTTGTGAAAATCTATTTTTTAACCTAGTTCATAAATCTTCCGGAAAATGATTGAAATTTGAGGGCCTATTTTCATGGAAAACCTCGGAGAATCCCCTGGTTATTAACCTCTTTATACTAAAACTACTGAAGAAAAATCTAAAATAATAGATACTAGTTACAAGATCAGACAAGACTCAATCACTTAGTTAGCCCAGCAAAACTTGGGTACCTTTGCAAAGTGGATCGTTGATTGAAATCTAGTAAGTACGAGCCATGATTTAAGGACAGGGTAGATGACATCATGCTTGTGGCTACTGATTCTGAATCCATCGACCCTCGGCTAGCGAATCTTGTTAGTTTCCTGTAATCTCCTGTTGAAAAATCAAAAATATCGTCATTGATTATTACTCTTCCGGGAAGATATTCTACACAAGGTAGAGTACAAACTTAAGGTATGCAAGCACTTGTTGAGAATTACATAAGTATGTCTCCAGCGTGCAAAAGTTAACAAAACCCAAGGAACCCGGGAACCAGGTTTCTGGAGCAAAGTAGAGCAAATAGCAAAATCCTTTGTCTCAAGTAGGCACAATAGGCCAATGTTCCCTGACACAAAAGACATGGCTGAGAAAATGAGCCTAAAATATTCATTTTGCTTCTTGTTGGCTGATTCTAGAATAAAATTAATCATATGAGGATATTCCAATAGTTAATTTAGTTAACAGCATTTGGGTTCATTTATCGAACTACTTTCTGATTGATTAAACAAAATTTGTGCACGTCCAAGACCAACTTCAGCAACCGTTCTAGAGCAAAGAAACCACCACAGAAGGCTTTCATTCTATTTACTTTGATGTCACTAAAGGCCAATCTCCATGCGGGCGAATCCCAGCGAATTTCAGCGATCAGCGAATACAGAGCATGCGCATTAAGATTTTTCATACCATGTGAGCGAAACCAGCGATTCGCCAGGAAGAGTTGTTAGCAAGAAGAATTGTCCCCCATATGAAAACATATATGAGAATCCTCAGGAAAAACACGCTGCACTAGTATTCGCGGTAGACCCGCCGAATGAATGGAGATTGCAGTTCCAGTTGTTCGAGTTTTACGCCTTCATTCGCTGGCATGGAGATTGACCTTAACAAAACTTCGCTGCCAACAAAAAACATTAATTAATAAGAGACGGTAATTAGAATAAATGAAACATATTATTTACGTTTAGAAGGTGTGTATGGAAATTCAGCACTATTGACACTACCACCTTTGCCATTTCGATCAGAAGGGAAGGAATCCAGAGTGGGCATACTCTTATATCTGTTGTCAGCAAATTGTCTCCTTCCCTCGTCCAATGAAGTATCATTTCTCAATCTTTTCTTTTCTGGTGGCGAGCTGTAATACTTGTTGCTAACTATCTTTATTTTACTTCTCTCCTCGTCCAGTGAATTATAATCTAACCTTCGCTTTTCTTGTGGTGAGGTACGACATTTGTTGTCAACAATCTTTATTTTGCCTCTATTATCATCCAACGAACCATCAATTTTCAAATCATGTTTTTCAGGAGGCGAGCTATGATATTTGTTCTCAACCACTTTTATTTTGCATCTTTCCTCGTCCAAAAAACCATCATTTTTCAACTTGTTTTCCTCCACTGTAAGCATGCGCTTGAAAACTGGCGTCGAGTACGTTGACCTATTCTTGTCACGTGATAATGACTTGACCTTGTTTACTGGGGGCAGTTTTTCAAGTTTGTCAGTTTCTTCTTCCTGGCTAAAAGAGTATTGATTGGAAGAGAGTGGTTTATCAGGTATGTTATAATCAGGGAGTGCTTCGAGGCTTTGCTGGTGTGTCTTTGTCAGTGGCTCGTAATTCTCTAGCGAGTCTCCTCGATCGAAGCTGACTTGGATGCTATCACGTGGCTTCTTGCGACTGGGATCTCTGCTTTTGACATCTTTTGCAGTCGAAGAATCTATGATGATGAATAAGAACTTCCTCAGCTATGTATTAGAGTTCGTCATAAAAAGTTGCAATAATAATTTATGATGGAACATTTCAAAATCATAAATCAAAACAGTCTTTTTTGATCTGAGGATGACGAGGAAAATCAGAAACATAGTGAAACATAATAGCTACGGAAGCTTTCCGCCTGGCACACATCAGAGTACACGCTTTTCATTTTATTAAGAATCTACCTCAAGGCCTAGTACTAAAAGTACCTTAAATTCGTTCTCCATTGTAACATCAAACAATAGAACAAAAGAACCCATTGTATTTCACAAGAAACTCTAGTTCTAGGTTCCTTATAAACAGTTCCATATAAGAAAAAAGCGTGTAGTACGTCAGAACAGTCTTTGATCGTCACAGAATTGGAGGATGTTGACGAAAATCAGAAAAATAGTGAAATATAATAACTACTAAATCTTTGCGTCTGACACTCATTAGAGTAGAACGTCAGAACAGTCTATGATCGGTAAAGAACTTGAGGATGGTGAGGAAAATCAGAATCATAGCAAAATATAACAACAACTGAGGCAATTTTGATCAATTTATGGGAATTCATTGGATTTGGCTTTTGTTCTCTTCCTGACGTACTTCTCTGATGAGTGTCAGGCGAAAAGCTTTAATAGTTATCATGTTTCACTGTGTTTCTGACTTTCTCACTACCTACAACTACATTAAGTGTTGCAATGAATACTGTGACACTGCTGAAAAAAGGCCTAGATTTAGTCGGGCTAGCACTCAAATGGAACCTAACTAATCGACTAAGGCAGAGCAAAAATTTTAAATCTATTCGTCCTTAACTAAAATATATAACAATTACTGAAGATGAATATGTTTACGTGCGATACAATCATCTTATTTATTCAGTCAAAATGTTAGACCCCGTTTACACTAGAACGGATCCAAATGGGTACGGATCCAATTTGGAACCGTGTCCATATTTGCTAGCGTTTACACTGGAAAGGATCTATTTCAGATCGCGTTTACACTGGAACGGATCCACAGCCAGGTGCAGCCCCGTTTTCAGCACTTTGACCCGAATCTTATTATAAAACAAAGCAAAATTTGCCACGATTTCGATCCATACCCGTTTGGGAACGGTTCCAACTGTTTACACTAGACCTAAACGAGCACGGATCCGAATGAGTACACCTTGGAAAGCAATCCCAAATGGGTCCAGATAGCAAACCCAAATGGGTACGAATCCACAGGTCTAGTGTAAACGAGAGGCCTATCTGTGCTAGTTTGGGTAGGGATCCATTCGGATCTGTGCTAGTGTAAACGGGGTCTTATCAATCAAATTATCACGAGTTCATAATATCTCAATAAAACGAAAAACAACTTAATTACGCATTTTAATAACGTTTGCAGAACCTGTTAAAGTGGACATTTAAATACTTAAATCAATTAATGACAACACCTCATATTATATGAATTTATCTGCAACCACCTGTCCATTGCAAACTTATTTTCAGTTACCCATCGGGATATTTTTGTAAAACTATACTGCGAGCACAAGAAAACATTGACACGTTTGGTGAGCCGATGTGGATTGAATATTGCCTTGAATAAACTATAAGTAGTTTGTATCAATGCCAAATATACCAACTTTTATGTGGAGTGGCTAGTTTTAAACCCAGCCTTCAACTCACTTCACCAAGGATGGACTACAACACTTTGATTTACCGTGTGCAACAGAAAAGTGTAGACATGTTTGATAAGCCATTATGAATTGAATATTGCTTTGAATACATTAAAAGCAGTTTATATGGATGCTTAATAGACCAACCATACTTTTTGAATTTTCTGCAAAAGTTGTTTAAAGCCAATTAAAGTTCTTTCAGACAAAGCTATCCTATTATTTTTCGTTCTCTTTCTGACATGCTACTCTGACTACTGTCAGGGGCTTCAGTGATTCAAATGTTTGGCTATGTTTCCAATTTTCCTCACCATCCTCAAGTTCTGTACCGATCAAAGACTGTTCTAACGTACAACTCTGATGAGTGTCAGACGCAAAGCTTTAGTAGTTATCATATTTCGCTATGTTTCCAATTTTCCTCACCATCCTCAAGTTCTGTACCGATCAAAGACTTTTCTAACGTACAACTCTGATGAGTGTCAGACGCAAAGCTTTAGTAGTTATCATATTTCGCTATGTTTCCAATTTTCCTCACAATTCTCAAGTTCTGTACTGATCAAAGACTTTTCTAACGTACAACTCTGATGAGTGTCAGATACAAAGCTGCAATAGTTATTATGTTTCACTATGTTTCCAATTTTCCTCACAATTCTCAAGTTCTGTACCGATCAAAGACTTTTCTAACGTACAACTCTGATGAGTGTCAGACGCAAAGCTTTAGTAGTTATCATATTTCGCTATGTTTCCAATTTTCCTCACAATTCTCAAGTTCTGTACTGATCAAAGACTTTTCTAACGTACAACTCTGATGAGTGTCAGATACAAAGCTGCAATAGTTATTATGTTTCACTATGTTTCCAATTTTCCTCACAATTCTCAAGTTCTGTACCGATCAAAGACTTTTCTAACGTACAACTCTGATGAGTGTCAGACGCAAAGCTTTAGTAGTTATCATATTTCGCTATGTTTCCAATTTTCCTCACAATTCTCAAGTTCTGTACTGATCAAAGACTTTTCTAACGTACAACTCTGATGAGTGTCAGATACAAAGCTGCAATAGTTATTATGTTTCACTATGTTTCCAATTTTCCTCACAATTCTCAAGTTCTGTACTGATCAAAGACTGTACTGACGTACAACTCTGATGAGTGTCAGACGCAAAGCTTTAGTAGTTATCATATTTCGCTATATTTCCAATTTTCTTCACCATCCTCAAGTTCTGTACCGATCAAAGACTGTTCTAACGTACAACTCTGATGAGTGTTAGACGCAAAACTTTAGTAGTTATCATATTTCGCTATGTTTCCAATTTTCCTCACAATTCTCAAGTTCTGTACTGATCAAAGACTTTTCTAACGTACAACTCTGATGAGTGTCAGATACAAAGCTGCAATAGTTATTATGTTTCACTATGTTTCCAATTTTCCTCACAATTCTCAAGTTCTGTACCGATCAAAGACTTTTCTAACGTACAACTCTGATGAGTGTCAGACGCAAAGCTTTAGTAGTTATCATATTTCGCTATGTTTCCAATTTTCCTCACAATTCTCAAGTTCTGTACTGATCAAAGACTTTTCTAACGTACAACTCTGATGAGTGTCAGATACAAAGCTGCAATAGTTATTATGTTTCACTATGTTTCCAATTTTCCTCACAATTCTCAAGTTCTGTACTGATCAAAGACTGTACTGACGTACAACTCTGATGAGTGTCAGACGCAAAGCTTTAGTAGTTATCATATTTCACTATATTTCCAATTTTCTTCACCATCCTCAAGTTCTGTACCGATCAAAGACTGTTCTAACGTACAACTCTGATGAGTGTTAGACGCAAAACTTTAGTAGTTATCATATTTCGCTATGTTTCTAATTTTCTTCACCATCCTCAAGTTCTGTACCGATCAAAGACTTTTCTAACGTACAACTCTGATGAGTGTCAGACGCAAAGCTTTAGTAGTTATCATATTTCGCTATGTTTCCAATTTTCCTCACAATTCTCAAGTTCTGTACTGATCAAAGACTTTTCTAACGTACAACTCTGATGAGTGTCAGATACAAAGCTGCAATAGTTATTATGTTTCACTATGTTTCCAATTTTCCTCACAATTCTCAAGTTCTGTACTGATCAAAGACTGTACTGACGTACAACTCTGATGAGTGTCAGACGCAAAGCTTTAGTAGTTATCATATTTCGCTATATTTCCAATTTTCTTCACCATCCTCAAGTTCTGTACCGATCAAAGACTGTTCTAACGTACAACTCTGATGAGTGTTAGACGCAAAACTTTAGTAGTTATCATATTTCGCTATGTTTCTAATTTTCTTCACCATCCTCAAGTTCTGTACCGATCAAAGATTGTTCTGACGTATACGTCTGATGAATGTCAGAGGCAAAGCTTTAGTAGCTATCATATTTTGCTATGTTTCCAATTTTCCTCGCTATCCTCAAGTTCTGTACCGATCAAAGATTGTTTAAAGATCATTCTTCAACATTTGAAAAGACAAATAATCTAAAATTACCCGATCAGAGATTATGTTGGATCTACTAGCTAAGAATATTTCAATACAAAGTACAAAATTGTTAAAAAGCCACAATAATGATTAAAGATAGTAATAAGCAGCACCAATCTTTTCATTCATGACATTATTCATCTAGTTAGTCTTCGTCATTCTAGGAAATTCCTTCAATTTGGAAGTGAATAGCAAACATTAGACAGAGTAAATAAATTCAGACTTATCAAGGCTTTTCTAACACAATATTTGATATGTTAGTCACCACTTATCATAACAAGCCTTGATCTCTCGTAGAACAACGTTTCAAGAGAGATCCGTCTCCTATCATGGGGTAATGAGAAATGTCGTTTCTTCCCTATCTATTGCAAAAGATGGATAGAAAAGGTGCAAACCTCTGAGGAGATTCTGAAATCATTTAGCTGTATGTCGCTGCTAAAATACTCTAATCAATGGTTAAAAAATTCAAAATAAAAACAAAAATGACCATTACCATTCTATTAACACCACAATTCTTTTAGAAACCACACTATGTGAACTAGCAAATATCACCGTTCTGCATTAGTCTAACGACGTTTCGAACAACTGTTAACAGGCCACTTAACGAGCGAAATGAATAACTTTAGCCAAACATCTGCCGTGACACGCCGTTTAAATATTTCAATGCAATAGAGAAAATCCCCTCAGTTTTAAAGTTATGCTAATTTGAAATATACAGCTAGCTTATTAACAGTGGGAGGTTATTTGACATTCATGATAATGCGTATCATGGTAATATATATGATAATAAGAGTGCTTAAAAAGCAACAATTCCACGAGTGAAATACAAGGATGCAATCACCAGACCCAACGGCCCTCCCCCCCCCCCAGTGATCCCCACACCGGCTGTATGGCAGCTGACTATATAGCAAATCGCGAACTTGGGCATACGATGTACGGTCACGAATTGTTCGTGTTCAAGAACCAAAGAGTGCTTTATTGCTACACGAGCAACGATTGAAAAGTAAAAGGCTAGAAAATGGCTAAGATGCTCGAATATCTATAGTGTTTTAAAAAATGTCAAACATGTGTGCTGCATTGTTTATCAACGGAAAAACTAGTCCCCTTTTGTGAAAACATCGGATTCTGGTTTCGAAGAATTCTTGCTTCAGAATCGACCAGATACACTCTTTTTTTTACAAGAATAAATTTTATAAGAATAATGAGGCTCAAAATCGGTGAAATTTAGAATATTTTAAGAATATTGCGAGGCTCAGATCTCATGGAAAAATTTTTTAGCCAGTGTCGATGAGCTCTGTTTTACAGGAAATAAGGATATTGTTCTGTTACTTTAGCCTCCATATTTGTAATACTGTAGGTATGCGTTTTTTGGCATTTATGATAATAATAACAATTTATTGCTTTATCCGTGTTTTCTGCCGTAAGAATAATTTAAGAATATTCTGAGGCTCAAAATGGCAAAAAATTAAGAATATTGAGACTCAGAAAAAAATTAAGTATTCTTATAAAAAAAAGAGTGTATTAAAGTTAAGAAGAACACGCCCTGACAAGCTCATAGAATATTGATGATGGTGCACAGTCAAATCAATTAGTTCGAAAAACAGCTGAAAAGAGACACAGTAATAAGTATCTTTGAATATTTAGAATGCCTATTGAGAAAATTTAATCAGATTGTAGAAAATGCAACCTTAAGTTGTTATTATCACTTCAGTTTACAGAGAGCTAATTGAAATTGAAGATAAGAAGAGAATACTTCCTTCGATCATTTTTTGAACTGCATGTATTATTGGTAAACAAAATTGATGTAAGATTGTAAACAGTGCGGTTTGAGTAGGCCTTAAGAAGCCGTCATTTGGTTGTATCAATCTCATTTTCGAGTATTCGCTAGCCTACTGAAAATACATGATGATAAGTTTGATGAGAACTTTACAAAGGCTCTAGTTTACAAAGACCAAATTAAGAAATTCGTGACGAAGGCAAACAGTATTATTCTCATCTCCATACAGTGGCCTGGGTAGCCTTAAGGTAGAAATGATCAACATTTAGGATCCGGCCAACTCTATCCTTAAACGTTATCCTATCCCTAACCCAAACCCTGACCAAAAACCCATACACTATCCCTGGCCCAAACCCTAACCAAAAACCCAAACCCTAACCGACCCCAAACCCCTATATGTTATTAATGTTGTTGTTATAACCGCCTAGGCCTAATAAGCTTTGGTTTTTTCTGTTCGGTTATTGTCATACCTGTATATTTGTGCTTCCCTAAGAATAAAGTTTGAATTTAATTTAATTAGACCACTCGTAAAGCCCTAATGTATCTAGTTTGAAGTTCTGGGCTCAGAATACGTCTCAGAAGTAGGCTACCAGTCAGACTTGCTCCACCAGTCCTTGTTCCCCGATTTGCGGACGTCACACAGGGAGACAAGGACTGGAGCAATACTAGGCTCTTGTTATTCCACACAGATTGAAAATATTTCAATGGAGATCGGAAAAACTTGAGTTTAATCTGAGTATAGTCTGATGATTGCGAGAGCATGAAACTTTGAGATGGGAAAAACTTCACTCCAAACTGACTATAATCTGTCTAATGATTACGAGGGCATGAATTTTTGAGTTACAGAGAGCCAGTCTCTATTCTTGTTTGCTCATCTATATCGCTACGTACCTTCGTATATCGAGCGCTATGATGCTGTTATAGACAACGCAATGCTATAGAGATAGGAAAAACTTTAGTTACCTTTAGAAACAGATGTTTGACTGGCCGTAATGCTGCTGTTTAATGGAGCCAGAGCTTGCAGTTTTGGCAGTGGAAAGGAATCTATAAAATCTGACGCTTGACTTGAATATCTAACGACCGCTGATGGTGTTGAAAATGTGGTTGGTGGGGGAGAATCGTCATCCTGAAATTAAAAATTAACAATCACTCATTTATCCCAGAGCATGCCGTTCAGTCTGCAACGGGCGTGCGACGGATCACACTCCTCAAAGAATTAGGAAAGCTAGCAGGTCAGTGTTGTGCATCATTAGACCAGGTACTTTGATGTGCTCGGACGGCGTTGGACTTAGGTTCAGGGGCTTTCTAGTTGTTCCCAAATATGAACTTCTGCTCCAGTAATATTAAACATATGAGGACCTCAGTCACTACTATAAGTAGGTATTGAGCAGATGCTACGTTGGCCCTTATAGAAATAAGGCCTATTGTTGCCTTCCGTAGGCTTGCACGTTAAACTCGGTAACTCGTTCATTTACTATATACAATGATGTAGTGCATAATACAATGCCCCGTCCAGAATGATAAGACCTATCAAAGCTTTTCATAAGCTACAATCCCCGCCAAAAGTCTTGGAACACTTGCATGATTTTTACAGTTTCCTAAACTTTGCCCCCTCCCCTCCCCCCTTTAAAACGTTTTTTCTGATAACAAAAACTAGCCTTATAACATTCAGCTAGTGTTTGGTGTGGTCTCATAAAGTTCGTTTTGTAAACAACATTGTTTTGAGGGGGGAGGGGGGTTGGATATGAAATAAAAGGCTAGGAAAGCTAAAAACGTAAAAAATCAAGGGTGTTCCAACTAATTTTTGCGGGGATTATAGCACGCTGATCATAAGTGGATGGATATTAAAAACACGGAACCTCATTCAGTAAAATACGTAGTGATTTAGTGCAAGCTATCGTAACCCTTCTGGAAATAAGGCCTTTTGTGGCCTACAGCAGTCCAGCAAGCACGTTATACATTGGACACGTTAGTGTTACCGAGCATTGCATACTAAGCATTGTTTAACAATTAATCACTCACCAAACGAACACCACTACCAAGAATTGACTTCACCAGAGACTTCACTCTCTCCACTGATAAGAATATCCCCTTTCTACAGTTACACGCCTGGAATCAAATATATTAAATTAGGAATAAGACTAGAGCAAATGACACAATTAAAAGGATGCATCATCATTGCGAACCGTTTTAATATCGTAACAAATCGGTTCTCAATCGTAAAAACTGTCACAAATCGTAAAATATTGTTGAAAATCCTTTCGCAATCGTTTCGAATTTATTGTAATCGGTTGCGAATTGTTGCGGATCGTTTCTTAATTGTCGCAAATCGTCTCGCATTGTTACGAAATCTTTCCGAAATCATAGCAAAATTGTTCCCAAATTGGTACTGTTATATCTTTACTTTATCATAGTGTTGATAGATACGAATAAATCGCATACTTGAATAGAAATCTCCTACTGTACTTAAGCTTTTCGATAAGCACTCCGTGTTTTATAGAGCCTAGTACTTTGATGTAAGCTAAACTCTAATTAATTACAATATTTGACATGATAGTCACCGCTTATCTTGACACGCCATTATTACGTAGAGGCAACCTAATGCTAAGAATAGGGAAGAAACCACATTTCTCATCGCCCGATGATTGGAGGCGGACCTCTCCCGAAGCGTTGCCCCTACTAATTATCAAAGGCTTGTCATGATAAGTGGTGACTATCATGTCAAATATTGTGTCAGAAACAGCCTTGATAAGACTGAATCTATTCACAACGTTCCCCTACTAAATATCAAAGGCTTGTCATGATAAGTGATGACTATCATGTCAAATATTGTGTCAGAAACAGCCTTTTTAAGACCGAATTATTTATTTTGACAATCAATTATTTTGAAATTATGCAGTATTGCATGGTTCGATCAGCAATATTGTATAGCCTGCCAGCAACAGGAAAATTGTTGCGCAGAATGTTCGTTGAAATATTCTATCGTTTGACCAGGGCATTGGTTTATGTAACCTTAACTTTGATTGATCTAAGTAGGTGAGTGCTTTTCCCGAGTCTGGCAGCAAGCTTACCTGTAGGACTTGTGTCAAATTGCATCTTCCTTTTGGGTCATCTTCACACATGTACATCAGCAGAGCTTCAATATCTGAGCTTAAACATAACTCCTTGAAGAGAAAAACATTTCATTTAAACATAATCATTCAGCCGTGTAGTTTGCTGGCGATTAGAGATCCAATGCTATAAAAGCAGAGCATTTAGCTGTCTGACGATTGCATAAAGCTTGAAAATAATAGTTACAGCATAGAAGCTTGCTTTTTGCTCTATATCCATTTAAACATATAGACAGGGCATATAGCTAGACCATCTCACATCTTGCCTTACTTATGTTTACTCGACGGATACTTATAGAATCTGCAAATCGTTGTACATCGCCGAACACTCGCTCAAACCATTGCCAAATTCTTTCAAGTAACCAAATAAATCAGTAAGAAACTTCGTGTATAAAGTGACGTATTCACAATAGATGCATGAGCACTGACGTTTCCAAATTATGCTTTTCCAAAGTCCTATTATAGTCGCAGCAATCGCAGCAATCGCAGCTAACCGTTGCAGTTGGCCCAAAAATCGCTTAAATCAGAGAAAAATTCGTTCAAATCATCACAAAATCCTTCCGAAATCTATCAAAATTGTTGCAATCGCAGCAAATCGCTCCAGATCGCCCGTAAAAATCGCTCAAATCATAACCAAATCCATTCAAGTCATCGCAAAACCTTTTCACAATCATTGCAAGTCTTTCTATACGCACCAGCGATTTGTGGATATTTCGTAAGATACAAAAAATGGCTGAATTAGACCTTGATATGGCCTATAAAATTGTAAAGTAACATTTCATTCATGAAGATAACTCTCCCAAAAACTTCAACAGAGAAATATGAAAGATAGTAGAGGATAAGAATCCACCTGCAAGGTTTTATTGACCAATCTGCCTTTTGAATACGCAAAGATTTTAAAGGAAATTATTATCACAATTAACAAAGTTTTGAGCCGCCTAACAAAGACATTAGCAGGTAGGATTCCGTACTTCTTGGATATCTTAATTAAGATCATATGATATCTTTCTTTGTGTTATCTAATGGTTTACCAACTTTACAACAAATAAGCAGGTAGCTTTTCTGAATGCTTCTGATTTGGAAAATCTAATTTTCTAGATAATATTTCATTGTATCGAAAAGGGATTTTTGAAGCTAGGAATTTTAAAACAGGCTAGCCTGTATCAGACTTAATCGAAACTGAGGAGGAGAGAAAGCCAGAATTTGTCGCTCATTGTCCTTCTCTCCTCCCTAGTGTCCATAAACTATGTACGCAGGCTACACCAGGCCTGCCGAGATAAGTCCTGAGGAAGACGTAGAAAGAGTACTCATAAGTACCCCCTGAGGCAGTGAAACAAGAATTAATGAAAATGCAATTTACATTTTTGAGGCTGTGGCACGGGTGCTGTGACCTGCAGCTGTAAACCAGCTGCTGATTGGAGGAGATTCTCACCAGCATGGGTTCTGGACTACCATCATGGATTGTTTCATCAAGGGGTTGTTTAATTTGTGTAGTGATTTTCAATTTGGAAACTTCTGTGGCATGAAATGAAGCAATAAAGATACTAGGACATCATAGTAGTGATGAAATTCGGTACTGGAAACAAAACTTGGCCTTTGTCAGGCTAACATGCTAAATAGAAATTCACTCATTCAATCAACACACTAATATCTTACTCCTATATGTAGTGGTAAAGTGTATGCTACCGTGCCCATCCTAGACAGGCTACCACGTTAAACAAAAACTCACTCACTCACAGGGGGCAGTAAAAATACTAGGAAATCTTATGACTATATATAGTGATGTAGTGTTATAACCGCACACTGGCAGGAATTAAGGCCCTGCCCTAGTTAGGCTAGCTGGTTTAATAAAAACTCACTCTCTACTCTATTTCCCTAGAAAAATCTACTTTCCTCTTGGTGGTATTGGTCTACATCCAGTTCAAGGCCTACTTTTTTCAAAGCGTTCGTCAACTTTCAGAATATGCATTATCTATTTTTGTGTCTCATAATAAGTTGTTCAGGATCTGGGCGGTAGATTAAAATGCTCATTATTCTATCAAAACAGTTTCTTTGGTTTTGTTTTGATATTCTACTGAAGGTTTCTAAAGTATTTCTCTGGTGAAAGTCAGAAAAAAGTTTTAGTAGTATATTGTGCGTCGGAATGCTTCCAATTTGAAGTTAAGTAAGATTAATATAATATACAACTACCCCAACAGAGCTTGCACCATATTCCGCAGCAGCATAAATAATCATCCCAATAGTGTAGCAGAACATCTATAAAATAGAAACTCAAAAATATTCATTCATTTCATTGAAAGACATTAAAAGCCATGTTATTAGCGATAGCAACCAGTGATATGTAAGCATGTTATCAAGAGAACCAATGTGCCCTCCTGATTATCACCCCACTGGCAATGTAGAAGTTCATAGACTTGGTTAACTTGAAATACTTCTCAGGCACTCTTTGTGTATTTTAGCCATATTCTACTATTTTACAGTCGTAGATGCTCAGCCAGTGTAGTGATAGCCAGCAGGGCACATAAGGACTATTGATTGCAAACTTATATTTCACGTTTTCATCAGATTCACAAAGATTCAGTCCTGACCATGAGACTTATATAACTAGGCAGTTAATTGCAATCGTCACTCCTGTCGGTGCGCTATCCTTTAATAATAGGATTATACCAGAGCAGGCTACTGCAATTAATATGCCTCTACCGGGTCTCTAACCACTGTCCTAAACCAGGACAATAAGTTAGCACAGTAACCTTGATGTGTTCACAACTTCAGGTTTATCCATGGTGAGGTATTAATTTGTTTTTCGGATTAAATCATTCTTCAGAGCCATGTAACATTAACATTAATTCATAAGGCTTTATAAATTAATGTGAGACCCGGTGGAGGCATATGTCAATTGTAGTAACCTGCTCTGGTATAATTTAATTACCCGTGTTAGACCATGCCTTATGAATTAACTTTAGTAAAAGGTTCACATTAAGGTTGTTGATTGCCTTCGATGCCCTCCTCTAATGTCCAGGTCCGCAAAGATTTTTCCTACAAATGACCCTTCCCTTGAATTGAAATACAAGAGCTCACCTTTTCCAGGACAGGTTGAGTAATTTCTCCAGACTTCAACGTGAAATACTCCGGTGGCAAGAATCTTTTGTCAATCAAAATGTCCCCTAAAATAAATTCAAAATAGAGATTTTGATTCTGCAATAAATTCAGACCTTTCAACTCCCTTGATTTCACCCAAAGAATTCTTCTTCCTTTCAAGGTGAAAGATCAAAAGTCAAAGGCACCGCCAATGAAAAGCAATAGAAATTGGCAAAGATCAAATAACCTCCTTGTTTTTATAGTGAGGAAGAATTGGCAGGTCTGCAAACTATCGTATAAAAGATAAAAATGCTATCAGAACCTAATGGTAATAAAAGAAAGAAGAATAAACTTTCTTATTTGCTGTTTGTTTTATTTTCTGGTTGAAAATTAACTTCATTAGCATATATTAATTTTTTGTTACTACAACATGTTCCTCATCTTCAAAATGATATTATAATAAATCATAGGATTTGCCCTCTGGTTATCAACACACTGACTGTGCAGCAAACTTCCTAACCAACAATTTGTAACCATACATCATATGCCAAAGCTTTCAAGTTGCTACACAGCCCATATCATGTGTAACTGAGAGGGCACATTGGGTTTGATTTTGCTTGTTGCTTTATTAGCTTCCTGAGTACTCTCTGTGTATCTTGAGCCATAATCTACCATTCTATGTTAAATCAAATAATTCATAATGAATTACCATCTTCATCTTCACAGCAAAATCTAATTTTACCAGAGCTGCAGAGAATCAAATTATTTGTGGACAAAATATGAATTATTTTGTGCAAATGTTGAATTCTCCCTGTAAAAAGAAAAGTTATCAATCAAACATGGAAATGACACATAATTGAATAAAAATCAAATTGTGTGTAATTGGAATGTCTCTGATTGCTCAAGTGCCGTGATGGCTCAATGGTAGAATATTAGAATAAAAAAATCTAGAGGTTATGGGTCTGAGTCCTGCACGGATAATTTTCATTCTAAAAAATCATCTCAATTTAAAATCAAAGTCAGGAAAATGTTCTTGAGAGTTTTCAAAATATACATCAGGTGTGATTTGCTTTATCTATACTAGTAGCTTGTAATATATAGTGGAACGTTGTTTTAATATGGACACCAATGAACCAAGAATTTGGCTGGCATTATGGGGTGGCAGCATTGATAGGGTCTTTCCCATACAATTTTGCATGTTTCAAACCAAGAAATTTTGGCCTTATAACGAGGTCTGGACCAATCAATAGGAGGTGCCTGTAAGGTGGGTTTCTCTGCACAGAACATTATTGAATGATATGTCATTTCATAGGAATTGAGCTGAATCATCTGGAGAAATCTAATTCTTAAAATCTTAAAATCAATTTTGCAGAGCAAGTATCTTATCATGTATTCAAATATGAATGTTTCAAATATTTCCTTGTTCTTGTAAAGTTTAGAAATAAGCAAGAACCAAGCTAAGTTGGTATAACATTGTCATTTAATTAATATGCATATGCTGATTATTATTCTGAATATATGAACTAAAATAGGAACTTGAATCCCAAAGGAAAGTATTTGTGGACATCATGAACATAATTTTCTTTGCCACTCAATCAAATTGAACCGAAACCAGTTTATCTCAATCAAGAAGGATATGCCAAAGCACCAGGATAGGTATATATTTTTGTGAATAAAACACTAGCCACCTTTCCCCTCCTTTATTTTGCAATCATTGCACAGTAAAAGAAGTTTCTTGAAAGCATCTAGTTTGTTTTTCCAAAATTTTATTCTTCATCAAGAGGATGGAAGCAGAGTTAGAGTTGCTGGTGAAGAACATAAAATTCCTGAGGCAGGGAAGGCTAAGTAGTTAGATCACTCAACCCTCCAAAAGGGTTCTAAGTTCGAGACGTCACCTTCGGACCTGTCAAAAAGTAGGAGGAGAGAATTTCCCAGCTCTCTGTAATTCCAGGCTCCAAGGTAAAGGAATCATGAGGTGTGACTCACCTGAGGAATGACTTACCTGAGAGAAATATATTCTTAACCTTTTCAGAACACTCAAACAGAATGGCCCACAGTTCATCCTCATTGAGTGGCCCTCCTCTCACTTCTAGCACCTCATTTAATGTCACTTGATTTGCAGCCAAACCAGGCATTTTTGCATCTATTTATCCTGAAATTAATAGAATCCATGAAAAAAAACATTCTAGAAGGCTCTAGGAATGGTGCAGTATTTGTGCAAATGAGGGGCGTGCTAGCCCACCAGGATTTCGGGAATTTTGCAGTGGGCCCCTTGAAACTACTTGTGTGGGCCCTTTGATCCTCATGGCACCATCACTAATTACCCTTTACCTAGTTTTCCTCAGGCCCTTTTTGGCTTTGGTACGTTCCTGGTACAAAATAAGATTCTTTTCTTTTTACAAGAAAAATTTATAAGAACACGAGCCTCAAATTCTGCCAAATGATACGAACAAGCTAAGAACAAATTGAAGCTGGCTATTTGAGCTAAATTTAAGAATTATTAGAAACACCCATAAGACTGAGAAATGAATAAATAAAAACCTAATTGGCAGTCTACTGGTATGCTAGATGGGCTGGGAAAGTAGCAATTTGCAACAATTAACACAACTGATAGCAAAAACAGGCTTCCATTGATTATAAAAGTAACAACGATTTATAAGAACATGTCAGGCTGAAAATAGAGGAATATCTAAGAACAGCCAGCTTCTAACCAATTTCACAGGTTCTTATGAAAAAAAGAATGAAGGTAATAGATTAGTAACAGATCTGTCCTAACGGAAGAAAGTGGGGGTGTGTCCCCCATCCAGACTGCATTCTTTGTTTTCAGCGCAGAGAACATAAATTTCGGTGAAAATTTTGCGCGGATGAGACATAAGAATTGCTAGCCTATTCCGCAATTAGCCTACGAATAAAAACCTTTTACCCTAAGAATTGTTGATTTTTCAGGGTTTTCTGATCTTTTTAGCATCAATTTCCAAACCATTGTCAAGATAATGTGCAAATTCTGTTTTGACCTTGCAAATCTGTACAGATCTCTAGCTTCAGAAATTAATTGCGCGGATGCCTTTACAAGGATTCAAAGTTGTGCGGGGAATATATTCTCTGCAGTAGACATAAAATGCAGTCTGGTCCCCCATCATGCTGAGTTATGTAATACTAGAGATTTTGGAAATTATTTAGGGTTCTTTAAGCCCCATTGCCCAGCTGTCTGTGTCCCTTATAGCACTAACGTTAGTGGAGAGTGCCAAACACTCTGTAGGTATGGTAGAGAGGCTGCTTGGGCATCAATTCTAGGCATTACCATATAGTGGAAAGTTCAAATGACCTTCCTACCTTTAAAAAACTGTATGCATTGAAAGAAGTACATATTTTTTTTATTTTAAATCGTGCATTACAGTTATTTGGTACAATTGATTCCTAAGTATACATTTAGACCCTCTTGGCTATGTCTTCAATTCCTTAGTTGCTGTGGTTTTCCCACACGCAATCAACCGTGACAAAAATAAAGCGCTTCTTGCTCACAACCTGCAGTTAGAAAACCTGAAAAATTATCCGCAAATGAATAAAATACTTACAATCATCTAATAACTCATATAATCTAAAGCTGTATCAATGCTGTCTTCATCTTTAGACGTTAAATTCGTCGAGAGTGAGTCACGAAGAGCCATTTTGAATTTTAAGGTTTCGCTGTTTACAAAGAATTTAGAATTCAAATTTGTTGTTGTAGTTGTCATGCCTGCTCTATTGGCTAAGCATGCCAGAAAAGGATCATGGGATACAAACAGCCAGTCATTACTCATACTTTCTATTTAGGTTTTTGGCGAAAAATCTTTAAACATTGGTAAGATTTTTCTGTGAATTCCAAGAAGTAGCTTTTTTCATTCTAAAAAGTGGCTTTTTTGTCAAGATGGTTCTAGATTTTCGCCATAATTGTGAAATATGAACGTAAAATAGAGCTCAGTAGTGTCCCGCATAC
Source organism: Pelagia noctiluca (assembly GCA_963924455.1). Taxonomy (NCBI): domain Eukaryota; kingdom Metazoa; phylum Cnidaria; class Scyphozoa; order Semaeostomeae; family Pelagiidae; genus Pelagia; species Pelagia noctiluca. The sequence goes on along the minus strand of OZ004324.1, from coordinate 3,174,243 downwards.
AAGAAACACTGATTTATAAAGACCTGTATTCTAATATCTAATATGTATAGCTACAGCTAGCCTACCCTTTTTGTGAGAAAAATTTATTGATTTTGATAGAGGAGCATCAGAGACGCCTCAGACCTGATGTTAAAAATAAGAATGTATGCGGGACAGAACTGTTTCCCTCCACCGTATTATCTCACAATGTTGGGCATTACTTCAAAAACATTTGTATTCTAGGTGGGTAAACACACATTATCTCAATGGCACACTTTCATCATACAGCAGGTCGTGTCCTCACGGGGTACTCACCCCCTCGGGAATCGCACCCTGCTGTCTGCCTTTAAACAAGTTTCGCAGCCCCCTGGAAAAATTGCAGATTAAGGCCCATAGCTTTTTTCTGTAGCTATTCCTGATCTCATAATAAAGAGTAGGTATGTATATCGAGCATTCTTCCGTTTCTCGAGCCAAATATTTTAAGCCATTGCTTCGCCATGCACATTGGATGGCGTGAGGACATTGGATGGCGTGATGGCGTGTGGAGCTCGTAGTGTGAGCTGCCGCTAAAAAACTGTTTGCTGCGGCTAGAATGGACAGTATTATTTAATTTAGAACTTAACATGGCTACACAACGTTCTCTATTTTAAGGTACAGTTGTTTACATGAATTTTTGAATCTGACATAGACTATAAACTCATTTTGAGTGAAAGCTTCCACGCGAACTGGAGTAGTAGGCCTAAATTTATGGTGGCCTAGGCCTAGAGTTAGACCTCGTGACTTTATTTAGGCCAACATGACAAAATATCAAGATTACTTTGACGCCAAGTTCGCCGAGATAAGGAAAGATATGGCAACTAAGGATTGTATACAAGGACTACAGAATATTATTGTAAAGCAAAATGAAAAGATTGAAGTACTCGAGTCAAGATTGGCTGTGATGGAAAAGTATGTTTTGCAACTGGAAAATGGGCTTGATGATCAAGAACAATACAATAGGCGTTTATGCCTTCGTATTGATGGTATTGAAAGTGAGGAAAACGAATCAGCGGAGAAGTGTTTTACTAAAGTTAATTCTGTTTTTCAAGAATTAAACGTAAACGTCCCTGATAACGTAATCGATAGAGCCCACCGAATTGGACGCCCAAAAATTGCAAATGGGAAACGCGTCCAAACAATGATAGTAAGATTTACAACCTGGAGGCACAGAACTGCCATCTATCGTGCTAGAAAGTGTTCCAACAAATACAAGATAAGGTTGGACCTTACGAAGAAAAGACTCAACACAGTGAAAAATTCATCAAAACTACTTGAAGGAAGGAACATTGGATTTGTTTTTGCCGATATAAACTGTAGAGTTTGTGCAAAGATACAAAATAAGTTCCATTATTTTGACAGAGAAGAAGACTTAAAAGAGATTCTTTCAGGTTTGAGCCTTGATAATGATAGTGATAACGAGGAGGGATCAGAGACTGAAGGGTAACTGTTATTAATTTCTATTAAAATTAATCGTTCAATATCTATATCTATAATAATATCTATTTTGAGTTTGACTTCAGTTTTTTCAATTTTTGTTGTTTATATCCAATATCATTTTTTTTGTAACCACCATTGTCTAACTTTAAATGTACACAGGAAGAAAGGAAGCTAGAAGTGTAGGAAATAACAAAACCACTTACTGTTTCTCAACCAAAATGTGCTAAACAGATAATCCCATTTTGCCACACAATCAAAGCCAGTTGGGCAAATTTTTTCTAGTTTCAAGTTTCTAATATCTTTTTAATTTTCTTAGCATTCTAATTTTCCTTTCTCTTCTCCAACAACCAGATGATATCCTTAACTAATAAAATAGATGAAATAGTAGCAAGTATAAGTTCTGAGTCACAAGAAGTTCCAAAATCAAAATTCCCCTGTGCCATTTGTAAAAATAGAGTCAAACATAATCATAAATCAATTTTCTGTGATCAATGTAATAATTGGGTTCACATAGAATGTAATGAAATTTCAATAACTGAATACAAAGATCTCCAAAAGGAGCCTCATGACATAAAATGGGTTTGTTTGTACTGTTCCATACTAAATAACTCTGTTACCTTTCCCTTCACCCTGGTTTCTGACAGTGCTTTTCTAGATGAAACTGATTTTGAAATATCCTCCAGTTTCAATGTAACTCATCCATCTTTTGAAATTGCATCCAAATTGACAAACTTACCAAATCTTTCTGACTATGATATTGATGAAAATATCAACACTAATTTGAACTCAAAATACTATTCCGTACAGGAACTGGCTTCATTAGAAGTTTCCAATAAAGACTTTGCCATTTTCCACATGAATATTCGTAGCCTTCCTCTCCACTATGAAGAACTTCATGCTCTCCTGTCTTCTCTTAAAACTGAATTTCGAGTTATTGGCCTTTCTGAAATCAAGGTTTCTACCAATGTTCCTTTAAAATCCAATGTAGACTTACCAGGTTATAAATTTTACCACACTCCTTCACATAGTGCTGCTGGAGGTGTTGGCATATATGTTAAACAAAATCTTGCTGCCAACAAAAGGGATGATCTGTCTGTCAGTGATGTTGACTTTGAAACTATCTGGATTGAAATTGACAATCCTCAAAGTAAAAATATCTTATGTTGCTGTGCATATCGTCATCCTAGTTCAGATATCTCAAAATTTACTGACCACCTGCAGGATACCCTATCCACTATTGCTGATGAAGATAAAATTGTTCATATCATGGGTGATTTCAATATAGACTTACTGAATTATGGGGACCATACTCTTACAAATGAATTTATCAACTTGATGTTTTCTGCACATTTTATGCCTTCTATACTACACCCCACCCGCATCACTGATACCAGTTCCACACTCATTGATAATATTTTCCTAAATAACACCACAGATTCTGACATTATCAGTGGCAACCTTTTATCCATGATCTCTGATCACCTCCCCCAGTTTGCTATCCGAAAAGGTAATGCACCTGATTATAAAAATATGTCCTATTTTGCTCATGACTACAGACAGTTCAATGAGAGAAATTTTATGTCTGATTATGCTGAGTTTGATGTATCCTACCTCAACGATGAAAATACTGACTTAGATGCAAAATTTGATACTTTTCTACTTAATCTCCACATTCTTATTGAAAAACACTGCCCTGAGAAAAAGTTGAACAAGAAAATGATGAAGCTTAGGGACAAACCTTGGATAAATTTTCAGATCCTGAAAATGATGAAAATCAGAGATAAGCTTTTTAAACAGTTTAAAGTCTCAAATTCATCTACCGCTTTTAAAGTTTATAAACAGTTTCGCAACCGTGTTGTCAATGAAATCAGAAAGAGTAAAAAGAATTATTACCAACAGTACTTTCATGAAAACAAAAGCAATATGAAAATGCTATGGAAAGGTATCAAAGATATAATTAGTTTGAAACCAAAAAACTGTGATGCATTTTCACATCTAGTTAGCGATGATGGCTTAAAGATATCTGAACCTGTTAATATTGCAAACGAGTTTAATGAGTACTTTACAAAGGTAGCCGATGAAATAACTAAGAAAATTCCACGCACCCGGAAATCCCCATTATCTTACCTATCTAATCGAAACCTAAATTCTCTTTTAATTTCCCCATGCACCACAAATGAGGTATCTTCAGTAATAAAATCATTAAAACTTGGCAAATCGTCTGGACCCAACAGTATTCCAGTCAAACTATTGAAAATACTTGACGATTCTATTTCTTCGGATCTTTCAGTACTGATAAATGAATCCTTTACCATTGGTGTTTTTCCTGATAAACTAAAAATTGCGAAAGTTATTCCAATATTTAAGAAAGGAGTTAAGACTAAAACAAGCAATTACAGACCAATTTCTCTGTTGTCTATTTTTAGTAAAATCTTTGAAAAACTTATGCAGAGACGTCTTCAAGAATTTTTAGAAACATCTGAAGTCTTATTCTGTATGCAATTTGGGTTTCGTAGTGGTCACTCCACAGAACATGCATTAATTTCTTTAACTGAAAGTATTAAGACAACACTTGATAATAACAGACTTGGATGTGGAATTTTCATAGATCTTCAAAAGGCCTTTGACACCGTAAATCATGAAATTTTGCTTAAAAAACTAGAACATTATGGCATCAGAGATACAGCCCTTGCTTGGTTTGAATCTTATCTTACTAATCGCAGACAAATGGTTTCAATTAATGGGTATAACTCCTCGATGTGTAGTATATCTTGCGGTGTCCCACAAGGATCAGTTCTTGGACCACTTCTCTTTTTAATTTATATTAATGACCTACCTAATGTCTCTAGTATGTTGTCATTCTTTCTTTTTGCTGATGACACAAATATTTATTTTGAAGCTGTTGACCTAAATACTCTCACCCAAACCATTAATAAAGAACTGAGTAAAGTTAAATCTTGGCTCGACTGCAATAAACTGGCGCTAAACATTGATAAAACCAATTTTGTTCTTTTCCATTCTCCCAGGAAGATAATACCTGACCAAATCAACATCAAATTTGGCTACAAAAAGGTTTCAAGGGCCAAGTATGTTAAGTTTCTGGGTGTATTGTTGGATGAACACCTCAGTTGGAAGTATCATATTACTGAACTTCATAAGAAGTTATCTAAAACTTCCGGTATATTTTTCAAAATACGACACTATATTCCTTTGCAGCCTCTTATTAGCCTCTACCATTCATTATTCTCCTCTTTCCTTAATTATGGTATCACAGCATGGGGGCTAACATACGACACATACCTAAAGCCACTTTTCCTGCTTCAGAAGAAAATTTTGAGATGTATCAGTTTCCAAAACTTTGCTGCTCCTTCTGCACCGATTTTTCATTCACTAAGAATACTTAAACTGGAAGACATGATACATTTTAATATTTTGACTTTTGCATACAAAGCTATAAATAAATTATCACCTGCTTGCTTTCATAACTTCTTTACGCCTAACTCATCTGTTCACAGGTTTGGCACTCGTCAAGTAACCAGGGGTGACCTCTTTAAATCCTTAAAAAATACAACTCTCTATGGTCTTAAAACAATTCAGTATTTCGGCTCAAAACTTTGGAATACTCTCCCACTTTTCATTCGAGTTTCCAATTCTGTCTTAATATTTCGGTCTAATCTGAAAACTTTCTTCATAGACTCGTTTTCAAATTAATACTACTATAAGATCAAACCCTCACTGCTACTTACTAAGACATCTGGTTGTAGGTTGCTTTAATTTTAATAAAATATCCTTTTAGTTTTTTTTGTTTTTACTGGGGGGACTCTCTCTCGATTAGTTTACCTATTTAGAGAGTTCCTCCTTAGTCAATTATTTTTAAATACAATTGTGTAACTGTAAGCTTATTTGTTAATTGTGTCTTGATTGTTAGTTGTTCGTAATAATGTTATGTAATTTAGTTTTAATGTAGTTTTAAAGTTGTATTGTATTTGGAAATAATTGATAAAACAATGAAAACTGAAACTGAACTGGCCATCAATTTAAATTATATCGACTCGATACCTTGTTAACAATAGCTGCACGATTACTCAGTCTCGTGCTGAGCATTCATAAGATCTCGACAATCTAGGAAGAAAGCACGCCCTGGTAGTGTAATTGTAAGGCATACAATGGCTTTATTTTAGAACGACAGATGCTCGATCCAGTCTTTATTTGGAGATCATTAGTAAACTTTGTGCGTTGTTAGGGAAAATATTCCCATAGTGCATTGCGTGAAATAAGATCTTCCATCTTGTGCAGAGTCATCCCTTAGCGATTTAGTCATATTAGTCATCTTTCTTTATAAGAAACATCCAAAAAAATCAGGCAGAAATTTTAGTGATGTTTTTGCGATCACAGCTGCTAAGCTCATTTAGCCTGCTTGACCAAAAATAAATTTGAAAAATATTGTTGTAAGGGGTCTTTAGGGGATTCAAGTAATACCCTTTTTAAGAAGAATCAACTATATGCCTTTCTACCTTGCAGGTTGTTTGAAAATTTACCAAAACAATTTCGATCCAATATTCAAATCACATACTTCGACTTTGGGGCCATCAGGTGGATTTCATTGCAAGTAATTCTGTTTTTAATCCCTGAATGCAAATTCACCTGTCATTGGTTATCTTGATATCAAATTCAAAAAACAGGCCTCACTCCATTACAGCTTAGAACCAAAGCGTAAAATTCTATTCTCACAAGGACAAATAGATTAGGCAAACTTTCAGCACCAGCCATAGATTTTAAAAGGTGTATTATATCAAAGAGGATTGAAGCAATATAAAAAGACATTTTTGTTTGAGAATTTTTTGATGTAAATACAATTTAGAAGGTGATCATTTGTCCCTGAAAAAAGAAAGATAACAAAATTAGAGATTTGATAGCATAAGTAAAGTATGAAGGGAAAGTATTAGTGCAGACAGGAATGCTCTCATAATTGCAGAACATCTTTCAATCACATGATATCAGTAGATGTGTGTTTTTTCTTAATCATCAAGCATTTCTCAATATTCAAAATAAAGGAGGAAAAGTTTTCCACATGAAAAAATAGCTGTCCATTTAAGGGAACAATTGGCTTGAGGGCATTTCTACAGCTTACCTATGTCCTTTCACTGTAAGGGCTTGGCTGAGTTTATATATATACAGGTCTAAGTGAACTACATAGGGTTTACTGGGGTAAAATGGGTAACACAGGGTAAAATGAGTATTTTAATATAGTAATTTTTTTATCAGGCTTTAGTTCTGGTTATTTTTGATCCTCTTAAAGTACTAGCATAAAAAAGCAAAATGATCAACATTAAGTTATTTATACAAGATTACAAAACTACTCATATTACCCGGCCCGGTGTTTCTCATTTTACCCCCAGTAGACCCTATTCCATAAGGAATGATCCACATTCAAAACCAGGGTTCAAAGTGGGGACAATTTGGTCCAATGTCCCAAGGCATATTTCTTGACGGCACACCATGTTTTCATACAAAGTCTATTTTGATTCATAGCGCTCGATATACAGTTCGTTAATCCGGGGACTAGTTTCTTTGCCAGAAATAAGTATTTGAGCTTCAATTCCCAGCCAAAAATCAAATCAGCTAATCAAAAGATCATGTGAAAAAATGGCAAGAAAAATGTGCCCATTCACAAAAAGAAAAAAATAATTTCTTCACAACCAATACCTTTCGCTTCTTGTCTCCTCCCAATTCAATATGTTTGCATCTTTTGATGGCAACTTGTTTCCTGTATTTACAGTCGGTACATTCCATTCTCAGTACAATTTTCTTTGTTGTTTTAGCCTTGAAAAAATCAATGGAAGTTACAAACTGTTAACCACAAAGTCAAGGCAGTAAGAGAAGAAGTTATTTTAACAGGTCTCAAATAAGAGCCTAAAACAGGCCCTTGTGATGCTCTCATAATTGCAGAACGTATCTCAGCAGATAATTCAGTTTTAAACGTGTTTTCTAATCATTGAGCATTATATAAAGATTACAAGAATTGCAGCCTGGATATCTTTTTCGTCGTGGTTATTCTCCCGGCACCAGATCCGTATCATCACATGCTATTCGTCTGGCAGTTCTTTTATTATCGCTTACGCATGCGCAGTACTTATTTGGGCTAAACATGTCCCACAAATTGACGAGAGTAAGAAACTTAAAAACAACAATGAGGTTGAATAGTTAGAAAATTGTGATCCAATAGAGAAACATATCCACTCATTAGGGAGGGGTTAGTGTAGCCCCTTTCAAGTACAGATATATATATTCAAAGTATGAATAATTTGATTTACGCATTCTCAGATGTCTGCAGGGTAAAAGCATGTGATGACACGGGTCCTTGCAAGAATAAACACGGCATATCTTTTTATGGTACCAATAAAAACTATTGTCACAAGAAAGCTTTAATTTCCATACCTTTTTGTGGAAAATAGGCTTGGTTTGTCCACCATATCCTGATTGTTTCCTGTCATAACGCCTCTTTCCTGTAAAGAAAATAAAAATTTTAAGTACAGTACATCCCTCGATTATCCGAACGCCAAAAGTTTTCATTAAAAAATTACAAATCGTTGTTATCGTTGTTATTATTACAAATCCTTGTTGAGATTTACAAAAAACTGTTGCCTTAGTTTTGTTGTTGGTCTTTCCGTTTGCCAAGCTTTTCAATTTGCATTCAGTTTGAGCATCCTGTGACTGTTCAGGACGATGATAATAACCTTAAGAGCAAGTTTAGTAGGTAAAATGTTCTTCCTTGATTATCTGAACTTTTTGCGTATCCGAACGGCCCAACAAAAATTTGAGTTTCAACCTGTTCGGATAATCGAGGATGTACTGTATCTTGTCAGAAGCGCAGCCATCAAGTCCAGATTTGCCAGAGTGAATCTGAGTTTCAATCTGCGCCAATGCAATTTACTATAATCCAGCACTGTTGCGCCATATTCAATATCCTACTTTGTTCTGTGCCAGAGATCTTGTTCAATTACACACCAATATTCACTTTAGCAGATTTGCCAGAACTCATTAGCGAAGGATTCAAGTGATCCAGTTGTTTTTTATTTCCTTTGTTACACCACACTCAATCAAGTCCCAAACAACCTACAACTACCTTCCTGTCCAATATTAGGTAAGTTTCGTTTTGCTAACTCTTTCTGAAGTAAAATTGCTCCTCTGTTGAGTTTCAGAACTAAAGCTTCAGTACGCCTAGTCCTAATTAGCTATTTCAGACTTTTCTTACTATCCTCCCTCAATTCTCACCTAATAAAGTACAAATCTGTGTTGTTGAAAATATGGCCCGTCACTTTTTCCTTATATATTCAAAAGAGAATCTTGAATGAAGAAATCATCGTAATGAACAGCTGAATAAAGATGGGGTCACCTCCTCTAACCATCACAGGACTTCTTGCAAATCCTGACCTCTGCCCTTTGTTTATAAATTTTCCTCTGAAATCGCTACTTTAAAACATTGATAACAACAAATATGCAGCTTTTCCTATCTCCTTGCAATGGAGCCATAAACACCCACAAACCAGGATTTTTTGTTTAGTTGAAGGTATCTGATGATATACTACAAAAACATGATTTGACTAAAACCCAGCTAGGCCTTACTTAAACCAGCCACAGCTGTTACGACCGGGAAGTCAAGTCCTTTTAGGCCCGTTTTGCTATCCCTTGCAGAAATTTCATTGTAGCTTTAGTTATATTTAAGATACAAAAAACCTGAAAACAGATTAAGACTCAACATTGAATTGTCTAATGAAATTAGTCTAAATATTTCCGTTTAACATAACATGGAAATTTAAAACAAATTTTCAAGTTGACCTCACCAGTTTTTACGAAGCGCGACAACAGAATTCGCAAAATGATAACCGACCGCATTGCTAAAACTCAGCTCAAAAGGAGGTAAGTCGTTCAATTATTATTTAATAATGGTTAAGAAAACATAATAAGATACATTTGACATATATTTATTGTCCAAAACCTCTGAAAACGTTCACCAGAAAGGCCTGCTTCCGATAACTTGTCCTCCATTACGATTTCTCAACGTAGAAACGGGTGGACGCTGCGCGTTGCTGCGCAGCAGCAACAACGAGACACGCGGTTTTGCCCTGTTTTTGCTCCAATGGGGCACCTAAAAGTAGCTGGGGCTCTTGCCAGAATGACTAAAAATGCAAAATTAAATTTTCAAATGAAAGCTTATTTAATAAGGAACAGATAGATCGCAGGCCCCCCGAATGCTGAAAGACCGTTTGGCTGTGCGGGCTCGTTGAACTTTTAAAAACCACGTTGGCATATCTTGGTAGCCATAGCCAACAGGGGGCCAGGGGTATTATTAAAGCCTCGTTTTCAAGCTAAATTATGCTGAAAAAATGGAATAATTATCTTTTTTCGTTTAGAAGCCCCGAGCAAAAGTTTGGGCTCGATTTTCGGCCTAGGCCGAAAAAATGTCGAAAACACTACTCGAATTTTATTTTTTTTCTCGTAAAAGAAAGAAGGAATTAAAACAGCAACTAAACAGGTGTGTTAAATAGGGTTTTATCTATTAAATGATGCTAAACTTCAAACATTTCTCAATCTTTAAGTACCTGAAATTTATTTTCAAAAAACTTATAAATTTGCAAAATCAGTGCGCGAGGTCTGTTGTCGCGGAAATTTGGGCTGACTTGAGTTCCGCGAATACAATAGGGCGTAACAGCTGTGCAGCTAGAGCCTTGTTGGTCGATGGTTTACCTTAGGCCTATCCTAATAATCTTTGAAGACAAAACCATTTGAAATAAAAACCATACAAAGGAGAATTTAGATGTGTAAGATAATTTAAAAAATGGTTTACCCTGAGCAAAGAGCGAAGCTTTGCCAGCCTTGTACTGTGTGACTTTGTGTAACGTATGTTTGCGGCACTTGGCGCCTTTGCAGAAGGTCTTTCGAGTCTTAGGAACGTTGACCTACATGACAAAAAGCAAATTCATTGAGATCGAAGTTATTTTATCATAAGAATTTGGCGATTGGTTTTGATATAAAAAGATACAAGAAGCGTTGATACTGCGAAGCTACTCACCATTTTGGCTGCTTGGTGAAAGAGCGATCGGTAATTGTGGCCTCTATTTGAAGAACTGTATTCTACATCAGCCTCATGTCGAAATCAGTCCTTTTGATGATGATTATTATTATTATGATATTTGTCAAAAATGGTGATGTGAAATCCCGGGAGTTGCCACTTCAAATTGTACCGGATCTTGAGATAAATACCCTTGGGCCTTGATAATGATTTTTGGTCAGAGCTGTAACATCCTTTTCTTGCGTTCTTCTCCTTTCATCAATTAGCTTTAATTACTGAATGCAGTGAAAGACATGAAATAATAGAAACGGTTTTCTCTTTATCTAATTTTTTCAAAAATCAAATATTTCTAATTTAAATAATTTAAATCGCAATTTAATCAATATTGAATAGAAATAATTGTAAAAATACGTTAGGTTAGCTAGAAGGGCCAGCTCTCAAAGCGGGCCTAATTCAGTAAATTTGGCAAATTCAAGGAAATCTTTAGTTCCGAAATTTATCGAAAATGAAATCTTAGAAGCAATCAACCTATCGACACAACTAGAAATTGTAACTATGTCAACCCTACCAATAAAATCAAGAAAGGGATAGGGTAGCTGAGTGGCTTGATCACTCTACCCCTAGTCAAAGGGTCGTAGATTCAGGGGGATGGAGCAGGCCTCCCTTTAGACCTTGTGATAGAGGGTAGGGAGATGATTAACCAGCTATTTGTAACAGACCATTTTCGAATAAATTCTACCATTTTGGATTTATGCAATACTTCTTTCTGAGCATCCCTTAATGCATTGTGTTGTTATGAAATCGCAAAAGATCTCGGGATGGAATTTCCTAGGTTCCTTTGCGCTTTTGCGGTAGGGTAAATTTCAAGTGATCAAAATGGTAGAATCAATTGAAAGAAGTCCATTCTAGGCAAAATGAATCACAAAGTTTTGTCATTTTATTTTGAACGGAAGGCCAGAATTGCACTAGTCTAACTAATGAGTAAGAAGTCCTTCGCTTTGTACTTCGTAGATAGGCCTATGCCAATAAAATCCCTTGCAAATACATTTGCCTATTAATAATTAACAACAACCAAAGGTAAGCAGAACGACCGCATTTCTTTAACGTTTCATAACAATCATCCCAAAAACATTCCTGGCTACACTCTATGATATATTGCCAAACTGAAAATAGGCCTTCTACTGAGCAAGCAGTAATACTGCAGGGTGAACGTTTTTTAAACAAAACTAACCATCTAAACTAAACATTTTGAGCATGGATAACACAAAACAACAGGACAAAACACCAACATAACGTAATTGCTTAGGAATCGTCCAATAATTCATCGATGCGAATTGAAACGAATCAGTCAAAATTCGAGACGATAAGAAACAATTTGCAACGATTCTAACTGATTTTACGACCGTTTGCAACTACATGAAGCAATGAGTATGTAAAACGGTACGTACGGTCGTACAGTATGCAAAATGGTCAATTGCGATTTCTCTCCAATATGATTTGAAAAATTCTAGACTGAAAATAATTTTGAATTCAACAGTTTAAAACGGTAAAATCAACCTTCTTGGTGCATATTATAGAACAGTTCAAGTGACGGAAATTCGGGGGCAAGGGGGGCTAAACATTTGGCTTCTTACTTTTCAAGAAGAAGCAGGATTTAGAAAATTCATCGAGACAATTTGAGAGAAATAAGTGGTCATGAGTTTGAATCCTGCAAGGGTGAAGTCAATTTTACAAATCTATCGATTCAACTTTTTGTTTCATTTACCATAAGTATCCTAACATTATTCATCATCGTGGTATTTCTTCTTCAGAATTCAGGAATAAAGTATGATATATCCTATAGTAAGAAACATTCCATCTCAGACCTAATTTTTTTTTTTATAAGTTGAGCCTTTAAGAATGAAGAGACTCCAGGCTAGTTTATCATATTCGGGAAACTATTGTTCTATAGGGTCGTGAAAGTAGGGAAACGAAAGGCCCAAATTTACGACAGGAAAAAGGCAAAACGAGGCTCTGCAATTTTCAAAAATACTCTAGCGCGAAAAAATAAAAGTTGATGTGACCAAAACAAGAAAGCGTAAACAAACGTGCTTTCCTAAAGCCTCTTTTGTGTCTCCGCTGTCGTGAATTTAGGCCAGTTATTTCCATACTTTCATCCCTCTACAGTATTGTATAGAGTGATTCCAGCCCAAATTTTGTTGAATAGGAGTTTTTTTTCCACATTTTTGCCAAAAGTCCGTCACTAGAACAGTTTGCTAATAAAACAAAGTAAAAATGCAACACATGACGACTCAGAGCATCTATGAAATGGAAAATTCGATCCTAATTTCAAAATTTATGTTTTAAAAGTAATTCTTGCAGTCTCAACAGAAATTGTATAATTGTGGAGCCTGTCTGTCTGTGCATAAAAGAATTTAAAAAACAAAATGAAAATTAGCCTAGAAATCATGTCAAAAATTAGAAAATTATGATTCGAAGATGAAATTAAATGAATTAAGTCAAACTAGAAAGAAGTTCATAAATTACTTTACTGTTTATTTATATTTACTCTATTAGTATACAAATTCTTAGTTCTTACTTCTTATTGCAAGGGCTTTATCAAGTCTTTTGCCTAATTGATGATTGCTTCAAAAGTTAATTTACTGTTTTAGGTCCTAATTTTGCTAATCTTTGGTACGAGAATATGATTGTGGCTTGAAAATTGAATGAATTTGGAAGACTCAAAGCATCAATTTTGACAACATTGGGATAACATTGATATCACCACCAAGGGGAACATATTTGCAGCACTTTAGGGGGTTTTCAGTAAAGAGGGATATCATGAATATTATGGAGATATAACATCAGTATACTGCAGTGTGTTCAGTGCTGTGGGAGATATCATTCAGTACTTTAGAGGATGTTCAGTACATGGGGGGGGGGGTAGCGTCAGTACTTTGGAGGGACAGCATCAATACTGTGGAGGGATACCATCGGTACTGGGGAAGGTTGTTCAGTACTAGGGTGTTCAGTACGGTTGGCTATATCATCATTACCGTGGAGTAAATAGCTAAAGTCCCAAGTGTGATTATTGTTATAAATGTTCCTGGACCAAATGTAATTTGAAATTGTGGACCATTTCCATTTCATAGGTACGTAAAAATAACAAGGCCTAATACTTAATTATCTTATGCCACATCGCAATGGACTTTCTAGGGTTATTCATCATGTCGGTCCAATGCTTGAGAGAAGCACCAGCTGTCCGGTATCCAATGACAGTTTGTCCGATGGCTTCATTAACGAGAATCCGGTCGAAATCCATGACAGTGAATACGAATGAAATATCCCGGATCTTATCAATCGGAACGTCGAAATCAAATACCTCGTTCCAGACCGGATTAAGTGACCGCTTTTTTACCGTTGACTTCTTTTTGTCGATTCTTTTACCGCCGTAAACCAAGTAGATTTTCACGTACGGATCTGAAAAAATGAAGTGAGTTCATAATAGGCTTATTGGTGAACACTTTTAAACCATGCTTGTCTTAAACAACTCAAGCATCAAACTTAAAGGAAGGGGTTGTCTATTAGGTAATTGTTTAAGAAATGTCAAATTTGTTTAGTAAAAGAATTGATGCATCCTCTTGTTAGAAATTTATTTTTCAACTATAACGATTAATAACAGATAGCGATTCACAGATTCCTAAAGCATATACAACAAATTTTCGGGTTGAAAATATAGCCTTTCTTGGAAACAGACTCTGGTGGAGTTTGCCAAGTTTGGTAAAAGAAGCCAACTCACTTACTGTTTTTAAAGCACAAATTAAATGATTGAAAGGCGAGGATTGCAACTGTAGGTTATGTAAAACATGTATACCACGAGTCGGGTATCTAACATGATCTATATATAAATTTTTTTCCTTTCAATATTGTAAATATCTGTAGAACTTAGAATGAATACTTATTTAATCTTTGTTAGAAGGCCTTAATAATCAGATATTTCATTGTAAATAAGCCTACTTTGAATAAATTGATGATTTATAGCCAGAAAAATCGGAAACATAATGAAACGGACACATGGATTACTTAAGCTTTTCGTCTGACACTCAACAGAGTAATACGTCAGAAAGAGAACGAAACAGAAACCTAACGGATTTATATACCCAGATGTGGATCGAAATAGGCCAATCAGAAAAGAGGTGAATGATTGGTATGGTGTAGGAAAACCAATCAAAACCCGAGATACAGTGAGCTGACCAATAAGATTACTTCAAGAGTCCTAAGGCGAAAACGAACTCCTTCTGTCTACACAATAGGGGATCCCTGGTTTTTATGTAGACTGATTCTAAAATAGCTAAGGGAAAGGTGGATCTTGCTCTGCCAATTATTCGAAAGCAATTCTCACTGTAGGCTTTAGCACACTCTGGGTTTTCAAGCAAATGTTGACCTATAGCAGAGTCATGTTTAAGTGATCTTTTAGGTTTTGAGGCGCGAGATGGTTGTTCTCGTTGCGGCACAGTTTTGTTGCGTATGCTAGACGGCACGTGTTGTTTAACCCTATCACATAACCGCTGAGATGTGCGACCTACGTACCTGGCATCACACCGGCACGAGTATTCGTATACTACAAGGCTGTTTTGTGTGGTAGGCACACTATCTTTGCGGATAGATGGAATAATTTTTCTAGAGGAGAAGACGAGGCGGGGGCTGACCGTGGCGTAGCACTTAGTTATGGCTTTCTTAATTTGTTTTTCAAACCGCATGGAGACGTTGCCGATGTAAGGCAATTTTAGATAAACAGGGCACTTTTGCGTTGGCTCGGGGAATTGGCTCGGGGAATTTATGACAGGATTCGACCCACTGGCTCGCAGCGTCCACGAATGTATGGTCTCCCCAAAACTCACAAACAAAGTATCCCACTAAGGCCTATTTTATCCATGGTTGGCTCGGCTCAACATCAACTTGCTAAATGGCTTTCAGAGGTTTTGGAACCAGTTCTCCATTTGTACTCTGAAAATTGCATTTCGGACTCGTTCACTTTCGCCAAATTTATCCAAAACATAGAGCTCAATCCCACTAAAAATTTTATGTGCTTTATGTGCTCTTTCGACGTCAGCAGTTTGTTTACTAATGTTCCTCTGGATGAAACGATAAAGATTTGTGCCGACACGTTGTACCGAAGTGATCTTGTAAGGCCGTCGTTCCCTGAGGAGGTTTTCATTGAATTGATGAAATCTGCAACTAGCTCTGTGGAGTTCAGTTTCAACAATGAGATGTACCGCCAAAATGACGGTGTCGCCATGGGCAGCCCTTTGGGACCAGCGCTAGCGAACATATTTGTCGGCTTCCATGAGCATAAACTCTAACTGCCATCAAAAGCCCCTTGTTTACTTTCGCTATGTTGATGACACTTTCGCGGTTTTTGAAAAAGAGTCTTAATGTGATGTTTTTCTTACCAAACTCAACTCATTGCATCAGTCTCTAAAATTCACTTTTGAAAAGGAAGAAAACAACTCCTTGCCATTTCTTGACGTTTCTGTGGAGAAAACTGAATCTGGTTTTCTTACCAGTGTCTACAGGAAACCAACTTTTAGCGGCCTATATACACGTTGGGATTCCTTTTGTGCCAAACAAATCAAAATCAACTTAGTCAACACCTTGGTTCATCGGGCACTTATGATCTGTTCCGAACCAAAACTCAATTTGGAATTGGCAAAAATAAAATCTACCCTCATCAACAATGGATATCCAGAAGATCTCATTTCGGCTTGCTTTCGTAATAAAATCGCAGGTTTCTCGGCTGACAAAAAGATTGGTCCGCAAAAGTGCCCTGTTTATCTAAAATTGCCTTACATCGGCAACGTCTCCATGCGGTTTGAAAAACAAATTAAGAAAGCCATAACTAAGTGCTACGCCACGGTCAGCCCCCGCCTCGTCTTCTCCTCTAGAAAAATTATTCCATCTATCCGCAAAGATAGTGTGCCTACCACACAAAACAGCCTTGTAGTATACGAATACTCGTGCCGGTGTGATGCCAGGTACGTAGGTCGCACATCTCAGCGGTTATGTGATAGGGTTAAACAACACGTGCCGTCTAGCATACGCAACAAAACTGTGCCGCAACGAGAACAACCATCTCGCGCCTCAAAACCTAAAAGATCACTTAAACATGACTCTGCTATAGGTCAACATTTGCTTGAAAACCCAGAGTGTGCTAAAGCCTACAGTGAGAATTGCTTTCGAATAATTGGCAGAGCAAGATCCACCTTTCCCTTAGCTATTTTAGAATCAGTCTACATAAAAACCAGGGATCCCCTATTGTGTAGACAGAAGGAGTTCGTTTTCGCCTTAGGACTCTTGAAGTAATCTTATTGGTCAGCTCACTGTATCTCGGGTTTTGATTGGTTTTCCTACACCATACCAATCATTCACCTCTTTTCTGATTGGCCTATTTCGATCCACATCTGGGTATATAAATCCGTTAGGTTTCTGTTTCGTTCTCTTTCTGACGTATTACTCTGTTTAGTGTCAGACGAAAAGCTTAAGTAATCCATGTGTCCGTTTCATTATGTTTCCGATTTTTCTGGCTATACTGAAGTTCTGTACCATCCAAAAAATTGATGATGGTGATGATGATAGTAAAAGAACTGATGTATCCTCTTTCTGAAGTGACTTATGCAGTCCATTGATTCAAATCTATCCTCACCAAAAACGAGAGTTTTAAACGACTAAACTAAAAGGCTGACAAATGTGTCCATATTCCAAACAATCAAGAATGCAAATTTTAAATTTTGGTAACATGAGGTACCTCTTGGGAAAGGGCTACGGCCTTTGTCAGTCTGTTGTATTTCATCATTTTAAGCTAGGCGCACACGAGAGCATTTAGCTAAGCAAAGTGTCATTCGTGTCACTTTGCTTAAGCAAAATGCTTTCGTGTGCGGCGAATTTTCTGTAAGAATTTTGTCATTCGTGACCAAAAGCAAAATATTCAACATGTTTAAAATTTTTTGTCATTCGTGGCGCTTTGCTTTGCGTGTGCGGCGAGCGAAAGCATTTTGCTTACGACTGAGATGGAATACGCATGCGCAAGAGTCATGACCGCTGTTGAAGTGCCGTCAGCTCAACTCGTTCGTTCCTTTTTCATAATGGCCTCCAGTGCTGAAGTAGACGACGAATCGGAGTCAGATATGGAGTTTTTGGAGGAATCATTGTTATTGCTACTGCTTCTAAAACGTAAACGTCGTAGGTTGCAGGCATCGAGAAGAACAACGTGGGTCAAAAAATGGATTCAGAGAAGATCTCAGCAAGGAGCATACGCAAATTTGGTGCGAGAACTGGACGCAGAAGAACCCGAAAAATTCAGACAATTCCACCGATTAGATCGGGACCACCTCAACGACATTTTAGCAAGAATTGAGCCTGCGTGCGCATGCGTATTTCATCTCAGTCGTAAGCAAAATGCTTTCGCTCGCCGCACACGCAAAGCAAAGCGCCACGAATGACAAAAAATTTTAAACATGTTGAATATTTTGCTTTTGGTCACGAATGACAAAATTCTTACAGAAAATTCGCCGCACACGAAAGCATTTTGCTTAAGCAAAGTGACACGAATGACACTTTGCTTAGCTAAATGCTGTCGTGTGCGCCTAGCTTTAGATTATTAATTTGGAAATTCAATTGGTTCACAAGGATTTGTTTGAAAACGAAGCTAGCAGTTATTTGAAAGAAGGTATTTACAGTGTAGATTGCCTGAAATAATTACCAATAGACCACTTTCACAGTGACGATGAAATACTTGTAGGAGAATCACTATCCACGATATCATATGGGTCCCAATCTCAAAGGCGTGCTGCTCTTAGCAACGCATGGAGTTGTTTTGCAGTTGTACTTTTAGCATATGATATGGTGAAGAATTCTTGCTGCAAAGAATCACATCTCTTGCCTCACTTTCAAGTATGTCCTACGTCATTGTGAAATGGGTCTATTCAGGCTAGATATCCGAAGTTCTGGTTTAGGATATCATTGTTTTAAAGTTATTTTCAAATGAAATCTTTCATCCTAACCTAGAATACGTTAGCAAATGATTTCACTACCAGATAAATGAAATTGTACAATTTGTCTTGAGACAACCGGTAGTAAATGATAAGCTTCTGATTTTTCATAATGTTAATTACATTTCTGTTTTCTGACTTCTCTTCTAGTACATTTTTATCAAAATTCATCATGTTGCCCGTATTCAAAACTTCTAATAGCACGTGACATCTTGCAAGTTGTTGTTGTTCTTTTTTTACACTATCTTCCAGTGGAATGGAAAAAAAAGGGAATTTTAGAGGTCTCTACTTAGCCGGACAAAATACTTTTTATGAGAATGTTGCCCATCCCTCCACAACGAAGCTAACAACGTATCATGGACAAATATTTTAGGAAGCTAGAAATCTTATCTTATACCTATAAAATACTAAACATTTCCTTAGACACTGGCTTAAATACACAAACAAGATTTTCGGAAAATTATTGACGTCTTACCACAACTTCCAGTGATATCCATGACTTTTAGATTCGTGCATTTCATGACAACGATGGTGATGCGACTTTGCGTAGGATTGTAGTGCATGGATATCAGTAAGTCACCGAGGTAGTCCTGGATATAATAACAAAATACTGGTAACGAGTTTAGTAACGCATTAGTTACAGGTGGTAGGAATCGAACTCAAAGACCCTTAGTTGAAAACAAATTGTCTTAGCTATTGTGATATACAGCACATACACGTATTTTTCATAAGCAACTGCTTTATAAGCGAGTCAGTACTCGACAAGACAACAACTTAAGCAATTCTAGTACTGGAAAGAGGAATGCTAAGCAATTTGAAAATTTTAGTCCTGATTCAATTGACAATGAAAATCTTGCAGCAGCTATTGAAAAGAAGGTTACAGTGGATATCAGTACCCTGACACACTTCTGTATGAAAGAGACCGTCGACATTTTTTGTATAGGTTGTGAGATAGTATTCTAGGAAACAAATTTTTAGGTAAAAAAAGCTAAGCAAAAAAAATGCGTGCAAGCTAAGGTGGGAAGAAGCTGAGTTTATCTAGTTGAAGTGATAATTGTTTGATTTTTCATTTCTCAACTGTGAGTTTTGACTTATAAAACAGATTAGTGCAGTTCTGCTGAATACAGGAACGCCTGGTCATCATCATCATCATCATCATCAGTCTGTGACGTCCCACTGCTGGGCAAAGACCTCTCCCAAATTCCGCCACTCGTTCCGGTTCTTTGCAATTCTCTTCCAGGCAATCGATTTTGTCGTGATCACAAGTTCGTCTCTCCATCTTGTTTTCGGTCTTCCCCGTGCTCTTTTTCCGTGGATCGGTTGCCATTCTGTTGTCAGTTGTGTCCATCGTTCATCGTCCATGCGAGCTACGTGACCGGCCCATCTCCATTTGATGGATTTGGCGGCTGTGATAACATCTCTAACTTTACTTAGCTGTCTGATCCAAACGTTTGTTTTTCTGTCTCTCCTACTGTACCCAGTCATCATTCTCTCCATGCTTCTCTGAGTTGTTTGCAGCTTATGTTCCATTTTCTTTGTCAACGTCCACGTCTCGCTGCCGTATGTCATTGACGGTAAGACGCATTGATCAAAAATTTTCTTCTTCAAACAAATCGGAATTGACTTTTCTAGGAAGTCGTCTTTGTGTTGATAAAATGCTATCCATCCTATTTGTGATCGTCTCTTTATTTCTTCATACTGGCTGTTATTGGGCCATATTTCTTGTCCGAGATATATGTATTTGTTTACTTCCTCTTAGAATATTATCATTTATCTTTATTTCCTCTTCGTTACAAATTTTTTGAAAACACTTTGGTCTTTGAAATGTTCATTTTCCGCCCAACCTTTCTACTTTCTACATCAAGCTCGTATACCATCTGTTTCATATCACAAACATTGTCCGTCATGATCACTATGTCATCAGCAAATTTAAGGTGATTTAGTCTTTTACCGTTCACGTTTATCTCTTTCTCCTCCCATTCGACGTTTCGGAAGATCTCTTCAAGCACAGCTGTGAATAATTTCGGCAATTTCGAATGCCTGAATACTAAAACGATTCCAACCAATTGGAAATCAGCAAACATAACCATTCTTTCAAAAATTCCACCGACCAATCAGCTTATTATGGCATGTGTATAAACTATTCACAAAAGTCATTACCAAACGACTAACTGCAACGCTGGACGAAAACCAACCACCAGAACAAGCCGGTTTCAGAGCAGGGTTCTCTACCATCGATCACACGCCTGGTACTAGCTGAGAATAAGCAGTGAGAAAATGGAGGTGGTCGGAATGGAACTCTCAACCACTTATTTCAAAACAAAGTGCCTTAAATATTGTGAAATACAGCACGAAAGCATAGAATGGCCAGAAATACCGGAAACATAGTGAAACGAAAACATAGATTACTTAAGCTGTGTCTGACACTCATCAGAGTAATACGTCAGAAAGAGAACGAAACAGAAACCTAACCGATTTATATACCCAGATGTGGATCGAAATAGGCCAATCAATCGATTCACATCTTGGTATATAAATCAGTTAGGTTTCTATTTCGTTCTCTTTCTGACGTATTACTCTGTTGAGTGTCAGACGAAAAGCTTAAGTAATCTATATGTTCGTTTCGCTATGTTTCCGGTATTTCTGGCTATTTTGAAGTTTTGTACCATCCAAAGATTGTTCTACAAAAGCTTAGGTGGGTAGGTGCTGAGTTTAACAGATAACAAGTAGTGAATTACAATTTGGATTACAACCATCAGTTGATCCGATTGATTCAAAACCCTACGCGAAAATATTTGGTAAAACTTTTATCTTTTTTGGGAACGAAATAAAGAAAATAAATTAGATGAATATATAAAGAAAAAACAAGCATTTACTCACGGGACTCCTTCTGCAAGGCAATAATTTCTTTTCAAACGGCACCGGATCTTCCTGCAGATGCAACTCCGACAGCTGAAGCACAATCTCTCCAATCGGATCATTCCGTGAGAACCGATCATAGTCGAGAACTTGCAAATAAACACTCCTAGTTGTCAATTTCTGGAATGGAAAGCCTTCAAACGTGAACACCTCATTCCACGTGGGGTTCAAAGTTTTTCTTTTAACACGTGTTTCGAGTTTGTGTTTTTTGTCAGGTAGCAGCAAAACCTTTACAAACGGGTCACTAGTTCCCGTGATGTCTTTAGCCGGCAAACCGGTCGCTTTCTGGATTTTCAACTTTAGAACCAAGGTCTCTGAATTGTAACTAACCGAGAAGAACAACGTGCCCAAGTCTTCTCCCTGGTCAGACGGTAAAGGTGGTTCTGGCTCGGCAGGGTAATCTCGGTTTCCCTTCCCAACATCATTACCGTCACTGCTGTATTTAGATTTCAGTATCCCCTTCAGCTCCTTGCTGGGTGGCTGCACGTTAAATTCTTTCAGGGGAGGGGTGACACTCGGGGTCAGGGCACCATATTGGAGACTCCTATTACCCCAGCCAGGCTCCTCGAGGGGTGCACCTCCGGGGGTATTGGGGACAGAGGCAGATCTCTCCGTGTATCTAGGCAACTGCATGTATGCCAACGGCTCTGATGGCCTCTTTTTCGTGAGCAACGCTTCAGATATTTTTTCGAGCTCCTCATCGTTGTTTTCTTCGTCTGTTTTTTTCTTCTTGAAGCAAAAAGTGCAGATGACGACGAACCCGATCAGCGAGACCAAAGAAGCGATCGAAACTGGAATGAGCCAGCTCAAGTTCTGGGCCAATGAAATCATTGAACCTGAAAGAAAGTAAATCACTTAATGTGCATGAATCCTAACAGGAAAGTGGTTGAGTCAGTACTGTAAACTTATCAACATGTTGCTATCAGACTCATCGTAGATGGTTCTGTCAAATTCCAAGGGAACATACTTCATACCTATGTGGATGAATCCTAACAGGAAAGTGGTTGAGTCAGTTCTGTAAACTTATCAACATGTTGCTATCAGACTCATCGTAGATGGTTCTGTCAAATTCCAAGGGAACATACTTCATACCTATGTGGATGAATCCTAACAGGAAAGTGGTTGAGTCAGTTCTGTAAACTTATCAACATGTTGCTATCAGACTCATCGTGGATGGTTCTGTCAAATTCCAAGTGTACATACTTCATACCTATGTGGATGAATCCTAACAGGAAAGTGGTTGAGTCAGTACTGTAAACTTATCAACATGTTGCTATCAGACTCATAGTAGATTGTTCTGTCAAATTCCAAGGGAACATACTTCATACCTATGTGGATGAATCCTAACAGGAAAGTGCTTGAGTCAGTACTGTAAACTTATCAACATGTTGCTATCAGACTCATAGTAGATTGTTCTGTCAAATTCCAAGGGAACATACTTCATACCTATGTGGATGAATCCTAACAGGAAAGTGGTTGAGTCAGTACTGTAAACTTATCAACATGTTGCAATCAGTATCATCGTAGATGGTTTTGTCAAATTCCAAGGGAACATACTTCATACCTATGTGGATGAATCCTAACAGGAAAGTGGTTGAGTCAATACTGTAAACTTATCAACATGTTGCAATCAGTATCATCGTAGATGGTTTTGTCAAATTCCAAGGGAACATACTTCATACCTATGTGGATGAATCCTAACAGGAAAGTGGTTGAGTCAGTTCTGTAAACTTATCAACATGTTGCAATCAGTATCATCGTAGATGGTTTTGTCAAATTCCAAGGGAACATACTTCATACCTATGTGGATGAATCCTAACAGGAAAGTGGTTGGGTCAGTACTGTAAACTTATCAACATGTTGCAATCAGTATCATCGTAGATGGTTTTGTCAAATTCCAAGGGAACATACTTCATACCTATGTGGATGAATCCTAACAGGAAAGTGGTTGAGTCAGTACTGTAAACTTATCAACATGTTGCAATCAGTATCATCGTAGATGGTTTTGTCAAATTCCAAAGGAACATACTTCATACCTATGTGGATGAATCCTAACAGGAAAGTGGTTGAGTCAGTTCTGTAAACTTATCAACATGTTGCAATCAGTATCATCGTAGATGGTTTTGTCAAATTCCAAGGGAACATACTTCATACCTATGTGGATGAATCCTAACAGGAAAGTGGTTGAGTCAATACTGTAAACTTATCAACATGTTGCAATCAGTATCATCGTAGATGGTTTTGTCAAATTCCAAGGGAACATACTTCATACCTATGTGGATGAATCCTAACAGGAAAGTGGTTGAGTCAATACTGTAAACTTATCAACATGTTGCAATCAGTATCATCGTAGATGGTTTTGTCAAATTCCAAGGGAACATACTTCATACCTATGTGGATGAATCCTAACAGGAAAGTGGTTGAGTCAGTTCTGTAAACTTATCAACATGTTGCAATCAGTATCATCGTAGATGGTTTTGTCAAATTCCAAGGGAACATACTTCATACCTATGTGGATGAATCCTAACAGGAAAGTGGTTGGGTCAGTACTGTAAACTTATCAACATGTTGCTATCAGACACATCGTAGATGGTTCTGTCAAATTCCAAGTGTACATACTTCATACCTATGTGGATGAATCCTAACAGGAAAGTGGTTGAGTCAGTTCTGTAAACTTATCAACATGTTGCTATCAGACTCATCGTAGATGGTTCTGTCAAATTCCAAGTGTACATAATACATACGTGTTGCCAGATATCGACAGAAAAATTACTTTTCTTCATTATCTCTGACTTTCAGAAAAATCTCATAAGATTATACTATGGTTAGTGATATTGTTACTTTCGAAAAAATATCTCTAAATAATATTAGCTAAGCCCTAAATCTAAGTTTTGTTTCCGTCAATACCTTCACATTTGAATACTTTAAAAAGGTGAACACTTTACAATGTGATTTCTACCATGCTTGATGATATCGTGTCACAATTATTTTACGTCAAAAGTTGTACATCAAATTTGCCACAATTTTGAATCTGTTGTAGCAAAGATCAATTCTCCCTGAAAACATCAATACTACCTCAAGTTATTATTAGATTCGATGAATTGAGGTAGTATGTGCAATTTTAAACATTTCTCTTGAAATAGGAGCAGCTAAATTACAAAATATCAATAAAGATTCAAAATTGCAGGCCGCAAGAAAGCAGGAGTGGTGATTAGGCCTGGTCTTATAATTTGACATATAAAACCATTCTTTGAAACTTCACCTCACTGACCGAATCGATACTTCTCCTCAACAGCTACAAACAGTGCTCCTCTGCTGTGGCAAGTTTTGAATGGCGAAAGCGGAAAACAACGATTAACGGCAAGTCCGGCTGATCAAAGTCCCTTATACACGCAAAGCACGATGGGTAAACAGTTTCTTTATAATGCACTAACGAGCTTTCGGTTGTTTATGCAAAACAAATCACCTTAAACTGAAATTACAGTTTAAGCCTGAAACAGCTGTCTTGCTAAGCCAAAAGCACGCTATTTACTGGCGACTGATAGCGGAGGCGTGCGTGGCTGAAAGCCATTTTGTTGGTGAAGCCTCGAGATCTGTTGAATTTTGTGAATTTCAAATGAAATTTGGAATTTTGCAGATGGCAGACCTTTTAAAGACCGCAAAGTTTGAATATAAAATGAGGTTTGCATCATAATATGATCGAGGTTGTTTTCTCGGTTGCAAGCTGGATGTTATGAAAACAACACAGTTTTTTGTTTTGTTTCAGGATTCTCGAATGCAATATCAGTTCCTTCTTTGTTTCCCATTCTTTGCCTTTATCTGCCTTCGGACCTCGGTCGAGCTCCTCGTGTCGAACGTAATATGGATGACTTAAGCAAGACGTTCAAGATAAACGAATGATAGACAAATTGATGAAAAAGGTTTCGTTCTTCTGGGGAACAACTTCAAACTAAATTTCAAAATAGCGTCAGATAAGTCAACAAGAATTTTAGGCCCAATTCACACTGCTCCGTATTCATATGAAAGCTGATAAAAAGTATCCGTTTTGGCCTGGTGTTCACAATGGTCTAGAGACTTTTGAAAACGCACTTTGAAAACGGAAGCTGTTGAAAACGCAAAAACGCAGTGTGAACGGCGAAAGTGCAAAACGGATAATTTATATCATGACAATAACTTTGATCGTTATAATTCGATTCGCAGCGGATCAATGTGAAGGTTCATCGTTTTCGTAGCGTTTTCATATTTATCCAGAAAAGTGTGAACAGGCAAAATGAATCTAAATGAAAATGGATAAAAACGAATACAGAGCAGTGTGAACATAACCTTAATGCTTGAACAGGAAAGAACCATGGTAACGTAGACACAAGTCTATGGTACAGACAGTAAGAAATGGAACCCACGACCTTTCAACACAATCACTCTACTGAACGTCTTTGCAGTATACTGTGGATGATGTTCAGTAAATTGGAGAGTGTTCAGTACTGTGGGGGATTTCATCAGTACTGTGGAGGGATACCATCAGTACGATGGAGGGATACCATCAGCACTGTGAAGGGATACCACCAGTACAGTGGAGGGATACCATCAGTACTGTGAAGGGATACCATCAGCACTGTGAAGGGATACCATCAGTACTGTGAAGGGATACCATCAGCACTATGAAGGGATACCATCAGTACTGTGAAAGGATACCATCAGTACTGTGAAAGGATACCATCGTTAATGCGAAAGATGTACATCACTAAGCCACTACCGGTTAAGTATTATAAACTCAACCAAATAGAGCTTTTTCACCATGACGTCATCAAGGTTTGAAAGCGAGGCCGTCGCCATGTTGGTGTTCCATCTATACCAAGATGGCGAATGCGAACAGCAGTAAAAACACGCATGACGATAGAAACAAAAATTCAAACGCGTTTGCAAAGAAAATTATGCTATCAAATTATGCTGAAAAGCTTGCTGTACATATTAAAGAGCGCTATGTTAAAAAAATCTCAGTTATTGGAATTGATCCGTTGCTGGTACCTGAAAACAACTTTAATCCTGAATGTCTCCCACCCATCGAATCAGTTGATTTATTGTCCTATCTCGTTCTTGATACTAGTTATTACACGCGGAAACAATTTAAAGCATTTAGAAGTCTTGAAGCTTACAATCAAATGGTATCGGGCTTTATAACCAGCGTTCTAGGAAAAAAGTTTGGAGAAAAATTCCTCATAATCGGAAAAGTCAGACACTCGCAGAGGATGAACGAGCGCCCAGTTCAGGTGTGGGTGATCACAGAAAGTGAAGGAGTAATACTTTCCGGACACTGTGTCGGTTGCATGGCGGGTCTGGGAGAATGTTGCTCCCATATTGCAAGCATTCTATTTTATATTGAAGTTTGGACTAGAATGAATGACAAACTTTCATGCACAGAAGTCAAGTGTACATGGATTTTACCCACATATGTGAAGGAGATTAATTATGCTCCTGTAGAAGAAATCAACTTCAAGTCTGCCAAAAAACTTAAGAGTAATCTTGACAAAGCAATTGATAGCATAACTGAGAAAGGACAACAACTTCAACTTGGCAAGAAGGGTGAGGGAAAAAGCAAAGTGAAAGAAATTCCTTTTGCTAGCAGAAATGAATTAAAAGGATTGTATGACGCACTTGGCAAATGCAAAGTGAAACCAAGAATTCTAAGTTTAGTCAGCCAATATGCAAATTCGTTTGTAGCAGCCAGCAGAGACATACCAACACTCTCTGATCTTTATGACGAACGTTTTCTTTCATATGACTACCACAAGCTGATGGAAGAGTGTGCCAAAACAGAAATTTTTGTCAGCAAAGAAGAGGCCACAAAAATTGAAATGGATACAAGAAGCCAAGCTAAAGGTGCCAGTTTCTTCCAACATAGAGCTGGGCGCATTGGAGCCTCTCTCAGCAAGTCAGCTGCGCATACCAACCCAGCTCAGCCTTCACAACACCTTGTCAAATCAATTTGCTATCCAAAGATTTTCAAGTTTAGCTCGCCTGCAACAGAGCATGGTTGTAAACATGAGGAAAATGCCATCAAGTCGTTTGAAAAAGAAATGGCTAAGACGCACACAAATTATAAAATTGTAAAATGTGGCATGTTTATAAACCAGGAAAACCCATGGATTCATGCAACACCAGATTTCATCTCTAATTGTGACTGTTGCGGTGAAGGCTGTGGGGAGGTTAAATGCCCATATTGTTTGGAAGGAATCAATTTTGAGACCTATTTGACAAATAAAGCCTCATGTTTGCAGAAAGTTGACGGCAAGATAATCTTAAAAAGAGATCATCAATACTATTATCAAACTCAACAGCAAATATACACAACAAAAACAGCCTTCTGTGATTTTGTTGTCTTTGGCATCTCGGAGACCGAAACGTCTTTCGTCAGCGAGAGAATACTTCCGAATGAAGACCACTGGAGCTCTGTCTTGCCTAAGCTCAATCTTTTTTGGAGGTATTGCATACTTCCAGAAATGTTGGGCAGATGGTACACACGTAAAAGTGAGCTTGCCAAACCGATAAAACAGAAGGATGCACCATGTTTCTGTCAAGAAAACAATGATGAGCAAACAGTAAAATGTGAAAACATTAATTGCCCAATCTCATTGTACCACCCTTCATGCTTGAAAATGACAGAGTTTCCAAAAAGGTGGATGTGTCCACACTGCCATAAATTACCTAAAGAAAAGAATTCTCACCAGAAAAAATCCAAGGAAAACTTAGCAGCAAAAGCAGCACTTGATCTTGACAAGATTTGTGTTTGTGCACAAAAACCCACAGAATCTGACATTCTCATTCAGTGTCACAATTCATCATGTAAAAATGGAAAATATTTTCATCTAGCTTGTTTGGGGTACAAACGACGACCAAACAATCACCAGACAACATGGCAATGCTACCAATGTCAAGGGAAATCCAAACCATGTTCGAAAACAAATTTTGATCAAGAAATAGCACAGCTTGAGAATATAAATTTTGATGAAAATGATAATGCATTTGATATCTCAGATGAAGTTGAGATAACTCTGGAAACATCAGGTGAAGCAGAGAGGTTTGCCCCCATGGCACAACTTTGTGATAGCCACTTTAGTTTGATTGAGTCAAAGGATGGGTGGCTTGACTGTGATATCATTCAAGCAGCTCATTGTATTATGCAACAAGTTAACCCTTCGATTGAAGGATTTCAAAGACCTACTCTTGGACCAGCCAGAAATTTTGCCATAGTAACTGGAGAATTTATCCAGATACTATACACAGGAAATTCCCACTGGGTTTGTGCTAGTTCAATTGGTTGTGTGCCAGGAACTGTGAACTTATATGACAGCCTCTACATGAATGTTATTCATAATGAGGTTGTAGAGCAAGTGGAGAATTTAGTTGGCGAAGATGTTTTTGAAGAACTCAACTTGGTTCCTGTTCAACAGCAAAATAATGGCAGTGACTGCGGTGTGTTTGCCATTGCATATGCAACAAGTTTATTGTATGGCACACCCCCCGAAACAATAGAATATGATATTTCACGTATGAGGCATCACTTATATCAGTGTTTAAAATCTGGAGAACTTGGGCCATTTCCTTCCGTGTAAGTAATAATCAGGAAACAGAAAAAAATAACTAACACTAATTAATAATATAAGTAATAATATAATGCAAGTAATACTAATACTCTGGATAAAGAACATGCAATACTTTATAAGAAACCAGCTTTGTATAAATACTAAATGATGTTTTGCTAAGCAGAAAGCTCCAATGTGTACCCGGCTTTATCGTCAAAAAGAGTAACCCCCCTGCATGGATAAAGCAATTCTTTGTGAAATCACTGGGACAATCAATGAGCTATCTAAGTATTTAAGTTTGCGGACGATCAGTACTTTAGTTTACTAATCTCATCTGAGAGACTGGTTTCTTGTAAAAATTGCATGTATGCGACTCAATCAAAAGGAATAATAGGGGGGCAAAGGTTAATTAATGCAGAGCACACTCTTATTATTTTGTCAATTGTTGTTGAAGACTGTCCATGTGAAGCTGTAAGATAGTGAATCGGCAATGTTCCTTGAAGAATAGTATATTTCTGTCGCAACTGTCCAATAACCCTCTCCACATGAATTCTTACATTGGCTATGTCTCTCGTTTTTTCTATGTCTATGGGCTCTAACTGGTCTTTTCCTCTTGTGAAGGCAGGGATTACCAATTGGGCTTGGTAAAACCACACACTTTCTGAAATTGTAAATCCTCTATCAGCCATCACCATATCTCCTGGCACTAACAGTTTTAAAATTCCACAATTTTCAGTCAAAAATTTATCAGAGGTTCGTCCCCCCCAAGCCTTTGATACAAAGCTGATGGTTCCTTGAGGGGTTATACCAATAAGCACTTTCACTGTATTGTGATGCTTATAGCTAGAAAAGGTCTGAGCTCTTGCAAGAAGGTTTGAAGGCCTTTCAATAAAAACTTCAAAACAATCAATTATTACAGTTGTTTTTCTCCCAAAAGAATACTGAAAGCACTTTGGCATGGTACGCCACAAGTCTTCCCTTTCTGGCCAAACAATGATAGGACTCAGTCGTTTATCTAGAACAGCAATCCATGATTGGAAGGTCCTTGAAATAGTTGTCACTGAAACTTCAAAGCGGAAGGCAAGGTCTTGAAGAGGAACGTTTAGTCTTAATTTCATCAAAACCATTATAAGTTCTTGAAAAGGAGTCAAAACAGGTGATTTTCTTTTCACGTAAGGCGATGTGAAGTCAAATACAACTTTTAATATCTCATAAGATACAAGTCCTGTATAAAATTTTACTTTTAAGTCATCTTCGGCAAAGTAGGCCTCTGTGAAATGTCTACATTTTATTTCGAGACATTTTACCAAGTTATTAAGCTCACTTGTGTCTGTTTCTTTGTCACACATAGCCAGTTTTGGTTGTGAGGTATCATGAGCCTGGCCAACAAAGGGGGCTCCAGGTATCTCCTCATCTGCAAATGGCAACAATTCTTCTTCTGGTCCCTTTTCTGTACAAAAAATTTCGTTTAAAGGCATTCCAGGCTCCTCAATTTTTTGTAATTTTGCAGTCCTCTCCATCTCCAACGTAGCTGCCTTGCTCATTCTTTTTTTTCTGGCAGCAGTTCTTGCTGCTCTTTCAGCTGCAGCTGCAGGGTCTTTCGTAGCTTTCTTCAAATGGCCTAAATTCAAGGTCGGGACCCAATCAATGTTGTGTCTGTCCCAATCGGCAGCTACTCTCCCAGAGACAAAATGTCTACTGCAAACACGGTCGTTTCTTAATTTTTCCTCTGTCAAGTCATCTCTACTTAATGCAGAAAGCCATTTTCTACGTCTTTCGGTTGAAAGTTCCTCAACAAATTCTCCTTGATTTTTTATTATAGCAGGAACTCGAAAAAAACTTACATTTAGGCCCTTCGAAGTTTCCCACTGCTTTTGATCTTCACTTTTGCTTTTTCCCGTTTTAAACCCACATCCGACGAACAGGCATAAAACCATTGTCCTTCAGTTTATTAACTCAAATTCTTTTAAATTTATTTCTTTTGCCTGAACGTCCATAAACCAAACTTTTATTCAGAATAGCGCGATTACAAGTGAAGAAGTGCATAGATAAACATGACGCGCAGTGCGATCATGGAACACCAACATGGCGGATAGCAACCGTTGCTACGTTTGGTGTCACGTGACTGAAAAAGCTCTATAAGTCAGGATAGAATACAGTGAACAAAGAGCTACCAAATCATCATATTCTATATAATAGAAGGTACAAGTTCATGTTCTTAATTTGGAAAGCATGTTGCTATCAACGCCCATGGACATTCGTAAATATTTAAACATAATTTCCAAGCCACCTGTTGGCTATTTATTTCTATTTTAACAGTTTCTGAAAATCATGAATATGGCGAATAAACAAAAATAAAGCAGGCAAATTAAAGAACGCAAATTAAGCTAATATTTTACCATGTCTATTGTGATCAACAAGATGAATTAGTCTGCGTACATCCATTGAAGATGCAGGCAGGCTAAGATGAAGAGATTGCAAAAGAAATTAACATTGTCCAGCAACATTCGCAGTAGATGATTTCGCTTAAACTTTGCAAAGTTAGGCCATTATCTCGGCCAAACATCTGCGAGAAACTTTGCTTTTCCAAAGCACAAAAAGCAAAAACATTCCTCATGACAAAGCTAGAAAGACCACTCTACAGAAGATGGCAAGTCTTGATTCCCGCAATGCATCATAGGAATCTTCCCCTTAGCAACACATAACTACCAATAGTGCAACGGCTTAAATAGTTCGCACCTGATGTAAACATGCGATGTTATTTTTTGTTGCTATGCGTTACTAAGAGGTATATTCCTATCGTGCTTTTAAACCGATTGGACTCGTTTTTAGGCATATGCCTACAACTTCAGTGGAAATTAATGTCTATCCAATGATGGAAGATCCCAGAAAGCAATGTGATTGATTCACTAGTAGTGCAGAACGAAAGTCCAGTAGAAAGAACATATGGATTCTGAACTGTGTTAAATTTCAATATAGACCGAGATATCAGAAACATAATGAAACGAACACATGGATTACTTAAGCTTTTCGTTTGACACTCAACAGAGTAATACGTCAGAAAGAGAACGAAACAGAAACCTAACTGATTTATATACCCGGATGTGGATTCGATTGCACTGTTGAGTGTCAGACGAAAAGCTTAAGTAATCTATGTGTTCGTTTCGCTACGCTTCCGATATTTCTGGCTATATTGAAGTTTTGCACCATCAATAGTCTGTTAAATTTGGCATATGCTCACAAATTCAGTGTTTATTAATATCCGTCCGATGACAAAATCATCTGGACCGTAGACATGAGCCATGTGCCAATCAGATTGCTCATCAATTATATTCAAAATCATGCTGTCTTGTCAGAGCCTATGCCTCTGACATATAAAAGGAATTCGCCATCTTCTCCAGAATTTGCCAAAACTTCTGTCACGAACAAATTTTCTTACTCAAGTAATTTCATATCCATCAATCAATTTTAATGAAAACTAGCGTTCACCAGGATATAGCTAACTGTTTATATCTTTTATCTCCAGTGAAAGATAAATCGAAACTCGAAGAACGTTTGAAAGAAAGATTGCGAACGATAAAAGATTTTAGATAGCAGACAATACTTAACACACTTTTCCGCTTTTATCAAAAGGAAATTCAAAAGTACTAGCACGTGCTTGATAGGAGATGTAAACATGTCTGCTGTCATAGTTTGCCGCTTGGTGATAGAGATTTGAGACGGCGTGGGCTCAAAACCAAAAATCTTCATTAATCTGGGCCTTTGAGCTTTAATTTGGCTTTGAGACCTATTTTCATTGCTTAGTTTCTTTCCTTTTTCTTGGACACTTAAGTTTATCAAAAAAGGAAGGAAAATTTCGTCCCCTCAATAACTACTGTCGGCTCGCAGCCAGAGTTTATTTCTATTGGTTTGATCTATTCGTTGATTTGTAAATTGAAATCATCATCATCTACAGAGGGATTCTGTATTTGCTATCTTCTTACATACTACAGCTCTAATCAATTCTGACTTCATTACCTTTTTATTCCACTAGTTTATGATAGTTACTTGCTTTCGTAATTTGTACTTTGTAGAGTGGGTTTATTAATCACCTTATACAACTGTCTTTTTAGTATTTCGAATCTACTATCACTTTACAAATTACAGTTGGACAAAGGGAGTACAATGTTTGTCCTAATAAATACTCTGACTTCATTGCCTTTCTATTTCAACTAGTTTATAATAGATAGTGGTTTTTTATAATTGATACTTTGTAGAGTGGGTTTATTAATCACCTTATACAACTGTTTTTTTAGTATTTAGAATCTACTGTCACTTTACAAACTACAGTTGGACAAAGGGAGTACAATGTTTGTCCTAATAAATACTCTGACTTCAGGGCCTTTCTATTTCCACTAGATTATAATAGGTATTGGTTTTTTATAATCGATACTTTGTAGAATAGGTTTAATGATCACCGTATACGACTGTCTTTTTAGTATTTCGAATCGACTGTCACTTTACAAACTACGGTTGGACAAAGAAAAGTACAATGATTGTCCTAACAAATACTCTGACTTCATTGCTTTTCTATTTCCAGTAGTTTATAATAGATAGTGGCTCTTTATAATTGTAACTTTGTAGGATGGGCTTATTAATCACCGTATACGACTGTCTTTTTAGTATTTCGAATCGACTGTCACTTTTCACTTTACAAACTACAGTTGGACAAAGGGAGTACAATGTTTGTCCTAATAAATACTCTGACTTCATTTCCTTTTTATTTCCACTAGTTTATAATAGATAGTGGTTTTTTATAATCGATACTTTGTAGAATAGGTTTAATGATCACCGTGCAAAACTGTCTTTTTAGTATTTAGAATCTACCGTCTTTTTAAAAACAATATTTGGACAAAGAGAGAGTACCATGTTTGTCCTAATAAATACTCCGACTTCATTTCCTTTTTATTTCCAGTAGTTTATGATAGATAGTGGCTCTTTATAATTGAAACTTTGTAGGATGGGCTTATTAATCACCGTGCAAAACTGTCTTTTTAGTATTGAGAATCTACTGTCACTTAAAAAACTATAGTTGAACAAAGAGAAAGTACCATGTTTGTCCTAATAAATAATCTGACTTCATTTCCTTTTTATTTCCACTAATCTATAATGGCACAACCTAAAACATGCAATGCTCGTCCTAAATAACCGTTGTCGATTCGTAGCCTTCAGGTTCTTTATTAATTTGTTTGTACTTTTTGTTTATTTGTAAGTTGTAAATTGTATTTTTTGTGGCGTCATTAATGTAGATAGAGACATTAGAAAATAATGATATATGCCACAATACATAAGTAAAAGATCAAAAACAACAATAAATACTGATAAAATTAGCAAAACCTTTAGGTAAGACCATCTTCAGTGCTAGTATAATCATTAATAAAAGGCAAAATAGAAAGTCACATCCATAAAGAAATAGCACTTCACGCTACATTTCGAATAACGTCTAATCGTTCAGCTTTTAAATCTACAAATTAATTATTATTATTATCATAACTATCTTCAGTGCTAGAATAATAAATAATGAAAGGCAA
Organism: Pelagia noctiluca; assembly: GCA_963924455.1. Classification (NCBI taxonomy): domain Eukaryota; kingdom Metazoa; phylum Cnidaria; class Scyphozoa; order Semaeostomeae; family Pelagiidae; genus Pelagia; species Pelagia noctiluca. Next base: position 3,139,619 of record OZ004324.1, on the reverse strand, counting down.
AATAGAAAGCTACATCCATAAAAAAATATCACTTCACAAATAACGTCTAATCGTTCGAGCCTTTAAATCTACAACTTAATTAGCATTATTACAACTATCTTCAGTGCTAGTGTAATCATTAATGAAAGGTAAAATACAATGTTACATATTGCTCAGCCTTTAACCTACAAAGTAACAATCATATTCATTACGGCATAAAGAATCATCCAAGACTGAATCAGAACAAAAGAACTACTACACACTTACTGTTGAATGAATTCACAACTTGAGGTGCCGAGCAATCTCACGTTAATGTCTCAGGCTTTATGAATATTCAATTCACCATTGTCCTTTCGCAACCTGTCCATGAACCATTTCTACTTGTAACTAATATAGCGTCAGCCACTCGCTTTCATCAAGTGAAGAATAATATTACCTATCAAGATGAATCCAATGTAAATTTATGCTTTTGCTTCGAATACAACTGATCATTACTGAAAGGTTGATCAGGGAAGAAGAGCTTATTGTACGCCAGGGTTGCCATTTGCTATATCTGATGCCCAAATATCAGGAGTCTGGCCAAATATCACAGATCTGGCCGCTTACCTTATCAAATATTGTCGGTTGGGTATTTTTTCGATCATTATCGTCATCATTATTCTTTATCACCCACTTCCATAAATTGTCTCTAATTGGATGTGTTTTCTAATGAAGGCGTGAACTATTTTGCACTTTGCATTTTCACTTTTCTTTATCAACAAACAGTTATATATAGGCTCAAGAAACACCCTTGAATCCCAAAAATAAAGGTTCTAGGTTGCGAGGTTTTACTGTAAGAACTTCTGTTGCACAAGTCAGATGATTTAGATACATACTTTGAGGACCTCGTTCAATAATATATGTAGACCTTCAGTGCATTTTACCATGCCCCTAAAGGCCTCTTGTGGCCTTTTGCAGGCTAGCACGTTAGGCATAAACTCACTCATTAACTACTGTATGCAGAGCTTCAGTGCATTTTACCATGCCCCTAAAGGCCTCTTGTGGCCTTTCGCAGGCTAGCACGTTAGGCATAAACTCACTCATTAACTACTGTATGCAGAGCTTCAGTGCATTTTACCATGCCCCTAAAGGCCTCTTGTGGCCTTTTGCAGGCTAGCACGTTAGGCATAAACTCACTCATTAACTACTGTATGTAGAGCTTCAGTGCATTTTACCATGCCCCTAAAGGCCTCTTGTGGCCTTTTGCAGGCTAGCACGTTAGGCATAAACTCACTCATTAACTACTAAATGTAGAGCTTCAGTGCATTTTACCATGCCCCTAAAGGCCTCTTGTGGCCTTTTGCAGGCTAGCACGTTAGGCATAAACTCACTCATTAACTACTAAATGAAGAGCTTCAGTGCATTTTACCATGCCCCTTCTAGAAATAAGGCCTCTTAGCCAAATAACAGCTTGAAAACATGTCGATTTGCTTCCCTTGAAGTACTCGTCCAGTGTTGTTCGGAGATTTGCTGTGGAGAAGAAACTTCAGCAAGGGAGACTGGATAATTTGGCAATGAGCCGCAATCATTCTGGCCTAAACTTCTGTTTGCAACTGGCAACCCTAGCTTACGAGACAGACAAATACACCTGCTACCATGTGCCTTAGAATTCCGATCGAATATGCACACTTTAGCAGCTGCCGTAGAACATTATCCGAGGATCAAATTGAACTCTTTCTTCTCATCAACATCAAAATTATTGATCGGGCCCTCCAAAATTGCTAGATTACAGCGTCTTTTTATCCTTCAAACAATTCCACAAGTTGAAAGTCGTTTAAGTTGCATTGTAAGGGCTACAACTCTGCTTATTGAATCCAGAAATTCTAGCTGTCTTTATTTTTAAGATCTAATACATTTGGAGGAATATTTTTGGCGAGTTGATAAGAGAGCCAATTTACCTAGCTTTATGAAATATTAAAAGATAAACCCAATTTTAGCTTGTAATTTGAAAGATAAGACTTCAACAAACTATAAAACGTTTCTATAAGCATATCTTCTTCAGTTAAACTTTTCTAACAATGATTTGGGAACTTACTTAAATAGCGAATTAACAATAACACAGATAACACAGATAACAAATTAATAAGCCTAGCTGGGGACCTACTTTATATACACCCGGTCTAGCTAAAATCAGTGGGGGATTGGAAACAAATAAAATCTCTTGGAAAAGTGTACGTCAAAAGAAGAGCAAAAACAACGATCAAAACATTGTTCTACCAAGGGTTAGACTAGAATGGGTTAATCAAAACTTAAATCATTATTGTTATATTTTCTTACAGGTGAAAATATTGTTAACTTCAGATTTGATTGAATGCGCTAACTTAGAATTAATTAAACAGAAGTACCAGCAAAATTCAACATGATTTAGGTTCTAATGTGAGTCAGAAAAGTAAACATGTCAAAAGAACAAAACCGGATTGTTAGAAATCGTTTCAGGGAAAACATTAACGTAGGCAACGAAGCAAAGCAAGGAAAACAATACCAGCAAATCAAATACTATCCACACTTTAATAAAGCTAAAATCAACATGCCTTCAGAAAGTCAGCTTTAAGAAGGGATTAAACACATCGTCATCATCATCATTATTGTGGGCAACAAACAGTAACCTGTTGAGCACCATTCAGGAAGTTCTTCAAATCTTTCAAGCCTTCATGCAGTGGTGGCCCTAGAGGGGGCAGGGGCCCCTCGCAGGAGGTAAGCCCCCAACCGTCGCAACGTAGATACTACCAGATTTTCATTGTCTTGGAGCAAAATTTTGAATATTTCCTCATGTTCGACCATGCCTTATGAATTTATGCTATTATGGCTTTGAAGAAGGTCTTAATCCATAAAAGAAGTTAATGCTTCATTGTGAATAGGGCTTGGGTTAAAATTACTTGAAAAGGCGAATGGAGCTAACTTATCAGCTTCATGTAGGACTGTCAGTAGCATGTAAGTGTGGGGTAAAGTCCACGGTTCGAGACCTGTTTGAGGCATTCTAGAATCGTGCTGGCCCAATTTGGTAGAAAACATTTCCTGTGCAGGGCGGGATCCAGCACCCACAGAAAGGGGGGGCGTAACACATATATCAAAGGATAATGTAAGGGAAATAGGGTACTATCAAGCTAGCTGTATTGCTTTTCTATCAAAAAAAGGGTGGGCTTACACCCCTTACGCCCCACTCGTATCCGGGCCTGCTGTTTGTGCCCATGCCTTACAGATTTATGGATTCATATACATGGGTCTAAAGAAGGATTACCTCGAAAACACAAATTAATGCCTCTACATTGGAAGAAGGGTCCAGAGCTGCATATACTTTAAAAGGCTATCTATTGAATTGTGCTATGCTGATACTGGAGAGTGGGTAGAGTGTTCACTCTTGGGTGGTTTTGGGTTTGAAACCTGTTGAAGGCATATCAGAATTGTGGAAGCACGATTTGCTGAATATGTTAGGCCATGTTTGACCACGCTTTATGAATTCATATCTTCAACATACAAAGTCTGTGGGTGGGTTTACCATAAAAGTGCTTGATACATAGAGTGGATTGGGCTATAGAGTACATCTCCTGATGAGTGGGTGACCACGAAACAGGCTTGTCGAGATGGAGAGTTTGGTCTTGTGAGTCTTTTATCTTCTTAGAGTATCTTCAACATACTAGATGTAATTTCAAGCAGTGGTGGTTTTTAAGCAAACTAAGAAGGGGGGCTTTAAAAATAACGCCATCAGAATGGGTGTTGTTTTATGTTTCCATCCCTTTTTTCAAAGTTCTGTATGATGCCAGTGCTGATAAAAACTGTTTGTTACTCTAAAGCAAAAGTTAGTTTCTTGTTTATTTCAAACATATGGTTGCATGTGTCTTTAAAAGATGGTTTAAAGAACAAAATTATCGCAATACAATTAATCGTACAGGAAACAGGATGAACTAAGATATTTTGCAAATGCAATCTAACAGGGTTCTCTGAAACTATCCTTGCAAAAATTCATAACCTGATCATATGTAAGTTGGTCTATATTGCATGGATTCTTATTAATTATCTCAGCTTGTTTTAGACACATTTAATTTATGGTGAATTGTCATACGAGTCTACTTTTTCTAGTGCATACAGCGTTATTGAAATAAGCAAGACAGCAAGAGAAAGAGAACAATACTGGCCAAATGAGATATCACTTAAACTCAGGGCATAAGCCAAAAAAACAAATATGACACATGCACAAACTACTCCTAGACACTTATGCAGAAAAGACATTAAGCGAGGACGCAAAAGTAAGAAAATTATCAACGGCGAAATCAAACAGAATTCAGACATTGACGTCAGTTTGAAATGAATATATGCTACAAAGAGAAGAAATATTAAATCAGAAATAGAATTAAGAAAAATATCAGCGATAATATGCATGATAAAATGCAGTGGCAGCGCCAGCTCTAAAAAATTTGGAAGAAGAGGGGGTGGGGGATCTTGACATAATTTTTCTTTAACAATTTTGCCGAATTCTTGGAAATAGGGGGACGAGTCCCCCCAGTCCCTCCTGGGCACCACACCTTATGATGTAATTGAATAAAACAATGAAGTAATAAATTTCTTAGATTAAAACATTCATGATGGACGCCTCAAGATTAATCTTGTTATAAAGTCATGACTCGATGAGAGGCCCATGGGCAGAGCTTTAATTTTAAAAGTCAATTTACATTTTATAATCTTCCTTTCTACAGGGACATAGAAAGCATCTCAAACTTATGGGCTGCAAGCGCATTTTTCTATTACAAAAGGGGAACAGTTTTTGAAAATATAAGGGTACTTTTTTTGCAAAATGTCATAGTGGGTAAGTACCCTAACACAACTTTGGCTTCCTATGCCTAACTGACTTTTTCGTATCCAGTCATAACTTTGATTTTTCAAATATTGTGTATATATGTCGTCGAGAGAATGAAGTTGGGGTAAAAATATAACCAATGCATGAATTCATTTGAATTGTTTCATTAATGAGTTTCAATCAATTTTTGAAGATTAAATGAGTGATGACATTGATAATATTTATCAATAAGGATAAGGAAGACAATGTTATTGACAAATATTTTAAATAGGTTCAATGGAAAATGATAACAATATCTTAGAATCTTTATTGCCTGTTTAAAACCTGAAAACTATTGAATTCTAGCCTACAGAAAAATAGTTTAAAATATACAAATAAGAAACAGTGACGCGTCTGAGTGGGCGTGCTATGTTGCGGGTCAGGCCTAATTTCACGCAGATTACCAAGCCACTGACACGGCGAATTCACCACAATAAAAACTGGATTAAACGCAAATTAATACCTAATTCGCAATGAATATCACAAGTTAATAAGCTTTCTGTGGCACTTATCGTGTTGTGATGAAAATTTCAATTATTTGTAAACAAACAAACAGATAATAGTAAGGAACTCACGCTTAATTCTGTCTCTTCAGCAAATAAAATTCATTTAGGCCCCCTGAATTTTGTGATTTCTTCAGAATGAAAACACTCTTTTCGAATGAAAACCACGTTGTAATTCCTCATCATTTTGTATCTGGTTTAGTCTGCGTGACCTCTTTCCACCAATCCATTAATCATTAATTCATAAGATATGATAACGAAGATGATAATGATAAACCATGGATAAATCTAGCAAGCCCACTGCTCCTAAATTCGCGGAACGGTCCCCTCCGCCATGTTTAGTGACCAATATGTCACCGATCACCGATCAATGGATTCCTTGACCCCTGTGCTGAATCCAGCCTGCTGATTGGCTGAATTCTCGAGACTATCATAGCTTATAACGAAAATGAAACAAGGGGGAAGGAAATTTCTTTGGAACTGTAACCGCAGATCACATTGGCGTAACCAACATTTAACAGTACTGCATTAAATAAACCACAGTACCGCTTGGGGGTGGACAATGAGTATATCTGAAAGAATTTGTCTTTTTGATTTTGGATAATCTAGACTACGAGTAGGCGGTATAGAGTGGGCTTTTCCTTTCACAAATTCAGGTAGCCCTTGTGCAATTTTGAGAACTGAAACTCAAAACTGTCAGGCCTATGTCTAGAGTCCAGTTGCCAACAGCCCAGCGGACAATGGATTAGATAACGAGGAAGCGAAACAAGGAACATGGACCAAAACTTTGTGCCATTATGACCTGACCTTTAAACCAAACTGCACGAGAATGACCTTTAAGTGACCTTTAAAGCTAAATGATCTTTACTTCACAGATACCGAATTAAAAGAGATTCGATTGAAATTCTGATTTCAAACTAAAGTTGTTTCGCGCAACAGAAACCCATTTGAATAGAACAAGTATTTTGTGGTTTACAGTTTTCCAGCAGAGATGGTGACCAATGACGTGCGGTTTCAAGGCTAATTGAAGCGGGTTTCAACGGTGGAGATATTTGTTGTTAAATAACGCTCAGCAGTTCATCGAGGGATAATATCTCAACCACTGAGAGATCACTGATTTCACTCCTACAGAAAGAGCGAAGACTTTTCATGACGCAAATTGATGGTCAATGAAATTTCTATCCCACAATTCCACAGACAAACTACCCGATGCTCAGTTGATAGACTAATGACGTGCAAATTCAAAAGTCGTGGGTAGAAATCCTTCTCGGGTCATTTTCCATTCTCACAAATCACATCTAGGGGCAGATACAGAATATCTCTGAAAGGGGGTAAGTTGCTTCATGGGGGCGCTGATGAATATTATTGTTAACAGAAATATCAATACGCGACAATTCAAAAGGGTGCAAAACTTCTGGAAAATAGGTGCTGAGAGTTGTTTTCATAGCGAAGGGAGAGGAGGCCAACTACCCCCAACTGTACCCCTTAAATCCGCCACTGATCACACGAATAAACTGATTCCTACAACTTTGCTGCTTTTGGTGTGGCCTAAGATCCACCATTACAAGAACTAAAACATTGCTCAGCTTTTGAACCAGTCAGCAGGACAGAGAAAAGGATAATACGCCAAAGTTTGCTAGTTGAAAATAGAGATTTCATTCCACTTTAGGAAATTGATAGGGCGGGTAGGCCCCTTATTAACTCATAGTTACAAGAATCAGAACGGCCTAAATCTTCCGAAGCCCCAGGCAGGTGCTGCTCGGGTCATTGCTGCTTCAGTGCTGAATCAGTGCTGCTTGCTTCCATTCTCACCAATCACCTAGATGGGTAGATCCAGAATAACTCTGAAGTCCTGCAGTCCTGGTAGCTATGTGTAGCTAACCAACAAACATGCTCCCATCATGCATTGCGAGAAATAAGATTCGCCGTCCAGTGTGACAATATAGATTGAATGTATCTGCATCTGCACTATTATGTATTTCTTCAACTCAGTTTACGTCACAATTCACTGTTTGATTGTGAAATATTTAGCTGTAATAATCAGTTTTGTTATCGAATCTAAGTTATGGTAACAAAAAACACAAATCATACAAACACGAATATATTTCAGTTTTATACGACAAAACAACTCTCTTTTAAACACTCGATAAATATTACAAAAATCAACTTCACTTGGGTCTTATTTATGAAGGGTGCGAAACTACTAAAAATGCATCGGGAAGATTCCAAAATTTTAGAACATAAACTTCAACCTTAGAGATCGATCAGATACTAGGCCAACGTATAAATACAAATACACACTTTTTTTTATAAAGAACTTTTTATAAGGAACCTACATGTCGAAAGTCGAAAAACTTTTACTACTAAAGGTCAAATCACTAAGGAACTTTATAATTTTGCATATATTCATTTGGTGTAGATATGCAACTTCTCTAATGACTATGTAAGTAACTCTTACGTTTTATAGGCCTAGCCTAAGCTTCTTTGTGTTGTAACATGTTTCATGTTTCCTTATCACGAGTATATTGCAAAATGTTGAATTCTAATGCTTTTCTTGCGTCGATACTTTTTCCCTTCTACTAAGTAAACACTTAAAATCAAGGAACTACTAAAGAACTTTTAGAACTAAAAAGTGGTCAAAAGAGGTCTCAAAATAAGGAACTTAAAGAACTAGGCTCCTGAGCTAGGTTCTTTATAAAAAAGCGTGTATTCGGCTGACATAAGAAAAGCGTTTTTGGTGCAAGAGAGACCTATTTCTATTTCAAAATAGCGTATGTAATCATTTCAATTTTGAAATAGAAATAGGTTCCCCTTGCCTTCTTACATCCAAATTATTTGCTATACTCTGATCTACATTGCGTATATTGCATAGGTATTGATTTAAGTAATAAATTCATTCATCTTTGAAGAAATACGTTATAAAAAAGTTTAAATCTACGCATTCACTTCATCACCACGAATAATTTTCAGAATTCTGGATTTCACACTCTGAGACTCGGTTGCTGTGTGATCAATATTGATGGAAGCATTCAACCGCTCCTTGAAGTGACTTTCTAGTTCCTTATTCTTATGATGAACAGTAACCCACGTGTCCCCGGCGTTCACGAACTCACCTATACTGAAATGAATGATCAGCCCTACATCATGTGCCACCTTTTCTCCTGGCTTAGATCGTCCAGCCCCTAACGCTGCGGTCACCTCTGCACAACTGAGCGAGTCAAATGATGTAACGACACCAGACACGGAAGCTTTCAGCTCTGTTTTATTCGCTGAGAGAGGAAGAATCGAAAAATATGATTCCGGCTTACTGCAAAGTTTCTCTGCGACTTCATCAGGTACGCCTTGAAATTTCAACATTTGCTGGAATTTTTGTAAGGCACTGCCGTTTGTGAGAGAGCCTTTAATCATATCTGATCCATCTTTAGGTGATTTTGCCTTGTTGGCCAGCCAGAGAAGTTCTCCTCCTGAAAAGAATAGACAATTATACTAGGTGTGCCAGTAAAAAGATACACTTTTCATAGGATGTTGCAAGGTGTTTGTTTAAGTTTTCTAGAAATGCAGTGGCAGTTTTAGGGGGGCCAGGGGGGCCATGGCCCCAGGCCCAGCGCTTTCGGGAGAAAAAGGGGGCCCTGCACCTTTCATAGAACAAAAAAAGTCTCTCCTTCATAATGAAATATATAAGCAATACTGTATTGTTTGTTATACTTTTATTTGGTTTTTCTATAACAAATCAAGAACATGTTTCACGTGTTTACTACATTGATAATCTATTCATTTCCTAAAACCGCCACTGTAGATATGTTTCAAGCAATTTTGCAGAGAAAAAGCCAAATTACTGTAATGATTCTAAAAACCCCCCTCTGTCACATTGAGCAAAATTGCTTCTTAAAAATTTACTCCAAAATTGGTTTGATTTCTTTACTTACGTACTTTGAAAAGATTTCTTTCTATATTGTCAATTTAACTGGGGCGAATTTTGTGATTCGCGCGTTTTGCAGGATCATATAATGTTTACAAGGCATACTTGTTGACACAGATAAGGAATTTATAGTGTATAGTTAAGTGTAAAAATATACCTGAATTAAGGTATCGAAAATTAAGGGCTAAATAAAATAAGGAATAACAGCATTCCTTAAACAAAATAGTTCCTTAATTTCATGTGTCGAGGTTAAAACTCGTGCAAAGTAAGCGGTGGGTTAAAGAATTTCAGAATCCATTACTTAAAACTATTTCATCATATTATTTCTGCCCATACTCTATAGACTTGCATATGGAACAAATATCATGAAAAAAATCAAAGATTCGTTACGAAACACTGAAAGATATCTACCCTCTCCGCAAACTAACTCCATTAAATCAGCTGGGCCCTCTCCAGCAAGACAATCCAAAGATTCAGCAATTTCCACAGAATTCCCAATCGTCTTCCCAATCGGGTTGTCCATCTTCGTTACGAATGCTGTTGTTTTTATTCCTAACCCAGAACTTGAGGTGACCATTAACTTGGCCAGTGCATCTGCTTGCTCCAAGGTCTTGTTGAAACTCCCATTGCCGAATTTCACATCCAAAACCAACGCCTTTAGGCTTTCTGTTAATGAGAATAAAAACTACAGTCAGACCTCTAATAGCAGTCACCACCAATTGGGGGTCAGGGGGATCATGTACCCCTTGAAATAATAAAATTGCTTGTTTTTTCAGCTTTATGTGCTAATTGCAGGTCATTATGTATCATGATAGTTGATAGTTGATGTTGATGGTTGATAGGCACGTACGCTTACTATCTTCGCAGGGTATGGGTTTATGTGCTAAGCACAAAGGGCCCACTGAAAAGGGAAACTAATCAAGTAGTATACCCTGGTCCTTCCTCTCAATGTGACCACACCTCGTGATTCCTTTTGCCTTTTTTCCTGGAATTACAGAGAGCTAATTCTCTCCTCACACTTTATGACAGGTCTAAAGGTGGTTTTGAACCCAAGACCCTCAGAACAAGGGTCTAGTGATCTAACCACACGACCATTCCTGCCATGACAAAAACATCTTTAAAAGAAATTGTCAATCTATGTCCCTCTCAGAAAAGCCAGCCCACGAGTCCCCTGTTAGCAATGCAAATAGTTAACACGATTTTTTCATAAGCAATTACTTATAAGCAAGTCAGTACTGTGCAAGCCAAAAAGCTATAAGCAATTTCAGTACTGGATTGAAGACTTCTAAGCAATTTTAAAATTCTCATTTTGGGTATATATCAGAAAATGTGAACAAGCACCATCTTAATAGCAGAAATGACATGTGCAAGCAATGTCTAGCTTCAATACACTCTTTTTTTATAAGAACTTGTAAAATTGGCTTGAAGTTGGCTGTTCTAACTATATTTCTTGTTGCTTTTTGTAACAATTTCTGTTGTAATACCACTTGGATACTAGCATCGCTAAATAATTTTAGAAAGAGCTGTTATCTTGAATAAAGATATTAGATTTGGCTGAGTTGGTGTTCATGAATAAAAAGCGCTAACAACATCAATCATTAATTTGTTTCAACATCTTCAATTTATTGTGCCTTCTGATATGTATATGGCCCTATATTTACCTTTTTCTAACCTATTTCCAAAAAACACGGACAAAAAGTTAAGCAATTGCTACTCAATTTTGAGTTTTCAAGTTTGCATTCCAGCTAAGCAATTTTGAGTACTGAGCTGGAGCTGAAATTGCTTATAAAAAATGCCTGTAAACAGTTTAATACCTGCAGCTTTCTTAGAAATGATGGAGCTAGCAACCAGTGGTAAGCATGCCACAGTTGCCGTGACGTCACGTGCAGAGTACAGGATTTTATCAGCAGGAACCAATGATTTAGTCTGACCCACAATGCAACAGCCTACGACATCCAGAGCTCTTTCAATTTCATCTCTGCTCAGATTTGTTTTGAATCCAGGAATCGATTCCAATTTGTCCAAGGTTCCTCCTGTAAAACCAAGTGATCTCCCAGATATCATTGGAACCTAAAAATGAAAAGAATAAAAAAATGACAAAAATGTTCTGAACTCTCTTGTGTTACCTTCTAAAAATTGTCTAATGTTTTTGAAATATGGCATTGCTAATCATTGTATTGTATTGTATCTGCGTATTGTAGCCCTAAATTATCAAATTGGGAATAATGAAATGGATTCTTATTGAAAAGCTTGCCCAAAACTAAAACATTCCTGCAGTTTACCCCAAAGATTTGATTTGATTTAGGTGAGATCTTTTCGATGCTCTGTAGAGAAGGATTCCATATTCAAACTCAGGGCGCTAGAGTCAGGGAATTTTCAATTATCATGAAAACTTAAGATTTATCAAGTTTTTCTTCTTGATGTGTAACCAAGAATTTGAGGTTTCTGAGTGCCATACTTTCCATACTGGACTTGCTTGGAGTTGAGCAGTTACCTAAGTATTATGGGGTTAGGGGGGTAGGTTGACGATGGCCGAGTGGTTAGACTACTTGACCCTTGTACATGTCCCGGTTTCGAAACAACCTTCAGACCTGCATCAAAGTGTGAGGAGAGAATTTGCCAGCTCTCTGTAATTCCAGGCAAAAAGGCAAAAGGAATCACGAGGTGTGGTCACATCAAGAGGGAGGACCAGAGTCGCACTGCTCAATTAGTCTACCTATTCAGTGGGCCCTTTGTGGTTAGCACATAAACCCATACCTTGCAAAGATAGTAAGCGTATGTGCCTATCAACTATCAACTATCAACAGTAAGTATGGTAATAATTGGCAATCTCACTGAAATCTTGGGTTGTTTCTATTCTCCAATCTAATTGTTATATTCTTCAACTTGGGTGTGCCTTAGCATATATTTTCAGAATCTGGGAATCCTAAGTCAAAGCGAAGTTAATTGAAACCTGCGCCCTCTAGAAATGTCACCATAAGATCAAAGAAGGGGGCTGGATCTGTGTACCAGGGTGCATTGCATGAAGCCCCACCAGAGATCCCAAATGTGGACTTTGAATAAAACAATGGGTCACTTGTTTCTTCTATTGCTCTTGTCGTAATGTCTCCGGTGTGGGCTTATGGAATGTACCCTGGTCTGATTATACCCACATCACAGATTTGATTTGATCATAAGGCATTATCATAACACAGCTATGGGTCCAGTACAGACTGTAGGGAGGGTGCTCCAGGGGCCCAGAGCCCACAGTTAGCTATTGAGATTTTAGTTTTTTCGTTTTCCTTGAGGCTTGCAATTGTTGGGCTCTGGCATATATTGTCAAATGCAAATTTCCTGGTAACATCGGAGGGGACTGGGCCCCCTATAGCCCTCTCAACTTACTTCAAGAAAAAAGGGCGCCCCCCCCCCCGTCACGGCCAGCCAGCCCTCAAACACATGGCATCCCTTCTGTGTTGCTTCCCATTGTTTCGTTTAGTGACTCCATACCTTCATTCCACAAGCTGCCAGAGCAGGGGCAAGGGGGATGCTGACTTTATCCCCCACCCCACCAGTAGAATGCTTGTCAACAACAATATCCTTCCATGACTGAGGCCAGGACAGAATCTCTCCAGAATGCAACATGGCGTGCGTGAGGTTTGTGGTCTCATCGTCCTGCATGCCTTTCAAAAAAATCGCCATCAACATGGCTCCAATCTGGTAATCAGAAACATCTCCCTTGACGACTCCATCAATGAACTGCGAGATGTTCTCTTTGGTCAGCTTTCCACCATCTCGTTTTACCTCAATGAGATCGGGATATCGTAAATTGGTTGATCCCATTATGTTTACAATGGCTCCTCTTCTGTCTTAGCGTTCAAGTGTTGCCCATTCAAAGACTTTGGTCGGGTGAGAAGCCCTTGATGTCGTGGCAGACCCATAACTGGCCTCTGATTGGCTGAAGGTGAATGGAGATGCACCTGCAGGGTTTCCCCTTTGGTTTCCAGTTTCACTTTCACTTTCGGTTTTCCAGGATTTGTGGTCATCACTGTCAGAGCTCATCATAGCTTACGTGGAAGAAAGAGGAGAAGTGAATTTGACTCTTCTCCAAGAAATTTGAATACGAAGCGAAACCAAAACATTCTAAACCACGTGCAGCCTCTTTCGTATGATCACCAAATATTGTCGTTATGACAACAATTGTTTACATACGCTGAAATCTGTTCGAAGTTGTCGAAGTCTGAAGCAAGATAGGCCCAGGATTCTCACGACCACCTTTGCATCTCCAAAATGAACCAAATGGAACATAACGTGAAAATAAAAAGCTACAAAGCCAATTTGGATCCAAAGCCATTGGCTGAAAGCGTAAAGATCTTGGATAGGCCGAGAGATTATCACGCAAAGGAGGAAGAAGCTCGAGTATTGGAGAGGTTTAAGGATTTACACTGGCAGAGGGATAACGTCTTGGCCATCGACGGTCATGCAGATCGAATGTACGCCTTGAAGTATCAGGAGAGTGATATTCTGTCAAGACAGGCCAAAGAACGACGAGATGTTCAAGAGCATCGGATCAAACATTTGGAGGGGATTAAAGATAACATCGAAGAGACGAGGAATCGGTTTTGGAGAACAACACAACTTGGCAGGGAAGTCACAAACAAGGAACACGCATGCTCAGTGCGTGGTAATAAACCTCTTTATAAAATTATAAACGATGGTGTCCCAACCAGATTTTAAATTTCATTATCATCGATTCATTTTAATTTCAATTAGTTTCTAAATACTTTTCTTTTCATTCAGATAGGACAGGTCCGTCCCTATTGCCCTTTACCCATCTCTTGCATAGTAGTAGCAGATAGGTATCTTTAAACAGTCTTTAGAACCTTGGTCTTTATAGAACCAAGTACAGTACATCCTCGATTATCCGAACAGGTTGAACTCAAATTTTTGTTGGACCGTCTACGCGAAAAATTCGGATAATCGAGGAAGAACATCTTACCTACTAAACTTGCTATAAAGGTTATTATCATCGTCCTGAACAGTCACAGGATGCTCAAACTGAATGCAAATTGAAAAGCTTGGCAAACGGAAAGACCAACAACAAAACTAAGGCAACTGTTTTTGTAAATTTCAACAACGATTTGTAATAATAACAACAATAACAACGAATAAATATGTTATTTTTGTGCTTCCGTTGGATATGACTTTTATTTTGGGCAACAGTTTGAGCAGACAACAGATATTTCGATTGGTTTCTCAAGAACTGGTTTGCAAAAAAATTTTTTAATGAAAACTTTTGGCGTTCGGATAATCGAGGTTCGGATAATCGAGGTTCGGATAATCGAGGATGTACTGTACCTGACCTGACTCAGTAGTGGATACTGTACTGTTAGACCATTGTTAGGTATAAAGTGTATAGACAATTACCACCATTTCTTAAATTTCTGCCATCGATTTGAAAATGCTTTCCCATTAGCAGCTATACGTTCTTATTTAGAGCTCACAGAATATATATGGAACGCCAAACACGTCAAAATTCGACTTGAGTGAATATGGGACATCTATTGGTATTTCCGACTTGATTTATGGTCCTTGAGTTTTCATTGTGATTTAATACATCTAGGCGCAGATTTAGCATTGAAGTTTGGGGAAGACCATTCTAAGAGAACATTTTTTAGAGCCATGCCCCTCAAACCTCCGTAAAACCCTGGCCACACCCTTTCTGATTTTTGTTCTATGAATTCTAATTAAAACTGATTGCTTCATTCTTTCACACGGATTGCAATTTCAATTTTCTCCAAGAAAGTAAGCCTTCTTTCTAATTACACCATAAATCCTTATGATGAGATATCTTTGAAACTTTACAAGTCGAATGGTATCTGGGCTTAATCACGAAGTAAAGAAGTACACGCTTTTTTTTATAAGGAACCTAGCTCAGGGCCTAGTAGTAAAAGTTCCTTATTTTGAGACCTCTTTTGACCACTTTGTAGTTCTAAAAGTTCCTTAATAGTTCCTTAATTTTAAGTGTTTACTTAGTAGATAGGAATAAGTACCAACGCAACAAAAGCATCAAAATTCAACATTTTGCAATAAACTCGTGATAAGGAAACATGAAACATATTATAACACAAAGAAGCTTAGGCTAGGCCTATAAAACGTAAAAGTTAGTTACAAAGTCATTAGAGATGTTGCATATCTACACCAAATGAATACATGCAAAATTATAAAGTTCCTTAGAGATTTGACCTTTAGTAGTAAAAGTTCCTTAATTTTTTCGACCTTTTATATGTAGGTTCCTTATAAAAGGTTCTTTATAAAAAAAAAGCGTGTAAGTCTCTGTAGAGAATCTTTTATTCAATGCAAAGACATCAAAACAAATAAATCGAGCTTGCAGTTAATCTCATTTTCAAATAACCTGTGTGCCAGGCAAAATCGATGATCCTTTTTGGTCATGATAAGCTTTGAAGTGAAATTCTTTTGAAAAATTAATCACTTAAAGCCTCTTATATATTTGGTTAATACTAGCGCCTTATTTCTAATTTTTAGGTTATGCCCAATTTATCTAGTTTCGAACTCATTTCCAAAATAAATATATAATATGCTTGAAACTTAAAATTTCGTAGATTCACTCAATCACCTCAGGTGTAAGATAATATATAATCTTAATGTTAGTTACGTGGGTAATGTTTTCTTTTTACTACGATGTTATGTTCAAAACTTTACCTAATTCATTTAACTGCCGTGTTCAACTTAGTTTTCTCGCCAATTTTCGATCGTTAAAAATTTATCGTTTGGGAGGGACCAATAATCACATTAACATAACACATTGTGGCGCGTCAAGTGTGAATCGATTTTGACGGGTATGCCACGCCTCGCACATTGTCTGGTACTATACTTGTTAACTCCTTTACAGCAGGAATGGTGCCAGAAGAAACATTTCCAGTTGAAACTATTTTAGTAGAAAAATATGCCAACAAGAAATTTACTTGTTGCAAACCAAACTTGCTGAGAACTCCTTTGCATTAGTCTAATATACTTTTTTAAATGAATATAGAAATTCTATAAGAAAATGTTGAAACCATATTAAAAGTTATTTGCAATAAGAGCATAGTGGCTTAAAAGTCCTTTTCTCATTTATTGGTAAAGAAAAATAAAATAGATTTATTAAAATTTAATCAAGATAGAAAACAAGTAGAGAAAGAAATTAGTAAATAGAAATATTAAGAAATCAAAGTTATCAAATTAAATCTCGACGGTGGCCAACTTGCTGACAACTAATCGATTGAGATAAAGATGTACTTCTTTGTTTGACGTAGAACTCTATTGATTGTAGCAAAAAGATCTAATGAGGAGAACAAAATGCATAAAAATTTATTGAAACATAAATCAAACAACTTAGATATTTCAAAACACATTGTGCAAACAAAGTTTAACGGTGATCATTAACCATTTATCTGCTGACCAGGGGGCTGATATAAAATCAGGGGGTCACAGTCCCCCAAAAACCCCCAATTTACCAGCCCTGCATGGAAGTCCTATATTCCATTGCAAATTGCTTGTTGATAGATAGATAGGCTTAATGATTAAGAGTTAGGTCATGTAACACAAAGATCGATTATATGGTACGCTGCTATTTAATAGATTCTATTTGAAGGCATTCTGATGCAATGTTTTTTACCTCTTCACTTTCGGAAACCACCGAGCAGCAATTATCGATTGAAACGTAGATCAGTGCTCGCATGGCTGCCTGCTCGAATGAAACACCCGTCAAGAAGCGATAGAAATTACGACGGAATTGCTGGTCCTTGAAAGCACCTAATTTTATTGTTAGCTTCATATAAATTCAAAAACAATCAAAATGTCGAGATTGTATCGCAATCAAGAACAAAGATAAGGGGAAATCAAAAGAAGTTGATGTGGAGTATTTTACACTGGAAGCACAGTGGTTTACAGAAGACGAAAATTATGGAATGTAGAATCAAAACCTAAGAAGACAGTAATTAATGCACCTGACATTAAAAGACGCTCTGGTAGCCTAAGGTGTTATCAATTATCAGACTGGGCAGTTTTGTTATTGTTTTTGTCAAGGTCTTATACCCGACCAGCAAACGTGAAAAACCAAAAATTCAATTGAAACCAGGGACAGTAAATAGAACCAAATAATTACGATGAAGATTTTATTCTACTGCTGCCTAGTACAGTTGGTTTTCTCGACTCCTCTCCCAGAAGAGATCGTGTCTGGCCAGCCCACCCATTTTCAAATGGACGATCGCTCACCAGAGCTGGAAATCAACGCAAACGACCAGGGAGTGAAGATAAAAGCCAAGCCAGCCACTTTGCAAGTTATGTCTCATCCTGAAGAGGTTCACTTTCACGAGCCAGAAGAACTGTCACACATAGTGGTCCAAAAGATGCCCCATGTGCATTACGCACCACCTTTGATACAACAAACGATTGATCCGATTTATTATGGAGGAAGATATCATCATCATCATCATCTGGGCCATTACTACGGGAGAAGAATCTTTATAGATGGAGATGATGATGACGATGGCGATGAAAGTTACAAGAAGGGTAAAATATCTAAAATTCAACAAGGACAGAAGGCGAGGATTTTGAAACTCAACAGAGCCAGATTAAGTACCAAGCATAAGCTTAACTGATGATGATCTTTGGAACTGTATTTGATATTTGCTGAAAGGTACTTTGAAGAGGGACAAATATCTTAAAAGGACTAAAATCTATATATTTCAACAAGTACGGAAAGAAAAGAGAGGAATTGTTTGAAAATTAATATATCTAAAATAGATACTTGCAAATTGCATTAGATTGCTGCAGTTGTTATTAAAACTTAGTTACAAAAGATAGGAAATGCTTGAAATAGATCTAAATTGCGCACCAAGTAAAAAACACAATCGACGATGAACATGGGACAGTCTTTGAAAAAGTTTCAACAAATATCCGAACTTGAACAAGGATGGAAAGAAAAAGAGAAGGATTTTGAAAGTAACAGATCTGAATAATGTACCAAGCACATTCATGATTGTTATTAACTTTGGATGCTCTTTGATGAAAGTTTCAAAAAGGAATAAATATCTTAAAGGGATAAATATCTGAACTTGAACAAGGATGGAAAGACAAAGAGAGGAATTTTGAAAGTAACAGATCTGAATAATGTACCAAGCACATTCATGATTGTTATTAACTTTGGATGCTCTTTGATGAAAGTTTCAAAAAGGAATAAATATCTTAAAGGGATAAATATCTGAACTTGAACAAGGATGGAAAGACAAAGAGAGGAATTTTGAAAGTAACAGATCTGAATAATGTACCAAGCACATTCATGATTGTTATTAACTTTGGATGCTCTTTGATGAAAGTTTCAAAAAGGAATAAATATCTTAAAGGGACAAATATCTGAACTTGAACAAGGATGGAAAGACAAAGAGAGGGATTTTGAAAGTAACAGATCTGAATAATGTACCAAGCACATTCATGATTGTTATTAACTTTGGATGCTCTTTGATGAAAGTTTCAAAAAGGAATAAATATCTTAAAGGAATAAATATCTGAACTTGAACAAGGATGGAAAGACAAAGAGAGGGATTTTGAAAGCAACAGATCTGAATAATGTACCAAGCACATTCATGATTGTTATTAACTTTGGACGCTCTTTGATGAAAGTTTCAAAAATGAATAAATATCTTAAAGGGATAAATATCTGAACTTGAACAAGGATGGAAAGAAAAAGAGAGGGATTTTGAAAGTAACAGATCTGAATCATGTACCAAGCACATTCATGATTGTTATTAACTTTGGACGCTCTTTGATGAAAGTTTCAAAAATGAATAAATATCTTAAAGGGATAAATATCTGAACTTGAACAAGGATGGAAAGAAAAAGAGAGGGATTTTGAAAGTAACAGATCTGAATCATGTACCAAGCACATTCATGATTGTTATTAACTTTGGACACTCTTTGATGAAAGTTTCAAAAATGAATAAATATCTTAAAGGAATAAATATCTGAACTTGAACAAGGATGGAAAGAAAAAGAGAGGAATTTTGAAAGCAACAGATCTGAATAATGTACCAAGCACATTCATGATTGTGATTAACTTTGGATGCTCTTTGATGAAAGTTTCAAAAAGGAATAAATATCTTAAAGGAATAAATATCTGAACTTGAACAAGGATGGAAAGACAAAGAGAGGGATTTTGAAAGCAACAGATCTGAATAATGTACCAAGCACATTCATGATTGTTATTAACTTTGGACGCTCTTTGATGAAAGTTTCAAAAATGAATAAATATCTTAAAGGGATAAATATCTGAACTTGAACAAGGATGGAAAGAAAAAGAGAGGGATTTTGAAAGTAACAGATCTGAATCATGTACCAAGCACATTCATGATTGTTATTAACTTTGGACGCTCTTTGATGAAAGTTTCAAAAATGAATAAATATCTTAAAGGGATAAATATCTGAACTTGAACAAGGATGGAAAGAAAAAGAGAGGGATTTTGAAAGTAACAGATCTGAATCATGTACCAAGCACATTCATGATTGTTATTAACTTTGGACACTCTTTGATGAAAGTTTCAAAAATGAATAAATATCTTAAAGGGATAAATATCTGAACTTGAACAAGGATGGAAAGACAAAGAGAGGAATTTTGAAAGTAACAGATCTGAATAATGTACCAAGCACATTCATGATTGTTATTAACTTTGGATGCTCTTTGATGAAAGTTTCAAAAAGGAATAAACATCTTAAAGGGATAAATATCTGAACTTGAACAAGGATGGAAAGACAAAGAGAGGGATTTTGAAAGCAACAGATCTGAATAATGTACCAAGCACATTCATGATTGTTATTAACTTTGGATGCTCTTTGATGAAAGTTTCAAAAAGGAATAAACATCTTAAAGGGATAAATATCTGAACTTGAACAAGGATGGAAAGACAAAGAGAGGAATTTTGAAAGTAACAGATCTGAATAATGTACCAAGCACATTCATGATTGTTATTAACTTTGGATGCTCTTTGATGAAAGTTTCAAAAAGGAATAAATATCTTAAAGGGATAAATATCTGAACTTGAACAAGGATGGAAAGACAAAGAGAGGGATTTTGAAAGTAACAGATCTGAATAATGTACCAAGCACATTCATGATTGTTATTAACTTTGGATGCTCTTTGATGAAAGTTTCAAAAAGGAATAAATATCTTAAAGGAATAAATATCTGAACTTGAACAAGGATGGAAAGAAAAAGAGAGGAATTTTGAAAGCAACAGATCTGAATAATGTACCAAGCACATTCATGATTGTGATTAACTTTGGATGCTCTTTGATGAAAGTTTCAAAAAGGAATAAATATCTTAAAGGGATAAATATTTAGAATTCAGCAGTGATGGAAAAAGAACAAAGGAAATGATGAAAAATCAAAACATCTAAATTATGCAACAAGACAATAAAGATAATCGATGATGATGGGACAGTATCTAAAATTCAGCAAGGTTGGAAAGAGAAAAAAGGAAATGTCAGAAATCAACACATCTTAAGTACTCACAAGGCACGAATATGACTGATGATGAACTTTGGACAGTCCTTGTGAAAGTTTCAAAAAGGGACAATATCCGACATTCAACAAGGGTAAAAAGAGAGGAATTTGAAAAATGAATAAATCTTAATTACGCACCAAGCATAAACAAAAATCAAGATCAATATGACACGTTATGTAAGACACGACTTTCCAAACATTCATATGTATAAGTGACATCAGATTCATCATGAGTATAAGTGACGTTGAATAAATGTTTGTCATCACCAACGGTAGCATCAGTGGTGTAGAGCTGGGGGGGCTCAGGGGGGCGCAGCCCCCCTAGTTATTTTTTTCTCGATTTTGGGGGGGCTATAGCCCCCCCTAGTTACTTTCAAAATAAAAAACATTTTTTTTGAAAAAATCAAATATTTTTTATTGATCTCTTCAAATCCATCACGAAAAGTTATACTTCTAATAAATCAACCATCATAGATTCGCTAGTTTTCAAAGTGCAGTTAACCATTTAACTTTCGACTACCCATCCCTGAAGATACATTTGCTAGAACATGATTAACCCATAAGAAGGATTTGGGCTAGAAACAAATATGTATATGTACAAATTACTAAGTGAGATGTGAGAGACAAAAGAAAGATGGCAATATAACACACCAAGTTCTTTCAAACCCATGTTGTGAAGATAAGGTTTGAGGGATGTTAGTATGCTATAATTTAATGGTGCTCTTTCCCAAGACCTCTTATTTAATATCATGCTTTAAGCTCTTACCAAATACGTTTTTAGCTATTTTGTGGGCTTCTATAGTTTGGAACAGACAACTTGTTGAGCTCTGTCAATAAATCACTTATTTATATCTGTTAAAGCTATAAAATGACACTATTTGTCGATGTAACTGGAACTTAGTTATTCAAAAGTGCCTTGTAGACTCTCATTTTCTGTTCATGCATTTATATCCAGGGAATGCAAGTACATCTATTTCTTATGTTTTTTCTGTTTTTCTATTACTAAACGCAAAGAGAATTTGCAGTGATTTAAGCCATTCTAAGGCATTAGAAATGAGCAAATCTCAAGAGCTCCCGGGGGCGCTGCCCCCTGGACCCCAGCCAGGGCTCTGCCCTGGACCTGCTTGGGGGCTCACAGCGCCCCCCAGACCCCCAGCTGTTTTAGGCAATGACTTACGTCATTGCATGAGGCCCATCTACTATAACTCAAAATGAGCCCCCCTAGTTATTATTCTAGCTCTACACCACTGGGTAGCATCATTATGTGCTTCTTTTTGATACTTAATAGATATGATTAAATATTAAATGCCATGAATATAAACTCGCCAATATTTCTGTCGTCTACAGGAATACAATTGCAACCTGTCTACTGACATTTAAGAGTGAACAAAGCGAATAATGATGTGAAACATAATGAAAATAAATCCATCAACTTATCCACTTTGATTGATCGTGATTCGTAAAGATGGCAGATTGATGATACCCTAAAAGCTCTATCAGCCCCCCCCCCTCTCTCTACGCTAATAAGCATCCCTGTTCCAAGCAGAAATCAGAAAAATCCTCCTCTATTTCAAGCCCTTCACTTTCATACATGAAAGATTTCAAATGCAAAACGCAATTTTCAGAGATATTTCATTCAAATATCGAAAAAGGACGATATTTTGTCATTTCGACCTTGAGTTCGATGTAGTGTAGGTCATACTTTCTAATAAAATCCATCCCTTTAGTTCCCAGTATTAAATATGCCCCCGGAGGCTTTTTAGAGCTTTTAGAGTAAATCAATGAATACTGAAATCAAAACTAAAATTAACACTGAATCTCAAATTAAAATCAAAACTGAATCTAATCTAAAACTGATTGTAAAATGAAAGCCAAATCTAGAATTAAAGGATTTTGCACAGGGGAGGAATTCCACATTTAATCAACAAAAGGCCCATTTTATCATAAATGATAAAACATTCAAGTACATACGGTTGAACCATGTCCAAGTAACAGATTTGTTCATAATAATGATAATACAGAGTTGTCTGATGATCGCATGAATGCGTGAAACTCAGAGTTACAACAAAGATATGTGTTTTTTCTGAAGTCTACCTCTGTGTATTCCGCTCTGCCTAAGGCATAGAGCACTGTATTCATCCAGAATAGACAAGCGAAATAATATAATAATGATAATAATGATAAATTATCATACAGAGATCCACTGTGTAGGGAGGGGTTCGTGTCGACTCTTCCTTGTGTAATGTTATGGCAAATAAAAGACATAGAGTTCATCCGGGAATTTGAGTCTGAAAAATGTGGAACTCCTCCCCTGTGTCAAATTTAGAATTAAAACTGTCTGAAATTAAAACTGAATCTGAAAATAAAACTGAATATGGAAATGAAACTGAATCTGAAGTTAAAAATGAATCTAAATTTTCTACCTATCTAGAGAGATACAGATTCCACCCATTAGTTCTAGTTTCGTGGAGGCGCCACGCCACCACCGTGGGCAGACTTTCCGTATCCTGTATTGAAAAAGATAGCTACAATCCTTGACATAAGGTATGAGACAGTGCTTGATTGCCACTCGATATAAACTAATTGTCGAAGAAAGACCCCCATCCCCCCTAAACAATGTTGTTTCAGATGTTGCTTTGGTGCGGAAATGCATCTGCAACATCCTCCGATGACATCCAGACCTAATATCAACATTGGTTTGGGGGGAGGGGGGGCTTCAACATCATCTTACAGGTTAATAGCTGCATGTTAAAGATAATGCTAAAATCACCATTGTGTCTCAAAACCTTATGGCGAGGATTGTCTCGGAGCCAACTTTTCTTAAACTCATCCTACATAAAAGAAAATTACGTTTTTATACCCGTTTCACTAGCTGAGTTCGATTCTGGCATCAGAATCGTTACCACTCTGCTCTGTATACTATTGTGACGTCATTTATAGTGAAAAGGAGGCTGATTTGGATCTCAGGCTATTAGGCCCTTTGACTACTTCGTATGTTATGTTTTTACATGGTATATTGGATAACACGGTTAACGGAACGGTTAACGCTTAACACTTTTAATGCTTCAGTACTAAGACTACTAAGATTCCCACAATTAACACGGTTAACGGCTTTTATTTAAATAATAAGGCTATTATTTAAATAAAAGCCGTTAACCGTGTTAATCGTGGGAATCTTAGTACTGGGGCATTAAAAGTGTTAAGTGTTAACCGTTCCGTTAACCGTACTATCAAATATAACACGTTTCAAAAAAGCGACAAAATCGACTATACAGGCCCACAATTAATCAGCCTTATTTTCACCATAAATGGCTAAATAGAGGTTTACAGAAAGCACTGAGAACCATTTGGATGATAGAATTGAGCTCAGCTACTGGACTTTGTGTATACCTCAAATTTTCTTGCCTTTGAGATAAGATTGAAAAAAGTTGAGTCTAAGACAATCCTTGACATAAGGTATGAGACAGTGCTTGATTGCCACTCAATATATACTAATTGTCGAAGAAAGACCCCCATCCCCCCTAAACAATGTTGTTTCAGATGTTGCTTTGGTGTGGAAATGCATCTGCAACATCCTCCGATGACATCCAGACCTAATATCAACATTGGTTTGGGGGGAGGGGGGGCTTCAACATCATCTTACAGGTTAATAGCTGCATGTTAAAGATAATGCTAAAATCACCATTGTGTCTCAAAACCTTATGGCGAGGATTGTAGTTTACTTCCCATCTCAGATGTTGTGAGTTTTGCCAAGACTTGTGAAAGTTGGAAAATGGCAGCCATCAGGTCTTTGAAATCGATAAGGATAGACGAAAGCTCGCCTTTTGGTGGTTCGCGGAAAAACTTCAATGATTGTTGTTGCTGGCCTCATAGAGATGTTGTTTTTAACCTTGGATGTGGGTTGTTTTCAAAACATATTGATAGTCTTGCCAGAGACCTTGCGGCAATTAAAGATGGAATCGAGCACTTGTCCATCTGTACCAGCTCTTATGATCTTCCACAAGGTGCTTACAAAGCGTTGCTGTCAAGCCAAAAAGAAATAAAAACCTTGGAAGTTTATCACAACAACATCAATACGCCAAACGATGAAGATGGAGCTGATTGGGCTAAAGAAGCTAGATTTGTTCTTGCTGAGGGCGTATTGAGACATGAGCCATGGTTAGAGACAATTACCGTATGTGTCAAGATAGGAGTGGATGATGATGAAGAGCTTGGGGATTCGTCGTCTGATTTTATCTCTTTCAAATATCTAATTGATAGGTTGGGAGACAAACCAAAATATTTCCCGAATCTGAAGTCTGTCAAATTCCTGGCTTCAACTCTCAGTGCTTCTTTCACTAGTAGTGGTGGAACTGAGGAACGCCAATCAGCAGAGTTGTTTTTTGAAAGAACCTTTCGCAAGAATAAGATACTCAAACTTAACATTGATAACAACTTGACCTCAGAAGGATTTGTGAAAGGCTATCAGAGAGTGTTTTTCAGTTATTTTTTTACAACGCTGATCACTAATTATTTCAAAGCAGGTTGCTTTCGCCATTTGAGGGACACTAATATTGAAATTCTCAATTCAGGAGATCGTAAGTTTGGACTATCAATGGATGAAGCTGATACGTTGATTCAGTGCTGTCCTGATATTATCCGCATCAGTTCTGTCTTACTCCCAATTTTAAGGATGAAACAGGTTTCCTTAAGGTAATCAAACACTTTGGGCCGCAGCTGACCCATCTCCTTTGCAATGAAAGTGAGAACATCAAACAGCATATTGCACAGTATTGTGGCAATCTGGAAAGCCTTGGGTTGTTTTATAATTGTGTCCATGCCTTTGCGCATTGAAAAACCTCAAGAAACTGGAAATGAAACGTGTTACAGCAACAGCTTTATCAAGGTTTGGGAATGTCATAGGAGGACTGACCGATTTAGAAATTGGAAGTGTTTCCGATGATGAAGTACTAGATGTTATTCAAAGAAATGCAAAGAGCTTACAAAGCCTGAAAATTGAAATCATACCTGAAACATGGGAGAGCTTCACTGTAATGATAGACAAATTGGTGCAATTTCTCAAAGAATTCCATTGTCTCAAGATTTTCCACTTTTTGGTGAGTGTTTACTGTAGATGGAGCTTTAAAAACATGGATGGTGATGATTGGAAGGGCGATGACAAAATCAAGGAATTGTTGGTAAAAAACCAACTGAAGTTAAAGGAGTTACATATTGATTTGGCTTGCAACATGTCTACAAAAAATAAAGTTATCTTGATTGAACGCATGCCATTTTGCAAGATAATGTTTGAATCACCTTTTGCATAGTAATGTCATTGTCCCACACACCTGGAGTTGCCTGGCAGGGCTAACACATGAATTTAGCTTGCTTTTGGAAAGTCTCACCACCCCCATAAGAAAAGTGCAGAAAATCCAGAATTATTGTTTAATAATTCAATCTTACTGCTGTACTCTGCCCTCCAATATGTATGGAAACGACTAAGAGGCTAATATGGCGGAGCAAATGTCAATCAAAGTGATGAGAGAAATATAACAATGAGTTTCTACGTAACCAAGCGTCCAATATTTGTGAAATTCAAACCAAAGACAGAGAAATTAGTCTTTTATTCAGAAATTGTTTTCATCGTCTCAAAACCTTCCCGGTTGATTATAATTTCAATTTTTTTCTTGAAGCTTGGCGGGCAAGAAACAGCTTCGAAAGTCTTGAAAATTATCGTTCAAGTTTGTTGAAAGCTGTTTGTTTAGGTCGAATGCCATTCTTGAACAATTTTTGTTAGGGATTGCTCTTTAGTCCATGGCAAGTTTATTTAAAACTATTTTCATCCAAGAACTTCAACATTTTTAAAGAAATTGATATCGAGTTGTATCAATTGATTGACTAGGCCCAAATTTCATTCGATGGCAAGACGGCAAGTAGACGGCTAGTATTTTTATGAAGAAAGCTATATTGCATTATTTGTGAACTTTCCCCTACGCATAAAAGGCATCGGAGAACACCTCTATTCATATTGTTTCCATCATTAAATTTTTTTCCAATGCCTTTGGCAGTAGTAAGGAGTTATCATGGTGCAAGTGCATATGACATGCCTTTATTTCTCCATTGCAAATTCACCTCGACAACCTTGCTGATGCCAAATATTTTTTGGTTTACTTTGAATTTTGTGAATCGATAGAGAACGAGCCCACTTTTAAAATCCCATTATTATTTAGGTTATTGACTAGCATTTGCAATTTTTTTTACTATTTCAATTAAAAGAAAAACCCAACTTATTCCTATTTTTTTGTGAACCACTTAGTCTTCAAATAAAATTTTCGAGCACCTCACCAAGCTTAAGATTTGCAATAAAAACTTGTCACGTCTAACTTTATTTTACATTTAAGCTCCAAATAAAGGTTCTGCATCAATTTCTGATCAAGTTGATGTGTGGTTCCGCTCATTTGGGGAGATAAGCGAGAGACAGATTGGAAATTTATTTCTGTTTCTTACTGTGAAAATTATTTAATTTAGGCCTAAAATTCGAAACGTTTCCATATTTATCGGAGGGCAGAGTATATATACCTAAATAGCCAGAAACATCGAAAACATACAAAGTGAAAACATGGATTACTTAAGCTTTTCGTCTGACACTCAACAGAGTAATACGTCAGAAAGAGAACGAAACAGAAACCCAACGGATTATTTTACCTAGATATTGATCGAAACTGGCCAATCACGAAAGAGGTGAATGTTTTCTGATTGGCCTATTTCGATCCATATTTGGGTATCATTTTTCGTTGCGTTTTTGTTTCCTTCTCTTTCTGACGTATTACTCTGTTGAATACCCTGAATACCAGACGAAAAGTTCAATCCTATTTTGAAGTTCTGTATCATTCAAAGACTTATCTCTCATAACTTTTTCTAAATACATTCTGATGAATGATAATGACGCTAGTCTTAAAGTCTTGTAGTATCCTATAATTTTATGTGTTTAAGATTTATTGAAGTTCCAGGTTTCTCTTTTATTGCATCCAGCCTCTTTCTCGTATCTTTAGAGTCAAGAAAAGTTTTCCGCCTTCTTCCGGTAATGAAAACCTCACCACCGAACCTTCTTCATCGTATTTAGTTGAAGTATGTATATAAAACAGGCATGGGCTTCGTCGTGGGATTTCGCCGCATTAAGTTTATTAAATCAGTTCATCAACTTCCTTTATGCTTACTAACAATGACTGACAATGATTGTGTTGAATTGAACAAAACACTTTATTATTGACTTGATATAAATGCATTGAACCATACAGTACTTTTTTTATTTACTAGCAAAGTTGAGTGGTTTATCGGCGTATGTTTTTCTTTTTCTCAATCTTATGACAGGCTTCTGCAAAGGGTAAATGATTTCTTCATGTTAATGGGCCTTGAATTATTTCTAATCGCACATTTCCAATTAATCAATCCGCATTTTATTTATCACTGACTCAATTGGTTATTCAAGAGCCTCAAAATAATGCTTCTTCCGATATCAAGTATGTATTTACCAACGAGAATCTAAATAATGCTTCTTAATGCTTCTTCCAATATTATGTATTTACCAACAAGAAACCAAAGAGGATCGCCCTGGGGAACGCATGTGCAGTGCTTTGGAGGGTGGTCAGTACTGTTGAGGGATACTATTAGTCCTTTAGGGGGATAACATCGGTACTATAGAGAATATTCAGTACTTTGGAGGCCCTGTGGAGGGGAAGCCAAAAGCACTTTGGGTATAATATCCACAGTGCTTACGATTTCCATCCATTGAGCACCCTCCAATGTACTGATGATGGTATCCCTTCACAGTGCTGATGATCCCCTACAGTACATTACTGGCTGCCCCCCCCCCCCCCTGCAGCACTGAGCACCCTACATAGTACTGCACAAATGTTCCCCAGGGTTAGGCTACTAGAAAATGAAACGAGCTTGCTCCTTGCATCCCTGTATTTGGGTTTGTTTACAAACTATGTACGCTTCTAGTAAAGAGTCGAACCTAAATGCACTGACCCGTGAAATGTTCTTAACAAACACCAGCCAATCAAGCCTACAGCAGACACAGGCCATAGAAACAAAGACTCCGACCTGAAAATGACTTTCAATACAATAAAATGGAAGTTGTAACAAAGAAAATTAACAACGAATGATGAATTTACAACAGCATTGTATCACTCTTGTAAATTTACTATTATTCGCAATATTATGCACCCCATCGGGGGTTCAATCGAGGGTACCGTCGAAGCAAACCTCGAAATATGCGTCTATTATAAAACTGTTGCATGGTAGAGCTAAAAAAGATGAGATTGGTAGGAAAAGAGAACACTCATCGAAAAGAGATGAGGTCTTATCGCAAAATTACATGCAAAATCTTGAGCAGAAATTTGAAGCCATAAAAGACCTTGGAAATATATACAGATGTAAAATGCACCATTCAGAAACTGTTGTGACAGGTTTGATTTTCACTATTGTTAGTTTTGGTTATCATAATACCATTTATTGGCTCTAACGTATACCGGTGTCACTATTGCCGACGTATGAAAGGCTTTTTTGCGAAGAATTCATACAAGAAAGGGGTAGATTCAGTAGTTCAAGCTAGAACCCTGCGGGACCCTGATAATAATGATAATAATAAAATAGGCAATTTTACAGCGCTATTTATTCCCAGGGCTCATAGGCGCTTAACAAAATAATTACTAAACGTAAAATCAGAGTCCAGGATATGACTTGCTTGGGATTATAAAAGAAATTTACATAAATTGCTAACCTACTCAATAAAGAATTCGATCATAAAATCAAATAAATTGATACTTTTTAAAAACTTCACTGTCGAAACCGAATCGTTTCTATATTTTCTAAAATCCCATAGTTGCATCTAAAAGGCAAAAGGTTGGGAGGCAAGAGGCTAGGTGGCAAAAGGTTGTCAAACCTTTGGAAAGCGAAAGGTTGCAAACATTGATACCAAGGGAAAGGGAATGCTGTTTTTATATTGAGGACAAGGCAACAAAAATTTCTTTTTACCATGATTCCTAACTTTTGTCCATGATTAAGGACAGCAATTTCTTGGAGTCCTTACAACGATATTGGAGAACAAATATAGGTACACATTTTGATTCTTCGGCGGCACGTCCCCACTTAAAACTGGGTCAAGTATCCCCCAGAAAACTGACAAAATATAGTTTTCCTCTCAAACTATAAAATCATAAACTTTCTTGACTTTTCCAGGTAACAATGTTCTTTGCAACGGGAAAAGGTTCGAAATAACTCCAGAGGCAGCAAGAGACATCGAAAGACCAGCCTCGCTTCGACAAGGGATTCTCCAATCACCGAACGGAGAACCTCAAGATTTGATGACAACATTCAACGGAGGCTTATATGGACAGCCTGTGGCGTCGTTTCTGGGGGAAAATTACGAGTCGTCCTCCTATGCTTTCCAACAGGAACCACACGAGAAGTACCCTATGTTAGGAATATACGACCCGGCCATGCGCAGCCTCGGTCAGAAGTTCACAGCACGAACAAATGTATTTCCAATGACAGCAAATCGAGACCACAGTCTGCGTAACGACATCCAGAGTTTAACCAATGGGCAGATGGGCAACATCCTATCTTCGGAATCGCGGAACTCTGGAGAAATGGAGCTGGGGGACCTGAGTCAGTCTCTGCAGTACGACGAGAACGACGAAATGAACATGAAACAGTTTGGAGATTATACAGCACAGAATGACAACTTTTACAGGGACTCAAGGATGCAGATGGACGCGTTTGGATTGAATGGAGTGACGCCAACGAGTCATAACCCTTTTGGCCAGTGTGAGTTTTTGTGAAAGCAAACCCTTACGCTTAGTGCAGAGGATCACTCAATCCTTGTTCAAAGAGTCGTAGGCTCGAATCCACCTTCCTTTAAGCATGTCATAAAGTGTGAAGAGAGAATTTGATAACTCTCTGTAACTCGAGGCAAAATGAGTCACGATGTGTGGTCACATCGGGTGGAAGAACCAAGTCATACTGCTCGATCGGTTAACCTATAAATTGGACCATTTTAGCTCTGCA
The DNA here is from genome assembly GCA_963924455.1 of Pelagia noctiluca. Taxonomy (NCBI): domain Eukaryota; kingdom Metazoa; phylum Cnidaria; class Scyphozoa; order Semaeostomeae; family Pelagiidae; genus Pelagia; species Pelagia noctiluca. The sequence continues at coordinate 3,108,763 of OZ004324.1, read as the reverse complement.
CATAAACCAATATTTTACAAAGATAGAGGTGTATTTGCCTAACAAATTACTACCGATGCATTACTTCGATCAATTTTTACTATTCGGTTGGTTCTTTCTGCCTTTTACATAAAGCATACAAAGATATACTAGTGTATTTGCCTATCAACTATCAATGCAATGCTCGATTAGCTTACCTATTCAAATAGGGCCCTTAGTGATCTCCGTATAAACCAATACCTAACAAGGATAGTAAGCGTATTTACCTATCAACTATCAATTCCCTGCTTCGATTAGTCAACCTATTCAGAGAGCCCTTTACGCTTTGCACATAAACCAATACCTTTCGAGGATACTGTAAGATCAGCCAATTATATACCAAATAGCAGATGCCTTTCGTTTAATAACTCAAGTAAGATGTTAATTCAAATCTGATTTTTCATATATTTGATATATATTTTTCTTTCTAGACTGGAGATCGCTAAAATCGAATTTCTACGACACAACTGCCAGCCAACTCGGAGAGCAAGACCCATCTGCGAACAGTGGGGAAAGAATATTCGAAAAAGCAGAGGCGAAGACCAAAATACCAACGAAAAAGAGCAACATCCAGGCAAAAAAAACTAACAGCAACAACAACAACAACAAAAAGGAAACGATAAAAAGCGAACCATCCCTAAACCAGATACAAGTTCAAAAGCAACTGAAGCTAAAAACAACCAGGATCAAAACAGCCAAGGGAAGAGATACCTCATATACGGACAGACACCTCCGATGGGCATGTTCCCTCGGGCTCCTTTCGCTCCGGCAGGTATGCCTGGATTCAATCCGATGCAAATGTTCGCCGGACAGCCACAAAATCGCATATTTTCACCATACAACAACGTCCCGGTCGGACTTTTGAATAACCAAGTCGGACCGAGCTTTAATAATGGACCTGAGCAGGGTTTTGCAAGATCTCTTATTGGAGGTTTTAATCAGGCACCCCAACAAGGTCCTATAGGTGGGGCTTTCAATCAAGGACCTCCAGCCGGACCTCCAGGATCTTTTAATACCGGATTTAATCCGTCTCCTCAGCCCGGATTCGCAAGATCATTTGGCCCCGTATTCAACCCGTCTCCTCAACCCGGATTCGCAAGATCGTTTGACACTGGATTTAACCAGCCACTTCAGCCCGGGTTCACAAGACCTTTCGGACCTGAAATCAATCAAGCACCCCAGCAAGGCATTACAAGGTCTTTTGGCTTTCCCTATGGCCAGAATTTAGGATCCACAGGTGAGCCTTCCCGGTTCGCTAGCCCTTTTCTTGCCGGGGGTGTAAGCCGCATGCCACTAAACGGCAAATTAGTGCGAGAGCTGTCTCAACGCATCGGAGGAGAGCCAGGCCATCCACGGAAGGGGGTCATGCAATACGGAATCCAACCAGACACAAAACGACCCCCGTTCCTCGGCTTTGTCCCAGTCCCTATAATGCAGCCGATGCCAGTTAATTACCAGGGCAGTGTGGGCACAGAGGTTGACAGAGAACACCGATATGGACCAAGTGAGACTGAAGAAACTCTGGAACAAGCAGCTCAGAGATCGATAACATCACAGGACGATGCTAGCAAGGAATACGAGAGTCTGACGGACCCTCAGATGTACCTACCCTCGCGGATGTACCACAACCCGTCCTACAACCCTCACGAATCAGAGGATCTGTTTCCGGATGGGACAGCCAAGAGTGACAACGCAGAGGAGAGCAAGTATTTACAGGAAACGGCGATGAGTCAAGACTGGGAAAAGACACAGTTAGTGGATGAGAATGCTGGTGCTGGTTTGTACTCAGCTGAAATGGGACAGGAGGAGGGCAATGGCGAAGAAGGAGCTAGCAAGAGAGGCCTCAGTCAAGGCACACATCTGGATATTCACGGCAATCATATTGACAATGGGCCTAACGGGAAAATGATGTTTACGAAGGATCATGTTGGCTTTGGACCGATTACTGTTGAAGCAAAAACAGCGCATTCTGCTATGAAAGATCCATCGGATGATGATGATTAAAGACTTCCTTATGATGATCAGTGACTTAATTGTACTGGTGCTAGAATTACGGCTACGATTGTACAATGAAAATCCCATCTACTGTAATCAATATAACATGACGAGCTAATGTTGTTGCTGTTGACTTCCCGTGATGTTGAATAGTATTAAAAAGACTCACAATACGAGATCTGGGAATGTTATGATGAGCAGTGGTATTCTCGCACTTCAAGTCTACAAAGGGTGTTCCAAAGAAGACTCCCTCTGAATGACATTGACAGGCTTGATTTGACCTTTGGAAGCTTACAGATAATATTCTTAAGTTATATCTCATTATTTCCTTTTTGTTAGATTCCCTAAGATAGGGTGGAATCAGATATGTAGACCTCGATCATTAGTATTTGCAGATTTGTTACGTTAATTAAATTGCAGTTGCTTCGAGCTAGCAGCATATTAATGGAAGATTCGAAGTCCTGGTAGAGCATCCGTAGAACACTTTTACAACAAAAGAAACCGGAGAATTTTCATTTTATTTTTCTACGTCTACACTTCTGCAGGAAAAGACCCATCGAGTGATGATTGCAAATTATTCCACAACATTCAAGCCTCTATCTTCATTAAACATTCACAAAGAAAACTTACAGAGCTGACGTTTGATTAACACTGATTATTCTATACTGTCTAATTGAAGATTTTAAGTACTTGTAAATACATATAGTTGCCTTAATGACAAAATACAAAAAATATCTACTCAAATAGTGAATTACCAGGGACTACACTTGTCGTTTTATTCTTGATGTCTTTGGTCTAAGGATATTGTCTGCATACACTGCAACTAAATTAGCACTTAACTTGGCTAATGAACCTAGAGTGCATTTAGATTCGCGTACAGTTGGACCCAGAGGCGATCTCTTTAATAATGGAGAAAGCACCGTGTAACTAACCACCAGGCCACTAAACCATAGGGTACAGAACTAGTACTGTTCCTGGAGGCCTAAATGTTTATTCAATCTAATTGAATGATTTTTTTTCAAAATACCTCATTTGGGCTTTTTAATGATTTCATTTTGCATTTGTTTAATTTTTATTACATTTTGTTTAATATTGAAGCTCTTTTTAGATAAAATCTTAACAATCTTTTTAATAATGTTTAGAGATTATTCAATTCAAAGAATTTAAATTCTAACACACAGAGGTTATACATGCTTCTTAGGTATCTACATGAATATCCTTAGGAGATATAAGAATTTATTATATTTCATTGAAGTTGTCTTAAAATAGGTTCGTTTGCGAAAATAACTAAATTTAGAGTCAAAGAGACACAATCACGAATAGCAAGCACCTTCAACAGTATTGTTAATTACTTAGATTGCAGAAAAAATGCGATGAAATATTATTGGCTCCTTAGTTTTTATACAGAAGATCTCTTGAAAGCAACAGATTAAGAAAACAAGGGATACGAGTACGCACGATGCAAGGAGTACCAACTGATAACAGTCTTCGGATGGTACAGAACTTCAGTATAGCCAGAAATATCGGAGACATAATGAAACGAACACATAGATTACTTAAGCTTTTCGTCTGACACTCAACAGAGTAATACGCCAGAAAGAGAACGAAACAGAAACCTAACGGATTTTAAACCTAGACGTGGATTACTCTTGAAGTAATCTCATTGGTCAGCTCACTGTATCGCGAGTGATGGTTTGTTTTTCTACACCATACCAATCATTTACCTCTTTTCTGATTGGCCTATTTCCATCCACATCTGGGTATAATAATTTGGTTGATTTCTGTTTCGTTCTCTTTCTGATGTATTATTCTGTTGAGTGTCAGACGAAAAGCTTAAGTAATCTATGTGTTCGTTTCATTATGTTTCCGATTTTTCTGGCTATATTGAAGAACCAAATTACCAAATCATTTTTGATCGATATTCGTTAAAATCATGGTGAGATTTCAGTATCTTTTTGTTACTCGAACTAATTCTAGTTGTCGAGTAATTTGATTCCCCAAATTCATCATATTGAAAACAAACATTCGAGGCTTTGTTTCGACCATGAAATGTATGGATACCAATCTTGCTTTTTTGCTTAATCTTCAACCTACCTAGATATTTGACAAAAATCAAAAATATGTTTAGAATGTTCGCGACATGTGCTTCCTAATTTGATAATTTAGTTAGTGTGATTGTGTCCCCTTAAATAATTTAATATGTTAATTATGTAAATTCTAATTCTAATTATGTTAATTATTTCTTCATGTCTCCTTCATGCAGACTTCGTGACTCCCTTCATTCCTGAATAACGAATTTTAAATTATTCATTTTCACTTCAAATATATTCAAAGTTATTTACTTGGTTTTTTAAAAACATACTAATTTAAACAAACTACTACATCTAAGAATTAGAATTAAAACCAACAATACAATTAATCTTCAATAATAAGCAGAAAAAAACACTTGAAAAATGAAAAAATGTACCATGCCCAGGTGCAAATATGGCACTTGCAACTTTTACCATCCCAGTATCTTTCTTGAATTTTCTAATCGAATTGACCCCTTTAAAATAAAACTAATTGGCCCCTTTGAAATGTACCTTTGTTTTCTTCTTCCTAAATGACGAATTTTCAAACCATTGAAATGAACCTATGAAGATGATAAACCTAGACAAGTTTACTCCTTAAGAATTAAGGGAACATTTCAGGCTATGGTCTTATTTTGTATCATCTCTTAAGATTTTGAATTTAGGAAACACGAACGAAGAAAGTCCACAATACTAGGCTCTGTGCCGGATCCTCTTCGAATGCTAGCGACGAAATGGGTAAAATATAATACAAGACAGGAAAAACGCAAAACGACACAAACAGAAAAACGCAGATGAATTAATTATTTTGATGTCAATATTTCACCCTGGCATACTAGGAAAGATTGATTGTGAGGAAAATCAGAAATATGCCAAACACTATAACTACTAAGCTTAAAAAATGAATTTTGTTCCTAAAAATAAAATAAATCTAAAATCAAAAAACAAAACATATCCATGAATAATAAACTTGGTAACGAAAAATCAACTTTATTTCAATCTTTTACTATCCTAGCTTTTGTAATTTAGGCAAATTCAGGCGAGAGAAGGCCTTGCGACTGTCTATCCCTAGACCGATAAGTCCCAAGTAAAGAAGGTTGGTGCAAAAAAGCGTTCGCCTTTTGGAACATCAAAAACTAGAGGAACCTAGAGATTGTCCGTGAAATAAAAATGATAAAAACGTTGAAAAATATAGAAAATCAACATACCCCTTTTGCATGCACTTGAGTCCATCTTTGCAGGGTCCACAGTCCGGCTTATTGTCGCCAATCCACACTTTCCGGAACAGAATGGGAGAACACTGATGATACTCGGCTAGCTTTGGTTTGCAAATCGATTCTTCTTCGTCGACAGTCGGTTCCAATACGCAACAGGCATCCCCAGAGCAGTCCTTGTCTTTATGACAAAATGCACCTAGAAGTGATTAAATATATGTTAAGATCAAGATGGTGGTACGGTGTGTATATAAATGAATTCCTTACCATACCCTTATAAATTACTCTACAGTCATTCTTCGATACAAAAATTGAGGATGGCGAGGAAAATTGGAATAATAAAAACGATAATAACACATGTTTAAAGTGGATAGCCTACAAAAATTAACAAGGTTGAGTTGACTTTTTACAGAAAATGAAATGATTAAAAAGAAATATGTTTAAGGGTATAAGAGTGTACAATAGAGTTTATCAGAGTTCATTATAAAATATAATCAGGATGGAAACATGGCGAAACATTACAGCCACTAAAGCTTTGCATATGACACTCAACAGAGTAGTACAGCACAGCAGAAAGTACGCCAAAAAACTCTCTGATCGGTAACAAAGGCTATAGGATGGCGAGAAAAATCGAAAACATAGCAAAACATGATAGCTAAGTAATAAGACGTAGTGTTTGACACTCTTCATAAAGGCATAAAGTCAATATTTACTGGACAACCCAGAATGAGCTGAAAACTACTTAAAACCATGGATCTTAATTGTATAGAGAGAAAGAGTTAGTTTTCCAACTGGGGGCGTCTCGCGATATAACAGTTAATTGTTCGTCTCACAGGACCTCCGGTGATGATTTGTTGTCTCTCACCATACCAAACCACTAAACTCATATCGATCTACATCTGGGTATGAAAAATTGCTAAGTTTCGTTTTTGTCCTTTTTCTGACGTTACTCTAATGAGTGTGTAACACATAGCGTTAGACCCCGTTTACACTAGAACGGATCCAATTTGGAACCGTGCCCATATTTGCTAGCGTTTACACTGGATCAGATCCATTTCAGATCGCGTTTACACTGGAACGGATCCACAGCTAGGTCCAACCCCGTTTTCAGCACTTTGACCCGAATCTAATTACAAGACAAAGCAAAGTTCACCTCGACTTCGATCAGTACCCGTTTGGGAACGGTTCCAACCGTTTACACTAGACCTAAACGAGCACGGATCCAAATGAGTACACCTTGGAAAGCTATCCCAAATGGGTCCAGATAGCAGACCCAAATGGGTAAGGATCCAAAGGTCTATTGTAAACGGGAGGCCTATCTGTGCTAGTTTGGGTAGGGATCTATTTGGATCTGTGCTAGTGTAAACGGGGTCTTAGTTTTTATGTTTCAATATGTTTCCGGTTTTCCTCGCCATTTCAAACATCCTGCTAAAAAGAAAATACAAATACATCGAAATCGCAAAGGATTCAAATAAATGACGAAAGATTGAAGAAATTACCTGGACTCCCCTTTGGTTTCTGCTCACACCTCCCGTAAACGCATTCCATATTGCTGCAACACTGCTCGCGATACGCGCATGCGTGCTTAAGACGATGGCAGTCTACGCAGATGAAAAGATGACAGTAATGTCCATCCGGGCATTTCTTCTTGTCATCACATTCTGGCTCGTAATATCCTGGTCCAATAATCTGAAACAAGAAAACCAATTCTTAGGCTGTGATGCAGTTTACAATTAGAAGAAGACACAACAGTATCTAATATCATTGTAACTTTTTGAATATTGGAAAATCAATGTGTCGGTGTTGCGCAACGAAATCCTTGACGAAAAACAAGGCTTGGACCGCTATTTCAATTGTAATTTCTTCCAATCATCAACAAGTAAATAAGCAACAAGCCTTGCAATGAAGGCTATGACTCTTTAAGACTACGTCTACACGACACAAAATTAAAGCGGATCAGCCTTCCGTCTATACGAGCAGGAAGTGATCCGATACACTTTTGCTCCGCTATCTGCATCAATTTTGATCCTGTTCTGAAAGCGAACTAGTTTCGTTCGGATCACTTTTGTGTCGGATTACTTTTGCTCTGCCGCGTTTAAACGTAAGTGATCCGCACTAATTTATTTCGGATTTATTACGAGTGTTTTACAATAACATTGATGAGAAATGAGAACAAAAGCGAATCCGCTTTGATCCGGCCCCGTGTAGAAGGGAAGTTGATCCGTACAACTTTGATCCGCATCTCTTTGCTCCGCTATCGTGTAAACGTAGTCTAAGAATACTTCACTAGCTTCCTTCTGCTGGGAACATGCAAAAAAATATAAGGGTAGGGCACTTTCAATGTTTACATTTGATGCCAGTTAGTTTCTTTGTTTACTAAATCAAAGACGATTAAGCAATTTTTAAAAGGTGTAACCTTCGATTGTGCTCTTGGTTTGAATTACAAACGCACCTCATTTGCCTTTCCAAAAATTCTAATATCGAAAAAGGTCTATAGATATCTAAGATATGAATGGAAACTAAAAGAAGCATACTTCGTGTTTCTTATTTCCGGCAACATCCTTCAAATTACCAGCTTTCAAATGCTTTTCATTCTCAATCTTCACTGGAGATTTCATTTCACCAGCTTCAACTGCATCTCTGCTCGGTTTAGCCACACCACTCAACTTGTCAAGTAGGTTCTTAATCTTAGCATTGCCTTTATCATTTCCATCAGTCACATAATCAACAGTAGCATTAGACTGCAATGTGGTATTGCTTTGCTGCGTGGCATTTAACTGCTGCGTGGTATTGTTATGCTGCTGCGCAGACTGTGGGTCGGATTCATTTCCGTTATTTGGAATCCATTGCAAAGCTTGACCCAACTTGGGTACTTTAAGTCCAGTAAGCATATTCGTATTTGCATGTAATGCTGCGTTCGATGGAATACCGTCTTTCTTCGAACCTAGGCTTGCCTCTATCTTTGAACCAATGCTTCCATCCTTCTTTGAACCTAGGCTTAAACCTTTCTTTGAGCCTGGGCCTGCATCTATCTTTGAACTTAGGCCTGCATCCTTCTTCGATTGTAGGCCTGTTTTTCCCATATCTTCATTTCGATTATCACCAACCGACATCTCATTGGCATTTGCCTCGGATCGAGCATCATATTTCTCTTCATTGACCAACAACGATTTGACATACCCAAGATTATTAATTTTAACCTTAGGAAGATGTACATCTGATTTCTGTATCCCCAAAACATGCTTTTCTCCGGCTGGAGAAAGCTTGGAATTTATCAAATTTTGATGGAGATTTTTGACACTTGCAGTCTTTTTGTCATCTTTCAGTAAGCTTTTGGTTGCAGAATCGTGATGATTATGCTTTGCTTTCTCTGCTATTGTTTTCGAATGTCCTTCTAATGGAGTAAATAAAATAACAAAAACAAAAACAAGCAGGCCTTTCTTCATCATGATGAACTATACTCTTCCTTGCAATATCTAAATTTAATCCATACTCCAGTAAATGATGTATAAAGCCATCTCTGTTATTTTCAGTTGAGATCGATATTATTTTTAACTCTTCAGAAGTAAAAAATGAGTTCAGATAATTCTTCTAGTTCCTTGTAAATCGGCTTTCAAGTTTTAGAATGAGTTGGAGAGTACCAGGTACCCGTAGCATAAGAATGGGCAGAACTGATCTTTCAGAAACCTTGCAACCTGCTCGTATCAAAATGTCTGAGAATCTTATAAACTCGCCGCACAGGTTTATTTAGCAATGAGTCAGAATTTACAAAATGACCCACTGATTCTCCATGGTAAATGAGATAGATCATAATCTACGAAAACTTCCAAAACTTGAATTTTGGATAACAATTTTTTCTTTTCTTTTAACCAACTTCTGATTAAAACATTAATATTACTTTAGAGTTTTTCAGATTGCACAGTAAGACATTCAGATCACAACATACCATTAAAGTTTCTTTTCCAAATTATCTATCTTATTAAATCATAAATTTCATTGCATTCGATTGAGTTGTATATATTTTACATAAATCAAATGTAGACTCTACAAATCAAGCGTTGCACACAAAAATTCAAATAGACGTCTAAACGATGTAAACCTAACAGGAATTTATTGAATGAATTGAATATCTTCAAAGAAACTCTGGAATTTTCTTTCTTGAACTAATTTATATGAAGTAACTGTGGCCTAGGCAAAGCTGCAGAATCATATCCCAAGCTAATACACAATTCGGGAAAAGCACACCCAAGTTCATTACAGAGGGTTTGAAGAGCGAGCATAATTTACACCAAATCTTTTGAAAAGTTATACCTTAATATACTCTAAATACATACTGGTTGATCGAAATGCATACCTACATCTATACCTAATCTAAGAAATGGACACCTGAGCTTATACCAATCTCGTGACGAATAATACCTGAATTATTGGCTCGTTCACATTACTCAGAATAGACATGGTCCTCTTAACATTAGGCTGGTTGGGTGAGAGCTTTTGATCAAGGGAAGCAGGATGATACAAGTGTGGCCTAGCCATTTGAGTTCCCCTATTGCCTGCTTTTGGCCAAAACTTTCGATCCGGACCTTTTTTGAGAGCCCAGGTTGAAAGTAAGGAGGTGCAATTAACTAAAGATATGAAAAAAACAATAAATAAAATACCCATATCACAATCAACAAAGGATGTTGTCACTAAATTCCTAAAGTCAAACGACCCCTACATCTTAGATATTCCTATTGAATCTAAAAATCCCCTTTCTGCATTCTAGTATATTATCGACATAGGACTGATAAAGGCGTCCCTGGAAATCCGTGAATTTATAAATAATAGTTAGTGATCTATTTAAAAATACATCATTAAGGTACTTCACTTAAGCTGTCAGCATTGAGTAGACGGACATGAAGGCCAGGACATGAATTGCTAGCAAATACATCATCAGCAGGAGCTTTCTTCCTGGAATTGGTCCCCTGAAAAAACAAATATTCCCATAAAAGCAATTATCATTCTCAGTAGCTCAGTTGGTAGACCTACGACGTACAAAATCAGTAATCGTGGGTGTCCTACTCAGGTCATTCATTCTCAAAAATTATCACGATTAATTCTTTTTTCGTAGATTCTTATTGGCTTTTGGAGTGGATTTTAGTTACAAAAATTTCAGAAATTTATCAGAAGGTGGACAGTAATTATGCACCAAAGTCAATAGTCAAATGAATCATTCCCGTGAGAAACAAATATCCTTGATCAATGTTTTTCTCAGTACTCAGCTGGCAAAGAAGTGACGGACCAAGTCAATAGCCGTGGTTTATACCGGGTAGAGCATATCAACACAAACAGAACAGAGATATCCAGGCTGAAGCTCGACTGGTAGATTTCAATTAGGTATAATTGTTGAAATTGATGATAATTAAGATGATTCGTACTGCCCGATAGCTCAGTTGGCAGAGCAATGACGCACCAAGCCTTCATCTTCCCAAATTAATATCGACGTACCTTGTCTTTGAGAACATTTGTGAGAAAAACGACCTGGCTCTATTCTTCAGCTCTGAAAAAGAAGTATCAACTTTGAGCCAAACAAAGTAATGAGGAGACTACTAAGGAAGGGAACCATGCCTGATACGTTTTCTGTGATCTTGGCTATTTACCATATTTTCATGTCATTTCGTTTAATTGCTACAGCTATAGCCTACGTCAAACTATTTGTTTTATTACAAAGTAATCAAGTGTTTAATAAAGTAATAAAGTGAATTGAAAGTAAAAAACATCAATCAAAAGATACGTATCATGATACAGTACATCCTCGATTATCCGAACAGATTGAACTCAAATTTTGGTTGGGTCGTTCGGATAGGCAAAAAATTCGGATAATCGCGGAAGAACATTTTACGTAATAAACTTGCTATAAAGGTTATTATCATCGTCCTGAACAGTCACAGGATGCTTAAACTGAATGCAAAATTGAAAAGCTTGGCAACCGGAAAGAACAACAACAAAACTAAGGCAACTGTTTTTTTGTAAATTTTAACAACGATTTGTAATAACGTGTTAACGTGTCGAAGCTCCTGGATTTTCCTGTTTGATTTCCTTTTAGCGGTTTGGTTGGATGTAAACACGAATGTAAAAATAAATGTGTTATTTTTGTGCTTCCGTTGGATATGACTGTTATATTGGGCAACAGTTTGAGCAGACAACGGATATTTCGATTGGTTTCTCAAGAACTAGTTTGGAAAAAAAAATTTTTAATGAAAACTTTTGGCGTTCGGATAATCGAGGTTCGGTTAATCGAGGTTCGGATAATCGAGGATGTACTGTACTATAGATTAATGATGCAATAACTTACTCATTCCTGATGTCGAGTATTTCATCAAACGCTGAGCATTTCGACCGAGGCCAGCTCTAGCAGATTCAATACTAGGCCCCTCGTCATCTTCTAGGTTTATCAGAAACTGAAATTTAGAATATTCATGACAGAAATAAAAGAGAAAAATTCACCCATATCATGATAGGCAACCAACCTGCGAAATGGCCTACTGTTACATTCCTTGCATTTCAAGCATCCATTTTGTATTTTGAAAAACAGAGAATTGGTTTGCTTCCTTCACCATATTTGTCAACAACCAGCGTTTGTATCTAATGAAGAATATATTCCCAACAACAAAAGTTTTTTTAAAAGAACTTCAAGATGCTGCCAAAAGCTCCACTTTTTCAAAATTTACTTTTGCAATAAACAAGACAAGAAAAATGATATTTTCAAAGCTTTAGTCACGCAAGTCATGCAAAATGTCCTTCACCCATTTCGTTTTGTCTTGTCTTGTTCGTACTTATCTGATGAGTGTCAGACGTGAAGCTTTGGAAGATTGTTATTATGTTTCACTTAGTTTCTTATCATTCTTGCCATAAAAAACTTTATTCATCTGAAATAAAATTTTTAAGGTGTAGCTGATTGAGCAACCACTGATCTAAGTACCAATAAAAAAACTAGCAATAAAAAAGCTTACCTCTTGACTGCCACTCTTATTCGGCAACTTCTCTAACTCGTGTCTTTGCAGCTGTTCTTCTAAATCAACGCATCTGTCTTTCCACGAATAAAGAGATTCCTAAAAAATGTTACAAAATATTTAATCATTGCTTTGAAAGTCAATATAATCCTAATCAGCAGAAAAACATTTACAGAAAAAGTTATTGGGGAGGATAATAAAAACATTAAGTTTCAAAAAGATACACAAGAAGTAGCTTCGAATCAAAGGAAAAGATTTTGTTTTTCTTTAAAACTGCATATTCGGTCATGCATTCCACTGACGATCCTCAGAGTGAAATAAAAGTTAAAAATCTGATAAGCATAAGTCTTTGTTATTATGAATATGTATTATGCTTTTGTTTACATATACTTATCGAATTTCTAATTTCCTAATCATTGTATTTCACTATAAGTATGGTCAGTTGAATGTCTGACCGAATATACGGTTTTTAAGAAAAATAACGTCTTTTTCTTTGAGTTGAAGCTTCCTGTTGTATTATCTTCAAGTAAAATTTTCTGTACAAAAAATAACTGATTAAGATTATACCGAAACATTTTAAACAATGGTTTATTCTTCAATTATCTCTTCAAATATTTGTAAACTTCATAAAACTTAGTAAAAATTAGGCTTCGTATTATTCTTCTCAAGTAAGAGCCTCGATTCTACCATGATTCAGATAAAGCTCTTAACTCTAAACAAATTATCTCACTTCATTTAAAAATCATTTAAAGTTTTATGATGAGATTAAAAAGGAAACCAAAAGAAAAATGAGATCTACCTCAAGCATGGCAATTTGTTGTTTTGCATCTTCCAGCTCAATATGAGGAATGTCCAGTCGGAAGGAACTAGATAATTAGAAAAAAATCATTCAAAGATATATAACGGACGATTCCACTAAAGATGGAGTAAGCTTTCAATACAAGATATTAGTCAAGCTGCTTTGAAGTTATACCTAAAGTGAAAAGTGATTGTGGTTTCACTCCATATTGTACTAAATATCCTCCATTGTACTGATGATATCCGTCTACAGGATTGATGAAGTCCCTCTACAGTAATGAATATCCTCCATAGTACTTATGGTACCACTCTGCAGTACTGCACATCCTCCATAGTACTGGATGGTATCCTCCCCATAGCACTGAACACTTTTATGTAATGATGGTATTCCCCATACAGCAGTGAGGATATCCCTTGACAGAAGTGAATATCATCCACAATATTGGATGGCATCTTCCCATGCATACATACTACTGAAGACCCTCAAATATACTGTTGATATCCCACACAGTACTGAATATCCCACATAGAACTTAATATCCTCCATTGTACAGGATAGTATCCTCCCCATAGCACTAAACAATTTGATGTAGTGATGGTATTCCCCATACAGTAGTGATGATATCCCTTGACAGAAGTGAATATCATCCACAATATTGAATGGTATCTTCCCATACTACTGAAGACCCTTCAATATACTGTTGATATCCCACAAAGTACTGAACACCCTCCACAGTACTGCAAAGACGTTTCCCAGGGTACTTGTACGAAATAAACATCACAAAATCTTCAAAGAATCACAGGAACAAAAGGACAAAGAGTTCTTACCTATCATCAGAAAGAAAACTTTTTAGTCCCACAGATTCAGGAGTTGGACTTAAAGGTGATTTGATAGGTTGAACGTCCTGAAAATTAGAGGAAATTATCTTTATTTCAGTTTCATAAATCATGCGTGTTAATTCTTACTTGATATTTGTACTAAACACTAATGAATCATTGAAAAATCTGTTTCATAAAGTGATTGAATAAAATTTCAACGAATTCGCAAGGCGTCAGTAATGTTTCGTTTTCGTTTGATAATCGTTTAGAAACGCTGTAGTATCGTTCACAGCCCTTTCCAAAGCATGTCACATCATGATACCTAAACATACCTAAACATATTGTGGGGTACCTCCCCACAATACTAAACATCCTACAATGTACAGATGGTATCTCCAAATCGCACTAAACGCCCTTCAGAGTATTGAATATACCTCACAGTAATGGTATCCCCATGATAGTGGAAAATCTCCAATTCAATGATGGTAAACCTCACAGTACTGAACAACCTCCCATATACTAAAAAAAACTCCCACAATACTGAAGGAATTCCCCACAGCACTAAGCATCCTTTAATGTACTGAATATTAGAACAGTTTTGATAGTATTCGTCAAAGTACTGAACACCCTAAAATGTACTAAAACCCCCACCGTACAGTACTGATAGTATTCCTCACAGTACTGAACACCCTACAATGTACAAAAAAACCTCCCACAGTACAGTACTGATGGTATCTATCCCTGCACAATCTCAACACCGTCCACAGTACTAATGGTATCCCCTAACAGTAGTGATGAAACCTCCCAAAGTACTGCACAGACGTTGCCCAAGACGAATGTATTAAGCTATGAAGGGCTATATTTTTTCTGAAGAACCCTATACTGCAAGAATTAACTCCACTCACAGACTGCTTCTGAGCTTTCGCAGCATTCATCACAAAACCAGTTAATTCTGTTTCCAAATCATTCAGCATAAACCTGGATTGTGTCGTGAAAATGGCAGCCTCGTTTTTCAAAACTTCAAAATCTCCTTTTATGTTCCTAATCTCCGACTTGAAAGTCTCTAGCTTCTCCTGACTTTCATTCTTATTTCCGACTTCTATCTTCTTCTCGTCGACCACAACATTCTCGGAATCTTTCAGCTTTGTTTTCAGCTCCGCAATCTCCAAATCAGACATTCGCTTCATCTTTTGCAAATCAAAGAATTCATTGGTCAACTGCGACAATTTATTTTCAAGACTCTGAACAGTCAAGTCTTTCTCTCTTTTTAATTGTTGAATCTGCATCGTCATTCCTTCTAACTCCGGCGATTTCGACCTTCCGTCAGGTATCTGAAGCAGCCTTTCTGTTTCAACTCCATCTGGCGATTTCACATCTGACACCCTGACGCTAGATATCCAATTCTCCTTCTCTCTCACGAGCTGGTCGGTGTGGATTCTCGCTTCCTGCAGTGCACGTTCCTTCATCAGCAACTCCGAATACAACTCTGACTTCTCATTCTGAATCTCATGGACAATCTTTTCCATCTCTTGCCTCACTCTTTGCGATATATCTTCGTTCTCAAGCCGTGACGATTCCAAATCTCGCTTCGATTTCTTAGCCTTCTTCTGATGCTTCTCAACCTCACGCTTCAACCGTTGACTTTCCTCCTGCAGAGACAGCACCAACAGCTCTTTACTCTCGCTACCATTTCTCAAATTCTTGATGATTCCATCCGCCGTCTCGATCTCTTTTCTCAACTCGAATATCTCATTATTGCGCTCATTCTTGAAACTTTCTATCTGGTGCTCGTAAAAAGCCAGTTTATCTTCGGCTAAGTGACAATTCTGCAACGCTTTCTCGAGTTCGTTTCTCGTGTTTTCCAAATCGACAATAAACTGTTGGTTTTGCTGCTCGATATCACGTGTCACATCCCCATTCGATTTCAATAGCTCTTTCAATGCAGCGATCTCCTCATTACGTCTTTCAACCATTTGCTCAAGCTCGATAATTTTCGCTTCACTTTCTCGCCGCATCGACTCACTCTTCCCCATCAACTCAGCTCTGTTCTGCTCTGATTCTTCCATAATTCTTCCGGCCTCGTTTCTCCAATAACTAACAATGTTATCCCTCTCCTCCACTGTCCTCTGAACTTCTGCTCGCATTTCTTGGAACGATTTATCGATTTCTAATTTCTCCCCTGACATTCTCTCGACCAAAGATTCCTTTGTGCTGATTAAAACATTCAACTCCTCCGCTTGACTTTCATGTTGTTGCTCCAGATTTTCTTTATTTTTCTCCAGAGCACGAATAAGGTCGAATGCCTCGCTCAGCTCGATATCTTTCCTGAAATTGAAGAAATAAATGATAAATTGAAATGATTCGTGAGAGTTGAAATGACCCAGCTAGGATTCGAACCCATCGCCTCTGACTCTGCAACTCAACCACTCTACCAACAAAAGCAATCGACTAAACTTCTAAAACTTACAATATCAAATAAAATACACACACAAATACATTACCAGACGATCCCTGGGAAAAAAGAGTCCATGACTACCCTAATTCAATTACACTAATACCGAGACTTCAACTACATTATGATACTAATTTTGCGATAAATACCTTACATAAAATCAAAATAAAGTCTCTGTTTTGATTACAGGAAATAGTGTTCAATACATGGTATTAGAGGGTAAATGTATCTCCTGATGAGTGAGCAATCATGGAACAGGCTTGAATGAGCAGTTTCAATTTTTTTTTACCAATTACTATAGCATTGACATACAAATAGAAATATTTAATCTAATCGACCAACCTAAGGCATATCAATCATATAAAGAGTATAGAGACGAACCTATCCAACTGAACCGGGAAAGCCAATAACTGACTGATTTTTCATGTCATTAAATATGTACCTACTCGTCCTTTATCTAAAGTTGCACAGGTTGGGGGTCTCCCACGACCCAAAAAAATGTCGAATGGAAACAAGAATGAAATTTCACCTCTCAATTTCCTCTGAATATCCTCGAATAACCTCGTCGTCAAAACCAGGATTTTCTGTAGCTGCTTCAACCTTTTCCTTAGACATCAACCCTTCCAATTCATCAGCTTTAGTTTTCGAAGTGTTTAAATCTGCTTCAAGCCTTGCGATCTTGTCAGTTTGATTTCTCAGCAAAATTGTTTTCTCGTCAATTTCAGTTTTCTGTAAATCTAGATTCTCTTTTTGCTTCTGACTCGCGATTTTCAAATTTTCGTGCTCACGCTGCATTGAGCTTAGCTGCAAGATAAATTTAGTCTTTGTTATGATTGAAAATTATGTAGTACATTAGGGCAGCAGCTTGAGTAATAAGTGATCTGATTGATTATTTTCTTCTATAGAATACTCTGTATAATCTGCGATTTTTCATACTCTCGTAGAAAACTAAGGGATGATAAACCGATCTACAAACAGAACGAAGCCCCGCGATTTGTATTATTTAGTACACAATAGATATACAGAAACATAGGGATCAACGAAACACCTCTGAATTGAAACAAAATAGCCTAAAAGAGATTTTGGGGATGATCCAGTAGGAGAAGGTTTAACTTAAGGTGTTACGTGATGACCAAAGTCCTGGCCTGCATAGCTAATATCTGTAGGCTAGGTCCCACTTTTTCCTCTTTCTGAACTGAGGTACTACTCTGATAAGTGTGAATATTTCGTTTCGCTATGTTTCTGATTTTTCTCGCCATCCTCAAGCTCTGTACCTATCAAACACTGTTCTGACGTACTACTCTGATAAGTGTTAACTGCAAAGCTTCAATATTTATTTTGTTGCGCTATGTTTCTAATTTTCGTCTCAATCCTGAAGATCTATACCTTTTAAAGACTGTTCAAACGTCAAGATACAAAAATTAAAGGAAAACCTGAGACACAAACTGACAGCCCCTCACAGCACATAGAACTTTGATACTACAAAGAAACATACCTCTTGCTGAAGTGCAGCGACCTTCTGTTGTAAATTATTCCTGGTATGAAAAACATTAGCGGACGACTCTGTCTTCTCCTTCACGAGCACTCTCACTTCTTCCCTTAAACTCCTGATCTCCTGGTCCTTCCGCAACTTCTCCTGACTCGCCTCTTCACCATCTTGCTTCAACGTATTCAGCTCGTCTTCATACACCCTGATCTGCTCGAACTTCTCCAACTGCAGCTCACTCAACTCGCTCTTGTACTTCTTACCCATCTGTTTCAATTTGATGATGATTCGCTTGTTTTGATCCAGCTTCGATTTGAGTGATTCTACCTCGTTGCGTAAATCAGTAATCAATGTCGGCTTATCACTCTCATCTTGATCATCCGTGATTCGCAGTTGAAGATTAGGGTGAGCTGCGAATGCTTCTCCGTCTAGTGAACTGTCTGAATACGTTTGCAGTTGTTCATAATCCATTTTACTGACCAGTGTGTCTTCAACTACTTCCGGGAGTCTTTCTGAACTGCTGTAGCGTTTTATGCGGACATGCTCAGTGATGTTTTCGTTCTTCTTCGGGCCTGTTTGCTGCGTGACGTTGATATCAGTTTGCATGGAGGCATCCACAGATGGTACTTCTTTGACTCCATCTATGAAGAAGATAGAGCATAGATCTTTATCTAGAGTTAAGTCATACCAGAGCAGGCTACTGCTATTGACATATGCCATCAACAGATCTGGAACCTAGATTTTTACGACCAGATGCGAACACGCTACCCACTGTCCTAAACCATGATAATAAGACCATACCTTATGAATAAATGTTGATATAACATGGCTCTGAAAAAGGATCTTATCCAAAACACGAATTAATGCCTCACTGTGGATACGCCTGGAGTTGCACCTAGAGGTTGCTTTACTGGCTTATTTTCCTGGTTTAGGACGAGTGGTCTTATGAATTAATCTATGTTGAAAATAGAAGTATGAAACGATAGGCCACTAGTTTTCTGTTACTCAGAGCTTCATACTCTCACAATCATAAGACGTCTTTGATTCCAACTATGAAGAAAAAAGATGGATCCTTGAAGATCCTTTTTTAAAAACGAGATGAAATTCTTTTCCAACAATCATCATACCAAAAAATACGTCTTTATTTCATCATTACCCTCATTTAATTGTATCGATATGTTTTTAATTATCGATACCTCGCTTGAAAACAATAAAGTGCTTTCGAAACCGTTTAAGTTGCAACTAATTGAATCGTGAATAATCTGAAAAATTATTTTTAATAGTTTAGCTATTCAACAAAAGATGACAACTTAAATCCTTATAATCGACTTGATCATAGAATTTACATAGCCCGTCAAAATAAAGCGTTTTTTCGGTGCACTCGATATCATTCTCATAAATTAATTGCACAAATCTGCAATTTCTTTATACTCTCGTCAAAACTAGGGGGGAAAGTACCTGTAATTAGAACGAAGACCTTATCGTACCGCGTTTGTTGATGTTCGTTGCAAAACTAGTTTCGAACAAATTCATTAGATAAAATATGTATCTACACACCAACATTGTCCACTTTCTTTGCTTTTTGTCTAGAAATTCAACCTAATTTTGACTTTCCCTTTTGTTAGTGTGCACTCTAGCTCTGCACTATTAGCAGCTCGACCACATGAAATTTGTTTGTTATGACAATGTAAGAAGAAGATTTACTTATCCAGTAACCCTCCTGTTACGGCCCAAACAAGGGTGCCCCCAAATATACTTACCCTCACACGGAGGGACCCACTAGAAAAATTCTCTCAGGGGTCCCCAAGATCTCTGACCCACCCCTAATAAGAACTTACCTTCAGATCGCTGTCTGTTTTCAATACTCAACTGAGAATCCCGAGATTCAAGATCAGTCTGCGTTTGACTCTCAATCTTCAATACTTTCTGAGCTTTACGTTGATTCCCTATTTCATTTCCTTGCATATTTTTCAGCATGAAAAGCTCGGCTTGTAACAGGCTGTTCTCCTTCAGTGAGGTCTGCAAATCTTCTCTCAAGTTCTGCAAAATATCGTCGAATTCTTTACGAACGGTTGATTCGGCATTTTGAATCCTTGTTTTCAATTCAGTGATGACAGAGTTTAGATTTTCTACCTCTTTTTTTAGATCTTCGATTGTTCGAGAATCAGCTAAGTTTGCAGTGTCTAGCTTCGAATCTTCAACCTTAAAAGAAATTTTCAAGTGAGTAAGTTTCATTTTGCCAATAAAAAGTTATATCTTCATATTACTCGACAATTCATATAAAATCAGACTTCTTCAGTGCTGTAGTATATTCTACAATGGTCCTGCTAAAAAACAAGGTCTAACCTGAGTCAGACTAGCAAGTTAGGCAGAAACTCACTCACTTGATAAACACACTACCACCTCTTACTACTATATGTAGTGATGTAGTGGATGCTACCATGCCCCTGCTGAACAGAAGGCCTAGTCTTATTCAGACTAGCAAGTTAAATAGAGACTCAGTCACTCATTCAAAACCTATTTCACCGCAGCTAAGTTTCAAGCCTGTGAAAATCAAACCATACATCAATATGTAAAGCCCATGGATTCTGTAAATAGTCCGGTTCCAAAAGAAACAATCAGGTGTAGAATTATGATACTCACCAGCACAATAACATCTTCAATATCCACATCGTTTTTCTTCTGTTTTGCTTCCGACTCAGGAACTTCGACATCTGGTTGCGTTTTCATCGTTTCGGATGCAAGGATCTGCAATCCGGTCATCGCTCTCGGCATTCCGATCATATTTGTAATTGAAGAGGGCAAATCGAAGGAGTTGACCGATTCAGTGACATCACTTCCGGTTTTCAATACTTCTTCGGATACGTCATTAGCAGTTGACTTGGTGTTTGCAGTCAGAGCCAAAAGTTCGTTTTTCTCTGATTCAAGACTAAGAATCTTATCACGCATTTCTTGTATTTCACTTTCTAATTTCTTCGTAATTTCTTCAGATTTTTCGACTTTGGTGTTTACTGACTGCAAGCTGGCATTTTCTGCCTCAAGTTCAATTACTTTCCTACGCATTTCTTCTAGTTCATTACCAATGTCGTTACTTTCTTCTTCATGTTGATCCTCTTTCATTTGTGATCGTAGATTTTCATTCTCTGCTTCGAGCTCAATTATCTTACCATGCATTTCATCCATTTGACTTTGAATATCGTCCATTATTTCTTTATTTCGACCAGCATTTTCTGACCGCAGATTCTCATTTTCTTCCTGTAGTTTGAGAACTTGATCACGAAGCTCTTGCGTTTCCGTTTCAATTCGTTTCGCGATCTTTCCATATTCTTCTTTCTCTACTTGCTTCTTCTCATTTTCGGCTTCAAGCTCGACTATTTTCCCCCGCATTTCATCTAATTCACATTCAACATTCTTCGTGACTTCTTCACTGTCATCAATCTTATCTTTTTCAATCTCCCTTTTGCGTTCAATTCCTGCTAAATAACTGTCAAGATGAGTTTTTGCCTTCGCAACACTCGTTTCAACTTCACAAATCTTCATAAAATATTGTGTTGGCAATTCATCAACCCCTCTCTCATCATCTCCCATGGTTGCCTCGTTCTCTTCATCGATATCATCAATCTTCAACCCCCTAATAACACCCAATAACGATTCAACCCCAATCTTCAATTTCTCAACCGACAAATCTCTCCTAACATCTTCCTGCAAAAGTTCATTCTTCTCAGCTTTAATCTTATCGACTTCAACACATTTCTCATCAATTTGACTTCTCAAATCGTCCACCTTCTTTCGCAGATTCCCCAATATCTCATCTTTGTCCGCCAACGCTTCATCGAATTGTGCTCGCAAATCTTTAAAATCCTTCCCTTTTGACACTAGAATATTATCGATTTCTTCCTTTTGGTTATTCTTCATCTCGGTAATGATAATTTCGTATTCACCCGCATCTTTCAACAGTTTCTTGTTGTCTTTCTCCATCGCATAAAGATTGCCTGATAAATTCTTATTTGATACCGTCAATGAAGATATCTTCTCAGTCAATTCGTTGATTTTCGATGCATTCTCTTCATTCAGCCTATCTCTGTGAAGAATAACATTATCGAAATCCTTTTTCATCCTCAACATCTTCGCATCTGCACTCAACACCGCCTCATTCATAATCTCCGACCTCAACTCTTCTTTTTCTGCCTTCAAATTCATAATCTCCACCTTCAAAGAATCGTTGGATTCTTTATAACCATAAATTTCATTTTCATACTCTTCCCTCATTTTTGTTTCCATTTCTTCATAATCCTGCACTAGCTCATCAATCTCAGCTTTCAACGACTCGATCTCTTTGTTATTCTTCCCAATCACGTCTTCAAATTCAAATTTCAAATCTTGGCATGCTTTATTCTTCAACTCTTCAGCATTATTAAGTCTTCCTTCATAATTCAAAACAAGAAGATCCTTTTCTCCTACCATAACATCAATCTTCAATTTATGCTCACTGAGTTCTTCTTCAGTTTTTCTCAATCTATTTTCTAAGTCACTTGCCATTTCGATAGCTCGCCTCTGCGTCGTGTAAGACTCTTCTAATTTCTGCTCAAGTTGCTCGTAATAACTTTCCTTACTCAAAATATCAGCTGCAGACTCTACCCGCAATTTCAAATCATTCTTCACCATGTTCAGCTCCATTAGATATTTATCTTTCATCTCGAGTTTCTTCTCCATTTTTCTAATCTCTTCCTGCAATTCAGCAATCTGTCTTTCCAGCTGCAACCTCTCTATCTGAAACTGCGTCTCGAAATTCTTCTTGTCTTCGAAAAACAACTCAATGTCACCGCGAAGACCTTTGCTTATGCTCTCGAATTGCGTTTGGATCGATCCACCAATCGTGTTCTTCTCTTTTATCACGTGACTTAACTCGCCAGTCAGCCAATCACATTTCTTCTTAACGGATGAGAATTCTGTTGTTAATTTGTTGATCTTTTCATCCTTTTCCTTTGTTATTTGCTCAATTTCTTCTTCCTTCTGTTTCAAAATGGCCGTGATTTTATCCGTGTCTTCTTGCTGTTTTGCGTGTGCATCTGCTGCGGTTTGATGCAAGTCCGAAAGTTTATCTCTTAAATTTGAGATGATTGAATCTTTATCTGAAATTACGTCACTGAAATTTTCTCTTAATTCCAACATGGTTTGATTTTTCATCGAAATGACCGATTGAAGTTCTGGCATTTTGGTTGATTCGAAGTTTTCTGCTTCTTGAACAAGAATTTCGAGTTGCCGATTGGAATTTTCCTTGTCGATCTTCAACTGCTGAAGTTCCAACTGAAAATTAAAAACAATTATCTGAGAAAAATGACACTTTGACCGAAGTTATGATAAATATTAGGTGTACTATAAGCACCAAAATAACCCATGTTCTTTGAAGATCTTGCCCCTTGTAAAAAGGCTGACATATACGATCTTGCGTAAAGTTGATTGCAAGTTTTAAGTAAATATCTAGATCAGAACTGTAACTTATTTTGAGATTTTCGTGTTTTAATGAGTTGTGTGGTAAAAAAAATTGGATTAACTTAATATCACGCCCCTTAATACTCCCGATTACAAAGATTAAAACTTAACATTATGGAATCCAATCCCAATATTAAGAAGGCCTAAGTGGAATGCACTTTCAGGTGATATGACAACAGCTAAAATGCTAGGCAATTTGAAGATTGGGTCAAAATGAAAGTATATGTGCTTGCTCATTTTGTAGCAATTGTTGTATTTAATGCAATCCATGATAATGCTTCCAAGCAATCGATGAA
Organism: Pelagia noctiluca; assembly: GCA_963924455.1. Lineage (NCBI taxonomy): Eukaryota > Metazoa > Cnidaria > Scyphozoa > Semaeostomeae > Pelagiidae > Pelagia > Pelagia noctiluca. The sequence continues at coordinate 3,085,131 of OZ004324.1, read as the reverse complement.
TAGCAAGTCATACTATGAACTCATGCACATACTATCGAGACCCTGCTAGAACCAAGGCCATCCTTTGCAAGGCTAGCATGTTAAACAAAAATCTCAAATTATCAGGTACAGTGGTAGATCATATTTTGATTCAGTAAAGAAATCTCACCTCATTGAAATCAAGCTGGGTTTTCATTTCTGACAAGCTCAACTCCAGATTGTTCTTCTCTGTGCAAATCTTCTCGATTTCGCTCTTCTTTTCAGATAACATATTCTTCACATTTCTCACATCGATCTCAATTGATTTGATCTCATCTTTTAACTGCGAACATTCACTTTCTTTCTCTTGCAGTTTTTTGTTGGCATCCAACAATTTCTCTTCGTAATTCATACGTTGGATCTCCTCCAATAAAGCACTCTGTTCTTCATATTTATTTTTCATCAAAGAGGTCGTTTCCTTCTCAGCTATCAAATCATCAGTCAGTCGTTTATTATCTTTCGATAAATCGTCCTTCATTTTAATAATCTCTTCCAGTGCTTCCTGCAGCGGCATATCATGATTTTTAGCTTCTATTTGCCTCAGAGCTATCATTCTCAGTTCTTCCAATTCTTTCCGATAACTGAGTAATTGATCTTCCATATTCTTCATCTCTTCTTTCATCGATTCATTCGCAATCACCAATTCTTTAATTTCCATCACTTTGCTAACAATCTGCTCTTGACAAGACTTTCTATATTCTAACACAGCAACAACCACATCGGTATCATCGGAGTCTAACTGGGTTAACACTTCTGATATTTTTGCTTCTAAATTCTCAACCTTCTTCATCAAATCAGCTCTGTCTATCTGTTGCTTTTCCATTTCTTCCTCGATATACCTTTTACCATCTTCTACTCTGGTCAATTCTCCAGCCTTCAGTTTAAGCCTTTCATCGGCTGATATTTTGAAACTTTCCAGCTCCTTCTTCAAATCAACAATCAAAGCTTCTTTTACATCGATGGTGTCTTCTAGAGTGTTTTTGAGTTCTTCCCAGTCACGTTTGTCTTCATGTAAAGATTTCAAATTTCTTTCCAAATCTCTAATCTTATCTTCCTTCTCTGACGACTCCCATTCGTATTTCTCAATCAAGTCCGTTTGATCTTCAGCATCTTTCTCCATCACTGATAGCCTCTCCTTCAAGTCATTCTTCTCTTGGGCCTCTTTTTCCATCAGTGTAAGCCTCTCTCTCAGGTCATTCTTATCTGCCGCCTCTTCTTCAAGCATTTTTTTTAAATCATTGTTCTCGCCAACTTCTTTTTCCATCAATATCAACTTTTCTTTCAATGATTTATCGCTTTTTATGAATTCAGCTTGAGCATTATTAGCATTTTCCAGGAGTCTTTCCATATTTTTCAATTTTTCTACAAAATCTCCACATCTTCTCTCTTTCAAATTCAAATCATCTTCTAACCGACTCTTTAGTTGTTCTAGATCGGAGAACTTTGATTTGAGGCTGGCAAAGTCCGAGTCCGTCTGTTGAATCTTCGCTTGAAACTCATTGAAAACAATATCTTTCTCCTGGCTGAGCCTCTCAATCTCCGACTGTGAGTTCATCTTGATGACATCCCGATCTTTGATGGTTTGTTTCAATTTCACTTTTAGTTTTCCTATCACCGTGTCCTTGTGTTCTTTCTCACTTTCTAGTTGCGCTATTTTGCCTTTCAACTCTTCCGTAGACTGCAAATTATCATCAAATGATTTCACTAACTCGGATTTTTCGATTTTCAATTTTTCCATCATTATATCTTGCTCTTTCTGGAATTTCTCCTCTAACAAGCTCAGTTCTCCTTTCATCAACAAATCTTTCTCACTATTAAATGATTCCTTCAACTCGTCAATTGTCTTTTGAAATTCTTCTTTTTCGATGTGGTGCGACTTTCGATTTTCATCTAACAAGATTTTCAAAGCTTCCATCTCACCTGCCACAGATTTATTTGCTTCTGCTTCATCGTCTATCATCTTCTTCATTTCAATTTCTTGCTTACTAAAAGATTCTCTCATTTGTTGAGCTTCTATATCTTTATCAGCTATCTCCTGTTGCAGACGATCCACTTGACGGTTGATTTCGTCAAACTCAATTTTCAGATTCTCATAATTACTGCTCAAGTTTTCATCTGCCAGCTTATATTTATCTTCCTGAGATGCTAAAGCAGTTTCAAGCTCAAGTTTCTTGCTCGATAATGAATCATTATCATCTTGCAATTCAACGATCTTCTGTTCTAGATTAGCAACAAACTCTTTAGTTGGTAATGCTGTGGCTGAATCTAAAGCTTCGGCCAGCTTGAAATTCAGATCAATGTTCAGCGATTCTTTCTCGCGGAGCATTTCTTCCATATTATGGTATAGTTTCTCAGAATCATGAAGTTCTCCAATTTTAGACTCAAGCTCTGCAGATAGTTTTCCAACTTCTGACTTCAAGGCTGCGATGGAGCCTTCAGCTTCTGTCAGCTTGACATTCAAATCACTATTCATCAAATCTTTTTCATCAAGCAACTCTTTCATCTCCTTCTTCGAGCTTTCAAGCTCTGAAACTTCCTGAAATTTCCCTTCCAGCTCCCAAGATAAATCTCCAATCTTGAATTCCAAACGTGACTCAGTCTCTTTCAAGCTCGAGCTTTCTTTGTCTAAATCTTCCACGCGCTTTCTCAATGAATCAAACATTTCCTTACTGCTTGCATCAGAAGCCAGCAGAGCCTCTTTTTCACTCAAAGCCTCTCTCAGACCCTGACAATCGTGCTCTACCCTTGCTAGCTTATCTTTAGCCTCGTTTAGATCTTGCAACAAGGTATTTTTGATATCCATAACCTCCTTTATCTCACTCAACATATCTTTCATTTCACTATCCAACTCGTGTTTTTCTTCAGCTAGCATTTCGACCAAGTTTTTCAAGTCTGTATTCTTCAATTCAATCTTCTCCTTGGACTGCATAGCTTGCGAAAGCTCGTTCTCAAAACATTTGATTTTCTCCTCGAGTTCTGAAGACTTAACCTCCAAGGCATTACTAGTCTCAATATTTGCTGATATTTTCTGTTTCAACTCATCATTCTCTTTGGCTAGCTTCACTTCGATTTTCTTCAGTTGTGATATCTTCTTCTTTGCTTTTTCTAAGGTTTCTGTAGTTTTGGAATGTTTGACTGAAAGCACATCAAGCTCAATTTCCTTCTCGTTCCTTTCTTTGATGATTTTTTCAATTTCTTCATTTGTGAGTCCGAGTGGATTATCACGGGAATCTGGCAATTTCTCGACTGCTTCAAAAGATTTTGCTGATTGTAGTACCACTGCTTCCTCTATATTTCCCTCTTTACTATCCCGTGAAGTACCTCCAGCATCCGGTATAACCTCAGGTCTTTGCTCAACTGCCTCAAGAGACTGCCTAACTTGCTCTGTTGCCACTTCTTCAATCACAGGGATTAACTTTTCATTTGCATTCCCCAATAAACATTCCCGTGCAACATCAGATTCAGTTACAGCTTCAATGACAATTTCTCTTTCATCTAATTTCAAAGAATCAATCTTTTCTTGCAATGAAACTATCAAAAGGTCTTTCCTCTTTATTTCCTCAATCAAATTATCAGTTTCATCTTTAATGAATGAAGATTCATCTGTTGGAAATTTGCTGTCAGAAGCATCAACATCCGTCTTTATTTCTGTCATGGTTTTACTTTCAGATACATCAAGCTTTGATTTCTTTTCAGCAGCTTCTTTGCCCGTTTGGGAAGCTTCTTCCTCACATGCAGGGCCTTCTTCGACATTAACTCCTTTACGACTATTAGCTGACTGAATCTCTTTAACCTGTTTTTCTAACTCAACAATTGTCACTTCTTTAGACTGCAAATCCTTCTTCATGGTTCCCATTCTCTTGATTGCTTTGGCTAGCTTCAGCTTGACAGCGTCAAGTTCCTTGGCCGATGTTACTGCAGATTCTTCTAACGCCTTCTTCTGATCTTCATTTGATGCTGGGGAAGAATCTTTCTCCATCGTACCTATTCCATGTTCCCTTGCTTCCAACTGCTGTTTGATATTCTCAATCTCCCTAATCTTCTCGTCGCAAGTATCTCTTACTGCAGAACAATTCGACTTTTCAATTGATACTTCATCTCTTAACAATCTGATTTCCTCATCTTTACTTTGTATTTCAGCTTTCAAACTTGAGGATTCGTCTAAAATGACAGCAATCTTATCATTAAAAACACTTTCGTTTTCCACCAATTCATTCTGCAGACCTCTTATCATATTAGTTTTAGAGTCAGAGTCTTCTTGTATCATTTGCAATTGTTGCATGGAATTTTGCATCATTTCTTTCACAGCAAACAATTCCTCCTCCTTATCTCCAAGCCTCTGCTTCAACTTCTCAGCATTAGTTATACTACTGTCCAGATCTTCACCCTTTGACTTAACAGAATTATTCAACTCATTCGCCTCTTCAGTCTTCTGTTGCACCTGAGATCTCAAATCTCCGACTGTCGTATTCAATACATTATTCTCTTCTTTCAATGATTTTAATTTCTTCGCGACCTTCCCTCGAAATTCCTCCCCTGTTTTATTCTTGCTTTCTAACTCACTCTGCAGCGTTGAAATCTGTTCAATATACGGAGCAAGAAGACTACTATCATCTGCTTTATTTACATTCTCGATTTCTGCTTGTAGAGCTGTAATCTTCTCTAAATAAGGTGCAATTAAAGCATCAGTGTTCATATTATCAAGAGCTTTGCATTTCTCTGATAGCTGCTCCTGAAGCAATTCTAACTCGGATTCATTCTCCTTTATTTTTGTAGCAAGTAACGTATTTTCTTTGCCAAGCTTTTCAATCTCATCATTGAGTCTATCTCTTTCGTTATCATTATATTCCTGCTTCTCCAAAATGGAACTCGAAAGCTGTGAGTTCTGTAACTCGATTTCGCCTTTACTTTCTTCTAGATTCGAGACTGTTTCCTTCAAACTATCAATGACAGCCTCCTTTTCGTTAAATGAAGTCATCATATCTTCTTCATTAGCAATGAGCTGTTCTTGCAAGATTCTAACCTTCTCATCCCTTTTTTCTACAGTTTCCAGGAGACTTTGCTTCTCTTCCATCGCGTTTCTCAAAATTTCTTTCACTTGGGTGATTTCTTCGTTTTTATCCTGAATAAACCGGTTAGACCTTGATATTTCAGTTTCGTAGTTTCGAAGATTTTCTTCTCTGCTTTGATTCAGGCTTTCCATTTCGACTAACTTATGATTTGCTGATGCAACGGATGATACAAGTGATTGCTTCTCATTTTCAATCACTTCTAGCCGTCCCTGTAACTCGGCAATCTGACTTTCTTTAGCTGCAATATCATTATCATTCGTTTTACTCTTCTTAATCTCATCCTTCATCGACTTCATCTTCTTCAAAACTCTAGCTTTGTAATCATCCATAGCTTTCGATTTCTCTTCCAGCAACTGCTTCAACTTATCATTTTCCTCCAAATTCGAAGCCGAAATTTCATCAAACTTCGATTTAAAATCCGCAGCCATCTTAGAAACATCTTCATCCTTTGCTAACAACTCATTTTTCATATTCAAATTTTCAGCAGAAGCACCCTCTAGACTCAACTTCAGTGCTTGAATTTCAGTGTTCAGTTCAGAAAGCTTGTTGGCAAACATATCCCTTTCTTTGTCAAACTCTTCATCACACTTCTCAAGATTAGATCTCAAAATGTCGATCGATTCTTGCAAATGGAAGCATTTCTCATCCTGACTAACCGTATCAGATTTCACACGATCAAGCCCCTTACTTTTCTCAGCTATAGTCGCTTTTAACATTTCTGAGTCTTTCATCAACTCTGTTACTTCATTATTCTTATCGGAAAGAGCTGTCTTTAATGCCTTGATTAATTCCTGATATTCGCACTCTTTATTCTTGAGATTATCAACATCACTCTCAAATATTTTCATTCTTTCGATCTCTTGTTCCGTTTCAGCTTTGAAACTCTTCATCTCACTGGCAAGTCGAACTAAATCTTCATCTTTCGCAACTAAATCTTCCACCAATCTCTTATTATCTTCTTCCAGTTTATTACACATCTCCAGCTGATGATTCAGTTTTTCATTCAAATCAGTCTCTAAATATGAATACGAGTTCATATCAGATTGCTTTTGTTGAAGATTCTCCTCAAGATCCCTTACAACATCATTTAACTTCACTTCTTTGCTTCTCGCTTCTTCCTCGATTTCTGACATTCGTCTTCTAACATCATCTAGTTCTTTCACTGAATTTGATTTCTCTAGTAATAAATCTTCTTTTTCTTTACTTATTTTTGATAAATCTAAATCTAGAACGCCAAGTTGTGATTTCAATTCTTCATTAAATTTTTGTAGATCGATGATCAATTTTTCATGATCTTCATTCAACTTTTCCGCTTCTTCCAGCAAACATTTCAATCTTTTCGACTCTTCCTCGAATTCATTTCTCAACGAATCAACTTCAGCTTGCTTAGCCTCACTTTGACTAGCAAAATTCTCATTCAAAACCTTAGCCTCTCTTGCCTCATTCGCTAGCGACTCGATGATCAATTTAAGCTGGTCATTTTCTTTACTCAAATTTTCCTTTCTTTCCTGTTCGCAAGCCAGCTCATCATCTGCACTTGAAAGCCTCTTCAACGATATCTCATGCAGCCTCGCTTTCTCACTATGCATAGCCTCGAGTTCGTTTAATTGGGTTTTCAAATCAATCAACATGGCTTCTTGGTTATTCATAGTCTCAACCATAGCCGCCTCTTTCGTGTCAAACTCTTTGTTTTTATCAGCCAAATTTTGCTTCGCCTCTAACAACTTTTTATCCAACTCAAACGCCTGTTCTTGTGTTTTTGAATGCTCATTTCTCAATTCATTCATCCCGTCTTTGATGACATCCATCTCCTTATTCTTAGAATCAATAACTTCTCTGAGGCTGACGTCATTTCCGGACATCATTTCTTCTAGCTCGTTGATTTTAGCCTCGAGGTTTCCGTTTGAGATGACGAGTCTTTCGATTTCTTCATTTTTCTTCGTCAGTTTATGAGAGAATTCGTTGCTAGAATTGTTGGAGTCGTCCTTCTGCTTCAGAAGTTCTTCTTTCATGATTTGAAGTGTTTTTTCAAGATTGAAATTATCCTGCTCTGATTCATTTAGCTTCTTCAGTGCCTTCTCGAATTCTTCTTTAGTGTTGTCCGAATCTTCTGTAAGCTGAATATTTTCGCTTTCTGCTTCATTCAGCTTCTTCAATGCTACATCTAATTCTTCTTTCATGCTCTGTAAATTTTCTTTGAACTGAATACTTTCATTTTCTGATACATGTAGCTTTTTCAGAGTCTTCTCAAATTCTTCTTTCTTGTTCTTCATAGATTCTTTAGAGTGAACATTTTCGTTTTCTGATTCAACCAACTTCTCGAGTATTTTTGCGTTTTCATCTTTCATACTAGCCAAAGATTCTTTAATCTTCAGATTCTCTTCTTCTGCTACATCCAACTTCTTGAGTGCAGTTTCATACTCCGATTTCCCAACAGAATCATTCCTTACATCCATTAATTCACTATCAACACTAGCTAGTTTGGTTTCCAGCTGGGTTATTATCTCGCTATTCTTCGTGTTTTTCGCTTCCCCAATAAACATTTTCTCAGACGCATCACGAAGTTGAATCTCCAAACTTTCTTTAGAGGCCTCAAGATCTTGAATCAAGCAATCTAACTTAACATTATCCTTGGTCAGCTGAGCGATATTTTCATCCCTAACAGCTAACAAATTGTCAAGCTTTTCAACTTCTTCTATTTTCAGAGATAAATCATCATTCATTTTCAAGATTTCTTCTTTTAGAGAGCTGGTCATCGACTGTAAATTCTGTACCTCCTGAAGACGCGAGCCTTTCTCCACACTCATAATTCTCAACGCTTCTTCTTGCTCCTTCGCCACTTGCTCAGCTTCAAATAGTTTCTCATTAATTTCGAAAATCTCAGTCTTCTTCATTTCCTCCAAATTCATCAAATTCTGCTTCAATTCATTTAAATTCTCTTTGAGCTTCATAACTTCCATATTCTTCAAATAACTATCCTCCTCAAGCTCGGAGATTGCCGATTCTCGTTCCTTTAAAGAGCTCTCCAACGGTTTCAACATCGCAACAGATTCGTTCAGCTTCAAATTTAAATCTTCCAACTCATTTATTCTTGATTCTTTATCACTTATTACCGAATCCTTTTCTGACTTTTCCTTGAGAAATTCTTTCAGCTTGTTCTTCATTTGCCGATTTTGTTTCGCTAATTTCTCTGCAAGTTCTTCTCGAGTTGTTTGTTCTCTCTCAAGGCGTTGCACTTCCTCTGCCATTTTGTCGACTTCAGAGGATTTTTCAGCCAACTGATCTTGTAATGTTTTCAAATTGATTTCAAATTCTTTGATGAGAGAATTCCGATCCTGTATTGTTTCTTCCAAACTCTTCTTCTCGTTTTCAAAATTCACTTGCAGTTCCCTGAAACCAGATTCAGGAAACGTTACGGTCGTACGGTCATTGACCGGAAGAAGACAAAGAAAACAATATTAAATTGGGGAAGATTGCCCCTGGTATTAATAGAAGAAGAGTAAATTCTCTAATACAGCCCATGGGGGCTTACTGAGATCCGGTACGTTTGAAGAGGGCTCATTAGAGAGGTGGTCGTACAACTTATGCAAAAATACGTCATCATAACAATTTCTATGTATATATTTGAGCCTTTGATGCAATTACAACTATTCCTCCTGATCAAGATTAAAACTACCTTTTTTATATATTTCTCATGATTGACATTTGGAAGGGGGTTTAAACGAGGATTTGTTGTTACCCTTTCTAACGTTTGCAAAAAATTGACATATACCTCTATTCCTGCGTGCAATGCAAGATACTAAGAAGGAAAATAGGTTGTGGTTATTCGGCTTTTTAAACGTGGGAGGGTTGACTACTTTCTGGACTCTAACTGAAACAATCTATGATATTGAGGCAAAACTATCGACCCTAAAATGAAATAGTTGATATCCCATCTTCTATACATCCAGATCTTTCAAAACATAGGCCCGGTCAATTTCAACTTAAAGAAATTGAATCTTTGAACTCTAATAGGCAAAAAAGCTTTCAATTGACTGCTGCCCTTAACAGAAAAGTTGCAGACATGAATGCAGCTGCTCTTCCAAGCCAATAGAGAACAAAGTTAATAGCAAATGCCCTTAACAAGATAAGATGGTTTGAATATCCTGCATATTCCAAGCAGGAAATATTCGTTTAGAGAAGGAAAGAATACTGTTACTTCGCTGGAACATATCGGTGGTTTTGTCGAAAAATAGCAAAGAATTTCTAATTTGATGCAAAAATAACTAAAAAACAACATAAAAGGCAAAAGAAAAAAAAACATTAATTATAACAATCATAGAAATCAACATCAAATTAACATAAGAAACAATATAAATTGAACGTACAAAAACATACAACTGGAGGTTGATAATGAACCTCGAGAAGTAAATCTGATAACAACTTCTGTGCAGTACTGTGAAAGATGTTCAAAACTGAGAGGGATACAAATCTGCATTGTGGGAAGATGTAATCAGTATTGTGGAGGGATACCGTCAGTACATCTAAGGCTGTTTATAACTTCTCTTTCAAATAACAACATATAAAAGAAGGAACTAATGAAGAAGTAAAGTCACCTTAAGGATGAGTTTTCCTGTTGAATTGTTGACAGTTTTTCAATGTAATTTTCTTTGTCTTTCTGAATAGACTGTTTTTGCTGAGAAACGTCTTCACTAACCGTTTTGAATTTCTGCTTCTCCAATTCCAAGTAATCTTCTAATTCGCTAACCTTTTCTTCCAAGATATTCTTCTCCTGTTTGAGGAAATAATGTGGGAGTTAGTGACTGGTTTGAATCTCACACCCAACGAAGACTATTTAGGATTTCTTGTGCAAAATAAGAAGCCATTTTTCAATAAGGCCGTTATTTCAGTTTTTTGAAATAAGCCTAAAACATCCACACCATATGGAACGTCTGTGCAGTACTTTTTAGGATGTCCAGTACTGTCGGGGATACCATCAGTACTGTGTAGGGATACAATCAGTACTGTGAAGGGATATAATCAGTACTGTAGAAGATATTCAGTACTGTGGGGGATACCCAGTACTGTGGAGAGATGCAATCTGTACTGTAGAGGATGTTCAGTTCTGTGGGGGGGGGGGGATATAATCAGTACTGTGCTGGTAATACCAAACACATTGCTTGTGATTAACCTTTACAGTACTGATGGTACATCTATACTGTAAAGAGCATCCTCCAGAAATTTCCCAGGGTTTTGTCCGTATCCTTAAAATAAAGAGAGTAATCATTTTAAAATCAATAAAATACCTTGGTCAAAACAGCCACTTTTTCCTCCAGCGTACATCTTTCATCTTCGACTAACTTGAAAATATCGGCAATTGCTCTCCCCTCAAAGGCACTACTGACCATACTTGCCTGCTGGGACGGATAAGTCTCCATGTAGGAACTATGTCTTGGCGACTCCTCCCTGAATACCGGAGTATTATATCCAGATACACCTGAAATCAATTAAAATACCTTTATTAGAGTTATCTAATAATGATTAGTATTCTAGTTATCTCAAACGATCTAACGAGGTGCTATCATTAAACGTTGGCGGGAATACTATCAGTACTGTGGAGGGTGTTCAGTACTGTTAAGGGATACCATCAGTACTGTGGAAGATGTTAAGTATTGCGGGGGGATATCATCAGTACGCTAGAGGTAATACCCACAGGACGTTGATGGTTATTCAGCACTGTGAGGGGATACCATCAGTAGAATGTATAATGTCTTGTATTTTGGGGAACACCATCAGTAGAGGGATACCATCAATATGATGAAGAAGGATATTATCAGTACATTGGAGAGTGTTCAGTACTGTGAGGGGATATCATTAATACTGAGGAGGGTGTTCGGTATTTCAGGGACACTAACAATAATGTGCAGTTGATATCCGCTTCTACTCTGCACTTCTGTACATTGAGCACTATGATGCGATTTCAGACTGCTAATGGATGTCTGTGTGATATGATAGTCATCCTACCTTCACTGGGAGTGCTTCTAATGCCATCAGCATCATCTTCACTTCTTCTTCCAGACCTCTTCTTCCTGGATTCAGTGGATCTCACAAACTCTTCCAGCGCGATCTCCATTTCTGTCTTCTGATCCACCACAGTGGCCTTCTCCTCCAGACCCTGCCTCAGCCTCTGTCTCAACTCATCATTCTCTAAAACCGACTCATTCATCTTTAACTCTGCAATATTCAGCTTCTCCACCATATGATCCATAGCTGATTCCAACTCTTTAACCTGACTGACAAGACTAGCACACTTCTCATTGAGAGAAATTATTTCTTCTTGTGAAGATTTCCCCGATTTAGAATATTCCATCAATTTCCTCTTCAACTCTTCGTTTTCAGTTTTCATATGCTCTGACGCACCTAAGACATCATCTAGTTTGGTAGTAGAAACTTTCAGTTCTCTGTTTTCATTTTCCAGCTCCAATATTTGCTTTTGGTTATCTTTGATAAATTCATCTAACTCTTTTTTCGACAATTTCAACTCATTGTTGTCATTTTCGAGCTCCATTATTTGTTTTTGTTTATCTTTCATACCTTTATCTAGCTCACTGCTTAACTCTTTATTAGACACTTTCAGTTCTTCATTCTCATTTTCAAGAACTGATATTCTATCCAGATTCTCCTTTCTAACATTTTTTAACTCAACACTTAGCTCTTTGTTCAATTCATCTTTAGATGCTATCAATTCCTCGTTTCTATGGATTTTATCATTCAAATCACGCATAGCTGCATGAAACTCACTGACCTCGGCCTTCAAATTCATATTTTCACCTTCATGTGCTGATATTCTATCTCGAGCATCATTCTGAACTGTGTCTAACTCAATTTTCAGCTGTTCATGATCTCTTTGCCACTTCATTGATTCTTCTTTGCTCACATCAAGTTCCCTCCGCACTGCTTCTAACTCCTGAACGAAACTAGCAGCATTCCCTTTTTCATTTTCACTGACATTATTCAAAACTTGAATCTGCTCATCGAATCTTTCTTGTTGCTCCTTAATTTCTTTCTCCTTCGATATCAAATCTTCCTTCGCGTTTGCAAGCTCCTCGCTCAGCTTTGCATCATGCCTCTCAAAATTGTCAATCTCCTTTTCCAATGCATTTATGCGCTTTTCATACTCCTCGATCTTTTGGGATTTCTCTGTTCCAATATTTTGGCAATTCCTTAGCTTGTCAGAAAGATATTCGTTCTCAGTTTCGAGGTCGATTTTTTCTTTGGAAATTAACTTCAGCTGCTCCTAAAAGACAATAGATTACAAGAAATAGGAGAGTGTTATCATCAGTTATTGGAGAAGCATATCTGGGCCTTTCGAGATAACTTGTTTGAATGAAAATAACCCAAGTAGAACTCAAAACAACGTCCTGTAAATCAGTACTTAAGGACGGTACAACTGCACCATTTGAACACTGGAGAAGCCAGAGGCATTCTTGTCACACGAAATGTACCACTATTAAACATGAAATGGTTAATTCTAGACGTTTGCTGATCTAAAAGGTACTCATAGCTAGTGCACATTATCATGAAGTTTATTCCTGAGTGTTTGCATAAATTCATGGTAATTTCAACACGTCTTCATTCTTTACAAGATTAGCAAACGTCTAAACATTTTATGTTCGTTGCATAAAGATGAACCTTTCATGACTTTGGCTTAGGGCTCTCTTGAACTATCAACATCCTAGTGATTTAAAAATTTTCTGGGGATTTATGTATCTTTTAGTATCATGGTTATTTCTTGAGGAAATGTAGTCTAAGGATCAAGGCCTTCAATTTAGATCCTTGAGCATCAAAATTAGTGATTTTGAGCCCACAAAATCATGAACAACAAAGTTGTACGCTTACTCAGCTGTACACCCTTTAAAGGTCAGTAAATAAAGTTCCCGGGATATTTGTTCTAAAACATTAATCTTAAAAGCTGCAGGTCCACATCAGCTTTACTAAGCCATATCTAGATCTACATTAATAAATAAACATGCTTACATGCTCTAGAAATATTTGCCTGAGGTAAAAATAGCCAGCCGTGGCTTATCCTACTTAGCCTACTCTAGAAACTTGTAAAATTTTAGGCTTGTTTTCTTCAAAAACTACTCTCTAAATAGCTTGAAATATGAACACAAGATCAAGTAAAAATAGCTTGAACAATAGCTGAACAATGCAAGTTAGACTTTTCAGAAGGAAAAATAAAGTGAAAAAATCCCTACTTCTAGTTGTTTTATCTCAGAGTCCTTCACATCGATTTCTTTAGAAAGTTCACTTCCAACTTTATTTAACTGATCTCTCAGGTCGTTCTTTTCTTTAGCTTCCATTTCAAACTTTCGGAGAGAATCATTCAATTTCTCAAGAAGACTTCTGTTTTCGGCATCTTTGTCTTCTATCTCTCTCTAAAAAGACAACAATTTGAGCATGATAAGCAAGATTTATGTACCAATTAATATTTTGGAGCATCTGGCCAGGGGCAGTTTCAGAGGCTGTGGGGCCCAGGACCAATAGCCTTGATTTGAACAAATTTTACTTAATATCTATTCAGTAGTTTGTATTACTTGTTATTCTGCGGGGCCCTTTTTGCCTATATGAAGTGCAGGGTTTGGGGCCCTTGCCCCCACCTAAAACTGCCACTGCATCCGTCCAACCTATTATTTATTTTGAAATAACAATTAAACAGAAAATGTAAAGAAATATTTGAGAGAGAACTCACAATTACTCCATCTCTATTATTGATTTTAGCATCCAGCAATTTCTTATCAATTTCTAATTTGTCAATGATCTGGGCCATTTGATTTATTTTCTCATCTTTCCCTTGCACAGCCTTCTGTAATGTTACAATCATCTCTTCGCTTGCTTCTCCGCCTCTGGCCATTCTTTTCAACTTCTTAATCGCTTCTTCTCTTGCTTTTAGAAGACCATCTTGAGCTGCCATCTGTATAGTAATCATAAGATTATTGAACACGGGTACAAAGCAAATGGGACTTAATAAACGCAAAATATGACGGTCATCGTTTCACACAGGGATATTCAGAAATATTAGTCACTAGATAGTCAAAGAACTTAGCTTGGAGCTTGGAGGCTAGGTTTCATCATGAATCATATTGAATTCTGAGATGATACACTGCTTTGACATGAAAACCTTTCCTACTAAAACCATTAATAAATTTTCATAAAGTAGTTTTCGAATTTCCAAAAAATCAAAACTCTTTGCATGCTCTTAACATTAAACACCTGCACAAGAGCTTCTATAAACTAGCCTTATACACTATATTTATTATATTTCATATATACAGATTATATTTAATAGATTTTCTGGATATATCTCACATATCTTAATAGATATATCTTAGATTTTATTAAATTATTACCCAAGTGTCTAAAATGCATTATGAAATGTATCTTTGGACCATTCCCTTCTAATGACGATAGGCTTAAATGTACCGCAAACTGAAAACCTTTTAGGGTAACATTGAAATTACTTATAGTATCATTTATCAGCTTATTGGCTTCCCCAAAAAAGAGGACGGCATGTAGAATAATTTGGCAGAATAGTAAGAGCTTATTTGATTTTGAATCAAATCAGGAAAAAACACCATGCCTGATCAGCCATATTGTGAACTGCATTATCCTTTTCTTCCATCACAAATCTCATCTCCTCCATTTTCCTCTGAATTGTTTCATGTGCTCGAATCCTCTCAGCTAGCTCAAACATCAATTTTTCCGTATTCTTCCTCTCCTGCTCTTCGACCTTATCTCTCAAATCTTCAGCTTCATGAACACGTGCCATCAGACTCTGGATACTTTCATCTTTCTGCTCAATTAGGATTTTGTACTCTTCAGTCTTTCTTCTAAGCAGCGCATCAAAATCCTAGAGAAATATATATTTGCTAAAACTCGTACAGAAAACTCATCATATTTCTTAGATTGAGGGGAAGAAAAAATTCAATGTGGCATTATGGGGGAGCCAACAAAAGTGCGGGTCGCCACCCCTCTCTTAAATTTTCAGAAACAAAGCATTTTGTTCTTAAATGAAATATTCGAATATTATCATTATTACTATCATTATTAATCATAGAGAATTTTGCATGATTTAAGACACAGTAACAGCTACGTCCCCTAGTGAAGAGGATATAAACACCATACTTAGGTAGAGTGGACAAAGAATAAGACGAAAATGATATTTTTGATATATAATATTTTTCTAACCTCTCAACGCGTTTTGGCCTATTGAAATTTTCTCAAAAGACGTTATTTAGGAATTATTTCTGATGTTTTTTCAGTGTTAATCAGCTGTCTATTTCAAAATTCTGCATTTTGCGACTAGATTGAAAAGCTAATCATGCAGCAGGAATAATAAAAGTAAATAAGGTATGAAGAGTGACTAAGAATAAATAGCAACATGTAAAAAGCACAGCGCTTGGATGAAAAATCACCTTAGGGTCTCCCGTTGTTGTTTTGTTTTCTGATACTTGGCTGTCTGAGCCACTGAGCTTTTCTTTCAATGTCTTAATCTCTTCCTAAAAGAATAAGGAAATAAACATAAGCCAGAATTAAGTTATCAATTGAATTTATTTCATCAATCAATAACACAAATCATTTAAGACAAAGAAGCATTGATGGCTAATGAAAAATAAGCATTAATTTATTCTCAGGTTCTTAAATTATGTATACAAATAACAATATTTTGTTCCAATTCAAATATCTATTTTCACTACAGTTTGGAACATGTTGAAGCCCTTAGTACAAACATTCTGTCTGTGGGGTGAGTATAATTAAGTAAGTATCATGGTGCTAGCCAAACAAAAAATAGAAGGCCTTTACCCTGCAAAGACTCAAGACCCCTAGTTTATTATCCCTTTCAAAGGATGGTGGAGGGAGTTGTGGAAACACCTCGCACCTCAAAGGACACCCATCCAGATGTTGAGACGTCACCACTCTCTACTCCATAATGAATGGAACGAGATGTAACCAAGATCAAACAGGCCTACCTCTTTCTCCTTGAGAAGTTTTTTGAATGCATGGTTTATACTTTTATTACGTTCCTCTGATTCTTCAAGTTGGGATTGCAAATGATCCGTCAGTGATGACCCAGTATTTTTTGAAGGGGAACCATGTTCTTGGGTGCCACCTTCGTCCGCATTAAAAGAATGCTGCACATTCTGTGCCAGTTGGCTGAGCCTTCCAAACATATCTAAGAGATATAGCTACTCCTGAGAAGGCTAGTTTGTGCCAAAACTTCGTTGAGGTAACTTAGGCCATTTCCTGTTCGACATTTTCACAAATTTAGGCCGTCTTCGATTTATGAATGCAACATACAAAATCAGCGATAATGGTTCCAATTCGAAGGTTTTAATCTGACTACTCTTGTTAAATAAGGTTATCTTTATCTCTATCAGGCTGCTATTCCTGAAAAGAACCAGTTTTGAAAGAGAGTCGTGGTCTGTCAACAAAATAGAAGAAGCTGCGAACAGAAAATTCCCAGGAAAAGTGATTCGTGTACATTTGTAAAGAAGACCCCTTACACGTAAGCATTATGTGCCTGTCTCGAGGCCGGGTCTATGTGCCCATTGGCCTACTTTTATTTCTCTCATCTGCTTCGAAAAAAATCAAGCCGGAAAATGTTTATCGCTAGTTCTTTGCTTCCAAACTTCATTTCATATCGAATTTATTTGGATTTGATAGTTAAAAGAACTTTTTCAAAAATTTTTAGCTAAGATTTCATGACGTCACATTTCTAAGATAAGGGGTCCAATTGACCAGTTGTCAAATATCGAAAAGAGGCTTTAACATCATGGCGCAATTCATCAGATTTTGTTTGACTGTGTTATCTACAGAATCCCGAATAAGGGAATTTGGGAATTCGGAATTATGGAGCAATGCCATATGTAAAAATCTTGGAACAGATATCACCTTTTTTGAATGAAGTGGCGAGAAAAATCAGAAACGTAGCAAAATATGAACGCTTGAAATATTTCACTATGTTTCTGATTAACTACTCAAAGCTTTGCGTCTGATTACTTCTTCACTGTACTGAGTACAAGTCCGAAGAGTGTCAGATGCAAAATTTCAGTTGTTATTATGCTTCGCTATGTTTCTGATTTTCCTTTCATTCTCATGTTTTGTACTTATCAAAAAACTGTAATCATTGATGACTTTTTAACACACTTTTGCATTGATTTTTGATGACAATTCCTTCTGCAAAAAACTTCTTGGTTATATTGTGACCTCTTCCTGAATTCATTATTGCATATTGTCATGAAATTTGGCATCATCAAATTTTCTCACATTTTCTGACAAAAACTTAAATTCCATGGGCCGTCTTACAAAAGTTGTTGCAATTTCAGTATTGGCCTAGCCATCATAGTTTTGTAGCTGTGCCATTTTGAATCTACCTATGTAATTAAAACGAGTATTTTGCAGGTTGCGAAATTGAGTTTTGCCTTAGTTTTTATTGTCTAATGCCCTGCGTTCAAACAAAGTATCGGGAAAAACCAAACAAAGTCTGGTTATTATGAAAAAGCAATTCAGCAGCACACAAACGTATGCATTTAATTGTATCAAGCTGTTTTCGCATTTCATGTTGTTGCTATGTAGAAGTCTCTCAAAACATACCAGGGAAATAGATTTGCAATTAAGTCCTACGTGTTGAATATTCGAAAGAACAAAACATTTGTGACCTTTTGACTCGCATGACGTGATGCGTTCTATCGTCGAACGTTTAGTGTGTTTGTTTAACTTTTTATTACTTTTCGTCTGTTTTATGATTTGAGTTGTGTTCATGAGTTTTACTAAACAAAAAGCGACTCTGTGTCTTACTAACTTTAACACTACGAACCACTGCAGTCGGTGCACTATCTATTGTAAGTGAGGGTGAGGTTTCACTCAATACCCCAATAGATAATTCCACAAAAGATGGAAGCACTCATTCCACGCAATGAATCATAGGAAGTCGCCCCTTAGAAACGCATGGCTACCAACATTATAACGGCCTAAATCTTGGCAACTGCACTCGTTAGTTTCGGTAGCTGTTGCTAAAGGGCATATACCCATCATGCATTGTATGAGATAAGATTGACTATCTCTTGTAAAATTGACTATCTAATTTAATTGGGTCATGATTTTCGGAAATTTTCATAGAATTGGCCTAAGATTTCCGAGATTTCTCATATCATGGTACTGATTTTAAGCGTGAATTCTGTTTTTCTGATGCAACTCATTATCAAACACATTCTGAGCTTTTTCTAAATAAGAGAAACACCCATATGCCATTTACATACTTATCAAACGCGAATTTTTAATATGTAGGTACCAAAATGGGTGTAGAAGTGTTCAATATTACATCATAGCCTATATATGTACAGGATGTGATAATATTGCAAAAAATTGTTGTATGGTGTGTTATTACATAAAAACAGGGTGTGTTTACGTAAAGGCATGAATCTATTAGTCCGTTTTTAGGAAGAAGCTCTATGTTTGGTTGAAAATTATAAAAGACATTTTACTGGTTGCGGAATAGAATTTTGCTATCTTTTTGATAGTCGAATGCAGTGTGCTCAAACAAAGCTGTATTGGAAAAGTTAACAAGTCGGCTTATTATGATGAAGCGATTCAGCATAGGGTATGCATTATTGATTGCATAAACATGAATACTCTCAATTTGTATCTAGTGGCCTGGCTAATATGATAACGAGCTCGTGTATCTAATGTTCTGGCTACATCAGCTAGATATGTGGTAGAATTCATCAGGGTATAACATTTAAAGATCAATTTGAGATCTAAGTATGGCTGTGTGGTATTTGTGTATTGTTATTGCCGTCATAGCCTCGGCAGTAAATTGTCATAAGAATTCTTCAACGTTGAAAATTGCAAATTTGCCAGAATATTCCTCGAAAGGAAATGCCATTTTTCAGGATAAAAGCTTGCGAGATGTGATTTTGATGGCTGAAAATATGCTGAATGGTAAACTAGGAGATTTTCAAAAATTCATGAATGGTACGACACAGCAAGTATTGTTGATGCGTCAGATTTTGATGCAAGATAATGCGCTCCATGTCTCCGGAAACAGCAGTAAAGTGATTGCAGATTTTGGAGCTGCTTTCAAAACCCCAAGAAAGGTGAGTCTTAACTTTCTAAGAAGTTGTTCTGACGTGGATTTGGGCCTTCTTCTTGGAGGTGGAATTCTAGGAGATCGCCTCAGATTACAGTGTTGCCCATTGAGCTATTACTTCATCATCATTATCATTATCATTTGTACAGCTGGAAATGTTTTTAAAAACAAGCTGTGAGTTTCCATTCGCAACTTCAAAGACTGACGAAATTCCAAGTATAGGGGAGAGTGGGGCAAGTTGTCACAGGGGTAAGTTGTCACAGCCTCTTTTTTGGTCCAAATGTAAATGACAGCAGGCTCTGCCAAAGGATATCAACAGAAAGCTTACATACAGTACTTCACAATACAATTAATTTTGAATTGATAACAAACGGTTTGGACCCAAAAAGATAATGTGGCAACTTACCCCTGTGACAACTTGCCCCACTCTCCCCTAAGTATTAGTTGCCGTCTCAACTTCAAGGTCTTATAACTCTTGGTCTTGGGAAAAACCTCCTTTGAGAGTCCATCCCAATAAAAAAGACAGATGGACTTTTAACCAGTTGGCATCAATTGAAAATTCAAAAACTTTCTGCTTTTAAACTGATCCGATTCCATTTTCTTTCAGCTTTTACTGCACCAGCATTTGATTGACGAAATGATATTATTTCTTGACACTTTGTTCATCACTAAAAGAAGCATCGTCGTTTTCACCGACAAAAGCGAGCACGGAGAAACTGCATTGGCAAGAATCTCGCAAAGATGTCACGAAACGAACAGAACAATCAGTGCCTTCAAAATTGTCTCGCTCAAGACGACTCGTGAAGCAATTCAAGAATACATGAAAAGTGATGTGTTTGTATTAGACTGTGATGGGAAGATGGCTAGAAGACTTCTGTACTTCGCGAAAGAAATGGGTTACACCGGCTATCGTGATGCCGTGAACTGGGTGTTGTCTCACAGAACGATGACTTCACTGCCGATGTCGCGCTCTTTGCCTGTGACGAGGCTTTTTGGCATTCAACCGGTATTTGGTGATGGTAAAGATGCCGTTCTGCCGTCTGAGAATTGCCAGAGTAGCAATAGTTACAAGGAAATGGTTCACTGCAGGAGAAAGCCTTACAAGTAAGCTTTGAATTGAAATACATGCAAAGTTGTTTGCTCTTTGCAACTATAAAGAAAAAACGTTATCCAACAAGTAGATTGAAACAAGTTTGAGCCATAGCCTTTTCCCTCCTGTGTAAAGAAGCCCATTTAACAAGTTCTCGAGTAAAGAGAGTCTACCCTATCTATTCCTCAAAAAGTAGGTTCATGGTCACAGAGTTTACACCGCCTTTACACTGGCAGTTAAAACCAGCTTGAAATCAACCGGGAAGATTTTGATTAGTCAATTCGATATTGAAATGTTCTTGATTGGCAATGAAGAAGACAAGAGTACATAAAGCTGGGTTAACCATGTTCTTGTAGATGCAGGATTACTGTATCAAAATCATACCCTCATATATCTTAATTTAAAATCCCCATTCCTGTGGCCAATGATAAAGGAATTAACCTATCAAATCAAACAGATGGGATAGAAATGAATCTCCACCGTCATTATTTGCATCAATTTCTTCAATCTTTTTAAACAATTCCAATGGGGTTGTGAGGTTTTCTAGTTCACCGGCGGGAATATACTCGCTGCAAAGAATCTTCAAAGTTCTCAGTTCGTCCTTGGTAATGTTCTTACTAAGCTCAAGTAATTTATTTTTCCTTGAACTGATAGTTAGTTTGTCAGCCATGTTCTTGTAGATGCAGTATTACTGTATCAAAATCATGGCCTCATATATCTTCATTCAATACCCCCCTCCCTGTGGCCCATGATAAAGGAATTAACCTAATCATGTAAGAACTCCTTCAAAGCTTTGGCCTTCGAGCTGAATTGCACAATCTCTAAGGTACTTGGTTTTGAACCAAGGGATTGTGAATTCGATTTCTACTACCTGCTTTAATCTCGCTGCTTATTCTCTGCTGGTACCAGGCGTTCCTGTGTTCAGCAGAACCGAACTTATCCGTAGTACGAGGAAGTTGGAGCTGAGGAATGAGAAATAAGAAAAATAGTTTATCACAACAACCCAAGCGCTAAAATGCACTTGTTTTCTAACCATAGGGGTCGTGAGTTCGATCCCTAGCACATGCCTACTCCTACTACTTAGAATTTTCATAATTGCCTCTTTTTATAGTATCAAAGACGTCATTGTACAGCAGTTATGGGCAAAACCAACTGAAGAAAATGAAAATGTTTGGGTGATAACGAAATCCTCAGAAGAAACAAACAATTCAGACCAATCAAGTCAGTCTATCTACCCAACCATATCCCATCTGAACCCTCTCTGGCCTGTTTTCAATGTCGCAGTCCCCGATACCTTCCGACCGTGGGTTACAATCGTAAACTACTCCAAAGCAATACCAGACTTTCCTTTGTGTGGAATTTCTGGCAAATACGGCCATCGATACGTGAACAGCACGACCAACGTCACAGAACCGATATGTGTGTATGGCTTGGCTATTGACATCATACGACACTTGGAAGAGACTCTTGAGATCAACTGTAATGTGTACGTACCGAGAGATGGGTTATATGGTAGCTATAATGAGACAACTGGTAAAGCAACAGGCGTGGTTGCAGAAATAGCAAGTGGGGCAGCAGACTTTGTAGTAGATATGCTGGACGAACCAAGCAGACGAAAAATACTAGAGTTTACCACACCATACGTAGCCACTTTCCACGGAATAGCCTACGTTCACAACAACCTAAAAATGAGATCTGGGGTGTTCTCTCCGTTTAGTGGAATGTTGTGGTTGGTAATCACTGCTGTTGTTCTTGGGTTAGTCGTTTTCTTATGGGGATTCGAGAAAACAAGCCGCATCCATCAGACTTCGGAAGAAAGCCCTGCTGCATTGAGCATCGTCGATAGCATGGAATATATATGGGGTACCGCGTGTTGTGGAGAGATAATACTTAGCAAGCCGTTTGGGGTTGCAGGTCGGTTATTGTCGGTGTTCGCGTCATTCTTCTTTATTGTTGCAGTGGGCTATTACTCCGCAGAGCTCATCACGTCGTTTGTGGTGACGGATGAAATACCTTCGATTACTGGTCTCAAAGATATCCTGGTTCGTTTATTTTGTGTTAATTCACAATTTTTACGAAGCGACTTACTTTCTCGCTACTCCCTGATCTGGTTTGGTGTTTTATCACTGCAAATATAATCCCCTTGGTGCCCATTCAGGCTTGGGTGTATGCTTCTCTTTGCCATACTTTGATGCACACGATTTCGATGCTAAAAACAAAGAATAGTCACTTCAAAGTCTACAGATCAACTGCATGTTCCAAACTAACGAGAAAACAGATAAAATTCGAAGAAGGGGAACTGATCCCAAGTCACAACACTGAAACAATCAAAAATTCCAATCCCAATAAAAAATTAGAGAAATTCCAAATATTGACGTCTTTAACAAGACCCATCCCAACTTACTTTTCATTCCTCAATACCAGTCCCAAAAAGTCCCACCTCATTTAGCCGGTGAATAAAATGGCAAGTTTCCAATCCATCCATTTCATGACCCTCTCAATACACTGAGCTTTGACAGATTTTATTACAAAAGGTGTTTTAAAACATCCAATAAGGGCCCTTGCACAACTCTACAACAAGTGAGGTTCATCTTTATCGAGTTTCTAAAGATTAAGATTTTCTAGAGTACCATGTCTATTTTAAATCGGCATAGGGGCTCCAAAATTTTAACCCTTTGTTTACTAACCTTTTTTCCCGATTGAGAGAAAAATTTTACCCAAATGGTCCTCATTTTTAAAGAAATTTTCAAAGTTGGGGTTGGGCTGACGCCCCCTAGCCCCCCTGCCTCCTGCGCCTATGCTATTTTATTCATATTTCCTCTTGTATTATGCTGTGCAAACGACAGAAATTACTTTCATGGGATTTATATAGCATGTCACATATCATGCGTTCTTTTGTTACAGCCTCTATATTTTCATGATATTTATCTTTTATAATAGGATGATGGACATAATGTTGGGGTTCATAGAGCAACTGGAACTGCTAATTACTTGCAAAATAATCAAAATTCCAAAGTTCGCCAACTGTTTGCGAAAATGCAGATTTTCAATTCATACGAAGAAAGTATCAATGCATTGAAAACTGGGTAAGAGAGTTAAACAAAATACCTGTGTTAACAAATAAATCTGCTTGCTTGCTTGCTCTGCTATTGAATGGGTCAATAACCTTGGAGTAGTCATGATATTTGCTTTTACAAATTATTGTCTTTCATACGGTATTGCTCTTCCAAAGATTTCACAAAATAAACAATGAATGTCCCTGTAGAAACTGGCCCTCTTGCTTTATGGAATAACTGCCCTTCAAAGCACGGTGCCCCCTCCCCAAAGTTTGTACTGCTCCCTATACCCAGTGGTGGTTTTAGTGGACATGGCCCTAGGTTCCACGCTTCATATAGGCAAAAAGGGCCCCATAAAATAACGAAAATTTCACATGGTCAAATCAAGGTGTCTGGCCCGGATCCCGCAGTCTCTAAAACCACCAACTGCCTGTAACTCTCTCTTGTTTTTGTAATATAGGCTTTATTGTATTGTACACTGACGTATTAAAAGTATTCGAACAAGGACGAGTCTCCCCCCTCTCTTAGGTCCAAAAGAAAATATTTAAACTATATGTGTTCAATATGCATATGATATTGCAAATTGGCAGAAAAGAAATAGGAAACTACGCCTTCATCTTGACAAGCCTGTTTCGTTATTTCTCACTCAGCAGGAGATGTACTAATTAGTTTATCTTGGTACATCTCGAAACGTTAAGCTATACCTGTAGCAGAACTACTTAATACATTTTCTGATGAGTGAGAAATCACGAAACAGGCTTGTCGAGATGAACGTGTAGTTTCCTGTTTCTTTTCTGCCAATTACAGTGGCGTACCCACGGGGGGGGAATGGGGGGGGGTCCGGACCCCCCACTTTTGAAAAAGATGGTCCTCGAGATTTTCCAAACCCCAAACCCCAAACCCCCCCCACTTCTCCAGGGCTGGGTACGCCACTGGCCAATTAGTATATTTACGCTCTACTATCATGTATTGGGCACTATTCTCTGAAAACAAAAATATTGGCTTTATGATATTGCATAAGTCTTTTCAAAGAGAAATATGACATATTTTCAGGAAAATCAAGTACTTCGTGGCAGATTACTTGTCGCTAACCACAACTGCGAAGTTGGACAAAAACTGCACGTTTCACGTCGTAAAAGCAGACAAAGGCGTCGCATTTATTGGCATCGCCTTCAAACCAGGTTCACCTCTAAAAAGAAAACTTAACATGGCTGCTGCTAGCTTAACGTTTTCTGGTAAGAAAGACGGAATGCTGCGTTTCTGGTTTGGCAGTGGAAAATGCAAGGTGTCCAATGATTTCTACTCACTTCAGCCGAGCCATTTCAAGAACTCTTTTATTGGGATGGCATATGGGTTGCTTGTCTCTTTGTGCGTCCTTGTAATCTCACTATCCTGGAAGTGCATCAGAAAATACAGAGAGACGGAAGTTTCACAAAATATCGAAGGGCCGTGATGTGTGATAAGAAACTGTGATTCGTATGCTCTGCCCATGGGAAGTTTATTTCATAATATGAATCATTATTGCACTAGAGTAATAATCCATAGGTCGTGGGTTCAAATCCTACTGCCGTCATTTTGATTCTCACAAAACTTTTCGATTTATATGTCTTAACAGCTTATACGCTAAGATTATTATTCTAGTTAACTAGAGCACCAATCTAGAAGTCGTGGGTTCGAGTCCTACTTGTCCTTTTTTCATTCGTACAGGTTATCTCTATTTATATGTCTGCTTTACTGTAAGATTAGTATTCTAGTCCATTAGCATACTTATCTAGAAGTCCGCGGGCTTT
The DNA here is from genome assembly GCA_963924455.1 of Pelagia noctiluca. Lineage (NCBI taxonomy): Eukaryota > Metazoa > Cnidaria > Scyphozoa > Semaeostomeae > Pelagiidae > Pelagia > Pelagia noctiluca. Next base: position 3,059,977 of record OZ004324.1, on the reverse strand, counting down.
ATCCTACTCGGGTGATTTTCATATTCACAAATTATCTTGATTTACATATTTCAATAGCTTATACGCTAAGATTAGTAGTTTAGTGCACTTAAAGTATATATTTATAAGTCGTGAGCTACTTAGTCCTACTCAGGTCATTTTCATTATCACAAGTTATCTCGATTGATGCATCTTAATAGCTTTTTGCTAAGATTAGTATTCTAAAGCACTTAACGAACTGTTCTAGAAGTCGTGCGTTCGAGTCCTACCTGGGTTATTTTCATTTTCGCAAATCATCTTGATTGATATATCTTAAAAGCTGATTCGCTAAGATTAGTGCACTAGAGTTATTATTGTGCACTAGAAAACTAATCTAGGGGTCGTAGGTTCGGGTCCTACTCGGTTATTTTCATTCTCATAAATTTTCTCTATTGATTATTCTATACTCGGGCTATTTCTTTTAGTTAAAAGCCACGAGTCGTTAGAAACCCCTTTGTTAAACATCTTTTCTCTAGTGTAGATGTTGAATTGATCTTACCGGTTCACTCAGGTGCAGCAGTTGGGTTACATGTTTGGCGTAATCTTGCACTAGAAAAAATACCTTCTTTGATCGCTGCAGAGCTTGAGGATAGCAAAATGAATTGGAAACATAGCGAAACAAATAATTTCTTGATATCGTGGTCCGACTCCCAACAAGGTGGAACATCAGAAAGGGAATGAAAATGAAATCCAACGAAAATTAATGGAGAGGGGCAATCAGAAAAGGGGTAAATGATTGGTAGTACATAAATTGACAATCATCACCTATGCTCTAGTGAGACGAAAAGTATTTCACTGTTTGGGAAACAAACTCCTTTTATCTAACAAATATGAAATCTGTTGTTTTGATGTAGGCAGATTCGGGAATTAATAAAGGAAATGTGGACCGTGTTTGACATTAGAAAGGATACTTTCCTTGATCATTACAGAGCTTGAGGATGGCGAAATAGATTGCTAACATAGCGAAACAAATAATTATTTGTGATTTTGGTCTGACCCGACGAATAGAAAGAGAATGAAGATCAAACATAAAGAAGATTGCCCATCAGAAAAGGGGAACTGATTGGTATAGTAAATAAACAGTAAATCATCACTTGTGCGCTACTGAGACGAAAAATGAATTACTGAAAAAGTCTTAGTGGGAAAATATTCTCCTTCTATCTTACCAATATGAAATTTGTTGTTTTGATGTAGATAGATCACAGAATTACTAAAGGAAATGTGGACCTTGCCCTGCCGATGATGTAGAAAGAATCTTCGCTTATGATTTGAACGCATTCTGGGTTGTTCAGAAAATGTTGACATATAACACAGTCGTATTCTATTGTCAGACGAAAAGCTTAAGTAGTTACTATATTTTCAAAATTCACTACGTTTCTGATTTTCCTCGTCATTACCAAATAACATTGCTATATTTCGCTGTTCGCCATATTGCTGATCTTCTGTGTTACTAACAAAAGTTATTTTCGTGCATGAAAACCAACAGATACCTTCCAATTCATTTATATAGAGTCCAGGCACTAGGAAAACGTTGTAGTTTAAATCAACAATTTCAAATTAACGGACACGTTTTAGAAGTAAAAAGTTTGGAAGTTTCTTTCTATTCCCGATATATTCGTACTGGTTGTATCTAACAGGAATCAGCGATCTTCGCTCGTGAACGTCGAGTTCGTTAAGGTTCTCGTTATAATTTCCAGCATTCTCAACCGGTAAAAGATTTGACATCTTTTTATCAACTAAATTAAGCTCTCCGTTAGTTTCTTTGTTATTGCTTAAAACAGATGTTCGTCCTCCATTTACTGCGAATTTGACATTTGATTTTTTGCTATAAACAAACGGATCAGTGGTTGAAGAATCATCATTATTTTCTGTGGATTGAAACATTTGCTTAAAATCAAATGGATCATCGATGGATTCCTCCTTCCCATAATTTCCCGGTAACGATGACAGCTTGGCAGCATTTGCTTGCTTTCTTTTAACCGTCACGACGACGTTCAGAGGCCCTTTTTCAATTTCACGCTCATCTAAAACTCGATCATTCGTCAAGTTTCCGTTTGTTTTATCCTCCTTTCTGAAATCATTCGCAATAACCTCATTTTCATCTCCGCCTCCTTCTAGTTCAGCCTGGTCAATATTGTCTAGGTTTTCTGAAGGTGTTTCGTTGTTGTTGTTATTGCTGATTGGCAGTGAAGTTAAACCTTTGCTGCTGTTGTTTGTGAAGTAGTTGTTATTTTTGTTGTTTAGTTCAGCTTTAGCAAGCTCTGTTTTTATGTTTTCATATAACTTTGTTGCGTCGCTGCTTTCATTTTCTTCACTGTTCTCTTCGCCTTTTGAAGGTTCTTGTTGCAAGTTTTTTTGGACACTTTTAAATCTTTGAGGCCCTTTCTCTTTTTCAAACTTTAACTCCGAGCCCTAGAATAGAAGTGGAGGTTTTGAATTTCAACTATATTAGCTAAATATGAAAAAAGCTAGCCTTGCTGAACCCACATTGAAGAAGATACTGATTATGGATGATGAGTAAAATTGGAATCATGGCAAAGCATAATAACAACTAAAACTTTGAGTCTGACACTCATCAGAGTAGTACATCAGAAAGAGAACGAAAATGAAACATAACGAATTTATATACCCAGAGGTGAATAGTTGAACTGTCTTTGATCGGTACAGAAATTGAAGATGACGAGGAAAATCAGAAACATAGCAAAACATGATAGATACTAAAGCTTTGCATCTAATACTTATCATAGTAGCAAGCTAAAAATCTCGATCCACCATTGAGTATAAAAACTCGTAAGGTTTGGTTTTCGTTCTCTTTCTGACCTACTACTCTGATGAGTGTCAGACGCAAAGCTTCAGTAGTTATCATGTTTCATATTTCTATTCTTCTTCATCAGCCTCGTGTTCTGTACCGAGTAAAGACTGTTCGACTTACCTTTCATGGTAAGAAAAGTGTATCTAAATGTCAACAGAACAGCCAAAAGTGCGTAAATTCTATTGCTTTTTATTGTGATATATAAAAGTGTGTCAATTTGAAAAAAAAAAAAATTGAGAATCATACCTTTGATGAAGTATTCCTCTTTTTGAAATAATTCCCTCTTTCTAAAATTTGTTTGCCAGACCCTTCTTCGTTTTGTTCATTTCTAGCATCTTCGATGCTCTTTACTTCATCTCCTTTAGGCTTTATCAACCGAACCATCTTCCTCAGCGATTTATCTGCAACGACAGCATCGTTCCTTGCGTTTATTTGTAACTTGGACGCCTTTTTCGCTGCAAATTTCGCTCTCTTCACCTGACTCTCAATATATTTCGTTGCTTTCGATAATTTCTTTGATAACTTCTTATTCTTATTCCTCTTCACTTTTCTAAGCATTTCTTTAGCATTTTTCGCAGCCTCTTTCGCAACCAAGGCTTGAATTTTAGCCTCTGCTGCAGATTTCTGTGCTTCCAACACAGCTATTACAGCCTTTTCTTCAAAATAATCAACAGTAGCATTGCTTGGCTCCATCGCAAAATATTTCGCGAATTTCACTGCATTATTGGTAAATTCAGTCAGCTTTTTAGCTCCACTTATCACTCTTTTCAAGCCACGTACGACTCTATCAGTTGTTGTCAATACTTGCTTTGCTTCGTTTATGACATGATCAACTTTTGTCTTCATGCCAGAAGAATAATTTTCGATTCCTGTAATATCAGTTCCATCTTTTAAATGCCCGTTTATTTCTTCGTTATCATCGTCCATTTCGTCAGCCCTTTGTAGCTTCTCTAGCATGTTTCGTTTCATTCTCGTGGGTTTGTAAATCTTTCCAGAAAATTGGTCTTGAGATAAAACTTCATGCAAAGTTCTTGCTGCATCTCCAATTTCTTTGACTCGATCCACTAAACTTCTTACTTTAATCACTTTATCAATATCTTCCATATTTCTCTCAATTTTTATTCTTCTTTTCGTGTCTTTGCTTTTCATTTCTGTTAAAGGAACTTTATGCGAAGTTCTTTTGATGTCTGTGCTTTTCTTTTTTGGTGATGAAATTATATGCGAATTTCTTGCTGTTTTTTTCACCATAGGCCTATTGGCTTGATGCCGGGGACTTTTATACATTCCAGTATGCTTATTGCTTTCAATTCTATCTCTTACCTTGCTTAATGTATTTATACTTTTTGTCTTAACAAAACCTTTCCCTTTTCTAACTCTGAAAGCAATAGGTTTGATCAACGGCTTCATTTCTATGATCTTGATTTTCCTATTCTTTCTCATCTCTTTGACAATTTTAGGTTTCCATCTCGGATAATCTCCTTCGACATTCAGTTTCGGTCCCTTTGCTTCCACCAAGGCAATTACATTATTTGCAAATGGCGGCAATGGGCCTAATTCTGCATCGACTTTTTCATATTTGAAGTTTCCCCCAGAGGTTTTAACTGATGACTGTGGGGGCTCCATGCTGATTGCAGTTGCACCGTTTGACGCTATGACATCAAAACCGAAACCTTTGGCTTTTCCGTCAAACTCCTCTCCTGATACAAAAATCAGCGTTAAAGATACGATGATCACCATCAGTTTTTTATTAGTTTCCTCCATGTTGAAATATGATCCAAACCTTTTCAATCGAAATCTTCACTAAGTTAAGTACGAAATCTTCATGAATTTTCACGAATCATCTACTGTTCAAATAGAAGGAAATTCTTTGCCAAGTTCTTCAAGAAATCTTCACAAAAACTTGATGAAATCTTCCCGAATCTTCAACTCTTCAAATCAAAGTGAGACTTTCTACCTTTCTACGAATCTTCTAGAATTTTCAACTTTTCACAACAAAGTGAAATCTTCACGAAGTATCTTTATGATTTCTTCTCTAAACACATCATTCTCCTCTTCTGTGAAATAACATATGAACTGGTCAACAATGTTAGTCGATTGCAGCTTGTATCTCACTTTCGCTTTAACTTAACTCTGAAAAATCAATTTAATTTCGCTGATAATTCCAATACTCAAGATAACTTAAAGTCATCCAACATTCTATGATGGCATTCTTTGAATTAAACCACTTGAATCTTCATGCAGTTATATCATATCGCAGCAATCGTAGGATTACTTCAAAATTAGTCCAACATCAGAGTATCTAATATTGAAGAATCAATTCTTGTGAATTCTTGAAATGATAATGCATCACTATTTTATAAAATGTCTTTCCCGTGAAACATATAATATATATAAATATTTAAGCAACTCAGTTTTACTCCAATAATATCCCATCCGAATTCAAAGATTCTTGTTTAGGCCTTGAAGTAAGACAGGCATTCAGATGTGATTCAAGATTATTCTTCTGTGTCTTCAAAACGGTCTCGAGACACCCATCCACATAAAAAAGCATCTTCAATACTTCATGATGAAAGAACTTCAATAAATATCCTTTGAATCCCTTTTATTGTAAGTATTGGCCTATTTCAAGGCTTCAATACACCCAGCAACAGTTGATGAAGATAGATCTCTTAACCTCTTGGCTGCGGTCTGCTTGTGGCTTTATTTACAACTTCCACCAGTGAGCTGCTTTGTTTGTCAATGATCAGGTAGTCATGCTCATAGCTCTCCATCATTGAAAGCAGCTATCATATCAAATGTTATCAGCAGTATCTAGTTTTGCGTCATTTCTTCTTAAACGTTTACTGCTTCTTGCCACTCATGCAGTTGTTGGTCGTTTTGTTTACGGATCGAGGCGGCACAGCGCGTTGTTTTCCAGACAACTTAACTCATAGGCTCCAAAGATTGAACGCAACTATCATAAAATTATATCTAACTTTAAATTTTTTCTTCTTTTAAAAGCTTACTGCTTTTAGCAACACATGCAGTTTTTGATCGCTTTGTTAATAGACCAAGACGACGCTACGTATAGTTTCCAGCATTGAAAGCAGCTATCATATGAAACTAAATCTTACTGGGCATAATCCCCTCTTATTCGTTTATTACTTCTAGCTACTCATGCAGTTGTTGATCGTTTTGTTTACTGACCAAAGCACCGCAGCGTATAGTTTTCTAGGCAACATAGCACGTAGTTTTTCATTTTGGTTGTAAGCAGCTAGACTGATATAAGCATGATATTACTCTGGCATCCTTACTGAGGCTCACAAACGAATTGGATCACAACAACTTTTATTTCCATATCTCTTTTTGTTTGGTTCAGAATTGCAAACAAACGCAAACAACACCAGTTTTTCAAAATAGTCTTCTAGTAACTTCAGAAAGTTAAAGAGATTAAGCTACAAAGCTTTTGATTCCTACAACGCTATCTTGCGCATAAGATTAAGCCGTAGTGTAGCTTTAAAGAATGGCATATTTTGAACACGCAAAAATCAAGACCTGTTCTAATATAAGAGATAAAAACCTGACTCATATTTTGATTTTTCAGTAGTCTTTCTAGATAAATAAAAATTCTAGGAAGGCACGAAAAATCAGACACAAAACAAAACAAAAACAATTAGTAAGAAACGTCAAATGATGATATCCGAATTCAAAAGACTAAATAGCAATAGAAGATGTTTAGAAAGATACTAGACTTTATTTCACCCAATGTATGAGAAGAACATTTCCCTTGGTAAAATATAGCTACCAGAACTAAAGACTGTAGCTTGATTACAGCTACGTAAGATTTAGGCCGTTACAATTTCGGTAACTATGCGTTTCTATGGAGCATATTCCCATGGTGCATTTCAAGATTAGAGATTAACGTTCTTAAAATCCTTAATTCATGTTAGGATCCTAACTGAAAATCGTATATCATCGAAAGAATTAATCTCGATGTATGGGACTGATTTGTGCTGCAGGCTTGCACCGAAGAGAGATTTGTTTGGTAATCTATTTCCGGATTCTTTCAATCATAAGTAAAGATTGTCTTGTTCCATTAAAGGTTTTGGGTAGAAGAACATTTTCATGAAATAATCTAACCGGAATCGCGCCCAAACTACCAAAAACAGAAACAAAATATCTCATAATTAGGTATTAGACTTTTTCAAAGGCTAAATAAATTTATAAAGTCGTCAACATTTCATTTCTTTCGTTTCAACCTAAGGTATAGATAACGACTTGTCCCTTAAGTTCTTTTGTCAGCCATTTTTAGTCGCCAATCACATTTTGATAGAATTTGTCTTTGATTAGATGAATGGTTTCAAACATACTGAACAAAGACTGTCTTTTGACAATTTTCAAGCGTCGATAACAAATGTTTTCGTTTGAAACAATCATTCAAAGTCGGAAAATAACTTTCTGCGAATACTTTGTTGTTCTTTACCACTGCACCAGTGGGAATCTGAGGCATATTGGTGTATTTCAGAAACGAGGCTTTCTTCGCGATTTCTTCTTCGCCAATAGTGGGCCTCGTTTTGGCAAGTCTCTTAGGATGAATAGGCAGCATTGTATTTTTATTTCTATTCATAACATCACAGCGAAAGCTGTCTTTGGGGTAGCAATTATTCCTGTCTGAATTTTCAGATGCATCAGAAACATTTTCACCCTGTTCCTTTAGACTGGTTATACGAATAACAGGAAGGGTTAAGTTTTGCTTTTGTTGAGGTGGAGTCTGCCAGGCGTTCGTAACTTTCTCCTTCTTTCTATGGAGAAAGTGATACGACTCTCTTTGTGCTCTTTCAGCCTTGACAAACCCAAAAGTTCTAGCCTCAGTATTGTTGGATTCTACGACACTCGGTAAGTATACACGAATTTGCCTTATTTCTCTTGCTGTGGCATCATTCAATCCAGGTGTTCGTTCAGGATTTCTTGCTGTATCTTCGTTCAAATAATTCATCAAGTCTTGATTCGTGCTTATCATTTTGCTGCTATCTGTTTCAAAACCCTGAATTGTTCTGTTTTGCTGTGATGTCAACAACTCGCTGCCATCAACGCATACAGCATCAACTACCTTCGTATCTGGAACTCCAGTTAAGAAACAATCAGGATTCTTATCAAAATTCTTCTTTATTGCTTGCTTCTTCACGTGATCTTCTTCCTCTTGCATTTCTCCACGTGTTATCTGATTTGCAATGCCAACTAGCTCTATTGGCAAACTGCCACCATTAAAATTAACTATCTGATTTCGCTTCTTCGATTTCCTCTCTTTGATGAACTTGTAAAACTCCAGTGCGTTGTAATCAGCATTCGTGGGTTGTTTTTCGATATTCTTGAACGGATGTATCTTCACTACACTCATAGGGTTGATGAATGTTTCACGAGGCTGGTCTCCTTTGCATTCATCATCTTCAACGTCTTTAGAATCATTCATTTCCTTCCTATAAAAAATGGTTTTCATTCAGTTAACATCAATCTTGACTCAAATTCTAACGGTATGTTTCTCTAAGTCCTACATTTTGGCCCAATTTGCCATGGCCTTCGAGGTGCTGAGATTTTACCTAGCCAGATGGAGAGCTAGATCCCTGACACCTTAGATTTGTTTAGAAGGAATCAACTATATATCAAACCTTTTTTAGAAACTATGATTATGATTTTATCTATCAATTTGATGATCTGGAAGCCCTACTTCATCTAAAAAAAAAACACATCCATTATCCATGATTAGGTACTTTTCTACCCCTGGGTACCAAAGACTTGACCAAGGAGGGAGTAAAACGAGGGTAAGAATGAAATCAGAGTTGGGAGTCCTACCCTAGTCTTAGCCCCAGCCCTTACCAACCTCAGAGCCAACCCTAACCCTAACTAAATCCACTATCTGTCTGAATCCCATTACGAAATTACTCTTGTTTTGCCTTCCCTTTCCTTGAGCCACTAGCACCTAGGGTAGTAATTGGTTGACTACGACACCACTGTGCTTGATGTAAAAAGTCTAGCTTCATAAATTAAAAACAAAATACTGTAAGGCAACAAGAACAATATACTCACTGTTTGAAAAATTTACAAGACTTATGATGTATGACTTGGGATTGGAGAGGACACCAATCTCTTGCACTTCGGCCAGGAGTTGTCATATCTCCTCTTCAGAAAAACTTTATTACAAGAGCTTCCAAAAAGCTGTGATATCTTCCTCGTCTCTTTCCAGTAAAACTTTGAAAAACTAAGATCCAGCACGAAACAGACTTCCATCATGCGATGTTATTCTCGTTACAATCTTTTTTGATAATCAACTGGACTTTAGGTCCAGACACTCGATGTTGCTCAGCATTTGGCTAGAAAAAGCAGACTCGCTACCGACCCCCTGCCCCAAAAATCCGTTTATTTTCAAGTTTCTAGCAAGATAAAATTAGGAAAGCAACTATAAATTCAATGACTTTATCAGACTTTTCACTCGATGCTTTTTTGCAGAAAACGAAGCTAATCCAGGGGTCGTTATTGAATTATTGCTTTTTTGCTTATTAAAAAAATTAACTATCCAGTCGCTATCTTTGTTGTTCAACTCCAAAAGGTCACTTCTTTACTAAGATTACTAATCTATCCAATAAAACACCATTGTACTTCAGATTGAACTATTTTCTATAGTTGAGGAGGCTTAATTGTGTAGAGCAAGGAGGTTGTAATAGCAACAAGTCTACACGAGACCCGAGGGGCATTTCGTGTCTTTATTGCTTATTGTTTTCACTTTTCTATGTGTGATTTCAAACGATCTAAAGGTTTTTGTATTAGTTTGCAAGACATTAAGGTATATGATAAGAATGTGGCGTAAAACTTAGACGATCCAGAGACCGTAATAGTGACTGGATTTAAAATATTCGACTCTTGAACCGATAGAATTATGCAAGTTTGCGAGTTCTTGTCTGACGGCTTGGCTAGTGGCGTACTTCCGAACATTGTTGATGTCCTAACATGTGCTTACTAATTATGCTAATTATGCACATGCGACGCAAATATATTAACATACATTAAAAGATTGCAAATGCACAATAGAGTCTTTATTTTGAGATCAGCGATCCAGCGAAAAATTGCAGTTTTTCAGATCATAGTTACTAGATTTGAATGGTTAGGAAGCCTTTTGCTTAATCGTTTTTATAAAGTTTTGATCTTGTACTGGTCTTAATACTAGCTGCAAACGAGAGTATTTTGCTTAAGCAAAGTGTCATTCGTACCATTTTACTTAAGCAATTTTCTTCAGTGTGCGGTGGTAAATTCGCAAGCAATTCTGCTTTTCTATCAGAAAGCAAAATATTTAACGTGTTTGATATTTTTGGCATTCGCGCCATTTTGCTCACCGTTTGCATCGTCGTAAGCAATTTAGCCCATGCATGTGAGCAATTTCGCTTAAGCTTTATGGGCACAAAGCGCATGGGCTAGTAACTATTATTAGAAGGTTTATTCGAAAAAAAACTAATCGATTGAATAGATAAGAAATAGTTCTTCCGATAAATAATGCTTGATTTGGAGGAAAGAGTGATTCTCAGTATCATACTGACTAGTCGTTAACGTGAAAAGAAAAGATCAAAAAGAAAAACAATGGACAAACAAATGGCTTTTGAGAAGAACAATTCATGAAGCTTTTTCAAATTCAATTTAAGAATCAGACGCGGAAGATCCTGAAAAGTTTACCCAATTTCATTCGCCTTTGTTTAACGATTTTATGCAGCAATTCGGTTCCACGAAGGAAGCTAGCAAATGCACTTTGCGGCCACACGCTTAAGCATAATGCTCACATGAGCAGTCAAATTGCTTGTGACGTCGCAAACGGTGAGCAAAATGGCACGAGTCTCAAAAAATATCAAACACGTTAGATATTTTGCTTCCTGATAGAAAAGCAAAATTGCTTGCAAATTTACCACCGCAAACTGGAGAATTTTGCTTAAGCAAAATGGCATGAATGACCCTTTGCTTAATTAAGCAAAATATTCTCATTTGCTGCTTGTATTGTTTGCTGCTGAAATACTCTCATGTGCGGCTAGCATAACTGTGTACAAAGTTTGGTTGAATTTATCAGAAATTGATTTATGATGAACTAAAGGGTTGCAGATTGGATTATTTGCTGGGATATCATAATATGATTAATTATAAACAAGAATATATAGACAAAGTTTTAGAAAAGAAACATTAGGCTCAGTTGTTCAACCATGTAAATTTGGGTGAAACAATGATAAGACAAAAGGCTTGTGCACTGTCACATTTGAAGAAAGTGACCAAAAACATATAACTAATGGCTTCAAAACCATTTCCTGCTATAAACTATGTTCAGATGTATCATAAGGAGAAAATCTCACTGACTAAATGAGATAACTAGACATTGATATAAGAGGCTCGCATCTAAACTCAAAACTAATTTTTGAGTTTATTTCATGAAAATCGATGAGTCATACTTATTTCTTGTGATTGAAATTCCGGGATACTGTGACTTACAAAAAGTAGAATAGATATTTACTTTATTAATCTAGAATAAATATTTACTTCGTTGATTTAGAATAAATATCTTCTTAACTTATTTAGATTAGATGCTCGCTTTATAAACAATCTACTGTTCAGCTAAGAACATCCAGAAGATTCAAACAGATTCATTTGAGGCTTGTCCTTCCAAAGCTTATCTTTCTGCAGGTCATGTAGCAGCTTAAACCCTCTCCTATTGGATAATCCACCAAACCTCCTCAGGCTATTTCATTCATTTGGTATTCCCTGAAGCACTGCTTTTTCAAATATATATTGGGTTCTAGAGAAGGAAAAAATATGTGCATTCTGTAGGACAAGAGGACCAATTAGATCTACTTTAACTCAAGTTGCCGCTACTGCTCTTTTCAGTGATTTCTGATTTCTTGTGATATATTTCTTTCAAAGCCATCTTTAAAAACGATTGGCTTTGAGTTCTCTAAAACTTCCTGCTATCCGAAAAGCCGCATTTTACTAAACATTTTTTCCATGCTGGAGAAAGAATATTGCAGCCATTTAATCATCTACCAAGTAAAATGTCATCAGTGAGACTGGGGAAGAGCCAAGCGGCTAGCCCAAGCCACAAGTTTGTCCCAAATTCTCAAGTTTGAAGCAATCTTATTTTTCGAGATCAAGGATTCTTTTTTGGAATTCGGAAAGCTTTAAGGACTAAACGAACCCTAGTTATAACAGAAAAAAAGCCTAGAAGCTGAAACAAGAGCCTGCTAGCGAATATGTAAAGCAGAACGAGGGTGCAACCCAACCAAAGATGAAAGTGGGAAATTGCACTTTAACGTGACTGGCTTATTGGTAGAGCAGAACAGAACTGCTCATTAACAAAAGGAAACTTTTAGAATTAGCCTGGTTTTCAGTGCAATAATTTTGAAAAAATTTAGACTGTTAGCTCCAGACTATCTCACTCTTGTAACTATGAAAAATCAAGCCCGTAAAACCTGCTCATTTGAACATCGGAACGTATTCTTCCTCCTTTAATACCTCTTCTTCATCGGTTAAACTTTGCGAATCTTCACATTCATCGCTAAGTAAGAAAGATAAATATGAAATGAAAACCTTTTCGAACTTATACATCAAATTAAAACATCATAAAAATCAACAGGTTGGAACAGCAAAAAGTATAGAAACACACATTTTAAGCAGTCTGGGAGAATAAGGCCACTCCTGGCCCGCATCACCGGATTGGGGCACCTGAAATCCTTGCCCTGTTAGCTCCCCCCCTGAAAGTCTTATCAACTGACTCTAGATGATAGACCTCTATCTGAATTTCAAAAACACCCTTCGGCATAATTTCTGCTGTTGCATAATTTACTAAACATATCGTTTGATATCTGAAAGGCAATGAATTAATTTTGTAAGAGTTACTTTTATCAGAAACTGTAATCGCATACTTAAGAGATTTGTATGCTTTCATTCTCACAAATTATCTCAATGAATCATACTTACTTTGTTGGGTTTTCATGCTCAAGGATAAAGGAAGTTTCTTTGAGACCAATATCATCTTGAATGCTAATTTTATCTGTTTCTGCAGTGCTGTAGGTTGCGTCAGACACAACGAAGTTTTCATATTCTTTATTCTCACTTTCAAGACGAAGATAAACAGCAGTCTGAAAAAGAATTAGTAACTTTGACTGAGAAGAAAATACATTACTTTACATTACTTTGTAGAGTAATGTAACGTTTGATATTAGCTATTGTATGTAGCCAACTTTAAGGCAAAGAATTGCATAGGTAATCACATCCCTACTTATTACCTCCCAACATAACTTCCAAGTATGTTCGAGGATAAAGCTGATACATCTAGATTCTCATTCTCGATTAAAAAAAAATCAAATAATTATCTAACCAACTGGATAAAAACGGCTCCTTCCCAGCCTTAGCTAATTGTGCTGTATAGCACAATCGCTAAGGCACTTGGTTTCTAACCAATAGGCTGTTAGTTCGATTCCTACCAGCTGAATCATCTCACTGCTTATTCTTTGCTGGTACCAGGCGTTCCTCTGTTCGGCAGAACCGTACATATCCGTTGTATAAGTCAAAACTCACAGTTGAGAAATGAAACAATCAAAACTAATTATCTGACCAACTGGATAAACTCGTTTCCTTCCCAGCCTCAGCTTTCGTGCTGTATATCACAATCGGTAAGACACTTGGTTTCTAACCAATGGGCTGTGAGTTCAATTCCTACCATCTGATACATCTCGATTATCAGATAGGTATTGGAATACACGCATTTTTTTATAAGCAATTGCTTAATAAGCAAGTCAGTACTCGACAAGACAAAAACTTAAGCAATTCTAGTACGGGATAGAGAAATGCTAAGCAATTTGAAAATTTTAGTTCTAATCCAATTGGCAATGAAGTTTGTGCAGCAGCTATTGAGCAGTCGATCATAGTGGATACTATTAGTACTCCGGTACACTTTTGATATGCAAGATACTATTGACAATTGTTGTACATAAACTTCTGAGATTGCTTATAAAAAAGATGCGTGTAATTGATGATGGACGAGGACAGCATAGAAATCTGTCTTGTTACCATGGTGTACTGCTTTGTACCATAGCCCTAGGAATGACCATTTCGATCCACTTCTGGGTATTCCACTTAAACTTCCGATCCACAATTTCAAACTCGTAAAATGATTGTATTCTCATATTCAGATTCATGCTTTTGTCGTTAACAGTTGGTAAAATATACCATCTGTTGATTTATAATACCGACAATAAATAACAATCTAAATAGATCCCAGTAGTATATCTACAGATACACTTGTTAGGGAGGGAATTGAGTAGGCTCACTTGAAGTGAGTCATTGAGATTGTTGTATATTCTAAATCAATGGTATATTATCAAACAGATGGTATATTTTACCAACTGGCTTTGACACCAAAATGATTCTAAATTTTAAAAGAGTATCACTAGTGAGAAAATCCGTTTGATTTTGTTTTTGTTCTCTTTCTGATGTACTACTCCGATGAAAGTCAGATGAAAAACTTTTCACCATGATTTTTCTCACCATCCTCAAGTTCTGTACCGATCAAATACTGTTTTGATTTTTGAAAGAGAAATTCAAAAAAGCTCACTGTGTTTGTGAAGTGTCCAATAATGTCTGCAATTATTCCAAACGACTTTGCAAAGGTCGGTCGGTCATCTGGGTCTTGACTCCAGCACTTGATCATCAGATCATAAAACTCGTCAGGGCAGTTCTCTGGCTTTTCCATTCGTTTCTTAGCCTTGATGAATTTGAGCAATTCATCTGTGCCCATTCCAGGGTACGGTGAGCCTCCTAGAGTAAATATCTCCCAAAGAACCACGCCAAATGACCATCTAAACCAGAGAGACAAATAACGAGAATTCTGTCAAGAGGTTTCATCTTGGGGAGGGGGTTTGTACAAATTGTACAAATTTGAAAATTCCGAAAACAATATACTTTCACACCCATGGTTTGGTGTGGTCATCAATTACGTGAATACCGGGCCACACTCAAAATCACTTCTAGCGGATTAAGATGCTCTTCAACATGGAGAAACCGAATCTCAGATAAAATTTAGGGTTAGGCAGTTTGATAGATTGTTGTAGTAGTTTCCCTGTCTATAATTGTTGTTCTGTTCTTAAAGTGTTTGATGTGTTCTGTCATTGAATTATGTGCTCAAGTATCAATAATCTTATTTACTCTGTCTCTGGACTTGAATTTAGAAATGAGGACCCGTCCAGAGTGCAGCTGTGAGAATATGGACTATGTTAAAGATAAAATCGATCTACGCAAACTTATAAAACACCCGTCTTGCACGTTTCACGCGTTGCGACACGCAGGAAAATAAGAATTTTTGGTTTTTATCAAAGTTGTGAACTGAAATGAGTAAGTTGCGAAGTACGTCGGTTATTCGGAGTCAGAGTTGAAGTTTGTTGTATGAGTGTATCTGAGCTCGAGTTTATTGATCATAATGTGACTACAGATTAATTTGAGTGCCTTTTTCAGTTCCTACTTCTACTTATTTATTCAATGTCAATCATGGGCCTGACCCCACCCAACTAAAATCCAACTATATAGACTTACACGTCACTTTGGCTGGAGTAGATAGAATCAAGAAGTGATTCAGGCGCAGTCCACTTAAAAGGCAAAACTCCCACCGTTTCTTTAGCATAGACTCCCTCCTTGTAGACATTTCTTGCCATCCCAAAATCGGCTATCTTAATGACGTAATCCTCGTTATGATCTTTGGACACCAAAATGTTCCGAGCAGCAAGGTCACGGTGAATACACTAAAGTAGAAAATTCAATCAAAGACTTGAAACATTAATAGTTTGCGTCTGTCAGTTATCATAAGGAATCTTTCTACACATTTTTAGTACCTTCAAAACAATACAGTTTTCTGGACGTGTTGATCAGACATGATCTGATAAAATGATGAAATGATAAATTGTTAAGATTTCCTCGGATCCCACCTACTCCGGTCATTTTTATTTGATGTATATTAATTATCTGTTTATTTTACATAGTATAGATGAATTAGGGTTTTTCGTAGGGCACATTGTAAAGCATTTTTTCTTTAACTAAATTGCATTTACCTGGGATAAACAGATCAAGATAATTATGTCTTGTTAGTTTCCGATTTCCCTTGCTGCCTTAAAGTTTTGTATTGATCAAAGCAGATAAATCATTGATAGATTCAATATCACATCGTCCAAACCTGAAAAACACAACTGCAGAATACTAACACACCAAAAGACAAAACTCTAGGCTATCTTTACATGAATATTGAAATAGAAAGTTAGACGAAGAAGAAAATTACTACCTTCTTCGAAGAAAGGAAATCCATTCCTCTGGCAATCTGATAGGTGACCGCTGCCAGATCAAAAAATGTCAAGATTTTCTGAAAGTTGGCATCACACTTTACCCAAGATGGCTCGAAGATTTCTCGTTTGCTTCGAAGAAAAGTCAAAAGATCACCGTGAGGACAGTATTCCATGATGACCATCAGTTTCCCCTGTATTGTGCATGCTCCGAGCAAATTTACGATATTTATATGCTCGCCGATGAAGATGAAGATTTTCAATTCAGAAGCAAGATCTTTGTAATCAGAGTCCGTACCATCATCTAAAAAGAGTTATCATTGTAAAATCCTCTTGTCTTGTTTGAATATAAACATTTTCACGATCTTTCCCACCCAAATTCTTCTAATCTACTTTGTTTTTGCTCGTTTTACTCAATACTTTAATAGATGATGTCATTAATTACGTCTTTTGTACATGATGTCATCAATTACGTCAAAATGGCTCACTTCCCAGAATGTCCCTAAAGCTTAAAATGATTGCCTTCTTTCAAGGATTCCAAAACTACCCTCAGATTTTCGGTTACCTGATTTGCTAGAATGTTATGATAAATTCTCTGTCTATGATTATTGTCAATAGACGCAGCAAAGCTTTGTTAGCATGTTAGCTGTTATGTTTTGCATGCTTCCGATTTTCCTCGACATCCTCAAAGGTTTGCATTAAGAAATACTAATTGGTACATATTTTTAGTTTATAGGTCAGAAGGCCGCATTTATGGATAAGTACAAATAAAACAATTTGATAACTGGCCTTTAAGTGTTTTTACAGCAACAATAGTTTCATCTGCCCTCTCATACGCATCCACATTAAGATAATGACTTGTGAAGTTAAAAATACTTCTTAACCTCTTCCGCTTGAACGATGAAAGGTTGGCTGTGGCTGACTTAAACTCGAAAATACCTTTAGCCCTTGCCAACCAAACCTCACCAAACGCACCTCGCCCGATTGGCTCGATGAGATGGATGTTGTCTCTGGGGAACTCCCATTTCATATCGTAGGGTAGTCTGTGACTCTGTTCATTTATCGTCAGCTGTTCATCAAGCTAAAAGAGATAAGACAGGAGTTAACTACTTTTCCATTGGGCTCAACAAGTCTATTAATTCGCATATTTGTCCCCTCTCCCCTCCATTATCAAATACTGTAAAAGTTAAAGTAAATGTACTACTTCCCTACAATAATAATTCATAAGGTATGGTCTAACCCGGGTCATTATACCATAGCAGGCAGGCAACCCCAATAGAGATATGGCCCCACTGGGTCTCGAAACAGGATTATTACGATCGAAGGCGAGCGCTCTAACCACTGAACGGCCTATTTTGAAATTGGTTGATCAAGGGGGTAAGAATTTAAACTGTCTTTGGGAACTTCCTGACTTTATTTTTTCAAAGATACATGCATTGGCTTTTCTAACTCGAGTTAAGTTTAAGAATTTGCTCATTTTTTTCTTTCTGAGCGGAAATAATTCGATATATAGTAAATGTTTGCTTAATGTTAAACTAAAAATAAAATGTCTCATAATAGTTATTCTGTTCATTCAAAACATGCTATTTGCTTTTCATGCGACTCTCCATAGTTTCGTTATCTGATTTTAGCAAAAACTTTCCATGCTAATGATTTAATGAAATAATGGGAACGAAACATTTCAGAAATTGTCCGTCCGACAGAAAAAAATTTATAATTTTTAATTAAAATACTAAACCAGAACAATAAGATAACAAAGTAATCTTGATGTGTTCACAACTCCAGGCTTATCCACAGTGGGGCATTAATTCATGTTTCGGATTAGATCCTTCTTCAGAGCCATGTTGTAATAACATTTTTTCATAAGGCTCAACAAGGGTAATTGAATTTTACTATAGCCGGCTACTGCGATCGACATATGCTACAACCGAGTCTCGAAACCGGGTTATTGTGGACAAAAGGCGAACGCGCCAACCACTGCCATAAACCAGGACAACAAGTTAGAATAGTAACAAGAAACAATATATCCAAAATAAGATTGCACCTTACTCGATGGTCCTCACTGTGGTGCAATGATCATGAAATCATAGTCATAAGAAAACGATGAGATTTTTCCTGTGACTATTATGAAATAAATCTAAAACTTACCACATAGTTTGAATGTGGTTTGAGATAAGTTGCATAATCTTCTTTTGTTCTGTTTTTATAAATGTAGAGGACGAGAGTAACGATTAGAATTGCAAGCACACCGCAACTGACAGCAACTGCAATAATTGTACTATTCGAGTTTCCACCCAAAATCATTCCAGGTGAGTCTTTAGTGTCTAAAAGAAAATGTATTCATTGCAATTGCAATTAGAGTTAAAGCTAAAAAGAAGACTAGTTTTATGTTTTTCAGAGCTCAACAGCAAACTTGCCTCTTGATTTTAAGTCCCGTCCATACTTGTATAGATATTTTGAAAACGCATATCTCGCTTTTGCCATCCGTCCACACGTAGCCGGAGTTCTCAGCGATGAAAACGAAACTTTTCGAAAATACTGTTTAGGGTGGAGATTTCGAAATCTTTGTTTTCATGTTGTTTTGTGGCTGCCAAAAATATGTCTTTTCGAAAACGATGACGTCACGGACTCAGTTTTGCACACTCAATTTCTCAAACAAGAACTTTTTTGTTATTTGTTAGCGATTCCTCCGAATCCGTGTGGACGGAGACTTTCTTGAAAACCCTAATCTTCTGGACGCAATTCTTTTCGAAAACGGATGAATAAATATGCGTTTTCAGAAATATCCAGGAACGTATGGACGAGGTCTTACTCAATTACCACTCTGTAATTCTTTGCACAAGTCATCTAATCAAAGATATCTCCAGTCCTCCAGTGTATCATCCTTGTTATGCGTACAACCAGATTTTTTTCCTTTTGTTTTCGCTATGTTTACATTTGCGGTTTTCTAGGGGCACATTCCGTGAAATAGTCAAGCATGTTCTTGCACTCATCACTTTTGCTTTCTTTGGTTTAATTAGTGCTGTATATATAGCCTTGCATGCAAGTTTCTCGTACTCCTAGCCATAAGTTTCCATTGGTAGCTAGCAAGCACAGAGATCTACTTTTGCTCTGTCATTTGGCCCAGGAAAGTGCCCTAGGCATGTGGCCTAGTCAAAGTTTGGTTTTACCTCTCTTTTCTCTGCAGTTTTGCTGCAAGGAAATATAGATTGTTAGTCAGTTTCTTGTATTTAATCAACTTTGCTTACTATTTATTTCCATTTTTTTGTTTATTACTGCTATTAATTTATTCTTCGTTTATCGATTTATTGTTTTTCGGACGTTTATTTCATCGTTTATTTATTGCAAATTTGCTTCCGATCCTGCTTAATACTAATTCAAGTTTCTAATTAATTCAATTGCTTTAGTTGTTATTTGATTTGATATTTTATATCAAAGCCAACCATATAACACATAGAAACCCTTGTTTATTTCTTGCTGTGTCTTGGGAATCTGGGTGTGGTTTCTGCTCAGAGTGTACGTGGCAAATGGAAGTCTATAATCCTTCAATAGGTTAACTGTCAATTTTTGCATTTATGTCTGCTCCTGTGTTAAATCAGTACTAGCAAAGAGGTTGGAAAAATATTTAAAAAAAACAAATATACTTAAAACACTTAAATACACTAACACATTAACAGTTTTTGGATGGTACAGAACTTCAGTATAGCCAGAAATATCGGAAACATAGCGAAAAGAACACATAGGTTACTCAAGCTTTTCGTCTGACACTCAACAGAGTAATACGTCAGAAAGAGAACGAAACAGAAACCTAACAAATTTATATACCAAGATGAGGATCGAAATAGGCCAATCAGAAAAGGGGTGAATGATTGGTATGGTGTAGGAAAACCAATCAACACCCAAGGTTGTCGAGCAAATGTTGACCCCTTAATCTATGTGTTCATCTCGCTATGTTTCCGATATGTCTGGCTATACTAACAAATTAACATAATAAAAAGATTAATTAGCAGAAAAGAGGAAAGTGATTGATTATACATTCCGCAGACCTATTTTGTAATTGCTCGCTCACCAGGGGATGTATTCCAAAGCTTACAGGTATCTAAAAAACTACAAGTTACGAATTTCCTGTATCCTTTAGAATATTTTCATCAGTACATCTCCCGATGAGTGAGCAAGTCTGGAGAGATGAAAGTGTAGTAACTTGTTTCTAATTCTCTTTGACAGAAAGCAGAGGGTGACGGTCAACGGTTCGCTCAGTGCGTGGACAAGGCGTCTGATTTAGGTGTACCACAAGGCTCGGTTTTGGAGCCCTTTTTGTTCAACATATATGAGAATGACTTATTCCTGTGTTCCTAGAGGAGACCGAAGTTTGTAATAGCGAGATCATGGCCGAGTAGCGAGCGCGTGGTCGAGTGGTTACGGTGTCTGACTCGTAAACCAAAGGTCCGTAATGCTAGCCCGGGTCGACAAGTGCCATGTGAGGGAAATCTGGTAGCTGCGGCAGGTAGTTGCAGTGGACTGATGGTAAAACATCCGTGGGCCCCTGCTGGAAATAAGTCTCTCAGACTTCCACAGGCAAGTCACGTTAAATATAAATACCTACCTAGCTAACTACGCAAATTACTCGCATGTGGTCAAACCGTGGAAAATATCATTGCAAAATTAAAGTGAGATACTCTTCAAATCAGTCAGTGGTTTCCAAACAATCATATGAAAGTAAACGAAAACAAATGCCATTTGATGATTTTCGGTCGCTAAAGCGCTGAAATCTCCATTAAAATAGGACAGGCTAATGAGAAGGAAAGCAACGAGGAGAAGCTCTTGGGAATAACATTTGATCAAATGTTTTACTTTAAGCAGCATGTTAAAACTCTTTGCGAAGAAGCTAGCCTGAAGCTTCATGCACTTGCCAGAATATCCGGCTACATTGTTACAGAACAGGCTACAGAACATTCGGCACAGATGAACTGACTAAGGTGATGCAAGCACTTTTCTTGTCTCACTTTAGTTATTGCCCCCTTGTATGGATTTGTTATGACCGAGCTTTAAATCGTCAAATTAATCATATCCATGAAAGAGCATTGCGTCTTGCATATAATGAAAAAGAAACAAATTTTGAGTCCCTTTATTGAGCAACGGAGTCTGGCGACTATCTATCGAAGGAACCTACAGTTGCTTCTGACTGATGTATGTAAAACTAAGTCCAATCTAAACCCAGCATTTATGAAGAATATCTTCACGGATCGTAATATTGGTTACAACCTAAGACAATATAACGATTCACAGCTTCCCAAAGTACATACAACAACAATTGGAGTTGAAGCTGTATCCTTACTTGGAAACAGACTGTGGCGGAGTTTCCCAAACGTAGTGAAGGACGCCAACTCACTTTCTGTTTTTAAAGCACATATCAAATTATGGAAAGGTGACGAGTGCAACTGTAGGTTATGTAAAATATATACCACAGGTAGGGAACTAATATGATCTAGATATTTTTTTTCCTTTCAACTTTGTAAATATTTGTAGGATTTATAATTAATCTGTATTTAATCTTAGCTAGTAGGCCTTAATTAGCTTAATCAGCTATTTTTATTATTATTATAAATAAGCCTACTTTAAATAAATTGATGATGATGATGATGATGACGATGATAATAATTTTTCTTCACCTTGGGTGTATCTTTATATTTACTATCAATGTATTCATTACTGTTTCTCTGGAAATTGGCACACCAAATTAGTTAGAACATTGAACACAACAAACGCTTACCAGTTTTTGGCTGTGTGGTGTTAAACGACTCTTCGCCAGTTCTGAAAAGGGTAATGTTGAAATGGTCTTCCCCTACTTCATTGGATGCTTGGCAGCTGTAGAATGCAGCATTTTGCGAAGGTGGTACTACCAAAGTGCTACCATTTGTTGGAAGAGTCTCAGGCGTTACACTCAACTACGAATTGAAAATCATATTTCAAGTATGGAAACAATGAGCCTTAATTGACGACAGCAAAAACGTAAACGAGGCTGTGCAATCTTTGAACAATATTTGCGCGCGAAAAAATAAAAGCTGACGTGACCTAAAAAATAAAATGTAAACAAAGGTGCTTTTCCTGAAAATTATGAAGCCTTATTTTACATTTTTGCTGTCGTAAATTTAGGCCCGTCGATTTCATACTTCAATCCCCCTACAGCAGAATTAAAGGCCCTCTTTTACCCTTCTTTTAACAGCGCCCCAGACCCCCAGCTGGATTACTGTTTGTAACTCAGTCAACTTCTAGTCCTGGATCCGCCCCTGCCAAAGAAGCTCAGCAGGTAGATTGATTGAGGCGCAGACTCAAAAGTCGTCGATTCGAATCTATCACGGGTTATTTTCATTCTCACAAATTATTGTAATAGACGTCTTTCAAAATCAAATGACGTAGAATGCGTCTTGAAGTGAAAAAAGTGATGTCACGCCCTCCTGAGCAAGAATTCTTTAGCATATCATTATGCTAATTGTACAACTACAAAGCAATGCCATGCGTTGCTTAACTCAGGCCCGGATCCAAGGGGGGCGTAAGGGGCGTACGCCCACCCTATTTTGGTAGAAAAGCAATACTGTTAGCTTTATAATACCTCATGTCTCCTACATTATCCTTTGATTTATGTGTTAGTTAAGCCCCCCTTTCTGTGGGTGCTGGATCCGGCCCTGTAACTTATGCCCAAATATCACCAAAATCTTGTACTAAGTTGTTGCAATGCAACAGTTAAAATGAATTGAGACAAATCATCAAATTAATCCCTCTTTTCAACAAATCAAATGAATCGAAATGAATCATCAAATTAATCACCCTTTCAAACTTTCTAGTCCACCCATCACCAGGAGCAGTACAAGACTTGCAACTCCAGGGTCTGAATCTCCACACGATTGTCGGTAATGGATTTGCCCGCTCAACACGGCATCGAAGCTCGGCATTCTCACGGACGGAGACTAATTTTGATATTACATGCTCTTTGTCTGATGACTTAGTCTTTTGTAGTAAGACAGGAACTAAAACAAATTGGTTATAGAATTATGACATAGGAGTCTGAAAAATAAAATGAAAAAAGATGATAGAAGCTTGTATTTCAATTTTACAAAATAGTCTTCAATGAACAGTTGTTGAGCTACAGTTATGAATACACAGATTTCTACCTCATGATTTCTCAATCATCAGCAGATATACTAATCAAATTTACCATAAATGGGTAAAAACTCTATTGTCTTTTCTAAAAGTGATAGGAATGTGTTAGTTGCTATTGAAAATCTATGTTATGTATGTTGTGCGGATTCCCTGCCCACAAATCAATGTTGATGTGCTTGGGAGCTGCCCAACTTTGTACGATAACAGGGGGAAGAGACCTCAAACATATACCTGAAAATACAATCTGTTTTGCGTTAGGATGGTGTGATGTCAAAATTTTCTTTCACAAAATTCTTATCTTTTGGCCAGGATTGTAATAGATTCATTTCCATCGGATTAATTTGTAAAGTGGAAAATGAGCCAAGCATTATTCTAACCCAAGACTATTGATACGGTGCATCAGTGCTTTATTAACTGAATGATTAGGGGCAAGTCAGACGAGGCCATATGAGGGGGGCCATCATCCTGCTTAACTTCAATTCCCTCCTCAGCCATTTGAGGTAAGCGATGAGTTTCTCTTGTCATTTAGCTACTTATTTGTAGGGAATTGCCAGGTTCAAATTAATGAGTAGCTACTTACACTAAAAGATAGCCCACTAGAGAGACGTTATGAGGGCGATCCGCTGCTCATAAAGTCTCAAGACCAATTCTGGAATAGTTGACATTTTATCGACTAACCTGAAGCGACTTTTCTTAATATCAATTCCTTTATATTTAATCAAACAAATGTAATTACATTATTGAGAAGAAAAACTTACCTAAAACTAAAACTTTTAGAATTGCCTTGACTGATCCTTGGCTATTTGTGGCAATGCAAGCATAGTTACCATCATCATCAGGGTATTTAGCATCTTGGATTTCCAACAGACAGGTTAGATTCTCTGAACAGTATTTAATTGGTTTGTTATCTTTATACCATCCAACAGTCGATCTGGGAAAGACAAGATTCGTGCTACAATTAACAACAGCAGAATTGTTGTTTTCACGGACGTTGATCAGGCTGACGTTTGGACTCAACATCACAACAGGTTTCTCCCCGTCTGAATGAAAAAAGTTTATCAACATTTAATCATGAAATTCAAAATTATTAATCATATATAGTTTTTTTTCCGCCTTGGTAGGTTTTTACTGCAGTAATGGCCAATGGTCTACTTTTACTGCATTATGGCCCAATGGATGTCCATATAGGCATAATGGTTTATGGTTGCTACATGTTTTCTTTTTGCCATATTCGATGCACACAATTGCAATGCTAAATTCAAAGAGTTAATTTTTCATAACTGGCTGTAGCGATTGATCACATTCTCTAAACTGCGGTGAAAACGACAATTACAGAAGAATGAATAGGAAGCTGAAAATGTGTCTATTTGACAAAAAGCACTTGTTCTATTCTTTTTTGAGTTCAAGAAGCAAGTTGATGAAAAAATGAAGCTACCTTTGATTCCGAGCTTGAAAGAGGTGGATGAAACTGAAGATCCCGAGTTAGCCAATTCATAAGTTCTGCCTTTATTTCTAAAAGGAGCATTCCACGATTTAGGGTCCTTCTTGACTATCCTTCTACAATCGTATGATCCTTGATCTTGTTTTGTAACGTTTGTCAGCATCAGAACTTCAATTTCCTTGCCCAAAGAACCCTTCTGGTGAACAAACTTTGGATCGACGGGATAGGTTTTACCACGAATGATTTTAAACCATTGTAAAACAGACTTAGCCGCTTGTCCAGTGTTGCGTGCTTGGCATTGAATTGAGAAATTGCTTGATTTTTCCAGTGTTATTTGTTTTTTATTTGGAGTCAACATTACAGGTAGAATTCGTTGGCCTAGAAAATAGGATATAGTTAATAGAAAATATAAAACAGCGTAAAACGGGTTTACTGTTTATAGAAAATGTGAGAGGGGCCTCGGTTTCGACCAAACGACGGAATTGTTCATCTCCATCGGGTCTGGAAAATATCATTAGTGTACCATAAACAGCATCTTTCTTGCTTATCATATGTAATCTCCTTTTTGCTGTCATTCCAAGGACTGCGCATGCTCTTTAGGAGATCAATGAAATGGCTCTGATGAACAAGGTGATATCTTGGCGATGCAGCTAAAGTCTCTTTGCTGCAGAACACGCTTTTTTTTATAAGGAACCTAGCTCAGGGCCTAGTAGTAAAAGTTCCTTATTTTGAGACCTCCTTTGACCACTTTGTAGTTCTTAAAGTTCCTTAATAGTTCCTTAATTTTCAGTGTTTACTTAGTAGATAGGAATAAGTATCAATGCAAGAAAAGCATTAAAACTCAACATTTAGCAATAAACTCGTGATAAGGAAACATGAAACATATTGTAACATAAAGAAGCTTAGGATAGATAGACCTATAAAACGTAACAGCTAGTTACATGGTCATTAGCGAAGTTGCATATCTACACCAAATGAGTATATGGAAAATTACAAAGTTCCTTAGTGATTTGACCTTTAGTAGTAAAAGTTCCTTAAGTTTTTCGACCTTCGACAAGTAGGTTCCTTAAAAAAGCGTGTATAGTTAAGGCTGGGTGCCAAATACTAAGCAGACGTTATACGCAGGTTGAAGGAAAAAGCAAATGCTGTACTTCAAAACAATCTAAACTACTATTTATAGTTTTCTTAGTTTTATCCAACAAGCTTAAATTTCCCATGGCGTCACCATCTCGGTTAGTAAATATTCAGAATACTTCATTTGTTCCAACTCACGTGTTTTAAAGCGGAAATATCCACGTGCTGATTTGATGATTGTAGAATTATACACAGCTTCGCAGTAAAAAGAAGTTGAAGCACTCAATTTCATGAACTTATGTGCAGATATGCTAGGAACGTGGAATATGAAACTTTGCCCAATCCTACGTAAGAAAGCTTTTCCGACCTTGGCGTTGAAGTGTTTCCAGTTTTTGAAATACAAACTCGTGGTGGCATTTGCAATATTTGTGCTGCAATCGATTGTTATGAGGTCATCGATGTAGTAACTTGCTGTTCTTTCGGATGTGGAAGGCCTTTCAAGAAACCTGAAGCTTCCTATAATGAATGAAGAAAACTGTCAAACAAATTGGATTGGGCAAGTCTTGTTTTAATTGATCTTATCACATAATTGCCTAGGAGACCGACCTACGTAGCTGAAAACAAACTATCACACGAATGAATAGACAAGTATACTTGACTTTATTGTGATTGCAGTCTTCGTGTATAGAGGAAGGGTCTTTTTGCCACTAGGTAAAAAGCAAAGTTGATTCAAAAATAGCACTTGATACGGTTGTTTGTAGCTTCTTTCAAATTGCAACGTTGCCAATATAGGCTAAGGTAATTTGAAGACCAAAAACTCTTTCTGACGAGAAATCAGCAATTTTGTTACGAAAACTGACATAAATCTACATATCTTCATTTGAACAGTCTTTGTTTGGATGGTACAGAACTTCAGTATAGCCAGAAATATCGGAAACATAATGAAACGAACACATATATTAGCTTTCCACAGGCTTGGCACAGCCTACAGTGAGATGTTTTCGAATAATTGGCAGAGCAAGATTTACATTTCAGTTAGGTTTTTTGGAATCAGTCTACGTAAAAACCAGGGATCCTCTTTTGTGTAGACAGAAAGAGTTCGTTTTCGCCTCAGGACTCTTGGGGTAATCTATCACTGTATCTTGGGTGTTGATTGGTTTTCCTACACCATATCAATCATTCACCTCTTTTCTGATTGGCCTATTTCGATCCACATCTGGGTATATAATCAGTTAGGTTTCTGTTTCGTTCTCTTTCTGACGTATTACGCTGTTGAGTGTCAGACAAAAAGCTTAATCTATGTGTTCGTTTCATTATGTTTCCGATATTTCTGGCTATATCTTCATTTTCTGACTCCAGTCATGCTAAGGCAGCTGAGAGAAAAGGCGCAAATCAACAGGTGCGGTTGCTGTTGTCAAAAATCAGCTCCTGCTCTTTACGTCAATTTCGTCCCCAGACCTCTTGCCATTTTTAAAGCTAAAATTTCGGGCTTTGAACCTCCAAATGGGACGGAAGCCCCCTTTTAATGAAATAGAAAATTCGATTTTTCAAATCCTCGCCATTTTTCATTCTATTTCGCTAATAAGAATTTTCGTGTCAGGGGCACTTTAAGTAATCTATGTGTTCGTTTCATTTTGTTTCCGATATTTCTGGCTATATCTTCATTTGTTGACTCCGGTCCGGGCAGCTGAAGATTCCTATGCGGATCTGAAAAGCATCATAACTGCATCTTCTGGAAAATCATTAGGATAAGTGAAGATTTTATTTGGGCTATTTCGAAAATAGATTTAAGTTCAGTGGAAGAAATGGAGAAATGGATTTAGTTCAAAACGATCTTCTTAAGTGCTCGGTGACCACAATGTGTCTTTTTATTTTGACAAGATTAGCGCATCATAAAAAGATATACTAAGCATATTAATGTAAGACATACCTGCATCACATTCATTCAGCAGTACTAAGAGAAAATAAAAAAGAAACTCGTTTCAGAAAACTCCAAATATTGCAACTGACAGCTAGGGACACTAAGCTAGAACGGGCTAATTTTTTGAATTTGGCTAATAAAAAATTATTTTCGTGAAAATTTTGTAGCCTAAACATGGCTAAAACGTCAATTTCTTGGATTTCCAGGAGCCGGGGCACTATTTTGACGCAATATTTGAGTTCTACGTATCAAGAAACGAGTAAAAAAATTTGGGGGTTTCTCCGGCGGAAGTTTGAAAAAAATGCGACGTTAACTTTTGTGACGTATTTCTATTGTTCTTTCTGGTGCGGTGAAGTCCGCGTAATGACGCCTGTGCCGTGCGGCGAAGCTTCGGAAACAAGGCCTTTATGAGTGCAATTTTTCATAAGTAAGAATTTTTGTAAATTACTTTGGTATTGATAAACATCTTATTAGAAGACCTCATTATGGAAACGTACAAAGCTGATGT
Source organism: Pelagia noctiluca (assembly GCA_963924455.1). Taxonomy (NCBI): domain Eukaryota; kingdom Metazoa; phylum Cnidaria; class Scyphozoa; order Semaeostomeae; family Pelagiidae; genus Pelagia; species Pelagia noctiluca. The sequence continues at coordinate 3,031,720 of OZ004324.1, read as the reverse complement.
TTAAATCTGAGTCCGAATTATCTATTTTTTTCATTTCGTCGGAGAAACCCCCAAATTTTTTAAACATAAATCCCCGTTTCTTAATGCGTAGAACTCAAATATCGCGCCAAAATAGTGCCCCGGTTCCTGGAAATCCAAGAAATCGACGTTGGGCAAAATTTTCAGGAAAATAATTTTTTATTAGCCAAACGGGCTAAAATTAGCCAGAACGAGCTAATTTCAAAAAAATTAGCCCGTTCTAGCTTAGTATACCTAGCTGACTGCAAGAAAAGAACATGTACAACATTCCTAAATCAAATTAAATTTCCTTTTAGAATTATGATTCAGTTATCTGTAATAAAATCTCATATCGTTTAATCCAGGTTTCAAACGGAAATTGAAATAGCAAACATGTCATGTTGCTCAGAATTTAAGCATTAGTTTCGCCTTTTGAGTCACGTGCTCGCAAACAAATGACATTTACATATAAAGTAGGATATTTCCTTTTCTCCATCAAAATTACTGATATTGTCAATTCAAATTATTTTCTAATTCATTGCATATTATTCAATCAGTTTTCCACAAAGAATTTATAGCTCAGCCTAAAAGTCTTATACGTTTGCAGCTTTCAAGTGTAAGTGGGTCTATATTTAAGTTTACTCCTTCGTTACCCTATGGTTTCATTGACAAGGTGTATAAGTAAATTCCTAAATAATTTTCAGAAAAGTTAAACTAATATAGATTCCATATCATCAAAACTTTCACGAATACTGTAGTTTATTTTTTAATTGACCTCTTGCACAATTACGTCAGTTCTTTAGAAATTCATCTTGAAACAACCTTAGCCTCGACATGATGCTTAGCAAAATCCCACAGCATGCATTGCTTTCAAACTCACAAAGCAATTCAATTTGTTGCTAGAAGCAATGCGTGCTTTGGGAACTAGCTACACATCATGTCGAGGCTAAGGTTGTTTCAAGATGAATTTCTAAGGAGATGGAGTAATTAAGAAAGCGGTCAATTGTCTCAGCAATGATCGAAATATTCTATTATAGGCATGCAGAGGGCATTATTCATTTCGGCACTAGAAAAGATAAGTGAAGAAAATCCAAATAGATAACTTACTATTAGTTCTTAGCAGTGTTATATTAAAGACATCCCTCCCTATTCCATTATCTGCTTGACAGCTGTAGGATGCAGCATCCACTGAAGGTGGCACAACCAATGTGCTAACTTTTGTCGAAAACATGGGCGCCACACTCAGCTAAAAATAAAAAACTTACGTTTAATTTCAAAAGCCATGCATATTTCAAGTTTTAGCCCCCTTTATGATTTCTGGTTTTATACGAAGTTGAAGGTTGAAAGGCTTTAATTCAAACTTTTATGATGGCAGCTGCATCTATATGTTATTCTTCGTGTCTCTATTGCTCACATTACTATCTCAGTTGTTTTTTCTATTTTTGTGATCCGTCGGAGGAAAGGTTTGATATTTGAGCATGTGAAAAATAGGTGAAGTTGTCAAAATATAATTACATACTTTTGGAGCCCCCTTCAAAATTTTTGAAAAGCACCATTGATTAGAGGGTACGTAATTTGAAAGCCAACAGTAACATTGAGCAGTCTTCAAAGGCAATTAAACAAATGATAGATCTTAACATTAAATGCACCAATAGAAAATTCCCTTAAGGCTTCTGAAACCCTATTGGTCGAGAGGCTAATCTATTATAGAGGGTACCCAGATGTCTTGCATATGTGCACCTCAAAAGTTCTCAATTCCAGAAAAAGTGGAAACATAAAATTGCAAAAAAGATAACTACTGATGCGTCGCACCACTCATCAGAGTAATCAAATTTCGTGAGGTTTCATTTTCATTATCTTTCTGACGTAATACTCAGATGATTGACACTAATTACGTCACTTACGGTACAACTTTTTTTATGAAAATATCAACATTTTTTCTGAGCCCAGGCTTTTCTATTGTTTATTCTTAAATTTCCATTGGTGATTTTGATTCTTCATATTCCTATGAAATCAGTTTTTATAAAGAAAAAAGATTGCATCACTGAAATCACCTTTACAAAGTCGCTTGTCCATCCACTTCCTGGGTCATTAGAGTTGCAATCCAGTCTAAAGGGTTTGTATTTCCAGACTATTTTCGGTAAAGGATTTGCCCGCTTCACAAAACATTGAAGCTTCACTTCCTCCTGTGCAGAGGCTGATTGAATAATTGCATACTCTTTGCGATTTACTTTCGCCTTTTTCAGAGAGACGGGTACTGAAAAAGCATTTCTTCGATTAGACTTTGAATATATTGAGAACGTACAGTGTCTTGCCATAAATGATCTAAATAGACAACATTTGCGTAGATAAAAGGCGGTCACTCAGGAAGAGTAGAAAACCCCCCTCTTGATCGAAATAGCCAGTTAGTCGGAAAATTTCTAATGTTATCGGGAAAATAAAGCAAAATTTGTGAAATTATCAGACTTATGAATTTAAGATTATAAGCATTTTTGAATGTTAGAAGTCTGCTTATTAGAGATCTAAGGGGAAACGTTTCGTCGGAAAATCTTCATCCTTGCCCCAACTGACCGATTTTCTATCTACCCCACTGATAGACAGCGCATAAACACAGGCAAGCTGATAATCAAGCTGAACGAAAAATAAAGATGATAATACGGATACGGAAAAGTCTGCAACAAATTTCACTCAGGTAGGAAATTGAATTTTTGGCACAAGAAGACCTACGTTTTCATTGAATTGTGCCTAAACATTTGCACATTTAGAGATTTCAGGTATCTAAAACCATAGAGATGAAATCACTAATTAGAATGATGATTATTGAAAAAGATACTATATGATAAACGTTGAAATAAGATCTTTCTTCTTTGAGTATATCACACATGCAACGCATGCTCTTTTCGAGAACTCACCCACAACTATCTTTTGGAGTGATGAATTAGCAATTCGAAAAACTCAGATAAACTTTTAGGCAACTACCCAATAATTGTATAGGGCCAGCTTTTAATCAAAAAGCGATAAGTATTCTTTAATCGATCAATTCATAATTATCCTCACCTAAAACTAAGACATATACATATGCATTGGCCGATCCCTGGGTATTTGAAGCAATGCAGATATATTTGCCATCATCATCAGCATATTTTGCATCATCAATCTCCAACAAACAGTTGAGTTTCCCTGGACAGAACTTAATTAATCTGCTATCTTTATACCACGAAATATTTGACCCTGCGAAGGCTTGATTCACGCTGCAGTTAACGGATGTATGACTTTTTTCATGGACTTTTATACGGCTGTAATTTGAACTTAACATGACAACCGGTGTAACTCCATCTAAAAAACAACAGTTTGATCGAATTAATTAAATACATTTACACCAGAAATGGGTTGCTTAGCAAAGTGACATTGTCTTCATCAACCTCTTAGGAGAAAGTCAAGCGAAAATATTCACGAAACCTTTAGCATCAACACAAAGAAGGTATCAATCATGTGAGAACTCAAAACTAATTCCCTACATTCGTTTTTGTTTGATGCCTATTTTCGATCCACATCTGGGTATATAAATCAGTTAGGTTTCTGTTTCGTTCTCTTTCTGACGTATTACTCTGTTGAGTGTCAGACGACAAACTTCAGTAATCTATGTGCTCGTTTCGCCATGTTTCCGATATCTCTGGCTATTTTGATTCCTGTTTTGTTAAGAATTGCAATCGTAAAGAAAAATCAGAAAACAAGAAGTGTAGAAACTAAGAATTTTATATTATCGTAAATGTATGCAACAAGCATACGACAATACATTTGGTTTTTATGGTACATTTAAATTCAAAATTCACGATACTTCCACTTTTCTTTTTCAAATGATATCACCAAACCTCTCAAAAAACACCACAGATGTTCATAATAACGACGCTTTCAGTGTGAACTGGAAAGTAGAATTATGGCGCGATGCGACGCTAGGTATGACGCATCGTGACGGGTCCAGGGTGAACTGAGTCGGATACTTATTATCCTCTATAGAAAATACAATGAAGGTCAAGTTGTCGGGGTTTTATCTGCATTTTGCGCATGCGTTAAGCATAAAGGTCGGAGTTCTGCCCACAATTTCAGCAAGATTAAAAACTGAAATTCAGAATATCCGGTTGAAATATGCAATGGAATTTTGATAATTGTGGATCAATTGAAGCACTGTTTTAGGCTCCAGCTGAGGTATACTAAAGATGAGATTTTCTGCATTGAATATCTTTTTACCTTTAACTTTCATCTTTAACTAATATTTTCAAAGTATTGAGGTAGTGAATGTGCCACCCTGGTGTAATGTGTTATTTATTGGGCTGGGCCATGCAGATTTTTGAATAGAAAGAAGACTTCGTTAGAGTACATGTGATATTATAACTGTAAAACTATTTACAAAACTTCATTTCATAATAGCGTTACCGTTTCTTATGTTGTCACGGACATTCTAATCTCATTTCTTGTGTCCCACTCCGCGCATGCCTCATTAACCTCGTCAGAAACACTTTAAGCAAATGTAATCAGTTTACTGATAGCCTGTTTCAAATCCTCCAGCAGTGATTGGATCGTATTTGACTGAAGACCCGTTGCCAATACCCTTCGTAGATGCTGCAGAAAAATTTGCAAAACCCCGCAAATTTCTCTCCTGGTTTCTACTTCGCCTTTCACGTCGCATGAATACTGTTGTGTGTTTGAGATAAATATAAACTGCTTCTGACGAGGTTCATGAGGTGAAAGTACAAAGTGAATTACTAGGCCGGCCTAGTGGGCCGGCCTGGCCTAGCCAAAGCAAAGGAAATAAAATTATTTTGAAAGCGAGGCTGGTTCCTTGGATACGAAAATGATTCCTTGGATACGTAAATAATTCCTTAGATACGTAAATGATTCCTTGGATACGAAGATAATAGCTTGGATATAAAAATAATTCCTTGGATATAAAAATGGTTCAAAAGTGATGTGCAATTATTTGCTAATAGAAACAAATAATTCATTGAAAATAAAAAAATATTTCGAAAGTGATTTATTGAAAATGTAAATAGATAAAAATGATAATATATTTTGACCAGAACGGACCTCCATACGGAATAGCAAGATGGACCAAGTACTACAGGGCTGCAGCCATATCAAATACAATGAAGTATTTGTAGAAGACAGGCAGCTTATTAGTACGTATTTAGAAGGAACCTAAATACGAGAGAACACCATGGCAGCTTTTTCATGTTTTGATGTTCTGCTGCCAGCCAATTGTAATAGTTAAGGTTACTTCAGGGCACCTTTTTACAAAATGTGGAATTTGAATTTCGGGAAGAAAAGGAATTAAATCACTTACCTGTCATGATTGTCTTATTAGTGTTGATTTCAACATATCCAGAGGATACAGCAAGCAATGCAAGAACGAAAAACGAGAAAGAAATAAAGTCTTGACTCTTGTAGCTCATTTTTGCTTCGATTGAAACTGTAAGAATGAGGATGACAAACAAAACAAGACGATATTTATCATTTAAGCAAGTGACACTATCTCTGTAATATTCAGCATATTTGTTCTACAAAGGAAAGAATATGGCATCTTCAACCGTTCCCTAAGCTTTCCTTTAGTGCTTTTTTCTGTAAGAGTCGTACAGTATTATGTTTTTTGATTAAAATGTCAAGGCAGATTGGACAAATAAACGAAAATTGCTAATAGTTTCAGTGATAACGCCAACGTCAAAATCTGGCTAGTTATATAATCGCGAACGAGGAATACTGGAACGGAAATCAGGAAATCAGGGAACAAGGGAACGTAAAATCTCTTAAAATAGGCACATTGCAATGGCACTTCCTTTTGCAATGGCGTTTACACCAATGAAAAGGGCTGCCCTTCTACAACCCCCACACCAAGGTCTTAGGTTCCCTGAACAAAACTTTTACTTCACTGGACAAAACTTTTACTTCAAGGGACAAGACTTTTAATTCACTAGACAAAACTTTTACTTCACTGGACAAAACTTTTACTTCATAAGTAACGGTTTCGTCCAGTGAAGTAGAAGTTTTGCCTGGTGCTTATTGGCCTCAGCACTCCCCCTACTCCCCAGTTCAACAAGACATGCTGTCAGTGTATGATCATCGAGAGTAGAGCTGGGGCTGAACAACCGAAACGTTCCACAACACCCATTTTTTATAAGAAACTTTGCTAAATCTTCGTACAAGAGTTTCCTGGGCCCCGAATAGAGTACGAAAAGTTTCTTTACATCGGCATATCCTCGCTACCAAACATGAATTTGATATAGAGAAGCAAAAATGAAAGAAAATTTCCCTACAGACAGCTAAATATCCTATAAAATGTAACCAATCTGAACTAGGAACAAAGACGAGCACGTTCAAGGCTAACGTCTCGTTACGAAAAATCTGAAAAGTTTCTCAACTTTTTGGGCTCACGCAAAATCTCCAACCAAAGTTTCTTAAGTTTTGAAAATTTTGCCTTACGGTTTCTTATAAACGGCTTTTTACAAAAACAATGTGTCGAAATGTATCGAAGCGAATTTCTAAATTCGACGGTCAAGTGGTGAAACTTGCCCCGCCCAGCCATTAGACAGAATGAGGGTGATCTGATGTTTGGACTTTCCATTGGCTGTGAGCGTCAAGAGGATTTTACACATTTCTCGATGACCACACCGAACATATGTTAATGGATTTCAAGAAAGTGATCTACACTACACGCGTTATTTTCTATAAGCAATTGCAATATGAACAAAGCAGTACTCGACAAGACAAAGAACTCCAGCAATTCCAGTACTGGACAGCAGGTTGTTAGGCAATGTAAGTTTTAGTTCTGATCCAATTAGCAATGAAAATCTTGCAGTAGCTATGAGAAATTAGGTTACAGTGGATATTAGTACCCTGGGTACACTTTGATATGCAAGATATGACATTTGTTGTACACAAATTTGTGATACAGTACTCTACTCTAAGGAACAAACTTTGAGGTAAAAAAGCTAAGCAATTGCTAAGTAATTTGAATACTCAAATTTGCCCTCCAGCTAGGCAATTTTTAGTACTGAGCTCGAGCTGAAATTGCTTGTAACAAAATGCATGTATTGGAGATTTATACATTTCGCATACCTACACTTTTGCAATAGATACCAGCTAATGAACAAATGCCCTACCCTCTATAGGAGGTTTAAATGTTTGCAGCACCTGGGCCTTAATGTTCTTATTTCAAAACCTTTTCCACCCATCATAAGAAATATCTTTTACAGAACTCACTGGAATAAAAACAATAAAAAAATATTTCCTAGGGGGGCAGAGCTGATTTCATAACCACATCCCTAAGCTGAATGTTGCCAAAACCGACCTGGATGACCATTCTGTTCTAAATAGCCAAACTAAGGAAAATACTACAAATTAACTTACTGAGAGGCCTAAAAAAATGCCATAAAAGGACAATGGCCGACCACTGCAAAATGTTTGAGACCTTTGCCAATGTCAGACTGCAGGAGAAATCCACGTTCTGATGAAACGTTGATTAGAGCTATTTTGCAGACTCAGGGAACCTAAGACCTTGGTGTTGGGGCTGTAGAGGGGCAGCCCTTTCCATTAGTGTAAACGCCATTGTAATAGGAAGTGCCATTGCGATGTTCCTCTTTTTAGAAATTTAACGTTCCCTTGTTCCCTTATTCCCTGGTTTCCGTTCCAATATTCCCAGTCTCCGATTATATAACTAGCCTCATAATCTCACTCATAGTTTCGAGAAGCCAAAACACATCCGCTCAGCTGGTCGTTTTCAAATATTAATCAATATGAGAGTGAGTAGGTGACGCTGTGATGACGCAGGAGAAACCATTGAGAAAGAAAGTTCTCATAGCGAATTAATGGGCATGAAAGCCGATCTCCACTAGACGATTTTCGTGACGTTAATTCATCATAAGCCCTGTTTACACTGCTGAAACAAACCCGGGTTCAACCAACTTTCGTTTACACACAAAAGTTCGTTTTAATAGGTGTAAACGCAAAGTGGGTTGAAACCGAGTCTCTCTAGGTCACGCATGCGTACTCAATAGAAATAAAGTCCTTTCATTTTGTGTCATACGATTACGAAAATGGCGGGCATTAATGGCGCTTTCGAGCTTGAGCTTTTTAGGAGAACTTTGATTCTCCATGTTATAGCAATGGATTTTTTCATCAGCCCAAATACTTATTAGCAGGAAGACTTCGTCATCCTCTTAAAATAAACCGCGATTTTTATTTTCCATATCTTTTCAAACCTCGACAAAGCATTGGAATCAAAACAAAACGAACCTTGCCAAGACAATGTTCCCTTTCTTCCAGTTAGCAAATGGCGACTAGAAACAGAATTGGCACTAATTTTAAATTTTGTCACAAATTTTGGCACATGTCACTTGGGACAAAACTGACACAGATGCAACAATGGTTCTACTTGCCAAGGCTAATTCACCCCATGTTTGTATTGAACGGCCGTCGCACTTTTTCGATATCTTGTACCACTTTCGAGATATGGACCATAGAATTGACATGCCAGCTTTTGAAAAAGTAAACTTGTCATATGAAAATTGTCATATGTGAAACTTGCTCGTGTAAACGCTTTGATAAGTAAACTTGAAAATTTTCTTTGGAACCCAGATCTCAGATCATGCAACGCAAGCATTTTTCGCGCCATTTATTTTTTTAGTTGCAATGGCTACCAGGCTAATTTGGACAGATCTAGCCACATCTACATTGTTTCAAGCCTATGGAACTCCAAATCTGAGAGGTTTAGAAACAAGAATATCAAAAAGAAAGAGTATACCGAAATATCAAGAAATCTCGCCAGAGATGTCTAAGAAGTCCAAGTTCCAATCTTATGTTTTAGGGGCAAAATTTATTTATCAAAGTGACGAGGCTAGCCTACAAAACTCAGCAAATACCGCTTGTTAAATTCATTACCTTCAGAACGAAAACTTGTCAAAGAAACTTGATGCTCATCCACACGAGCAAATAAATTTGACAATTGAAAAATGTTCAAATATCCATCCACACGAACAAGGAAACTTGTCAAAGAAAATTGTCATAGAAAATTGCTCGTGTAAACTACGCTTTATACCAGCAGTATCGCTTGTCAGTCGTATGATTACACAGCATCCATGTCTAGCAACTTTAAAAGATGTCTCAAGCTATGATCAGCAAATACCTTAATAAAAGTATTCCATACTTTCCTTGTCTCGCTCATCGGCTTAATACAACAGTAGAACACAGTTGTAAAGGTAGTTTTGCTGCAAACAAAATGTTCGACATTATCCAGGAAATTTATGTCCTTTTCAGCTCAAGCACAAAGAGATATAACCTGTTCCGACAAAAAGTCAAAGATCTAGATATTGAAATAGCCCTGGCATTACGAAACCTTTCGATGACAAGATGGATCGCACGAGCAGACTCTATCAAGTCAGTATGGAGAGGTTTTGAAGTGTGCTTGGTGCACTTGAAGAGCTCACAGAGTCCGAAGCTCCCAAAACAAAGCTCAAAGCTCTTGCTCTTCTCAAAAGAGTCAAATCTTTTGAGTTTATATTGATGCTCATGTTCACGAAGAATGTTATGGTGAAAACGAAGATCCTTACCCAAGAGATTCAGAGCATTAAAATCAATATTCTCGACACCTTAGAAGCAGCACAAGCTACAATTGCCGCATTGGAGCACATGCGCAATGACTCCAATGCGCTTGATAAAGAAATACAAGCAGCTGTCGTTTTCAGTGAAACATTTGGAATTGATGTGCAATCAGAATTCCAAAAGCACCACAGACCACGAAGACCAACAATTCGGGTTGATGACAAAGCAGAGAACACGGCAATGTTCAATGTGAATGAATTTTATCGCAAAGAATTCATTCAAATTCTGGATACACAGTTATCCTCTTTGACAGATAACGTGAGAGTTCCGTTGGAGATGCTTTTGCCGTTAGCCAATTTGCTTCAGCCACCGTTTAACCAGAACTTTGACCAAAGTGACTGCCAGCTTGCGATAAACATGTTGCCAGTGGGTTTACAGTCAGATGCCAGTGCATATTAGAAGCAGAAGTTACAGTTTTTAGGAACCATTGCTAACAGAATAAAGCAGACATAACGACCACTGAAAAAGTTGCCATATATGCAAATCAGTTTAGGAGTTTATATTTCCTCTCACGGAGAAATGCTATCAGCTGCTCCATACAGTCCCAATTACGTCAGCCTCTTGTTAGCGAAGCTTTACAAAGTCGAAACTAATCAAGACTCTCATGCGATCCTCCATGAAACAAGAAGAGTTATATGAATTTATGATGCTAGCATGCGAAAAGGATATAGCAGACAGCATTGACCTTGATAATATGGTAAGCCGTTGGTCACAAATGCCAAGAACGAGACGCATTATATCTGTCAATGCTAAGTGACAATCTATGAATTATCATTGTAGTTTTCTGTTCTGTTGCACATCCAATAAAACCTTTCCAACAAAATATTTACGTTAATTTCTGCTCATTTCCTTTTATGATAAGTAACTTACTTACTACTTGAAGCATTACCCCAAGTTGGTCCCAAAATTGTTTTGATATAAAGTCGGTCCAACTACTGCTCACACCCCCCACCCAAATAGCTTGATGTGCGCCCCTGGGTTGAGAAGCCTTTTTTGCTATCAGTAGTGTTAATTGTTTAAAGTGTGACTCTCTTAACCATCTGACATTATCTGTGTGCTGCCAATCTGCTTGTTTTGTAATTATTTCTCAGTCTTATGGTTATTTGATACAATTTTTATATTGAGCCAAAAATGATCAGCATCAGTTTGTTCTTAGCTTGTTGTGGCCAAATTTGAGGCTGGTGTTCTTATAACATTGTTCTTATAAAAAAAAAGAGTGTAAGTGTTTTAAGTTTGTTTCACACTAAATTTCGCATAAATGAACCAGTTGGAACATTTTGATATCAAAAGGTTAATTTTCCAGCAATTTTTCGTCGGCGATCTGACAAATCTGAGGAACTCATTGAAATCGATTACAGTGGAGATAAGAGTGGTATGATTCGAGATGCTGCTCATTTGCTTTTCATTTGAAAAATGTTTGTGTTTCGGCACGGGGGCTTGTCACTGTATTAGGTGATAGGCTATAAGCTGTAGCGTTGTAGAAAATTATGCTTTTCTTGATAATTTTTTTATGATTTGTCGATTTACACTCTTTTTTTTATATGAACCAGTAAAATTTATTTGAAGCTGGCTATTCTTAAATATTCCTCTATTTTCAGCCTGAAATATTTTGAAATTGTCCTCACTGTATATTGATTTGGAAGCCTGATTTTGCTATATAAAGAAAAGTCAGCTTCAAATCGAATTTACTGGTTTTGATAAAACAGAGTGTAATTCTGGTGAAATATAAATGCTACAATTTTCTGTGGTCTGTTTTGTTTTATGTGGTGTAGAAACAGTTTTGGATTAGGAGCACTAGTTTTTAGCGTTTTTGTCATCTCATTCAGCCTTCAAACCGAAACTTAATTCATCAGTTCATCAAATTGTTTAGAAGAAGTTACCAAGGAATCACCAACACTAAAACACACTGGTTAGAATGGAAAACTTAAAGAAAAACTTCAATGAGTTTTTCCATTTTCAAATTCAAGTAACTCTTAAAAAACTTTATACCCCAATCCCAAAAATTGAAAAAACTTTCAGTACTGTGCGAATATTTGAGTTTCTTATGTAAAAAGGCATGTATTTGTAGTAGCGCCTTTAACAGACCTGTTTTTAGCCTTAGAAAACATATATTAGCTTTTAACTAGTAGCTTTGCATTATTTTGCTTATTTTGCCCTGATTAAACGCCGAGGCGTACATCTCCAGCTTAAAATTGCTCAACAGCTGGAAGCAAAACTTTAAGGAAATTTCGGTAAGCAGGTACCCCGCTTAGATTGTTATTCATTTTAATAAACAAAAATCAATAAGACTTACCTTTTTAAATTCATTTTTACTTCAACAGGCTCTTGAATTTCTGCAAAGCTTTGTTATACCTTCTTTTCTTCTGTCATTATCTTCCTGCCCTTTATTTTTTCTTTGTCACTCTTCTTCGTCCTTCTCGTCTTGTCTCTTCGCAGATTTCTAAACAAAATAATACACAAAAATACGTCTATCTAATCTACCCTATAAAAACTAGACCTTACACCTCATTCCACTGTTTATGCTATAAACTTATTCAAAATAATTTTCATCTTTGCCTGCTACTCTTTATCCACTCGAACATCGAGCTCGACCAAATTTTCCCGCGTAAAGTTTCTGAAAATCATACCGACGAAGAGAAAATGGGCTTTTGAAAACAGAATTAAACCTAGAGTTTCAACCAGGGGCGAAACTAGAAAATTTTTTTGGGGGGGTACAACTTCAAAATTTGCCGACGAAAAGGGTGCGGTCACAATAAAACTTGGATATTTTAGGGTGCGGTCAAAATTACCTAAACTAACTAAAACATAAACAAACCAAACTTATATAGTGAGAATCAAACTTTTAGTTTTAACGTCTATTGTTATTTAAATAATAGCTCTATTAGTTTACGAATCCATTTAATTCACTGTTTATTTCGAAGAGATTAGTATATGTCTTTGCTTCAGTGTCGCCCAAGTTAGATCCATGTCTTTTTCACAAGCCATTAGCATCAGATTCTCCAATCTCTCATCCAGCATCTTCTCCCATTCTGTTCTGATTTGACTTTCAAAATTAGTATCTTTGAAATAAAAACCCTGTAGATGTTGAATCTATAATTTTGATAATTCGAATGCCCCGCCCAAAACGTTATGCTTCCTTATGATTTTGACAGGGGCATGGGTCACAATTTTCAACAAATTGGTTTAAACAAGGAAATTGATTTGTCAACAATAGCTATAAAGTTTATAAATAACAGTGCTATTTTGGTTAGTCTGGGGTTTCTTGGATTGCCTTAATTCGAATTGACAGATTTTCTCCAAATGTATTCTATGTTTTCCAGTCTTGATATTTTATTTACAAAGTATTAATGACGACAAATGTTATAAAATATTGACAAATATACAAGGTGATCCGAATAATAATCGCCTGTTTTATGGTTAGCCTCCTGATGTGCCGACAAAATTTCCTTATGTGCCGACAGATGAAGAATTGGGGGGGTACTGTACCCCCCCCGGACCCCCCCTTTGGGGACGCCCCTGGTTTCAACTGCTGAGCAGTTATTTAACACATAACTCCCTATAGATTAAAACGACTACCTTTGGAGCTTCTTTATTGTTCAATTTCTTTTTACGTTATCTTCTCGTCTTTGAGTTCATCTCCTCTCTTTTCTTTCATTCGTCTTTTCCTCCCTCCTTTCTCTTCAAAGTCTTTTTGCGTCTGATTCTAAAGTCACGCGTACATTGAATTTCACCAGACTTTGCCGCCAAAACTGCCAAATTCCCGGATGTGAAACAGACCAAATAAGGAATGCAAAGTCGAGCAGGGCTAAACCAAACAGACAAGAGAATAAGAATCTTATTTCAAAAAACCTTTTAACCAATCAAATTCTTTCTAGCTCCTCTGATTGAGAATAACACGTCAGAAATGTCGATTTCCAAATTATTGTAGGAATAGGAAACGTAAATGTGAAGCATGAACGTCTCTCCAGGGAATGAAATGAACGAAAAACGAAATTGTTATATTTAGGATGCTATATTTGGGTTGTTAGAGTTTTGAGCGTTAATTCCACCCTGACGTTAGCTGGGGAACACCTACTCGGTGCTGTGGAGGAGGGTGTTCAGTACTGTCGAGGATGTTAAGAACTGCGGGGCATACTTAATTTCAAGGGAACTTTTCACTAACTATCGAAAACTGGAGTAGCTGTCTTATTCGGTAGATGGAAGATGTAATGATCTGATTCCCGGAAAGCCCAAATATACTCTTCTGTCTTTCATCCTCTTCAATCAATCCTTCGATAGGCACTGAAGCCATACTAAACCCTATACAGGGCCGGATCCAAGGGGGGGCGTAAGGGGCGTACGCCCCCCCTATTTTGGTAGTAAAACAATACAATTAGCTTGATAATACCCTTTTTCTCTTACATTATCCTTTGATATGTGTGTTACGCCCCCCCTTTCTTTGGATGCTGGATCCGGCCCTGCTATAGACCCTGATAAACCCTACAGAAACTCTGCTAAACCCTGATAAACCCTCACTGAACCCTCCTAAAACCTTAAATCTACTTATTCTTTCTGAACCCCTTTTTCAAAACTAACCCTAGAAACCCTTAAAATTCACTTTTATTGCAAAAGGTCATTTTCGAGCTTAGAAATGATTGAGAAGAAGTAGGATTCTGAAATTCAATTTAGATAATTATACTCTTGTTTTTTTATAAGAACCAGTAAATTTTGGCCAAGGCTCAGATGTTCTTATTTTTTCTATTGTTCTAAACAATAGGCTTTTGTTTTCTCCATTGTTCTCTAATAGAAATCGAGGCTCAGTGTTCTCATAAAGTGTGTTCTTATAAAGAAAAAAGATTGTAGAGCAACTCCAAACAACTTTTTCTACACCACACTAAGATAAATGGAAAGGGAATGTGGTCTTTGCCAAGTAGTGGGACGTCACAGACAGATGATGATGATGATGATGACTAAGACAAAACACAGTAACAGCAGCTCTTGTATTTCACCAAAATCATAAAAGTTTCGTAGTAATTTTTTCCAGTGCAGGAGTTTCTTAGATAATTGGCCATTCGAGAGTCTGGGTTTCTAATAACGAGTTTTTCATAAAAAGATTCGTTTAATGCAAGTTGGTCCAATTTTTTCAACCGTAAATACTTACTGTGTCATATCGACAACTCATATCAAAATTGTCGAGAGAATTCTAATTATCAATAACATTGCAGCTTACACTCTTTTTTTTATAAGAACCAGTAAAATTGATTTGAAGCTGGCTGTTCTTAAATATTGCTCTATTTTCAGTCTGAAATTTTCTTAAATTGTTCGTACTATTACAATGGTTGGGAGGCCTTTTTTGCTATCAGTAGTGTTAATTGTTGCAAAGCTTGACTCTCTTGACCATCTGGCAATATCTGTGTGCTACCAATCTGCTTGTTTTGTAATCATTTCTCAGCCTTGTGGTTATTTCATAAAAGTTTCATATTGAGCCAAAATTGTCAGCTTCGGTTTGTTCTCAGCTTGTTCTTAAGTTTTGGCCAAATTTGAGGCTGGTGTTCTTATAAAATTGTTCTTATAAAAAATAAAGAGTGTATAGCCCATCACTTTACACAATGATAGACGCCCTGCTCCAAACACAAAAATTTTTAAAGAAATAATTGCTAGCAAATTCGAATTCAAATTCATGTATAATTCAAGCTTTTAATTACAGGGTTAAATAATCTAAAAATAACGATATTAAGGAAAAGCTTCTGACACTCGGAGAAAACTCTGAAGAGGTATCAAGCCAAGTGCCCTTCGTTAAATTACATGCCAACTATTATTTAGAATTATGTGCATTGTATTTTTAACAGCAACATCAAAAAGAAGAATAAGTAAGGAAATAAAACAAAGCAGTGCCTATCCAAGTATTGATTGTCGAGGATAAATGGCAGAACAGAATATTTGGGTTTTGCGGGAATCTGATTATCTTATCTTTTATCTACTGTCTTCTCCTGAACTTGGTCCACGAGTCCTTGTTTCCCTGTGCTCTGTTATATGCCTACGTCATACGCCTACGTCACTCGGACAATAAAATCGACCGGAGTGGGTACAGGGAAACAAGGACTCTTGGAGCAAGTCTAGTTTTCTCGTAGAAGAAAACGCATGCGCAGATACGTTTCGGCGGACGAACGCAAATAGATCCTGGCAGGAAGCATGTCTTTGTGTCGTAGTGAAATTTGAAGGTGGTCGCTTTTCTGTTTGTGCCAGTGTCTGTGTTTTTCTGTTATTCGTGAACATTCTGTAACTCGAAATGTCCTATCATGTACAAAATGGCAGTCACACCCAACCAGGGCAAGATGTCGTCTGCCCATCTCACAAGATTTTCGTCGGGCAAGTTCCAAAGACATGGGAAGCCAAAGACTTACGACCCCTGTTTGAAAAGTATGGCGAGATTTACGACTTGTCTATACTGAGGGATCGATACACAGGCCAGCATAAGGGTAAGATTGTTTCTAGTAATTGTTAGATGCATTTCACACTTGATCTTATGTATCGATCAATATTCTGTCCTGTCTCGTGTCGCTGAAAAATTGAGATAAATCAGTGTCGGACTGTTTGGTGTTTGGTTTTCTGATTTCCAATAAATTTGGCCTGGAGCGTTTGAAATCAGTAGCCCTTGTCCTCAAGTCTTCCGTATTTGGCTTTTACTTGCAAGTGGCCAAAAATAAATTGAAATAGTCTGCAGAGCAGACCGGCAGTATTCAACCCTTACTTTTGAACTATTCTGCACTTTTCCAAACTTTTAAGTTGTTACGGAACCTTCAGTCTAACACACCTTACCATTCTTTAGGGCCTACCAAAAGGAGGCTCTGACACCCAGGTTGGGAAATAAATATGTCATTTTTGCTGATTTGTGGCAGCAAGTAGCATCATCTTGCAAGTGGCCAGGCCCAGGGAATCTGTAAGTGCAAAGTTTTTAGGCTCACTCCTCATTTTTCAATTCTGAAACCAAATTAACTGGTTTGTTTTGATACACATTATGACTAGTAAGGCAGCCTTTTTGGAATTTAGGTCTTTTTGCCACTGATCTCTGGCTGGGGTCAGTTTTGTACCAACTTTAGAATGGGAAACATTTCCCATCCCTGGCTCGGGTCGGTTCTGTACCAACTTTAGAATTGGAAACATTTCCAATCTCTGGCTGGGGTCAGTTTTGTACCAACTTTAAAATGGGAAACATTTCCAATCTCTGGCTGGGGTCAGCTTTGTACCAACTTTAGAATGGGAAACATTTCCCATCCCTGGCTGGGGTCAGTTTTGTACTAACTTTAGAATGGGGAACATTTCCCATCCCTGGCTGGGGTCTGTTTTGTACCAACTTTAGAATGGGGAACATTTCCCATCCCTGGCTGGGGTCAGTTTTGTACCAACTTTAGAGTGGGGAACATTTCCCATCCCTGGCTGGGGTCAGTTTTGTACCAACTTTAGAGTGGGGAACATTTCCCATCCCTGGCTGGGGTCAGTTTTGTACCAACTTTAGAATGGGGAACATTTCCCATCCCTGGCTGGGGTCAGTTTTGTACCAACTTTAGAATGGGGAACATTTCCCATCCCTGGCTGGGGTCAGTTTTGTACCAACTGTAGAATGGGGAAACATTTCCAATCTCTGGCTGGGGTCAGTATTGTACCAACTTTAGAATGGGAAACATTTCCCATCCCTGGCTGTGGTCAGTTTTGTACCAACTTTAGAATCGGAAACATTTCCAATCTCTGGCTGGGGTCAGTAATGTACCAACTTTAGAATGGGAAACACTTCCAATCTCTGGCTGTGGTCAGTTTTGTACCAACTTTAGAATAGGAAACATTTCCCATCCCTGGCTGGGGTCAGTTTTGTACCAACTTTAGAATGGGGAACATTTCCCATCCCTAGCTGGGGTCAGTTTTGTACCAACTTTAGAATGGGAAACATTTCCAATCTCTGGCTGGGGTTTGTTTTGTACCAACCTTAAAATTGGAAAAATTTCCAATCAGGATGTTTTTCCTGATCAAGTTATATTTCAATGTTATTAAATCAAACATATATTTGCTTTCCTGATTTGGCCAGTATAGAAGAAATGGTTTCTCCACCTCAAGAATTACATTGAGGAATAAATCAAGAATAAAGGGTTGTTCATAAATCAATTTCTTCCTCGCTTAGTGTCATTCTGACCATAACTTTACAAATTCCAGCCTCCTAAGTGTCTTTATTTTCTTCTATATGAAATTTTGAATGTAAAATTGCCTAAATTTTTTTATGTTGGGCAAAAATTCAACTTCTACTGTATCATCAAGTAAAACCAGACTTTGCAATCTGCTTTTCCTGAGATGTCTAGTTCAGATGAGATCTTCTAAAAAAATCTGAGAAAGTCAGACATGTCCTTGTTCCAAATTTTGGCAAAAAATCTGATATGAATTTTTCTATTTCTAAGAATCTCTACTTTGATAAAGTACAAAACAATCCCATAATATGGCCAGCCTTAATAATATGAACCCCATAATATGGCCAGCCTTGGACAAAAAACATTGGCCAGAATAGCAGGCAGGCCGTATGAAAGGGACTTTCTCATAAGGTTATGTATGTACCAAAAAAAATTAGCTATAATAACTAAGTGGCCATATCAAAGTTGTGTTTGCGACGGAGGGCTGCACTGTATCTGCGTCCTTGGAAATGAGCAGAACTTAACACTGATATCACTATGGAATTGCTGCACAAAATAAGGGCCTAATTGTTTTGTACAGCATTACAAATATCTTTGAATGGGTTCTCTGAAATCTGTAGATCTATGTAATGAGTTTCAATTACGATTCACAGCAGGTCTTGAAATGTTGTTTTGATTGCCACCAAAACCCTGCCATGCTTACAACAGGTATCCAACCATAAAAATATTAACGTACCAGTCCAGTGTCTTGTTATTTTTCATAGCTCTTTTAAGGCAATAAACTAAAAGGACAATGAAAGCTAGAGATATAAATGTGTAAATACACTAGTCAGGCGGTAGTCAGGATTTAGACTTGAAAATATTTAGCTAGAATAGGAAAGTTCCCTCGATATTCTATCCTACTGGATTTCAATGGGGCATATGTACATTTATAAGTGAGGTGATTGGCTTTAGTGGTTGCTATGTGCAGCTGTAGTAAAGCTTATACTTATTACGTTAACGTCTGGATGGGAGAACTTTGAGGGGTTGACTAAACAACTCCATTCACTGTCCTTTGCAAAGGACCTTATAAACGAAGGGTTCTGTTTCCCTACTAGAAACAAGGCTTCTGGCTTCTCCCAGGCTTGCATGTTAACATGCATACATACAAACATATGAGGTCCAAGTCTGTTTATGCTCTCATTTGTGCAACAAACAGCAGTTGATAATTTTGAAAATGATAACAGAATACACAACCTCTAAAATTGCAAATCTGTTATTGGTTTTGAACCCACAACATCCAGACACTCTAGCACCAAAGCAGCTTGTGCACAGATGCAGTCCACCTTTTAGTGTTATAGTGTAAGCTACTGTGTATAAGGCTTAAGCTCATGAATGATTAGGCCTGTTAATCCAGGCCAAAAAATTTAGTAAAAGAATTTGCAAAGTTAGCTTAGCAAAGATTAAGCCAAGATTTACTGCATTATCTACCAGTGAGCTCTCTAAAGACAAATTTGAACTATTTCGTAAGTTTTCATTTATGCAGGACTTATCCAAAATTTGAGAGGATCTCTTCCAATGACCAAAATCAAACATTTTTTCTATTTACAATATTCGTTTGTATTGCAACATTTCTGTTATTGATTTGAAGAATAGGGTTTCTTTTGTATGTTTTGATTCTCATTAGGGCTTTCTAAAGTATTTGTACAGGCCACGCCAGGGAATGTTGAAATGATATTTACCACATTTTAATTTAAAGTAGTTGTATGATCTGTACTGAACTTGGTGATGGTCAGAAAAATCTGAATGCTTGTGAAACATAATAACCACTGAAGCTTTGCTTCTAACACTTATCAGAGTTGAAAGAGAAAGCAAAATGAAACCTAGCAAATTTTGCTACCCAGTATAGCAATGGATTAAAAGCTATTTTAGGTTAAATTATCAACAAAGTTATGTTGGTCGCCATTTCTAGACAAAGTTTTTCCTTAAGATACATAGTTCCATCTGTCCATATGGTATTGTTTTAAGAGGTAGAACACCATATAACAGTCTTGATGTTTTGAATATTCTTTAATAGTTTAAGTAAGATGATCCAGTGGCGGCGCCAGCCGCCTAGAAGTGGGGGGGGGACACATGCACGACGGGAGCATGGGGGCGGAGCCCCCGGGAAATTTTTTAGGGCCACGCCCTTTAAAAACAAGGGACACGCCCTTGTAAACGCTAGGAACGCCTTTTTAAATGCTGGAAACCTTCTTTCACCAAAAGCTCTATTTACATTAGGGAATTCTCTTTAATTTAATAGATACAGATATTACCTTGAAGTTGGTTAGTGATGTAAAATTTTAAAAATCGAATTGTTACATCAGGAGCTTGCGGTGGTTAGCTAGTTTAAAAACTTCTACCAATTTACTGAGCTTGATATTGTCGGCAATGTCACGTCACTACTTATTTGAAAAAGTTATTCAAGCCTGTCGGGAGACATAGCTGCCCGCATATAATTATGGATGATCTTTACTTTGCTGTGTGTGCGCTCACATGATGCCACGGTAACAGGTAAAGTAGCAATTAATTGCGATGAAACCCGAAACAAGTCAGCATACAATTGTGGAGATCGTTCTTGCTGATGACATTAAGCAGTGAGGGCAAGCACATCCACACAATTCACAGGACGTAGGCCTACCCCCCTCCATTTTCTCATCGTATTTGCATGGATCTCAGATACCATCTTTCTGAAAAAGCGGGGGGGACTAGTCCCCCCCATTCCCCCCTCTGGCGCCGCCACTGAGATGATCATATCCAGAGGCAAAGTTTCCCCATTTTTCTGACGCTTTTCTGAGCTTGTATACCAATGCGAATCCTTAGAATGTTGTCTTTATCTAAAGTTTTGGACCTGCAGATTGAATTATTGGAAATGATTTGTGAGAATATAAATGAGCCGAGTAGGACTCAAAGCCACCACCTCTAGATCCATACTCTAGTAAGTTCTGTACCATTTGTACTCTAGTGCGCTATCCTGTTTTTCTCAAGATTGAAATATACCCTTGTTTTTTCAGGATGTGCCTTTCTAACATACTGCAATAAGGAGTCTGCAATCGAGGCCCAGGATAAGCTTCATGAAAGTCAAACACTACCTGGAGTAAGTGAAGTGTTGCTTATAATGATAATAATGTAGGAATTAAGGGGTAAAAGGCAGCAAGCCTTTAAAGCCCTGCGAGAATAATCAAATACACATTTGTTAAGGATATCTTCATTGGCTGAGTCATAAAGTTTTTCAAGGTTCTCTCATCAATTTCGCATTTACTACTATATC
The DNA here is from genome assembly GCA_963924455.1 of Pelagia noctiluca. Lineage (NCBI taxonomy): Eukaryota > Metazoa > Cnidaria > Scyphozoa > Semaeostomeae > Pelagiidae > Pelagia > Pelagia noctiluca. Next base: position 3,010,630 of record OZ004324.1, on the reverse strand, counting down.
AGGAAGACTGTTTGACAGCTATTTATGATTCTTTTAGTGAAGAAACCTCTTGTAAATCTTAGATGGTTGGAGGATGATTTCCTAATTTTAACCTTTGATTCTATATTATTTGAGTTCAACCTGTTTGTTTAGGTTTGTGGTTGCACCAAACTCAAATAAACACTTTCAAATGCCTCCAACATTGGAGAAATTCTTCCTAAGAAAACCTTTGGTGATGGGCCTATTTATTTTATGATCATCAAATTAAGTATATGATTTTAGGCAAATAGGAGTGCTTGACAAAAGTGAGTGAAGAACTGCCCTGATCAATGAATCTACATACAAAGATTGTTAAAAATAAAATAATGCGTTTTCTGGCAGTCTAGAATCCACATGTGGTATTTAGCATGTAGCATTTTATTATCACTCTAATCTTGTATCATATGTAGGTATGAAATGTTAAAAGTTCTTGGAAAGTTTAATTGGGTTCTTGGTGTCTAGGACAGTTTACTTTAAATTGGTTTCTTGGTGTCTCTGTTTTTCTTCACAATTCCTGCTTTATTTCTTCAGATGATGAATCCTATCCAAGTCAAGCCAGCAGAACAGAATGAAGCTAAATCAGGTGAGAGTGCAGGCAGGGGTAGTGGGGAGCAGAGATTCAGCTGGAGGGGGTGGGGGGCTTGACAGAAATGTTGATATATACATTGTATGAGGCCATCAATTTCCATTGGCTTAGCATTCAATATACACTCATTTGAGAGGTGGTTATTGAATCATCACTTGGAATACATCCTTTTTTATAAAGAAACTATGCCAAATATCGGTCCCAGAGTTTCTTGCCTTTCTCCCAAATTATGGTACAAAATGTTCTTTAGCAAGTTTCTGAGACCAATGATATATTTTCCTTAATTCTATTATGATACGATAAACCTCAGGTTTCACTTGTACCACCCCTGTGCCAAGTATTCAAGAAAAAATACCAGGAGAGGTGAGAAATGATACCATTCTGTGCCATTAAAGTTTCTCCGGTGGTTATTGACATCATTTCTTGAAAGGACAACATAAAAAGTTTCTTGCATTTCTGGACACTTTCTGGGCACTGAATTTCCACAGTCTATAGAGTTTCTTAATGTTTTGGCAATTTTAGTCTGGGTTTCTTAAATTGAATTCCTTACAAAAAAATTTTTTTAAATAGTTTTATTAGATTTGTATGTAAAATTATGTAATGCACTTTATCTGAAGATATTTACTTCTTGATTTTTACAGAAGATCGAAAATTATTTATCGGAATGGTCAGTAAACACACTACAGAAGAAGATTTAAAGATTATGTTCTCACCCTTTGGAACAATTGAAGAAGTTACTGTTTTGAAAAATTCCAGTGGAGCCAGTAAAGGTAATTGGTGTTGCCATGTTTCTTTTTAAACAATGTTTCACATATGAATGTGTAAATGTATCTTGGAGATTACAAGATCACCTTTGACTTTTATAGTACTCAACTTCCTGATAGTCTTACTTTCTTCTTAGTTCTTATTAAGGCAAAACTTTGTCACTGCCCTATCATACCATTGAGTTCTACCACACCTCAATCGCTGTCAGAATTGAGATGATCAAACAGAAAAACCACACAGCATACACCAAACCTGCTGAATGGTTCCCTGACTTCTCCATGTCAGGGAACCATCATAGAGAAATGGCTGAGAAGTTAACTTCAAGGGAATTGACATGTTAAATGAATTGTTGAAAGCAACCTTGGTAATTACCAACACTATTAGCTCTTTTTGCGTTCTGTTACCTTTGCAAGAGCTGTGTGTGAGTTTGGAAAATATAATGCCTTGATCCGGGATTTCTTCCCCATCTTGAAAAAGCTTTTTTTAGAAAACCACTTTGCACTGTGTGACATCATTTAGATAAAAGCTGAAATGATATCAAAGTGCGCAAATGTTGTGTAACTGTGTGCAAATGACTGAGGTTGGAACACTCATTTTCAAATAGAAAAAGAAAATCAAGTTGGCGAAGTACTCTGTACTTGGGAAAAATCCTAGATAACTTAAAAATTTATTAATTCACTTCATGAGCAATTTGATAGATCCTGGAATGATCTTATCAGAAATTTTGGAGTTATATTTTGATATGCTGTGCTTGTTTTTTCTTTATCCTTATTAAACTTTTTGTATTTTCATTTGCATTATTGAATTTATTTTTAGGCTGTGCTTTTCTTAAATTCGCAACAAGATTGCAAGCTCAAAATGCTGTAATAAAGATGCATAATAGCACCACAATGGAGGTGAGAAATATTATCAAAAATCTTTAATTGAAACTTGTTGCTTAGTAGAATAGAACACCATGAAATCAGTTTAATTGGAAATCAGCGCTGGTTATATTTAGGAGTGAGTGAGCATATATTTGACTTGCTTGTCAAAGGCCAGGCCTTGTTTCGAAATCGTTTTATATCAGGACCTGATATGTTAATTGCACCAATTTGCCAATTCACAAAACCATTATGTCTGCCTAGATAAAATATTTTGAGCATACCTGACCGTTTGAGGCAGACCATAGTCCTGCTCCACCTTAATACCCACCTCAGCCAATTAAAGTGTAGTAAGAGCCAGCCTCCTTGTTGTTAGCTTTCTTGTAGTTACCCTCCTCGTGGCTGGAAAGACTGAGTGGCTAGATCACTTGACCCTTGTCTTAAGGGCCCCAGGCTCCAAACCACCTTCAGACCGGTCACAAAGTCTGAGGAGACAATTGGCAAGCTCTCTGTAATTCAAGGCCACGTAGTGTGATCACATCGAGAGGAAAAACCAGGGCTTCACTGCTGGATTAGTCTGCTTGTTTGTGCTTTGCACTGGAACCATTACCTTGCTAAGAAAGTAAGCGTATTTGCTTAGCAACTATTCTATATTTGAAGGACGTTGCCCACCTCAATGCACACTATTATTGAAGGATAGCCCACCTAAGAACTTTGAGGCGGGTGATTCACTGCTCACCTATTAAAAGCATCATGGCATTGTCTGCTTTTGAGTAACCTCAATATTAACAAGACTATTTTTTTCAGGGTTGTTCTTCACCAATTGTGGTAAAGGTTGCTGACTCGGAGAAAGATAAAGCACAGAAACGAATGCAGACAATTGCAAGTAATATTGTTGGTCTGGGGTTAAGTATGCAGTTGACTCAAGGTGGAACAAACAACGTTGGACTTGGAACAAACACGTACCAACAGGTCAGTGTCAGTCATATGATTATACTTTTGGGGCCATTTGAGTTGATTGTTAAATTTCTTATTCCTAATTGCTCATTTGTTGAGATGAATATCAGATTGGTAAAAAACGACAAAAAATAAGGGATGGTTTGTATTTAAGATGAATAATGCAGTAAGCAATGCTTCCAATGACTTTAATCAATTATATTTTCACCTGTTAAAGATTCAATCACTATTACTGTTATAAGTGCTTGTGTTTCACTAATTAATAACTAGCACCCAGAGCAGGGAACAGGGATTCAAGAGTAGTAATTTTCCACCAGTACCCTAGACTATAGTTAGAGACAACTCTGACAGAGGCAGCAAGCAGCATTATTAGTATTTTTAGGGTAATGACGGTAAATATTATACAGTAAAGTTTGAAGGAGATTATGCATTTTTTTTAAAGTTAAAGTGTTACTCTTTGTAAACTTGTTTTATTTTGACTTTTATTCCACCATTCCATGGTTTACTTCAGACAGCCAGAAACTCAGGGTGTTATTGAAAAATATCCTAACTAAGTGTGAATTATCCAAGCTTTATGTGCCATTGTTTTTGGTTGTTGGGTTTTTTTGTAAGTTAAAGTCGTATTTCCTTGAAGTTTCTGTGTATTTGTAATTTTAATTTTAATTTCCGTTTTATTTCATGTCAGTCTTTGTCTCACCGAAACATTGGGGAAGCTCAGGTGTGTGTTTAGCCGTTTTTAGTCTACTCCCCATGAACCCCCCTGCAGGGAAAACGACCAGAATATGAATTGTGTTCTAGTTTGTGTGTGTGTGTGTGTGTGTGTGTGCAGGAGTTCTCATGAAATATCATTTTTGAGATTTTTAGTATTTGTGTAAAAGAAAATTGACCTGAGCAAGATTCGAAGACCACTGACTAGGCCTATCTCACAATCGTCATTTGTCCACTTTATCAGACTTCACCAGAAACTTGCTGAATGTAATTATACTTATTTTTGTAATCAGAAACAACATTGTTAAGGGTGAAGGCCAGAAGGTTGGAAACTGTAAAAAATTATGCAATTGTTCCAATACTTTTGGCAGGGATTTTAGCATCAAGCTTTTAGGTGCCAGGCATTCACACATTGCCGGCCAAAGCCACAGTTGTTTGTTTGGTCTTTCAATTGATTATCGAAGTTTAGCTAGAATAGGTCCGGTACGCTCTAGTCTGTCTGTGAAGTTGTTGAACCGACAATTACTTGTTCAGTTTTAGCCCTCATTGGGCATTTAGTCTCTCTTGAAAATTAATGTTGTATCATAGTCAAGTTGGTAGCTCCACAATTGTTAGTGGTTCTTAAGTGTCGTAGGATATATATTATTAAATCTCAATTGTCTAGAAGATAATTTTTAATTCTAATGGCCCCCTCCATGGGACATTGTAGCTCCCTTGTCCGATTAAACCTGGCGCCACCACTGTTTCTGTGTGATGTATAGATGTATCTAGCAACTCGAGTCATTTTTAAATAGATTGTGCTTGTAAATGCTAGCTCATTTGCATAATTAGTGTCTCTAAATTTTGTCAACGATTATCATCATTATGATCTTAATCTCAATCATCGTCATCATCACCATCCTAATTTACTTATTTGTAGTGCCAAATTACGGCTGATTTGAGCCAATTCTTAAAATGTTACCATTCTTAATCCCTTCAAATTTTATTTGCTACTGTGCAACTCTTGGAATGAAGTGAATAAAAACCACCACCAGTGAAGTAAACTCACCTTTTTGAATAGAGAATTGTTTGTGTTTGCTGATTTCTGATGTTTTGGTGCCCGCCTTGCCTGTCACACACGGCGTAAGAATTTCCATTGCTTGAAATCTACCTCATCTTTCAGTCTCAGGTCTGGCAGGTGAAGTATTTTTGCCCATGTAAACAGGCCCTAAAACATCGTACTTACTATAAAATAGAACCACCAATATCCACCATAAAACCACCTACAGCCACTATAATTCATAATAAAACCACCTAAAAAGCCTGAAACAACCTTCACACCTACCACCACCCAAACCAACAAAAAACCATCTAGATCTGCTGTCAATCCTCTTACAACTGCTCCGAAATCGGCTCTGGAATATTTCTAAAATACACTGTTCTCTGCTTGGGTCAAGTTATTAGCATGAGATGGGCTGATTATCAATATTATTATAATTAGCATGATTATCATTATTATTATAATCAGCATGATTACTATTCGCATGAATATTATTAGAATGAGATAGGGTAATTATACCGTTCAAAGTTCATGGGCTTGCTTATGGGACAATCTCATAACACCTCTAAAATTAATATCAAACAAGAAAATACTCAATATTTCAGTGAATGAAAACTTCATTGCAGCCTATGTCATATAAGTAGATATTAAAAATGGCTGAACTATTTCCGCTCATCGTATTACTAGTTAATTTTTGTAGTTTGGTTAAAGTTATATTTAATTTTGTTTATTTTCAATTTCACAGTCAAAGCATTATAAACATTGCTTTTTGCAATATAACTGTATGCAATATTTTGTAACCTTGTATTAGAATTGTATGCTATGAATAAGATAGAATTGAATTAATTTTTAAACGATGGTTGCTCCTAATGATTTTTCCCAAGTTATGGTGCCAAGTGTTTTCTGACGATGATGTGGTTTTTGGTGGTTTTTAATTGCTTGATGTCTTAATAGATATTATTTGATCAATATTAACATGTTTTCCATTTTATGCAGCTCCTACAGCAAGCAGTTACAGCTGGCACTCTTCCTGCTGGACTAGCATCTGGCCTAATCAATCCAGGTTTGTGAGCCTTCTAACCTTCTATGATAAGAAAGTTTTTGTTTCGGGCTACGGGATGGTCATGATATATTGCTCCTCCTATGTTAGTGTAAAATAGTAGATTTGTGATTAGAATAGAAACAAGAAAGGAGACTGGCTCAATGTTCCTTAAAGTTTCATGCTTACGCAATCATCAGACAGACTACTTTTCTTGTCTCTATTCTATTTTGCTCTGTACGTTCGTACATCGAGCACTGTGATGCGACGTTGACAACGCAATCACTATAGAGATAGATTTGTAATTATAAGTTTTTATATTGAATGTAAAAATAAGTTTTCTTTTAACATGCTAGCCTGAGACAGGTCAGAGGCATTATTTCCAGCAGGGGACAGGACCCCTAGTTTGATATATCGTTCAAGGACGATGGAGTGGATTGTTTGTCTGAATATGTCAAAGGTCACCATCCCCTTGTTCACCTCCTTGCAGGACCAAGCTCAATTTTAGTTGCACAGAGCTAATAGTAAAATCTTCCTGGTCACTCAACTCGCCGTTTGTTTTTTGCAAGTATTTATCCATCTTGCACCGAACGGGTATAGAATCTGCAGGCAGATGGCCCATAATTAAAGAAACTTCGTAACAAGAATGATAAAATAATTTTCTAAGAATTTTTACCATCATGAAGATGCTCCGTCTATCGCTTTTTTCAGTAAAATGTAGAAATTTACTTTCGTTGACTTTTTTATTTTTCGTCATAGCAGCCAGTTTATCAGTTCCTTCACTTGGTATTCCTGGCACAATGGGCGCCATTGTAGCAGCTGCAGCTCTTGCCAATCAACAACAACAACAACAGCAGCAACAGCAATCATCAGTAGCTGCCAGTCAAGCTCAACTCGGTCTTGCTGCGCAGGTGTTCAATACGCAGGCATCATTAAATCAACAAACACTAGCGAATTCAGCGCTGACCAATTCAACTACTAGCAACTCCCTTGCCAACCTTAGTAATTTGAGTAATTTGGCTGCCTTGCAAAATCAGAGTGCTGCAGGTATACCTTGATTTTCTTATTTTGTTTGTAATTCGTCAGACTGTATGGCAGGTACCAAAATTATTATTACTTTTTTGATTGGTACAAAACTCTAAAATTGATATCGAAAATTGTTGTAACGCTGGGCAATAATGGTTTTCTCAAGAAGAAGCAATATTTGGAAAATCAATAAAATTATGGAACTAGAGCATTTATGTGCGGCTCTTATCCCCTCTCAGGTCAATTTTTCATTCTCAAAAATTGATTCGCATAATGGTTTTCTAATTCAGTCATTAAGACCTAATTGGGAAAAGAGTGTTATGGTGGAAATATTTCAAATTTGAAAATGTTGTAGCTAGAATATTTCAGTTTGGTAAGCCCCCTTATATATTCACACTGAAAGAACTTTCCAACTAATGTGTAATCGAATTTCAGCTGACATGGAAGTAAAACCATTCCAGTTATCAGGAATTCAAAATACCGGACTCCAAGGAAACGGTCTACAAGCAGCTGGTCTCCAAGCTGCTGCTGCTTTACAAGGAGCTGCATCACTACAAGGAACCGGGCTCCAGGGAGCTGGACTTCAAGGAACCGGTATGCAAGGAGCTGCTGCACTGCAAGGAGCTGCTGCACTTCAAGGTGCCAGTCTACAAAGTGCCGGCCTGCAAGGAACCGGTTTACAAGCAGCTGGACTTGCTGGTAGGCCATTAAATCTTTTAGACCCTATTCGTGACGGCGAGAGAAATCAGAAACGTAGCTTAACAAAATGATAATTCGTTTGGTTTAATTTTTTCTCTGTCTCTGATTTACTACTCAAATAAGTACCAGACGCAAAGCTATATTAGCTATTGCTTAAGTTTGCACTTTATTTTATGGAGACTTCATCATATTGTTCTGAATATTTCTACCTTATTTAAAAAGAAGAAATTAATTTATATGCTACCAGATACCCTACACAGTTTTGACATTGGACACCCATAATTATGCAACAAAAGTTAATATTTGAAAATAACTACCCACTAGACAATCTTCAAAAGTCTGATGGCCTCGCTGCTGATTACGAAGGCACGTTGTTCAGTATCTCTAGAACAGATGCACACTAATACCTGCTACGAATTACTTTTGCAACATTCTATATTGTTGTTTTCAGGTTTATCTAATTTGGCATCGACTTTCAGTCATGGTACCTCAGCTGATGCGTTATCACAAGCAGCGTATTCTGGCATCCAGCAATATGCAGGTATATCATCTTTAATCTTACTTTGCTTGCACGGTGAAGTGGGCACCCTCGGGTGGGCTATCCTTTAGTAGAATTCTACTTTGAGCTCAGTTATTCCCTTCAAATCTAATAGATCAGGATAGTGACTCATCGCCCACCTTAAGTGAGTGAGTAGGGCATTGAGGTGGGGAAGGGCAATTGCCTGCCTCAAATGGTCAGGTCTGATGTAGAAATCATTAGAAGCATTGCCTATTTCATTTTTCAATAGAAATCAATTCCTAGTTTATGACTTGTTATTCCTTATTTTGGTCTCAAACTCTTCATGGATATTATCCTAGTAGGAAAACGAGTTCGTTCTGTGTACACGATATGGGATCAATAATTTTGATGAAGATACACTCACATATTCCTTACTGACATTTTGACCTCATCTGGCATTATTTATTTTCTTCTACTAGAGTTTTAGTAGTCATTATGTTTTGCTGTGTTTCTAGTTTTTCGTCATCCTCCTGAGTTGCTAAACTATAATTTGCAGATCTATGAGTATCTTCCTGACGAATTCCTGCCATGAAAGGATTCCGTTATCTGCTATAAAAATGCTAGTCATACTCACCTAACAAGAATGCAATGTTTCTTGTTGGGCCTTTCAGGCTAATACAGTCACTTACAGACAACCCAGAATGTGCTAAAACCTACAGTGAGAATTTTTTCGAATTATTGGCAGAGCAAGATCCACTTTTCACTTAGGTATTTTGGAATCAGTCTACATAAAAACCAGGGATCACCTATTGTGTAGACAGAAAGAGTTCGTTTTCGCCTTAGGACTCTCAAAGTAATCCAATTGGTCAGATTACTGTATCGTGGGTGTTGATTGGTTTTCCCACACCGGCCACACCGTACCAATCATCCATCTCTTTTCTGATTGGCCTATTTCGATCCACATCTGGGTATATAAATCAGTTAGGTTTCTGTTTCGTTCTCTTTCTGACGTATTTCTCTGTTGAGTATCAGACGAAAAGCTTTAGTATCTATGTTTCCGATATTTCTGGCTATTTTACTGTCACTTATCCTAAACTAAATGCCAGATCAAGCATAGGTGACAACGCTCGGTCTTCCCCTATTTCTCCTAACTACCACCAGTCTCATAACTCTCCTATATGAAATGAATTTATGATGATGATGATAGTGCTGCAATGTATTTTCTGAAGTAATGCTCTATGACGTCAGTCACTTATTTTCACACATTGCATTGTCATAGTTGGAGTAAAACAGCACACAGAATTTGAATGCTTTCTTTGTGCTGTATACTGATAACACTGCACTATGATAAGCCCCAGATATCGATGATTTTCATTTCGTGGCTTATTTTAAGGCTTTTTTGTTATTTCATGAACAGAAGGCTTGAACTTGTTTCTTCTGTTGTCTGAAGCTCTTGCAGTTTTTCCAAGACCGAGCTATTGCTATACCTTAAAAAAACTCTCTCCATCCTCAAGGTGTCATTACAGAAATTGTGAAAATTGAAGATATGTTGTAATAAAGCAACAATTTAACAAAGAAACTAACAAAAGCTTTTCGATAAAAACACCATCTTTAGTGCAATGAAAATCATGAACCAAGATGGTGTTTTATCAAAAAGCTTCTGCTTATTTAATCATATAATATGTTTAATTATCTATTAAGCAAAATGATTTTTCGAAATTAAGATGATAATACGAGAGGCCAATTACCTAAGATAATAAAATTCTCATAGATTTATACAAAAATAAACCATGCTTGTAAACGTTTCGATACAAATCTTCATCAGTAAACTATTATTACAATGATTTGGGGACTTACTTAAAAACCTAGTTTACAAAGCACAGGTTTACAAGGAGATAAACCTAAACAAGAACCTACTTAATACAATAACGGTTGAAATAAAGATAAAACAAAGGTTTGGCTGATAAAACAAAAAGAGAAGTTAGCAAGTTTAGAAAAGTGAAGAATTTGGATGTTGGATTGGGAAATGCCGCTGTAACACCTTAGGAATGAAAATAAAGTTAAAAACAAATGGAAAAACAATGAGATAACTACACAAAGGAAATTAATAATACGAGAGCCTAATTATCTAAGTTTATAAAATTCTAATAGATTTATTTGAAAATAAACCATGCTTGTAAACGCTTCGATCAAATCTTCATCAGTAACTATCTTAGTAGACTTTATAGTTACTGATGAAGATTTGATCGAAAAGTTTACAGGCATGGTTTATTTTTGACTTAATCCAAAGGAAATTAAGATATTGGTCTATTTGGCATTGATAAACTAGTTTTATTGTATTCAAGGCAATACTCGGTTCGCAATGGCTAATCAAACTGGTCCTTTTTGTCTCTTGCGCATACGGTATATATTGTTTGCAGTTGTAGTAGAGTGTCTTGCTGTAACGGTAATGTACGTAAGTAGGGTATGTAGCTTATGTATGTATGTATGTTTGCAATGGACTGTATGTAGAATATGTATGGGGTAGGGTATGCATATACATTATAGACATTGTCTTCTTCTTGGCTAATCAAACTGGTCCTTCTTGTTTCTTGCGTGTACGGTATATTGTTTGCAGTTGTAGTAAAGTGTTTTGCTGTAACGGTAATTTCTTTGTTGTTTTTTCAGCTGCCTTCCCAAATGCATACATGAGTTTATTTCAACAACAGAATCAGCGAACGCCGCAAAAAGAAGGTAGATGTAACATCTTGAATTTTTATCACATTAAGAAAATAAACTATAAACAGGTGGGTTAAAAACAGGTGGGTTAAAGGAAGATTTCTCTTTTGGGGTCTTCGAATGATTATGGAAAATATTGACTTTACAACAGCTCTTCTATTTTTCATACAGATGTCGTAAGCTGGCAAAATATCAAATCAGTAGATTTGCTTTTTTGATACTCTTTTGTATTTAATGTAGAGGGGTTAAGAAAAAGTAGGGGGTTGATTTTTTGCATCTTTTATGGATTTTCAAAGTGAAGGATTCATAATGAAATTAACTATTAATTGTAAATGAACGCTTAAAAATGGGGAAGGGGTGAATTGAAATGGGGGGGATTTGTTTAGAAATTGCAAGCCCCATGTACCTTAGGCAGGAAAGCCACTGTTTTTCATATGACCAGTCTATTTTTTCAAAAGCTGCATTAACCTTGTGAATAATTTGATAATGTGAAACTTACAAGTGTAAACGCTTTGACAAAAGGCCTTTTCTTTTGATGCGAGCATCACTCATTGCTCTTCCCAGCCAGGTAAAGCCTAGAGCTTGTAAACCAACTGACCAGAGCAATCAGCCACTCTGGTGAAATTTTCTTCCTGAAAACGCTTGTTTAACAAGTTTCTTTAGACCCCAACGTTCTTATAGAGGTGCAATAACTAGGTGTTTATAGAGTGCGATGATTGTAAAATCGCACAATCCAGTTTCCAATCTGATGCTTTTAGGCCGAAATTCATTGATCAACTACTTGATGCTAGCCAACAAGACAGAACATTGATTTTCAATTCTTCTCTTGCAGGTCCGGATGGCTCGAATCTCTTCATTTATCATTTGCCTCCCGAGTTCTCAGATGCGGATCTTATTCAGACATTCTTACCATTTGGGTCGGTTGTCAGCGCCAAGGTTTTCATTGACAAGAATACCAATCTCAGTAAATGTTTTGGTAAGTCTTAACAACATACTTGATGGATAAGCGGAGGTATGCCAGAACTGTAATAGCCCACCTTGATAAAACACAGTCGAGGCATTAATTTGTGCTTCAGATTAAATCCTTCTTCAGAGCCATTTTTACAATAATATAAATTCCTTAGGCATGGTACTCTATGGTTATAAATCGTATTTGTAAGCACATGCTCAACAAACTGATTATAAATCTATATAGCCATGCAAATTATATTGTACAGTTTCATTTTTCCATACCCTGAGTAAAGATCGGAAGCTTTCTTCTTTGTATTCAGGTTTTGTAAGCTACGACAACTCAGCATCAGCACAGAACGCTATCCAAGCCATGCACGGATTTCAAATTGGAAACAAAAGACTCAAAGTGCAACTCAAGCGACCGAAAGATGCGAATCGACCTTACTGAGTGCGTGCGTGTCTGTCTGCTGAGGTATGTTGTGCGTGTTGTTTTGCACCCCTTCTGTTGTACCCCTGTTATTGTTCTGTTTATCACTTTTCAGATGGTGGGAACATCTTTGTTTTATCTTGTGTTGCATATAAGGTTCGTCCTCTCTAAATATCACACTAATAGTTCTGTTTGATTATTTAAGGGCCTACTTGTATAATTATACCTTTTACTAGGGTATGAAATATCACCATAGTTTTTACAAGGGATTGTCTTCGAAAATTCGTTAGGAATCGAAACGATTTTACGAACAGAGTAGCAAGGGATTGTCTTCAAAAATTCGTTAGGAATCGAAACGATTTTACAAACAGAGTAGCAAGGGATTGTCTTCGAAAATTCGTTAGGAATCGAAACGATTTTACAAACAGAGTAGCAAGGGATTGTCTTCGAAAATTCGTTAGGAATCGAAACGATTTTACGAACAGAGTAGCAAGGGATTGTCTTCAAACATTCGTTAGGAATCGAAACGATTTTACAAACAGAATAGCAAGGGATTGTCTTCGAAAATTCGTTAGGAATCGAAACGATTTTACGAACAGAGTAGCAAGGGATTGTCTTCAAAAATTCGTAATGAATCGAAACGATTTTATAAACAGAGTAGCAAGGGATTGTCTTCAAAAATTCGTTAGGAATCGAAACGATTTTACAAACAGAGTAGCAAGGGATTGTCTTCGAAAATTCGTTAGGAATCGAAACGATTTTACAAACAGAGTAGCAAGGGATTGTCTTCGAAAATTCGTTAGGAATCGAAACGATTTTACGAACAGAGTAGCAAGGGATTGTCTTCAAACATTCGTTAGGAATCGAAACGATTTTACAAACAGAATAGCAAGGGATTGTCTTCGAAAATTCGTTAGGAATCGAAACGATTTTACGAACAGAGTAGCAAGGGATTGTCTTCAAAAATTCGTAATGAATCGAAACGATTTTATAAACAGAGTAACAAGGGATTGTCTTCGAAAATTCGTTAGGAATCGAAACGATTTTACGAACAGAGTAGCAAGGGATTGTCTTCAAAAATTCGTAATGAATCAAAACGATTTTATAAACAGAGTAACAAGGGATTGTCTTCAAAAATTCGTTAGGAATCGAAACGATTTTATAAACAGAGTAGCAAGGGGTAGTCTTCAAAATTCATTAGGTATCGAGACTATTTACTACGATTTTACAAACAGAGTAGCCAGGGATTGTCTTCAAAAATTCGTAAGGAATCGAAACGATTTTACAAACAGTAGCAAGGAATTGTCTTCAGAAATTCGTAAGGAATCGAAACGATTTTACAAACAGAGTAGCAAGGGATAGTTCTCAAAAATTCGTTCGGAATCGAAACGATTTTACAAACATAGTAGCAAGGAATAGTCTTCAAAAATTCGTTCGGAATCGAAACGATTTTACAAACATAGTAGCAAGGGATAGTCTTCAAAAATTCGTTCGGAATCGAAACGATTTTACAAACAGAGTAGCCAAGGATTGTCTTCACAAAGTCGTAAGAAATCGAAACGATTTGCTACTATTTGATAACTATTTATAAGGAGCTTCTTGATTATTTGATATTGTTCTCAATTCGGGAGACCCCTTAATTTTTGTACTGTCTGTGCTCAGTTTAACCTTTATTGCCTTTTCTTACACGATATTTTATACATATAAATAAGGCGTAAGTCTTCCAATAAGTCCTCCCGATAAAACCCCCCTTATAAAGCTCATATTATACGAGCTCCCGGACCTAATTATCTATTGTGAGTCTATGATGCTGGTTATTCTTTATCCACATCCTAACATGGTATATATTATTAGTAAGCAACAATAAAGATAGACATAGTGCATTGACATTTTGATTGAAGAATTTTTCAACTATTACTATGTCTATTTTCATTGTCTTTTACTATTCATTTATGCTGTGCGGAACGCAATACCTGATTTTTATATATGTTGATGGCTTATTTGAAGGCTTACGATGGGGTTTTTATACACGCATCAAAGATGGTATTTAATATGCATTTAAACAATATTTTTGCTTCCATTGTCTCTGGTCAAGAGTAGAAATATTATAAAACGAAGCCTTAGTGACATAGCTGCTGCCACGGTTAGAAAAGCTGTTAGGCTCAGATATGAATATGTAAGTATGTAAGTAGAAATAAAAGATCTAAGTAAAAAATATGCTTGGTTGCTTAACTTTAATTCGCTAAACAGACCGTCTGCATGTTATTGCTGTGAATGGAGACGATTTGCAGTGACTCTGAAACAACTTAAAACGACTAGGAACGATTTAAACACCACTCGATACGATTTCTGCATGTTTGCACCCCTAACACACATCAAAGGAGGTTTTCGCATGGCAGGAACCCAGGGCTGTGATAGGTTGTTGACCGAGACTCATAAAATCGTGTTGAACTCCTTCGTTCTAACGATTTTGTGGTACTTATTCCCAGCAATAATTCGGATGGTATCTTTATACTATATAACATTGCAAAAATATTACTTCTATAGATAAAAACGAAATGAATAAAAGGTTTTAAAGACTAAATTCTAAACTGGACCCCAAGCTCATGTTTTATACTTGTCAATTTTCTTTTAGATTTTGAATTTATTGTCTCTCGTCGTACAAAGTGAGTTACAAAGTGACGTCATGTTTGTTATGGATTTTGGTTGCCTGTTGGCTGTTTTGTTGTGACTTTTGGATTATTTGTATTTGCTAGATCGTTTCTTTTTTCTTATTAATTTCTTTTTCCATCTTATTGTTGTTTGTTGATACTAATTGAGAATTTGGACTTTAGTTCCTAGGCTGGTTTTGGAAAATTTCTGGATTCCCCATTTGACAACGCGAGAGCATTATTATGATTCCTCCGAACATAAGACCTTAGCTAGCAGTATTTTTATGCATTTTTCTTAAATCCAATACACATAATTTTTGATACATATAAGTATGATAAATAATAGGTTAAGTATAATAATTAGTACTATCTTCGTTGATAAGAACTCTCGATTCGAAATAAACATAAGAACAAAGTTAGTTAATGCTGAGAAATTAGACTTTTAAATTTTTTCACAAAACGGACCTATGCCATTCGGGCAATTCCTAAACAAAAGCCATTCATTGATCGAGACAGCATACTAAGGTGTAGCTAGTGGTTTGGTTTTTGCTTATCCGGCCGTCAGTAAGGAGGGTAACTACATGCTGACTTGTCGACTTGTATCTAATGACCATATCAGGGGATAGACAAGAGTCCACTCTAGGCCAAGACAAGAATCCACTCTGGGCCTACTGATGTTTCTCCTCTGGAAAATCAATTAAACTGGCCTAGGAACTAAAACAGTCCGTAATCATTTGTGATAGTGAAAGCCAAGACACGTATCGTGTGGAATGCTTTTGATTGCTGTCGTTTTAACCTGTTGTATCATTAGCGTGATGTTAACATTGTGTGCCTTAACGGATATCACCCTGATGAACGTCTGTGCAGTACTGTGGAGGATTTCTAGAGCTGCAGAGGTACCATCGAGTACTGTAGAGACATACTATCAAGTACTGTGGAGGGAAACACTTTGGGTATTCCACAGTGCTTGTGTTTCCCCTCCACAATATTGAATGGTATCCCTCCACAGTACCGATGGGAACCTCACAGTACCGATGATATCCCTCCACAGTACCGATGGGAACCTCACAGTACCGATGGAACCTCCACAGTACCGATGGTATCCCTCCACAGCAATTAATAGTACTCCTCTACAGTACTGTTCATCCTCCACAATAATGCACAGACGTTTCAAAGCGTGAGTATTGAAAGTAACGTATTAACGTGTTAACGTATTAACGTGTTGGTTGAATGTTGTGCTGCTGAATGTCTTGCATTGTTAAGTTATACTGTTTTGTAGAATCGTATCGTCCATGCAACAGTAATTCACTGAATTTGAAAATACTAGGTAAGGCCTATTTTTGTTTGAAAGAGACTTTAAAAAAATGTCACCTAGAAATTGATAAACGTTTTATCTGGGAAAATGGGTGTGTAAGCACAAAATAAATAAAACGATTGACATGTCTGCGGGTAAAAACTAGCCGAGGAGCATCGTTACCCTACCTTACCATACTGTCGATTTTACATACTTAAATTGGCCTTGATAAAATCTGAGCCAAATTGACGGACCCATTGCTTGTCCTAATTTTTTGAGTTCGAAATTATGCAAAATTCTATGTTTCTAGGCTTGTGCATCTTAGTCGATTCTTTCTTGGTTTGAGATTTGAAAAGTTTAGGCTAATTCTATTTTTAGGAGGGTTGGTTAAGTTTAGGAATACACTATTTTGGATAGCTGCATGGATATTGTTATCGAACGGGCATCGCTGTCAAAATAATGCTCCCCCAATTTGAGTTCGTTCTATCTAAACAGTCACTGTGGTCCTTTGCAATAATTTCGAAGGTATCTAAAAAATTTGATCAAAACAACAGTTAGCACTACCGAGTATTTTCATGTCAGTGATTTAGTTAGATTTTATGAAATTTTAATGTTCTCAGAACAGACCAAGCACACATTTGAACTAGATAGGTAATTAGTTGTTTCTTTTCATTCACTATATTAAATAAATGGTTTAACCAGACTCCCATTGTTGCGTTTTATTCAGCTCTACTGAATTTCTTGACGACGCTGCAAATTTCACGATCATTGAGTAATTTAAAAAGAAATTCTATGAATCTGAGTCAGAACTGTAGTATTTGTAATCAAATTGGGAGGTGATGATGTATGTTTCTTGCAGAATAAAAGCTTTCAATTACTCAATGATTGTGAGACTAATTGAAAAATATTTCAGCGCTATCAACAACGCATGTGCGAATCCTTAGAAGGTATAGCCAAATGTTGGGCTCGACTGTCCACGGATTCGAAATCTGCGACGACGCCAGTTAGTTTTAGCAAGGGCGAGAAATTTGCGACGACGCTGGCAGTGTTAACAACCAGGACAGGGACGGGAGCAAGAACGTCATTTATTATCATTATTATACCCAAAATTATTCACTTGACGTTTTCTCTGCATGTTTTACAAAATGGTTACACGAATCTTCTCTCCAGTTAGAATATTCCAGCAAGATGTGGATTTTCTCTAACTTAACTAGCAAAATGATAGAGTTCTCCTTCTGCCCACCTGGTTTAAAGAATAGCACGTTGGATATCAGATTTCGAGTTCCTCATTTGAAAAGGAGTACGTCAAAATTTCTCATGGGGATAAAGTACTCACGAGAAGCAAACATTATATTGATGCTAGAACTCAGGAACACAGAGAACTTGTCGTTTTATCTATTCTTGCCGTCCTGTTTGCCATATATCCCTGCTAACAGCCGAGCAAGACGTTCGGAATGGTATTAGGTTGTTTTTGGCCTCGTTTTGCTATGCTCTGACCCAACGACGGTGGGATGGGCGAGTGGTTTGATTACGCAGCTGTCGTCTAAAGGGCTGTGGGCTCAAATCCACCCTCAAACTAGTCACATAAAGCGTAAGGAGGAAATTTGCCAAATCTCTGCTTGCAACTCAAGGCAAAAAAGCGAAAGGATCCGCAAGGTGTTGTCATATGCATCTAGGGAAGAAGCAGGGTCACACTACTCAATCAGTGTTCCTATTCAGTGAATCTTTTGTGTTAAAACAATTCTTCACGAAGATACTGAGTATTTGTCTCCTTTCATTTGTACACTTCTTTCATTAGTCTACCTATTTAATGGGCCCTTTGTGCCTTGCTCATAAACCAATACTTTACGAAGATAATAAGTGTATTTGCCTATCAACTATCAATGCACTGCTTCGGTCAGTCTACCTATTCAGTGGGCCCTTTGTGCTTTGCACATAAACAATCACATTATGAAGATAGTAAGAGTATTTGTCTTTCAACTATTAATACACGGCCTCGATTAGTCTAACTATTTAGAGGGCTCTTTGTGCTTTGCACATAACCCAAGACCTTACGAAGATTTTCAGCACAAAAAGATAAGATAAAAGACTCGCTCAGTTTCCAGACTACATCTCTCTTATGACTGTGGTTTGGGGAGCTATGAATGGGGACCACAAGACAATGTATGACGGACTGGTGGATCTCACTTTCACGCAATGCATGATAGAAAAAAACCTCTTAGGAACGCATAACTACCAAAATTAAGGCCACGACTACACTTTCCAGAAGATTTCGGGCTTTGAAATTTTTGTAGTCATGCGTTGGCAAGGGGCATATTCCTATGATAGATTGTGTGAAATACACTCTCATGAGCAATCGTCAATTGCAGACGGTTATTTTGAAGCTTTGAAATAATTGGACACCCTGACGAGGGTTACTTAGGTACAGAACCTAGCACATCAGACATGTTCTTATCTCAGACCAAAGCAAAGGCGAAAAACAAAACAACCGCTTGTTGTCATCACTTCTTTCTTATATCAATAAAGAATAAATAAACAAAATCAAAATAGAAAAACTAATTTTCAAATCTTGTTACAAAACCTAAATACTAACTCTGCTCATCTCCATGGACCTACAGGTTGCTCAGTACTGTGGACGATGTTCAGTACTGTAGGAGGGATAATCATCAGAGTATTTAATGGTATTCAGTAGTGTCAGGGATACGACCGGCACCGGAGGATACCATCAGCACTGTTGAGGGTGTTTAGTACTGAGGGGATTATAACAAGTACTGTGGAGCTGATACCTAAAGTACTTTACTGTACTGAATATCCACCAAAATACTGTTGGGTTCTCTCCACAGCACACAACATCCTCCACAGCAGTGGTGGCGCCAGGTTTCCACGAACAGGGGGCTAGAGCCTCTGACAAGGGGGGGAAGTTATTTACCTTACAAAAAATTTTAAAAAATTCGCTCCAAGACAATGAATACCTAGTATTATCTATGCTCCTACAAGGGGCTAACCTCCTCTGAGCTCCCCCTCTAGCACTACCACAGCTCTACAGTACTGGATGGTGTCCCCCTCATTACTGAGAAGCAACTAAAGTAGTGCATAAACATTCCCCCTGGGGTTAATACTGATGTTATTCATTTTGGTTAACACAAAAGCAATGCATGTGTTTATATCATTTTTGGTGTGACAAATGCACTGTTTCACTTCATGTGGCTGTTTGCTCAAGGCACTGACAGAGTGAAGAAATATAGGATATACTTTCATTATCAAATATCAACTAATGTATGGTTAATGGTAAAAATACAGTTTCAGTAGCCAGGAAATAATGTTATCCAAAATGTGTGAAGAAAATTCCTCTGGCAACTAAAATAATGATGTTCTTAAAACCAACTCAAGCTAAGTAACATGTAAGTGTACGGTTTTAGCAACAAACTGTCTCTATATCCAATCAAAACTTGGTATAACCTTCAAAATGCGGACTAGGTGATTTTCCGCTCAATGCAGCAGGGTTATAATCCTTAGCATAAGGCTTGGGAGCCGGCAATCTCTCTGGATACGATGAGGAACCGCCAGCACCATTGAATGAATCACGAGGGTATCTCACTGGAGTATCCCGCTCCCGAGGATATCCTGGATACGACACAGGAGCCGAGCGGGAATCACTCATTGATTCGCTCTTCAGCTGACTCCTATAACGCATGTTCTGCTCGTACAGTGTGTCGTTCATCGCCCTCAGATCAGCAACCTGTCGCTGGAGATCTGCCACTTTACGCCGCAGCATATCATTCTCGTCGTTCAGGAACTGGTAATCAAGGCCACTACCAACGCTAAAGTTCTCCCGCTTTCGCTTCCTGGACATGTCCTCCTCCATGGACACCGCACCACGCTTCTCCCTCTCCCATTCTTCTTCATTGATGTGGCGGAACTTGCAACGAGTCCCACGGTTACAGACTTTGTTGAGGAAATCTTTGCATACATCCCCGCCGACTTTCTTCCCACCGCCATCCAGAGTTGTGGGGCCAGATGACTGGCCAAGATGGGACGGCAGCTTTCCAGTAGCAAGAAACACGCGCTCTTCTGAACTAGTGATATGCAAGTACTTGCAATTGTTCCGGTCGCAGGTGCCATTCTGGAAGTCACGGCAAATAGGGGGTTTGTCTGCATCTGGGGGTTTTATATCTGTAGGGTGAGCAAACTTGCACTTGTTACCCCGATTGCAAACACCCCGTTTGTAATCCCTGCAAATATTACCATCTTCACCTGACTGCTGCTTCATATTCTCCTTGTTATTCCTGTTAGACATCTTGCTCTGCTCTTTAATTTTAATTAGTATCAACTGGTTCCTCTCTAGTTGAAATTGACGTACCCCTCTAATTAGAACAAACGGTGCGCTTACCTTGGCAATGCAAACAGAGCGCTGCCGTTGCTGCTTTTTTGCGTGTGTTTAATAACACAAATAAGCACTTGTCGCCAATCTTTGACACGCAACGCACTACAGGGAACACTGTTCCATTAAGCGTCCGTCTTTTCGCTTGCACTGCTACGCCTCTGTTGCAGATGTCGCTTCGCTGGCTCAATTTCTCTAACAGCAATGCAGCAAGGCCTGGCAATAATGCAAAAAGACGCAGCATATTAGGTACATGGATTAAAAAATCCCTTTTAACACTTACAGTACACTAAGTCATATTGCATGGATTGTGTCGTTATTGTTACATACTGCAGCGCATGTTGAATATGTTGGTCAAAGGGACACCATTTATTTGACTGCAGAGCTTATGTGAGTAGTTGCGCTTAATCAAACACATTGCTTAATCAAATAATTGCGTGGCAAGGATTGCCTCTTGGCAAATTTACCTATCATTTTTTGGTTCAAAAACACTAGAAACAATTAGTTCTCAACAAGACAGTGACAAAACCTAACAATCCGTCATTACTGAAGCGTAAGTTAGCCTTATATTGAAAGGAATGTTGCCTAGTTTATTTCATAATTTTTAGGAGCATTACATTTGCATGGTGGTTGGAGGAGGTAGAAGACCTACTCTAGACTATTTCCTTAGATTGTGGAAGGTTTTATTTAATGAGACCTCTTCCCTGGTAAGATCTGTAAGCTACTCCAAGGGCCTGTGGTCTCTAGAAGAGAAAGATATTAGACAATATTCTTATCGTTTTCTTAATCGAAAAAGTGGTATGTGTATGTCTCAATTTCATTCTAAATAATATTCAACTTACTTATTTTGTTCACGATTAGTTAGATAGACTCGACTTTTCTGTTTCCTACATCTAAAATTGAATAGCTTACATTACCTATTACTTGATTTAATAAGACAAAACGCCAAAAGAATTACATGTTCATTTGGTTTACAATTGAGTGCTGTCTGTAGTGTGGTGGGTATTTTGTGCAAAATACATTTCCTAATATCATCAACATCGATTGCCAACCAGTTTAGGCCAAGCAACCCTCATCGTGTAAACATTGATCGAATCGAAATCTTAAGAGAAACGATCTGAGATCTTTCTTAAACACATCTTACCAGCACGATACGCTAAATTAATCGCATTTTAACACTTACACTCATATAAAACGCTGCAATAACAGTGCAAAAATGTCACGTTCGTATTTCTTTGACTTTCGTGAAGCGCGAAGGAGTGTGGAAGAGGAACGCATGTTGTGAGCAGGGTTGCCAAATGGTTGAGGACATGAAGCACGGCTAAACAGAACGGGGGGTACATACTGTAGTATGAAATTGTTACAGGGATGTTACTCTAATAAAGGTTTTTCGTCGAAATTCTCTAAAGATTGGCAGGATTTTTTGTCAAATCCTGTATAATGGTATGATGGGTAAGAAATCTAGGAAGTATCTTTTGAATGAAGATTGGTCTTAATTATATCATGATAGATGTGAAACGTAAAGTTGTAAACGTAGAATGGGACAGCTTTGCACTATTTCATTCATAATGTTAGCAATAATGCTAATGTTCATTCATAATTGTCCTTTCCAAAATAATGTTATTACAAGTGGAAATAATCATGATTTCAAAATCTCCGTCTAAAGGTTGTTCATGTACCCCCCTCTTCTCCCTAAGGCCAAACATTCTATTTCTCAGGGCTCAGCAATAATGGCCAAGACCAAAACTACGGCAAGACCCTCAAGAATATTTTCAAGAAACAACATCTATTTGTTTTTAGTTATGGCCATGTAAAAAAATTCAGCCAGCATTTGCTTTATTATTGCGGCCAAAGGCTCAAAGAGGGGCAAAAAAAGGAGAATTTGGCCTTCACATGAGCCAAGTGGCAACCCTACTGCTCAGTCAATTTCGTTTTGACACCCGGGGGTAATTGCAAGTATTCTGATAATCGCTTTGTTTGCTCTGTAATCAGGGGGGCTTGAAATTCTTTCGCTGAGAAATTTGAGAACCTCATAGCTAATCAAATTAGATATAGGCATTTTCTATTTGATATTGAAGGTAAATAGGATTAACGATTAGCCCTGACGACTTGACCAGAGCCAGAAGGCAATTTTATCTTTCTGTACGAATTTTTGAAATTTTTGGCTTAGGTAGCAGCTCAAGAACTGGGGGCTCCATAATTATCAAAAGATAGGGTATTTTTCTTATGATTCGTTTTCTATTTCTCATAAAAGTTCAAAAGTATCTTATATATATGGTCTGTTTGAAAATTCAACAAGTTAGGGTACAGTTCGTATTGGGACGTTTACATTAATTAGAATAACACGAAGATGGATACATATAAGGATTTAGAAATTATAAGTAAACTCTTATTTCTTTATAAGAATAAATTTTATAAGAATAATGAGGCTCAAAATCGCCAAAGAACAATGGCAATTTAAGAATAAACAATTGAAAAGTTGAGGCTCAGGAAAATTTTAAGTATTCTTGTAAAGAAAAAAGAGTGTATGGGGAATAAAGTCCAAACGTTTTTTATCCATAAATTTGGTAAAGAAAAAAGGGGCAGATCCGGACTATAGCATCTACATTACTGCTCCTCGAGCTGTAGTGAGCTTTTCAGCCCTAGTATTTTTTCTTCTGATTTAGGCTCTAAGATAAAAAACCATTATTCTGTCACTTGGAACAATTTAAGCAGTACTGTAGGCAGAATTTTTCCTGTATATGAGCCTAGAAATTCCACGTAGAGTTCCAAGTAGGCCATACATCATCATTTGTCAATAAAAAGATAGAGTTTTGATCTGGGGTTGTGAAACCAGAACTTTCCTTAGGCATTTCCTTAGGCTTGAACAATTTGTAGAATTTATATTTTCGATAATAAAAAAAAATGGGTTTGTGTCTAACTTTTTGGCTTCAAATTTTGATGTAAAGTTTATGTAAACCGTTCAGAAACTCAACGTAGAGACTTATGGGAGTTCGGACAATGGGATGTATGTTTGAATTAAGCTTTTACTTTATCGGACAAAAATAACCTGGTGGACTGAAGTGGAAAGACAAAGACCAGATAATTTGGATTTCTTGGGATCAATGGGGATCAAGTTTCTGGCATTGTTTGGTGTCACGTGAAATTTCAAATAATTCTTTGAATCGCCGATTATGGGATTTAAAAGAAATAATGACTTAAATCTACATAAGCTGGATGATGACGTAAAATGAATACCCCTTCTAAAGTTGAGTGCCCTCTGAATGAGAACCCCCTGAATATACCCCTTGCAGAGCCGTCAAGAGACCGGTAGGGCCCCCCAAGTAAAGGCTATACTCCAATGAGCCTAAACTCCCTGGAAAGTGACCATAAAATTTATAAACATAAACAACTTGAATTTTCCGGGGCCCCTCAGACCTTAGAGCCATGGGTCCTGTGGTAACTACCGTGGTTGCCCTCTCCTATTGACGGTACCGACCCCTGTATCCATAACCCCCTGTTTGTTGCTTTGTAAAAAGTTGTGCATTTATGGCAATTCAAATGATAATACCCCTTCTGTGAGTTGATTGTTAAAATACGTTGTTAAAATACGTTTCCAGGCATTGACTTTTCGCTGGTGAACTTAACTTTGCATGTGTTTATCTTTAACAGTTATCGTGTTTGGAATATATTCTGACCCACAGCTCAGCTGCGTGTTTTTTAAAAAGGTTTTCTCATAAAAAACTTGTTAGCTCTTCAAGTAACCAATCAATTCTGCTTGATTGATCGTAAATTACAACAGCAGTACTTGACAGTAATGTTCATCGCTGTGTGATTAATCACTTGATCGTGAGGAAGTAATCACAAATTAATGACCCTAATTGCAGTAATATATGGTATTGTTACCACTTTTCATTGTCACATGGTTGGCACTTAACAACAAGAAACACGTGCCTCCCCCGTGTCTTAAAAACCTGGAAATCTAGCCCCACTGGAGAGTTCTAGAAATAACAAAGCCGGGGGTCCATGCACATTGCACAGTTGTTACTCTTGAAAACGATTTCTACGAAGTTTTTTATGATGAGTTCCCCGCAAACGGATACTATTCCACGCAGTGTTCTCGCTCAGTGATTCATTTATCCTGGCTCTTTATTTTCGGCAATAGATTTCATACTTGTGGTTGCGGCTTACACGAGACAATGTCGGGATACCTGCCATCATTCTATCCGCCATTATGGGGCATGGAAACCACAGCAAAGTCAGCACGGGAGGTGGTGTTTGCTCGCCTTTTGTCAAAAACTTTTCGCGTCTTTCGAAACGAGAAGAGCTGCAGATAAGAGCTATATATGTTGTTTTTATTCGGCCTGTAACGTGTTATTTACTCAAAAACCCAAGAAATTTGATAGTGCAATGAATCCACCAACGTCTGAATTGTATTTTGAAGTAGTTTAGGCCTGGATACGCCATGGATTTCAAGGATTTGATGAAGTGCTTGTAAGATTCAGTGGACTTTCTCGACTTTCTTATCTATCCGAAGGCAAGATGGAGATAGAAAATTGCTCTGGGGAAAGGACGATATCTTGTCCAGATTTTCTAGCTAACAACAGCCTTGTCGATGATCCAAATGATGGAGCAGTGTGTGGGAAGAAGAACGGTTTCTCTGATGCATACGCCTTTGAGTTCAAGAGGCCAAAGATACCTAAACCTTTGATGTCGACTTGGTGTGAGGTTTCGAGCGGAATTCCCAGCGGTGACAAAATGAATAAAGACGGTTCTTTAGATTTTGAAGCAAGCAAGACAGAAATTGCAAATCGCAATGGTTTGATGTCAATAGAAAACGAGGAGATTCGTAGCACAGTTGTGGATAGGTAGGTGCTTGAAAATACAGAAGCTGCTCTCTATGCGAGCCCTGCTTCCAGCTTTTGCAAGGGTGAGGTCGAGAACGTCCCAAGCTCCATTCTATATTTTCTATGTTTATTCTTCAAACAGGAAAAGTAATGATCCATCATTAAATTCCTAGAAAGAATGAATCTTTCTTCACAACAGCCCTTTTTAGGAAACCAACGATTTGTTCGCGTGAGGCATCTTTGCATGTTGGAAACTTCCTCAAAAAGTCCAAAATCAACTTTGGATCTCCTCTTGCTCTGGACAGAAGTGCAGACGGCATCTTAGTGAAAGTTGCACATGTGGTTCGCAAGCGAGCTTTCTTGGAAATCAGTTATCTTTCTTAAATACTCCTGGTTTCGGTTAATATCTCGATATCTCATTAGCAAGGATAGCAGGGTCGATTTTCTAGTTGGGTGTTTGCCCCATATACATTTTGCAAGACCTGACTCGGTTGGTGAGGTACCCAACGTGACAGGATGGTCTTCGCAATTCTCTCTCACGGAAACCCGAACATCTGCCCTAGTCTTGACGTGGATGTATTTCTTAGACAAAACAGCGAACTTGATAATAAAGTTGATGATTTCTAACAGGTTTCTTAGCCCACGAGTTACAGGTATTCCGAAAGAAAGGAAAAAATATAGGTACATCCTAAGGTATATCGAAAATTCGAAAATGCCCTTCAAAGTCATCCGTAATTTTGGCCTTGTGAATCGCGGGTATTTTGTATTTGAAAACTCCTACAATATTTTCTTTAACATTCGATGATTTCATGAGATTTCTATTACCCTGCGGATATCATTATTCACAAGTAAGTATTTTGAAAGATCCAGATTTTTCGTTCAAGGTTTTGTTGAGCGAAATAAGTTAAAATTGGGCTACAGTTTTCCAAATTTGTTTGCTTGCATTATTTCATACCAGCGATGATAAACACTTTGAATTGCTCTAAAAAGTCTCCATTAGTTGAACATCTTGATAAAAAAGATTTCTCTAATGAATTTAAAAATACGAGGCACTTTCGAAACATGTTTCATTCTCTAAACTTCGCTCTTAACTTTAAAGGCATACCCTGGGTTTTATTGCTTTCTTGTTTGGACGAGAGTGTATTTCTTCTCCGACGCATTTCAACACGTTTTTCTTTCAAAAATCCAAGATGAGGCTCTCTACTCAGTTTTACTCATTTTCACCAGTCTTCAGCGCAAATGCTTCTTATTTTCTTGTAAAGAAACTGCAATGAAATATCGTGATCTGACAATGCGCTCGAAATGAACTAAAATTGAATTTGTTACCTCGATTGTACTAAATAAAGATAAGAATAAATGTTAAGCAATGTATCCTTTGGATTTCCGTGTTAGGACACTGACTAGTTTTTACAGTTTATTAGAAACATTAACTTTACAGTTGAAATAGTTTCTAGAGTTAATGTTCTGTAGCAAAGTTTCCTATACGAAGGACTCTCTGAAGGAAAAAACGTGTAAAGCTCAAATCGAAAGTTTTCAGACACCTTTCTAAACAACTTAGATATTTCTTAAATATAGCTATTGGCTATAGATAAAATAGTTTCTTGAAATCTAATTTCTCAAATTGCTATGATGTAACATGGATTTTATTATAAAACGGTTTCTCTAAGGAAAACACGTTTACAGTTCAAATCACAAGTTTTAGTTACCGTTCTCACAACACTGATTAGTCTGTGGTATTTCTAGCTCAAATAGTTCCTTAAGATATGATTTCTTAACTTGCTATGCTGTAACATAAATTTTCTTATATAAAATTGTTGCTCTGAAGGAAAACACGTTGCACAAAATACATTGGTTTTAGTTCAAATTGTTTTTTTTTAATTTACTGTGCTGTAGCATTAAGCTTCCTATACGAAAATCTGTCTTAAGGAAAAAACATGCAATGCTCAAATCAAAAGTTTCATTACCGTTCTAAACAATACAAGTCTTTGAAGTTTCTTAGATACATTGGCTTTAGTTGTTATAATTTCTTAAAATAGAATTTCTTAAATTTCTGTGCTATAACATTAATTTACTTATAAAACGGCTTCTCTAAAGGAAAAAACGTGTAATGCTCAATCACTTTTCTAAACAACAATGATTAGTCTTATATTTCTAAATACATTGGTTTCAGGTCAAATAGTTTTCTTAAATAACTGTGCTGCAGCACCAAGTATCTTATGAAACGGTCTAAAAGGAAAAAACTTTTTTTAATTCAAAATCAAAAGTTTCCATCACCTTTCTAAACACCACTGTTCAGTGGTTAGATCTCTACCAAATAAAATGGCTTTAGTTGTAATAGTTTCTTAAATTGATCGAAATCATCTTTCCAAGCTTCTTAAATTGCTGTGCTGTTACACAATTTATTGAATTTCACGGTTATTTCACTCTAAAGGAAAATACATGCAACGTTCAAATCAAAATCAATTTTGTTTTCCAAGGGTGAGGATGTCCCGATGAGCGACCTGTCCCATATTTGTCCAAAAACCGGTAGATAAGTCTCAATCTCGAATTTGGTCCCAAAAAGTGGTTTGTTTCAAAAAGCAGTCTCAAAATTAGTTGCTATTAAATATTTCGCCATTCCCCCAACATGTATGATTTCAGCACTGCTCAAAATGCTGTTTCTGTTTTCTTGAAGAATATTTCTCCGTGCTTAATTGAAGATTAAACTAAAAAATATATGATTAGCACCATTTAGATGATCTAAACCCAATGGCAAATTTAAGACACTACTAATAAAGTTTTCAGTAGGCTTCAAAATTAGAGAAATCTGGGAAACTTTCTGTGTTTGGCATCTAAAGAAATGTATGTAATTTCAACTTTGTTCCATGGAATAAATTGTAAGGTCTTTCTGGAAAATCTTACCCTGTCCAACATCTTACTGAAAAACTACAAAGCTTAGAGAGACGAGCTACAATTAGGAACAAATGAATTGAACTAAGCTGTTTTAACATCTATGTCAAGGACTTAACCTTGTAGAGTCACACAGAATCTCCTGTCTATCAGAGTTTCTGTAATTGTGAATATTTGACCCTATGGTTTATAAAAAGGGGGTTCTTATACGAATGACTCATAGTTACTCTTAAGATAGCTTTTTCAATATCGTTTCACTTAAATCAAGTTTCCATTCATATGTCTTGGGAGGATATATAAAGACAAAGCCAGGTTTTTTCCGTTTTTTCAATGCTGTCTTGAAAAGTCTTTTTTCCAAATCGAAATGTTTTTTGTGAAAAGCAAGGAGGACATTAATAAAGGCCCTTGATACTAAGATTTCTGGCATAGAAATACAGATATGTACCAGTCTGACTTTCACCCCGTGGGTCCACTATTTATCAACCTTTCTGGATCTCGTAATGGTAGAAATGGAAAATCGACTATGCGCTACTTTCAAGGTTTGCGTTCTGATAGGTTTTTCTGTAAGAACAAGCTGTATACAAAAACGTAAGGCTGTAAATTGGGTCAGGTTTTTGTTATCTCTAAAACTTCTTGAGGTAAACCTTGACAAGTTCAGCAAAGTAAAGCAATTACCTAAAGAAGTATGTTAAACTCAAATTTTTGAAGGGTAAAGGAAAGGGGTGGTGAGTTGCTGGAGAATTGCTTCAAACATAGGAAACAGCCGTACTGAAATCAGAGAAATGTTTTAGCTTGCGAATTTTCGCTGGCAAAAGTTCGCCTGTAGATTTTACGGTTCTTATGTATCCCTTTAGAGAAAATAATGTAGTGTGTAATTGCAGTATTTAAATTTGATCTGCCTATGGGCTTTAAATTGTTTTCGTCAAGCTCCTTAGGGGGCAGTTCTTTATGAGCCCAGACGAGAGTCTCGAATTTCATGAAGGACCTATTAGAATCCCCAGATTTTTAATAATTTTTACCCCTGTCGTATGAATTTGACTAGTTTGAACCCCTTGTATTATGAATTTTGTTGGTTTCTATTGCCGTATATACTTTTTCCTGGCAATTTAAGAAAATAATCTTCTTTGATACCAGAATTAAGTTTTATACCGACTGTACAGAGAATTTCGGCTTGAAAAACTCCAGGGGCAAATCAATTCATCAATTAAAGTGAATGAGATTTTAAAGATCTTTTGAATTTTTTAGATTTCTAAGATTTTCAGAGATTTTTTCAGGATTTGCAGAGGTTTTTTCTAGAATTTTAGGCCTAATCTGTAAAGGTATTTTTAGATTTTCAAAGATTGTTTACTAAAAGTGTACGAGATTTTTTGAGTGATTTGCCCCTCGGATAAACTCATCCATATGAGGCAAAAAAAGAATTGGGGGTCTGGATTCAACCCCCTTCTATCGGGGTTAAGTTCTTGACATTAAAACCCTAGTTGATTTTTAACTAGTTGCTTATTGAAAAGAAATGCTATTAAATTTGGTTTGTTATCTATGAGAAATATTCATCCCTCGTTTCTCTCCGACCAGTTTTTTGTCTTTGCGATGTTTGTGTCTGGGCTTGGCCTGCCAGGTGCGTGTGTCAGGTCACAAACTCGTGTTTTCCGGCGACCTATGAATATTTCAAGGCTTTAAATATCTTCCGGGTGGGTTGAAAATAATTACACTCTTTTTTTATAAGAACGATTCTATAAGAACACGAGCCTCAAAACTCCAAAATTCAAGAACAAGCTGAGAACAAACCGAGACTGACCATTTTCAGGTCAATATCAGAATTTTACGAAATAACCATGAAACTGACAAATAATTACAAATCAACCAGATGGACAGAGCACAGATATGTCAAATGGTCGAGAGAGTAAAGATTTGAAACAAACACAACTGTTAGCGAAACAGGCTTCCAAATCATTATAAAGTAATAACAATTCAAGAACATTTCAGCCTGAAAATAGAGGAATATTTGAGAACAGCCAGCTTTAAACCAATTTTACTGGTTCTTATAGAAAGAAAAGAGTGTATAAGCTGCATTCGTTCATTTCATTAGTAGAATCACGTTTTTTTACAACAATGGTTGCCCCCACCCTAATTATTTTCCCGAAGCTACGGTGATGGTGGACAAGATCTCTGTACCTAAGTTTCATGCTTATGCTTTAGACGCTCTTTTCTCTTTGTAAGAACTCACTTGATATGAGACTCAACTTTAATTCGAGAACAATTAAAGAAAACAAAGGCCTTATGTCCAGAACACCATCCGTCTAGCTTGTCTAATGATTGCGTAACAATTAATCGTAGAGTAAAATATATCCCAACTACTTTAGTTTGGATTCTACTAAAATATTTTTTCACAATAACCAGTAAATTCCTTTTTGAAGCTGGCTTTTCATAAATTTTCCTCTTTTTTCAGGCTGACAAGTTCTTTTAAATTGCACTCACTGTGATAATGATTTTGGAGCCTAATTTTGGTATCAGCTGTGTTGTTGCAAATTTAACTAATGAAAATAAAACCATCACGCCCGTTGCAACCACGCCCATTGCATGGTCATTTGTGTATTAGGAGGGGGTGGCTAAAGCTTCCCATTCTATGGCTCTGCGGCCCCTGTTTTTTCTTCTTAAGTTGTGGCAAAACTTTGAGGCTCTTGTTCCTATTAAATTGTTCCTATAAAAAAGAGTGTAAAACTAGCCATAGTTTTCCTGGATCCACCGCTGCGAAGTGACACATCATACCAGACCTCCCGTTCGCCAAGGACATGCCCAAAGACATGCATTGAAAAGTGACTCAGAATTCAAGCATTTCCTTGTGTTTGCTTTGATTCGAATCAATGAAGCACATTGTGAAATAAAAGATTTAATCCTCATAAATCTCTATTGATTTCTGCCTGTTTTTCCGAGTCGTCATCGAATACAATATAAATACTAAGTTGGTGTAACGAAACTTTGAGTAACCGATGTGAAGGGATGAGCTTAAGAGGGGTAGAGGATCCCGGGTAAAAGGGGCAGAAGAAGGCGTATTTTTCTTTCAATTCTTAGTTTGGGAGCAAACCCCACTTTAGATACTATTTATGTAACTCTTCTTTATGAGCCTGAGAAGCTACCCTCTATTATCCTTGCGCAAAAATGGACTTAAATAATTTGGATTTTTGCCAAGATTTTGATATACACTCTTTTTTAATAAGAACAAGTAAATTTGATTTGAAGCTGGCTGTTCTTAAATATTCCTCTATTTTCAGCCTGAAATGTTCTTAAATTGTTTTTACTTTATAATGATTTGGAAGCCTTTTTTGCTATCAGTTATGTTAATTGGTATAAATGTGGACTTTCTTGACCATCTGATATATCTGTGTGCTGTCAATCTACTTGTTTTGTAATTATTTGTCAGTCTCGTAGTTATTTCATACAATTCTTATATTGACCTTGAAATGGTCAGCCTCGGTTTGTTCCTAAAATGTTCTTAAGATTTGGCAAAATCTGAGGCTCTTGTTCCTATAAAATTGTTCTTATAAAAAAAAGAGCGTACACTTTTATTTTTATACAAGAACAATTTTATAAAAACACCAGCCTCAATTTTGGCCAGAATTTCATCAACACAAATGACTGCAAAGACAGGCTTCTAAAGCCTTATTAAAGTAAGAGCAGTTTAGGAGCCTTTCAGCCTGAAATTAAAAGTAAATTTACGGACAGCCTGTCTCAAATTAGATTTACTGGTTCTCATATAAAAAAGAGTGTAAAAACACTTAGCTTTGATATAAAATCATGTAGCCGCTGTTATGCATTGAATGAATCAGTAGCAAGTATCGTGGTTATATCTGTGCACACTATTGTCTTGCACTTAAGGTGGTCAGTCGTCGATGTTTGTCTCATGTGAATACCTGATTAGAATCAATATTATTACACCTGTAAACCTGTTATTAACTCGTGGATTTAGAGCTTTTTCTAGATTTCTTATTTAGAGCCCTCTATTTTCTGTAAGACGTATTTTGTCTGTGCAGTTGCCCCAAAGCTTGAGGCATACCATCATCGCTGTGGGGGGATAAATCATCAGTACTGTGGTTTATCACGTGACTGAAGTATACGAGCACTATTATACAAGGAATATTTGTGGAGTTAATTAGGCAACTAATCCATATCAACGTTGATCCGTTTTCAGTCAAAAGTTGGCCTGAAGCACCATAGATCTGATCCTCTATAATGTTAGATTATTTGTCTTCTTGCCCAGCAGGCTTATAGGCGTGGCTTTCCTTGGTTACTTAGTGATAAATTAAACTCTCTCTCTGTCTTTTTATAGAACCCTCTGCAATGGTGAACATAGAAGAGATTTAAACTCCAATGGACTCCCCAACCTCAAAAACTCTCACGACGATAAGGAAATCTCACAAGAAATACATAGATCAATAAAAAGATTCAAAGCTTGCAGCAAAGTTAGGACGAAAATGAAAAATGGCGAGCATAAAGATGTTACTAATTTGAATGGATTTAGGAATGGAACAATAAATTTGAATGCTGAAAAGGATATATTTGGATGTAATGCTCTGAGAACATGTGATGCTGAAAAAAGTAGACTGCAAAGAGTGCTCGCATCGTTAGGAAATCACGAATTAAAATCCTCTCATCATAATCCAACTGACACATCATCAGGACACGTCAAGTCTGATGCGTCATCACATAACTTAACGACTAGTACATCATCGAATTGTATAGCAGTTAATGGGTTTTCAAATCACGACAAGGATGAAACTTTGTCAAGTTGCGTTGCTTCTTGTGCGTCATCAAACGACTTCATGGCTGATACATCATCGAATCACGTCACCTCTTATACGTCATCTAGCCATGTCACGTCGGATACGTCATCAAGTAACATTAGATCTAGTACCTCATCTGGCTTTGCCACGTGTGATGCCGCATCCAAAAGTACCACGTGTGGTACATCACTAGACAATGTTGGATCTCATTCTTCATCGAACACAGAAATAGTTGGGAATAAACTCGCAGAAAACTCGACAAATATTTGTGAAACAGATGAGCCAAATAGTTCTGATGATTCTTCTTGTTATTGTAAATGGATAAACTGCAACGAAAAATTGAAATCGCCACTCGATTTGAAAATACACGTGAAAGAAGTGCACGTGAAAACCATGGCATGCAGTGACCTGTTCTTCTGCTTTTGGCAGGGCTGTAAAGTGTACAACAAGCCGAGCTGCTCTTACAACTGGCTGACGAAACACGTGAACACGCACGTGGGTATCAGGCCGTTCCAATGCTTCTTGGATTCTTGTGATCAGTCGTTCGCCACGCGTACTGCTTTGACTCGACACGTGCAGTCCCATTTCAATGAGAGGTCGAAATATTACAAGAAGAATAAAGACAAAAATGAAAGCACGTCGAATAGGCCTAAGGCAAATATTCCAGACGAGGCTGGCTCTGGTGGAGACTTGAAGCGAAAGGAGCTGTTGTCTAAGAAATTGAAGCTGTCGATACGAAGTCGAACGCCTGTCACTCCGAGTAAGTTTCTTGTGTTTGTCTTCAAATGATTTTGATAGTTGTTTCTTGCATAGGGAATCTGCCAAGAATCATCCTTCACAAGTTCGTTCCGAAAATCGTTGCGATTCGTTTTTAGTTCGTTAGGAATCGTCCATCATTTGATTATTCTTTGGAATCGAACATAATCTCCTACAAAATATTCTTTAAAAAAATGTTTCTTTGCTGTCATTATTGCCTTTATCAGATGTGGGAAACTCTTGTATTTGTAGTTTTCATTTTTTCTTTCCTTTTGTTTAACGTAAAACTTTGTATTGTAAGCACCTTTAATGGTGGGAGCTTCGATGACATAGTGTCTGTCCCCTTCATGATTGGTGCAGAAGTTGCATTTTTTAATATCTTTTCTTAATCAATTATTAAAATGAAAAGAATCGTCCAAAATTTTCTTAAATCACTGTGAAATCCTTTCAAATTAATTCCATAGTCCGTATTCAAATCTAATGGACATATCTCATGCTTTGCTCATTTTTCTAGATAAAGGTGATGCAGACTTCGACAGAGTCAGCATGGATTATATAAAGAAGAAACTGCAATCAATAGAAGCTAAAGTTTTGCACAGACGAAGGGTGAATGGAGGCAAATTTCAATACAATAAACAGGTATGCTTCCAACTTCTGCTAAAACATGAACAAGAATTGTGTTACAATATTAAACATGATCATCAACACTTATCATAACAAGCCATTGATATTAAGTAGCGCAACGTTTCGTAGGGATCCGTCTCCCATGATCGGCAATGAGAAATGTGGTGAAAAAAGGAGGCAAATTTCAATACAATAAACAGGTATGCTTTCAACTTCAGCTATACATGAACAAGAATTGTGTTACAACATTAGAAATGATCATCACTACTCATCAAGATTTGCGTTGATTTATTTCTTCTAAGGGAATTAAGGCACTGTCGGCTACTTTATCAGACAGCCTCTGTTCGGCACAGCGGCCAGGCTTCTCTTTTTATCTTGTATTTGTCTTGTAATGTTTTGTGTAATTTTCTTTTGGGTTTATTTCTTAGATAATTTTAAGTGTCACTCATTGTGGGGACTCGCTGACTTTGTGTCCTTTCCTGCAATGAGTGGCATAGTAGTTGTATTTGATTTCAGTAATTTTATTTGATATAAGAAAAAAAAATTAAGGCACTTACAAAGTATTTTTTTCCTAACTAGCCAGCATACTGAATTGTTCCAAGGAAATAAATTTAGTATAGGTACTTCGACTCAAACTTTTGAAAATTCTAATCCTAGAGATTTTATGCTAGATATTTTCTGTATATTATATCAAAGCCATGCAGGGCCAATTTTGGCTTTGAAGGAAAAGCAGAACATAGCTTTCTCAGCTCTATTCATTTTCATTTCACTTTTCTTTATTTTTACACGGTAGCCCCATCAGTAACAAGTACTGTTTTACAGAGGGCTGTGTCAAAATTGACAATATTGAATCAAAAGGTGACTGAATATGAATTAATGATATGATTCCAAAAAAAGAAAGACGCATACAAAACCAAAAATTAAAAGTTTTCAGTCTTAAGTCTAATCTTGAATACGGTTAGCTTTCTATTCAAAACAATGTGCTGAATGGAAAAGAGTGAAAATATTATTTCAAAAAACTTGGTTTAGAGAAGGTTAATTGTCACACAAGGTTTAAAATGCTGGATCAAAAGCTAAAGGTATTCAATTTCCTGGAGAAATTCTGGAGTTTCCAAAATTTTAACA
Source organism: Pelagia noctiluca (assembly GCA_963924455.1). Lineage (NCBI taxonomy): Eukaryota > Metazoa > Cnidaria > Scyphozoa > Semaeostomeae > Pelagiidae > Pelagia > Pelagia noctiluca. The sequence goes on along the minus strand of OZ004324.1, from coordinate 2,975,014 downwards.
TGGAGCTCTTAGCCAAATTGTTGGAACCTCCAGCAGGGTGTAGGAAGACTGACAACAGGGGCGGATCTAGCTTGTATAGTAACTGTTGCAGAATGAAGAAAATGATGGCGGTTTAGGCTTTATACCCTTAACATTTTACAAGAAAGATTTCTGCAAGAGAACAAGATAATTCAAAATTGTTTTGCCTCGCTTTTTCTAAGAAGTTTCCTAGTTATTTATAATTCTGTATAATATAAAAATCTGACTGCTGCAGCTGCAACCTTTGCTACCGTCTGGATCTGCCCCTTGGCAATTTTATGTGATAGTGACCACCAAGTTTGTACCAGCCTGCATATTAGTGATTTCTCGAATATCCTTACCAGTGCATGCTCTAATCAACTTTAATTTCTTCTAGATCATAGGCCGAAGAATCACAGAGACAGGAGAGACTGAATATCTAACCAATTTCTGTCAAGATGGAAGAAAGAAAAAGTAAGCTCTCTGATATTATCAATGTATTCTACCGAGTTGTTAATTGCTTCAAAACTCGTAATCAAGCCACAGTGGCGTTTATAGAATTTTTTTAGGGGGGGCGAGGGAAAATTTCTGATATACACTTTTCTCTTTGATCTCTAATAAACGGACCTCTGACACAGGAGTGCACATTCAAAACATTCATATAATTGTAAAGCATTTGTAAGTCTGCAAATATCAAATCGATGCGAGCAACACTTAGAATTTGTGTTAGTTGAGTTGCATGACAAGTTTGAAAGGAAAATTTGAAATATCACTATCATTAACACCCATACCTTACGCTTTATTTTTCCGACGAGACTAGATATTTTCCAACAAACTGGCTGTTTGGATCTACAGGGGGTTTTCTGCCCCTCCTGACCCCCCTTTATCTACGCCACTACCAGGCCATGACATTATGCTCATAAAGGTTTGCAAGGAGTAACATACTTAAAAGAAAAAGCCTGCATCCTGTTTCATGTGATTCTGGTGGCATGAAGGCTAGAATATCTAATTCTATCTATACTGAACTGGACAAGCAGTGGCATTGGAGATGGATTTTCCCAAAGGTTCATTTCTATTTGAAATATGCACATGGAAGTAAGGACATCTGGACATTTTTAGTACTACTCCAGCCACCATAGTTACGGATGCTACTTTCTAATGTTCGATATTTCTACCTTGTAATTATTTTTAGTTGCATACATTTCTTAATTGTTAATTACTTACTTCATGCATGGTATACTTATTGAATTAGTTTTATATAGAATAATATTGTAAATGGTTTTTGTAAGTGGAAAATATATGAATACCTACTATAAGGCAGAATGATCGCGTTAGATGAATACCTACTATACATACATTCCTATTTTTCAGCCAAACTGAGTGGATAGCTGAAAGTAGTATTCGGAAGACAGACGGTTTAGAAATACGAAAGTTGAGCAACAAAAACACCAGCTGATGAATCCCAACCCTTCAGGTATATGTATCACGTTAGAGCATTACTAGGAAAGTAAGTAAAGTGTGTTGGTGAATACTTTAATCGTTACACTAAGCTAGGGTATTCTTTTATTGTCTTTAATCAGTACAGAATTTGGTGATGGTGAGGAAAGTCGGAAACATAACTAGACATAATGACTGCTGAAGCTTTCCGACTGACACTCAACAGAGAAGTACGTCAGAAAGGGAATGAAAACGAAACCTAACGAAATATCATAATCAGAGGTGGATCGTAGCCAATGAAAAAGGAGGTCTAACGCCTATGGGTGTGATAACTCGCGAGGTTTCTTTTTTTTTCTTTGTAACGCCCTACCCTGTTGAGTGTCAGAAGCAAAGCTCAAGTAGCTATGATGTTTCGCTATGTTTCCAACTCTCCTTGCCATCCTTTACTGTATTCACTAAGCATGCTGTTTGAAAATGTCAACGCCAACCAATTATCGTTATTTTCAAAGTCTTCCACAATTTCGCTTCAAATCGTTTTATAATCGTTTCTAAATCGTTCGGAATCGTTCACAATTTCTCAAATCATGCTTCATAATTGTTTGGCAGCGTTTGTTCGAGATATTATGATTTATCGTTCTGGATATCGTTGGAGATTGCTACTCAATCATCATAAACAAAACATGATGGCGTGCCCGTCACAGTTGCCGTCGGGTTTTGTAAACTCTGTAATTAAATACTTAACGCTTGCATTTACTAAAACATGAAACGATTAGGAACGAGTAGAAACAGGTAGGAAACGAGTAGAAACTGGCAGGAAACGAGTTGAAACTGATAGGAACTAGTAGAAACTTGTAGGAAACTAGTAGGAACAGGTAGGAAACGAGTAGAAACTGGTAGGAATCGAGTAGAAACTGATAGGAAACGAGTAGAAACTGGTAGGGAACGAGCTGAAACTGGTAGGAACGAGTAGAAACTGGTAGGAATCGAGTAGAAACTGGTAGGAAACGAGTAGAAACTGAAAGGGAACGAATAGAAACTGGTAGGGAACCAGTTGAAACGGGCAGGAAACGAGGAGGAGGTTGGAAATAGTTATAGATTTACTCATTTGAGATATACGAAATCCTTCCAGCAACCACTTCCTATTTCCTACTCGTTTCTGCCTGTTTACTAACTCGTTTGTACTCGTTTCTGCCTGTTTGCTAGCTCGTTTCTTCTCGTTTCATGTTACAGTAACTACGCTAATCTGGCTGTATACAGTGTGAATAGATAGGTAATTCGCACGAATTCGCATGGTGCATTGTGTGACGAAATGATACGCTTTTTCTCCTGCCTTTTTATCCTTACGTGTAAATATAATTTTCTTGCGTTTATATGCAATTATTGTTAATATTCAGTTATGAATGCTAAAGATGTGTAAAATATATACGTTTGTGTTTTGTAAATATAGGTTGGCTTAATTTCGCCTAATTAAATTAACATGTTCACATTGTAAATATGTTTTGAAGAATAATGGTTTTTTAACGGTTTGTTATCTGTTTATGCTCAAACTATAGGGCCCAAATGAAATCATTGATGAGAAGTTTGTACTGTATGCAGCCTCAGGCATACTACTTTAGGAAATCAGAAATAAAGATAAACATTACAACTACTGAAGCTTTTCATCTTACATTCATCTGATTAGTACGTCAGTAAGAGAACAAAAATTAAAACTAATGAATCCTTATACCTAGAGGTGCATAGAAATCGGCTCAGTATGTTAGTTTCATTGTATTGAATAGGTCCGTCCAAAATGGCTACCAATGACTTCACTTTTTAACACCAGTTGCTCGACCCAGTCCTTATTTTGAGATCAGCCCTTGCAAAGAAGTAGAAAACCAATAACAATGTTGCTGTTGAATGTGGCCTAGCTTTTCCCTTGACAGGTAGCTGCGGCAGGTAGCTTGATGAGCAGCCATTGAACCATGGCAAGTGTCTCAGAGAAATAGCAAATTCATTCCTTTCATCCCTTAAAAAGCAACATTAAATATCTTGTATTACACGAGTTATCCATAAAACTCCTACCCCATCAAATATAAAGCCGTTTTAATCATATCCGATTTATTTGCAATCCATTTTATTTGCAATTTTTGGCGCCATTTTCTTTGCAAATAAGGCGTCATGGTCGAGCGATTCCATATAATAACATTGATGGAGATAATTTAGACTTGTATGCAAGTTTTAATAAAAATGTCACCGATTTGTTGAATCTTTTAATTTACACGAGCCGTAATATCAGAGTTGAAATCTTAAATGTGCCTGATTTTATTTAGAGTAGCAGAAGATACTGGATTGAGCTATTATTGTTTTCAAGCGAGTATGCCTGATAAAAGTTAGATATTTAACATTATACTTGTTAACAATCTTTGGAATTTCTTCACAAGACGATATTATTGCAGTTTGGCAAGCCTGAGCTTTGAAATGTTGCGGCACAAATTGTAAGAAATAGAGAGAGATGGAAGGTAGATTATAACTGACAAAGGTAATTTATTTTCATTTCATTTAATATTGTTTTGATACGTCTTTCATCAACTGATAACATAGCTTCTTGATCGAATTATGCATAATACTATCTGAAGAAATAAGACAAAAACTGCAATCAACAACTGGTTTCTTGGCTTTGACTAATAATCTTCATTTTGCCAAGCTGGAAACAGCTGACTGATAGCTTGTGAAACGAATTTTTTGAGAATTCTTTTTGGTTTTTATTTATAGATTTCTATATTTTGCCTTACTTCTCTTTTACTTTCGCGGGAGAAAATTTGGCGAGTTGAAAAGAATTTTGGGAATAAACTTGAGTGGTTTGGGATATTTCCCCCATGAGTTGTTAGGGATGGTTCTGCTGGACGATTTTCAAACGTGTGAAATGCTCAATTGCTTAGAGGGGTGTAAGGAAATAGTCGATGATCTCTCAAATTACTGAATACCCCCCACACTACTCAGATTAACCGTCGAAACTACTAAGGATCCCTTGGTCTTGCATTGGGATAATCCCCCAAACTTCTGAACATATTCCACACTACTGAACATCTTCTAACATACTGAACATCCCCCACTACTCAGAAAGACCATGGACACTACTGAAGTTCCCTCGGTCTGCTGCATAAACTCTACTTTACGTTGGGATAATCCCCCAAACTTCTGAACATTTCCCACACTACTGAAATGACCAAGACCACTGAACATCTTCTATCATATTGCATATCCCACCCTTCTGCACACATATTGTTTAAGGGTTGATGATACTATAACGCAAACAAGCCCAAAGATTTGACTAAATCTATTTCCCTTTTCTAGGCCAAAATGGAGATGATAGCAAGTTTCAGACACTGACTTAGGCCCATAAACGTCATTAGAATGTATTTCCTGGCTCATAGCATATTGGTAGCCTGTCTGATTCGACTTTCTACTTCTGTGGATTCATTATTATTCAGTAAGTATCCAAATGATGATTAATGATAGGACGTAGAAATGCCATTTGTGTACAAAATTGTCTTCGATCAGAACAGGAAAGAATTTCAGAATTGTGGTAGTGATATATCATAATGTCTGTGAATTAGTCAGTGAGTTTTATGTTTAACATGCCAGCCGTAGATAGGCTGCAAGAGGCCTCATTTACAGAAGGGGCGCCATATCATGCACTACATCACTGCATTTAACAGTAATTGGGTGAGTGTGTGTTATGCTTGCTAGCCTACGAAAGGCCATAAGAGGCCTCATTTACAGAAGGGGCGCAAAATATGCACTTCATCACTGCACCTTACAGTAACTGAGTAAGTGAGTTTAAATTGAATGTTAAAAATTTCAAATGTTATCGGAAAAATAAAGCAAAATTCATACTTAAGGTATAGGTGCGATGATAATGATATTTCAAATTTTCCTATCAAACTTGGCAAACAACTCGACTGACACGCAAATTTTGAGTGTTGCTCACATCAATTTGCAATTAACAGACTTACAAATGCCTTAAGATTATAAGTAGTTTTGAATTTGCACTCTCGTGTCAGAAGAGGTCCGTTAATTAAAGACCTATTAGAAAAATGTTTGTTGGAAAATGTCCGTCTTTGCCCCTTCTAACAATTTTTCTATCTACGCTTTTGGTGGTAGCCTACAAAAGGCCACAAGAGGCCTAATCTCTAGAAGGGGCACTGTATAGGATGCTCTTCATCACTACATATTGTAATTAATTAGATCCTAGTATGTTTATTCTTTTCACCGGTGCAACATTCATTTGTGCTCATTATGATTTATTGTGTGTCAAATCATTCTTTGAAGTCTTCATAGAGTTTATTAGTGGTGACGTCACAGAAATCTGTTTTTAGAATTTTGGAAGTTTGGGTCCATAATCTGAAAAAGCTTCAAATATAACATCGTATGGATGCAAAATCACCTCTGTATGTTGAATATTGACTGAGATATGACAATTAAAAAAATTGAGTTTCAATAGGAAAAACCCTGTATTTTTTGACAGGTTCATAAAGTTTAGAACTAGCTGAAAAATACAGGGATATCCTTATTGAAAGTCAATTTTTAAAATGGTTATATCTCAGTCAATATTCAACACACAGGGGTGATTTTGCATCCATACGATGATATTTTTGTAGCTCTTTTAGACTATGGTCCGAAACTTCCGAAATTCTAAAAATCGATTTTTGTGACGTCATCTCTAATAAACTCTATTCAGCCTTTTCTGACAATGGGTATCAGGAAAATAAGGATGTATTTTAATGTCTTCTATTTAATGTATATTAACATACCTAAGTATACAGCACTAATAATATTTTCTAATATTGGTCGAATAGTTCTATATAACACTTTGTTCAGCATGCCTTTTCTACCAATAGGTATCAATATCCTTTAGAACAACAAGGATATATTCTAGTGTCTATTAACTCATTCCCTGTTTTTTCAGACGACCCGAACTGTGTCCTGTACCTCGGCTTCGACAGATATTCAGCTGAAAATCTTTTGGATGGCTCACAGTACAACAACAAAGCCATGATGCAGGACGGTGTTGTTGTAACTAAAAAGGATGGCAGTTGCGGAGTGTGTGCTCAGATATTGGGAGGGAGGATTTCTCTCGACGGGAAGAAGTTCGTTGGTAAATCTTCGTATTTGGCTAATTTAATAAGTTTATAGGTATTAGACAATAAATAACAGCTAGATGATAATTAGGTTGATAGACAAATACGCTTACTATCTTCGCAAGGTATGGGTTTATGTGTTAAGCACAAATTGCCCATTGAATAGGTAAACTAATTAGAATTAGTAAGGCTTTATTTGATAGGTGCATAGCTCCTGCCACATAACATGTGAGAATGTTCCCAGTTTAATGAAGTTGACACGATCACAACAAAATAAAGTGGCTTCAAGACTGCTGTAAAACAACTTAGATCTAAAGTAAGTAACCGAAAAGCTTTAGTATAGTTATCATTTTCCGCTATATTTCCAATGTTTCTCTGCATCCTAAAAGACTCTAACAGATCTCACTAATAAATGGCACAAAATTCCAAGATTCTTCCTAGATATTGACTTTTGGTCCCCGTTGTCAATTACAGACGCCAAATATCGATGTAGCGCTTGAATATTGATACGGACTTCCATATTGATAGATTAGGGGTACCCCGTGGAGACCGTCAAATTCAGTATCGGTTAGCTCTGCACTTTAATCTTGTTGACATTTCAATAGGTCGTCCGAGAACAGGCATCAGCGTTGCGTTGATGGTCAACTTGGTTAATACAGCAGGGAATCACAAGCTCTTTGAAACTGTTGGTGACAATTCAACTCATAAATCTTGTAAGTGAATTCGTATTTTACAATCCTGATCTCTTTTCATCAAGTATTAAATGCAATTAAATGTCCAGGTCGGACCCAAAGGGCATCAACCTCAAGAAAAGTTTCTCATACCCAGGGAAGATTTATAGCGTTTGACGTAGAGCCAAGTTGAAAGCAGTTTTGTGGCAGAACTGACAGCAATATTCTACGTCATACTCTTTCATCAACGGATTCTTGTGATAAATCAGGGTGAAAATGTTTTAGAGCAGTGATTTTAACAGATTCGTTAAAGTCAATTGAACTTAGTTGATAGGTACATACGCTTACTATCTTCGCAAGGTATGGGTTTATGTGCTAAGCACAAAGGGCTCACTGAATAGGTAAACTGATCGAGCAGTGCGACCCTGGTCCTTCCCTTCGATGTGACCACACCTCGTGATTCCTTTTGCCTGGAATTATAGAGAGCTGGCTAATTCCCTCCTCACACTTTGTGGGTTTCGAACCCGGGACCCTTTGAACAAGGGTCAAGTGATCTAACCACTCGGCAATCCCCGCCACTAGAAATAAACTTCGGTATATCAAGAATATCAAACATTCTCCTATTTGTAGACCCATAATGGAAAAGCGAAAATAGCAATGGGCACAAAATATTTTTTGCTAGATCCAAAGTTTTATTGGAGACTTAGGTCAAAAATGCAAATGGGTCTGACTTGGATACTCCGTCAATAGAGTAGGGGGATCCACGGGGGGCTATTCCATAGCAGGTACCTAGGGATGTGACGCTTTAAAAGATAAAGCTTTTCGGATCTTCACTCGAGCCATGGGTATACCTTTCTGGAATTTCGGTCTTGGGAACGGTACCGGTTTCTGCAATGAGCGAAAAGGCTCCAACGCCTAAGGAAGTAGAAACATAACTACCAGCAGGAGATCGAACATTTCTCCAGTTTTTAACTCTCTGTGAAGCACACTGCTAGAAAAAACAGAGCTAAAGAAAGTTTGGATAGAATTAAAGAAAACGCGAAGATTCTCCCTTGCATCAAACATGCATCAAAAACAGACAAATGTACCTGCATCATCTGCAAAATATTTATTCAAAGTTTTGGCTAATACATTGGGTTAAGGGCTTGTTGTCATATTTATGTTGTCAGATTTTATGCTGATATCAACATGATGTTTATAGTGGGTTATAGCCACTAACTTCAAATACATTACATTATTAAACTTTTACAGTAAGCAACAAGTTTAGCCCTAGACCCTCGATCTTGTTCAACATTTTGCTGAAATAACAGACCATCCCCATACACCCAAACTTTATACGTTTCATGTTCCCAGCAGTAGAAAGATAGTAAAGCTATCCAAGAAGTCATGGCTTTCATTTAATCCTATTTAGAGAAAAATACCATAAATAAAGATGATATTTGTTATTGACCTATTGCTTATTGTAATAAAGTGTATTAATTCTTGCAATCTTTCAGATCAGTTTAATTTGGATATAATAGACGGCAAACTGCGCTGGTTTCATCGCAACGAGAAGCGGGAGACGGTATTCTCAGCTACGACAGACGGTGTTGTTCTGCAGCCTGACGTTTGGGCGACGATCGTTGCCATGTACGAAATGGCGAAAGGAAGGACAACCATTTTTGTGGATGGGCAGTTAGTGAAAGAGGAGATATCAGACCCGATGCTGTTATCACAAGACTGGGGAGAATTCGCAGGTTCGTGTTGAATACGACTTTCAGGCTTAGAAGTGCCTATTCAGTATATGTGAAGAGGTATCTTTGAATACGGTGGGGAAAGTGAAGTGGTTGGGAGAAGGCATCCAGAGTACCACAATGGCTATTTATTACATGAGGGTAGGGATCTGTCAGTATCGTGTAGGGATGCCCAGTACTGCAAGAAGGCATTCTTGAGTATCGCAAGGGATGTTTATTACGTTTAGGAGGCATCTTTGAGTGCCTTAGGGGATGTTGATTACGTTTAGGAGGCATCTTTGAGTACCTTAGGGGATGTTGATTACGTTTAGGAGGCATTTTTGAGTACCTTAAGGGATGTTCAGTGCGTGTCAAGAGGTATCTGTAATACTGCGAGTGATGTTCAGTTCATGTGAGGAGGCATCTTTCAGTACCATAGGGGATACTCCATACTGTGGGAGGCATCCTAAAGTATCGTAAGGAATTATCAGTACAGTTTGAGACATCCTTGAGTATCTCGGGAGATGTCCAGTGCGTTTGGGGAAGCATCTTTTAGTACTTTGTGGATGTCCAGTAGGCGGTACATGTGGAAGGCCATTTCAAGTACCGAGGGGCATGTTCAGAACTTTTGGAGGTCTCTTGAGTATCATGGTCTAGTCAGGGCGTGCTCTTACATGGTCAGCCCTCTTCTTAGATTTGGTTTTCCAGAAGATTTCCTCCAGATTGCCGTGTATCCCATTGAGCTATTACTTTTCCATGACTATTATGATCATTTGTGGAAGTGGAAATGTTTCTTATTAGAACATGATATGTGTTCAGTTACACTAGAGAGATGATTTCCAAAGTTTAATTTGTTTCATATTCCTATTCGTTCATTTGTTTACAAGTTTATTTGTATTCATTTGTTTTCATATTCATTTGTATTCATTTGTTTCAAGTAATTTCATATTCATTTGCTTTCATTTGCTTTCTTATTCATTTGGTTTCATTTGCTTTCTTATTTCATCTTCATATATTTTCATATCTATTTGGATTCATTTGTTTTCAGTTATTTCATATTCATTTCTTCTCATATTCATTTTTTTTCATTTGCTTTCTTATTTCAACTCCATATGTTTTCATATTCATTTGTTTTCTTATTTCATTTTCATATGTTTTCATATTCACTTGTTTTCATATTCATTCGTATTCGTTTCTTTTCAGTTATTTCATATTCATTTGTTTTCATATTCTCATTCTTACACATGAATTCTTATACAAGAGCTCATTCTTACCCAGGAATCGGAGGCCAGAAAGACGCAGAACTAAAAGGCTACCTGGACGAATTCTACATATTCAACAGAACACTAGATGAGAGCGAAATAAAACAACTTTATGATAAGTGTAAAGGTCCCCTCGCTGCAAACGTCTTGCACCTTGATTTCAAAACCGTCAGTGGAAATTTCACAAAAGATACATCGTTTCAAGGAAATAACGGTTATTTCATGGGAAAGGTGGTTTCAGGTTTGTACAATTTTATAGTTGATATTATTGACTCCTATTTGTGTTATGTCTTTGATCAGTTCTTCAACAGTATCACAACCCTCTTTTTTACCATTCCTAACCACTAACGATTCAGAAATGCCCAAAAAGAGCTTAGATAGAGCCACATTATAGTAATGTGTGTTCAGTAATGCAAAGGGATATCATTTGTTACCTGGAGGAGGTAATTTTATATATATTCATCCAAATTACTGCACATCCTCCATATTTTGAACACCCTCGGAAGATACGGAAAACCCCCCCCCCCATTACTCATGATATCCTTCTGCAGGACTGAACACCCTCCACATTACTGCACAATCTCCATATTACTTGAAAATATCCTTTTAAATTACTGAATATCCTCCAATTTACTGATGGCATCCCTCCACATTGCTGTTCAGACATTTGTGAGAACTGCACATTTTTTGTGGAACTGCACGTTAACAACGCCGTTCATCAGAACATAGTATGTTCTAGTAGCAGCTTGTTAGTTTTCACTTTCTTTCTCTGACGTACTTCTTCGAGGCAAGCTGCTTCAATAGAAACTGGATTTCACAATCAGATGACCTTGATGCTGAATTTCATTACAAGATATTTGTAAATAAAGCTGTGTCATATCGACAAAGGACAAGAAATTTAATCGAACCCATCCCTCTGAACCTGCTTTTGCTACTGTTTTTCTGTGTTTATGAATTACAAGATATTCAATTGGAGTGTATAGATGACATGGGCGATGCATTAAGCTCAGGGCTTGGCATTGTAAACAAATTATGGCTTTTTTTAACCAAGTACCAGGAGGCCTTTATTAACTGCAGTTTGGCTATTTCAATTTATGTCAAATCTTTAGCCTACCTTTGAGTAAATAAATCAAGATGATTATGATGATGATGGATATTTCTAGTTAAATTCGTATTTCTACACGAATTTCAATTAGTCAACTTTGACTTTAGAAACATAGACAATGTCTTTAGTTTAGGCCTTGTCATTGTAAGCAAATTTGGTCGGTTTAAACTGAGTACTAGGCTAGTAACTTTCATTTGACACAGTTTCAATTAGATATTTAGCCTACTTTGAGTGAATGAATAAAAATGATTATAATGATGATGAATAATAATGATTATGATCATGATTAAGATTGGATGATTGGAGGATTATGATTAGATGATTATGATATTGGATGATTATGATTAGATGATCTCATGATTGGAGGATAATGATTGGATGAAACCCTCATAAATCATAAATTATTATAATTGATTGGATGATTATGATTTCATGATTGGATGATTATGATGGAATGATTGCGATTGGATGATGGGAGGATTATGATTGGAGGATTTTGATAGGATGATTATGATAATGATTATGATTAGCTAAATTAGCATTCTTTCCCTAGGTGTAAATGGGACATGTGGTCAAGGAATCAAAGTGGCAGAAGAGAGTGACAGTGCAATAAACGTATACGGAGCCTCGTTCCGAAACAAACCGACTGACGCAATAACTATTGTATTGTGGGTAAAGCTAGATGATAATACGGGAACTCATCAATTGTTTCAAACAATAGGTGGCCATTCGATGCATACGCGAAAACAGTTCGATTTGCGAGTGACGGACGGGGAGTTGCACTGGATTCATCGTAACGAATACAACCAGGATATTTTCAAAGTCAAGACGGTGCCTATCGTTGTTAAAGGTGAGCATTTCTAACGGCTAGATTGCAGTTTAAAGGGGGCCTGCTCCGTATGTTGTCCATAAAAAACAGAACTTTGTTATTGTAAAACACCTTCGCAATGAATCCGAAATAAATAAGTGCGGATCACTTGCGTCTACACGCGGCAGAGCAGAAGTGATCCGACACAAAAGTGATCTGAACGAAACTAGTTCGCTTTCAGAGCATGATCAAAATTGATAGCGGAGCAAAAGTGTATCGGATCTCTTCGTGTGTGTACAGACGGGAGGCTGATCCGCATGAATTTCGTATCGGATCAAAAGTGATCTGCTACCGTGTAGACAACTAAAAGATTTATCGAGGTGATTTGTGTGAACGAAAATGACTTGAACAGGACTCGAACCAACGACTTCTGATGTAGAGAACCCCTATTCCTCAGTTCAATTGGTAGGGCATTTGACGCTCAAAGTTGCAGATCGTGGGTTACATTCTTAGATTCGAATCCTGCTCAGGTGGTTTTCATTCACACAAATTATCTGGATTAATTTTCCAAAACCTGTTTTTACCGAATCTCAAATATAAGACTTTTCTGTTTGGGCTATTTGTTCAAGCCAGTTTGTTTTCTGACTCCATTTCATTTTCTTAAATTTTGTAAAAAGGAACCGTTCTGCTTGTTCGTTTACTATTCAAGACCAGATATAGAAGTAAACTTAAGAGGATTTATGGTTTGGTTAGAGCACTGGGGTACAAAGTTAAAGGTCATGAGTTCGAGTTTTACTCGAGTCATTTTTATTCACATAAATTATCTCGATTGATGTACAGAATTATTATACACTTCTACCACCTTACTGATTCCATCACTGTTTTGAAGTCAGAAGTCGTTGGTTCGAGTCCTACTCGGGTCATATTCATTAACACAAAGTATCTTGATTGATGTAGAGAAGTATTACACACTGCTATATCTTACCCATTTATTTTATGTTTTTAAAGCTAGAGGTCGTTCGTTCGGGCTCTACTCGAGACTTGTCTATTCGCATGAATTATTTCGATTGATAAAGAGAAGTATCAGATTCTGCTAGCCCCCTACTAATTCAATCCATGTTCTCCCCGTAGATGTCTGGACAAACATTGCTGTCAGCTACGACTCGGACAAAGAAGTGGCCATCATTTATGTAGACGGCGAGATCAAAGAGGGCAGTGATGGTGCAGGCGCACTTTCCGTGGACTGGGACGGAGAAGCCTCGTTTGGAAAACACAACTCGTCTGCGGGTTCATTTGATTGGTTTGACGAGATCTACATGTTTGATAGAGAGCTGACAGGCCTGGAGGTTCGCACGTTGTTTATGAAGTGCAGCTATGTCTTGGACAGTGGTATGTATCCACATTTATCAGTTGAATTTACAATACAGTTTCTGCCATGATCACCCTGGAGAACGTCTGTCCATACTGGGGAGGGTGTCCAGTGCTGTAAAGAATGTATCACCTAATGATACCTGTGTGCAGCTCAGATCAATGATGTGCTGCACTGTGAGGATATTTTGTGGTATAGGGGGCTATTTCCGAGTAGTGTGAATAATTTCCTTTATATTTACCCCAAAATGCAATACACATATGTTCTTTTACGTGGAAGATTCAAAATAAACCGATCAAAATTGCCCATATAGACAACTCTGTCTCATTCCAACTCATAAAATTCAAACTTGAGGTATTTCGAACAAATTTCGGGTACGTTATATGTCATCTGTTTGTTTTTCAGGATCGAGCAATCAATCACAAATCATTTATTTGAACTTCGATCGAATCAGTGGTGAAAAAGTGTTTGACGATTCTGGGTTCGGAAATGATGGAACGCTCGTCAATTTCAGTCAGCTTGCAAGGGATGCTGGGAAATGTGGGCATGGAATTCGCTTCCAGGGAGGTAAGAGAAATCTCGTTTTGAATTAAATACAAAACAAAGTGTGTAATAATGCCCACTAGAATAGGCCCTGCACCACTGTGGCTCAATGGAACCCCAGAGGGTACTCATATATCTTTCGGACGGGGATATATAGCTCTGATTGAGTACCCCAAAAAATAATTTCAAGCAAGAAAAATAGACTTAAGAAAATAATATTGTTTGCTTTCCAAACCCAAAAAAATAATATGCCTCCATCAAAAATTGTTACATGATATGCTATCCATTCTATACTGTCTTGTTTATGAATTACTGTATTGTATGATTGCTTTCTAAGACTCAAAGAAATTATTTTGAATTTCATGAGCCCAACAAAATAATTGCGTACTGACTGACTCGAATAAAGTAAAGTTCACTGCAATTTTAGATCCACAAATGTAACCTGAGCCTAGCCCTAAAGACAAATGAATACCCCCCTAGCATGGAAACCAGGCTTAAGCCAAACAATCAATTTTTATTGATATTCCATTATCCTTTCCATCTTAGGAAACATTCTGTTGGATGGTGACCAACTGACGAATAAACCTGTGACAGGAATCACGATAGCTGTGTGGGTGTATGTTGATGCGAATGACGGCCAGCAGGAACTCTTCCAAACTGTAGACCCGAAAGCTGCTGAAAACAAACATGGCCAGTTCTACTTGGAACTCAGCGATGGGAAGATACGATGGTTTCATCGTAATGCTAAGGGAGAGGTTCGTTCATTTTCTTTTTTTTTATGCAATATGAAATTTTACAATAGAAAACTAACAAATACAAAGACGATACTAGGAGGAGCAACATATCATGACTACCCGCTGGCATTAAACATTAAATAATACAATGCACTAATCATACAAAATAAATAATTACGGTTATAGCTATGTACAACAACAACAAAAAAAGGCGGACTTGGTGGTTCATTGCTTATAATTAATTTAGGGTTAATGTCAATTAAATCGACCGTTAGTATGGATGTAATTTATGGTCAATTCAAGTATACGTTTGTTACTTTGTTGAGGTTAAGTGAAAAATTTTTATCAGGTTTGTTCATTGAAATTCCATAGACTTCATTAAGTTTTTTGCATAAAGCTTTTGGCTAAAATTGGTAAAAAGAGAAGCTCTGAAGAATTGAGAAAAAGAAACACAACTATGATACAGGACATCCGGGCCTTTCGTACATTCGTGTTTCTTTGCCTCTATTTTCCACCAATATTTGGCAATGTTATCTATATAACATAGCGGAATAATCTTTTGATTGGTTGAAGCACCGCCATTATGAATTCCTCGTGTATAGGAATCACAACAGTAAATCGGGCGCTCGAGAGGGGTCACTTTGGGGCCTGCGGGCTAGCCCCCTGAAGACAGGGCATGCACACTGCCGATTGAAACATAAAGAGGACAGCTTTGTTAACAAATTTGTCATTTGGATTGTTGATTTGTCGCCTAAATCCAAAAATATCGAGGTTGATCGAAAATTGGTGTTTTTGGCCTATTTTGGACAAATCTGATCGTCACTTCGCACAGATGATTTGGCTCAAAAACCATCGGAAAGCATGGAAAAATCGTCAAAAAGGTGAGAATACCCTAATTTCGATCTTTTATTTTCTCTCATACACCCAATTTCACCCGAAATGTTTTGTTAAGCGTTTTACCAAGCCCCTAAGCCTAAGTATTGGTTGATACAAATCAGGATATGTGGGTGGGTTTTCAAAAAGCCGTTTTATTTTTCAACAATTACGTCGATCGGTCGGTCAGTCGTGAACAGTCAGCAGGGAGGCTAGGCCCAGTCGAGGATTTCCTTGTTCAGGCATGAAATCGCTCTTTGTAATTGTTGTTCATCATCAAACCCAGCAGGGACAGGAGGAAAATCATCTTCGTCTTTGGACTGATCTGTCTGGGCTGTCAGAGATGCAGCTTCGGTTTCTTCTGGAATTCTCTGGCTTTCTCGGTGGGAAGGTCTGAGGATGGAATCCCTGGATTTTTTGGCAAGATCCTCCATCGCTTTTTCCAGGAACTCTAGGCATATAGGACACTCAGCGGTAGGAAGCACACAAGATGGATGAAAGGAGTGGCCACAACCAGTAAAAACAAAGAATTCAGTGCTGTCCCTCGTACATGTTGAAACATCACAATTCCTAAAATAAAAGGAGATAAATGAAGCAAATTCTAAGTCATGTTGAAAATATCGTTTTACTCAGGACTGGCTCAAGAATGTGTAGTATTGCACTTCTTAAGAAATTTGTTGCTCAATATTATCAAACCAATAGATATATTTTTCTATAACACTAATTAAGCGGGCAATTTTCAAGTGCAGTGTACAAAGTTTAAAGTCTAGGGGTACGAGGAATCTTACCTTTCTGGGTCAGGTGGTTTAGTGGTACTGAAACCCATAGGAAGAACTTTGTTGTCCACGACTTTGTCTCCAAAGATCAATGGAAGTGACCATCTTTTGAGGTTTCTTCTTTGACCTTGAATGCGTGGTAGTGATTTGGCTGAACCTGGATTCTCGTGTATTTCTTTAAATTTTTTCACCAGGAATTCTGCTGCTTTCAGCTTCAGATGTTTTAGCTGATTATGGGATAGGCTGACCGACTTTGGGGGAAGCAGCTGAGTCTTGAAGTCACGGAGGACGCCTCTTGTTGCACTGATCTCTCTGGCTTTTCTACTGATCTGCTCAGGAGTGTGGGTGGCATTTGTCTGTTCACGCAAGATAGAATGGAAATTCTCAACACCATATTCATCAATAATTTGAAGATTTTGCATCAAAACATGATAAAGAGGATGGTTGTTTCTCTTCCAGTAGAGGATGTTAGATAGCCAAACAAGTGGTGCTTTGTCGTAGTGGTGCCTCCGAAACACAAGGAACATTACCCAAGATCTCAGCATAGCATCCATGTATTCTGTCAAGTTGTTACCTGGAAGCATAGACAGTTCTCTTATTACATTCAAAATATGAATTATTTGACAGCATATTTTGTATTTCATCTGCCTTGGGTTTGAAAATACAAAAATATAATCAAGTTAAAAAAATTACCTTTGAAGATCGTAGAGTAAATGCTGAGAACCAATGGCAAATAATTATCAAGCAGGTTGATTAGACAAAGGGCATGGACATCTTTGCTCTCAGAAAAGACAGACAAAACTGAATCTCTTATCCCCGTCCAGCCATCGTAGGCTATTTCGATGAGGTATGTTCCTCTCCATGGTTTTGGGTGATCTGCAAGGATCTTTTTCTCTCCAAAGACGACCTTGTACATCGCTTTAAAAAACTCGATGAATATGAGCAGGGGATTTTCTCTACCGTTCAATGATACATGTAGTGCACCAATGAAGGGGACGACATTGCGTATCTCGGATGTTGCTGGAGCTTGGTTGACAATCTGCCGAAGATAATATTGTGCAGGCCAATCTCCTGGATTGACAACCAAGTATTCCTTTAGATATTCCCCAAGACCCATATCTACTGCATGCTGAACTGCTTGAAGGAAGTTATCATAGCTCTTCAAGGGTAGCTCAATAGAATCAACAAGAACAGTATTGTCCATGGATCTCATCACACGGATATTTGCAAACTCCTGGTAATCGTGAACTGCCAGCCTATTTCTTTCCCATTCTGGATCAAAGAATTTCTCCCTTATCCAGCTTGGCATAGTAGATGCAAATGTGTTACAGAGAAGTGGCATATTTTGTCGTAGATAGCTCACAAGCTCTGGAATATCTACTGCAGATGGATTATGGGTGATACTCTGATCAGCAGGAATAGCTTTGATGTTATCAAAGCATTTCAATAACAGTGTTGCCTTGTGCGAGACAACTGTTGGGACTACGGAGGTTGGGCGGTGTTTTGTATGAATGTTTGTGTAATCATCAACCATAAATACAAGAAGGCTGCCATTAGACTTGGCTTTATCAATGAAAGATTTAACCATCTCTTCGTACGATTCATTGATGGATATTGACATAAGACGTGCAGTTCTTGGATGAACTGACACGCCTTCTTGCCAGAGAGCAGTTAAGCCTGTATCACTTAAGCCATGTTGCCTAAGGAATGATGCCTGAATGTGCTGGTACCAAGAACATTTCTGTGACTGGCCAAACATCAGGGTGTTAATGATATTTATGGCCCTGTTTTTATTTTTCTTCCTAACATCATTACTCTGCCCTGGAACTTTCATGATGGTAAGAACATCCTTAAAGATATTGGGTCAACCTGCATCTTCACAAATCTTCTCTATGGTCACCGGGTTGAAAATCGGAATGTTACTCATGAGGTCAGGGGAGCCATGTTTTTCCCACAAATACTTATTAATATTTTCAATCTCCTTTTGCATTTTCTGGCTATTTTTTTCTGATTTGTTTCCATTACAAATTTTTTGGAATAATGTTGCAGGTATGATGTACTCTTCTGAATATAACAATGTTCCAATATCAGTGGTAACTTCTGTTAAATCGGTATATGTGCGGCTTTTACGTGGACGTTTGCGTTGCGGCTCTTCATCAACGGACGGTGTATTATTCTAGAAAAATTTACAAAATAAGTTGCTTTTTTGTTCAGGCATTTTAATTACCTGCTTTGTTTAAAATATCTTTTTTCCTTTACAAACCAACCCACTAATACCCTTAGGAAGTTAAGAAACAAACCAAAACTTTTTCTGTCCAGTTAAGAAAGATTTCTATGGAGCCTGGTTTGGTTTTTGTAGAAATATTCCTTTAGCTAGGGAACGGAAAATAAGGTATATAGTCTGGGGAAAATTATTTTTTCTGACTCGCCCCTCCCTACCCACTAAAGATTTGCAATAGACAAAAACCAAATTCAATACAAGGCAGGCTTAAAAAAAGCAAATGGATCTCACGGCCATCTTTTTTATTTTGCATTTTAACCAGTTTTTGTCAGCCTTTTAAAATGCAAGGGCAGGCATGGCAGACCATTGGGCAATTACTGGGATAGGGGGGCTTGAGACTTCCATTTAATTAAGTTTTGATAATGCACATTTTAATGTGAAATTTAGCATTATCAAAGTTTTGCCCAATGTCAAATTTTTGATTGAGTCTATCTTACCTCAAATTCAGCAATGGGGATCTCTTCAAGAGCATTCCTTTCTTCTCTTTGCCATTGGCATATTTCAACAAACTGGAAGTTTAAGGTTTGAAAGTGAGAAAAATAAAGAGAAAGGCATTTTGCTTAATATTTTCATCTCATCACATTTTAAGAACTAGGTCATTAAAATAATAGTGTCAAGTAAACAAGACAAAGTATTTTACATCTGTAAAACCTCTTCATTATCATTATAGTTCATCAGTTACATACTATTGTACAATACAAATCTAATTATCATCTCCATTTTAATTTCACTGATCTATGACAATGATGTTCTGATAACAATATGAAGAAAAAAGGATGATCTTTCTCACATAGACAGTCAAAAAGCAACAACTATATTTTTTGCAAAAAGAATTTAGACTAGAAATTCATATTCTGAGTCTTAGTATTGTAAATAAAGAAAATTTTGTATTTTTCTGCCTGAGTCACTTTTTTTGGGGGGGGGGGGGGAAACAGGGAAAAAATTGAGGGGAGGCAGACCAATAGTAAAACAATATGACACATGTAATAACCCATCACATGTAATAAAAAAGTATTTATAGAATTCTGTGTGTACTATTTGGTTTCATTCTTTTCTGCCAATTAGCATATTTACCCTCTATGTATTGAGCACTACTTTTTGTAATTGAAACACTTGCTTTAGAATTCTGTATATCT
Source organism: Pelagia noctiluca (assembly GCA_963924455.1). Taxonomy (NCBI): domain Eukaryota; kingdom Metazoa; phylum Cnidaria; class Scyphozoa; order Semaeostomeae; family Pelagiidae; genus Pelagia; species Pelagia noctiluca. The sequence continues at coordinate 2,955,190 of OZ004324.1, read as the reverse complement.
ACATTATTAGGAGGCCTAATTTGCCAGTTCACCCTTGCATCCATTTTTGAGGCCTATATAGGACCTTATTAAAGTTGCTTATTCAAAGTTTATATAGACAACATGGAGCTTTCTTACTAAGTTAAAAAATACGAACATAAAAACATTAAAATGTGTACTTTCAAGGCAAGTTGTTTGGCATTTCAAATTTTATGGCTTGTAAAGAAAGAGTTCAGCAAAAAAGCAATAAATATGTATCATTTCTGTATTTTGTTTACCTTTTTGTCAGTTAAGGCTGAAGCACTTAAATGTTTTGTGAAGGCTCGTTTTTCTCCGCATTTTGCCAGGCAGTCTTTACAAAATACTGAACCAATTTTTTCATTTTGGTCAGGAGCTAAACTCTGGAAAGCTTTAATGTAGGCTTGAAAAGAACCTTTCTTTCCCAAATCTCTCACCAAACTTGATTAACTGCCCCATTCATTGTGCATAAAATTGCAACATTTTTTTTTGAATGGTGCCATTTTGAAAAAAATATTTCCGGGTAAATAATTTTTTGTCGAGGCCAAAGGATGACGAATACATTTAAAAAATTTTGATTTTCGCGCCAAAATGAAATTTTGCAGACAGCTTTGAAATAACGAAAGTTCCTTGCCTTGAAACAGTAAAGATATTAAAAATACGTTTCATTTAACAGTTGAGTTTGTCTAAATACACCCTAAAGATATGTCCAACAACAGTATTCAGTCTTGCTAGCATATTCCTTCCACACAAAGTTGCAACTTCACGTCGTTTTCATCCATTTTTAGGCCAATGTCATTCGAGTAGGAAATCTGAAACCAGATAAAAGAGCTAAATTAGTTCACAAATTCCCTACCAAAGATAGAAATTGGGTGTATGAGAGAAAATAAAAGATCGAAATTAGGGTATTCTCACCTTTTTGACGATTTTTCCATGCTTTCCGATGGTTTTTGAGCCAAATCATCTGTGCGAAGTGACGATCAGATTTGTCCAAAATAGGCCAAAAACACCAATTTTCGATCAACCTCGATATTTTTGGATTTAGGCGACAAATCAACAATCCAAATGACAAATTTGTTAACAAAGCTGTCCTCTTTATGTTTCAATCGGCAGTGTGCATGCTCTGTCTTCAGGGGGCTAGCCCGCAGGCCCCAAAGTGACCCCTCTCGTGCGCCCGATTTACTGTTGTGATTCCTATACACGAGGAATTCATAATGGCGGCGCTTCAACCAATCAAAAGATTATTCCGCTATGTTTATCTATATAATGTATTTTTGCATACATACTGCAAGCCTCTAAGCAGAGAGTCAGAGTCTAGAAAACATTACAGTTCCATGGCTGTGAGCTGGAGGAAGGTTTTGTTGCCAGATTTCTGTTACTTTAAGCAAAAAGGAAAAAGGGATCACGAGGTATGATCACATTGAGAAGTCACCAGGGTCGCACTGCTCCATTTGAAACGTGGCCTATGTAACCCATTCAGTCAGCCTTCTGTGCTTTGCACATAAACCAATACCTTACAAGATAATAAGTCTATCAACTATCAACGCACTTCGTCGATTATTCTACCTATTGAGTAGGCCCTTTGTGGGTTCTGCGTTAACCACTACCTTACGAAGATAGTTAGCTTATTTGCCTACTCAATTCAGTGAGCCCTTTGCATTTTGCACATAAACCAATACCTAACGAAGATATTAAGCGTATTTGGCTATCAACTATCAACGCACTGCTTTGATTATTCCACCTATTGAGTACGCCCTTTGTGAGTTACTTAAACTAATACCTTATGAAGATAGTAAGCATATTTGCCCAAGAACTATTTACCTATATACTTCAGCTACAACATATCAACAACCAAACTATCAACAGTAGTAGATTCTATCCATAGGTTAAATGATATATCATCTTATTTAAAATTTCTCAATTCATTTTAGACTGTCTTCAGCGTTGAAACAACCAGCAAAGTTGTTCTACCAGAAACATGGACCCATGTGGCTGGAACATACAACAGTACAGAAAAAAGAGCAATTATATTCATCAATGGACAACTTTCAAATGACGAGCCTGGCTCTGGACTTTTATCTCAGGTGCATATGTATTTTATTTCAGGACAATTTGTCATATTCTCAAAGGGGGGGGCTTGATCGTCCTAAGATAATGTACCTGTTGCTAGATTTAGGCATCGTTCACACTGCTCCGTATTTTACTGAAAAAGGGGCAAAACTTATCCGCTTCTGCCTTGTGTTTAAACTGATATGCTTCAAATACGGAGCTGTTCGAATATGCAAACCAATACGCATACTTTCGAATACGGTGCGTATTGAATACACTCCGTTTTCAGTGTGAACACCAAATAAGGAGACATTTGAATACGACGGTATTCTTTCAATGGAAAATATTTGACGGGAAATGGGATGAGAAGCATTTTGCCTGGAGCAGTGTTAACACTTTATCGTGTTCATAGCGTATTTGCTTCAAAACGGAGCAGTGTGAACAGGCACTGTTTTTCGTCTTCAAATACGGAGACAAACAAATACGGAGTAGTGTGAACGAGGCCTTAGGATCACGAATAGACCTCTTTCTAATTCAATTCGAGGTAAGAGATATGATTCCGTATTCAGTAGGAAATCTACATTATATCATTATGTGGCAAACGCGAGTACAAAACTATTTCCTGCGTTGCTGACAGCAATGCATGCTTTCTAGATTTGCATCCACATGAGGGTAGTCGATTTTTCAGCAAGCAATAGAAAAATCTAAAAGTCCCTTAATTAGGTCTCGCCAATCACTTTGTTTCAAACTTTTTTCATATATTGAATACTGATCTTAAAATAAAGGCTGGATCGAGCATCTGTCGTTCTGAAATGAAGTCATTCGCAGAAATATTGGGAGGTCCAGTTCAATACATTCAAATTCCCCTGGTGCATGCTTTTTTCTTTGATGATCGTTAGAGTGTTACGAATGATCAGCAGAAGACTGAATAATCGTGTAGCTTTTGTTTAATAAAGAATAAAGTCAATACAATCTTTTTGGCAGCCATATTGGGAGGCCAAGTGCAAGCCCAAGCAATTGGCTTCAAACATTTGGCTCCAGAAAGAAAAGACTGATTGATCCAGTCTTAATTTTGAGATCAGTGATATTGAATCATGTAATTTCGCAGGATTGGAAAGGACGTGTCAGCATTGGCAGATTCTACGATCTTGATGACAACGGGAAGTGGATTGAAGGCCGACCATTCTACGGAATCTTGGACGAGTTCTACCTCTTCAATGAAGCATTGTCCAGCGCCCACATCAGCAAGTTGAGCCAAATCTGCGATTTCAGACGCATTATCCTCTTCTACGGTTTCACTCGCATCGAGGACCTGAAGGTATTCGACCAGTCTGGCCTATCTAACGATGGAATCTTCAAAAACAACACCGAGCTATGTACCGGGGTGTGTGGTCAAGGGGTGAATTTCACCAACCAAGGTTACATTGAAGTGGATGGGAACACATTCAGGCAGAAACCCATTACTGCTGTTTCGATTTCTACTTGGTTGCGTTTGAACACAAACAGGTATTTTGTTGTTTTTTGTTTTTCTTGTTTATATTAGACCTCAAATAGATGTACTAAAATTTCATAAATCTTTGCACAGCTGTCACTTTTGCCTATATCAGATGCGGGAAAGGCTCTTGTATTAGTATTTTTTATCTCTCTTTCCTTTTGTCAGGTGTAAAATTTTGTATTGTAAGTACCTTTCGTAATGGGAGCTTCGATGAGCTAGCGTCTGTTCCCATGAAGATTGGCACAGAAGTTGTATTTTTTGATCTTTCTTTTAATCAATTATAAAAAAAGAGGCACTAAGAACCTTTTTAAGACTAGAAAGCAAATAATAACTTTCAGACTTTTAGTTGCTTTTAGCAACACATGTAAAAGCTTTGGATATTTTGAGAGCAATAGCATGCTTTGAGATTTAGTGACACGTGTCTTTCTGAGAATATGGCCGGACAGTTCCCCTATTTGTGTCACCCCTAAAATACCTTGTTCTTTTACAAGCTCCTTTTGGTTATATTTTCATAGATTTAAAATTCCACTGCTACAAATACAATATAAACTTACACCAATTAGATAACTGAAAACTAAATTTAGAAACAATTAATTTGATAAAAAGGAAATGCACATAGGATGAGTATGAAGGGGAATTCACGAAGAGGGGCTCTCTCGTTAGCAGAGCTAAGTGAGGAGAGGGAGGACCCCCTTACCAAATGTTCCTATAAATCATTATGGGTAAATATCGAGGTAAACTTTTGGGTAGAGCTGTAATAACAATGTAACTACCCCAACATTACAATAGGAGAGCAACTTTAGTAAACGGGGTCTAATTGATTCTTTCGTTCTAAAAATAGACGTACGATACTTTTTTATTTCTTTTCTAGAAGACAATGAATATCAAAAACAGATTGCTTCAAGGAATACCAAATAAAAAAAAAACCCAAGGAGTTTTTGTGGATTATCAAATAGAAGATGTTTAACTAAAGCTGCTACATGACTCCAACGTTATTCTTGCAGCAAATCTCTATCTATACTCACAAAATAAACCCTCATTCAGATTACTTCAGATTCGAAAAAGAGTTGAACAAGGGTTCAGTTACTACTCGGTCATTCCCATCAAAAACTTTATTTCTAACTGCAATTTTCTATTCATTCAGAATACTCACTACTTTATATTTTCCTTTCAGAGGCATGCACGAGTTGTTTAACACCATCGGAAGTCACTCGATGCACAAACATGACCAATACCACCTCATGATCGAAGATGGGACAGTCACATGGACGCACAAAGACCACAACGAAGTCGAAATATTCAAACTCACTACACTAGCCATAATCAAACCAAGACAATGGATAAACCTAATAGCAACTTACGACTCGCAAGAAGCAAAGGCCAAAATTTATCTTAATGGACAGTTGGTAAAAGAAGTGCCTGGATCGGGGTCGCTATCACAAGATTGGGGGCACTTTGCAGGCATAGGCCGTCGTTATTACAAGCCAGAGCACAGTTTTAATGGAGCGATAGACAATTATTTCATTGCTAATTATGCTCTGCCTGACGAGGAGATTCAGTATATTTCTAGAGAAATTTGTGAATGGTAGTTAAGGACGTATGGATTAAGGAACCATCTAAAACTTGAGGTCTGGGCGAGTTAACACTAGAAGTTCAAGTGGAGTATTTTTCTTAATACACATTTGGTGGCATACTTTTGATTTTCCATTGTTTCCAAGAGTACGAGTGTACTGTCTATACTGCTAAACGTGAATGGGGTAAACTGTTCATAATAGGTCACAAGTAACACTAGACAAGGGGCACAAAACGTTTAGGGTCATGATTACAGGGAACTATGGGTATTTTCATAAACTTGTTCATAGCTCAGATATATTCTCTAAATCAGAAATGTATTCCACAATAGACTGCTTATTTTTCTGTGTTCTTCTATCTGTCGTGATAACACGCAGGGGTAGATTTCCAAATCTCTAGAAAAACTTTGGTAATAGATTTTGTGTGATTTAAAAGAGTTTTAGAAACAGTTCTCAGTTTTCATTGATTTATCAAGTAACTACAATCTATCGTTACATTACAATTAAACTTGGTACAGCTAATTACAGAAAAAACATAATTGAATTAAAAATACAAAATACTTACATAAACATTGATTACAATTTACTCAAAATGATGACAACGTTTTACAAGTTTATATTGACTAAGGAGGAACTCTCTAAATAGATCAACTAAGTTCCCCTATTAGCCCATTAAAAGCAACGAAAACCAAAATAATCTAATCAAAAAATAACAACCTACCTGCATCTTGTCAATCATTGGAGTGGACTAATAATAATTTCTTGAAACTATCCATATTTTCTTAACAAGATCAACAACTACCGTACTTCAAGCCCACCCAGTTAGATAAATATGCTCCCTACTTAAAATTGAGACAAAAGCTAAGAGATCCTAGTACAAAAATGTAGCATAACTTTTTCAAATAATGAGTCTATAAAAGGCCCTTCAAATGTAGTACAAGGGCTACATTGTAGGAATTTGAAAATTTGATTGGCACGTCTCTTAAGTTAAGATTTTCAAACTTAATTTACAAAAAAATTAGTGATCAGTCAGTAGTCAACATTGTACGGTAAATTGAAATGCTTTCGCGTTATCGCTTTCTAATTTCATTTACGAATGCAGTTAATTCAACTAGACAACAACAACAACATATTAGTAAACAATTCAATTCAATATTGAATGCTATTCATGATTTTGAATAATAAAGCAGCGCGGCAACATGGCGAAGACACTTGTGCTGGACTGCGGTGCGGCAAATATTAAAGTTGGACTCAGTACCGATAATCAACCAAGGTAACAATACTAAAACTGTTTTTCTCAATTCGCTAAATCTGGGTTTATATGTTGGTCGACCTAAAAGTTTCAAAGCCCAGGAGGGGACAATTAATTTATCTACACAAGGTCACAAGAAGACACAACAACAGACAATTTCACATGTGGACTTGACTGCAGAATTGGGCATGTTGTGCTACAACCGAGATTATTTTCGTCGTTGAGTAGTACACATTTTAAAAAGGACATGGAATTTTGAACACTTGGTAACTCCTGGTAGGTGTGGCCCTTAATAAGGACCAAAGGTACTGTAAATTAAAAACGAAAGAAGGGGTATAGATGATAAAAGAATTCCCTGGTTTTTATTTAGAGGAAGGTCTGGATTTGGCCATTGTCAACCAAACATTATTGACACAAGTGTGACATAAGCAGATGACATGCACACCAAAGTGAATGATTAGGGGATCCAATGGACAGTGTGCATCAAAGGTGCAGACCCGGACAAGAAAAGGCGCACATACAATTAGCTCTATTGTCTTTCTCAAGGCAACAGTAAAAAATTTCGGCTTTCATTAAATGCAAGATTGAGAAACGCAAGGTAAGGTGAAAGCGTTGTTGCTGACTTGATGTGCACACAAAATTCCAGGTGTACCAGGGGATAGACATAATGTTCATTTTTATTCTTGGTCTAAAATCTGAATTTCAAAAGACCTCTTCAATATTTGGTATCAGAATCCCCCTTGTTTTCTCCCTCATTATCTTCCTTCTTAGCTTTTTCATTATCATTACCTACAATGCAAAAGACCTCGAGTCCATTGTAAATCTTGAACTTAAGAACGTCTCAACATGGCTTTCTGCAAATAGACTAACCCTTAATGTTGATAAATCTAATTTTCTTACAATATCTAATGAGAAAAAAGGAGAATCTGCCATCGATATTAAAATTGATAATAATTCCATTAAAGAAAAAGACTATATAAAATATCTTGGTGTTCTTATAGATAACAAATTAAATTGGAAGCAACACACACAGTATGTAAATACAAAAGTTTCAAAAGGCATTGGAATATTGGCAAAAATGAGGCATTTTGTATCACAGGACGTTTTAAGACAATTGTATCATGCCTTTATTGCGCCACATATCAGCTATGGTCTCATTTGCTGGGGTAGTGCATCAAAATGTAATACAACTTTATTGAATAAAAGTCTCAAAAAGGCGGTTAGAATTATGAATTTCGCAGACTATAGAGCTAAATCGAAACCTTTATTTTCTAAACTAGGCCTTTTTAACTTTGATGATCTTTTTAAATTAGAAGTTGCAAAGTTTATGTATGACATCAACAATAACAGCATAACTCCTGTTTTATGTGATTTATTTCAAAAAACAAATGCAAGGCATAACTATAAAACTCGTCAAGCAACTAATAAACAGTTTTGCTTGCCTATGGTGACAACAGAGGCAAGGAAAAAATTTATTAATTTTACCGGTATAAAAGTTTGGAATCAAATTCCACTTGAAATTCGTTCAATGTCTAGTAAAAAACTATTTAATAAATTTCTCCGTAAGTGGTTACTACAAAATTGTTAAAATGACAAAAATTTATCAATTAGTACAGAACTCAAATCATTTCCTTCCATCTACTGTTTACAATGAAATGATTTTAATAAAATCTCCAACACTACCTCTAATTTCATCAACTGTGTCCCTGTTTTTTCATTTTTTTACTTTTATTATTATTATTTTTATTTTTTTATTATTATTTTTATTTTTTTATTTCTTTTTTATTCTGACTTTCTTCACATCTATTGTTCTGTTACAGTTTAAATTCAAATCGTTTACCAATTAATGTTGATCCTAATATTTACAAATGTTTTATATTGTTATAACTACCGTCATGTTGAATTTTACTATAAAAGGGCACTGGGCTCGATAACCTTAGGGTTCTTCTCAGTGTCCTTGACAACTTTTATTAAATCTATTAGAATGTTATAAGCATAATTTGTCTTTTAATTATTATATATTGTATTTTGTACTAATTATTGTTATGCTTAAGATTAGTTTGTAAATTGTTGTTGAATGAAAAAATTTGATTTGATTTGATTTGATTTGATTTGATTATTTGATTAATTTCCTCTCCTTTAGGATTATTCCCAACTGCTGCTCAAAGGCAAAAGCAGAAAGGAGAAAAATATATATTGGAGACCAGCTGAATGATTGTAAAGATTACTCTGGCTTGTTTTATATGCTTCCCTTTCAAAAGGTAGATTTTCAAATCTGTAAGATTTTTCCTAAAATACCGCTTTGAAGTGAAACCTGCGTTTCAAACTGAATTTTAGGTACAGTAGCGTGTATAACCAGCTGTTTGGTGCAAGATAATACCCGAAAAAGGCTCCAGCCTCCCAAGCAGTTGCCCCACTTGCCCTTCCACTCAGTAGGTCTATATTCTAAGGAAACTTATTACATTTGAGCTATAGTAAATCTTATGATTTAATTACCCGTGTTAGACCATGCCTTATGAATTAATGTTAATATTACATGGCTCTGTAGAAGGATTTAATTAAGAAAGGGAAACCTAACTGATTTGTTTATTTGTATAATTGATCCACATCTGGGTATACAAATCAGTTAGGTTTCTGATCGTTCTCTTTCTGACGTATTACTCTGTTGAGTGTCAGACGAAAAAGCTTAAGAAATCCATGTGTTCCTTTTGCTATGCTTCCGATATTTCTGGCTATTTTAAGATTAATTTGGATGAAAAAGCATACAGAGCTTAACCTGGACAATCAAACGGACCAGGGACTGCAGTTACCACAACCTCTTTCCCAACTATTTTGAGAATTGACCAACTAGAGACCGCTCCACTTTTTGGCACCCCATGGCCGCTTTTTTGACTGTTTAATTTTAAGCCCCCGTTTAAGCAATATCTAAGTGGTGGTTCTCTTTTCATATGACATGCACACACACACACAAACTTTTTATTGTTTTTCCAGCTAGCTGGGGCTGACTGGTCTACAGATTCGTCTTTTCCAAGTTTCCCTATCCATCGCCATCCTCGTCTCCAGCCCCATTACCCGCATATCATGCTCAACCAAATCCTTTCATCTCCTTGCTAGTCTTCCCCTCCATCAGGCCCCTGCCACTTCCATTGTTGATACTTTACCCACTTATATATCCTCACCTCTTCTCAACACATGCCCAAACCAAACCACGTCAAACGCTGTCTCCTTAACCACTGTTCTATTGACTTTACACCCACCCTTTCTGCAACTTCTGAGCTACTTATCCTGTCCCTCAATGTAACACAACACATCATCCTCTGCATCTTCCTCCCCATAGAAACAACTTTATTCAGTTCTTTCACACCCACACTCCAATTTTCCACCCCATATCCCAAAAGACTACCAACACATTCCTTATATAATCTGCCCTTCTGTTTCAACCCCAGTTTCCTTCCACACAGCAAACTCGCTCACCCACTTAAAAAGTCTACCTTGGCCTAACAGCTTTAGAAAATGATAAGATGGCTTCTTATCATGGTCTTTTGAGCATATCTAAAATCATGTTTGTTGAAGATGCATTTCAAAATGATCTGTTTATTAAAATCTGTTTTTATTTGTTCATGTATTTCTCTTGATATTATTTATTCTTGTTCCTAGGGGTATTTAGTAAATTGGGAAGTTCAGCGTCAAATCTGGGACTATATATTTTCAAAAGATTGCATGAATGTAAGTTTCCTCTTATTCTTGTGTAATCATTTTGACCTTGTCCTTTCCTTAATTATCGATGGTGTCAGATTACAAATGAAGGTGACTGGATTGCAAGGATGGGAACCGTATTTAGTGACATCCAGCGAGCCACCCCTCACTCAGATTAAATCTTACCTTTTAGATTTGCAAAGAAACATATTAAAAGACCTTGTTGAACAGCGACTTTTTAACATCCTCAGATTAAGGAAGAAACTATTTTGATTCGTAGAGTTAGAATCTAAAGTTATTTTCGCTCTATCATTTCTTCAATTTGATTTACAACCAGTTTGTGCACTCTAGTCAAATGTCTCACTTTCACATAGGGTCTCCTGGCGTCATGAGTGTTTCCCTTTTTACGGGAAATTCAAGATTTTTCTTACAACTGTCTTGTGGTCTTGTAACCTAAGGCCAGGCCTGTAACAACACCACTGCTGACTCTGCCGCTCTGCTATGGCAAAATATCAAATGCTTTGAATATGAAAGGCCTACCAAAAGGCATGATAAACAGTGGGCAAAATACGTTTTCACGTTATTTATCATGCTAGACTATATCTCAAAATTATGATTCAAAAAGAAAAAAATTAAGACTATTCTTACCTAGAGCAATATTAAAAAGAAAACTTTTTAGGATCAATGAAGTCTTTTATGATAATTTCTATTTTTGTTGTATGATTTTTTCTGTTATTCCATAGGTTGATCTTTCTGAGTGCAATTTAGTCTTGAGTGAGCCTCAGTTTAACTTCACCTCAATAAAGGTAAAACTTGTTTAATGTTTATTTTGTTGCTTAATATCCGGAAGACAGAATTTACATTCCAGCTGTTTCATTACTAGCAGGGTTAACCAGTTCATGGATTAGCGTCAAGACATGTGAATGATTTTGGTAATGGAGCAAAAAGTTTTATGATCAGATGCCTTTCCTGACGCCAACTCTTTTAGTCGCCTCTTACTATGCCCAGGGATGCGGTGGATGAATTCTGAACCTCAACCACACAGGTTCAACCATATCATTGTTTTCTCAATGTGTTGAATTCCAAATTATGATTTTCAATTTTAGGAATGCATGGATGAAATATTATTCGAAGAATATAGAGTTAACGCTCTTTGCAGAAAAACTGGTATGTGAAACTAATTTTGTGTTGGCATTGTAATTATGATAATATCCTTTTAGCTTAAGTGTGTGTTTGATAGAATACGTAAAAGGTACTTTTGGAAACGCCATCATTAAAGTAGTATATAAAACTGAAAAAATGTTTTTCTATCGTGTACACCTTAACTGCCCTGATGCTGTAGAATAAAGTTTTGAGTGGGGCTAACTCTAAGTTTGCATCTGGAAAGAATATAAGCCTCATATATCAATTTTGGCATCCGTCTACATTAAAACCATAGATCTCTTTTTGTGGTGACATGAATAATTTGTTTTCCCACAAAACCCTCGAGAGGGGGCTAACCAGGGTAGTTACCAGGGGGGCCAAGGCTTTAAGGGTTTGTATGAATTGTATTTTTAATTGACTGTAGGGTTTCTTTCACTTGATATTTTAGGCCTCTGTATTGGTTTTTACACTAGGGCCAGCCAGTCTTCCAACAGCCCTGCCTTTTATATATATAGGTCATAGTTGTGGGAGATTGTACGTTTTATTTGGAATACTGCTCGATTTGGTTAGTTACTATTTCTTCCTTGTACCACAAAGCTTTTAACTTCTTTATTTCATTTATATATTGTATTATCATCAATGTATTTTTAGGTAATAGCTCTGGGGTTGTCATGATATATTGCTCCCCGGGTATCGTCTTTGTAAAGTAAAATGTTAGTCTAATTGTAGATTTGTATTATAAGTTTTTTATATTTAATATTTAAAAAAAATTCTACTTTTGTTGCTTAAAGGAAGTCTTGATAAGAATGTTTTTGCTAAGAGTTTTTCTTTTATCTATAGCTGCTCAGCTTGGTGCTTACAAACACACCAGTGAAGCAAAACAAAAACCACTGTGCTGCTTGGTGGTGGATTCTGGTTTCTCCTTTTCACACGTTGTTCCTATTTGTGATGGGAAAATAGTAAAGAAAGGCGTCAAAAGGTGAGAGAAAAATGAAGTTAAAACTAGCATATAAAAACCTAACTTTTTTAAAGCAGGCAAATAATTTTTCTTGTTTATCTTACGGGTAACACTCACAGGGGTACTTATTTGAGTCTGTTGTTTGGGTTCTTCTCTTCAAGATTCATTATCTAGACAAAATGATTCTGTTAGAAAAGAAGCTTTTACAATTTCAGGCTTTTACAATGTCTTTTACTGAAACCTCACAAATGAAGTTTTTTCCTATACATGGTTGATTGATTTGATTTGATTCTAGATTTCTTTAGGCATGGTTGCAACGACCGTAAAAGGACTGATTCAAAGTGGGCCATGCAAATGAATATAAAAATAAAAAAGCATGCATGTTAAGAACGTTGATAACAAAATTGTCGAAATCAAAAACAAATTAAAGTAGAAAAGAGAAGCAGAACTCGGTGTTGGCAATATTAATCTTTATTTGAAAATTTATAAGATTTTGATGATTTGACTGCATCCGGAGAATCATTCCATTTTTTAGCACCCTTCATCTGAAAAGTACCTTTGACCAAAAGCTGATTTGTGAGGGGGAATGGCCAAGTCTGTTTTAGAATTGCAAAGCTCTCTCTTGTTTTTGTCAGAAAACCTAACAAACATTTCTGTCTTTAAATTGGAGATGGTTGTTAAACCTTATTTCTCATTGCTCAATAAAGAAAAGTGTTCTGATAGGTGCATCTACGGCCTAACGGTCTTCTTTGAAGAAGAAGTCATTTAAGACTTTAGATAATTTGCACTAGTTTTCATATTACTCTAGATTTGTTCCAAATACACCCTTTATGTGACCTGTAGTTGGTATAAACAATGTCAGCTATTGCCTTAGATGAGAGACAAGGCAGAAGACTAGCTTTCTATTACTTAAACTTGGAGCATGAAACTTTAAGTAATAGAGAGCCTTTTATAGAAAAGCTTGCAACTTTAAGTAACAGAGAGCCAGCCTCTTTCTTGTTTCTTATACACCATCACTCTGTACTTCTGTACAGTGAGTAATATGAGCCTGCTTTAGACTATAGACAATGCAATGCTATATATATAGTATAATAACTTGTTTTAATTTACATTGCTTTTATTTTTTCAGAGTAAACGTTGGTGGCAAACTACTTACAAATCACCTCAAAGAAATTATATCATACAGGTCTGAAAATCTTGTTTATGATAATCCTTATCAGTGTAACCCCAAAGAGCCTTGCCACATTCGTCTTGCCAGCTTATTCCCATTTGACCCTGTCTCTCTCCAGTCGTTCTGCAGTTAATAGGTGCAGACTCGTGTTGTCCCTTATATGTTAATACCATGGTTTTGAAGGTCTCCCTCTAGGTCCCTTTGCGGTGAGGTCTTCATCGTAAACCTTTTTTGCAGACCTGGTTTCAGGAAATGTGTTAAGGTCGTCAAACCATTGCAGCCTACGTTTTTGAATGATGAAAATCTTAAAATTTGAATTTGAAAATCATATTTTACCTTTATTCATTCTTCTTAAAATTGTTTTGGCTACTTATTGTGAGTGGATGGGATGTGCTGTGCCCAACGTGGTCGTGATTTTCGGCATTGCTACAGATTTTCGTCGTGATCTCCGTGATCTCCCATATTAATGTAACTCATCCCTTCTCATGTTTGAGCTTTTCTTACATGCAAGAAACTCCATCATTTTGCAATTTTCACACCGCTCGAACGCGAAGTTTCTATATCTGACATAGGAGTAGGTATAGAAAAGTGCTGAAATCTGGTGTTGAAACGGGTCAATGGATATTTATTTCACCTCAATTTATACTTCTTCCAATGTTTTTGGTGTTCTCCAATGAAGGTGTCTTAAACATGAAAAAAGTGACCCAAGTTTTAATTTTTTGTTCTAACAACTGATATTTCTTTCTTCTCAGTATATCATAAAAGCCCTATTAAGTCCCTGGGGAGCTTATTTGATTTTTGAGGCTCTAGAGGGGGCTTATTAGAGATTGTGCTTTCTGAAGAGGGTTCGGAGAAGAAATTCTTCTCTCTCATCCATATCAAGTACGAAATTCGTAATATTATGATTGAATACATCTATTAGCTAGCACTAACTCGTCATATTTTACTCTGTAGTTTTTCTTGTATGGAGAAGGGGGCTTAAAAGAGAAGAGGGCTTATTAGAGCTTTTAAAGTATATCAGTAAAAATTTTACACAGTAACATGATAGCAAACTTAATGTTCTTTGATTTCCATTTTGTAGGCAACTTCATGTGATGGATGAAACATACGTGGTAAACCAGGTAATTCATTGATTTAATTTCATTCAAGAAAGCGTAAAATCATGGCACATGCTCCACTACACGGTTAAGGCTTAAGTTTTGGATTTAAAAGGAAATTTATATTCAATAAATGGATTTATTATGATTGATTGATTGGGTCTATCAATTCATTGGGCCTTCAGACTACTAAAGTAAGTGAGTGAGTTTATTTTAAACGTGCTAGCCCAACTAATGCTGTACCTCGTTTTCAGTAGGGAACAGTAACACACGTTTTTTTATAAGAACAGCCTTTCTAAGAATCACCAGACTGAAACTCTGCTCATAAGCAAGTACCTTATGTAGAAATCTGTGTATTTCAGGTGAAGGAAGACTGCTGTTTTGTTTCCACTCAGTTTGATAAAGACATGCTGATAGCAAGGTTAGTATATTTTCTAATTGATGGATAAGAATCGACAAAGGTACTGATCCTTGAGGTACAGCATTGTAGTTTCACAGACTACAGTATGGCTATAAGCTTAGCTTCTTCTGGGCTTTTCATTAAAATGATAAACTTCAACTTTTATGCGTATATCTAATTTTGAATAATGAATACGAGAGCCCAATCACCTAAGTTAATAAAATTCTAATAGGTTAATTCAAAAATAAACCATGCTTTTAACGTTTCGATTGAATCTTCATCAGTAAACTATCTCATTCAGATAGTTTACTGATCTAAGTAAGTTTGCTGATGAAGAGTTAATCGAAACGTTTAAAGCATGGTTTATTTTTGAATTAATCTTATTTTAAATGCTTATACTTATTATTTGATACCATCTATCTGATACTGTGCGAAACCCAGAAATTGGATACCAGGCAAATTACTTTTTCTTATTTCATTATGGGTATCAAAGACGCTTGCAACTTTAATGGACATTTGCAGACATGTGAAAATTGGGGTTGTGTCTCTTCAAGGCCCTGTTCATATACGAAGTGGACCAGCAAGTTGACCCTCTTTCCTCGAATCCCACCATGATTTATACACTCGTTGAAAGTAGCATGCCGTGCTTATATGAGAAAAGGGCCAGCCCAGCTCGTATTGATTCTGGCTCTTGTTCGGTGAGATCCGGCTGTCGTGAGTTGAAGATTTTCCATGTGCACTGAAATTCACCAAGGCCAGTCCCGGCAGATTAGCCAATTTATTTTCAATTTTTGTTATAGCACTGCCAAATGTCGTCGACATCTGTATCTAAAATGAAGCTTGCTCATGCGTCTGTGAAAATATTCCTTTATATGAAAGCATATTGATAATCATCTTACCTAATCAAGATAGCTCGGCATATCGGGCTAACCCATCTCATATGAATAGGGCCTACAGTCCTCTCCAAAAGAAATGAGACAGTGCTTGATTGGCACTCGATATAAACTAATTGTCGAAGAGAGACCCCCATCCCCCTAAACAATGTTGTTTCAGACGTTGCTTTGGTGTGGAAATGCATCTGCAACATCCTCCCGTGACATTCATCCCTAGTATCAACATTGGTTTGGGGAAGGGGGAGCTCCAACATCATCATACAGTTTGATAGCTTTATGACTGAGATAATGCTAAAATCTCCATTGTGTCTCAAGACCTTTTAGCGAGGATTGTAGGATACGTTTTGATTGTACACTTCATTAGATGTACACAAAAATAGCCGGAATAAGATTTTATGGGAACTTATTTTGGAATCGCGAGAAAATTCTATTATGATTATGAGAATATGATAAATTTTGTTTGCCTTTTCAGGAAAAGAGGTCCTAGCAATTCGATAGCACGTGACTATGCTCTTCCTGATTATGCGAATGTGAAACGAGGCTACATCCGGGTTAGTTTACTATTTAATAATTTTACTTTTACTGTGGACTTGCCGCAGGAGTCCTTGTTTCCTGTTCTCTCTGATATGCTGACGTCATTTGCTCAATAAGTTACTTAGAATTTGTGATTTTTAACCAGATTCAGATGCTCAGGGGCCTACTTTTGACTGATTACACGAGCCCCAGTTATCGCTATTGATTTATTCGACGAACGCTCAAACTACGACTCATAATCAAACGTCGCTTTTTCCGAAACCAACGGTTTTGCCTCGTTCTCTCATTTAGGCAAGTCGGTGCGGAAGTGCAATAGCCAATGCTACAGCTGCAGCAAACAAAGCGTAAAGGAACATTTGCTCTTCGTTCATTCTTTGCTATGAGCACTCTCAGTTTAGTGCTAACATCAATTTCATGAAGAGTGACGATGTAATAAGTCTAGGCCTACCCGTCTCTCAGAAGCCCTGTCCCCAGAGAAACTTTTCAGCAACCTCGTTGAGTCTGAAGATATGTTAATTAGCAGATTTTTAGGTTTTTGATATGATTAAGAAACTTTAGAGAAACAATTTATCTGAAAATTTTACTTCTTTCGCAGCCTGTGGAACAAATGTGGGAAAAGTACAGAGGAGAGGAACAAGTTAGTACCTGCGATTTCATTTGTTTTCTGGAATCTTCGCACGATGCGCTGATATAATTCAGATTTGAAAATATCTTCACCAGTAGTTTAATCAAACTGATTTAATCATAATCAAAATCATACCCTTATTTACAGATGGTTGGTTTATAACTTTTTAGTCGAAAACAAATGATTATTTACATTCTATCTACAAATGAAAGTAAAGAAAAATGATTAACAAACCTAATTACGTTAAATTAAGTGCAAATGTGGCACATGTAGCTATTGGTATCCCAACTTCTTATTTTTTTCATGAATATTTGAAGATGATTTGTCAATTTTACTTCGTCACTTACGCCCTTTCATAATAAAAACTCCCTTGAAAGCACAGGGAGTCAGGACCGTAGATTTTTTCAAGACTATCATTAGTGTTTAAGATGATATGTTTTTTTCAGCTTCTACGCATGAACAATGAAAGATTTACTGTCCCGGAGCTGCTCTTCAAGCCGTCAGACATAGGTACGTCATCGCATGCATTCCTTTTTATACCTTGCATATGTTCCTCTTGGAAAAGGCCACCCTACTTAGTACCATATTTTCATCAACCCCCCTCTTTACAATAAGTCCCTCTTTTGAATAAGACCCCATTCTTAGCATCAGGCAAAAAGGCAAATGGAATCACGAGGTGTAATCACATCGAGAGGAAGGACAAGGGTCGCACTGCTCGATTACTCTACCTATACAGTGGGTTCTTGATGCTTTGTACCTAAACCAATACCTTGCTAAGATAGTAAGTTTCTTTGCATATCAAAAATCAACAACAATCAACAACAAGTTTTTAAAAAGCCCTCTCTGGTTGGCCCTTTCTTAGATATACCCTTCTTCTTAGCATGAAATTTTGATTAAGCTCCCTTCTAGAATAAGTGCCCCTTCTCAGCATCAAGTTTTGAATAGACCCCTCCCCCTCGAGGCTTAATCGCATCACTATGTTTCCAGGCGTTCAGTGCCTTCTACACTTGAGATAAACAACAACACACACTTTGACGAGCATTGCTACCAACACCACGAATGCCACGACGAACGGCACAGCAACAGCAATAACGAAAGTTATCCAGTCAAACACATGCGCTATCGATAAATCTACTTTACTCATCTGAACATCATCCATAATGTAATGAGCATAGAACAAATTGATTGAGCTCAAGGCCATTAGTAGAAGCAAGGAGATGGTCTCCAGTGCATTGGCAATGCTAGAACGGAAAGGCTGCACCACGTGATGGTGGAATAGAGAAATGGCCAGGATTAGTAGGCTGAGATACAAGTATACCACTCTGTTTTGAACCATGACGCTGAGGATGATAGTGCTTAGTCTCCGTAATAGCAGAACGCCTTCCCAGTAAATTGGGCCTGTGTTGTCATCCCTCAGAAAAGGTCTGGCCAGGACTTCTAGAATGGCGTCATGTGAGCTGATATCGGCGTTTTTTATTGGCTGGTCGCTTGCATCCTGGTCCTCAAGTCTACCATCCGGGTCCTCAATATCATCCTGGTTCCCAAATCTATCTTTGCCCAAGGACGATGTATTTTCGCTAGAGTGGGCTTCCCCAGCCGATGCATTCCCATCGCCAGTATCTTGTTTGGCTGAACTTGCGTCCTGATTGGGTGATTCAGGAGACTGGGGTGGAGAGTAGGCTTCAGCTGATTGGTTACTGAGCATACGGTCGTAACTGTGTTTGGCTGACGTTTTATCCGGGGAATGATCTACCTCCTCGTTCCGTTTTCTGCAGATCAACGAAAAAACCATGGTAAGTGGGAAGACGAGACTGAGAATGAAGTCTTTTATTGGGATGCTCTTCTCGCTGACTTTCTTCACTCCAAAAATCAACACTAGAAACACCGGGGCAATAAACAAAATAACGTATACAATATTGATGTACTGCCACAGCTGAAAACATTTGACTTCCCCATCGATGAACAAAACAGACTCCCCATCGAGGTCAATGCAGTGCAGCAGCATCAACGCTGTGTTACCAATAGAAGCAAAGTTAAGTAGAATCAACGTGACGCTGGCCTTGCTTAATCGTGCTGTAAACTGCCCATTCACGCTCTTTCCCGAAACATACGATTTTACGCGTGTAACCACGTAAATGATAGCCAGAATAACGTATATGTAAACATTGAAAAGGATCTTGAACAGTCTTTTGGTGACCGGAGTAAGACCTTTGAATGGGCAGCCGGTAATCACATGACTCGTTGGCTGTATGCTCAAGGTATCGACGATCAATTGCTTGACGTAATAGCTGGTATTGTCCAGTTCTGATATCCCTTCTATGTTCAAGAGAAACTGTAATTGGTAGAAGTAGAGGACGATTTTCGTTAGCGAGGGGATGACTCCTGTTTCACTTGTAGCTGCAACTTCTTTGCTATTCCCCTGTTTAGTTGAGGAACGTTTAAGGCTGCTTTTGCAAGCTTCAGTCTCAGATGAGCTCTGACTTGTTTCTGCATCTTTCGGATTATTCTTTCTGTTAATTAATGGATCTGTAAGGCTGCTGTTGTTGGCTCTATTCCCAAACGGCCAAATAATACGGAATATGACCCTCAAAATATCATTCAAGTACAAAAAGAACCCCACATAGCCCAACGATATCACCAAAATCAACAAGCTTATCCACCAGTCATTACATTCAATATCTTTTGAGCAGTCAATGTTGAACAAGTTATCGGAATGGTTTGATGCACATTTACCGCATAATTTACCCTTTCGGTTATTCGTGCATTGGTTTATTTCTGTGCAGTTTCTACGGCAGCAGTACCCCCGGGGGCACGCCTGGAAATACAGTTTATTTTTCAGCTTGTAGCCCCAGAAGTTCGGTTTGGCTCTGATGTTGCTTTCGCATACAGCGCCATATGGGCAGTCGATGCATGTGGGATTCGTGGTCCGGTGTTTAGCCCCATTTATCGTTTCATATCCTGATTTTATCGAATATTGGCCTATCGGGCACTGCTGGCAGTGATACTGCAGAATGTAGTAGTCGTTGTTGTTTGTATAGCTCCTGATTTTGACCGATTTCACCGCAGCACCTGCGGGGCAGACAAACTTCACTCTTGCCACATCCAAATCTGTATCTTTATCAGTGCTTTGGTACCAGACATCCGGAGCTCCTTCAGAGGGGATCAATGCGTTCATAGTAACATTACGTAAATGTGCTTGCTTTGTCAAGTACAGCAACCTTCCACTGACTTGTGCGTTTTTATCATGTTTTGAGCCGTTGATGATTGAGTCTCGAATTGTGGTTGTCACTGTTGTGGCGATCGCCCCACCGAATATGGTGGCACTGTTGTCTTTAAAGATGCATTCATCTATAAGTAATTTGCCATTAGCCACATAAACGGCACCAGCCGTCCCTGACATAGCCGGGAAAAACAGGGACGATAACCGCCCTTCTTTGTCTGTTGCGACCACCCTATTGGCATCAAATTTGCATGATATCAAATGGAAAATTGCCTCTGCTGTTGACGATGAAAGAAATAAAGCCCCCCCTACTTGCTGGGCTGTGTTATTGAGAAACGTCACTGTCTTCATTGTGAATTCCATACGGCTGTTGGGGTATCCCTTGGATTGGTCATCTTTCAATACGTCCACATAGATCGCCCCTCCTATATTTGCTTCATTGTTTTTGATGATACTGTCACTTATAAGTATGGTTATGTTTTCATTTGCTACTATTGTATCCATGATGAACACACTGGATCCTTTATCGAGGTATCCCGGTGCAGACCGTGCAGAATTACGTTCAAACGTGCATTGACGTATTAAAACACGCGTGTTACGTGCTAGCTGTTGTAAATTCACGCTAAATCGGTTCCATTTAAAGGTCGACTCTTCTATGAGTATTTCAAAATCCTCAGCCAATTTCCCTACAATATAATCTCTTCCTGTAACAGTAAAAGCAGAACTAGTAGCCCACTTTTTATATCCATAAAAGTTGCAGTTTTTTATCTCAACGAAAAGCCGAGAAGAAGCCAGGCTTATAGCCATACTGTAGTCTGTGAAATTGCAATGCTGTACTTCAAGGATCAGAACTTTTGTCGATAATAATCCATTAACCAAGGAAAAAGCTTGGAACAATTTCAAAAATTCGCAGTTTCTTGCAAGAATATGCGTGCCATCATCTATGCTTATAGCAGCCACTTGGATGTTTCGGATGCTCAGATTTTCAATCGTGAAGGTAACATTGCCCCCATTTGCTCCTGTGACGTAGAATAAAGCGCTCCCGTCATTATTGCCACAGTCTATAATCGGCTTGCCTTTTATTCCTTTGATGGTTAAGTTTTTGGTTATTGGGTTTCCAGCATAGTCGTTCAAGCAGAAATTGGAAGAGATGATTGAGTTATTGGCATCTCGAAATGCAGTGATTAGTACCTCGTCATTCCAATTTGCTCTATGCAGGGCATGCTGGAGTGTGAGGCATGGAAATGCATCTGCTCCACACGTGTGCGAATCATTACCATACTGTGTTATGTGAATTTCTTTACTGTGGGCGATGTTTGCTGTGGAGTCAAAAGAACGAAATGAAACCATCTTTAAGAGAGGTTTTTTTAACGTGCCAGTTCTACTCAATATGTGCAGTTCTAAGCCCTTATTTTGCAGTTCTGAAGAAAATATTTGCTGTTCTAAATATTTTAGTGGTTAAGAATGACAGAAAAGGGATGATGATAATAACGTCAAATAGACAATTTGCAGCAATCTAGACGCATCAAAATTCAAATTTTCTCACCCTTCGGCAGCAAACATGTTGCTGCCTCAAGGAGCCATTAGGTTTGACGAAAGCTGATGGATACGAAAATGTCGGTACATACTGCTGAGTTTATCTCGAGCAAGTTTACATAAGATCGGAATCAAAACATTATATTTGGTTTTGACCTTTAAAAGGAGATTCAAAAATAAAGTTTCAAAGTCCTAATTCAAGAAAAACACAGTACGTAATTAGTTTGTCCTCTCTAAGATGTTACAGACAGGTAAAAATGTGCAGTTCTAGATATTTTTTTAAAAAAAACTCTGCTTTAAGACAGGCCTTTTGAAAATATACCACCAGTGTGGCAAATTGCCCTGGTAAATGACATTAGAAGGGCGATCGCCCACACTTTTGTTTTATTTTATGAATAAAGAGTCTAGGAAAGTAGTGAATGATTGTTGAATTTGGGCGCATTTTATGCAAAATATGCTTTTAATGAAAGCTAGCCGAGACAAAGCCAGTGTGTGTTGGGGGGAATGCCGAGTGGTTAGATCATTCGACTCAAAGAGTCCCAGGTTTGTAACCACCTTTAGACCTGTCACATACAGAGTGAGGAGAGAATAAGCCAGCTCTTTGTAATTCCAGGCAAAAAAGCAAAAGAAATCATGAGGTGTGGTCGCATTGCTCGATTAGTTTACCTATTTAGTGGGACCTTCGTGATCTGCACCTAAACCAAGACCTTACGAAGATAGTAAGCATATTTGCCTGTCAACAACAAAAACTATAGCCTTAGCCTTCATTTAATTCATTTTTGCAGATCCCCTCAATCCAGAAGCACCCAAGGCTCGTTGCTTATTAGATTACTACTTAGAAACATAGAAGCAATATGTAAAGGATATTGTGGAATCGCGAGCTAATTCTATACCAATTTTCTAAAACTCATGACCCAATTTAGCTGCACATCCCCTATTACTTGTGATAAATGGCCCCCCTGAATTTGTTTGGCTTTTCTATATTCATCACAGAACAAAGAGAAATTGTAATCTTGATTATAAAACAGTCTTCCACTTTGATGGGTAGGGTACGAAACGTAAGGATGGTGAGAGAAATTGGAGCATAGCAAAACACAATAAGTGGCGTTAAGCTTGTTACGTTAAAAATGAACAAAAACGAAGCCTAACGACTTGTCCTAAACTTTCTTAATTGTATTGTGGTTAACTTTTGATGTGGCACTCGAGATCCTCATCATTTTGATAACTCCAGCACCACCTCGAGCTCCTGATAAGAACAGAATCTTTTTTTTTCTTCAAAATTTTTAACAAAAACAAACAAGAGATAAGCTTTGCACTTTAGGTTGCTTAAATAAGATATTATATTTAAAACACATACTCTAGTTTGACAGAAATGTATCCCCTTTTTCATTCTGTGAAATATGAACAAT
The DNA here is from genome assembly GCA_963924455.1 of Pelagia noctiluca. Taxonomy (NCBI): domain Eukaryota; kingdom Metazoa; phylum Cnidaria; class Scyphozoa; order Semaeostomeae; family Pelagiidae; genus Pelagia; species Pelagia noctiluca. The sequence continues at coordinate 2,932,144 of OZ004324.1, read as the reverse complement.
GCACACCTTTTTCATTAAGCCACTAGACTCAAAGTTGCTTAGATATTTTTGATTCTCAGCTCTAAAATGTTGCTTGCTTATGTTTTGAAAACCTTGTGAAGCATATTCATTTCCATATACAACAAAGTGGTTTGATTTCCTGAGAAAAAATTTTAAAACTCCAAATTCATCGCTCTAAACAATAAAATCTTGCACAATTAAGCTAGCAGGTTCGGCACTTTCAGCATATTTACTTTCGCTTTCACTTAGTTTTTTTCCCCAGCAGGTACTCAAAACTTTCTTTGAGAGGGATTTTTAAACTACCCAAAAATAGGGTCCGGGTGTGCTCAAATCCCCACAAAATAGAGTTACCTTAAATTCTTCCAAATTGAAACTTAAAGGAATTGAATTTGTGAAGATGCACAATTTGCCAAATAGCTAGAAATCTTCAAGAGCCAGAAAAATATTTCGAACATTTTCTAGCTCAGAAAAATACAAATAGTAAAAATTACAAACCCTGAAAAATAGGACGAGTATTCCTGTCTGAGTTTTAACGAGAATGCTGCTACTTTTGCTGTTAATTTGGTCATCTATCCCTTGTTACTTATTGATTTAATACTTGCTGGAAAAAGTGTGTCGTATTTCATAAAATATACTTTACCTGAGAAAAATATGAAACCCAAAGTGAGTTGAACCAAAGCAAACATCCAACTTAAGAGTAGGCCCATCATTCTCTTTGACTTTATTTTTCCAACTGACTTTAGCGTACGAACGTCTCCTGAAGGTCTTTTGTGTTCCCAGTGCAGTCATATGATTATTTTGAGAGGAAACTTTTTGCAAAGCAACAACAGCGAAAAGCTTTCAAGATTCATGACTCATTCTGAGAACAATAAATGAGAAATTGTAACAAAGCATGAAAAGTTCAAAGATTAGAGATTTACTATTTCCTTATTTCTCAGAACTACCACAGCGCATGCGCACTGAGTAGTTTACGTCATGAGTTATGGGTGTTCCAGTGAGAGATGAACTGCGCATGTGCAATATACAACTGTAGCTTTTCTTTACGGTTTCTTGACTCATTCATTCTAAGGGCAAAGCTGTTAACACAAGGAAAGAAAGATGGATCAACCTAGAAGATGAAATATTCTTTTTACGTGTCGATCAAATTTCTTTCATTTCGTGGATGTCAGCCAAACCAAGTCTTTCATTTTCTGACTTTGAGGAGATATTTCTCATCTTAACAACTTGATATCCAATAATAGTGGTTGCTCTGGGATTTATTCAAGAAAGGTGGCTTTTTCAAGTATTCATGCTGAACAGGGATGCTAATTTGGGGGAGGCATATTTGAGATGGGGGCTTAATCTTATTATTGTGGTAAAATATCCCAATGCATTTGTCGATGTTCATTTCCTATATTTGATTTCATTAATGCAGTTATACTTATTAGTTCAGTGTATTTTCCTATATTAATGTACTGCTCAATTAGTCTACCTACACACTAGGCCGTCTGTGTATTGCACAGAAACCAATACCTTACAAACATCGTTAGCGTATTTACCCATCATCTATCAATGCACTGGTTCGATAATTCTAGCTATTCAGTGCGTCCTTTTTCCTTTGTGTATAAACCAATACCTTACGAATAAAGTAAGCATATATGCCTTTAAACTACCAATACACTACTTCAATTAGTCTACCTATTCAGTTGGCTCGTTGTGCTTAGCACATAGATCTATACCTTACGAAGATAGGAAGTGTATTTGCTTATCAGTGCACTGCCTCGATTAGTCTATCTATTTAGTGAGCCCTTTGTGCTTTGCACATAAACCAATACCATACGAAGATAGTAAGCATATTTGCCCATCGACTATCAATACACTGATTCGATTCGTCCACCTAATTAGTGGGCCGTTTGTGCATTGCACATCAACCAATACCTTTCGAAGATAGCAAGAGTATTTGCCTATCAACTATCAATTAACTGCTTCGATTAGTCCACCTATTTAGTGGGCCGTTTGTGTATTGCACATAAACCAATACCTTACGAGGATAGTAAGTATATTTGCCTATCAACTATCAATGTACTGCTCCGATTAGCCTAGTTCAGCTTTGCGCTTTGAACATAAACTAATACCTTCGAAGATAGTAAGCATATTTGCATATCAACAACATCTACTTCCATTACTTTGATTTTTTCTGTATTTTAACAGGAATCCAAGAAATGGGTTTGTCTGAAGCTGTGATAGAGTCCATATCATCAGCACCTCTCGGTGAGTTTCTTCGTTTCTTATTTCGGTAAGGAATCGGTAAAGAAGGAATAGCGCACTTTCAGAGCATCTGAGAAAGATTGGCATTTATTTAAGATGGGAACTGTTTTCAAAATAAAGACTGGATCGCGCATATGTCGTTCTAAAATGAAGTCATCGGCGGCCATATTGGAAGGTTTAATTTGATACATTGAGATTCCTTTAGGGCATTCTTTGTCTTGATGATTATTGGAATGTTATGAATGATCAACACGAGACTGAATAATCGTGCAGCTATTGTTTAGAAAGAATCAAGTAAACATAATTTCTTTGGCAGCCATATTGGAAGGCTCAGGGCAAGCTGAAGCACTTTCTCGTTTTATCCATCCACCAATTTCTAATCTGTATTGTTTTTATTTCAGCAATGCAGCCCCACTTGTACATGAATATCGTGCTAACTGGAGGGAATGTCGCAATTCCTGGGTTTGCAGAACGAATGTAAGTGTTTGCCATTTCCCATCAAAAACTTTTTCTGAAATCTTATACTATAAATGGAGTTGAAGTGAAAGTTTTAAAGTAAGCTGAATACAAAGAAAAATGGAAATGTTGATTTTGTAGATTTGGCGTGGACTTGTGGCAACGCCTTTCGAAAATGAGTAGTATTTCTTCAACAGGAATTATATAGAAGTAACATCAGTTAGTATTAATGGCAAATTAAGCGACTTTGCGATGATGTCAGGCAGCCCCTAATAAATATCATTCCCTTTTTTTAGAACAAATGATGTACGAAGCATGGCACCAATTGATTTTGATGTGGAGGTAGAATGCCCTAAGAAGTAAGTGTTTCAATCACTTTACATTGTTGTTGAATTACTAATTGGAGCTAAAATTTATTAGATATGTGTAGCGAATCCACTTTTATATCTTGCGATCCGAGTAAATCTACTCAAAATAAAACATACAATAGTCCAATTCTCAGTCAATCTCTCTTTTAAAATTTCAAAAACGTTAAAAACGTCACGCCATTTTCTACTCAACTCAACTTCAACTCTCAAATACTATTGATGATTGATAAACTCTGAATGGTTAACCAAATTACTTCTTGTCGGACCCAGTTCATTAATCGTGTCCATAAAATTTCAAAAAACGTTCCCTGTGAAAATATCAAAAAATCCGCAATACCAAAACGGGAGAGGAAGCGTGGAAACTCAAAATGGCTCATCAAACATGTTTATTTTATCTGACGCACAAGGTAGAATTTAAAATGATCGATTCAATACAAGATTTTTAAAGGCCATGAAATATCATGCAACTTAACGGTGCACGCAGCAGTATTAAAGCTAACTAAGATTGCTGGCTATTGGACCTAGAATAGAGATACTGAATCGAATATACTGTGGACCAAGTAATCAACCATACAAAGGGAAATAGCTCGGGTGCTTGAAGTTTTGAACAGATTTCAAGAGTCCCATTCTAATACAATCATCATCATCATCATCATCATCCTCATGTTCAGTCTGTAACGTCCCACTGCTGGACAAAGACCTCTCCCATTTGTCGCCTCTTCTTTCTCATACAACATTCCTGGTAAAGTGTGTGGGCTCTCTCCTATTCATATGTCAAAGGCTACACTTTTTGCAAAAGTCAATTTTTTGCCCAATCCGTGCTCTGAGAGAAAGTTCAATGCAAAGTTGTTTGGTAAAAGCAAATTTCGTTGTCAAAGTTTCGTTGAATTTAGGCAAGATTTGAAAGATATATTTCTACTATCGATCGTAAGCCTTGAAATGATTCTCTCTTTGCAGTCCCATCACACACCCTTGGCATGGTGGAGCTGCACTGTCAAAGACTCGAGACTTTATTGAAAGGTATTGCGTCACTAAAAGCGAGTACGAGGAACACGGTAGGAACATTTGCAAGGAAAAGTTTGAAGGCTCTTGATATGCATCCATATATTTGTATTATATCTGACTTTTTAAAGGTACGTTAACTTTCATTCTATCCATTTTTGTACATACTTTCTTTTAATAAATTCTGCGCAAAGTATTTTTGCGTCTTTTGAGGGCCTAAAATTATACTTTTTCTGAAGTAATTCGCGTGTGGTGAGATTTCTTGGCTTCCGTATCATCACAGAATCAAGGAAAAAAGGCTACGAGGCTAAGAAAGTTTTCGCTACCAAGTGAGGGTGAATTTTAAGAAACTCTAGTATCAATATTAAGCATAGTTTCTTATTTGCTTTTTTCATATTCCATCTGTGAGTTTTGCGCTTCCCCTCTTATGTGTTGTATTGCACAATCGTTAAGCCACTTGGTTTCTAACCAAGAGGTTGTGAGTTCGATTCCTACCACCTACATTATCTCACTGCTTATTCTCTGCTGGTACCAGGTGTTCCTGGGTTAAGCAGAACCGCACTAATCCGTTTCAAAACTCAAAGATTAGAAGGTAAAAAGTCAAATAATTATCACACCTACTAGATAGACTCGGCTCTTTCGCAGCCTTGAATTTTGTGCTGTATTGCAAAATCGTTAAGCCACTTGGTTTCTAAATGGGTTGGTTAGCACTTGGTTGGTTGTGAGCTCGATTCCTACGACTGAATTAAAGTATTTTTCTTATAAAAAGATGAGTGTGGTAGGTAGTCTCGATAAGATCTAGACTGATTCGTGAAGGTTGTGCGATTGATTAACTATTTGCAATGAGTCGCACGAATGATGAATCGAAAGCTAACTTAATGATCTTAACGGGTGGGATTTTGTATAGAGGAAATCTAGATAATTATATCATGTCTGTCTTAGAGCTCTGATGATAAACATGTTTTAAAGAGCAGTTCGTACAACACGGGGGCAAAGGGCTGTCTGCATGATAATACGTTGTCCTAAAGTAGTTTTTCACCGAGTTTGTCACGATCAACAGATTGTTTCAAGCGAATAGAAATTATTTGCAATGGTTTCCAGAAGATTTTGAATCATTTCTACCAATTTGTAGCAATTTGTCACGATTTAAAAACGGTTTTCAACGTATTCAAGGGTTTTGCATCATATAAAACAATTCTATGTTGGTTTGTCACGATCAAGAAACTGTTTAAAGCGAATGGAAACGATTCGCAATTATCTCCATCATTTCAAGCAATTCGTAGCAATTTGTCACGATTTAGAAACGATAAGAAACGACAAAAAAAGATTTTCAACGCATTCAAAGGATTTTCCATCATATAAAACAATTCTATGTTAGTTTGTCACGATCAAGAAACGATTAGAAAAGATTAGAAACGATCTTTAGCTATTTGTCACGATGGAGAAACGATTAGAAAAGATTAGAAACGATCTTTAGCTATTTGTCACGATGGAGAAACGATTAGAAAAGATTAGAAACGATCTTAAGCGGTTTGTCACGATGGAGAAACGATTGGAAACGATATAAACACAGTAGGAAAGGCCGAAACGGTATCTCACGGCTATATGGAAAGCAGGCTTTACATACGATAAAGAATAGTGCTGTGCGTATTGAAATGACTGCGTAGGAGCTGCAAAGACTTCATATTCGGTATCTACTGCGAAGCACTTTCCTCCTTCACAATACTTGGTACACATTGGATGCAATTGATCTTTGAGCAAGTCGACCGTAGAAGCGATAACATTGAGCATACTTCCTGTGCATGATCAAAGGCTCTGAATAGAAATTAGTCTTTACTTGTCCAGAAGAAATGATCTTGTTACGGAAGGATGGCTGGGATAATCTAGATCTTTTGAAATACGTGAGACAGGTGTAAAACACATTTGCATCGACGCAATTGAAGCTTGCGATGCTTTGCACATGGAATTCTATGCGGAATATAAACAGGCAATTACCGAGTGTCTTCTTGTTGATAGAGCATCGCAGCATCTGATTAGTGCGAGTTAACTGTTACTTGATAAAATGCTAGCCATATTGCTTCAACATTATACATTTGTACCCCGGGGGGTCGCTCATTGAATTCAGTGACGGGGGTATTTAAAAGTTGGCTATATACTAAAGACGATTTTCTTGTTAAGGCAGCCATCTTATTTTGAGGAGAATTTACCCCCTGGTTATTCCTGACTCTTTTGAAAATTCTAAGGCCTATTTTGTTTAAACGTCACATTTCTGCTGTGTAGAATTAAATTCAATTCAATGCAACAGTAACTCGGCAAAATGCGACAATTGATTGAAACGGCGAATAAGATTCTGCCGCATCGAATTAAATATGCAGCAAATCCATTAAATGCGACAGTAATTCACCAAGCCTAGGGATCTACTGCCGCATTTAATTATTTAATGCGACAGTTGATTTAAACGTCGCATTTGTGCTGAACTTAATTGACACTCAGTACTTTTCATGCTATTTTTTTCAATTCGACGTGTCAGAAATGCGACCTTTAAAATAAGGAAGTGCAATGGATCAAGGGATTTCCAAGGAATAAATTAGCATGAATACAAGATGATAGCCTTTTCAAGATGGAAAACTATCTATTGATGGGGTAGATATTAAGTAATTGCTTACAAAAACACATGTTGTCCAATAATGATTTTCTTATCAAAACTTAAAGGCTAGTCTCAACCCGAAACCCAATAACGGATAGATGAGAAATAATTACATTTAAGTTAAGGTTCGTTCTTTAATTTTGCGTTTAGAATATTGCTAGGCTCCTAGGTTGGAATATTAAACCCAGAACATGTGTTTCTGTTGGCTTTGAGCAATATCTACCGTCAAAGTTATGGGGGCTGCCATAATTTGCTGAATGGAAACCAAGCATTGCACGCATTTGGATTAACCTACGTACCATGCTAAGGCAATGGTCTTTCCAACATGCATTTCAAGATGCTAATGTCGGTCTTGTATTGCGTTTTCACCATGCAGAGGTGTTATCCTAGCATAGTTTTATCTTAAGAAATATGTTAGTTCACCTCCTGAAGAGCTAGGCACCAGGAATCAGAGTCTCTTGACTCTTTGCTTCACAATATAAATATATTATTATCTTCAGTTCATCAATAAATATATTTATCTTCAGTTCATCATCATCGGATCGGGCGCGTAGCCCGGGACGCCAACACTCTGTTTCTCCAGCCGTCGCTATCCACCATTGCAGTGGACCGGTCTTCATTTTGTAGTCCTACATCTTTGGCCACCTGATCGATATAAGTAGTTTGTGGTCTTCTCTGAGTTGTGCCCATGTCTCGGTTTCCAGAGAATGAGCTTACTGACCAATTCTGAAGAAATTCGATAGCAGTGTCCGGCAAATATAGTTGATCTACCCTATATATTGTGAAGAAATGAGCCAAGAGTTTTGCATTTCTAAAGCCTGTTTCGTGATTGTCTAGTCATTAGGGGATGGGATAATCATATGTATATGTACATCTCTATTTGCATACATGGATATGTGAGTGAGGTTTCTTCAAGATGTCATTAAATATGGTATAAAAGACGGAAGGGGTTTCTTAAGAAATGAAGCAATCACAATAGCACTAGTTTTTAAACGTAAACCAGTTGCTAAAATAGCTAAGTAGGCGCAGAATTGATAGCTTTACATATGGGAATACAAGGATTTTTCTCTTGTTTTTGCAAGATTCTTCTTGGAAGGTTCACTTTTATATTTCTGAAACTTTTTTAGGCTTAGGCAAGAAATTACTGCGCAAAGGGTAATTGGTAATAGATTACTTCTCAATGGGTGATACCGTTGCCTAGAGAAAATTTGCTAAAATGTATGCCTATTGCTAGACTAAAACTCTGATAAAGAATACTGTCTACCAAGGACGTCCCAGGGGGAGCTGCAATCTTTTTTTTTCTGGGAACCAATGAACCGATAAAATTTTTTTTGCAAGGTAAAACGCAATGCAATATGCAGGAAAGATGCCCCTTTTGAAGCTACTCTTGGTATTGTCTAGGGAGAGGCCTTTTGAAATTTGGGTAGTATTTTAGGTCATTGTGAATAGTCTCCCTATTGGGATGAAAAAGATGAAATATGAACAGGGTTTATTTTTAAGGATTTTAACTGGTATTGCTTTTAGAGTGCTGGCAATTGCATAAAGCTATATTCTGACATAGAAATATTTTCAATTTTTGCATAAAAACTGGCCAAATTTCTTTTTTACCAATTTTGCACAAACAAAAATTTTCTGTCAGGCCTAAATAATTTCTTAGAACCTAGTTCCCAGGTTCCGATATTTTTGGCAGCTCTGAGCTGGGAAGCCAGGACTCATTTTAGGAAAAGTCTATAAACATCGTGTGCGCGAAGAGAAGGCTTTCTATGTGTTATTTTCCATGAATGCTGAAAGGAAGGCGCTGAAAGTTGTCAACGGCTCCGCCCTTTCAGGACTGCTGGCTAGGCCCATTCCACAGCAGCACAACACGGGTACCCTCACTGTGGAAGAGCCCCCTGGATATACTGGCATGCCACCTGCACCAGCCGATCTTCTTGTTTTAGTAACGACGAGTCAAAGAGTTGTAAATGTCTTAACAAAGATGTCATTTTACTCGATTTTACTAATAATTTATGCGTACCTGTTTGAATAGAATTTACATGTCTAGATCTCGTGTAAATTTCATTCTTTTCAAGGCGGTGAATCATATCGATTTCGCTGAAGGATGCACTGCTGTAACTGCACCGGGATGAAGATTTGATCAAAGGGATGTCAAAATAAGTGTAAGGTATTTTCAGTTTTTTTTAAATCTACTTGCCAACGAAATTATCCAATATAGTTGCTGCTTGCTTTTTAAATGCTTTTGCTTTTAATATTTTATGGTTGCTCTAAACATTTTTAAACCAAACTGAAGTTGCATATTGGACAGGGGGGCTTGATACAATTTCGGATAGGAATGTGGCACCCTAAGAACAGAATGTATACCCATATTCGAATCAAACTCAGACAGCATTAACCCGCCACTTAGAAACTAACTTATAAGCAACTTCAGCATTCAGTACTTTAATTAACAGAGAGCCAGTCTCCCTTCTTGCTTCTCTTACATACCGCTCTGTACGTTCGTACATCGAGCACTGTGATGCGGCGTTGACAGCGCAATCGCTACAGAGATAAACACCATGTATATACCAAAATAGTGAAAAGTTATTCCAATGATTGATCCAAATTCTTGGAACAGTAAGGTAGAACTTTTGATGAAGGGACTAGCATTGTGGTCATAAACTTGATCGGGACAAAGAAAAGCTAAATCTGCCAAAACTAAATAAAAGAGTAAGGCATAAAAATAACTCGGATCGAGGTTCAAGCTGACAGATTTCAACTTAAAGCTTAATTTTTAGGAGTATCTCGTGGATGCTGAGAGCCTTTGACAATGCAAACTATATATACCAATGTTCTTCTAATAATAGAAATCTCAAGGTCTACAAATCACGAAAAACATTGAACAAAATCTTTTAAAAATTATTGGAAAAGCTAAGCTGCTAAATGAGACTTGATCAATCACGATAAATTCTATATACGTGCCTTCAACCTCCTGATAGAATCCGTGATTGAAAAACATTGAACAAAATCTTTCAAAAATCATTGGAAAAGTTAAGATGCTACATGAAACTTGATCAATGACCATAAATTCTATATACGTGCTTTCGACCTCCTAGAAAAATACTTATTTCAAAAGCATTGACAGAAATTTCACAAATTATTGGAAAATTGAAAGCAGATTGAAATGAAATTGGATTAAATTCAGACCATGAAGTCAAACGATAAATTCTACATCACTGCCTGATACCTCCTGGATAATCGAGACAATACTACCTCTAACGCTGAAAACATCAATTGTTGATGGCTATCATATGTCAATAATTTATTACTGGCTGCCAACCAAAGATTATGCTCCAGCAAACCATATCTAATTGTATAGCATTGACATTGAACACTTCTACAGGTATAGCCGACCGAGTGATTGTTGCGCGCGTTAAAAGCATTTGTTGGGCTTGCTAACCCAGTATTGTCTTGAACCACACTTCAATTAACGTCAAAGTCCTTAACATCCAACATCAAAGTTATTAATATTTGAAACATCATCATTCAAGATATTCATATCGAAGAGCTTTGCAGGTTTTCGACATGTTCCAGCAAAACAAGCTCACCGACTCGCAATCTTCGACTATTCTACGTTTGCTTCGAGAGCAGGAGAAAATGGCGGATAAGAAGTTGACGTATCCGTTAGAGAACATAGAGCCGAGTTCGCGTTCGAATGCTCTTCCTCCACTCGAGACTAAAGTACCATCTGGATCTTGTTATGCCCAGTCTGGATCTAATTATGCCCCATCTGGATCTTCTTACACACAGTCTGGATCTTTCTATACCCAATCTGGATCTAATTATGCCCAATCTGGATCTTCTTATACGAGCAGTAAAGTGATGCCAAGTGGACGTCCTGCGTCGAGAAATCAGCTGATGGGGAGACGCGGCTATCGAGTTTGCAGTGACGAGACGGTTCGTTATGAAACTTTCCGGGAAGCTTCGTTTTCCGAGCATAATGGAAACGTGCGACAAATAAAAGACTTTGATTCGTATCTTGATGATGCGGTGAAACGGCACGAGGAGGAGAAGTTGTTTTCGAAAACTCGTACTGCGAGTGACGATTGCACGACGCGTAAAAGATCCGAAAGACCAAAGTCGGCGTATTATGGAAGAAGACGGCCACAGACGAGCCACGGCAGTTATTCGGAAAGAACTGATTTTTCTCTTGATGAGTGAGGTAACGTTGATTATCATCAGTGCGAACTCAACGAATCGTAACGATTTTGTAACGATCGAGAAACGATTTTACGATCGGTTTGAAATGATTTGGTAAGAAATTGAGATTATTATTGACAATTCAACAAAACATGATTGAGAAATCATTTGGAAAGTATGGAACGATTCGAGACGCCCTGAAACGATTCGAAACGTATTGGAACGATTCGAAACGTATTGGAACGATATTGCAATGCTTATGAAGCAATAGTTAAGTCAGGCTTTGAAGATAAAGAAATTTATCACAATACTCGAGAAGAAGCAGGATTCGGGAGTCATTCGAGGTGATTTGGGTGTGCAAAGTTGACCCGAGTAGGACTCAAAGCCACTACCTCTAGAATAGTATTCTAGAGCGCTACAACTAAAACTAAAACTAGGGCCCTTTGAGAGAGCCCCCATCGCACACTAATCTACAGGTCGTGGGTTCGGGTCCTACTCAGGTAATTTCCATTCAGAAAAATTATCTCAAATTATTATCAAATATTCCTCTTATTTCTCTAATAATTTAGAATAGAAAAGGAATAGATCCGAACATTTGGTTTGAAATCAAAAACAGGGATCCTATCGGTCTTGCATCTTCCCCGTTAAACATGAACTCGCTGAAGTACTGTGTTTGACCGTCGGTCTTTCTATGGTAGGGCATCGGCCTATTTTTCTCTTTTCGGTAGTGGTCGGCAGAGGGCAGTGAGAATTGTTATCTGTGTTGTTGATTGTTGGTTCCCTGCTGCGTATTCACATCAATAATGTTCTATATTCATTCCGAACTCTATTCACGCGTAAATATGTTGTCTGGTAATTTACTAAACAATTCAAATGATTTCTTTACAAATATAGGCCGAAGCAGCATTTCACTTTAATGTACTAGCAACAACATAGATCAACTAACAAACATCAAGATATTTGAGTGAAAACTCAGTGGGGAGCAGCATTTTCAACATGCTTGTTAAACTCACAAGATTGTATACTCCTACTGTATAGCCAGAAATATCGGAAACATAGTGAAACGAACACATGGATTGAGTGTCAACAGAGACGAAAAGCCGTTGATTAAAAACCGTTAATTAGTAATGCGGCTTACAAAATTGTAGAGCAATTTTCAATTCGTTCCACTGTCTTTCTTTCTCGGCCCACAGTCCTCCCTTCTATTAGATCGATAGTCCTTTCCTCTTGGGTCCACGGTTCTCCCGCTCTGCAGAATAGTTATGTTGAAAGTGTTTTACATGAAGTAAGGAGTGATCTAGTAATGTTGCTGTGGGCCTAGCTGAGGAAAAATGTCTCTGAAATTTCCAATTTTTCTAAACACCACGTTGTCATTTATCTCTAGAGAAGAATAATGGGGCTTAATGCATCGCATAAATGCTGTTGTCAAATGCAGGCAAGCACTTTACGATTGGAAAGTAAGTTTGCACAGATTTTCTGTTGTTGCCTCTCAGCCTCTAGGCTACACTTTTAATTGACCTCGGGGATAAGCCTAGTACTAGTAGGGTGGTTTTAGAGAGAAAATATATAGATTGCTAATGACCCCTGACAAACTTTTTTTGAATTTTTGCTAGTAACCCCAATGCCGCTATTCCCTGCATTTCTGTATTTCCCAATTAACATAAGGTTAGAATAGCTTAAAGTCTTCGCTTTTATCTTCCTATAGCTGCTATTCTAAACAACTTAAATCTTTGCAATGGGTATGCAAGCTTCATACTAGAATTTTGCATACCCTGTCAGTAAATATTATGCATTTTTTGGCGCATAATATGAAGTAATTAACATGCAGCCCTTCCCAGGAAGGAATTTTCGCAAGAGTGGCCAATCACTAGCCTGCGTGCGGCCTCGACTGGTTTACTGAAATCAAATTGAGTTGAATAGAAAATTCCCTCCCAGTAGAGTCGATTTTCCATTCAACTCAATTTTCAACTCAATTCGATTTCAGTAAACCAATCGAGTTTGTACGCAGGCTACCAATCACTTAATCTGGATATTTTGTTTACAAGCTCTAGAGACTACATTACCAGTGTGCTGGCATGCAAGAGCTAAGAGTGATTGCTCCACAAGAAAAGGCCTGTATATGACGTAAATTTTAGATATAATATTTATCCTGTACCTTAATCTATCTTGTCTTGAATCTTAAAAACTTTATATCAATACATATTAAAAAAGAAAAAGAATTTCAATGTGAACTAAAGTCTGATCTTTTGCTCAAGTAGAAATCTTGCTCTCAATCTCGCCTCTCAGTGATTCTGGACAAGTTCAGAATATCTACTTAGAAAAGCCATTTTATGGAGATTGATGTTTATTTAACTATTATCTTTATATACGGTTCTCAAGATTTTGATGACATAGAAATTTATCAATCTTGGTTTTAAAAAGGGCGACAGGACAACATCAAAGTTACCGTTAACCCCTGACTGAATAAGCGTCTTTTATTCAATTGGTATTTTCCACATCATGTCTTGCGTCATCAGCCGTTTCTTTTTTCAGAAATTTAGGTCCACTGACAGCAATGGCAATGGCTCCAATAGGAGCTGTAATCAAAATGACCAACACAGCAATGGTCACTATTTCTATTCCAACCCTTTCTTGGTATTGTCCAGTGAAGCCTCGTTCTCTTGCTGTATCCAACGGAATTGATCCAATAGCAGCCTTAAAAAAATCAAACATTGCTGAATGTAAAAGGATCTTGTGAAAAGTAAACAGATTATCTTGTGTTCTTGGGTGGGGTAGATATTAAGTCATTGCCTTCAGATACCCATAATGATCAAGAAAGTTTTCTAATCTTAACATCATAGATGTCTTACGAAAGGAGCTTTTTTTAAAGTATTTGTTTATTATCCCCTCAATTGCTGTTTCCTAGAGCACACTATTTCTTTGCAATATTGCTCAAAATAATTAGCAATAAGTTTTATAGAAGTAAGTTTTCACTTCTCTATCCAATTACTCTATGCCTAGCGCATATTGAGCACTATAGCCAGGATAGGCACGCTCTACTGTAAATGAATGTAGCAATAAGTTTTATTCACTTTTTGAAAGCATAGATTTCATGCTGACAATCCTATCTCCATCACTCAGATTTCAAGAGACCTCAGCAAAATATTGATAGATGGAAGATAGCAGTGATGGATTCAGGAGGATGCTGTTAGTTAGGGTCTCAGTTCTCTCCTCTTGGTCAACAATTCTGACTTTTAGCGCCTATTCTCTTATGGTTTAAAACCCTTTGACAATCAGATTCTTGGCATTTATCAGAAGAGTAGTATTCATTAGCACTACCATGAAGTGGGATTCAAGTCGAGATTTCTTTTGGCCATCCACCCTTGATAGCCATCCAAAGACCTGAGAGTCCCCTTCTTGTGAAGAGAAACATGAAAACACAAACAAAGAGAATTCAGCATCAATTAATAGATTGAACAGGGCATGCACCCTCATACACCCTCGTACCTGTACAGTTGCCTTCGGCAGCCAAGACAGAGTGATGAAGATTTTTTCTTTCACAGAGAGGTTGTTTCCCAACACAACAACATAAGTAATTGCAATCCTGAACACTAATCCTATAAACAGCGTTGCCATTCCTCGACCTTGAAAATAAGGACATTTTTTAGATTAAAGATTAATTCATTAGGCATGGTCTAACACAGAAATCTAATTTTGAGAATGAAATGGCCTGAATTTCTCGAAGCCCCGGTTGCGCAATGGTAACACACTACGTACGAATATAAAGTATACATGTAGAGGTCGCAGGTTCGAGTACTACTCGGGTCATTTTCATTCTCACAAATTATCTTGATTAAATCTAATTTTACGAGAGCAGGCTACTGCAATTATCATGTGCCACCACCGGTTGTCCTTGTGGATAAGCCTGGAGTTGTAAACAGATTAGGACATTGGTTAGACGCGCTCATCTCTGGTCCCTCTGGTAAAACCTGGGTTTGAGACCTGGTGGTGGCATATGATAATTGCAGTAACCTGCTCTGGTAGAATGTAAGATTTAAGTAGGTTGCTATTGCTGATGATACATTATTTGTAGCAGGCTGTAACAGGCTGCAAGAAAAGTAAATTTTTGAAGATTTTACAAATTTCAAAAAAATCACTGGGCTCAGTGATGATGTATTATAGGGCACAGTGCTTGCATATCTTTGAGTAGCACCTTCTGTATATTGGTATTAGAAATATCTCCATGAAAGACTCAGAAAGAAAGAAAGACAGAAAGTTTTAATGCATGGTTTTTTCTTAATTTCCAAAATATCTAACTAAGGTAAATTGGCCCTTGTATCGTTAAAGATTCTAGGTATTAAAATATTCATATATTTACCAACAAGGCTCCCACTCAAGTACTCTAAGCCAACTTCTGCACCAATCAATCCAAACAGCAATGGCTGGAAGAATTCCCAAAGTACTGAAAGAACATCTCCAACTGGTTTCTAGAAATTTAAGATAGCAAAGAAATTTATATGCAACAAAACACGATGAGATAGATGCTTTATTAGCAATTCATGATACAGGATATTATCAACAAGGAGGAGGCAGAGGATCGTCTCAGCTATTAAGTAGATATCTTCTGCCCATAGAAATAGAAGAGGTCTATGTAATTATAGAGGGTTTGTCATTTCTCTTAGGATACCCTACAAAAAGATTTCTCTTCAAGAGTAACAGCAGTAACCCCATAATAGTTGGTTTTTCGTCCAAAATCCTTTTGAACTTTGGTAAGTCTTTCCTGTCAAATTCCATATAAATGAGTATGAAATCTAATAAATAGTTTTTTCAAAAAAATCGGTCCAATTTTTCGCCATAATTGCAAAATATTGACTTAAAATGGAGCATCTTTGCATCATTTCATCTATAATGTTGGGTATCGTTTCCAAAAGAAAGTGGGTATGCTTACAAAATGTCAGGAGCGAACCCCCATCCAATGGTAGTTCATGTATCCCTGGGATTTGGCCTCAGGTGGCCAAGCTAGACTAGAGGTCTAAACTGTTGGAGCTACACTACTGGGTCTGTTCATATTGCCCATCGCATGAAGACACCCCAGCAAAGCTTAGCAAGATCTGTCTGATTTATCATTAGAAAAAGTACTGCCCTTTATCATGTGAGATAGATTCCCAACTCATACCACATTAATCATTAATCGTGTTTAGAAATAAGCTCAATTATTGTGAGTAGGTGAATATAGACAAACTCATGGCTTGTGTAAATAGTTATCAATAGGTTTATGGAATATGATTGTAAAGGCGGGCGGTATCTCACTTTGCATTGAGATTTCCATGTAAATACGATTAATACCATCCTGAGGCTAAGCCAAATGAAATTATCAGTTCTCATATCTCAAAAGCTCCAGTGTGAGCAATGCATAAACGCTGATAAGAATTTCATTCATTTGCTAATCCTTATCCATTCTAAATGTCGAACCTGTGCACAAATATTGTTTAAATTCATTAGAAAATGGTTATCTGAATTAAAGCAGTCTTTGAATGGCACAAAACTTCAAAATAGCCAGAAAAATCGGAAGCATAGCGAAGTAAAAACATGGGTCACTTAAGCTTTTCAACTGACACTCAACAGAGTAATACGTCAGGAAGAGAACGAAACGAAACCCTAATGAATTATTTTACCCAGATGTGGATCGAGATAGGCCAATGAGAAAAGAGGCCAATCGAAAAAAGGCTATAATAATTCGTTAGGTTTTCGTTTCGTTCTCTTTCTAACGTATTACTCTGTTGAGTGTCAGACGAAAAGCTTATAAGTAATCTATGTGTTCGTTTCGCTATGTTTCCAATATTTCTGGCAATTTTAAATGAACGAACAGAGAGGTTGTCCGTCGAGTTATTCATTGAAATATTCTAATACAATAAAACTTGCATAAGGCGGACTTGCTTAAGCCGAATATCTCATAATATGGACAAAACTACCAATGTACCCCCAGACCCCTGTGGAGAACCCTGTTAGAATTAACAGCAAATAAATTTTGTTAGTGAGAGCAACCAACCTTTCCGTGGTCTTTCCAGCCATATCCAGAGACAGCTCCTAACGTAAGAACACCAAGTGCGCCTGCACCAGAGAGCTCGGCTCGATTACTGCCAAATAGGGACAAAAGACCACAGCAGACGAGGAGCACACAGCGATTTCTTGAAGCATATCTCTGGTATGTAAAAAAATCATATTGAGTGATACATAAGAGATTCTGTTCAATTGTTAAGCTACTCCAGAGTTCCATGCATGCGTTATCTAATATGATCCCACATTTTGCCTGATTCAAAAACTTAACGTTTAAATATAGGTTGAGAACACGAAAATTGAAATCATAAATCCACTCGTTAGGGAGGGGAAAAGGTCAGATTTTAGCAGCGTGATTTATTGCCAATACTGGCTCCATATACTAAGAAATTGTCGTTCTTAGGCAGAGCAGCTTAATGATTTACAATGTTACATTAGCTGAATTTGCTTCCTTTGGCATTAATCATAAGCTTTTTTCTTTCCAGTAACCTTTTATACCCCACAATAACAACTTATTAAGATTCACAGGCATGTGACTTGACTGTGTTCCTTTAATGACATCTCCTCAAAATCAACATTTCCACAAACTTAGTTAGGTGTGATTGATATACTTACAGATTTGGCATTTGGAATATACCAGAGAACAACCCCGACGACAAGACCCATGAAAATTCCCAAACAGAGTTCCAAGGGTCCTCTGAAAATGTTGAAAATCAAGTTCCCTGCAAAAGATAAAAAGAAGGGATTATTTTATGGCATTTTTTGCCCAGATCAGGGATATAGAAACCAGGCACTTCTGGGGGCACAGGAAGACCCCTGGACTTAGGAAAAGTTAAGGAACTCCCCTTTTACCCTCTGAAAAGAGCCTCTTAAGCTTAACCAAAAAGTCCTCTCAAGGAATTGTGCCCCCAAGTTTGAGATGCTGGCAACGTCCCTGGCCCATGTGATGGGTTCATATTTTGGATTGTCATAGAAATATGTTAGGTTGCCCATTGGAGTTACCCCCTACCCCTTGAACACAAGTTGAAGCCACTATACCTTGTGAAAAGGCAATGCCCAAGAAAACACTGAACATGCTAATTGCCAAGACATCGTCACATGAAGAAGCAGCCATGACCAACGTTGGAATTCCTTCTTTGGTCCCATACCCACTGAGCTGGAGGTTGAGCATGGAAGGAACCACAACAGCCGGAGAAACAGCACCCAGTATAAAACTGCAAAATAAGAAGTAGGAAATTTAAAATCACTAAAAAGTAATAAATTTAGTCTTATTGAAAGGGTGTGTTTCAAGGGGGCCTTTTTTAGAATTAATCCAATGAACAGTAAAGCAAGGCTTTTGACAACTTGTTTGATGCAAAATCAATTATTTTTATCACGTAACAAATTATGATAATTCTAACAAATTATGATTATCAGTAAATTTGTATTTCTTTAAGCATCCATTCAATAAGAAAGGCCATACTCTGCAAGAATAAACGTAAGAAATGTTTGCACTGAATTGAGTACTTTTATATCACCATATCATTAACAGAAATAGCCTGTGCAACTGTTGACTGCCTTTGCTGGCTATCAATGCTTACCAAATCATCCAGCCTTCATTATATGAGGTATATTCACTCTTCCCTGCTCTATTTCCAAAAATCAGAATCAAAGCTTAGTAAACATCAGATAAGCATTTTGGACCCATTGCAGTCAGAACAGCTTCTATTTTGGTATTACGCTTTTCTTTTTAGAAATTTTCTTTTCTGAACTCTTTTAAGACTCTATAAGTTTTCTTTACCCCTGTGAACCCTTCTAAACCCTCAAGAACCCTCACACCAGTAAGCCCCCTCCATGAAAATTTTGTGCCTTTACTGGTTGTGAAAGGAGAAGAGATTCAAAGCATAGCTCCAGCATTTCTGAGCACTCACATCATCACCTTAGCATAAGCTCAGCAATCTTTAGTACTGAGACTGAGATGAAATTTATAAAAAACTGTGTTTATCTATGCTCTACTACCATGTATTGAGCACTATTTTCTGAAAACCAATACACTGGCTCTATAAATAATTTGATATATACCCGAGCATAAATGCCCACAGCCAGGGCATTCCAAGAAGGAAATGAGATACAATGCCAACTGTCACAGCTTCCAGCAGACACGGGCAGAACGCAAGCCTGATGACAGTGCACTTGAGACGTCTTAAAGCCTGTATGTCAAGTCCAAGGCCAGATCTCAGCAGGATAACAACAAGCGCAGTGTTTCTCAAAGTCGAAGACCACTGTTTGTCTATGTGTTTTGCAACTGAGATGCCTGGAACATTTCTCAATAAGAACCCTGCAATCAGCATACCTAGTAATGGAGGGAAGGTAATCAAGGGGATCTTGCGTACGAGAAACCCGAAGAAAGATGCAACAACTAGTAGAGCAACCACTGAAAAAATATTACTTCCAGGCAGTGCATTTTCTCCCAGAATTGCCCATAATGATGCCCAGATTATGAAGCATACTAAAACCCTAGTAATTGCATGTCCAAAGAAACCTCTGGGTGGGCACCATTTTGACAAGAAATCTGGCAAAATACAAGATTTACAACAGGCACTAGTATCTTTGATTTCTGTTTCATTTAGGCAAACAGTTTCTTCGTTAGCCAGCTGTTCTTTTGAGTTGTGTCCTTCAGGGGGAGGGCAATCGACATCGGAGCTTTTGCAAACAAACGCTGTTTCTGCTGATTCTTGATCACCAGCGTCTATTTTTGTTATTTCCGAAGCATCTCCTGTGTTACCATTATTCTTAGACTCTATATCTTCCTGAGAGATCATTTTATGATTGTATATCTGGTATCAAAGCGTTGATTTTGCCCGATGCCTGTCATCAAACTGCCTTCGAAGAGCAAATTTATTTATCTAACATTATGTTTTAGCCTCTCTTTGATGGGCGTCTATTGATCTATCAATTCTTAATGTTGTTGTAGTTGCTGGCCTGGACCTGGATGTAAATATTTCACACTTGCAGCTTGCAGCTTGCAGCTAAAACAAATGGTTGCTGGAGAACAGATCTGATATACGAAGCAGCATGTTGCAGTTTTCCTGTCTATGAAGTCTAGGTACGCTGATTTGCGCACTTCTTTAGAATAATCTTAAATTGTTATTCTAGATGCCTCTAATGATGATTGCTCCTTAGCACACCAACACCACCACACACAGCACGACAGACGACGGACACACCATACCAAATGCAAATCACATTAGCACAACTCCACTCCATTCGCTTCTACAACCATTTATTTTAGCTTGTAGGATAGTACTGAAATTGACTAAGTTAGAATGATAATGCAAGTATTCAGAATAATTCTTTGTAATTGATTCATGGGTGCGCAGCACGAACATTGAGGCCCTGTTCACATGATGCCGGATTCATTTTGTTTCAGATTCCATAGGCAATGTTTTTGGGAACATTTCACTTTATGAGCAGAATGATTTCACTCAAGAAAAACAATGCCAAACGTTTCAGATTGGCTTGATGTTGTGTAAACAGAAAGGTTATCCAATATATGGAAAACGATCCAAAACGATATGAATCTGGCATTGTGTGAACGGGGCCTAATTAACTGCATCCCCCAAACCAATGGCAATACTAGGTCTGGGATGTCGTGAGAGGATGTTTGCATGTATCTGAAACAATTTTGTTTAGAGGGAGATGGGGGTCTTTTGTGGATAGTTAGTATATCGTATGGCAATCAATCATTTCTTCGAGGATTGTGGTTCCTTTCATGTAGTTACAGCAACGTTTCAGGATTATACCTGATCAAGTTTATAGAGCCCTTAGAAAAGTATAACTAGTGAACCAGTGTGCATTCCATGTTATGTGTACGCCAAAGATTTTATAATACAGCCAAAAAATACCGTAAACCGGGGATACTTTGGCCCACTATTCGTATAAATCCAACTGCCCTGGAAAACTTTTACTACCTGTGTTTGATGTTAATATTGCTATAGGGACCTCTCAGAAGGCACTTTCAGGGAAAATGAAGAAAACAATCATGTTTCTTCATTTTGCCATACTTTTTTTAAATGCTTGTTTTCTGTGCCCAAATAACCAGGCTACCTTATTCAAGAGTCGAAATCCCAATCACTATCATGTAGTTGATGCTAGATGCATTATCAGTTCGTTTTTGTGGTTTGGGCCAAAGTTTTCCCCTGGGTTAAAGTATCCCCAGTTTACGTAATCAATTTTATTGTTCCAAGGCAAGGTGTATGCCAAAGATCTTCAGGCCTAAGTACCTGAAATGCACACTGGCTAGTGAAGAACATTTTTCTCAAGATTTTCATTATATTAAATCATTTTCGTTATTGTTTTTTGTGCATAAAGGTTTGGAAGATAATAGATACTCATTTAAATTCTAATCTTTTGTAGGAGAGCAAAATACTTCTTGGTTTCCTGACCACCTTCTTTCAGTTATTTCTCAGCATGGTTGGCCTTGGTAGCACATTTCTTGCTTGGATTATTCCCTCATTTCTTATTCAGTATTGCTACCAAGCAGATCCACGCTTTGCTAATGTCCCAGAAAGCCATCTTAGATATTTCACTAAGAAGGAGTTTGCAGATCAGCATCAGAACTATTGTGACAAAGACCAAAAGGATTGCAAGGTATTTTACCAAATTATTGTTTATCTCTCAAACTCAACATCTCTCATAATTTTTGCGTAGAATTAGTTATATAACAACCAGGTTAGCCTACAAAACGAAATTTTCCAAATAATACTACTAAGCAAATTATAAACTTTTAGTAAATACTTTCTGGCAATTTGACCAGTAGCAGCAACTATAGAGATTCAGAATTTAGAATACTATTGGATGGGCAATAACAACACATGCTCAAAGACCAAATTTGATACATAGGAATTCTATTAACTGACGTGAATTTGCATATAAGATAAATATTTCATCCAGAAAAATATTCTGTCCCTAATGAGTGGATCTAGTTTTCAGGAGATCAACATTAAAACTACAGTCCAACCTAATACTTAAAATTTGAGTTTCTTAACCTGGTAGAATGTGAACAGTTTCTTTAGCTGCCTTGCATAGCGCATGCACAACAAACTGCCAGCCATTTAGGCTTTGCATAAACCTGTCAATCTCAAATAGACGCTTTGTCTGGTAAAATACTTCTTAATCAGTATGACTTGATATTTTACCCAAAAAAGCAGCATGGGAGCGAAGATGAGCTGACCAGCTTCTAACAAGATTACAAGACGAGCCAAACATCATACCTAGCAAGTCATATCACTTCCAGCTAAGAATTAAGAGGGTTCACAATTCAAGCCTGAAATTCCACTAAAAACCTTATAACAAACAAGCACACAACCAGCCTGATTTCTACTCCCCTGTTCTTCTGTACGGTGGTTAACCGTGTAGCAAGTAAGAGAGCAAAATAATTGGTTTTGGGTAATTTCTACTTGATCAAGGTTGCTTCCCTTGATTTAGATTCATTATAAGATTGAACCTTTTCATAGGCTACTTTTGCCCTGCTCTTCACATATAAGAGATTCATAAATTGTCTATGCAGTAAAGCTTTGATATTTCCCCAGTTGTATTGTACTTGCTTTAGTTTACCTCTCTTAAACCATCAACTGTGTACGTATTATACTGCATTGGTACTTGCTTATAACAATGCATTATTGCTCTACCACGATACTGTTTATATTTTTCTGATAGGGACAGAAACAGCCAGAAACACTGAAAAGAAGGAGGAGACATTGCTGGGGTTATGAAGATGGTTGTAAATTGAGAAAAGGATTTTCTTATCCTATCTGTGATTCCCATGATGTGAGATGGTAAGAATCTTTAATGTCCACTATTTCACTTTTGGGACAGTACATTGTTATGTAGCTCTTATTGACAAAAATTGGCAGATGACAACAATGCATGAGGACCCTTTGTTGGTAATTTAATCAAATTCATTAATTCACTTTTGGGACAATAAAGTGTCTATAGAAAAAATTGGTAGAAGAACAACAAGAGATAGAGCAATTCATAGAATTTCCAATTGATGTTTTTTCTGTTACACACTGTGATGAAATTTCAGTTATTTATACCACAGTTCTTTCTGATTATCTTAAAATCAGGACTTCAGTTAAAACAACAAAACTTCACGTATGCACTACACTCTTTTTTTACTGTAAGAACATTTTTATAAGAACACAAGCCTTCAATTTTTCCAAAACTTACAAACAAGCTAAGAACAAACTGAAGCTGACCATATTTAGCTCAATATAGGAATTTTAAGAATTAGCCTTAAGACTGATAACGAACCACAAAAGAATCAGATTGGCAGAACACTGATATGTCAGATGGTCAAGAAAGTCAAAATTTGCAACAACCACAACTTATAGCAAAAACAGGCTTCCAAAGCATTATAAAAGTAAGAACAATTTAAGAACATTTCAGGCTAGAAATAGAGAAATATTTAAGAACAGCCAGCTTCAAATCAATTTTACTGGTTCTTATAAAAAAAAGTGTACAACAAATGTATTTTCCACATTTGAAGTGAGTCAAGATTATTTGCATGAATAGATATGACCCAAACAGGACTCACACCCTTTGACTTGTATATGTAAGTTCTCTTATCCTCGATAACCTCATATATATTCACCAGATAGCTTGATCGATAAGTTTGCCAAAGAACAAAGATAGTAGGCATGCGTTCTACCTGGTTAGGTCATTTTTATTACAAGTTGTTTCAAATAATTTTCAAACTCCAGCTTCTTCTTTAATCTTATCGGTGAATTTATTGCTTTATAATAGCTGGGGACTTTTTTTGTGGACCTTACTGAAAATTAAGTTTCTTTATATCATTCACAAAGTTCATACTTAACGTGTTAATTCTGTCCATCTTTAAAAAGGCCAACATTTGATTGGTGGCAGGCTACCCTTTCTTTTTGATTTTGCTTTCAAAAATACTTACCATGATTTGATCTTCATTAAATTCACTTGTCATCCTCGGAGTCGGATGAATCATATTGAACTAAACTAGGTGTGGGGAAATTCTTTGTCATGTTTGGCTTATTCTCAGCATTATGCGTTTCT
This sequence comes from Pelagia noctiluca, assembly GCA_963924455.1. NCBI lineage: Eukaryota > Metazoa > Cnidaria > Scyphozoa > Semaeostomeae > Pelagiidae > Pelagia > Pelagia noctiluca. The sequence goes on along the minus strand of OZ004324.1, from coordinate 2,908,144 downwards.
TTTGCCTTAGTTAGAAATTTAATCGTCTTGTCATGTTGAGGGTTCTTTTCATCCGCTTTTGTCAACATTAATGACGTGTTATTTTTTTCAACAATTCTATTGTCTGTAAGGCAAGACTCATTTATAAGAACTTTTCCTTGGATTGGTCTGTTTGATTCTTCAAGACTTTCATCCTCCGAGGAGGCATCAGAGATGTTGTGCTGTCCTTCTAGAAGGGCTGTGCAGATTTCGATTGGTTTTTGCTTAACTGGAACCTGCTTGTCCTCATTTCCGGTGTTCTTTCTTTTCTTTTTATATGGTCTTGCTTCCCATGGGACATCCGTCGTGGATGGATCTAATTCAAACACTTTTTTGACGAATCTCTTATGCTCCCTTTCCAGGTACTGCACCCTCTCTTCGAACTCCTTGAATTTTGCTTCTGCATAATCGTGCTTTCGGGCACCAGAAAGTTGCTGTAAGCAGTAGTTCATCTCTTTTTTGATGCTTGGAATCCATTTCTTCACTTCTGAAACCGAATTGAGCTTGTGCAATGGTGGTCTTTTGTTGTCCTTTTCCCTTTCCCACTGCTCTTCAAGAAAAACTCGATTTAATCCGACAAAATGTTTTTCACAGTTGCGCGCCATTTTGTTTTTGGTTATTAATACATACTAATAGGCAAAATACTATATTAAGATATATACTAAACACCGGACCGGAACGATTCAATAGTTGCGGAATGATTCAAGTTCATTGGGGATGGGGGTGTTTACATGACTTGCCGTTTGACGGGGGTATGCTGCTGATATTTTGTAAGCACATTCACTTTAATCAATTGAAACTGTGCAAAGATATGTTGAACAGTCTTTGAATGCTACAAAACTTCAAAATAGCCAGAAATATCGGAACGTGAACCGAACACTTTCCTCTTTCTGGCATATTCCTCTGTTGAGTGTCAGACGAAAAGCTTGAGTAATCAATGTGTTCGTTTCGCAATGTTTTCAATAGTTCTGGCTATTTCAAAGATATGTTGATAGTGCAACCAAGGTAGCTAAAAAAATGTAGCCAATATTTAGGAATTTACATACAAAAATGAGCCCATGGCAAGAGGTTTATTTCCCATGTGTATAATCTAAACTTTGTTGTGAAATACCTTTGAATGGGCAGAGCGTGTGAAAGCAGAATTTCATCATCTGAGGGGTGTGTAAATTACTAAATAACTTGAAACTGAGCTCTCTGTTTCATTTTTCAGGGCTCCGACGATTGAAGAGCAGCAAAAGATATTCTGGGATCAAGGTGATTTCGGATACATCAAGAAATTCAAGGACAGCATGATGGATTTATGCAAACCAAGAAGGAAGGTACACTCTTTTTTATAAGAACCAGTAAAATTGATTTGAAACTGGCTTTTCTTAAGTATTCCTCTATTTTCAGCCTGAAATGTTCTTAAATTGTTCTTACTTTTACAATGATTGGGATTTTTTTGCTATAAGTAGTGTTAATTGTTTAAAAGTTAGACTCTCTGAACCATCTGACATTATTTGTGTCATCTGACAGTGTTGCAAATCTGCTTATTTTGTAATTATTTCTCAGTTTTATGGTAATTTCATAAAATTTTCATATCGAGCCCAAAATGGAAAGACTCTGTTTGTTCTTAGCTTGTTCCTAAGTTTTTGCCAAATTTGTGGCTCGTGTTCTTATAAAATTGTTCTTATATAAAAAAAAGTGTAGATGGTTGCTTTTGCAAAATTGATGATTGTAAATTGTGCTAAAGGTGAAATCACCACGATACATAACTAAAGGGCTTTTGCCTGAAATTTCAGTTCAGGACCTTCCTTGTTGAGTTTGAAGGAAAATCAATGGCAGTCAAGATAACTGCTTTGAATGGAAATTGTCGTAGCCATTGGGATTGATTGGAAAAGTTGTTGCCCGTTGGCAAGTGGGGTTTATTTGTGAAAGAACTTGGATAGGCTCGTCTCTACATTTGGTGGGGAAATTAATGGGATTGATATGATTCTGGTTGCTTTAGTGCACCTATTGATCAGACGAAAGGGCTTAGCTCTGGAACTAAGAATAAGTAAACTTTGCAACGAGGGGTTAGTTGAAGACGAACCCCATTATCATACATATTGTCCTAATAAAAACGAGGATCTACCTGTCAAGCTTAATGTGGAAATAAGTAAGAAAGTTGGACATTTTGAGTCTATGACATGTCGTTTCGTGTGAAGACTCAATTATCAGATATCTAGGCAATTGTATTAGAAACGCTTTTGAACTACGGTCATCAGGCAAGAATCTCAGAGATGATCACACTTAGCTGATTTCTGCATTCAAACTTAGTAATTTGGGCTACTGGTTTTCCTCTCTTCATCGTTTTTGTATTTGGTAATAACTTTGAATTTGTTTTGTTACTTTTATTTCTTTCTTTTTTCTTGAATTTGTAATTGTTAGCTTTCTGGGAATGCTCCAGAATAGTGCAGCATGACATTTAAATATAAATTGAATTGAGATGAATTGAATTTGTGGAGAACTGGCACTCATAGTCAGAAGTTGTTGGTTCAAATCCTGCGTGGGTATTTTCCAATCACATGAATTGTCTTGACTGCAAATCAATGTGCAGATTTTTATCTTCAATGTATAAAACTTAGAGAATAAGAACTTTTTTAGAAAATCCTTGAAATTTGTGTTCTTTTGATTACCAGGGAGACTCTTCATTGCAATGCTCAACTAATCTAGTGTACTGTCACGCTACCAATATTTACATGGACTTCAGAAGACTCAAGCCTCAGACGTCTACAGATAGGTTAGTCTGATTTTGAATTCAACATGCCTTAGAAATATTCATGCTGTACTCTTTGCAGTGGTATATTTAGGGGTTGAAGTTGGTGGAGGCTAGCCCCCCCCTTGTTGATAAAGACAACTCTTAGTGCCCAATTACCAGAAGCTTGGTACCCGTTGGAATGGCTGATCCTTGATGCTTCTTTTAGAAAGTAGCATTTATTAGCACCCCGGTATCTGCCCCCTTCAGATTTATTCTAGATCTGCCCCTGAATGTTTGTGTGAATTTTCCAGCGATCAGAAAAACCTAGATTGTAATAGTTTCATTAAATTCTCTATTTTATTTTTGAGTTAGACTAATTTCATTGACTCATCAGAACTTAGAAAGGTTTTTTTCTGTATTCTGTACGATTTTCGTAGGTTTAGAGAAGATGTGTTTCAGAAGGGGGAAATCGGAGGTTTTTGTAAATTCAATGAAGATTTACATCATCAGCAAGGTGCCCACAAAAGCCCTCTTCAGTCATGGTTTGTATGTTGATGGTTGATTTTGATAGGCAAATACGCTATCTATTGATTTATGTGCAAAACAGAAAGGACCAACTGGAAAGGTAGACTAATCGAAGCAGTGTACTGATAGTTGATAGTCAAATACGCGTACTATCTTCGTAAGTTATTGTTTTATGTGCAAAGCTTAAAGAGACAACTGAATAGGTGGACTAATCGAAGCAGTGTATTCATTGTTGATAGTTAAATAGGTTTTCTATCTTCTTAATGTATTTGTTTATGTGCAAAGCACAAAGAGACAACTGAATAGGTGGACTAATCGAAGCAGTGTATTCATTGTTGATAGTTAAATACGTTTTCTATCTTTGTAATGTATTTGTTTACGTGCAAAGCTCAAAAGGCCCACTGAATAGGTGGACTAATCGAAGTGTTGGAATATGTTTGAACCCTTTTACGATTTCTCAGTTTTTTTTATCCTTCCTCTGGTCAATAATCGTGCAACCATAATGTTTCCTTACTCTGATCTTCACCTTCTAGGTTTGCCGAGCTGCAGAACTTCACTCAGCTGAAAGGAAAGCCTATCAAGGGTGGGAAATGTGACGTAGTTGTTGACAAACCAACATACTTTATCAAACTTGATGCTGGTAATTTATTGCTGTTATTCTTCTAAGAAATCTTTACTTAGATTCAATTCAATGATATCTATGAAATGTCAAATAATAAACTAATTTCTTTATAAGAAACCGTAGGGCCAGATTTTCAAAACTGAAAAAAACTTTGGTAGGCGATTTTGTGGGAACCAAGGAAGCTATAAAACTTTATAGAATAGAAACAAGAAAGGAGACTGGCTCTCTGTTACTTAAAGTTTCATGCTTACGCAATCATCAGACAGACTATTATGAATTTACATCCCAATTTACCGAAATTTATTTACAAGGGGAGGTTGATTAAAACAAAGTAGTTACTTTTAGAATTATAGTCATTTACCTACTTATTGTTCTATTGTTCTTCAAATAAAATTTTTTCTCGTATCGGCATTTGGAAATCAGTTCGGAGCGTTTGTTAAGAAGTGAGTCATTGTTTGAGTTGATGATGTAAAGTTTCTCTGTCAGGCAAAGGTCACACCTTTTTGTGATGTTGTTGTAGGCGGTCGCTGAGGTGATGATTGTCCATTGTACTCTGTAGTCTTTGTTCTTGTCCTTGAGGTCCCAGATGATGTGTTTCGAAAGTTCGGTGCTGTTTGCGTATTTGCGGTTTCTGAAAGATTGTTTGTGTTGCGTGTAGCGTTTCTTGAATGTCCCTTCCGTAAGTCCGATGTAGTTTTTGCCCGTAGTGTCTTCGTCGATGGTGACTTGTGCGTTGTAGATGATGCTGGATGTGAGACAGTTGTTGTTGAGTGGGCATTCGTTTTTCTTCTGGCAGTTACATGTTTTGTTTGATGAAGGGTTGGCGGTGGTGGCGGTGTTGTTGATGACTTTCTTATTATGTTTGCTAATGATGGTTCCCATGTTGTCTGTGCAGCTGTAACTAACTTTGATGTTATTTTTGTTAAATATGGTAAAGAACAATACGATCTGTTAAATATGGTAAAGAACATTCAGTTTAGAAACACAAATGAAAATTTCCAAGACCAACTCCGTAAAGATATCCAAAAGATCAACCGTTCCACCAAAGCCTTCATCCCCGCAGACAAAACTACAAATTTCTACGAACTTGACAAGAACCAACACGACAAACTATTGATGAACAGCATTACAACGACTTACAAGAAAGCCAACGACAACAACATCCACGACATCAACAACGAAGCACTGAACATTGCCACTAAATTGGACCTACAAGACAGAGCAGAACGCATGGCCGAACGAAACGCATTCATAACTTTAAAGGACCACAAGGATAACTTCGACAATAACCCCACATGCAGACTGATCAACCCTGCTAAAAGCGAGATAGGCCGCATCAGCAAACAGATCCTTGAGAAAATCAACACAACGATAAGAAAGAAGACTGGGACTGCCTTAAACCAATGGAAGAACTCACTGACAGTAATAGACTGGTACAAGAAAATACAAAACAAGCACCAACACACTTTCATCATATTCGACATCGAAAGCTTCTACCCCTCCATCTCCAAAAAGCTCCTATCAGACGCCATCTCCTTTGCCAAAACATACTGCAACATCACAGAACAAGACATCGACATAATCATGCATGCACGTAAATCACTACTGTTCAACAAGGGAACCACCTGGGTCAAGAAAGACAACAACATGTTCGACGTCACAATGGGAAGCTACGACGGTGCAGAAATTTGCGAGCTCGTAGGGTTATTCATCCTCAATCAACTTACTACAAAATACGATAAAGACTGCATTGGACTTTACAGAGACGACGGACTAGCCATCTTCAAAAACATCACCGGACAACAAGCAGACAGGATAAGAAAGGACATTACAAAACAATTCAAACAGCACGGCCTCAACATCACGATACAGACCAACCTGAAAATAGTAAACTACCTGGACGTAACCTTCAACCTGCAGAATGCATCTTACTACCCCTACAAAAAACCAAACAACAACCCACTCTACATCAAAACCAAATCCAACCACCCACCTAACATCATCAAACAACTCCCGGCCGCCATCAACCGCAGAATATCTGATATTTCATGTAACGAGACAGAGTTCAACAAAGCCAAACCAACCTACGAAGACGCCCTACAATCCAGCGGATACAACCAACCCTTGACATTCGACAACCAAAGATCAACACCACGAGCAAGACGGAACCGACAACGAAACATCATCTGGTACAACCCTCCCTACAGTAAAAACTTAAAAACCAACATCGGCAAAACCTTCCTCGGGCTCATCAACAAACATTTCAACAAAGACCACAAATTCCATAAACTCTTCAACAAAAATAACATCAAAGTTAGTTACAGCTGCACAGACAACATGGGAACCATCATTAGCAAACATAATAAGAAAGTCATCAACAACACCGCCACCACCGCCAACCCTTCATCAAACAAAACATGCAACTGCTAGAAGAAAAACGAATGCCCACTCAACAACAACTGTCTCACATCCAGCATCATCTACAACGCACAAGTCACCACCGACGAAGACACTACGGGCAAAAACTACATCGGACTTACGGAAGGGACATTCAAGAAACGCTACACGCAACACAAACAATCTTTCAGAAACTGCAAATACGCAAACAGCACCGAACTTTCGAAACACATCTGGGACCTCAAGGACAAGAACAAAGACTACAGAGTACAATGGACAATCATCACCTCAGCGACCGCCTACAACAACATCACAAAAAGGTGCGACCTTTGCCTGACAGAGAAACTCTACATCATCAACTCAAACAATGACTCACTTCTTAACAAACGCTCCGAACTGATTTCCAAATGCCGACACGAGAACAAATTTTATTTGAAGAACAATAGAACAATAAGTAGGTAAATGACTCTAATTCTAAAAGTGACTCCTTTGTTTTAATCAACCTCCCCTTGTAAATAAATTTCGGTAAATTGGGATGTAAATTCATAATAGTCTGTCTGATGATTGCGTAAGCATGAAACTTTAAGTAACAGAGAGCCGATCTCCTTTCTTGTTTCTATTCTATATTGCTCTGTACATTCGTACATCGAGCACTATGATGAGGTGTTAACAACGCAATCGCTATAGAGTATAAAACTTTATATATTCTTCTAAACGAGAAAAACAACTGCGACGCATATTTTAAGAGGAAATTAGCTTATAAGGTGTTTGGTTTTGTTCCAAGTTCAGTTAGGTTACATTTAATAAAATATTTTAGCTGTTAGCAATAAAATTTGCATTTATTTTTGCTTCGTTGTATCCTATTCATGTTTGGCAGTGATAGAAAATAAAGAAACGACGGTATAGATGGAAAATTGGGTTTTTATGTTAAGAAACTTGCTAAAAAACTTTCCATACCATAAATGGGGTTAAAGCTAATAAACTCTAAGAAAATCTAGCATAGTTTCTTATAAAAAGAAAAGGAGTGTACTTTGAAACAGTCTTTGATCGATACAAAACTTCAGTATACCCAAAATCTGGAAGCACAGCGAGACGAAAACATCATCAACATCTTTACTGATTCGCCTCTTTTCTTACTGACCTATTTCGATCCACGTCTGGGTATATAGATCAGTTAGGTCTCTGTTTCGTTCTCTTTCTGACTTATTACTCTGTTGAGACGAAAAGCTTAAGTAATCCATGAGTTTGTTTCGCTATGTTTCCAATATTTCTTGCTATTTTGAAATAGTAAAATGAATAATATTTTATAAAGCTTATGTCGAATGACCTTTGTTATGTTTCTGAATCTCCTTGCTATCCTGAAGTTCTGTAGACACCAATTAAGTGACTTCCTTTGCATAGTTATAAGTGATTGTTGGTTTTAGGTATAAACATGTTTCACCACTTCTGTGATTTCGTCAATCTTTACGCCTCGCAACACATGAATGGGAGCTTCTCAACTGACGTCTATATTGTCATGTGGGACACCGTAAGTCAATTGTTTACTTATTGAATCATATTATTAAGGTTACCTTGGTGCTTCATACCTAGACTCAAGAGGGTCAAGAAGGGCTAAATTGGACACGGGGGTTAGCTTTTTTATCAATTGGGAAAACGGAATTCGACTTCTTGGGACTGGGATTTGGGAATGAAAAAGTACATTGGAATTGGGAGTGGTAAACACTTCAATCAATATTGGGAATTTATCTATTTTCCTCATTCGGACTGGGAGTTTTGATTATTTCAGTGTTGGGAATTAGATCAGTACCTCCTCTTCAGGACCTACTTTAAATACTGTTTTCATCTCATGAACTAACCTGGGTTAGCCTAAGTATAGCCTTACTGGTATCTCTCATGTCTATACTGAAGCCAAGGCTAAGGGCCTAATTAAACGAGGCAAGATGGCCCAGTAAACAGGGTGTTCCGGCAAATACGCCTGCTCGCCTTTGAGTTCAATATCACATAAATTTACAATCGATATTAAATGAAAATGAGCCAGCTCTCACCTCCACGGTTATTTTCACATAAGATAACAAATGGAACTTGATACTCAATGTTATCCTTAAAGTTGCTTCATGTTATTCTGAATCAGTGTATGTCATCACTGTAAAAACTAACCTGAAACAAAAAAATTGTAATACACAGTGCTTCAGGGAATACTAAACTAACAAAAGAGCCGAAGGAGATCTTGTAGACTATCCAACAGGAGAAAGTTTAACTAGTGACATGACCCCATTTTATATGAATTTAAACCTCTTTTTCTTTACTTCCTTTCAGTCCCCGTATGGCTACAATGACCTATTTACTGATACATGGAAGGCTTTCACGGACTATCCAATCATAAGGCTGGACGAATATGAGAGTAAAAAGGTAGTTCCCACTTTTTGATTCTTGATTTCGCCACCAGCATAAAGAACGTAGAGTGATAAGAATGAAATGCAGCATGCTCTGTCTTTGAAAGGTGAAATTATAATAGTGGCTGGGATAGCCGAGTGGCTAGAGTTGGCACACTGCTCAATTAGTCTTTTCAACTTTTGCAGATGTGGTAGGTCTTTTGTGCCTTACGCATATAGTCAGCGTATATGCTTATCACCTATCATCTCAACACCACTCTCTTATAATTGGATTATGGGAACTGAGAAGGTGGAAGTTTTGGACGTTTTCATTTTTAAGTGGAGCTTTTGTCTTTTTGAATTTGGACGGATCTAATCTTTGATTGGCCTTGGGGTTCCACTTTCTTTTTATTGATGTACACAAATTTTTTTAAGCAATTTCAGCTGGAGCTCAGTACTACAATTTATATGTGTTCGTTTCATTATGGTTCCGATTTTTCTGGCTATACTGAAGTTCTGTACCATCCAAAGACTGTTCTACTACAATTTACTTAGCTGGAGGGTAAATTTGAGTTCTCAAAATTGCTTAGCAATTGTTTAACTGTTTTTACTCGATAAGTTTTTCTTAGAATACTGTCTCGCAAGTTGTTGTGCAACAAATGCCGACGGTATCTTGGATACAAAAGCGTGCCAGGGTACTAATATCAACTGTAACCTACTTCTTTAGTGCTGCATGATTTTCATGGTCAGTTGATAGGCACATCCGCTTACTATCTTCGCAAGGTATGAGTTTATGTGCTAAGCACAAAGGGCGCACTGAATAGGTAAACTAATCGAGCAGTGCGATCCTAGTCCTTCCTCTCGATTTGACCACACCTCGTGATTCTTTTTGCCTTTATGCCTGGAATTACAGAGAGCTGGCTAATTCTCTCCTCACACTTTGAGACAGGTCTGAAGGTGGTTTCGAACCCGAAACCCTTTGAACAAGGGTCAAGGAACTCCGCCATCCCCGCCATGAATCAATTGGTCATGACCCATTGGTTCAGAACTAAAATTTTCAAATTGCTTAGCATTCCTCTATCCAGTACTGGAATTGCTTAAGTTTTGGACTTTTCGAGTACTGACTTGCTTATAAATCAGTTACTTATAATAAGATAATAAGATACGAGTATACTCCTTTTTTTAGGATGTCTATGCCCATGCCTAGATGTTATGCCTGAAAGACATGGTTTTCCTATTCCTGTGCAGAGTTGTATTTGGTATATTAATTTATTTCGTTCTGATTCTTCAGGTCTGTTTCAGAGATGGAGTGTTTCCATTCCTTGCCAGAATGATGCGTGGTCTGTACTATAACATGCCTTTGGTAAGCTAAATCTACTCATTAAAAACTTGTCTTTTTCTTAAATGGGTGAGTTTTCGTATTTAGTGCCATATATTGATGGTATGCAACAAATCTGATATGCAACGAATCTACCCATGAAGGCCGGAGATCGTGATGACTGGAGAAGCCGTGTTTTCAGAATATGTGCACCTACGGCCTAAGTTAGGCTATGGAACTGATAATGATGATGATGATTGATGGTAATGTTTGAAACTTTGTTTTTATTTTCTCAAGGTGCCCGGCTGCCGAAACTCTGGATTGTTCAAGGCATTTTCTGAGCATGTTCTTCACAGACTGAAAATTCACCAAGACGATTATCAGGTACAGCTTTTAGCAAATATTGTAATTAGAATCTCTAGATAAAATGCTCAGCTTGGAGAGATGAATTAACCGATACAACGTGTATGCAGGAATGTGGTGGGTGTTCAATAGTGTGGGGCTCTCTGCGAGAACTGTTAGATCTCTGAGTAGTTTGGGGGATATTCAGTAGTGTTGGGGTCATTTTTGAGTATAGCACGGGAGATATCTCTGAGTAGTGTGGGGATATTAAGTAGTGTAGGGGATAGCCTATTTGTAAGTGTGGGGGGTTAAGATGACTACAGTAACAAAATGATTTTGATTTGTATTCTTTTACAGGATGATGTATATCGTGTCACGTTGCTTGTACGGAATACTCAATACCGAAATATATTAAATCAAAAAGAGGTCAGTGAATATTATAATTGATGGCAAAGCTATCCAAATACATATTTTTAAGCATTATCTGGAGGTATATGAATTCAATTTGATATTAGTAATCGGACTTGGTCTAAAATACAATATAGCTGATACATCCAGGAATATTGATATTCAGGGAATATCAAAACTATCTACATACTTCTGGAACCAGTTGAAGAATATTGTAGACACGCAGGGACTTTCTATTACAACTAACAAAGAATACTCAAATAAACTGCTGTTGTATGCCTTGTCTCTGATCCCCGATTTCTCCTCCACCTTTAATGATAGTAGGTTCGTTTTTATCAAAAGGTTTAGACTGGATGCCTCATAACGGGTACATGTTTATGTAATTCGTATTTTCAATTATGTGAACCAGAGACCCTGTTTCTTCCCAACTATCCCCACATGGCGTTTGAGGTTGTCTTTTATAATGTTCTTGTTAATCATTTTCAATAGCAAAATTGAAGAGTTTTTGTTTGTTTCAGCTGATTGCTGCTATGAAGCGCAACCTTGCACTTAATGTAACAGTTGTGGAATATAATCCGTGAGTTTATCTTACTATTATTATCTCGAGTTATCCTGCAATTATTACCACGAGTTTATCTTACAAAATAATCTTGAGTTTATCTTACAATTATTATCTCGAGTATATCTAAGACTATTATCTCGTGTTATTCTAACAGTTATCATATTGAGTTTATCCAACAATTATTATCTCGAGTTTATCTTCAAAATATCATATCGAGTTTATCTTACGATTATTATCTCAATTTAAAAGGGTATGCATCTTGAGATATCATACCTGAATATAATGCGACCATGGATGTGGGTAGAATTTGGCCTGTTCTCTTGGCTCAGGGGTGGTGTCTGGGGATTTATGGCGGTGGATGTGTCCACCCCACTTTTTTAAAATGATATAATTATATTTCAAGGCCTTTGAGGTGGTGGAATTTCAGGAACCCAATGTCTGCTTGTTTTCGTCCACCCCACCTTTTTGGCTGGTCAATACATCTTGGCCCATATTTCTATAAAGATTGGAAGCAATTTCAAAGATATTTCAATACTATCGAGAAGCAGACAAGGTCAAGCTCAATCAGAAATAATTGTCTTATTTTTCCCGTAGATCGATTCCTTTTACAAAACAAATCTATGTAAGTAGTCCACTTTTTTAAATAGATATTTGATACTTTAGTAAAGTTGATTTCTGTGGTGGAGAGGTTCCAAGGGGGAAATGAATCTAGGTCATGTACTTTTTATGACTTTAAGGGTTAATTAAGGGTCAAGGAAGGGTTCTGCGAGGAGTTAGTGAGGGTTCAGTTAGAGTTAAAGGGTTGAGTTAGGGTTGAATAAGGGCTCAGTAAGAGTTTATTAGTTCCAGTGAGGGTTCTTAAGGGTTCAGTAACGATTCTAGCTCAGTTGGAGTTTAGTAAGTGTTAAGTAAGTATTCAGGAAGGCTTTGGTGTGGAATATTTTTTAGGAATACTTTCCCTACACAGTAGCTCATAATTCAGTTTGATTCATCCTACCTCCTTTCAGATGACGCATAACTCAGATATTTTCATTGGCATGCATGGAGCTGGTCTCACGCATCTTTTATTTTTACCTGACTGGGCCGTGCTCTTTGAGCTGTGAGTATGATAAAACTTTTTCTGATGTTTTTCCTTCGATATTTGTTTTCAATTTGTGTCCTATTTAATGTGTACGCTGTAAAGTAACAGGGTGTGCAATAATGTGGTGGTAATATCGAGGGACTTTAGCAGTAATGTGGAGGGAAATCGTGCAGTAATTGGGAGGTTTTAAAGTAATGTAGAGGGACTTTTAATGTAATGTGGAGGGTTTTCAATAATATTGGAGTTTTTCACTATAATGTAGAGGTTGTGTTGTAACATTGAGAGATAACTTATCGTAAAATGGAGGATGTTCAGTAATGTCGGGGACTTTACAGTAATGTGGAGGTTAAACGAATCAATTTCAAGGTATACCATTCAGTAATATGGATGAACTTTGATAGTGATGTGGACGTTGTTCAATAATATGGAGGTTTAAGGCATATCAATGTGGTGGGATACCATTCAACCCTGTGAAGGGATATCTGTGCTGCATATTGTTGACTGCTCAGGTGGTTGGCTTTCAGGTGCACTTTATATGGTATGGGAAAAAACATGAACCATGATATTCTCTATTATATTCTATCATTGTTAAACTATTTTGTATTTCAGTTACAACACAGAAGATCCTGATTGCTACCGTGATCTTGCGAATCTAAGGTAAATATCAGGGACTTTTAGCTATTATTAGACACAACACAGAGGTGGGTCAAGTTTAGATAATCACGGGCCTGTACCTATGGGTTGGTAAGGGGTGGCTTGCAACCCCTGGTACAATAAAAGTAAGCTTCTTGCCACCCTTATCAAATGTTTTAAGTAACCAGAATGGTTGTCTAATTTCCCACTGTTGCACTCTTTATAATATAGTTGAAACTGAGGAAAATTTTGATGAGAACAAGTGTAAAAAGTAGCATATTATATGATTGAAATATAAATGGGCCTAAATTCTGAAAATTCTATTTTCTATAGTGTCATAATCCGTTTTTATGTTTAGCCATACTGCTCTCCTACTAGAACATTTTACTGACTACGAAATTTTGCCTACCTGGATCCAAAGGCTTGGCTACGGGTTTAGCCAATAAGAAGGGAAGTGAATAATTGGTATAGTTAGAATCAATCGATCATAATCAATGGTGCTTTTAATTTAATCAATGCTCACAAATTTGCTTTATAGAGGAGTCAAGTATATCACGTGGCAGAACAAGGATAAGTTGATTCAACAAGACAAGGTATATTTTTAGCTTTATTATGTATTTGCTTTAAATCAGTGCAAATACTCTATATCTGATATCTAACTAAAACTTTCTCCCTTTCTTCAGGGGCATCACCCAACGCTTGGAGAGCACCCAAAATTTACAAATTATTCTTTCGATGAAGAAGAATTCATGAGGCTGATGCATCAAGCTGTAGAGCATGTCAGGAAAAACCGAATTTTAAAAGGCACGTGACGTAGCTAAAATATGAAGTTGATAGAAGAAGATGGTTTAGAAACCCATGTGCAGGTTTTTCTGATCAAAAGTTGATTTTTTTACCATTGTTTAGCCAAAGGTCATGGCTGGACAAATGAGCCGAATGCTTCTTTTGGTTCTTTATTCAAAAATTATGCTAAATTCATGAAAGATTCTTTACTATGCACTACCATATTTATTTATGAAGACAAAGACAATGTACTACTTGGAGGAAAGAAACGAGAGTTTACTCTTTTATCGCTGTGTTGGCAATCTCTTCAACCTATACATGTTATTCAAATATGCTATATATACATGTTAAATATGCAATTTAATCCCAAGGGGGTACTTCAATGTGACCATGATCGTACGTGAATCTGGACTTTGACAAAAGGACCCATTCGTATGAAAGGATTTTCAAGGATTTCCTACCCATTTGCATGAATATCAGGAAATTTCAAGCCCATATGGCAAAAAGTTATCGTTTGTATCATTTCGTTATACACATCCTATCCATGGTCTACTTACTTCCCAAAATGTTCCAGTATTTCTTACTGGCTTTCCTGACATTATAATAATGATAATGATATGAATGATTTAATGTTAGTATTTACATAGTACAAGGATGACTAATTTAAACTAACATAAAGCAACAAAACGTAAAGAGTTGCATCAAGTCTGACCACTCCTATGACAAATCATTTCTGACAAAAAGAGCAGCAGCATTCGTTGTCAAAAAACCAAGTTTTCATTAGCATTTTAAAATGATTGGCGGACGATGCCATCTTTATGTTATCTGGAAGTGAATTCCATATTTTGGGTCCAAGATAACTAAGAGATTGATGACATTTGATAGGAGTACATGGGTAGTGCGTTGATCTCTATCAGTGTGATACCTTATCGGTTTTGCTGATTAGTATGTAGATGTAGATATAGATGTAGATATAGATGTGATTAGGGTCTACTGGGGTAAAATGAGAAACACCGGGTAATATGAGTAGTTTTGTAATCTTGTATAAGTAACTTAATATTGATCATTTTGCTTTTTTACACTCTTTTTTTTATAAGAATACTTAATTTTTTCTGAGCCTCAATATTCTTAATTTTTTGCCATTTTGAGCCTCGGAATATTCTTAAATTATTCTTACCGCAGAAAACACGGATATAGCAATAAATTGTTATCATTGTCATCCTTATTTCCTGTAAAACAGAGCTCATCCACACTCGTTAAGATTTTTTCCATGAGATCTGAGCCTCGCAATATTCTTAAAATATTCTTAAATCTCACCGATTTTGAGCCTCTTTAGTCTTATAAAATTTATTCTTATAAAAAAAAAGAGTGTATGTTAGTACTTTTAGAGGATCAAAAATAACCAGAACTAAAACTTAATGAAAAAAATGACATATTGTCAACTTAGGCCATGTATGCAAGATTATACAACTACTCATTTTACCCCTTGTTACTTATTTTACTCCAGGCCCTCCAGTAGACCCTAGTCGATCCTGGACTTTTTTATGGGTTTGCTCCTGATGAGAGGGAAATCAGAAAATAGCCTTGTTTTTTACGGAATTCATTGTATACTTGAGAAGAGACAGGATTTGGAAAACAATTACACAACCGAAATTGCATTTATTTTCCAAATACTGCTCTCCAAATGAGAAGTCAGTGATACATTTATTCTCATCTACCCTTTTGAGAGATAAAAATCAATACTATAGGTGAGAATCACTACTTGTGGCAACTCTTATTTGAAGGAATCGGCTATTGAATTTCAGCGTTGGTCCGTTGTTTACACATACCCACCCACCTACCCTAGTAGTAGATCAACATGTGCGCACAACCTATTGAAAGGGCGTTCCACTGAGCCTACAAACCTCTCCCATTCACCATTCACAAGCTGAAGTAAGGCCTCCTCATCCATCTCCATTTTAAAGCCATGGCTAACAACCAGGAACCCGAGAGCAAGAGACAGAAGGAAATTCTAAGGTATCTAGATTTATTGAGTTTTGCAAATCACATCGATCGAGCTAGACTTGATGTTACATCAGACTGAGTTACTACAAGTGTCGATTTGTGACAGACCTCAAAACCACGGCAATCGGTCTCTGGTCTGGTTCTACCTCGGGTGATACAAGATTCTGGTCTCAAATTTCAAGACTTGTCATTCAAGAATTACCAGTTTTGTTACTCGAGCTGACGGTTATGCAATAAACCTCACGCGATGAGCCTTGCACTCTGTAGCAATTTGTAGATTTTGACCCTCTTGCCTAGCATCTGTTTGTGAGTGTAGGGTACACAAACGTGCGTTAAAAGCTTGGCTTCAAAAAGATCAAGTAATTTCATAAATTAGTGCATCGGAATCTGATTTAGAATGTAAGTATGAATTCACTGAAATTTGTTGAGCTTGATTGATAAGGAACTCGAACAATAAAAATATTTGAATATAAGTCTAAAAGTTGATATGGGCCTTCCGTTTTTATCACCTACATTAAAATCAATGTGAGGTACAGGCATTTTTTAAAGAAACTTACAGAACCCACTCGGGGTACCAGGGACACATTGAAAACCCGAATCCATATGGCCAAGATTTGCAATGTGCTCAAACTGTCAAACCTCAAAGCCCCATGTCCAATAAGTTTATATTATGCCAATTGTCTTATGAGCTGTAAATATGAGACCTTTTGTTCTCAAACTACAAACTATGCTTCATGCTTCATGTTGCTCTGTGCTAAATAATTGTTTTGGGTCCTTTTACTTGCATAGACATGAGTTTTGAATTATACAAAATGATAGCTGGACAAAATGAAGACTGGATTTTCAAATATTTTGTACTAAATTGGTACCACTCTATAATTAAGGCCCTTGATGCCGCCATAGGCAGACAGACAACAAGAATAATAGAAATGTAAAAGACACAGATTTCACCAAGGTAATGGTATGCATTGGTATGAAGGTAATAAGAATATACCTGGTGGTTTTGAATTTTGTTATAAAAGTGAATGTATTGCAGGGAATTTTTTTACGGCAATTTTGAAAAAATCAACACTTTACCTGAAAAATTGGAACCCATAACAAGTAGCATGTCTATTACCCAACTACCCAGCAGGTGAATCTAAGTTTCTATCTGTGCCAAACATTTTTTCCTCTCAGATTTTAACTGTGCCAAAATTTGACCCAAATTTTACCAATCTTTTGCATTTGGTATCAAAATACATGCACTTACTAAAATCCAGCTATTTAGCACAAAAAGCATGCACCAAAGAGCTTCTCAAATTACACCCTCAGATTCACTTTGGCGAACTACATTATCCCTTCCCTTGGACTAGGATTTTAAGAAATTTTGCCACGTCAATAGGAATGCAGCTACAAATGCTACAAATACTAATTATCATATTTTTCATTACATTACATTTTCTTTACCTATATTAATACGCATAGCATGCTCGAAAACAAAATGTTTTTGTTGTTTCAGGGATGGAATTTTGCTTGGAGTTGGCAATCCATTGCTTGATATTTCTGCCTCAGTAAACACAGATCTCCTGGAGAAGTAAGCTTAATAACTGACAATGAATTTATTTAGATTTTTGTTTCTTGAGAATAAAATCTAGTTTGGCAGCAGTTAAGCAATGTATCCCGAGGGGGGCACTCAAGTCTTCTATATAAGGGGATGTCAGTCCAAAATTTTGGGTTAGTTTTTTTCCATAAAACCGATATTGTTAGGTTGGGAAATTTAAGGAAAACCAAACAATATTTTGGGTGGAAGAATAGAGAAGCATCTGATAGCTTTGGAAGGCATGAATTTGAATCAAATGAATTTTCATGATATTTTTGGGTCAATAAAATTTATTTTTGATATCTTTTAGGCCTCTGTAAACTTTTTTGACTGACATCCCTGTTTATGAGGATCTTCAGTGCCCCCTCCCCCCCCCTCAGGAATGAATGTATCAATCATCTATATAATTTTGTGGTGCTTGGTGCTTTGAGGACCATGTGTCTTTCTTTTTTACCTATATTGATTTGAAGTGACCAAAAGGTTCAGGGGCGTACCCAGGATTTTCGATTGGGTGGGGCTAAATGGAACCAAAAATTTTGGGGGGTCCAGGGGTACTCCCCCAGGAAAATTTTTGTGTATACCACCCTCTAGATTGGCTAAAAATGCAACCAAAATGGGTTCACAAATATTAATTTCGATTTTAATAATGAAGATTCTTCATTATTAAGCTTTAGTTTAAATTTGTTTTTTAAGTATAATTTTTTAGCAGATGGATTGGGGGGGGCCATGGCCTGGTGGCCCCCCCCCTGGGTACGCCCTTGAAAAGGTTCTTCCCAATACCAAGATTAATTAACAATCTACCTTCAAAAGCTAAAAACTAAGACAAGATTAGATTTTTTAAAGAACTTAAAAGAATGAAAAATTTGTCCTACTCCATTGAAAATTCTAAATATAAATGATGAATGTACATGAGTTTAGTACAAGTAATATAACAGAAAATAATCTAGCTGCCATTATTATTGAAGAAAATAAATAATATTTCTAACCTTTATACCCCTGTAAAAAGTCCTGACTCTCCCCTTGATAAGAAATGATATCTGTATTGTTTTCTTTTTTAGGTATGGATTGAAAGCAAATGATGCAATTCTTGCAGAGGAAAAGCATTTGCCAATGTGAGATTTTTGTGTGATATTGTAAATCATCTTGTGCCTGGATAGTACTTTTTGATTTAGATCTCCCCTTCATTTGCACCATACCAAAGCCTGGGAAAAATTTTTGGCAGCAAGCATTGTTATCACCAAGATTTAGGTACCAAGATTTTGGTTGAACCGCCACTGAATGGACTGCCGCTCAGGGATGTAAGAAATGGGGGACCAGCCACATATATCCTTCAAAGATTTTGCATGGGAAAATGAATTGCCTCTTTTGGTTGCTGCTCTTGCTTACGCAAGAAGTACCCCTAATTTACATGCCACCAATGTTTGAAACGCTTCCAACATCCCTTGCTTCAGGACTTGCTAAACATATTGTTTTGGTGCTTTTCTATTTTGTAGTAAAAATTCTTCATTGGACTTTGACTTATAAGAAAACTCAGAAATTTGCTGTGTTTTTTAATGTTTCATATTTTTCTTGCTTATTTGGCTAGTATGTTTATTTATCTACTTAAGTATGCAAAGTTTTTTCAACTTTCAGCTACCAAGAATTAATTGACAAATATCAAGTAGATTATATTGCTGGTGGAGCAACACAGAACAGTATGCGGATAGCCCAGGTTAGTATCAAGATTCCTTGGTGGTCATTCATAGTTCATAGTAGGGCTAGTTGATGAACAGTATGCATGTATAGCTGAAGTGGGGCTTTGTTCTATGTGGTCAACATTGAAGTAAACTTAAAAAGAAGCAGGATTTGGAAAATCAATTGCAAAGAACTGGTGACATTTGAAGTGTTGACCAAACAATTCACACCACCGCCCTTAAAAAGGGACATAAACTTATTCATCACTTTATAAAACGAATTTGTCTTCAATAGCATATTTGATCTCAGTATCATTGACCTTTTGTGAAATTGTGGGCAAAAGCTTTTATTAATTGTTGAACTTTAGTTTTTCAGCAGGCTAGTCAAGAGTCAGCTTGGGCCCATTGTTATTGAAGTGGGCCTTGAATGTGGGCTATGATTTAGGTTCTAAACTAATGTATTCATTGCACAGATCCTAAGTACAATTAGTTTTTCACTGACAGTAAAATAGAAAGAATTATTATTGAAAATTAAAAACTAAATAAAAGTAAGGAAAATTTTATTAAGGTTACAAAATGTCGTGAAAGTCCTTATTCACAGTAAAATGAAGCTGCAAGATATATGCAATTAACATGATAAGAGTTTTAAATTATGTCAGTGAATGTTTTATAAACCAAATTATGTTAAGTTAAAATGATATAAAGTCAGTCTAAAATGATATAAAATGTTTTCGACTGGACCTTTTACCTATGCTTTATCCTGGGGGTACTTATATATTGGGTAGGGCAGTTATTTGGCAGGAAGCATTGATGTTTGTAATTTATAGCTTTGATCATTAGATAGAACTAATTTTCTATAATTTTGCTCGTATTTTAGTGGATATTACAAAGACCAAAGGCTTCAGCATATTTTGGCTGTGTTGGTGAGTTGTTCAATTATTTTTATCCTCTCTGTGATCCTCTCTGCAAAGTCCTTCCTGCCCTTCATTAGCATCAGAATGAGGTTTCAAAATTTCCTGTGCTCTCTCCTTCTGTATCTCCAAAAGTGTGATTCTGTGGAAAACAAATTTTTAGAATTCTTTATTCATATCTTATAGCAACATTTCAAAATGACTGAAATCACTAAGTTCTTTGATAAATCTAGGCCGTGACTTGTTTTGGCGCCTTATCTGATAACAAATATATTTTTTGATAATTGCAGGGAAAGACAAGTATGCGGATAAATTGAGAGAGAACTCTGAGAAGGCTGGTGTGAATGTTCAATATCAAGTTGATGAGGAAACACCAACTGGAACATGTGCTGTTGCCATCACAGGAAAGCATAGGTATGTGATTCAGAAGTGTTGTGAGCTGGTTGCTCTAAGATTCACCTCTGATCGTCTAGTTGATGCCATTCATGCCATGAAAAGATGTTGAACCAACCTTTTTTGTGTTCGTAAATTTGGCCACTGAATAGGATGATCTAAATCGACCTTGGATGGTTAGTTTTGGCTTTCAAAATGAGCCATTAACCACCTGTGTCCCATAAGTTGCTTAGAAATATACAGCCTTTTTAAGGTCACAGACACTTGTTTAGTTACCAAAGCTATTTTTTAGAAATATTTGAAGGCCCTGGTACGGTAGTGGCCTTTACTCAGTTAAACGCTGGCTCAAAAGTATTGGTTAATGGAAGCGCTCAGCTCTGTTTCTAACCTGGAATTAATTAGAAAAGCTCTCTTATGTGCTTGCACAATAGGCCAGCTTGAGAAGCCAAAGCATGTGAATTTTTTCACCCATGATAATGAAATATTTTGTTTTCAGGTCCCTTGTGGCTAACCTTGCTGCAGCCAATAACTTCAAAAAGAGTCACATTGAAAAGGCTGAAAATATTAGCATTATTGATAATGCCAAGTACATCTATGTAGGGGTGAGTGATTTCTCTTTTGAAAGGGGAACATCACATTTCATATTTGCATCATATACCCTCATAAATTCTAAAAGTCTCTCTGGCTGAGTGGGTTGCTGAGCTAGGCCTTTGCTCAAAATTCCATACTTCATGAATCATAATTTTGTTAACAAAATATGTGATGACGTTAACACCTTTTTGCAATCATTTCTTCTATTTATTTCCCTTTGCTCGAACACCTGACAAAAATTTACACAATTCAGGCCTGACGTAAAAGGACTGGATAGATAACTGGAATACACTGGTTGTGCACAAAAGTTATGATTTACATCTAACTTGAGAGGATAGTGCCTATCTTTGCTATAGTGCTCGATATACTTGAGTATAGAGCAATTATAAACAGAATGAACCAATTAAAGAACAGACATGTTCTTCTGTTACTCTGGGTTTCATGCTTACGCACTATACAAAATATACAAGTTGGTATAGTCTGTCTGACTGCGTGCGTAAGCACGAAACTCTAAGTAACAGAAGAACATGTCTGTTTTTTATTGAGTTCATTCAAGTTATGATTCATGTATGATTTTGAGTAATGGTATCATATTTATTAATAGGGTTTCTTCTTAACGGTTTCACCGGAAACCATTCAAGCCCTGGCTCAACATGCCGCGGAACATAAAAAGGTATTTTCGTACAAACTCTTTATCTCTTCTCTTCATTCTCTTGATACCCAGGATAAAGAGCTGCTTGAAAGAAGCAGATTGATTTCTCAACCAATATTTCTGACAGAGGTACAATGATCCTACATTGAAGGATTCTACAGAAAAAAACATCTGTTATAAGATAGGACAAATGAAAAGATGAATAGTCAGTTTGTGTCTTCTTTCATCTCTATTATCTTACTTTATTTGTTTTTTGGTTTGTAATTTGTTTTTTGTTTTTCAGCATTTCATGATGAATCTGTCTGCACCTTTTTTATGTCAATTCTTCAAAGAGCCAATGATGGCCGCCATGCCCTATATTGATACTCTGTTTGGAAATGAAACTGTAAGTAGAATATAGTATATCTTCGATAAAGGGCTTTGCTGAACTTTTTTATATACATTAAGTGGTATTTATTTGAGAGGAGGTTTAAAAATAAGGGGGTGTTTGTTAAATGTTACCATCATATTTAGGCTATTTATTTATCAGTGAAACTTTGGCAATTAGTGGGGGGGGGCAAACCTATTGTTTAGAATAAGCCATTTGACATTTCCTAAAGGCTTTTGTTTCTAAAAATATTGGGGGGGGGAGAGTGCATCTCTTGCCCCCAAGTTTCTGCTACTGGTATTCATTAAACTTCTAATGATATCACACTTAGTTTGAACTCTTGACTTGTTTAAGAAGGGTGCATGTCCCAACTTTGTAATACTAAAAAGCTGATTATATATTAGGAACCATTGTCTTTAGGACAAATGTTATTCTGACTGGCTACATTTACAGGCAAATCTATATTGTAGACGTCTTTCTTCCGAAGTTAAACATTGACCATTTTTCTCTAGGAAGCCCTGACATTTGCAAAGGAACACAATTTCGAGGTATGCATTTATTTTGGTGGTTAATGGCAGGTCATATGTGTTAAGCTTATCTGCACTTTGGAAGCCACATGTTTTTTGGTGATTTTATCTCTTTAACACGGGTTCTTCCATATCTTGACTATTGAAGGAAGAATGAAAACAAAAGTGTTCCTGACTATCCCCTTGTATTTTCTAAATCTATTACTTCAAACTAGTTTATTTCTTTGATTTCATAAACAAATTTGCCATAATTTTTAGGCGATCTATAATGCTGCTTTTTGTTTTAGACTGAAGATATAAATGAAATAGCTTTGAAAATTAGCAAGTTAGAGAAAATAAATAAAGATCGTTCAAGAATGGTTGTGATCACGCAAGGATCCAGTAAAACGGTTGTTGCTCAAGGTAAGGTTATTGTTATTATTATTATTATCAAAGGTCGCTCTGCGTTCACACCTTTCGACCCAACCTTAACAATAAATGGGGAAGAAACCACATTCCTTATTGCCTGATCATGGAAAATGAGTCTCTCCCGAAACGTTGCCCGACTAAGCTTATCTTGGTAAGAAGTAACTATCACGTTAAATATTGTGTAACAGCCTTGATAAGTCCTAATGAATTACAATTTTGAACTAATCATGCTACAAAATTTGAAAATTAGAATCTAGATCCCTTACGATTATATTTTCTATCGGATCTCATCCTGCAATTCTGCCCACCGAATGCAAAAGGGAGTGAAATACCCTTGTCCTTTCTGGCTAACCAGGAAATGCTCTTTAGATACTTCTCTATGAAGACTTAGTTTATGTCCAATCCTTTTAATATATGTCCCATACTTGAACATATGTCCCATACTTTTGGTATATGCCTCATCCTTTAAGTATATGCCCCATCCTTTAAGTTTATGTCCCATACTTAAACATTTGTCCCATAACATTAGTATATACCCCATCCTTTAAGCATATGTCCCATACTTAAGCATATTTCCCATACTTTTAGTATATGCCCCATCCTCTAAGTATATGTCCCATCCTCTTAGCATATGTCCAATCCTTTTAGTATATTTCCCATACTATAGCATGTGTCCCATACTTTTAGTATGTACTCCATCCTTTTAGTATATGTCCCGTATTATAGCATATGTCTAATCCTTTTAGTATATGTCTCATACTATATCATGTGTCCCATACTTTTAGCATAGGCCCCATCCTTAAAGTATATGTCCCATCCTTTTACCATTTGTGTAATCCTTTTTGTATGTCCCTTACTATAGCATGTGTCCCATCCTTCTAGTATATGTCCTATATTTTAGTATATGCCCCATATTCTAATAAATGTCCTATCCTTTTAGACTACGCTCAATTATAGTACCTCATTATGCGCCGTGGAATTACTCTGATGAAGGATTATCGATATGAATTTAAGATTTATTATTTTTGCATGCAGACGGTGCAATTAAGGAGTTTCCTGTGATCAAGATAAGTCCAGAAGAGATCGTGGATACCAACGGTGCTGGTGATGCTTTTGTAGGAGGTACATCATTCACTTATTGTTTTTGTGTTAATGTTCGACATCCACCGAGCACTATTTTTTATTTTAGTATAAAGTAATAGAATTATTGTGAAATTCTTACTACTCTTTTGTGCCAATTGAAGAGGATGATCAAACTGAATTTTTCAAAAATGTTTGAGAGCCTTTTATATGGACCCCCCATTTTATAGAAATCGAAAAATACATTCTACCCCAAGCCATTTAATGTTGACCCCATAATTGACATTTTAACTGACCACTTTTAATTAAAATCATTGTGATAAGGCCTATTCACATCATGGTCAGGTTTCATTCTCGTTCCCTTTCTGACGTACAACTCTGATGAGTTTCATACGCAAATCTTCATTAGTTATAACGTTTAGCTATGTTTCCGATTTTCCTCACCATCCTCAAGTTCTGTACCGATCAAAGACTGTTCTGACGTCCTACTCTGACGAGTGAGGACTGTTCTGACGTACTACTCTGAAGAATGTCAGACGCAAAGCTTCAGTAGTTATCATATTTCATCATGTTTCCCGATTTTTCTCACCATCCTCAAGTTCTGTACCGATCAAAGACTGTTCTGACGTCCCACTCTGACGAGTGTCATACGCAAATCTTCATTAGTTATTACGCTTGGCTATGTCTCCGGTTTTCCTCACGATCCTCAAGTTCTGTACCTTTCATGATCCTCAAGTTCTGTACCTATCAAAGACTGTTCTGACGTACTTGTCTGACCAGTGTCGGACGCAAATCTTCATTAGTTATTACGTTTGGCTATGTTTTCGATTTTCCTCCCAATCCTCAAGTTCTGTAACTTTTCTGACGTACTACTCTGATGAGTGTCAGACGCAAAGATTAAGTAGTTATCATGTTTCACCATGCTTCAGATTTTTATCCTCATCCTAAAGTTCTGTGCCGATCAAAGACTGTTCTAACGTACTACTCTGATCGATGAGTGTCAATTGCAAAGCTTTCCTATTCAATATGTTACACTGTATTTCTGATTTTCCTCACCATGAAGGACTAGTCTCCCTTATCGCGTTTACCAAAAGTATGTTTTGAAAATAATTTCAACATTTCAGGATTTCTAAGCCAGCTGATTCAAGAAAAGTCGCTGGAGGACTGCATCAAAGCTGGTCATTACGCTGCCAACCACATAATCCAGCAATCTGGAGTCACAACCAACGGCCTGCCCCAGATGCCGAGCTAAAATCAACCACGCAAAGATGTAGTATATACTCTATAGAATTTTATATTGAAGCTTTTTAGAAATAAAGATGCTGATTAGCTCAGATGACCTAATAATTGCTTTTTACTTCTCGTGATTTGTCTGCTATCATAGGTGTAAACTCCTTGATCTCCAGAGGAATGGCTGAAGAGCAAAAATAGAAGAAAGGCTACCAAAAATGTGTTTCATAAGGGTTTGTATATAGAACAGGATCAGATATGAGGACAATGATCGCCATGTTTCCGATATTTCTGGCTATTTTGAAGTTTTAAACCATTCAAAGACTTTTATAATTTTATCTACAACTATGTTTATTATTTTTATTAACTCTTTGTCGTGATTTTTTTATAGAACAGTCTTTGGATGGTACAGAACTTCAGTATAGCCAGAAAAATCGGAACCATAATGAAACTAACACATAGATACTACTTAAGCTTTTCGTCTGACACTCAACAGAGTAATACGTCAGAAAGAGAACAAAACAGAAACCTAACTGATTTATACACCCAGATGTGGATCGAAATAGGCCAATCAGAAAAGAGGTGAATGATTGGTATGGTGTGGGAAAAAACCAATCAACACCCACGATACAGTGAGCAACAGTGAGAATTGCTTTCGAATAATTGGCAGAGCAAGATCTACCTTTCACTTAGCTATTTTGGAATCTGTCTACATAAAAACCAGGGATCCACTATTGTGTAGACAGAAGGAGTTCGTTTTCACCTTAGGACTCTTGAAGTAATCTTATTGGTCAGCTCACTGTATCGTGGGTGTTGATTGGTTTTTTCCCACACCATACCAATCATTCACCTCTTTTCTGATTGGCCTATTTCGATCCACATCTGGGTATATAAATCAGTTAGGTTTCTGTTTTGTTCTCTATCTGACGTATTACTCTGTTGAGTGTCAGACGAAAAGCTTAAGTAGTATCTATGTGTTAGTTTCATTATGGTTCCGATTTTTCTGGCTATACTGATTTTTTTATGTTTAGAGATTTCATCGTACATGTGCTCAGAAGTTTCTCATGTTTCAATGAAAAATTCAACCCAGCTAAACGAGAGTTTCTGCAACGATAATCTTGTAAAAACGACGTCGGTGTTTGCGAAGGAGAACGACTGTAAATATTACGCTCCTCTTTTGAACAAGTTTTCTTTCACGTTCATGTTTCGAAAGGTCCTTAGGGGTCCCTAATACCTCGATTAGAACTCGATTAGCCTGAATCAATCTTAAATCAGCACAAACTAATCTGAGGCTGGATTTTAATCTTGGAACTGGCATTTTAACCGTAGGTGGTTAGTGCCAGTCAGGAATTTGATTAATGAGGCCAAGAACAAGAGTGCACACTAACAAAAGGAACCATGAAAATTAGCGCGATTTTTCAATAGAGATAGTTTAGAATCAGATTTTTTTTGTTATGACTTTGCCTTCGCTTTGTCTAAATACATTAAACTACATCCTTTTCAGAAGGAGCTTCTAGCCTTGCCCTCGTATTTGGTGATATTTCTTAATAGCTGCTGCACAGTTGCTGGGTCCTTGCAAATTCTAATCCCTCCTCTAAAGACGTAACATTTAAAAACTTAGTAGCGTGGGATGCTTTAAAGTTGGCAGAGTCAGCGGCGTGGCCAGACGAAAATTAGTGGGGAGGGAAAACCTAAAAATTTTCAGACTGGGGGGGCAAAAAGGGATACCCAGACATTTTTATTGCATTTTTCAATTACAATTTTGGTCAAGTTTTGAAAAGTGGGCGGGCAATTGCCCCCTCATACCTCCCCCTGGCCACGCAACTGGGCAGAGTGGATTTAGGTCGGGTAAAGGGTGTAGGTTGACAGAGTGGATTTTCACTTTATAAAACAACCAAGCAACGAAAAGTCCAAATTATATAATAACAAAGATTCCATCTGCTTCTAAATAAGACGTAGTCTTTGACTGGTTCTGTACCAGAAGATTGCAAAATGGTGTATTTTTGAGAAGAGATAAATAAGAATTAAAGAATTATTTTTGAGACTTATCTTATATCAATTAATACATCAGAAAGTGGCATGGTTAGAACTTTAAACGCCAGAAAGACATGTCACTTAGAAAGACGAATTTTGAATTCAAGCATTTTAGATGTAAACAGAAAGTTTCCTGGCGTTGCAAGAATAAGAGTTGATGTTGTCTACTTCTGTTTCGCTTTTTTCTAAGTTTTCCTGTGACATTGATTTGTTCCTGACCTCTTTTTAATTTACGAAAGCCTGAATGATAGTGAGGCTGGCCTGATTTCGTCACGTATATTGCGGTGCCGTGTCACCCTCTTCTACTGTCAGCAATGTTTAGGATGCATCATAACATCCTTTTCCAAGCCTACGAAATTAACCCCAACCCTAACCATATAGCACTAGAACCCCCTATCCACAGACCTAAACCTAACCCTTCCAATGCCTCCACTGGCAATGCCGTAAATTCTCCAAAAAGCCTGGGGGGCTTATCTAAAGAAATGACTTATTTTGGATAGGGGCTCACTGCAGGGAAGAGCTTAATCGAGGGGGGCTTATTCAGAAGTTTGGGGAAGTTTATCATTTCTTTCAAAGGCTGACATAGCAAATGACAACATTTTCTTTATCGACTACGTCTAAAATGACAAAAAGGCTAACCATGAAACCCACGTTTCTTTTCTTATTTTGTCTTCAGGTGAAAGTGGCAATGATTTACAGTTGTGTCTTGTATGGGCTTTCTCGAAATAACATTCTATTCTGCAATCATGCTTCCCTCCCCATGGGGGCCTATTCGAGGATTCACGTTAACCCCAAAAGTTAATCGCAAAGGGTCTAGTTGTTTTGGTGCATCCTTCCCATCGCTAACGGTCTTCGACACGTTTCAAAATGGAGTGCCATGTAGACTGCCACGGCATCCCTCGAGCAAAGTGTTTTGGATGTTCTGGCTGCCCAGCTTTTGTGACGGAGGCAGGCAGCATTAAGTGTGCATACTGTTCTTGTGCCCCTGCCTTACACCAGGCTGTTGTAGTTGAAGCCACTGACGACTCGGACCATGTCAAGAGCGGACGTGGTGATTGTGACGAAGGTCGATGCTCGGACTGCGAGGAGGCAGCCACGTGTCCACCTGAAGATCCCGCCGAAAAATGTCTTCCAGGCCTTGAGACTCGTGATGAGTTGAATGGGAAAGTTGCAATTTGTAAGTTATTATTGTTTTATTTAGAAAATTTTAGTTCTACTTTAGCGTATAACTAACCTAAGGCAATTGTAAACACGATGATGTCATTAATTGTCCAAAATTTTGGGCTCAAGGCCTAACTAATTAGGTAGTCCTACTAGGATCTGATGAGTTTAACAGCCAGATAATATAGACAGGCATGGGCGTGCTAATTCCAGGATTCTGCTAGATCCGAGAATACCCCAAACACCAGAAAACCATTGTTTTCAAGAATAAGTAACCTATTGTTTCCATGTTTGTTACACTACCTCTATAGACCACTTCCAATGTTTACATTTTTGGAGTGGCAAATTAGATTCTTTTGAAATGCAAAATAGGACCACAATAAAAGGTTACACCTTTTGACAATTAATTCAATACCAATTGTTCAGTAAACGAAATGTAAACATTAAAAATGGTATATTGTTTTGCCTTTGGTTGTATTATTGTTTTGTCGCGCCGGGGCCAGTAAGTATGGCATGTGCCACAAAAGAATGACAGGTAAACAATGGAAAAAAAATGATGTAATATAGCTCATTGCACACAGGCGATCTCATCAAAAAGTGCCATACTTTCTGCACAGGCCGCCAGGGTCTGGTGGGGGTATTCAAGAATTCAATTGCTCCCAGGATGCCATAATTTTGGGTTGAAGGTTAACTCTGCCATTGTCAAATAGAAAGGGTGGTAGCCTTTTTTGGGGGAAATTTAAGCTTTATTACAGTACCAATAGGACCCCCTCTTTTCTAAACAGAACTCTACCAGACCATCTTCAATCCTACTGACCTCTATACTGTATCACAAGAGGTCAGATACTGCATTAGCTAAAATTTCACTATGAAATGTGCTCAAAGATGCATCTGCCTTGATCATGCCTCAAGGTGATGCCTAGCACAGTGACAGCCAAACAGGGGGATTCGTCCCCCATTTCATAAAAGTTAGCAAAATTTTCCAAGAAAAATGGCATAAAATCAGTTACTTTTAGACCGTAAAACTTTCAGTAAAATCCCCCCCACTTCGTCCAAAATTTCAGAGCTGGTACTGCCACTAGCCTGGAAGATTAATGTGCAAGTGTTACGCAATTCTTTTTTTGAACATTGGGAATCCTGAAAGCTTTGAAATTTTCTTAGACATTCAAAAGTAAGCCTTATCAAACTCTTATTGTTTTTTAAAATCTTGGATGATAACGAAGATTTAATCATTATTGATAAAAATCACTAAATCCTATTTTAGGGTCCTGTTCTTAACATTTACCTTCAGGAAATCCCGTTTTCTTGAACTGTTCTAGCCTAACCCCAATTTTAATAGCCTCCTTGAGCAATGCAATTATGGACGAGGTGCGTGCTGGGAACAAAAATAGCCTGGGGAAAATTAAGGTTAGGACCCAATTAGTGGTGATGCCATACGGTTAGAAGGGCCCACAAACAAGCAGTTTTTAGGGGTCTACCTAGAAAGTATGCGGTATCTCAATTGGGCCAAAACACCCCTGTTATAGACTATCAATGATTAATCAAGTATGAAATCAGGGATGGTGCAGAAGGGGTATCATGGTTATTGCTGATTACCTATTTTTCTGAGCAAGAGATAAAAAAATCACTGAAAATATATGAAATTTTTCCGATCAATTATCTAAAGATTGATTGCCTGTTTCTAAAACCTCTGCACTGCGTCTGCATAGGATGTTCATCATATTAGTCATGTTTAACCTTAGGGTTTTTAAGATGTTCTTGGCGTTTGTTTTCAATTGTTGCATTCCTATAAACTATGTTCTCAAAAATGTGTAGACCTCAAGGCCTGGCGGCAAAAGATCTCCATAATTGGTCTAGTTCAAGCTGAATTTGCGGGGCCCAGGGGCATTCCCCTCCTAAAGTTTTGAAATTCAGGTCCTCAGAGATGCAAATTGGTGCATTTTTAGAAAATGATTTAGGTAACAATGAACCAAAAGTTACCATAAAAATCTAATGTTTTAAAAATCAATATTATTTTGATAAAAGGAGTGTTTTGGTCTGAAAATGGTCCTGCCGACGCTCCGCCAACTGGGCCAGTTCGTCCAGGCCTGACCTCAACTCTCTCTCAATGTCATTGGTTTAGGCCACCATCAAAAATGAAATTCTGCAAATATATCAAGATGCTTCGCTCTGTTATTGCCTCTAACAATGTCATATGTCTAAGGGCCTGTTCATATGGAGGCGAGCCAGCCCACTTACCGGGCTGGCCCGCTAAGTGAGCTGATTTGACCTTCTGTTCATATGGAGGCGAGCCAGCCCGCTTACCGGGCTGGAAATGGTCACGTGATATTTTTGGCGGGAGACTTTCTTTTAGCGCCAAGTTTCAAAATGGCGTCCTCAGGAATCATCTCTCACATTACTACATGCCTTTCAACGTTAGTTTCGTTAATTTTGACAATGAATGGAATCCTTTTATTATGGAAAATCAATGAGACAAGGAGGAATCACGTCATGTCTATGGTTCTTTCGAGAAAACGCAGCTATTATTTTAAAAAGCTCAAGAGTTTGAGGCAAAGACAGTTGAACCGCAAGAAGCGTAGCTGTTGGCATAAAGCAGGCCGCACTGATTTATGGTGGAAAAATATACTGACTGGGGTTGCTCCTGCTGACTCTTGGAGGAAAAATTTTAGAATGTCACAGGAATCATTTAATAAACTTGTCAGAGAACTGAAACCGTACATTTCACCAAACCCAAATTCCCCTAACTACAGGGCTTTGAGTGCTGCCACAAAGCTTGCAATAACACTCTATTTCTTAAAGGACACTGGATCCCTTGGAATGACAGCCAACAGCTTTGGAATAGCCATAAACACTGCCTCACTAGTAATAAACGAAGTATGTTGTGCAATATCAAAGTATCTAGGCCCCAAGTATATTCATGTACCAAAAGACAAGGAACACATGCAGAGAAAAGTGTCTGAGTTTGAGGCCAAATTTGGGATGACTCAAGCTTTTGGATGCATAGATGGTACGCACATTCCCATTCAATGTCCAAGAGAAAGTTCTCAAGACTTTTTCTGTTACAAACAGTTCTATTCCTTAAACGTTCAGGCTGTTTGTGACAGTAAGGGTTACTTTATGGACATTGAATGCATGTGGCCTGGCAGCGTCCATGATGCCAAAGTCTTCTCAAATTCCTTGATTAACATGAAGTTGAGGACAAATAAAATTCCTTGCACATTTCAAACGCCAGTGCCAGGTGGAGCAAAGATCCCTAATTATTTAATTGGTGATCCTGCTTATCCCTTGGTTCCTTTTTGCATCAAAGAATACGATTCCTGCAAATCTAATGAGCAAGTTCTTTTCAATAACATGCTTCGTGCTGCACGAAATCCAGTGGAGTGTGCATTTGGACGACTCAAAGCACGGTGGAGCATACTCACTAGAAAATTGGATTTTAAGTTAGAAGCAATACCAAAAAT
Source organism: Pelagia noctiluca (assembly GCA_963924455.1). Lineage (NCBI taxonomy): Eukaryota > Metazoa > Cnidaria > Scyphozoa > Semaeostomeae > Pelagiidae > Pelagia > Pelagia noctiluca. Next base: position 2,876,293 of record OZ004324.1, on the reverse strand, counting down.
AGTGTATTCATGCTTTGTTCTCCACAACTATTGCGAGATAGAGAGAACTTTCATCGATCAAGACGTTGTTGACAACCAGACAGAGCTTATGAGAAGAAATGAGATTAAGTTCAAGAATATTCCAGACCCCATATATTCTTTTGATGAAGGAGAGGGCCAGGTTATCAGAAGAACATTAACAGAACTGATTAAAAATAACATTTAATGCAATAAGCATTTAACTTTACTTGTTTTACTTAGCTTAGGGTCATCCCATGCCAAACTAGCTGACCTGGAAGTAATAATTACAAACCATGGAATTTAGCAGAAAGAACTTGTCTTGCAAATAGACCTGTTCTATTCTAAAATCCAAACCAAGAAAGATAGTTCAGTTTTACTATTCCAACAGAATATGGAAAATTTGTGTCTCCAGTTAGTTGATTTCCCATGAGATGACCCTGTATTTACCAAGTTTATTTATGTTCATAATTTCAAAGTTTTGTTTGTTATGTTAATAAAATCTAAACTGTCTGGTTTATTGCCATCCTGTTTCATACTGATCATCATTCATTTGTTGATTCATCATTTGATGATATACCTCTTGACCATGTCTTGAATTTTGATTTGAATTCTGATAGAATAGGTTTTGATTCACAGGAGACACACCAGGCTGCTGCATTGCACGTGACAACATTTCTATTGATCTGCAAACTCCAGCTCCAAGGTCAGTCATGGCTTTGCTGACGTCTTTTACACTTTGGGCAAAACTTTCAGTTGACTGACGCATTGCGTCAGCAAGATCCCTCCTAAATTGGGCATCTTCTTTCGCTTCTCTGATGAGCAGTTGGTCTCGTTGTGCAGCTGAGAGACTTTTCTCAAGGTGCTTTCTTTTATTATCAATCAACTTGGGTATGCAGCTTTGTTTTCTCTTCCTATTTGGTGCAATTTCATTGAGTTCATCTTCATCATCTTCATCTTGATTTGACTCCTCTGAGAAATTTTCCTTAGCAAATCCTGATGTTGATGCTGTTCCTTGTAAGGTTGTTGATTCACCTCCTGGAATGTCTTCAGATAGTGCAAAACTGTCGACGCTGACCCCATAAGGAAGGGGCTCGGTATTTGCACAGCCACCCCATAGCTGTATTAATTTGTCATAAAATTCGTAAACAATTTTTCCGCTACCACTACGGCTACCAGCCACAACAGCCTTTGAAAAGTTCTGTCTGATCTCTTTCACTTTTTCCATCACTCTCTTCTGGCCCCTAGTAATCATATCCTTGGCATCTTTTACAGATTTTTTGGCTCTCTCTCTTTCCAATCCTTTAAGATTCTCAAAGTTGCCAGGCAGCGTAGAAGGGGTAATATGCCCAAAGAGAGAAACATCCTCTTCTTCGAAATGCATTGCCATCATCAAACGAATTTCTTTGTACTGCACCAGGCTGCAGAGTATGGCAAGTGCACACCCGAGATATTTTTTCTAAAATGTCCCTGCACACCTGGGAAAGGGTGTGGCAATTTGATAAGTGGGCGTGGCATGGGCGTGCCCTATCGTTTAGAGCAAATGAAGAATTTTGTTTCTTCAAGAGCATAATCTTGTATAGATCAGTTTGATAACCAAATAGGAACAATCAATCATGTGCGTTCTCTGTCGCTTATTTTCACTTTTTTATTGACATCCTTTGGCTTTAGCATAGTTCCGACATGGAACATAGTTCCGACATCCAAAGCGATCCAATTTGCTTCAACATTAATCTGCGCTGTAGGTTCTCCAGTGATTGGTTTTCGAAATTTTTGAAAAACATGCGAACGACACGCTCTACTTCTTGGACTAGCCAATGAAGCTGAAATCCATTCAGTTGAAACATCAAATTGAGGCTGTTAGGTCTCCAAGAACAAAGTTGCAAAACTCCAGAGTTGCCTTCAAATATGGTGATTTGAGGGCTAGAAGTATCCTGTCTGCTTGGGGGGCTTTGTTCTCAGCTGCTTCGGCTCTAAAATGCGTTCAACACATTTTGCAACTGACAACCAACGGGTCTGACATAGCTTTAAAATCTTATGAATGTCCAGTTCTAAAAAGCTCTGGAATTCTGCATACCTCTTTTGCCTGTTTGGCAACAGCTTGAAATAGTTGTAAACATCGTGTATGAGCTGATCTGCAGTTTCGGACAATGCCTTTCTTGCATGCTCCGCGATAAGATGAAATGTGTGACAATAGAATTTCAAAACAAAGAGACCAGGAGCCACACCTTTCATTCTTGTCCGAACTGAGTCGTTCCTCCCCTGCATGAGATTCTCTCCTTCAGATGCATATCTGGTTACTTTGGTCCATGGCAAACCATCTGCCTTGACTGCTGCTTCAAGAGATCTGAAAAGACCATCTGCATCTCCTTCCTTTACTGGTATAAGGCGATAAAACTCTCAAGTTGGCTCCATTTTCTCACCATCAAGAAATCTGACATTAACACAGAACACTTTGTTCATATAAATATCAGTTGCCTTGTCGCAAAGTATGGAAAATCCTTTGCATTGGTTCAGTTTTGCAACCAGTGTATCATGCGAATAAACACCTAAGCACTCAGTAAGGAGGTAAGTTCCTTTTGTGCGATTACATGCCATACCTTGGATAGCTTTCGAATCATTTGCCACACCATGTAGCGTCTCCAGCTAAGAATCTAAGAAGTTAAAGGAAACGTTCTTGCAAACGATGAGCACAACGACATTCAGCTCAGCCTTAACGACTGAAGGCTCCTTAGTGATAACAAATGCCTCCATTGGTCGATTTTCCACATCAGTTTTTGAGCACTGAACATGAAGAGCAGTCTTTGTTTGTTTCAGCAACTCAGACTTGCTAGGAACCAATTCTTTTTTGCAATAGGAACAAAATGCTCTCCCTGCATTGTGCTTAGATGCACCTTTAACTTTCACAGCACAGGCGTACAGATGACGTTGTGTAGAAAAAATGCATTTGCCTCAGCATTTGCAAAATGAAATAACCGGATTGGAATCTTTGCAAAGGCTTCATTTTCAAGAATTGAAAGAGATGAATTGAATGAAAGAGAAAAGTTTCAATTGTAATAATGTAAAGTTATTTTATATTCAATTAGTAGGAAAAGCTCACAAATTTCGCCAAAAAGTTTTCCGTGAATTTCTAATTTAGTACAACGTAGGGAAAAGCGATAGCCTTTGTAGGGAAGGACGATATTTTGTAGGGGAATTGTAGGGGAAAATCATTGCGGTTGCGTAGGGATATGTAGGGAATTATAACATCCGTGATAGAGGAAAGCAGCACTCAGAGAGTGGCAACCCTGGCCGAAATGAGCCTTGCGAGCGAGGCAGGCCTACGAGGCAGGCCTAAATGCTAAACTGACAACAGAATTGTTGCCCGTTGTTTTACATGTCACTTTAGTTTCTACTCAACTCGCATCAGTTTCTCATGAAAATTTGCACATCGAGCTCACTATTTCTGTGCACACTTCAAGTGCACACTGGTATAAAAGTGCACACTTGCACACTTGAAATTTTGCTCTTGCACACCCGAGATCTCGTTGGAAACTGCCCTACTATGCAGACCGGGTACTGCATCGGTTTGTCTGAATCAAAATCAAGGCTTTTATACTCCATCTTGCTCTTGTATTCTAATAAACATTCTATTAGATTTTGAACCATGTTCAAATCCCAACGAAAATACTTCTTGGCTTCTTTCTTGGATCTGGAGGTGCTGGAAGTGGAGGAAGCCGCTCCTGAGTTGTCTGCGTCCGCCATTTTGAGTATCAGGATTCAGATTCACACATGCGCAGTAGAGACGTTTTCGTCTCGCTGGGCGGGCTGGCTCGCCTCCGTGTGTTCATATGGGAAAATTTCCATCCCGCTAGGCGGGATCCCGGCAGTACTCTAGTGAGATCTCGCCTAGCGGGCCAGCCCGCCTGCTCATATGAACAGAAGACAAACTTTTAGTGGGAAATTGGGATAAGGTGAGATCTCGGCAAAAAGCTCCAGCCCGGTAAGCAGGCTGGCTCGCCTCCATATGAACAGGCCCTAAGGCTCTGTGATTTTACAGGTGTCCCATAAATCACTTAATTGCAAACGAGTTACTTTTCCATTCTACCATGTGGTTTATTACCATGGAAACTTAAAGACAGGGAATACAATGACCAGTTATTTACCACAATATGACAACATGGATAAATAATCTATCTATTTTACAAGGAATTACGATTTAATGTTTGTTATCTTTGACATTCTTTGGACAGATTCTGTGTCTAATCCCTGACGCTAGCAACACTTTTTGTTTGATTCATTCTGATAATAAGCAGTTGGTATTGGTGCTGATTAAGGGAAGATTTTCCAGCTCTATGTTACTACTCTAAGCCTGAACGCACACTCAAAAAGTCTCCTTGTAAAATTCAGGTCAGGAGGGGTCGAGTATGCGCGCAGGGGAACTGCTCTAGTCAAAAGGCAAAAGGAGTTACGAAGCGGGTAACATCGAGAGGAAGGACCAGAGTCGCACTGCTTTTTCAGTAGGACCCTTCTAAATACTATACCAATAAAGCGCATTTGCCTATCAGTTATCAGCTTTAGGAAGTCGAAAATATTAGAAAATTTTCGCTAAATAGCGCCTTGATTCCATGTGTTGGTGGGCGGTTGCTGAGTTTCCTTGGTGACAAGTCAAGTGATGGTGGAATGTAGAAGCTGTTGTGTATTCTTGAATGATGTTATTCTTATTTTTCATCGTTGTGAAGCCATAAGCAAATTATTTGCCAATTACTTTCTATTGGAAGCTATGAATGAAAAAACGACTTACAGTTTACACTCTTTTTTTTCATAAGAACAATATTATAAGAACACGAGCTGCAAATTTGCCAAATGTTAAGAACAAGCTAAGAACGAGCTGAAGTTGGCCATTTTTGGAGCGAGATATAGTTATAATAAATAACCATGGGACTAAGAAATAAACATAAAACATGCAAATTGGTGACACTCTTGTGTGTCAGACAGGACAAAAAAGTAAAAATACTCGACAATTCAACACAAATGACAGCAAAACAGGCTTACAAAGCATTTTAAAAGTAAGAACAATTTAAGAACATTTAAGCCTGAAAATGGAAGCAAATTTAAGAACAGCCAGCTTCAAATCAAATTTACTGGTTCTTATAAAAAAAGAGTGTAGATGAGAACCAGTTCTGGAATTACTGAAATATTAACTAACTTAAATGGGCAAGGGGGCACTTCTATTCTAAAGGTATCTAGGAATGTACTGCTATAAGGGTTTATATTTTTAATTGCTAGTTTAGGCAAGGGTATATTTTTTGCAATATTGGTATAGGCAGCCGTATCCTATTGGGCAATGAAGAAAATTTCACTTCTAGTAGCATTTCGCCTGTCAAAAATATCGAATGTTGCTGTAGATATTTAAAAAAGAAGCTAGTAGCAATAACAAAATCAGTGATCATAAAATATTTTACTCCTGCCTAGGATAATGGTTTCCAGGCTGGCGTAAGTTGGACAAGATCCTGGGTTCAAAAGCTATCTGGACCAGGGTGATTTTTCATAAGTAATTTGCTTTTTTTCATTAGTAATTTCATAAGTAACGCTTGTAGTAAGCCACTCATGAAGAAAATATTTAAGAAGAATCAGGGTTTGGAAAATCAATCAAGATAATCTGTGTTAATGAATCCGTACAAAGTTCGCAAGTTCGAGCCCTGCTCAAGTCATTTTCACTCACACAAATTATCTCGGTTGAGAAATATTCCCATATGTTTGAGTATTGCTGATATATTTGTGTAACTTAAATAAGGACATAAAAACGTGAAATCAGAGAGGAAAGTTTGATAAATTTCTCCAATATAAAACACAATTCTAAATGAAATTGATGAAAAGTCTTTCCTGATAAAATGAAAATGACGCATTCCCACGGAAAAGTCTTTTGCAAGATCATGAGGCGAAATTTGATTGGATTAGAAATATATTTGGTGTGGTTATCCGCAGTGACCACGAAACAGCAAGAAAAGATATATTCAGCAAAGTCAAGTTGATTGCATTTTCTTTATCATCAAAACACAGATAAGAAACTATGGGGCTTTTAAGACAGAGGTGGGTATATCAGTGATATTGCTGGCACTACTTCACTTCAAGCAAGCTTTTCAGTATTCACAGTTGAAAGATAGGTTTATGGGGATTCATGGCTAAATTTTGGGTAAGGATCGGTTCTTTAGGAGAAAATCGTATTCTTAGCCAGACTACACTCTTTTTTCTTTATAAGAATAAATTTTATAAGAATATTGAGGCTCAAAATCGCCAAAGAACAATGGAAATTTAAGAATAAACAATGGAAAAGTTGAAGCTCGGAAAATTTTTAAGTATTCTTACAAAAAAAAAGAGTGTAGTTCTATTGATAATGAACGAGAAATTATAACAAAAAGGAGATACGACAAGGAAGACTTTAGGGGGGGGGGGGCAGATTTAGGGGGATGTTGTCGGGGAATTTCTCTAAGGTGGTTTTTCCATGATAAAGAGTTTTAGTCTAACCAATGGTATACTTTTTTGCAATTTGGTCGTCGCAACGGTATCATTTTTGGCAATGGAACAACAATAAACAATTTTTTCTCTAGCTGCCTTAAAAAGTAAGAATTTTGTCATAAACGTCTCTCCTTTACCTCAATAAAACATTTCATAATGGACATATACATTTCATTGAACATACATATACATTTCATCGATATCGCCTTATTTAGCTTGAAGGATTGTTATTCGAGATGTTATGGGAAAATAGGGATTTTACCTTGTAATTAATCAAAGAATTTAGACCCTTCTCACCAATTTTGGAAGACATGTTTTGTAATTTTAATGGTTACGGAGTAACGGTTAAGAGTAATGGATAAGAGTAAGGGTTATTTCATGGTTCAGTTGCCCCACTCTGAAATGCTAAACTATCACTGTCCTTCGAAGAGACTGTATTGTGGAGGGGGTGGTTCCCCATCGCTGGAGCTTGGAAGGGTACTCAAAATGGGATGAGTACGTGGAAACAGGGGCACTCTTTAAAGCAATGCGCTAAAAGTGTATTCTACTACATGGGCTCTTTAGAAATTTGTGCTCTTTAGAAAATGTTGTATATAAAAACTTCTACGTTGGCCCTTCTTGCCTCTTTTTGACTAGAATGTAAAGAAAAATCGCACGTTAACAAAGAGAAATAGGGGCATGACATAACATGTATAATTTTCGACTGAAAAGTTGAACTGGTAAACTCAGGGCCTCAAAGGCATTGTGATATTCGTGGGTTCATTACCGCAACATGCAACATGGCATTATAATAGCATTAAACGATAGAATAGCGGTAGTATCTGTGGAATGATATGGTATTCTTTGGCATGATTTTGTGGCATGACATAGTCTGGTTTGTGGTTGGGCATTGTGACATTGTTTGCTGCGATTTAATCTCTTTCCTAAACCAAATTACTCTATAACAACCAGAACACGAAGTTTCCGTTGGGACAAGAGCAAAAAGAAATTTAAAACAATCTAGGTGTATTGTCTGCACTAAAAGCTGTGGCGTTTTGGGGAAGTTCAAGTGGATAGTGGACCTAGGCCCCGTGATTTTCGACCAAAAAGGGCCTAGCCCTAGAAATTGCCTTGGCTCCTCCAATTTCTAAAACAGCCTCATGCAGCTTTTTTCAAAATACCATATTCATAGGGATTTCTTAGTTGAAAATGATATCAGAACTCAAGAGGTCAAAATATTTTTTGGATCCTATGATGTTCATATTTACTGAGGTATTAACTTGAATCGTTTCATGACATTTCAAACTCGTTCCAAATCGTTTGTAGTTCGTTCAAAATCCTTCAAAAATTTGTCATACTGATGATATGTCCTAATCATGTAGTTTGAAAATCGTTACATATCGTTAGAAAGTCGTAGCATATCGTTAGAAAGTTGTAGCATATCGTTAGAAAGTTTTAGCATATCGTTAGAAAGTTGTAGCATATCGTTAGAAAGTCGTAGCATATCGTTAGAAAGTTGTAGCATATCGTTAGAAAGCTGTAGCATATCGTTAGAAAGTTGTAGCATATCGTTAGAAATTCGTAGCATATCGTTAGAAAGTTGTAGTATATCGTTAGAAAGTTGTTGCATATCGTTAGAAATTCGTAGCATATCGTTAGAAAGTTGTAGCATATCGTTAGAAAGTTGTAGCATATCGTTAGAAAGTCGTAGCATATCGTTAGAATGTTGTAGCATATCGTTAGAAAGTTGTAGCATATCGTTACGAAAAGTTGAAAAATCGTAACAACTCGTTTCAAGTCGTAACGTCGGAGGGCGCTCTCTAAGCCGTGGTTGTCATTTCATAGTTGGTCTTTTTGAGGAAATCCTTTAAATAAAACGTACATAAATAAGGTCTGAGTGTGCTTGTAGAGTTTTGCTTCGATTTTCTAACTGTATAGGTATGACTACCACCGAATACGCTGGTTTGTGTTTGTTTCTGTAGTTAATAAGGCCCCATACAGCTGCACTGTTAGGGCATTACTTATTCCATTCTGAAATGTGGGTTTTTCTTAGTTGCCCTATATATTAGGTGTATGATTTTACTTCTACTTTTGCAACGAGTCTTATCGAATCTATTGTCAAGCTTCTTTACAAGACTTCGCAAGTGCTATTAGACCAATATAACCGTCATTCTCAAGTCTTAAGCAATCTTGACCTAAGTTTCTGTGCTATTGAAAATGTTTATAATCCATGAAAAGAAAACGCACACCCACAACCCATGTGTCGTACATTTTTCAAAGTACTCCTCGGTATCTAGGATATGGGTCCTTTCAACTCGCCGGGGAATCCTCTTGATTGTTTTGTCTGGTGCTTGGAACCCGAGGCAACGATTGGCTGATCAAACAAAGTGAATCACAGCGATTGGTCACTAAAACAATAGGACTCGCGACGATTGGTCAGCAGAACAATAAGATTGACAGCGATTGGCTGGTTGTCACTGGCTTCACGGTTACATGATCTTTAAAACCAGAAGATTTTTAACAAAAGCTATCGATAAAGAAACCCGCCGGGGATTGTACGATCGTGCGTGAAGGTCTAGAAGGCTGTGGGTTCACAAGGCTGCTGGAGGAAAAAGGGTGTTTCCAGTCTCGGCAAAGCTTGAAATGATGATGGAGCAGTTACAGCTTGATTTGAACATGGTGAAGAAGGAGCCGCAGTATTTCGAAGACTATGGACAGAGTGCTGGCAACATTCTCGATAATATTATTCCAGAGTCAGAATTCGACCAGTTTGGTCAAGGAGCCCCGAGTGTGGTAAGATCCTTGGATTTGACCTTTAATTTTTTATCAGCTGATTTGAGTAAGGAAGTTATAATCAAGCGAAATATTTGACAGGGATTGCTATTAGAAATTTATTCATTGGAAAGTTTTGATTAGCCATTGTCGATAATGTTAGATGTTGGTGCTGGATAAAATAGTATAAGAAGGAAGGAAAATTGAAATCTCAAAGATATACTTAATAATAAGTAATTAAAAGTATGGCTACATAAAAAGTAGACTAATTATCGAAATATATGTAAATCGTATTGTGAGAGAAAAATAAGAGAAGCGAGAAATTATAGATGTAAGAAGAAATGAGAGATATAGTACAACTTTGATAATAAGAGATTCCTTATAGTCTTATAGAAAATAGATGATATCTAACGAAGGTACAAAACAGTCTAAAAGCTACAATACCACAATGCTTTATCATGCTAATATCTTAAATTAATTTTAAGCGGCCTTCTGATCCACCTTTACTCACAGTTCATTGAGGAAAGCATTCCAATTGGATTTTAATTATGAATGGGAAAAATTATTTCGGTTTTCAAAAGATGTTGAATGTGGATACTATGGTGATTCTTTCAAATGAAAGAAGTTTTGGCTTTTGCTGAAAACATTGGCTGTTTCTCTGAACTCTGTATACATAGTTTGCATTTACCTTTTATGTTGAAGCACGCCCTCCATGCGAAGAAATAAGCCACCGGTCTTTTGTGTTGTTATTTACTCTATTGAAACAGGTTGGATAAGTCTCTATCAAAAACGTGATTTGTTGCTCTTTTTGCTGAGCCACTCGATTCGCCAGTGTACTGTATCCGAGGGGCTCACTCTCTCTCAACGTGTATGAGATATTTTAAGGAGAACAAAAGGATTTCCAAAGATTTCTGTCGAGACGATAGGATTTTCTTGAGAAGTGTACCAGGTTTTTAGAGAGTGATTTGCCCTCCGCTGTATCAATCGTGGAAAACCAGGATAAGGTTATAATTATTCTACGAGAACGCTTGATGTTAATTGAGCCTGCCTTGATCTTATTTTGAAGTGATCACACAAATTCATCACCCCTCATCTCCCCGCTCGAATGGACGTAGGAAATTTGAGGGCAACGAGCATACGTGCCCCCCTTGCGATTTTGCAAAAAACAATCAAGTGCTCTTTTTGCTTTCAGAAATTGCCCCTCCTGCTTAATGAAAAATTACCTTTGAAGGATTGTACCCCCCTCAAATTTTTCCAGTACCTCCATGGCTTTTCAAGAATGTAATAAAAATGCATTTCTAGGCAAAACATATTATTAGTAAAGGAATCAGGCCTAGATTTCAGTCTGATGTTACTAATATGGTTGTTTTAAGATTGTTTCTTATATGACTGTTCATATAAAAGAACGTGTGTATAGCTGGAGGTGCTTTGCTCTCTGGAACAATTTCGTATCTTTGGGGTTCATCTGGGGTTCATCATTTCGTATCTTTGGGGTTCATCTAAGTTTGCTTGAGGTGTTTAGGCTGGTCTGATGTTTTGATTTATGGCAGTCGAAATCTTGTGAGATGTAAAAGACGTAATTTATTGCTTTAATACATATTTCAGTTTCTAAATCTCTTCAAAAGTATCTATTGAACTCTCAATATAAGTACACAGGTTTTTAAAAGGAACAATTGATAACGAGCCTACAGTTCATACAGTAAGTCGAAATTCTTGTGGGAGTCATTAGGTTATACAGCCCCAAAAAGGGGTCGAAATAGCTTTTCCTTGAGGAATTCGTAAAGGCCATTCCTCAAACCCCCTTAGATAGAAATAATATTCAATTTTAGCCGGAATGGGAGATCCGGGGGAAGCTCCCATCCCCTCTCGTGCATACTATCTAGGGAGCAAGCTTTGATATTGTTTGTATAGTTTATATTCCGAAAATCTTGAAGGGTGACAATCAATTGGCCCCTAGAAAACAACATGAGTTATTACGTCTATGCATTATTGTTTGAGTGTGTGTGTGTTGATGATATCTACGCTTTTTGGTTTCTTGAGGTTTCATGTGGTGATCAGCTGATTTGAGGTTTGATTGGTGAAGATATAATATATCGGTGTAGAATTCGTTTGTATAAGCTTAAATTTTAAGTCTTGGAGTAGACGAAGGCATATATAACGTGATTTGTTACTCTTGTCTCTTAAGCTGTGCAACTTCACGTTCGAGCTACAAGAACTTTATCAGGATAAAGCTGCCTTGAGTAAAAAATGAATTTTTTTTGTAGATTAATAATATTTAATTTCTGTACTTAACCCAAAGAACAAAAAGATTGATTATTTTTCATATAGTTATTGCACAAAGATTTTATGTACGTATTTATTCTATGTATCGATGGAAAATTGCTTAGTCTTTCTATTAAAACCTGATTTATTGCTCAAAGTGTGTAGAGGTGAGAACAACCTCGGTAAACCTTGAAGGATTCTAAATCCTCTCTCTTTGACATCAGTTAAAACTTGAAGTTTGACTTGTTTCATTTTCATTTAATGCAAACCAACCCTAGGGTGTGAAAAGGCGTTCCTGTGTCTAATCCATTTATATTCTTTTTAAGCCTAACTCTGATGAGATGGACCAAGGCGTTGATTGGCTAAGCAGCTTCTTCGACGAACCTTCACACGACACATGCAATGTCAACGGCCTGAACCCCCCGATCTCCAAGCTTTCAGACATCACCCTGAGCACTGCCCCCACCTACCCTTCAGTCGTCAAGATTCTCACTTCGAATTCTCAAAATGGACTTCTATCAGACTCTCTGAACATGATATCTGATGATTACGTAGACGAAATGGTTTATAAATCTCCGAATTCTGTCAGGCCTCCCTCGCCTGACCCGTTTTTAGCTCCAACGCAAGAGAGAACCAGTACCCTGTTAGAGAGAACAAGTACCCCCTTAGAGAGAACCAGTACACCTTTAGAGAGAACCAACACCCATTTTGTGGAGAAACTCGCAAACACGAGCGAAATAGACATTATCACAGCGATTAGAAAAGCCCAGAACTTTAAAATATTATCCCAAGTAGACCGACAAACACTGAATTTGACTACAGCAAGGGAATTAATACAAAGACTGAAGGAATCCCAACAGAACCAAGCAGATACGCTGCGAGAACAGAGATTAGGACATATAATGAGTCAGAAAGTTAATCAAAGAAGTGATTTATCGAGTTTGATCGTCAAGCGAGAATCAGAAAGCAATGATTGTGATTCGGGTGAGTTCCTATTGGAGAAATATTCTTATGCACGCTCTTTTTTATAAGAAACCGTTGACATGTTTTCGTTGAGAGCAGCCTTTATAAGGAACACCAGGGTCACTTCTTGTTGCTATCTCCAAAACGTTTTGAGATAGACACATAACATGCTCACCAGCGTAAAAGCATTTTGCTCCCTTGCCTAGAAGAGCATTTTAAACACATTTTGAGAAGAGTTGGGGTGATCAATCGGTGAAATATTACCTCAAGATTAAGAAATAGGCAAGTTCAGGCTGAGAACAGAGCCAAGAGTCTTCATAGGAAAATAGATGTACTCCTCTCGTGTTGATCAAAATATAGATACCCTCGTCATAAGAAAAGGCTGGTAAAAACAAAAGCTATATTCCTCTAAAGTTGATATTTTGGTCAAATTGAAAATCAGACGATTCGTAAAACCAATACTCTCTGCCCCACCCCCCACCGCTTAACAGCACTATCGGCACGATGAGATAAAAAACATATAGGCTTAAGGGGTTAAGACACTTGCCAAGGAAACCTTCGTAGAATAATTGGGTGAATATTAAGCAACTCTGCTACAAAGCATAGTTTTTTGAGTTTCTCATAAAAATCGAGTGTATTCTTCTTAGTGTTTGACCAGCTTATATGTGCTGTTTGCTTATTTTTCTTTGCTCAATTTCATGCATTCATCACCAAAACTGTAGGTTGGATTGACAAATCCCTCCATCAAAACAAACTGTCCAATTTTCATGAATACTTTGTGGATACAGTATTCCTTGAGTTCTCAAAACATGTAAGAAACTAACTCTATTTGCTTCCCAAGGAAATATTTGAACAACTGTACATATGGTGCATGTAGAACTGCAGTAGAGATCACCTTATGTAAAAACCCTTTTAAGGAATTCCACTATTCCTCTTTTCTTTTCATGCCTATCGATAAAAAACTATTTAAAAAAGTTTTAAGGAACTTATAACAGAAACTTATTTGGAAAATGGTAATCGAAACTGGGAAGTTGTTTGATTGATGTGATTCGGGTTGATCGATTAAATCGACTGCCCTCCCCCCAATGCTCCGTTGTTAGAGCAATCACTTGCCAATCAGTAGTCTTAGGTTCGAATCCTACTCGGGTCATTTTTCATTCTCGGGTCCCCTTTGGGATTTTTTGAAGAAACTAAGAACAGAAACGTTCTGTTAGAGTTGCAAGGAACCGGAAAAAGAAAAAAACTTCATGCAAATCTTCAATGAATTGAGAAAGGACAATTTTAAAGAAAGTTATGAAACGTTTTAAGAAAGTTTTTCAATAAGCAACAATTTGATAAGCAGTAAGCCTTGGATGGAGGGTAAGAAGGCAATGACTCTCTTGAGTTGCTTTACTAGCTTTCACCAGCCATGGAGATGGAAATAAATTGAGTTTTGGGTAGAGGTAGATAGCTAGTATGTAACACTCTTTCTTTTCTTTAAGAACACGAGCCTCAAATTTTGCCAAAACTTAAGAAAAAGCTAACAACAAACCGAGGCTGACCACTTCTGGCTCAATATGAACATTTTACGAACTAACCATAAGACTGAGAAATAATTGCAAAACAAGCTGATGTACAGCACACAGATAATGTCAGATGGTTAATATCAAAAACACTCTCTTTTTTTATAAGAATCAGTAAATTTGATTTGAAGCTGGCTGTTCTTAAATACACGTTTTTTTCTTTATAAGAAACCTAGCTTGGGTCCTAGTACTAAAAGTTTCTTAATTTTTCACCAGTTTCTAGTACTAAAAGTTTCTTAAAAGTTTCTTATTCTTAGATTCGCACTTGACATCAAATTTTGCACTTTCCCTCGCATATTTCTTGTATTAAAGTGAAACCCACCTACTAATACAAGTAGACTCAACATCCTGTGTTCCTCTAAATAAAAACTTACATCAAGCAAAAATGTATTGCTGACATATTATTTTCCGGCTCATAAAGTCCTCTTGGTTTTTTCGGAGTTTCTTAAAGATGCTGATGTAGTTCTAAAAGTTTCTTAAATTTTTGGGGCTCTAGTACTAGGTTTCTTATAAACCGGTTTCTTATTAAAAAAAAAACGTGTATTCCTCTATTGTGCCTGAAATGTTCTTAAATTGTTCTTACTTTATAATGATTTGGAAGCCTGTTTTCGCTATTAGTTTTGTTAATCTTTTAAAAGTTTGACTCTCTTAAGGATATTTTTCCTGCAAAAAATCATCGGGTAGGTTACTAGTTATTTTTAGCAAAATGTCGAGCAACAGCAAGAGTGTAGACCCACTGTCCAGTCGCTTATCGAAAAAAACATTGTTCCCTTTTAATAAGTTAGCTACCTGGGGAGCTCCAGATAGTGTTAATGAACCAAATATTCTTAGCTAATTAAAAACCTAAATAAAACCATAAAATTTTCATTAAAAATCGTCCAAATCACTTTACCTAACGCTAATGCTCAATGACCTTATCGCGCGGATATGAGCAGGATAATTAAAGTCTTGCTCGATGAATGAATAGACAAAGGAAAGCAACAATAACATTCCTAGCCGCTCTTATGCTTTATCGTAGCAACCATGAAAGATAAATAGAAGTGGGTGAAAAGAGATAGGAAAATATTGAAAGATGTTGTTTAACGTTAGAAAACAACAGAGTTCTGAAAAATATTGGAATTATTGAACTGTAGGATAATTAAAAGAAGCCTGATTCAAATCGCACGTGGTCTCAAACTGGTGATCAAAAAGCCAAAAGGGCAAGAGCAATTTTCATTAGACAAAGAACAACCATCAAAAGGGGATTTCATCCTAGTATTTTTGAAAATCATGAATGAATGTGATCGAATATTCTTTAGGCGACATCTTTGAAGGCTAGCATTGCATGTTTGATATTATAAAAATACCATTCTCCATTTCGGAGCAGTTACTTAAATAATACTAGTGAATATGATTTTTCATCTTTATTAACGATTCAATGAAAGAGCAGTAACGGACCTATATATTTTTTTACTTTATCTTTATTTATGTAGTCTAGTTCTTTTTTCTTGACTCTATCATCTTGAACATTGCTGGACAGCAGCTCTTATCTTTCATTGTACACTCGCTTTTATGTAGTTGGAAATTCTGTTAAATTGTTGTTGTTGTTAATAGGCAAGTATTCTCAGGCTTGCTATCTTTGTAAGATATTGTTTAATGTGAAAACGCCACTGAATTGGTAGACTAATCGAAGAATGTATTGCTTACAGTCGAACACGCTTAGCCTACTACCTTTTGTAAGGTTTTAGTTTTTTACGCTTAACTCAAAGGGCTCATTAGTCCACAGTACTGTACACTCTCATAAGTACTGAACATTGTCCACAGTACTGAATATCCTCCACAGTACCACTGTACTACATCCTCCACAGTACTGTACACTCTCATAAGTACTGGACTACATCTTCCACAGTACTGTACACTCTCATAAGTACTGAACATCGTCCACAGTACTGAATATCCTCCACAGTACCACTGTACTTCATCCTCCACAGTACTGTACACTCTCATAAGTACTGAACATCGTCCACAGTACTGAATATCCTCCACAGTACCACTGTACTACATCCTCCACAGTACTGTACACTCTCATAAGTACTGGACTACATCTTCCACAGTACTGTACACTCTCATAAGTACTGAACATCGTCCACAGTACTGAATATCCTCCACAGTACCACTGTACTTCATCCTCCACAGTACTTTACACTCTCATAAGTACTGAACATCGTCCACAGTACTACATCCTCCCGATACTGTACACTCTCATAAGTACTGAAAATTCTATCATCCACCTTACTGAACATTCTATCCTCCACATTACTAAACATTCTCCAAAGTCAATCGAGATAATTTGTGAGAATGAAAATGACCCGAGTAGGACTCGAACCCACGACATCTAGATTCGTTCTCTAGAGCGCTACCACTGCACAACTGGGGCTACGAGAAACCAGGCCATTTCATTCACACAAATTGCACCACCACTCACCGAATGCAGAGACGTGGGTTCGAGTCCTACTCGGGTCATTTTCATTCTCACAAATTATCTCGATTGATTTTCCAAATCCTGCTTCTCCTCAAATTCTCCAAAGAACTTAACATCCTCTACAGTACAGAACACCCTCCACAGTACAGCACAGACATTGCCGGGGGTACACTGCTACGAAATAGCAAGTTTCTTCTGATTTTGGGTCGGAGTTGAGGTTGAAGTGTCCTCTGGCAAATCCAGTAAACCGGAGGTACTTATCACCCTAAACCTCAGCTCTTAAAATCTTGTCAATTCAAGAACTCACGAAAATAATGATCAAAGATAAATCATATCAATTTCAATAATGATTTTGTTTTTGTTTCTATTTTATTTGTTTGTTTGTTTTGTTTCTTACCTCTTTTGATCTGTATCTTATGATTTATCACCGTTATTGGATACTACGTTTTAAGAACTCAAATATCAGTTAGTTACCGTGACCACAGCGAAGGGCCTAACCCGGCTTTAAGTTCCTGTCAAATGAGATTCTTTTTGGTTTGTCTTGTGGTTTTGACGCACCACAGACAGTTGACGCAAAGCCTTCTTCATCTCCGTCACGTTCTCGTTGCCAAAAGCTATTATTTTGTGGTATCACCTTATTGCACCGCCAGTTGCCCAGGTAGGGATTTCGCTATTAGGGAAGGCCCAGTTAGTCACGTGATCTATTTGGAAACGTCCTTGAGTTTTGAATGATTTTTTCAATAATGTAAAATATTCTTACTTGTTACCCTTTTTTATATAACAGGGCCGGATCTACCATCTTTAGAAAGCGGGGCGTCACACTTATATCTAAGGAAATTTGTATCATTGTGCTGATTGTAATGACCCCCTTTTGGGAATTCTTGTATAAGATCAATTTTTAAGGACACCAGCTTCAAATTAGGTTTGCCTTGAACAACTGTTAAACATGCTAAGAACAAGGTGAGGCTGGCCAACTCTTGCTCAACGTAAGAATTCAAAGAAATAACCATAAACTTAGAAATTTGAATAACAGAAACAAATTGGCAGCTCTCTTGTACGACAGACGGGTCAGGGGAGTCAAATTTGCGTCAATCAAGTCTCGAGTCCCTGATTTTTCCTTATCCGAGCTCTTCGGTCCCCTGTGTGATAAACATGTTTGAAATGAAAGCACGTGACATGTTTTCATGCTTCCACTGGCTTCTGGTAACTACAGGTAACCGACATGTGGGTTTGTTCACATTGGTGAGTACCCTCCAAACAAAACACACTCACTTTTTTATAAGTATACCTTTAAATTAGAATGCATGCCGGTGAAATTAGAGTCTTAGAAAATATTTTGTGTTAGAGATTTGGCCAATGTATTTGTTCGTAATAACCTTAATATGAGCCCCTGTCTAAAACTAGGGTAGTAAACCCTATACCCTTCCTCACGGGATACAATTCAGTGTTTGTGTAGGAGGTTCAGTGCTGATGGTATGATGGTATCCTCCACAGTGCTTCATGGTATGCCTTCGAACAGTGCTGATGGTATCCCCACGGTTCTGATAACTGAATATCCTCCAGATTACTGATTGCATCCCTCAACAGTACTGCGGATATCCCCCACAGTACTGAACATCCTCCACAATACTGAACAGCCTCCACAGTACGTAACATCCCCCGCAGTATTGATGGTATCCCTCAACAGTACTGCTGATATCCCCGATTCCCCGACAGTACTGAACACCCTTCAAAGTACTGAAACCCTCCACAGTTCTGCACAGACTACTACACAGAATCATTGCAATCTCGAGGTTGATTCAATAAGGAAACTCTTCTTCTTTTACTATCATTACAAGCTTGAGAATGTGTTTCCCTTACTGTTGGTATAGCTGTAAAAGCCTCCTTTGTCTGCACATAACGGCTAATGATCACAACGTATAGTCAGCTAGGAATGTTCCGTAGATTGAGCCCGTTGATTAACCGCCATTTTCTTTCTCTTTACTTTAGCTGGTCGCTCGACATAACAGAATATCCATTGCGTGAAATATCCACTACATTTTTTAGCATATGCCATGCCAACTCAAACATTGAAACTTTAAAATTGCATTTTCTTATATGTTCAGCTGATTAATCGCGCCGAAATACTTTATTGCATAAACTATGCTTAGATTTTGTCATGCCAACCTAAGTGATGTCGGATTTTTTTGTCAGTGATAAGAATTTAATTTCAAGGTGGTGTAGAAGCCTCTAAAATCCCAATTTTTCTGACAGATAGCAACGTTTCCCTATAGCATCTAATTATGACCTCTTCTGTGATCATTTAGCTTAAAACATGCACAAATACAGCTACAGTATGCACCTGTTTTAATGGGCCTAAATGACAGTCCGAGGAAAACCATATTTCATTCGCTAGAATCGTCTTATTCTAAGTGCCCCTTCCCATAATGCCCTACCTATTCTTTGTTACTATAGAGATATGGCCTCCATTGGTGTTCGTGACGTGATATCGTGTCTTGCAAAATGGTTTTCTGTTGTTGTTGTTGTAATTGTTCTTCTCATTTTGCTGTAATTGGTTTTGAATAGGGAAATGGCAAAGAGGCTTTGTGGTCGATAGTCGGAATCTCATTATGGTGTACCAAAAATCTTTGATGTCATTCTCCTCAATTACATTTTAGGCCCTAGTGGTCATGTGAAAGCTGTTTGATGTTTGGAATTGTCTTCGTTGAATTTCTAATGTAGTTATGGCCTTATGCTTTTTCAACACTGCACAAGTTTTTACTTGCACTGCATTTGTACGTCATTACCCCACCAACTGAGCGATTAGGGCACTCCGTTTAATCGACCAACTATTTTTATTCACATAAATAAATTCGATTTATTTTCCAAATCATTCTTTTCAAATGAAAGAAATGTTCCAATCAATATATGCATTAATTTGAATTGATGGGATTCAATTGATAAAAATGTTATCTAATTAAAACGTCATAAGATGATAAACTATAAATTATATTAAATCTGTATTTGAGGGATAAAACTTATCGTTTAGATTAAATTTAAATTTGAATGATGGATAAACTGCAGTTCATGTTAAATTAGAATCATGGATAAAACTTATGGTTTATATTAAAATGGAACAACAGTTAAACCTTAGATGTCTTATTTGAAAACCATAAACTCGTCTATTATAACCTGAGTAAACATCATAGACTCTTTTTAACCATAGGCAACCATTCTCTGCTCTCAAGAATCTCTTGCACAGTGCCGGAGTTGTCCTCGCTGCGCAACGGCAGACCTCTATGTAAGTCATAGTCACTCTTTTGTAATAAAAAGTCAACTCTGATAAATCTAATCCTTGTTTAACAAATAAATATTAAACCTTTGTCTTTCAATTCATGTTCATAAAATGATTGAATATAAACATTTTGAAAATAGTGAATTGAATACAATATTAACACAGTTACATTATGTTAAATTCTTTTAAAGTTTTTCTCCTGCACTGCAAGTTTGTAAATAAGGCCTAAACACAATTTTAAACTCATCGACTTTGTTCTGTGTTCATTTTTTACGTCCATTTATCAAATAAACCTAGGTTCCAATATGCCCCCCAACCTCAGTTTCAGTTTTTTCATTTTATCATTCAATCCTAAATGCAATTTAATAGCTACAATAAACAAAATTGAAATACAACATTTAACAATTTACAAGATTACCTAACTTTACAATTAACAATTTAACAATACAAGGTACATATATGATAACAAGCAAAATTGTATTTAAGACTGAACGACTAAGGAAGAGCTCTCTAAGTAGATAAACTAATCAAGAGAGAGCCCCCCCCCCCCCGAATAAAAACAACAAAACTAAAATTTTTCTAAAATCAAAATCAAAATGATAACCAGTTGAACCTCATTGTAATCTTAGTCCTGGCAGTAATTAGTAAGAAAAAAAGTTTTCAAGTTTAAACGAAATACAGAAACCTCGAAGTAACACTGCCCATAACGCTTAAAAGGATTCTGAATTTTTAGGGTTCTCGGAAAGGGCTCTAGAATATTTATGGAAGGGAATTTCTCTATATTTTTTGGAAATCCTCTTTTGCTTCTCGAAAATCAATTAGGACTCTGCAGTTTTCTTGAGGATTCCAGTAGATAGTCTTTAGGGCTTAAAAGTCTTTAGGTGAGAAACTGCACGAGATTTCTGGTAATGCTGTTCCCCTCGACCCCTTCTCTATTTTCTACCGTGACTGCTATACTCTGCAATAGTATGGAAGCCATGTTTTTACACCACGAATACAATGTTTTAAACCTTGCAAACTCTTGACAGATTTGTCTTTATTTTCCAGGTTACGAATCACCGACTCAATTATCACCAGGATGCGTCGTATCGTCTCCCACCGGATGTCTGCAAGAACCGGACTGCTCCAGCTCGAGTACGGAAAATACACCTATCGCTGACCAAGTAAGTGAATTATTTGGTTGATTTTATTGCTCGTTTGAAGTTTCCAACCTGGGCTACACTCTTTTTTTTTACAAGATATACATTCTTTTTTGGCTCAATATGAAAATTTTATGAAATAACCACATGACTGAGAAATAAGTACAAAACAAGTAGATTGGTAGCACACAGATAATGTAAGATAGTCAAGAAAGTCAAACTTTGCGACAATTAAAACTGCTGATAGCAAAAAAGACCTCCCAACTATTGTAAAAGTAAGAACAATTTTAGAACTTTTCAGCCTGAAAATAGAAGAATATTGAAGAACAGTCAGCTTCAAATCATTTTTACTGGTTCTCTATAAAAAAAGAGTGTACTCTTTTTGTGTCAAGATTTCACATGTGCGGTGAATCACACATAGATAGTATCATTTGAGAGAGGTTATCCCTCTTCAAGGGAGATTTTTGCTGTTATGAATTCAGTATTTAAAGCAATAATGATAATATGAGACAAATTTCTAAAGTTGATAAACGATAAAGATATGCAATAGACCATACTTCAAAAATTTTCCTCAATATTGTAAAAATTATTTGTTGAATTATTGTTCTTGGTGCCCAGATTTTTTCAAGCATTTTTTAATCTATTAACTAGGGCGTTAGGCTCAGGGGGGGGGGGTTACCTACGGCTGGACAGCGTTGTGCTGCGGTCATTTCGTAAGCATGCCCACTTATGATGCAATACACGCATATTTTTTTATAAGCAAGTAAGTACTCAACAAGACAAATACTTAAGCAATTCTAGTACTGGATAGAGGAATGCTTAGCAATTTTAGAATTTTAGTTCTGAACCAATAGGCGATGAAAATCGTGCAGCAGCTATTGAAAAGTAGGTTACAGTGGATATCAGTACTCCGGCACAATTTGCATGCAAGATACCATCAACATTTGTTGTACAACAACTTATGAGATAGTATCCTATCAAACCAGTTTTGTGAGCAAAAAAGCTAAGCAATTTTGAGCATTCAAATTTGCTTTTTAGCTAAGCAATTTTTAGTACTGGGCTTGAGCTGAAATTGCTTATAAAAGAAATTCGTGTATTTTTGGAAATGATACCTAACATTATGAATGTAACAGTGCAAAGCCAACCTATTTTACATTTCACAACTCTGATGAAAATTTAGACCCATCTCTAGGAAAAAGCTTTCTTTTCGATTTCATACCCATTTATATGGGATAATACAGAAAAACGTACCCAGATATTGTTCAATAGGAGCCCTATGTGAACAGCACATCTGTACAAATTTATGTTACAAAACCCCTCCCTTGCGAGCTACCAACTTAAAGTATAACCCTACAGCATATTTACCCGCAATATTATTGTTAAAATTGCATTGAAATTCATTTCCATTCAGTTCTTTTTAACAAGGACTCCCCGAAATATGTCATTGTACTGATGCCATTCAGAGAAATATTTCAATAATTTGATCAGGAGGAATAATCAGCATTCATATGACAATACAGAATGTTAGATATGCCCAGTAGGAAGGGAAGAAACACTGCAGCAACCTCAAATCTGCTTTCAATTAACCGTTCGGTTTATATATAAATTTCATTTGAGATATCTTTATAAGAATAGTTTATGATAAATCCTGACAACACTGCATGACAAAAGAAACTAAGGAGCTCAACAATATTAGGATGGTGGTGACTTGAATGAGTGAGTGGGTTGTAGTGTCAAAACAGCGAGGCAGCTCAATAAATCAACAAAACTAGCATTGTTGCCAGTTGGTAATAATCATAGATGAAATCAAGTGAGTCATTAAGCAAGAATGCTGCAAAGAATTACAGAAAAGTTCACTTTTGAGTAAGCCACAAGTATGTGGTTGCAGGGTTTGCAATATGTTCTTTGGGAAAAGAAACAAGGTGATTAAAACATACAAAAGTACCCTTGGAGATTTATGTATGGTAATGTGGAGGGATTTCATTAGTAACGAGGAGGGGTATCTTGCAGTGATTTTTAGGGATTTTATCAGTAATGTAGGGGGATATCCTACAGCAATGTGGAGGATCTAGAGTAGTTTTCCATATTTATTTTGATATTCCTCCACTAAACTGATGATACCCCTCCACACTACTGAATATCCCTCACATTACTACAAGCACATTAATACCTAGTGTAAAAAGGGTCAAACTATCTATCTGTTCTAGCCATTACTCGCAAGGTATATCAGAATAATATAGAAAAATAGTTTATGTATTTACCATTGAATTTGTTTTATTTTTGTTGCAGCTGAAAGACCGAGTTCCTTTCTATTTATCAGAAGAAGAGAGAAGAACTCTTATTACAGAAGGACTACCCATCCCGACAGCCACACCCTTATCGAAGGTTAGACATTCTTCCTGATTGTTGGGATGTATTATATTGACTTGACAGCAGAGTAGGGGAGGGAGGGGCAAGTGTTCACAGGGGTAAGTAGTCACAACCTCTTGTTTTGGTCAAAACAGATTGCTGTCAATTAAAAGTTTATTGTTTGGTGGAGTACTTTATGTAAGCTTTCTTTTGATATCATTCAACCGAGCCTCCAGCCATCAATATTTAGATCCAAAAGACAACATACCCCTGTGACAACTTACCCTTCCCTCCCCTATTCACTGATCACAGCAATGCTGGGTTACTGAGAACAGGTGCTAGTCATGTGCTCTTAATAAGAGGAATGCGGGTAATATAAGCTGGATATTGATAGGCTAGCAAATAGCATGCAATGTTCAGGAAATGCACCCTAGACCCCATAAAGCTATGCAACAATATCATGCCTATCAAAATAGAAGTAATCTCGGAGTTGTTGTTGCTAAATCACATAGACCCATACCAAAGGACTGTCAGTAATAATAAGGCTCAACCTACTTCCATCACAGTTTCATAATTTGAACTTTGACTATGGCAATTTTTCCAAAGGTACACAAAATAACTGTGATGATATGATAATGCTACAGCCTCAGAATGAGCAGGAATTGGAAATATGCATGGTTTTACGAAATTTTATTCTATATCATTACAGGCAGAAGAAAGAGCGCTTAAAAAAGTCCGGAGGAAAATCAAAAATAAGGTAGATATCAGAGACACTAATATGTTTTTAGCTTTTTGATCCAATTCAATTCAATATTTTGTACAATATTAGATCTTAAATTCAAGTGGGAGAAGTGATGCATAGAAAAGCAATGCTTACCAAAGATACCTACAGCTTGCATATAAATTTTTGACACATTCTGGTATTTTCTGAATTATATGCACCATAAAAGCTTCCATCCATTCTCAACGTGAATTTTTTTCATTGTTGAATAACCTTGCTGTTTTTGTCTAGATTTCGGCACAAGAAAGCAGACGGAAGAAAAAAGAATACATGGAGGCTTTAGAAAAAAAGTGAGTTTGTAATTTTCTAGCATAGAATAAATAATTACAAGTGTTACCCTGTTAAAAAGATTCAAGATTTGCAGCAGTTTAACACCAATGTTCTAGACTAATATTTTTTCTTTTTCTTCATAGAATTGAGGTCGTCAACGGAAATAATTCAGAACTTAGGAAAAAAGTGGACACATTAGAAAACACAAATAAGTAAGTCTCTGTTTATCAAATTCATGTTCATTCTCTTATTCATTTGTGCATCTCCTGATAAGTTGGAACAGAAAAATAAGTTATTCTATCTATTCTCTCCTTCTATTGCTCTTCATTAATGGAAATGGCCTAGGGATGGGCAAGTGGTTAGATCACTGGACCCTTGAGAATTTGCCAGCTCTCTGTAATTCCAGGCAAAAAGGCAAAAGGAATCATTAGGTGTGGTCATATCAAGAAAAAGGGCCGGGGTCGCACTTTTCTACCAGGCTACCCAATACTATGGGGTACTTTATTCTTTGCACATAAACCAATACCTTACAAAGATTGTAAGTGTATTTGCCTATAAACTTAATGCATGGGGCACTGTTTTGGTGAATCAAATCACAGGCTCTTCAATTTTAGTTTAAGTTGGTTTTGTAAAGTGTAGAGAAAGTTGTGAGATTTTATTTTGGCACCATAGTAAAATAGATGAATTTAGAGCTTTGTATGCTATGAAATTGTAGTCAACTCTACTTACAGTTAGTCAATGTGGTGTGTCAATAGGATAATATTATAGATATTCAAAAATTGGCATTGAAAATTCGGCTTGAGCAGATGAAACCGGTATCGAAATAATCTGTATTTCTGCTTTTATTCTACTCTCAGATAGGAATTACTATATGAGATCAAGCATATGGTCTAATCAACGCATTCTATTGCAGATCTTTAACAATGCAGTTACATAAGCTTCAAGCATCCATTGCAGGAAAAGGAGTTAAATATATTTCAACAAAGACTACACAAACCACTCAGTCACAAACGGTAAGAATTGAAATAAAATAAGTCTGATTTTCCAGTAAAATCCTATATGAAAGTTTGTGAAATCTAAAAAAGTAGTTTTTTTTTAACGCAAACCACTCAGTCACAAACGGTAAGAATTGAAATAAAATAAGTCTGATTTTTCAGTAAAATCCTATATAAAAGTTTGTGAAATCTAAAAAAGTATTTTTTTTATAATGCAAACCACACAGTCACAAACGGTAAGAATTGAAATAAAATAAGTCTGATTTTCCAGTAAAATCCTATATGAAAGTTTGTGAAATCTAAAAAAGTAGTTTTTTTTAACGCAAACCACACAGTCACAAACGGTAAGAATTGAAATAAAATAAGTCTGATTTTCCAGTAAAATCCTATATGAAAGTTTGTGAAATCTAAAAAAGTATTTTTTTTATAACGCAAACCACACAGTCACAAACGGTAAGAATTGAAATAAAATAAGTCTGATTTTTCAGTAAAATCCTATATGAAAGTTTGTGAAATCTAAAAAAGTAGTTTTTTTAACGCAAACCACACAGTCACAAACGGTAAGAATTGAAATAAAATAAGTCTGATTTTTCAGTAAAATCCTATATGAAAGTTTGTGAAATCTAAAAAAGTAGTTTTTTTATAACGCAAACCACACAGTCACAAACGGTAAGAATTGAAATAAAATAAGTCTGATTTTTCAGTAAAATCCTATATAAAAGTTTGTGAAATCTAAAAAAGTAGTTTTTTTTAACGCAAACCACTCAGTCACAAACGGTAAGAATTGAAATAAAATAAGTCTGATTTTTCAGTAAAATCCTATATGAAAGTTTGTGAAATCTAAAAAAGTAGTTTTTTTATAACGCAAACCACACAGTCACAAACGGTAAGAATTGAAATAAAATAAGTCTGATTTTTCAGTAAAATCCTATATGAAAGTTTGTGAAATCTAAAAAAGTAGTTTTTTTAACGCAAACCACACAGTCACAAACGGTAAGAATTGAAATAAAATAAGTCTGATTTTTCAGTAAAATCCTATATGAAAGTTTGTGAAATCTAAAAAAGTATTTTTTTTATAACGCAAACCACACAGTCACAAACGGTAAGAATTGAAATAAAATAAGTCTGATTTTTCAGTAAAATCCTATATGAAAGTTTGTGAAATCTAAAAAAGTATTTTTTTTTATAACGCAAACCACACAGTCACAAACGGTAAGAATTGAAATAAAATAAGTCTGATTTTTCAGTAAAATCCTATATGAAAGTTTGTGAAATCTAAAAAAGTAGTTTTTTTTAACGCAAACCACACAGTCACAAACGGTAAGAATTGAAATAAAATAAGTCTGATTTTCCAGTAAAATCCTATATGAAAGTTTGTGAAATCTAAAAAAGTAGTTTTTTTATAACGCAAACCACACAGTCACAAACGGTAAGAATTGAAATAAAATAAGTCTGATTTTTCAGTAAAATCCTATATGAAAGTTTGTGAAATCTAAAAAAGTATTTTTTTTATAACGCAAACCACACAGTCACAAACGGTAAGAATTGAAATAAAATAAGTCTGATTTTTCAGTAAAATCCTATATGAAAGTTTGTGAAATCTAAAAAAGTAGTTTTTTTATAACGCAAACCACACAGTCACAAACGGTAAGAATTGAAATAAAATAAGTCTGATTTTTCAGTAAAATCCTATATGAAAGTTTGTGAAATCTAAAAAAGTAGTTTTTTTATAACGCAAACCACACAGTCACAAACGGTAAGAATTGAAATAAAATAAGTCTGATTTTCCAGTAAAATCCTATATAAAAGTTTGTGAAATCTAAAAAAGTATTTTTTTTTATAACGCAAACCACACAGTCACAAACGGTAAGAATTGAAATAAAATAAGTCTGATTTTTCAGTAAAATCCTATATGAAAGTTTGTGAAATCTAAAAAAGTAGTTTTTTTTAACGCAAACCACACAGTCACAAACGGTAAGAATTGAAATAAAATAAGTCTGATTTTTCAGTAAAATCCTATATAAAAGTTTGTGAAATCTAAAAAAGTAGTTTTTTTTAACGCAAACCACACAGTCACAAACGGTAAGAATTGAAATAAAATAAGTCTGATTTTCCAGTAAAATCCTATATGAAAGTTTGTGAAATCTAAAAAAGTAGTTTTTTTATAACGCAAACCACACAGTCACAAACGGTAAGAATTGAAATAAAATAAGTCTGATTTTTCAGTAAAATCCTATATGAAAGTTTGTGAAATCTAAAAAAGTATTTTTTTTTAACGCAAACCACACAGTCACAAACGGTAAGAATTGAAATAAAATAAGTCTGATTTTCCAGTAAAATCCTATATAAAAGTTTGTGAAATCTAAAAAAGTAGTTTTTTTAACGCAAACCACACAGTCACAAACGGTAAGAATTGAAATAAAATAAGTCTGATTTTTCAGTAAAATCCTATATGAAAGTTTGTGAAATCTAAAAAAGTAGTTTTTTTAACGCAAACCACACAGTCACAAACGGTAAGAATTGAAATAAAATAAGTCTGATTTTTCAGTAAAATCCTATATGAAAGTTTGTGAAATCTAAAAAAGTATTTTTTTTATAACGCAAACCACACAGTCACAAACGGTAAGAATTGAAATAAAATAAGTCTGATTTTCCAGTAAAATCCTATATGAAAGTTTGTGAAATCTAAAAAAGTAGTTTTTTTTTAACGCAAACCACACAGTCACAAACGGTAAGAATTGAAATAAAATAAGTCTGATTTTTCAGTAAAATCCTATATGAAAGTTTGTGAAATCTAAAAAAGTATTTTTTTTTTAACGCAAACCACACAGTCACAAACGGTAAGAATTGAAATAAAATAAGTCTGATTTTCCAGTAAAATCCTATATAAAAGTTTGTGAAATCTAAAAAAGTAGTTTTTTTAACGCAAACCACACAGTCACAAACGGTAAGAATTGAAATAAAATAAGTCTGATTTTTCAGTAAAATCCTATATGAAAGTTTGTGAAATCTAAAAAAGTAGTTTTTTTATAACGCAAACCACACAGTCACAAACGGTAAGAATTGAAATAAAATAAGTCTGATTTTCCAGTAAAATCCTATATGAAAGTTTGTGAAATCTAAAAAAGTAGTTTTTTTTAACGCAAACCACACAGTCACAAACGGTAAGAATTGAAATAAAATAAGTCTGATTTTTCAGTAAAATCCTATATAAAAGTTTGTGAAATCCAAAAAAAGTATTTTTTTTATAACGCAAACCACACAGTCACAAACGGTAAGAATTGAAATAAAATAAGTCTGATTTTCCAGTAAAATCCTATATGAAAGTTTGTGAAATCTAAAAAAGTAGTTTTTTTATAACGCAAACCACACAGTCACAAACGGTAAGAATTGAAATAAAATAAGTCTGATTTTTCAGTAAAATCCTATATGAAAGTTTGTGAAATCTAAAAAAGTATTTTTTTTTATAACGCAAACCACACAGTCACAAACGGTAAGAATTGAATTAACATAAGTCTGATTTTCCAGTAAAATCCTATATGAAAGTTTGTGAAATCTAAAAAAGTATTTTTTTTTATAACGCAAACCACACAGTCACAAACGGTAAGAATTGAATTAACATAAGTCTGATTTTCCAGTAAAATCCCATAGAAAAGTTTTTGAAATCTAAAAAAGTAGTTTTTTTATAAAGATCAATCAAAAAAAACTTAATCAATGTGTCACTATAGCGATTGCATTATCAACGCCGCATCACAGTGCTCGATGTACCAACGTACAGAGCAATATAGAATAGAAACAAGAAAGGAGACTGGCTCTCTGTTACTTAAACTTTCATGCTCACGCAATCATCAGACAGACTATTAATGTGTCATAAATATTTAGCTTACAAGCTAATTGGGGATGCTGACGTCGGAAGATGGGGCTACATTTTTGGAATAGTTTAGAAATACTAACTGAAAATGGGGTACCTTTGCACTTCTCCATTCACTGGGTATCGTTAGTACAATCGGGTATCATTACTAAGATGATTGTATTTTGTTTGGGCATGCCTATTATCTCAGTCACAACCATAACTAACGGTAGGTTTTGTCACCCTCAAAGGAAAATTAGCTTTTTTAAAAGCTACACCGGACCTTAAGAAGAGTGAAGGCTAATTTGTGTGCATAGGATATAAAGGACTTTCGGACCAGTTTTTCTTCAGAATATTCCTGCTCTTAAACTCCTCAAACTGAAATGAAAGATAGCCTCTATTCTTCAAGATTTGATGACCTTTTATGATGAGGGTTAAGAAGAGGTCATTTGGAAACTGGGATCTGTGACCTGGGACCTGCCGTACTATTAACTGGGGAAATATGGTTAGTCTTATTGGGACTGGGATTGGAAATATTATATTAGGACAAAGATTTTTACAATATTAGGAATTTCAATATATCCCTTATAGGGATTGGGATTTCTGACCACTTCAGTGCTAGGATACCATCCTTCAGCACCCTGTCCAGTGTATGGATTTTTCTTTATATTGTTATCTTTTTCTAGGAATGGTAACTTATTGCATTCAATTGGAAAGAATTGGATTTAATTGAAAAGAATCGGATTGGAAAAATAGCGGGAGAAGAAGAAAATGAGAAAGTAGAAAAGGTACTTCTGCGTATTCAACCAGTTTGAGCGGAAGCTTGAATAGGGGATAGTAAATTATTTTTCTATTTGTGCCACTTTGGGTGCATTTTTGCGGTTTGAGACAATAATAAAGATCTGCTTTTTGACTAGCTTTATTGGCACAGGAAGGTTTGGTGAAACATAGACGTTTAAATTTTCGTTTCATCAAAAAAGTCTAATAAAGAAGTGAAAATCCCAAATTAATGATGTTTGAGGATACTTTTGACTCTCTATTGCAAAGTTTTTGATAAAGTACCCACTTTTGAATAATTCTCTGGTCAAAAAAGACTAGTTTAAGGAGTTAACCTTCGATAGCAGATGAATTATTATTGTTCTCTCAGAATTGTAGATATTTGAATTAAATGTTTTGAATTTATGATTTCAATTGAAGATTTCCATGTACACAATTTTTCTTTGATTTTCATCTCTGTAAAAAGCACAGCAAAGGATAAATATGCGTGACCTATTATAAGGCAGCCTTTATATGACAGATCTCATCTTTTGCTGAGGTCATCCTAGATAGATTTCAACTTGCTGTTAAAGTCGCTCCTATTTATATGCTATTTTCCATCCAAGTTGAGAAATGGTCCCAGCATGCTTTTTGGCACTGGAAATTGCTTTTCCGCACATTCCATTGAAATAATCCTCTTCGAGAATCTCAACTTGCCCGAGTTGAAAAAAATCACGTTTATATGGTGGTTTCAGCCTGAGTTGAAATCTTGCCTGGGCTGGGATGGCGAGCTGAACTCAACTCGGGAGGATCTTTAACTGGCCTCTTCTCATGTAAACACAATAAGAACATTGACTGACAGCCCAGTTGAAACTCCACCCGGGGTGAACTCAGCACAGGGAGAGATCTGTCATGTAAAGGCCACCTAAATCATGCATAGGAGAGAGATTTCTCAAAAATGACAATTTTATCAATCAAAAGCTTAATTTATCAAGAAAACTATTTTGCTACATTCTAAAGTACAAGATCGGTCATTCAGAGAGGTCAACATTTGTAATTAACGTTTTAAAGTTGTGCAGTGGTAGGAATCAAAGTACGGGGTGTCTAAGACACAAAACACAAAGACCAACAGAAAATGTCAATAGACCCAGACCAATTTTACAGAGTTTGACCCATGTCAAAAGGTTTTTAGTGACGCACTTGATGTCCTACATTTAATCTTTCATCAATGAACTCTTGTGATGAATCAGGGGTAAACACAAAGAAGTAGATGCTGTCATATATATTTCATATATTTATATTTCGTATCATATCTGTTCAATCATAAAATATATACAGTACAATCTATATACAATCTACTATCAATCATACAATCATATCTGTTAGGATGCATGAAACTCCAGTGTATTTTTCAAGTATACCAAAACTTCTTCAATTTATAGATCCATTATTCTCTATGTAGCATTCTGTTGTCTATCAGCATTGCAGTGCTCAATGTATTGAAGTACAGAACAAAAAAGAGATGAGAAAGAAAAAGAGAGACTAGCTCTCTGTGACTAAGTAACTGAAAGGTTCATGCTCTTCAAATCGTCAGACAGACCTTTATCAAGACCCATAATCAAAAAGCCAAAACAACAATAGACCCCAAAGATAGCTTTGGATCAAAGTTTTCTTGATACACCCGAGTCAAAGGAGCAATGAGACTTGAAACCCCGTCAACAGGGCATTTTTTAACAAACTGAGTGGGGGAATTGCCCCACCAGGCCCTACCAGCTCCCCCACCACTGAAGAGAAAAATGATGTTTTTGCCCCAAATGTCGGCCATTTTGTGGCCCTTGCTTTAGAGATAAAAGTAATCGGTGTAAAAGTAATCTTTTATTTTTCTATTACCATACGCGAAAAAAGAAACAAGGATATTTAGCAATTTTAAGGGGATTTTAAGGCCTCAGAAATGGCAAAATCTCAGGAGCTTCCGGAGGCTTCGCCCCCTGGACCCCTACCAGAGCTCTGCCCTGGACACGAAATGTACACTCGCTGTGCCACTGTAGGTGTGGGCCCTTTTGAAAAATGCCCCACCACTCAAAAATCCTTGAAAAATGCCCTGCCCGTCAACGAAGGGAATTCCTTGTGCAAAAACCTAGAATCAATGATTATTTGTCAAACTGACTTCCAATGTTTGAATGGTAGAAAGTCGATATCATCATCATCCAACAACCTTCAAACCTTGGCAGAGAATCAAAAAGTATTACATTTTCAGCTACAAGTTTAGTTGGTAAATGTTTATTCCTTCACTATCCAATGTTTTGCTGTGTCCTTACAGCTAAACATAAATCTGATTTAACCTGTTCAGATAATCAAGGGCACTGGATCAAAATCAAGTTTATGACGAACTACTGTCTGACGTGACAACCCAGTTTTCATCAGACTGGGACCATCTGACAATCTTTGTCTTTTCTGGGTCTGGTACGAGTACGACCCCTAGTGGATTCTTTGTCCAGTGGTCTTCGTGCCAGATAGACACTTCGCCTGTCACAAGGCCAAAGAACTGCTGGTCAGTGCTATCTTTCAAGGGCAATAACTCATAGGGTGTGCGTTCAGTTAGCCAATAAAGGTTGTCTTTCTTCATCAGAAACCCTTCCGGCAAATGCTCTCTCATATGCTCAACATCTCTCTCCTGTCTCTCCAATAAGACTGGGATCCTTAATCAGGCAATCGTAAATCTTGCTGCAGCTATCCCTGGCGTTTGATGCTATGTAAATGCCGTTTTCTTTTTCTTGAAATTTACGAACTATTGCCTGACGTCTCATCGTAGGAGTACCGCAACGAAATCTGATCACTGGGGATTTTTTACAGTCAGTTGCGTCAGTTGGTTGGTCACTTGGTCGTCTTCGCAGGTTTTCTATGGGCACCAAGCTCTCCTGGATGGTAAGGTACCCTATCTTACCGATCCGCTCCTTTCTTATATAGCACTGACTGATAACTTTCTTCCAATAGTCCCTTAAATAATCAGGCAGGCGACATGTTTGAAAATCTCTGTTGTTCATAACGAAAGGCATCATATTTATTCGAATCCGTTTTGGCTCTGGGAACTCGAGCTCTTTTACACTTAGATATGGCTCCGTTTCTCTGGTGTGAGAAGTCCATAAATCATATAATGTGTTGGAAGTCGAGTCAAAACCTATTTTAGCACAATCAGGGTCAAAATTAGTGTTAGTCTCGACGTTTGCTTTCCAGAAATCTGTAATGTCCTCCCAGATCTTTTTCAAAACAAGCCAAAGTCCGTTGAGTTTCGAGAGCTCGCTATCTCTGTCATACAGGCCTTGGAGTATTACTCTTGCTATTGGGTTCAATCGTTTGATACTTTCACCGCCGTTATTAGGGCTTCCGCCATGTTCTTTTCCTTCATCAAGGGTTTCATCAGGTCCAGAAGCCATTTCTTGCTTTTTACGATTGGGAAATGTTTTGCAAAACGCAGTTCACTTCCTGGTTCGTTTCCATGTATGTTTCGGTTTACGATATCCCAGAATGCTATGCGCGAAGGTTACCGGAAGTAAATCTCTAAGAAGAGACTGGGGAGAGTTTCATCTTGCCCGCAAAGTTTCGAATCGATTTTCGCCATATAGGACGTTTTGACAAATTGATTTTCGAAGCGTGGCTGGCTATGATTTTCAGACCTCAAAAGCTCTGTTAGGGGAAACACAAAGCACAAAAACTACAAAACTGCCGAGAATTTAAATATCAGGAAGTGATATTCAGGATGAAGAATCAAATTAGAAAAGTGTATTTTCAAGAGTTTTCCCCAATCGTAAGTAAATAAGCCTGTAAATAGGCCCTACTTATTTAGGCCTGTCCTGGAATCGCTCCTCGAGTCCTTGTTTCCCTATGTTCTTTATTTGCTGATGTTACCCCAGCAATAAGATTACCCATAGTTATAACATTTAGTTACAAGTTAGTACATGGAGACAACGACTCTTCAGGCAAGTCTACTGTTCTATCCCAGTTAAGTATTGTATTCTCCGATCCGAGGTGACGTAATTTGAGTTGTTTTCACTGCAGTTTAGAACATGTGGTCAATCTCTTGAGTCCTCTCTGCCAGTCTGCAGAGCATGGCAGGACTCGACGAGATCTCGCGCGTGCAGCGCAAAATTTTCTCCGTGAACCGCGTGCAAGTAGGAGTTTTTAGGCCAAGTTTTTCCCCCAAAAATGTTTGAAAACACCTAAACCCCACAAAAACCTTCGTTTTATACATATTTGCGCTTGCAAGGCCTAATTTTCGGCGTGCACTCGCAGCTGCTGCCGAATTGACTCGCGCGTGCAGTTGCCATACTCTGCAGACTGGCCTCTCTGGAGAAACAGTTCTTTGTATTTAGTGTTGCCTTTTCCTGCGCCCAAGTATGCCAAAGAAAAAGCATGCTACCATCAAAAGAAGAAAGCCTCAAAGGGCAACCACTGGAGCAGAACTGCAGTGAAAACAAATCAACTCGGATCGGAGAATGGGCAATTGAGATTCTTCTGACATTTGAAATAATAGTGCATGCAACCAACATTTACATTTATAATTAAATATATCTTTGTAGCTGAAAACTAATTTCAATACCTTAAGTTTGGTATGAAACAAAGAACTGACAGGCTTGTATGGTAAAAGTTCTATCAATAAGCCCTGCCTCTCTTTTTAGTGGCCCCCTCACAGGAAAGACTACAAAGTAAAATATCATGAGTGAGGGGATCTATTGGAGGTATTCCATCGTATTGCAAATTTCTAAAATTACATTCGTGAGGGGGAACAACCTCTTTGTTTGAAAACACCTACTCTATTAATGCCCTCTTCTAGAACCACAGAAATTAGACATAAGCCCCCCTGAGCATGAATACACACATTTTGTTTATAAGCAATTTCATTTCAAGCTCAGTACTGAAAATTGCTTAGCCAGAGGGCAAATTTGAGTACTCAATATTGCTTAGCAATTACTTACTTAAAAATTTGTCTCTTGGAATACCATCTCACAAGTTGTTGTACAACAAATTTCGGTGGTTTCTTGCCTACAAAAGTGTGCTAGGGCACTATATCGGCTGTAACCTATTATTCTATAGCTGCTGCACGATTTTCATGGTCAATTGGAACAGAATTTGATTTTCGAATTGCTTAGCATTCCTCCATCCAGTACTGGAATGGCTTAAGTTTTTGTCTTGTCGAGTACTGACTTGCTTATAAAGCAATTGCTTATAAAAAAATACGTGTAGAGCTTTTATTGTAAAATGTAAACAAAACCAAAGTGGTCTATTTTAAGGGTAGGCCTGTTGCCTTTCACCATCTATAACTTACAACTCTTAGGTAATTTATCAAATATTTTATTAAATGCAAGATTACCTAACAATAAGGACAGGGTAAATATTTTTATAGTAAATAAGACCGACTTGGGACTTGTATTTAGTGACCAGTGTTTGGAGGTGGCCACTAATATTGGGAAGTGGTCGTTTTAGAGGCTAGGCTATAAAAGTAAGAACACTTCAAGAATATTTCAGCTTGAAAATAGGGGATTATGTATAAGAACATCCAGGTCAAGGACGTTGCCAATGGGGTGAGCTAAGGAAGCCATAGCTAACACCCCTTTTACAGAAATTCATATTTGCTGTTTTGACTATTAATGTGTTATTATTCACAAGTGAATGCTGCAAGTGGTCAATTGCTCCCCTGGTCAGAGCTCCTTCCTAACTCCCTGAGTGGGCCAGCTTTAAAAGTTTTTTTCACTGGCTCTTACAAAAATTTAGATCTTGTAAAGAGTCTTCAATCAAATCCTTGCCCTAACCCAATCGAAAAAGTCAAAAATGTGTCAAACAGGGACATTGGAAGCATCTAAAACTTGAGGGGGGGGCACAAGACTTCAAGGGCAGTTTTTTCATTAAGAATGAATGGTAATCTCTAAAAAACGTCTCTTCATTATATTTTGCAAAATCTTTTGGGGCATGTGCCTCCCTGCCCCCTTGGGTACTAAGTCCATGGGCCAAATTACTTTGCTTGAAAAACAAACCACAAACAAGTAGCTCACTCTTAGCATATAATTTGTTTTATAATTAAAAATCTTGACATGATAATGCAAATATCTTGATTATGTGCTAGTACTACAACAACCTGCAAATACAGATCTTTTCTACTATTCAGAGAAAATATTGAATGCACTCAATTTCTTATTAGGAACTTTGCTAAGTCTTGTTACCAGTGCTTCTTCTCTTTCTCCCAAATCTTGGTATAAAAAGTTGCTCAGCAAAATCCTGAACCCTAAAAACCAACATTTCCATATCTTTAAGTTCATATGTAAAAGCTATGGCTTACTCTCTTTATGGTATTGTCAGCCCACGCAAATTATTCAAGAAGAAGTACGAAATGAGATGGGAGATAAGTTATATGTTGAGGTGGGGATGGCCAACGGTTTTTAGATGAATGAATCTTAGTTCCAAGGCCATGGACTTCAAAGTACTTTTTGCAAAAGGTAGGAGGAGAGCCTTTGCCAGCTTTAGGCAAATAGGCAGAAGGAGTCACTTGGTATGGTCACATTGAGAGGAAGGACCAGGGTCTTACTGCAGCATCATTTTATCTATTCAGTGCACCCTTTGTACTTTGTACGAAAACCAACCTACAAAGATTGTAAATGTAGTGAGTGGTTTCGTTTTGCTGAACTTATAAACCAATACCTTATGAAGAAAGTAAGTGTATTTGCCTATCAAAACATCACCTACACTGAACCATTTTCCTCGTCCTTTCTTAAAACATTTCTTACTCTTTTGATTTGCACAAATTCTCCTACCAAAGTTTCCATAGCTTTGAAATCTGGCCCTCCTGTTTCTTGTAAACAGTTCCTTATAAAAAAATAGTCTATTTGATAACGCTGAAATACACTGCAATCAAGACGTTCCATCCAATTAGGGCGTCTATACTCAGAGCAAGTACACCTGCATGCTTAACATATTTTCTGGAATTTTATTCTGGATAACAACTCACCACGTCTTCGACTCTTCTCTCATCTTAGTAAGTTAATAAAATTCTTTGAAATTTGTTTTGATGAATAGGTACAAATCTATATTGATACCATCCCTGCACGTCTAAATACACGAGTTTTTATAAGAAACTCATTATAAAAAATCCAGACTCTCAAAAGGCAGGAAATCTAAGATACTCAAGTAGATGAAAAATATTTGGTAAGAAATTTCCATATTGTTGGTTACAAATAACAGCTGGTTTTATGTATACTACTTCAGTTTGAGAATGTGTTTTGAAATTATTTTATTGATGAAAAACAGGGGCGTGCTGGCCCACTGGGTTATAGGGATATTTCTCAGTGGGCCCCTAGAAACTGCTTGTTTGTGGCCCCTTCAATCCTTATGCCACCACTAAACTTAATTTTCAAAGGCCTTATTTTCTCCAGGACGCCTCTTTGAAAATATGATTTTTGTGCTTAACCTTTCAAACTAATACCTTAGATATGATAAAGATTGTTTATGAATCCAAGCAATGTTTTTCAGAAACTCCTGAAGAACTTCCAGCTCTGACAATTCGAAAAATTTAAAAAACTTTCAGCACTTTACTGATTTTTTAGTTTCTTTCAAAAAAATTTTATTTTCAGTCTGAGATGTTCAGAAATTATTCTTATTTTATGTTTCACGTTTTTCTCCTCGCCGTCCTCGAGCTCTGTACCGATCAAAGACTGCTCATATCTTATGGACTGCTAGGAGAATGGCAGGCCCGGTGAATATGAGTTTTGCATTATCTTGCTTCTTCTTTCATCAATTAATAATACTAACCTTCGTTTTAGATGCTTTGCGTAAAAGACGGAATAGAAAAAACTCCTGTTGAGTCATGGGTTACATCGAGGTATGTAAGCTTAGCTATTTTCCTCTTTGAAAATTGTAAGAATGATCATTAAATTCAGTTTCTAATCGAAAGAATAATATTAGTTTTCTACTAGCAATTAAATTGAGAGAAGTTTCATGCTCTTGCATTTACATCCTTTTGAACATATGTGCAGTACTGTGGAGGGTGTCATCATTACTATGGGGCAATACCATCAGTACTTTGGAGAATATGCAGCACTGTGGGGGAAACCATAAGTAATGTGGAGGGTTTTCGGTACTTTAGGGGATATCATCAGAAAGGTGGAGAAAATACTGAAAGTGCTTGTGGTTTCCCTTCAAAGCTCTGAGATATTCTCCACACACTGATGGTCTCCCTCCACAATACTTTGCATCCTCAACATTACTGGATGGTATTTCTCTACAGTACTAATGGTATCCCTCACAGTACTGAATATCCTCCACAGTACCGATGGTTTCCCCCATAGTATTTATGATATTTGTCGTTCAGTATACAATATTTTGTAACCTTGTATTAGGGTTGTATGGTATGAATAAAATTGAATTGAATTGAAAACTGACGATGCCCCACAGTATTGAAAGCATTCCCACAATACTAATTATATTCCCACAGTACTGAACGTCCTCCCTTAGTACTGTACACCCTCCACAGATATTCCCGGTGATTCATCGGTCAGATATATTAGGTAACATCGTTAAACTAGATAAACTCTACTGAGATGAAACGGTATCTTAAGATTAGAGTTGCAACGATAACACTCTTTGGAAAACATAGCAAGAAGGACGACTCAGAATTCAATGACTGATTAATATGACAACAAAGCTATTCTTTCCATTTGAGTTTTTTAGTCGACATAGACAAAAGCGTAGTAGAAAGAAGATCGATTCCCTTGATAAAACCTGAACTTTCACGGTTTCACGTTCCAAAGTAATTCCTTTGCTTCGTTTTGCATAAGGTTTTCGAAATACAGATATTTTTGGAGAGGTGGAATATAAGGGTAGTAGTGTAGAGTGATGTGGAGGGTTTACAGAAACTCTACAGGGGTGCAGAGTGATGTAAAGGAGTGTAATGTGGATGGGATGCACAGTTATGTGGAGGGGTGTACAATATTGTACAGGGGTGTGAAATAATTTGAGGGGGTGTAAACATCATATAAAGGGGTTTATACAAATGTGGTAGGGTGTGAAGTGATATGGTGGAGAGGTTGACAATACTATATTGGGATGCAATGTGATCTTGAGGCGTTTAAAAGAATTTGCAGGGTATGCACGGTAACGTATGTAGGTATGCACGGTAACGTAGAGGGGTTTTACAATCTTTGGATGGTACAAAACTTCAAAATAGCTAGAAATATCGGACACATAGTGAAGCGAATTCAAATATTACTTAAGCTTTTCGTCTGACACTCAACAGATAAATACGTCAGAAAGAGAACGAAACAGAAACATAACGAATTATCATACCCAGATGTTGATCGAAATAGGCCAATCAGAAAAGAGATGCATGGTTGGTATAGTGTGGGAAAACCAATCATCACCCAAGTTACAGTGAGCTGACCAATAAGATTACCTAAAGAGTAATCCGCATCTGGGTATGATAAATCAGTTAGGTTTCTGTTTCGTTCTCTTCCTGACGTACTAATCTGTTGATTGTCGGACAAAAATCTTATGTAGTCAATGTGTTCGTTTCGTTATGTTTCCGAAATTTCTGGCTATTTTGAGGTTTTACATAAGTGTGAATGGATTTGAAATAATGTATAGGGGTGTTATAATGTAGAGAAATGTAGAGAAAAATACAGTGAAAGTGTAGGGTAGTGCAATTATGCAGAGGAGTGCAAAATCATATAAAGGGGTAGAGAA
The DNA here is from genome assembly GCA_963924455.1 of Pelagia noctiluca. Classification (NCBI taxonomy): domain Eukaryota; kingdom Metazoa; phylum Cnidaria; class Scyphozoa; order Semaeostomeae; family Pelagiidae; genus Pelagia; species Pelagia noctiluca. Next base: position 2,836,659 of record OZ004324.1, on the reverse strand, counting down.
TAATATGAAGGGGTGTTCACAGTAATATGGAGGGCTCTACAATTATATACAGGGATGCACGATAATGTTAAGGAGCTCGCAGTAATGTGCAGGGTTGCTCAGTAATGTAGAGAGAAATACAGTAAAAAGAAAGGCTGTGCAGTAATGTGAAGGTGTCTACAGTTATGTGTAAAGATGAAACATAATGTGGAGGGCTGTGTTATAGTGTTTAAGGGTATGTAGTGACAGTGATATAAAGGATGGTACAGTTACGAAGTGTCAGAGGTGTTCAATGATAAATACAGTAATATTGATTCTGAGTAGTAATGCAGAGAACTCTACGGTCATATGCAAGGATGTGCAATACTGTAGAGGGCTGTGTTATAATCTTTAGGGGTGTTCAATTATTCAGTCATATCAAAGAATGTGAGATGAGGGCTCCGTTTTACTGTGGATGGATGTCCGGTAATACATAGAGGACTATACAGTAATCAAGTGCAGAGGTGTAATATAGAGAATCGTACAATACTATCTATGGCGGAATGTATTATGATTTTTAGGGGTATACAGTAATATAGAGAATCGTTCAGTAATATGCAGGGTGCTCAATAATGTATAGGGGTATACAGTAATATAGAGAATCGTTCAGTAATATGCAGGGTGCTCAATAATGTGTAGGGGTATACAGTAATATAGAGAATCGTTCAGTAATGTGGAGGGTGTTCAATAATGTATAGGGTATACAGTAATATAGAGAATCGTACAATAATGTGGAGGGGTGTACTATAATATTTAGGGATATACAGTAATATAGGGAATCGTACAGTAATGTGGAGGGTGTTCAATAATGCATAGGGATATACAGTAATATAGAGAATCGTACAATACTGTGGAGGGGTGTACTATAATATTTAGGGATATACAGTAATATAGAGAATCGTACAGTAATGTGGAGGGTGTTTGATAATGCATAGGGATATACAGTAATATAGAGAATCGTACAATACTGTGGAGGGGTGTACTATAATATTTAGGGATATACAGTAATATAGAGAATCGTACAGTAATGTGGAGGGTGTTTAATAATGCATAGGGATATACAGTAATATAGAGAATCGTACAATACTGTGGAGGGGTGTACTATAATATTTAGGGATATACAGTAATATAGAGAATCGTACAGTAATGTGGAGGGTGTTTAATAATGTATAGAGAATTCAGTGATAATGATTCTGAGCAGGAGAAGCAATGCAGAGAATTCTACGGTCATATGCAAGGATATGCAATCTCCTCTGGGGCAATCTCGAGGGGTTTTCAGTTATGTGGAGAACTATACAGTAATGCTCAGGGCTGTTCAATGATTTTAAAAATAAAGTGATAGAGAGGACATTGTAGTTATGTGGATGAGCCTAAAGTAATTTGTGAGGATGTACGATAATTTAGAGGGGTTTGTTATAATGTTAAGAAGTATGCAGTCATATAGAGGACTATATAGTTATGTTCAGGGGGGTAGGGGGGTTAATGTAGGGGGGTTGTAGCATAGTGTTTAGGGGTGTACAGTAATATAGAGGACTATACAGTAATGTAGGGGGGTTGTAGCATAGTGTTTAGGGGTTTACAGTAACATAGGGGACTATACAGTGTTGCAGAGGGCTGTAGTATAGTGTTTAGGGATGTTCAGTAATGCAAAGGACTATACAGTAATCTAGAGGACTATACAGTAGCATAGTGTTCAGGGGTGTTCAGTAATACAGAGGACTATACAGTAATACAGAGGACTATGCAGTAATACAGAGGACTATACAGTAATACAGATGACCATACAGTAGTATAGTGTTTAGGGTTGTACAGTAATTAAGAAGGCACCAGCTTCATCCAAAAGTAGACTTGATTAATCGGACACATGCTGCCAATATTTCACAATAATGAAAAGCACGGATAAACTCTCCTAATACCGATTATAGTGAATGTTCGATTCCCGGATAAAACCCGTGTTTAAAGTATTCGTCAACGTCATTGAAAAAAGACTTTGTTACATCTTCGAGACATTAAAATTAAAATGCTAAACCATTTAATACCCGAAAAAGGTTTCAGATTTTATTATGTGGTTGCTCAAATGTAATCTTAGGATATCTCTGAATGTAGCTGGATAGTTTTGAAAACACATTTTTTATCTGTTTTCATCATAAAAGGAAACAAATTTTTCCGTATAAGCAGCGTTATTAAAACCGTTTTGGAAATACGTGTGTCATAAGACAACTCATACGTGCCAACATTTAGTGTGTATTAGATAACAAAATTTCTACTGACTTGATTATGTTTTCCTGCCACGAAGCATAAGGAGACATGATTTATTGCTTGCAGCATCGTGTAAGTGTCCGTACTGCATCCATGCAGACATCTATTTTAGTCACCCCAGGTAATCGATACGCAATAGTACTAGTAACGTGAAGGAATATCTTGCAGTAATGTGAAGGGATGTCTTTTAGTAATCTTAAGGGATGTCTTTTAGTATTGTGGAGGGATGTCTTTTAGTAATGTGAAGGGATGTCTTTTAGTAATGTGAAGGGATGTCTTTCAATATTGTGGAGGGATTTCTTTTAGTAATGTGGAGGGATGTCTTTTAGTAATGCAAAGGATTGTCTTTTAGTGCTTTTAGTAACGTGAAGGAATATCTTGCAGTATTGTGAAGGGATGTCTTTTAGTATTGTGGAGGGATGTATTTTAGTAATGTGAAGGGATGTCTTTTAATATTGTGGAGGGATTTCTTTTAATAATGTGGAGGGATGTCTTTTAGTAAAGCGAGGGTTGTCTATTAGTAACGTGAAGGAATGTCTTGCAGTATTGTGAAGGGATGTCTTTTGGTATTGTTGAGGGATGTATTTTAGTAATGTGAAGGGATGTCTTTTAATATTGTGGAGGGATTTCTTTTAATAATGTGGAGGGATGTCTTTTAGTAAAGCGAGGGTTGTCTATTAGTAACGTGAAGGAATGTCTTGCAGTATTGTGAAGGGATGTCTTTTGGTATTGTTGAGGGATGTCTTTTAGTAATGCGAAGGGTGGTCTTTTAGTAACGTGAAGGAATATCTTGCAGTATTGTGAAGGGATGTCTTTTAGTATTGTGGAGGGATGTATTTTAGTAATGTGAAGGGATGTCTTTTAATATTGTGGAGGGATTTCTTTTAGTAATGTGGAGGGATGTCTTTTAGTAATGCGAAGGGTTGTCTTTTAGTAACGTGAAGGAATATCTTGCAGTACTTTGGAGGGATGTCTTTTAGTAATGTGAAGGGATGTCTTTTAATATTGTGGAGGGATTTCTTTTAGTAATGTGGAGGGATGTCTTTTAGTAATGCGAAGGGTTGTCTTTTAGTAACGTGAAGGAATATCTTGCAGTAACGTGGAGGGATTTCTTACAGTACTGTTCAGGGATTTCTTTTAGTAACGTGGAGGGATATCTTACAGTACTGTTAAGGGATATCTTTTAGTAACGTGGAAGGATATCTTACAGTACTGTTAAGGGATATCTTTTAGTAACGTGGAGGGATATCTTACAGTACTGTGAAGGGATGTCTTTTAGTAACGTGGAGAGATATCTGGCAGTAATGGGAAGGGATGTCTTTTTGTAAAGTGGAGGGATATCTTGTAGTACTGTGGAGGGATGTCTTTAAGTAACTTGGAGGGATATCTTGTAGTACTGTGAAGGGATGTCTTTTAGTAAAGTGGAGGGATATCTTTCAGTACTGTGAAGGGATGTCTTTTCGAAACGTAGTGGGGTATCTTGTGTGAAGGGATTTCTTTTATAAATGTGGAGGGATATCTTGCAGTACTGTGAAGGGATGTCTTTTTGAAACGTAGAGGGGTATCTTGCAGTACTGTGAAGGAATGTCTTTTAGAAACGTAGAGGGGTATCTTGCAGTTCTTTGAAGGGATCTCTTTAAGTAACGTGAAGAGATGTATTGAAGTAAGGCAGAAGGTGTTCATTAATGTAGAGGGATACCTTGCAGTAATGTTGAGGGGTATCTTGAAGTAATCTAGAGGGATATCTTGAAGGAATGCAGAGGGATACCTTGTAGTAATATGTAGGGATATCTTGCGGTAATGCGGAGGGTGTGGAGTAATGTTTAGTAATAGCATTCAGTAATGCAGAGGGATATCATGAGTAACGTTGATGGAACGGAGTATTGTTGAGGAATATCATACCTTCCTCGTTTTTCCGAAATCAGCAAGCGTTCTATAAGGATTCTTTAATGGTTCCAGCAAGGGTTTAGCATGGGGTTAGAGTTGTTGTTGATGTTGTGACTTTATTTTACATCGAATTTACCATTTCTAGTCTACTATGTATATTTATACATTTAAACTAATGTAAATCGATGTTGTATACATTAATTGATTAAAACAAAGTAATGAAATATTTTTGAAGTAATTATTCAGTTTTTACAATAAAAGACAGGCATCGCAACGGCATGTTCGGCCGCTCCATTGTTTTATTAAGGTCTTGAAAGTATTAAGATTTTCTGCAGATTTGAGTTCGTTTGGCAAACAGTTCCAAACTTGTGTTCCTAAGAATTTCAGGCTATTTGAGCCAAAGGTGACTTGATTCGGTCTATAATATAGATACAAGATTTTTTTGATTTTGCATTGAATATTTTGAGGTTTTGATCTGAAAAATATCTATCATGAAAGGAGGATTCAGGTCATTCAAAGTCTTAAAGATTTCCAAGGAAAGAGTCCTAAGTCTTGAAACATGCATGGTACGTCGTTTCGATTTTGAGAGAAGTTCATCGTATGAGCTCGAGTAATCATTGCAGAGAAACTGAAGTGCGCGTTCCTGTAGCTATCTTTTCAATTTTCTGCATGGATTTTGCAGAACAAAAATGCCAGACTAAAGGACAATAATTAGAATTTGAATATATAAAACTATGAACAAGGACATTTCTTGCTTTGAAACCAATATAGGATCGCCTCTTTTGAAAATTCAGTTGAGTTGCTGCTTTTTACACAGTTTTGAAATGTGTGGCACGAAGTTTAATTTATAATCGAGCTCTATCCCAAGAAGCTTGACAGATTCAACAGTTATTTCTTGGATGTTTATTTCAACTCCCCTAGTATTTGTCTGATGTTTTGTAACTAACATTGTATGGAACTTTGAAGGGTTTGCGATCATGTGGTTGTCATCTAGCCAATCTAAGGCAACACCTGATTCTTCCTCTAGGACCCGCAACAAATCCGGTAAAGTCTTAGAGAAACAAGCAAGTGTGTTATCACCAGCATAGTTATAAAGCGTTACCTGTCTTATGAATAAAAAAGACCATTAAAAAGAATAGGGCCTAGCAATGAGCCTTGAGGGACACCAGACAAGATTGTCGGGAAAGAGCTGTAAGTGTTATTTATCCTAACTGATTGCTCGCGACGTTTGAGATATGAGTATATTAGTATCAAAGCATTTTCATCAAAGCCATACGCATTTAACTTTGCAAGCAACAGATCATTTGAGATGCAATCAAATGCTTTGGATAAGTCTATTAAGACAGCACTTACATTGTAATTATTGTCAAGTTTTTTCTTCCAGTCTTCAAGTAGGCGTCTTAGAACATGTTGCGTCCAAAAGCTTTGATATATGCACCTATGAACACTGATAAAGTCTTATCAAGATAGAGAACCAATTGCTGCTTCATTATTTTTTCATAGATTTTAGAGAATGTACTTAAAACACTAACAGGACGAAAATATTTCTCGACAAGAAAGTAAGTGTTCAGTATTAGGGTGTAGTCGTGAGGTTATTGTTAAGATTGAAATTTGTTTGGCATAAGGCCCTGATCTAGATTCTGAACTTTAACGAATGTATATACATGTCCGAATATGCCGTCTGTTATTCTCGAGAAAAGACTTTTCATTCAAAATCAGGCTGATCTTCTTTGAGTCATCTTTGCAACTGGTGAAATTGTGTACAAACACAGCTCTTTGCTTCTCAGTGGGTCAGTCTAACCTAGCTCAATAGTGCTTTGCATTGTAATGCTCTCTCGTAATCTATTTACATATGTACTTCCTAACAATTAATATGAGCTGTGAATTTTCGAAATATATTTAGTTTCAACTGAAAACATCGGTGATGAATTTTGATAATCTATTTATTGTTAGTTCCTCAATAGAGCATTGTGGGTAATGAATATTCATCATCTTCTACAGGTATTACGCTTTTCTAAAAGACCAATTACATAAGAACACGAGCCCCAAATTTTGCCCAATTCTAAGAAACTGAGGTTGACAAGTTTTAGCTCAATTTACTGTTATCTCAGACAATTTTAAAATCTCAAAATTTGGGAAGGTTAACCCAACTGGATAGTCAAAATAGGCTCCCTTATCATTATAAGAATAAGAACAAAATAAGGACATTTTAGGCTGAATTTATCTGGTTCACAAAAGAAATAGTGTAGATAAGTAATTTCAGTACTAAGCTGAATTGAACTTATACTTATGAAAACTTTCTGTACTGTCATAGATTTTTTCAACCTTGGAGAGGGGGGGCTAAATTCTATAGACGACCTGATATAGATGTGCCAACCCAGGTTATGGGTTTCTTGCAACATTATGTCCGGTTTATGAGGCCGGTTTCATAAGTTTCAAAAGGCTCGCCTGGTTTTGGGTCTGATCAACTAGTATTCTCTAAAATAGAGTCAAGTAAACTGAATTTTAGGCTGAATCTTTAAATTTTTGCCCCAGTTATGGGGAAGCTTTTCATAAATATTGCTCTTGTAATGGGATATTTTTCCCGGGTTATGGGTCCATAGAACAGTCTTTGGATGGTACAGAACTTGAAAATAGTCAGAAATACCGGAAACATAGCGAAACGAACACATAGTCTCATAGAGCTTTTCGTCTGACAGAGTAATACGTCAGAAAGAGAAAGAAACAGAAACCTAACTGATTTAGATACCCAGATGTTGATCGGCCAATCAGAAAAGAGGTGAATGATTGGTATGGTGTGGGAAAACCAATCAACACCCACGATACAGTGATCTGACCAATAAGATTACTTTAAGAGTCCTATCAGTTAATCAGTTAGGTTTTCATTTCCTTCTCTTTCTGACGTATTACTCTGTTGAGTGTCAGACGAAAAGCTTAAGTAATCTATGTGTTCGTGTCACAGGCACATGTACACCAGGTCACTGGTAGGAGTTACCCCCCTCGTTTTAGACACAAAACATGGGCTATGCATTTGATTATCTATTTATTGTTCGTCTCCTAACAAAGAATTGTAGTTAATGAGTTTTCGTCAACTTCCATTTTCATTACAAAAATTTAGATTTGAAGTTTAACTTTTATTTGCTCTTAATTTCACAACAGAGAATGTTGGCTTTTGAACTAACGTACGAATTGGGTTAAATCAAGCGCCAATTGCAAGGTATTTTTTAAGTAGTATGACATCGGTTTTATCATGAGTAAGAATTAACAAGCTTTCATAGTCGTCGTCATTGTTGTTTATAGCTGGCTGATTTCATAAAAAGAAAAAAGAGGGATGAACGATTTAACTTGTTTTGCAAAAGTCATGAATTTTTGAAGTTGAAAATGAATTACATTTTTTCTCTTTTCGAGCTTCAGATGAATCATTCACCTTTTTTCTGCCAGACAAAGGATTTCAATTTTTACCGTTGAAAACGAAGTAAACAATAATTTCGTCATTGGAAGTTAGCCAAGGTCTTTGAAGGTGTATTCCTTATTACTGTTGAGGATACTATCAGTAATTTTTTTTACATTCATATAAAATCTTACGATATGATACATAAATACAATATTACATAGACGATACCATGGTGAGCAAAATTGATTGTCTACACCATGGCCATTACATATATTGACATTAACAATAAGAGGCTAAAAGAAAGATTACACAAAAAAAAGAATGGACAGAAAATTGAAAATGACAAGGTTTATGTAAGGCATCATAGCTCAATCAGATCGACCTGTTTCATAGATAAATTGCAAGGAATGCTCAAGTATTCGCCTGTTGACTTAGTAAGAAAGTTCTTTACCACCACATACTAACATTTCTAACAAGTATTCATTTGCAAGATATATATAACCAAGTGGTCACTGAATAACCAAGTAATCAGTACATTGAAGGGTGTTCATCACTTTTGGGGATATCATAAGTACTGTTGAGAAGGGTACAATCAGTACTCTGGAGGGTGTTCAGCACTGTTGGGGGTATCATAAGTACTGTTGAGAAGGGTACAATCAGTACTCTGGAGGGTGTTAAGCACTGTTGGGAATATCATAAGTACTGTTGAGAAGAGTACAATCAGTACTCTGGAGGGTGTTCAGCACTGTTGGGGATATCATAAGTACTGTTGAGAAGGGTACAATCAGTACTCTGGAGGGTGTTCAGCACTGTTGGGGGCTACCATCGATTAGTACTGTGGGGGATACGATCAGCTTGGAGGGCTTTCACTTTTCAGTACTGTCTACCAATAGTATGGTGGGGAATAAAATCAGCACTTTAGAGTTTATTCAGTTCTGTGGAGGAATTCCACAATTAATTCTAGTATTACCCTAACAGTACTGATGTCATCCCCCGCAGTACTGATAACATTCCCCCACATCACTGAAAATCGTCTACAGTACTGGGCACCATTTCAGTACTACACAGACGTTCCCTGAATGACAATAGAGAGAGCCCCTGGGATGAAAACAGCCGGAGACGATTACCATTTCTTTACTTTGTTTGAAACTTCACAAAGAATATTAATGTGATATAGTTTCATTGATCAGTATAAGTCTGTAAATTATTTGGCCTAATTGGATTTTGTTATCAAACCACCATGAATGAACGCTAAAAAGCCACAAGCCCTTTATCATGCTTTGAATTCCCACCTGAAAGTTGTCAATTAATGATAATCAACTTGAAACGTATCGATCTCAACCGAGAAAAGGTTTTTCCATCCTTCAATTATTCATGTAAGCTCATTTTTTTCATAAGAAACTTATGCTAAATCCTGGTAGTTTCTTAGCTTTCAACCCCATTAAGCCATGAAGAGTTTTTCAGGAAGGAACTAAAAACAGAAGATATTTTCGAGATAATTTGTGAGAATGAAAATGACCCGAGTAGGACTCGAACCCACTACCTCTAAATTCTTACTCTAGATTCCAAATCCTGCTTCTCCTCAAGAAGATATTTTGCTTAATTCTTACTTTTTTTAGGGGTTATGTTCTGATAAACTACTGGGTGTCTCAAACATATTTCCTCTTTTGTTCAAGAATAATGAAAATATTAAGATTTCAAAATATCAAAAGTAGAATGAGTGGCATCTTCTTTTGTCGAAATAGACATGATAACTCGGTCATGAAAGTCGACTGGCAGAAATAAAAGATCTGGTGCCCTTCAAAGTTTAATTTTTTTGCAAAACTGAGAACCAGAAGACAGAGTCTAGAAATGTCTATAACTTTCCTCTGGGTAAAATTCCCAGCAACACATGTTTTTCCTCAGTTGGTTTTGGTTATATACCAGGAAGGTTAAGTTGTAATTTGCATTCTGATCCTGATAAAACTTACTTTTACCAAATAATCCTAAAAGCATCAAAAGAGAATTCAATGCATATAGAATTTGCCACTTTACAACGCTATTGAACGGCAATTTCATACGATTCGATTGGAAGATGTTTGAATAAATCCTTTCTCAGTAGTTTCTTAACCTTCCTTCGATCAATGACCATGAAATCGTAATATTTTCCTGACTGTGCAAAAAGACTGAACAAAATATATTTTTCAACTCCAACTTCTATCGCGTCCTTGTAAAAAAACGTGTAGCACTATATGAATGGATCATAATAAATGAACTTAACACTGAAACATCAGATCAAAAGGCACCGTCGTTAGAATTCGAGAAAATTTACCGATTCAGCCATAATTAAGCATAAATTAGGAATGAAGAAGAAAATGAGACTCAAAAACACCGTCGTTAGGCTAAGTGTCATTATGATTATCATTATAATGCTAGTATGTAAAAGTGAATAGCAATGCTAAAAGCTTTGGACATATGCATACATTTGATATATATACATGCATATACATATATCTTCATACTGTAAATATACTAATTGGCTAAAAAGAAGAAAGGAACTGCACGTTCATCTCGACAGAAGCCTGTTTCATGATGGCTCATTCATTAGAGATGTACTAAGTAGATAAATCAGCAATCAGGAAACAGGCTTGTCGAGATGAACGTATAGTTTCTTGCTTCTGTTCTGCCAATTAGTACATTCACGCTCTACTATTTTGTATTGAGCGCTATCTTCTGAAATCGAAACACTGGCTTTATACCTACATACTGTATGCATAAACTTGAAAGCTTACTTTTACATAAGACTGATCTCACACGAGAAGCCCACTCCATGAGTTGATGGGATTATCATGTTTCAGTTTAGCATTGAGTACTACTATTCTCCAACCTATGAAAGATTACACTAGGTGCTGTCGCTACGCTAGGTGCTAAGCTAGGTACGCTAGAAGCTGGTATTGTCATATTTAGAGAGACAGTGCTTGATACGTTTATTGTAGAGTGATGAATACACTTATCAGCAGAAAAGAGACAAGAAATTCTTCATTCATCTCTTTATTGATGAAGAGTAATTTCTTATCTCTTCTCTGCTAATAAGTGTATGCATATACATATATGCATATATGATGTAAACATGTATCACAATAGCAGTAGATAATTGCATAAAAGAAGATAGATATGCAGAAAAAACGAATTAATTGGTATCGGTTTAATCTATCAAGAGGAATCTTCATCCTGTTTAGGAATAGGCTGAAACAGGCTGAATATTCTTCTCATAGGATGGAACCAATATCAAATCAATTAGTTTTTCAGCATATTTTTCTTCTTTTATGCATTTATTTACTGCTATTGTGATTCATATTTGCATCATATATGTATGCATAAACTTGCTTGCTTACTTTTGTATGAAGCTGATCCCCTACATGAAGTCTACTCCATGAGATAATTATGTTTCAGTTTAGTATTGAGTATTACTTTACTCCAACCTCTGAAAGACTGTAATGATACATCCTTTCACAATCTATTTCAATTCAAGGAAATAGATGTGATTCCCGTTTGTGTAAGAAACATGTGTTTTTCATTATGTTGCAAATGCAATTACAGAACAACACCATGTGTAGCTGAGAGCTGTGTAAGCTTTGGATATTAAGATCCACCTGATGTCGAAATAGTGGTGTTCCTTAGCAATGTTTCAAAGCAATTGACGACATTGTGAAAGGGGTATTGGCCAGGTACAGTAGATAGTTACATAGATTGAGACATCAAGTACTGGTCGATACATTTAACCATAGTCACAGCAGGCATCGTCTGGAATAAAAAAAATGACTATTGTATTTACCTCTTTGGGTTGAGCAAACATGGAAACGGTAAAACAATTGAATTGCTAGTTTCCAGACTTGCTCTTTCTTATGACTATGCAACGATTGAAGTAATGCCTTGTATTAAGATGGATTTTTCGTTGTATTTGCTTTATTGGCATATGTATTGAGGTTTCATGACATACCTGTATCGACTTACTGCTTTCAGAAAAGTTAGGCCTTACATCTTACGACCCAAACTGGTCACCGATATTACACTTCTTATTCAAACTTCCAGCCAGGCAGTGTTGGGTTTGAATTAAGTCGTAATGAGTTTGTAGAATAATGACCAATAACTCCTTAATAATTAGCTCATTAGAGCGATTCATTCCAGCCCTATCACAATGCATGTTGGTGGAGAATAATTTTGATGCTAATTGCTAACTAACCAGAAATACCGGAAACATAGCGAAACGAATACATGGATTACTTAAACTTTTCATCTGATACTCAACAGAGTAATGCATCAGAAAGAGAACGAAAAAAGAACATAACTGATTTATATATCCAGATGTGGATTGAAATAGGCAAATCAGAAAAGAGGTGAATTATTGGTATGGTGTAGGAAAACCAATCAACACCCACGATACAGTGAGCTGACCAATAAGATTACTTCAAGAGTCCTGAGGCGAAAACGAACTCCTTCTGTCTACACAATAGGGGATCCCTGGTTTTTATGTAGACTGATTCCAAAATACAAAATAATACCTCTTTTCAGATTGGCCTATTTAAATCCACATCTGGGTAGATAAATCAGTTGGGTTTCTGTTTCGATCTCTCTCTTTTGTATTACTCTGTTGAGTGTCAGACGAAAAGCTTTAGTGATCCAAGTGTTCGTTTCGCTATTTTGAAGTTTTGTACCATCCAAAGACTATTTTAATTGCTAACTACTCAGATGGCCATAGATTTAATATCCTGACTTTTACTTAAGATGCAAAATACTAGAACCTTTCAAAATCTAGGGATTGGGATTTTCAACTCAAACAAAATGCCTCTGCTGAAAAGAAAAACCATCTAAGCCAGCTTAGATAACAACCCCTTTTGAGGAATAGAAACCTTTTGAGATAGAGAATCAAAATCCATAGAATAAGATTGCGACATACGAAATCCTCCGCTTGATTCAGAGAAGTAAGCCGATCACCAGAGCGCAGATTTCTGGTATCTTATCGCTTAAGATTTAGCTGAATAATCCTGGTCGTCTGTGCAGTACCGTAGGGGGTGTTCGGTACTACACGCATTTTTTTATAAGCAATCTCAGCTCGAGCTCAGTACTAAAAATTGCTTAGCTAAAGGGCAAATTTGAGAACTCAAAATCGCTTAGCAATTGCTTAGCTTTTTATAATTGAAGATTTGTTTCTTAGAATACTATCTCACAAGTTGTTGCACAACAAATGTCGATGGTACATTTCATAAAAAGTGTGCCGGGGTACTAATATCCACTGCAACCTACTTCCCTATAGCTGCTGTACGATTTTTATTGCGAATTGAATCAGAACTAGAATTCTCAAATTGCTTAGCCTTCCTCTATCCAGTACTAGAATAGCTTAAGTTTTTGTCATGTCGAGTACTGACTTGCTTATAAAGCAGTTGCTTACCTATAAAAAATACGTATATAACGATGATCTATTTATCAACCATAAAACGTAAACGACAAAATACTTGATAACTACTGAAGCGTTGTATCGGACACTCATCCGAGTAGTAGGCCAGAAAGAGAACGAAAATTGAACCTAATGATATGTTCAACTCAGGCTGAAAATACCAAAGAATTGCGAATTGATAAAAACTTGGTTTTCGAGAAAAAAAGTGGTTCATTCTGCAGTACACTCATTTTTTTATAAGAGCACGAGCCTCAGATTTTGCCAAATCAAGAACAATTTAGGAACAAACCGAGGGTGACCATCTCAAGGTCAATTTAAAAATTATACGAAATAACCACGAGACTGACAAATAATTACAAAACAACCAAATAGACAGGACACAGATGTATCAGATGGTCAAGAGAGTCCACATTTGAAACAATTAACACAACTGATAGCGAAAACAGGCTTCCGCATCATTATAAAGTAAGAACAATTTAAGAACATTTCAGGCTGAAAATAGAGGAATTTTTAAGAGCAGCCAGTTTCAAATCAAACTTACTGGTTCTTTTAAAAAAAAAAGAATGTATGTAGCCAACTTTGCGCAATCTTTAAGTTACTCATGTTAGTAGCTACTCATGTTACTACAACTAGTGCATAATCACTTTTATTAATACTATTACTAAATGGATCAAAATTAATAATGATATTTTTGTATAGCCAGAAATATCGGAAACATAGCGAAACGAACACATAGATTAATTAAGCGTTTCGTCTGACACTCACGGAGTAATGCGTCAGAAAGAGAACGAAACAGAAACCTAACTGATTTTATGATCTATGTGTTTGTTTCGCTATGTTTCCGATATTTCTGGCTATACTGAAGTCTTGTTCCATCAAAAGAATGATATTTTTTGAAATTTGTCTGGTTAGGCGATTATGATATTTAGATTTTCAAAATTGCTTGGATATTTTAGAATAAGAGCAATTATTAAAAAACTGATATTATGCAACATGATTTTGTTAGGAAGATGAGATTGGATAAGTTGTAGGACTATCAAGCCCCCCCCCCCCTTGATCATGATACCACGGAGCATGCGTAATAGAGCAATGCCTGGGAGCATGCAAATAAGCTATTAGAGTGGAGCATGCGCATTCAGCAACTTGATGGAGCATGCGCAATGGCGTTTTTAAACGCATTATCAAGTTAGAACTGGGAGCTTGGAACAAACAAGATCGATGGAGGTCTATATTTTCTTTGCTCCATCTCAAAGACGAGGTAAATGTTCTTGAATTATATATGATAATATCATATTGTCATAAATATGATTGACTATGTCAACAACAATATTTTTTCGTCGCACTTTCATAGCCTACGCCTGCATCATAGAAAATGAAGCGATGAGAACGAGGACGGAGATTCGATCATAGTCCATATGTCCGGTGGCATCACGAAATCTGTTCAAAAAAAGAGCCGAGATTTCATCTCCCAACGAGTATTTCACAACACGTTAAGTGAGTGCAACGGAAAACGAGGTTCTCAAAAGATCAGGTCTCCGAAGCAATGGAACAAAGAAGTACCCAGTCTGCAGCTCAAAATATTTGCATATCCAAAAACTAGAGAGGATTCTTACAGAAAGGACACGGAAGACAGTTATTAGCAGTGTTGCAGGCACCAATCGGCAAAGAGATGTAAGAGTTATGACGGAGAAGAGGATTTACGCGTCTGGACAAACGTTGATATGGATGAAGCAACAACGCGCTGTGCTGTGGCGGTGTCGGCAGATGTTTCACTTACAGAAGCAGGCTTCCTTCTCGCTTTAAACATCGTCACCAAAACCTACCCTTACCTCCTACGGGTTTTTGGGCAGGGTAACGATAAACACATGAAGAAGTGGAGCTATAAATAACTATGATTCAAACTTGACACGATTCGTCGCTTTAACAGGCTAGTTTTCTGGCTTTTTGCGCATTTACTAAAATATTGAATGAGTAGAGATGAGTTAGAAATTACTCGGTAATAAGAAGTTTGCCGTTACTGCGCTCCCTCCGTGCACATAAGATAACCCTAAACATTTCTAATGCTATCCCCCACGTGACTTAACATCCTCAAATTTACATTACTGCAAGGTGTCCCTCTACAATATTAGTGATACCCCTCCACATGACAGGTGACTTTCCTTAACATAACTGAATTGCTCGAAATCACTGTTAAACCCCTCAACATTTCTGAAATCTCTTCTCATTACTGCAAGATGTCTCTTCCCGTTACTGAAAAATCAAATCAATATTACTGAAAACCCTGCACTTTGCTACAAAATATACCTCTACATTACTGATGAAAACCCTTGATATTACTGAAAACCCTGCACTTTGCTACGAAATATACTTCTACATTACTGATGAAAACCCTTGATATTACTGAAAACCCTACACCTTGCTAAAAAATATACTTCTACATTACTGATGAAAACCCTTGATATTACTGAAAACGCTCATTTTTGCTACAAATACACCTCCACCTTACTGATGAAATCCCTTGATATTACTGAAAACCCTCCACTTTACTACAAAATACACCTCCACCTTACTGATGAAATCCCTTGATATTACTGATAACCCTCCACTTTGCTACAAAATACACCTCCACCTTACTGATGAAATCCCTTGATATTACTGTTAACCCTGAACTTTGCTACAAAATACACCTCCACCTTACTGATGAAATCCCTTGATATTACTGAAAACCCTCCACTTTGTTACAAAATATATATCCACCTTGCTGATGAAACCCCTCAACATTTCTGAAATCTCTTCTCATTACTGCAAGATGTCTCTTCCCGTTACTGAAAAATCAAATCAATATTACTGAAAACCCTGCACTTTGCTACAAAATACACCTCCACCTTACTGATGAAATCCCTTGATATTACTGAAAACCCTGCACTTTGCTACAAAATACACCTCCACCTTACTGATGAAATCCCTTGATATTACTGAAAACCCTCCACTTTGTTACAAAATATATATCCACCTTGCTGATGAAATCCCTTGATATTACTGAAAACCCTCCACTTTGCTACAAAATACACCTCCACCTTACTGATGAAATCCCTTGATATTACTGAAAACCCTCCACTTTACTACAAAATACACCTCTACCTTACTGATGAAATCCCTTGATATTACTGAAAACCCTCCACTTTGTTACAAAATATATATCCACCTTGCTGATGAAATTCCTTGTTATTACTGAAGACCCTCAACTTTGCTACAAAATATATCTCCACATTACTGATGAAATCCCTTATTATGACTGAAAACCCTCCACATTGCTACTAAATGATATCCTTCCACATTACTGAATGCTCTTCATATCAATGCAAGGTATCTCTCTACATTACTGACGATATCCCTTGACATAACTGATCATCCTCCACATTACTGCAAGATATCCCTCCAATTGTTGATGGATTCCCTCGACATAACTAGACCTTCTTGACATAACTAGAACTCCTCCACATTACTGCAAGATATCCCTCCTCCCCGTTAAAAATGATATCCCTCAACATCACTGAATACCCTCTCCACACAGCCCTGAGATATCCTTCCACACTACTTAAATATGTCCCTCCGCCTTACTGCAAACCTTCTAGATTACGTTGCACAAATTAACAAGGGAGTGAACAGCTTTTCAGGCTTGAGTAATTGAAAACGAAATTGATTTGAATGAAGAGTGAACTCCCCTACTGGTTTCAAGTGTTTTTACAGCCTGTATTTATTCTACTAGAAATGGAAACTCCGATTCTTAAATCTCTATTTGGGTCTAAAATCCAAAAAGTCTTGATATCGGTACAATATGTAATTTAGAATCACTACATATTGTGCTTTTTTCACCTTTATTTGGCAAATGGATTTCTCACAGTAGAAAAAATATTCCAGTCCTATATGCTTGCATTTTCTTCTATCAGAACAGACTAATTTTAGGGAAACTTTATCACTTTATTTGAAGATGAATTAACCGAGTTCAGGATTCGTACTTCAGGGATTAAGCAACAGGGGGGGGGGGGCAAAGGGGGTCTTTTCCATATAGTAACCTGCTCTACTAGAAAATTAATTACATGACTTGATGTAGTGTTGCATTGTTTTCTTTCGTTAGTGTGCACTCTCGTTCTGCTCGACTAGCAAATCAGTCAAACGACTTGATGTATTTTCCCATTATGATATGTTCAGACCTAAGACAGTGATATGTAATCATCTGGATGAACGTCTATGCAGTACCCTGTAGGGGGTTCAGCACCGCCGAGGACTACTGTACAGATAGTATCACCTCATAGTACATCTAAACATCCCCAACAGTGCTGAAGACCCTCCACAGTACTGAACATCCTACAAAATACTGCACATACGTTCCCCAGCCTGATAAGCAAACCCCTGAATTAAATGTTGAGATACCTTGACCCCCAGCTATAGAGAAGATGCAGCCATTGACCCCCGTATTTAACGATGCAATCATAAATGTGAGTTTTACTGATAAGCAAGCTTATTTCTGAGCTATCTCGATGATCACGAATAGACAGTTATATATAGGAGATCAGTGCAAGCTAGTCAATGAAGCAAATTAGCTTGCAGGTAAACCCGTATTTCTTATATAATAAACTAAAATTTCTACCTAATACTGACTCATCAACGAACTATAACTTAGATGAAATGATTGTTCATCTATAGCTTGTTCTTAAAATTTGACGTTAGTAGCTTTATTTTTTAGGTTAGGAGCAGAAAAATAGAATTGTTTTTCATGAAAAACCTACCCACAGCCTTCGTAATTGTCCAACATGTATTTTGTAGAGTATGACGTAATATCTGCATTTTGTCATGGGGTTTTTGTAAATAGAGCCGGTTCGAGTCCATTCTCGTTCCCAGGCCATGCAGTATTTTATACTTTTATTTATGTAATTCATACAATTCATAAAATGATATTCATGGCTCTGAAAAGGATTTAATCCAAAAGAACGAATTAATGCCTCATATTGGATAAGCCTGGAGTTGTGAACACCTCTAGGTTACTGTGCTAACTTATTGTCCTGGTTTAAGACAGTGGTTAGCGCGCTCGCCTGTGTCCTAAATAACCTAAGTTGAAGACCCGGTGGAGGCATATGTCAATTGCAGTAGCCTGCTCTAGTATAATTTGATTACCCGTGCTAGACCATGCCTTATGAATTGATGTTAACATGATATTGCTCTGAAGAAGGATTTGATCCTTAAAACGAATTAATGCGTCACTGTGGATAAGCATGGAGCTGGATACTCTTGGAGGCTACTCCAATAACTTATTGCCCTCATCTAGGGCAGTGGTTAACAAGCTCGTCTTTGATGGTCCTGGGCTCAGGGCATATCGTGATTGTAGTAGTCCAGTTTGGCAACATACATTTTCCCGTGTTAGACTACGCCTTAAGAATTCATGTATTTATGATAAATTAATTCAAAAATAAACAATGCTTGTAAACGTTTCGATCAAATCTTCATCCGTAACAGTTGAGTTACTGATGAAGATTTGATCGAAACGTTTACAAGCGCACACAAGCGTTTTACAAACGTAGACATCATTGTGTTGCGCAATACTTAGCTCTCTAAATATATTTTGTATTTCTTTTTCTGATATGTATTGAGAAGAAAAGAGTCAAGGAACGAAACTCAGCATCTCACCGAGACCCGGTGGTGGCGTGTGTCCATTGCAGAGCTTAGTACCTTCAATCTTTTCTACCCTACTCAATATATATCCCGCCCTGCATCTACGTATTGCGCCCTCTCTTACAGGAATCCGAAATACAGACATCGTTTGTATTTATGATAGGTATTCTGAACCTCTCGGTAACCAATCATTTCGTATACATACACATTGTTGTTTTTGTGAATGCTGTCTGTTCTATTTCATCTTTCAATGTCAACACAATGTATAAAATAGAATCTCATTAGACCCTTATCTTGTTGCAGAGTGAATTCAATATTTACTTTATAACCAGCTCTTTAAAGTTTTGATTCAAATTTGAAAATATTGCGCAATTTTTCATTGATTTTCACGACAATAACTAACGAACTGCATTGATAAGGACATTTAAGGGGTATTTCCTGATCGAGCAAAACAGCTGCCTTTGATGGTTGATAGTTGATAGGCGAATGCACTTCATTCCGGTGTGTAATCTTTACAAATAAGTGATTTGTAAAATATTTCATTTATTATTATCGATTCAACTCAATTTACTACCATACCGGCAGCCAATTACCGCAGGTACTGACTATGGTAATGCTAACTAAGATACAAATTTATAACTAAAATTTCAAGTTTTGGCTTGAAAACAAATTACCATATTTACATTAAAATCATTCTAGAAAGACTTAGATAAACCTATACTAAAAGGATCGTGTCAAATAAAACCCAGATTCGGTATACACGTTTCAAAGACTCTACCTCGCAAGCTCGGTCAATCGGTAGGCACCACATCATATTAAACTTGAGGACATGACATGGTGTTGTGCAATACGTAGTTCTCTAAATCTATTTTAAGACGTTTCTGAACCCAAAATCTTAGAACGGGTGATAATTTTGCTTAATGGAACTGTTTAGTTGATAGCTGATAGGCACATACGCTTACTACCTTCGCAAGGTATGGGTTTATGTGCTAAGCACAAAGGGCCCACTGAATAGATAAACTAATCGAGGAGTGCGACCCTGGTCCTTCCTCTCGATGTGACCACACCTCGTGATTCCTTTTGCCTTTTTGCCTGGAATTACAGAGAGCTGGCTAATTCTCTCCTCACACTTTGTGACAGGTCTGAAGGTGGTTTCGAACCCGGGACCCTTTGATTAAGGGTCGAGGGATCTAACCATTCGGCCATCCCCGCACTAACTCATGTTTAGAACACATGTTTATGGTGTTTTATAGATTTTTGGTTCAAAAATGTCTTCAAGTTGGAATTATAGATCTAGTATTGCACAACACTTTGATATCAAGTCATCGAGTTCAACATGATGCAGTGCTTACCCAAGCAGTCCGGGTTTTATTGTTGATTTGAAATGCAATAATGAGAAATGACTTATCATTCTATTCTTAGTGATTGTATGTGTAAATTGCAGTACATTTTAATTCCCTGTTTTGGACCATGCCTTATGAAGCAATGTTAATATAACATGGCTCTGAAGAAGGAATCTAATCCGAAACATGAATCAACGCCTCACTGTGTATAAGCTTTGAGTTGTAAACATCTCAAGGCTACTGTGCTAACTTATTGTCCTTGTTTAGGAAAGTGGATAGCGCTCGGCTTTAGTCGCAACAACCCGGATTTGAGACCCGGGGGTCGCATATGTCAATTTCAGCAGCCTGCCTTAGTATAATCAAAATTCTTTATTTCAGGGAGTGTTTTGCAAGAGGAGAGCCTCTCGAAAGGACAAAGAAACAAATGATTTGTAGTGATTAACCCCGATGGCCCTAAAAGAGAACTGGAAGTGTGGTAAGTTGCAGTTATCACTTTTATCTTTCATTGGTATAAAACTTAAGCACATCTGGGTATCTATATTAGTTAGGTTTCGTTTCGTTCTCTTTCTGACGTACTATTCTGATCAGTGTCAGACGGAAAGCTTAAATAAGTAGCTATGTTACGTTTCGATTTTCCTTGCCATCGTCAAGATCTTTACTGACTAAAGACTGTTCTGACGTAGCTACTACTCTGGTGAGTTTCAGACGCTAAGCTTCAGTAATCATTATGTTTTGCTATGTTTCCGATTTCCTCGCCATCTTCAACCTATCTCTTCTATGAATTGTCATCTAGTAGGTGTTATTTTTCAACCCAATGCTAACCCTAAGCTTTGTAGCTGAACCTGCGGCAAACGCCATAGTCGTGAATGAATTTCCACCCTGAACAGAATTCTACCTTCCATTCTGTTTTTGATAATATACTTCTTGAATCCGCCATGATAAGTTATTTAAGAGCGAACAATTGAAGGTACAATTTCTGTTCAGGGTACAATTCTATACCTCGTTTTACCACCAACCCAAACAAAACCCAGACTTAAAGATTCAGACAAGACCCCAAGCTAAGTCGTTTGTTACGTAAGAAGCCGAGTGGCTTTTTGCTATGTGCTGCTATGTTAAGCTTGGTCGTGTGAGTTAGGCATCTGGATGGGTTACCTTAGAGGTGTTGACTAACTCACTTCACCGTCCTGAGAACAGGACTGAATACAAATTTACTTGGACGTTAGTATTTTGCAGGCTAGCACGTTATGTATAAACTTAACCACTTTCATGCGAAGTCTGTCTCTTGGTTTTTTCTGAGACAGTACGGAGAGGGATTTCTTGCAGGAATGTGGAGGAGTTCTAGTTATGTCGAGAAGGTCTAGTTATGTCGAGGGGTACAATCAATAATTGGAGGGATATCTTGCAGTAATGTGGAGGATGATCAGTTATGTCGAGGGATATCGTCAGTAATGTAGAGAGATATCTTGCAGTGATATGGAGAGCATTCAGTAATGTGGAAGGATATCATCAGTAACGTGTGGGGATATCTTGCCACAACGTGAAGGGTGTTCAGTTATGTGGAAGGATATCCTCAGTAATATAGAGAGATATCTTGTAATCATTTTAAAGGTTTTCAGTAATATCAAGGGATTTCATCAGGAATGTGGAAAGATATCTTGTAGTAACGTAATGTAGCTACATCCTGTGTTCAGTGGGAAACCACGAAATATGCCCGTTGATATACAGAGTTTAGTCTCTCGATTCTGTTCTCCACAAGTGATACTTATACCTACATACGTGCAAGTCTTTACGGTCATAAGATAGTTTAGTGCTCTGCCCCTAGCTGAAGTTCTATATATTTAATTCTAGAGGCGCCAACTGCAGTTCTACGTTAATTTTATGATGCCATACTTCGAACCTGCTTTACAAATAAATATGTGCTTGCTTGAAAAGAAAATATAGCATATTCATGGTCTGACAAAATTTTAACATTTCGATAAAAAGCATAATAGATTCACGATAAAAGAAACCAGGCTAAGAGCCTGAATCGCCCATTTTTGACCATACAATGCAGAGAACAATAGAATACGACTCTAAAACAATAGGCTAAATCATTAAAAGCGGTTGATTGCATGCAGGAATTATACTGTGTGGTTTGCGCAATGAATTATACAGCTAATTCGCAGCAATTGGGCAAAGCTTCACCGCAATAAGAACACATAAGCTAGATTACTCTAATTTTCAGCTGTTACACCCGGGATGTGTTTTATTTAGGGAGCTCTTCTATCGCATTTCATTCATTTCATTTCGAATTCTTCAGGCAAGGTAGCTGCAACAGACGAAAGACTGATTTACAGTGGGCCATGCAAGTGAATATAAACCTAAGAAAAGCATATATATCTAGAATTTTGATAACAAAATTATCTTATTTTAAACAAATTAAAATTCTGTTAAGCATGACATGATAGAAGTAATCAGCAGTCAGTGTTGACTTTGTTGACATGTTTTTTGAAAATTTCGTAAGATTTTGATGATTTGACCGCAGCCGGAAGATCGATGCCGGGAATGAACAAATTCAACTTTCCGGTGCCTTCCCCATGTTGTTCCGGCATTACGGATGGGTCGAAGGCTGTCGCTAAAAAGTGTTCCCATTTGAAAAAAGCTTGCCTGCAATCAATCAGTGATGCATTGCAGGCAGTTTCCTACCACTTTCCCGGTAGTTAGAATTTTGTTCAGGCATTGCTGATCATATGGGAAATCCCTCCCTGCGATTGTCTGCGTTAACATTCCAATAAACAATGTATTCCATGAATCACATGACAAAATCACAATCTATTCAATAAAAATCTATTTATCAACTCCGATCAAATGTTACTACTTTCATAAAATCAAACGTGTGAAAATAGCAGAGAATTCTATAGTTACTGGCTTGGTTACCAATATTTCACAGTTGATCGTTGATACATCGCATGTAGTTCCCTGGTAGCTTTCCGGTAGTTCCCCGGTAGTTTCTAGGTAGTTTCCCGGTAGCTTTCCGGTAGTTTCTAGGTAGTTCGCGGTAGCTTTCCGGAAGTTTCTAGGTAGTTCCCGGTAGCTTTCCGGTAGTTTCTAGGTAGTTTCCAGGTAGTTCCCCGGTAGTTTCCGGTAGTTTCTAGGTAGTTTCCAGGTAGTTCCCCGGTAGGTTTCCGGTAGGTTTCCGATGACCTGCGGACACTTTCTACGTCAGTTATCTCGACTCTCACAGGAATTGAAAACTTTTTCGACACTGAAAGCTATGATGAAACTGAACAACTTAGTCTACAAGTATGCTAGAAAAGTGACACAATGGTAGGACATCTATCTAAAGGGCCGAAAAGCAAATTTGCAAATATCATCTTCTTCTTCCTCATGGCCGACGAGTTTGATTCGTGCACGAGACTACTTGTGTGTTCGAGATAACGGGTCTCCTTTGCGTACTAAGCCATATAGGAAAACGAGGGGAACATGTTTGGTTAGAGATAGTGTTAATCTCCCTATTTGATTGTTCTAATATTTAGGCAAATATTCGAATCCAGAGATTTATGCAAGGTTTTCCGCAAAATCTAACTAATAACTTTAAAAGGTTACATGCCTGCTTCGAATGTGTACTTCTTTCGACTTGCAACTGATGACACTTCACTTAAACAACGCGGTTTTTGTCAGGATATAATCCTGATTCAAACTACAATAAGCAAGCTCTAGTTTTTCAACAAACATTTCAACATAGTGGTTTCAATACTTGTACCTATGCAGGCATCTCGTATCACTATTGAAGCAACAACTGTTAATAGTATTGATTTGACGGTGACAGATGGATTCAGATCTACAGTTAGGTCAAATTATACCATTACAGGAAATATCAGAGAGTCAGAGATAACGGTGTTTAAAATTACATGTCTTATTTGCATACTAACTATTTTAGAGAGCGATGGGGAAATAGGTTTTGTTCGAGATTGCAGAGAGTTCGAGATGACTGGTTATCGAGATAGCGAGAGTCGACGATAGACAGGAACAAGGCTAATATAATTAGAACAAGTTTCCTCAGCAACCAAAATAATTTCATCAAAAGCTCATAAATCTTCACAGGGTATTCATTTCCTTAATCTTGCATAGTATATTTGTTACATTTTGCTGATTTGGAATTAGCTTTGTAAATTTTTAACTGCTTAATGTTTTAATAGTAATTTTTGATTAACTTAGCCACTTTGTAAACTATACAGTTAAGGGCCATTTCGGCCTAGAAACTTGTGTTATAAAAAAAATTATCAATATTTTTATTCACTGATTATGTCTTCCTTTCATGAAGCATAAAGAAACTTGTGAATCACATGTCCTCAGATCTTGCAAGGGTTTGTGTCGAATCCTTAGACATTTATTGTAACGAGAGCCTGCCAAGCCCAATGAATGAACTGTAGTTTCAACGAAAAGTAAGCTATAACGTAAATTTGAAATATGCAGAAGAAACTAGTTAATTAAAAACAAGCACAGCTAAAAGCAAAGCAAATAAGAACTCCTTGAAGTGCAGCTCACAAAGCTACCGGCTAGATTTTTACAATGTCACGATTTGAGTCACGGTAATCTCTCAAGGAGCTACGCAGCAAAGACGGCAACGCCAAATAGAAAATAAATTACATTTCTAGAATGAGGCAGGCTTTTCAATGCGTTTTTTTGTTTGAAAAGGGAAAATACGGAGAAACATCTTCTTTAATCAAAAATCCGTCTATGAAATCCTTAGAAATCGGGTTTCAAAATGAGCTAGCTATACACAATGTTTTGATAACAACCATTATGCAAGGCTGAAATTTGATTTCCATTAACACCTGACAGAAATTTGGTCAGAAGTTATAGCCATTTCCAAAACTCTATGAAATCGTTAGAAATTAGTTCTTTCATTGAGCTAGCTATACCCGAATTTCGATAACAACCTTAACATAAGGTTGAAATTTGGTTTCGATTAGCACCCGGGTAAGAAGTTATAGATATCTCAAAGACTCTATGAAATAAACGCAAAGATCGGTTTTCAAAATAAGCTGGCTATGCATAATATTTTTCATAAGTACAAAGTTGATAAGGAGCACTACGCTGAAATTTTGACAACATTTATAATTATTAACTCCAGGCTGAAATTTGGGTCAGGCAATTTCGTAATCTCCAAAGTTATTTGAAAAAATACAAAACAAATTAAAAATTGGTCTTCCAAATTAGCTTGCTATACATAATATTTCTATAAGATAGATCTTTATAAATCACTCTAGGCTAAAATTTGGTTCAGGAGGTTTGCTATTTTAGGTTCTCTCTATCTCCAAAGCTATTGGAAATAAACGCAAGACAAGTTAAAAATTCTAGCTAGCTGTACATGATATTTTCTATCAGATAAACCGTTATATGATTCTATAAGATAGCCTCTAGCTCTGATATTTGAACAGAAGTTTTGCTATCTCGAGGTTTTGCTATTTGAGGTGAATACAAGATACATGTACCAATATATTCCCCTAACCTAGAAATGCATTTTCAACACGTTTTTGGAAAGGGCAGTAGCTTGGCGAGTGGCGTAAAAGCATGTAGTTCTGTAAGAAGCGTGTTCGACTGTCTCATATTGAAGAACACACGTCAGGAATGAGATTTTGAAGTCATGCAAACAAAAGCATAACTTAATTGCGTCTGGATAAAAATGAGTTCGCACACAAAGAATAATGTTCCTTGTTACTGGGAATGAATAAAGAAGAAAAATAACGGCTTCAGTTGCCATCATGTTTCGCAAATTCAATACTTTTCCGATGCAAATGACGCAGATTGGGAGTTTGTTAACGCTGGTAGCCGAGTTATTTGACTGACAGGTATAACGACGCGTCACCCAGTTTTCTTAGAGATACATAGCGACCCCCTGGACTCGAAGATATAATCAAGCATGTGAGCTGTTTTGATGAGCAAACTTAGTTCTTTGCTATCTTGATGATCAAGAAAGAAGGGAAACAAGAAATAGCTTATTAATCGCATGAAGGATAAAAGTTTAGCAACAGAATTTATTCTGCTTGATCGAAGAGTTAAATTTTCAGTTGATATAGTTTCTTGAATGGAGCATTTATGATACGAACTCATTCAGATATCAGAAATCATAAAGACTTCAAAAGTTTACGAGTATCTTCAAGAGTATGGTTTAACTTTAGCTGGTGGTGAGTTGTTTGGCAGACGTTTCTGGAGTTTTGAATAGCGTTGAATTGCTGGTTCTGTTCCTGGCTTTCTTACATTGCAAAGTAAGTAAGTGTATGCGTTATATAAGTTACGTTAATTTTGGTAGCTTACAACTTCGTATTTGTTATAAAACTTTATTCAATACTTCTATGGATTAGATTGTTCAGACTCGGCTATCGAAGGTAACAAAAATTCGAAAAATTAATGAAAAATTCGTAAAATTTCGGAATTATTTTGGATTGCAAGAAAATTCGAAAACAAGGCGACACGTGATTGACTACTGAAGCTTTACGTTTGACACTCATTAAAGTAGTACGTTAGAAAGAGAGCGAAAAGAAATATAGGATATTTTTGTTTAAGATAGCAAGGAAAATTAGAAACAAACCGAAACATACTAATCACTGAAGCTTTGTGCTTGACACTCATCAGAGAAGTATGTCAGAAATAGAATTAAAACGAAGCCTAACAAATTGTTTTACCCAACCAATTGTTATACCCAGATTTGTAGCGGGATTGGCCAATCAGTGTTCTGATTAAAATCCTTAGTCAAGTTTCATTCTTCCCCAGGGTATAATAACTCGTCAAGTTTCGTTTTCTTTCTCTTTCATACGTACTACTATGTAGAGTGTTTCAGATTTTTCTTGCCCTTCTCAAGCTCTGTAAAGATCAAAGAATCCTTCTAATCTGTCAGTCTGTCCTCCCAGCATGCTACCATTTTGCTTTGTTTATTTTGATTTCATTGTCTTGTGGTTAATTTCAAAGATTCTTTGACTAGAATTACGATTCTATTAGAATGTTCTTATCATATTTTACTTCATATATGACGGTTCTTATCATCGTGTTCATGGCTCTTATGGACAGGTTACACTCATTTCTTTATAAAAATCGTAGGGCCAGATTTTTAATACTTGGAAACTTCTGTAGACTAAAAAGAGATAGGAAACTTTTATTATGTGTTTATAAGAAAAACATGTTTGAAAACGCTCCCTATTCTTTATTTGTACCTACAAAATTGTAACAAATACCATCTGATACTTTTGCTGGAATAATTCGCATTTTTTTATATAGAAATGGGAAATTAAGAAAACATCGGGTTAAGAGACTTGCTGAGAAACAAGTCGTACCATTACTGAGATGAAAGCTTAGGAACTCTGATAACAAGATTCACAATTTTACCTTGAATAAAATGAGTGTTAAGGTTTTCCGAAGCCAATTTTTTTAAGAACGCAAAAAGATAATCAAAAATACTTAGAAGGTCATAAGATATTCAAAAGTAAAGGTTTATTTATATTTAAAAAATACGATGATGTGATTTGTGCTGATTATTGAAGTCGGAAAACTTAAACCTGGAATATTAAAAGGCTGTTACTGAGGTTTATAGATTAAAACGGGCTGTTTGAAAGTCTCCACCTGGTGTATTGACATAAACATGCCTGCTGGCTGTTTTTAACGAGCAATCTCATTTCTATACTTCATTTCAAATATTAGAAATGAAGAAAGATCAGTCAGAAGTAAACCACTGCTTTAAGGATCAATTCATATTGGACACGGAACGATAGGTCACTGAGCAACGAGGTACTTACCGTTGCGTCGTTTCGTTACCTTATGCTAAGGCATGTTCATTACGTTACCGTCCGGGCTGTAAAACAGCAGACCACAGCACTAATGGTCCCAGAAAATTTCTGGGTCTCCTAAAAGAAAGAGGGATCCATATTTCCCCTTGGAACTGTCACCTGGTCTTTCTTCATGGCTTTAAACCACGACGGTTCACTTATCACCCCATCACTGACTGCTATGAACTGACTGTACAAGTATCTAGAAGACATGCTCTTGCATTGCAAAACAGAGCTTTTTAGTTCCTTTATGGTAGGAGCCTTTCAGCTATTGTAAGGATAAAAACATGATTTCAAACCTCGCTGATTGTATGTTTGCCGTTAATTGCAAGGAAATACTGCATCTAACTCCTTACTGCATTGATAAGTGCTGTTAGAATCACTTCTACCCCCATATGTTGTATATTTGTTAAAGTTATTCAATACCTATGCTCGCAGAAATTAGAAAAATAATTCCTGGTCCCCGATAGCAAAATATTTTTTCCATCAATGGTTAACGGACGTTCTGTCGTAACTGAAGACTGCTATTCACATTGAAAGTGTCGTCTTTAGCTATGGAATATCAATGCACGCAGTTTAATTGCAATTTATGAACTATATCGTACTATACATAAAAATGTTTTCAATCATTTGCCTTAACTAGTAACAATACCAGCCGCATCAAAGAATCTATCAATACACTGCTTCGATTAGACTACCTATTCAGTTCGTCCTTTGTGCTTCACACATAAACCAATACCTTGCGAAGATCATAGGCATATTTGCCTATTACCTATCTATGCCCTGCTACAAATAGTCTACCTATTAAGTGTAATCTTTGTGCTTTGCACATAAACCAATACCTTGCGAAGATCGTAGGCATATTTACCTATCAACTATCAATGCACTGCTACAAATAGTCTACCTATTCAGTGTAATCTTTGTGCTTTGCACATAAACCAATACCTTACGAAGGTAGTAAGGGTATTTGCCTATCATCTATCAATGCACTGCTAGATTGGTCTACCTATTCAGTGGAATCTTTTTGCTTTGCGTAGCTGTATGAACAAATACCTTACGAACCTGGTAAGCATATTTGCCTATCACCACACTTGGAACGTCTGTGCAGTATTGTGAAGGATTTTCAGTAATGTGAAGGGATACCATCAGTACTCTGGGGGGATACCATCAGAACTGTGGTGGATGTTAAGTACTTTGGAGGGAAACCACAATCACTGTAGAAGTAATCCCAAAGTCTGGGTGCGTTACATTTTTGGTAGCTCGCTTAAGAGAATATTATCGAAGATAAGCTAATATAGTCAAAACACGTGAACATAGTTGCTTTTCGGTGATTTATGTCAAGTCTTTGATCGGTACAGAGCTTAGGGATGGCGAGAGAAACCAGAAACATTGCGAAATATCAAGCTGAAAGTATCATCTAAGACTATAAACTAGATTGCCTCAATAATCTAGCATTGAAATAGTTCTTAGAAATGACTTCGGAGAAACAATAAACAACTGATATTACTTTATTGGCAAAGAACTTGCAGATAGAAATGATTCTGCTCCTAATCCCCTACTAACAGGTGACGACGAGATCAGTAAAGAAAAGACTGCATTTAACTTGAATTCTATTTAAAGCAGATGCATATAACGGTGTTTTCGAAATTCTAGATTCAAAGGTTTATTCGCCTATGCGTAGACCCAAAATACCAAGTGAGAAAGCCTCTAGGATATTGGGTCTGGGCGAAGGCTTATAAGATCTATTGGATCAGGGCTTACACTCCATGCAGTATTGATTTCCATATGTGGAGTATTTAGTACTTGATTTCGTTCTAGTAAGGTACATTCCGGGGGATTTCGAGCCACTTCGATGCTCTTCTACATAATATTTTGATTTTCCATGCCAATGCCCTTTATCACAGACATATGACCATGCTTTATTTCAAGATTTCTTAATATGCTGTTTGCTTTCTCACTGTCCTGAACTTCGAGATAAAATCGGCAACTGAAATATCTAAATTGTAAAGCAAAGAGAGAAGACATTTATAAACGTAAATAAGACGAAACTTGTAAGTATAAACAAGCTATATACAAAACAATTCAACTGAAATGTCCTGGTCACGGCACCGAATTGTGAAGCAAATAGAGAAGCCATAGACGTAAATAAGAAGAAACTAATAAGTATAAACAAACTATATACAAAACAGTGCAACTGAAATGTCCTGGTCACGGCACCGAATTGTGAAGCAAAGAGAGAAGACGTAGACGTAAATAAGATGAAACTAATAAGTATAAACAAACTAGAATAGGATAGCTATATAGGATAGGACAAGACATAGATGTAAATAAGTAGATAAATAAGAGAAGACATAGACGTAAATAAGACGAAACTAATAAGTATAAACAAACTAGAATAGGATAGCTAAATAGGATAGCTATATACAAACTATAATAGCTATTCTATATTGCTCTGTACGTTCGTACATTGAGCACTATGATGCGGCGTTGATAGCGCATTCGCTATAGAGATTATAAACAAACTATATACAAACCAGTGCAACTGAAATGTCCTGGTCACGGCACCAAATTTTGAAGCAAAGAGAAAAGCCATAGACGTAAATAAAACGAAACTATTAAGTATAAACAAATCATATACAAAACAATTCAACTGAAATGTCCTGGTCATGGCACCAAATTGTGGAGCAAAGAGAGAAGCCATAGACGTAAATAAGAAGAAACTTGTAAGTATAAACAAACTATATACAAAACAATTCAACTGAAATGTCCTGGTCACGGCACCGAATTGTGAAGCAAAGAGAGAAGACATAGACGTAAATAAGAAGAAACTTGTAAGTATAAACAAACTATATACAAAACAATTCAACTGAAATGTCCTGGTCACGGCACCGAATTGTGAAGCAAAGAGAGAAGACATAGACGTAAATAAGAAGAAACTAATAAGTATAAACAGACTATATACAAAACAATTCAACTGAAATGTCCTGGTCATAGCACAAAATTGTGGAGCAAAGAGAGAAGCCATAGACGTAAATAAGAAGAAACTTGTAAGTATAAACTAACTATATACAAAACAATTTAACTGAAATGTCCTGGTCAAGGCACCGAATTGTGAAGCAAAGAGAGAAGACAGAGACGTAAATAAGAAGAAACTAATAAGTATAAACAAACTATATACAAAACAGTGCAACTGAAATGTCCTGGTCACGGCACCAAATTGTGAAGCAAAGAGAGAAGCCATAGACGTAAATAAGAAGAAACTTGTAAGTATAAACTAACTATATACAAAACAATTTAACTGAAATGTCCTGGTCAAGGCACCGAATTGTGAAGCAAAGAGAGAAGACAGAGACGTAAATAAGAAGAAACTAATAAGTATAAACAAACTATATACAAAACAGTGCAACTGAAATGTCCTGGTCACGGCACCAAATTGTGAAGCAAAGAGAGAAGCCATAGACGTAAATAAGAAGAAACTAATAAGTATAAACAAACTATATACAAAACAATTTAACTGAAATGTCCTGGTCACGGCACCAAATTGTGAAGCAAAGAGAGAAGACATAGACGTAAATAAGAAGAAACTAATAAGTATAAACAAATCATATACAAAACAATTCAACTGAAATGTCCTGGTCACGGCACCAAATTGTGAAGCAAAGAGAGAAGCCATAGACGTAAATAAGAAGAAACTAATAAGTATAAACAAACTATATACAAAACAATTCAACTGAAATGTCCTGGTCACGGCACCAAATTGTGAAGCAAAGAGAGAAGCCATAGACGTAAATAAGAAGAAACTAATAAGTATAAACAAACTATATACAAAACAATTCAACTGAAATGTCCTGGTCACGGCACCAAATTGTGAAGCAAAGAGAGAAGCCATAGACGTAAATAAGAAGAAACTAATAAGTATAAACAAACTATATACAAAACAATTCAACTGAAATGTCCTGGTCACGGCACCAAATTGTGAAGCAAAGAGAGAAGCCATAGACGTAAATAAGAAGAAACTAATAAGTATAAACAAACTATATACAAAACAATTCAACTGAAATGTCCTGGTCACGGCACCAAATTGTGAAGCAAAGAGAGAAGCCATAGACGTAAATAAGAAGAAACTAATAAGTATAAACAAACTATATACAAAACAGTGCAACTGAAATGTCCTGGTCACGGCACCGAATTGTGAAGCAAAGAGAGAAGCCATAGACGTAAATAAGAAGAAACTAATAAGTATAAACAAACTATATACAAAACAGTGCAACTGAGATCTCCTGGTCACGGCACCAAATTGTGAAGCAAAGAGAGAAGCCATAGACGTAAATAAGACGAAACTAATAAGTATAAACAAATCATATACAAAACAATTCAACTGAAATGTCCTGGTCACGGCACCGAATAGCGAAGCAAAGAGAGAAGCCATAGACGTAAATAAGAAGAAACTAATAAGTATAAACAAACTATATACAAAACAATTCAACTGAAATATCCTGGTCTTGGCACCAAATTGTGAAGCAAAGAGAGAAGCCATAGACGTAAATAAGACGAAACTAATAAGTATAAACAAATCATATACAAAACAATTCAACTGAAATGTCCTGGTCACGGCACCGAATTGTGAAGCAAAGAGAGAAGCCATAGACGTAAATAAGAAGAAACTAATAAGTATAAACAAACTATATACAAAACAGTGCAACTGAAATGTCCTGGTCACGGCACCAAATTGTGAAGCAAAGAGAGAAGACATAGACGTAAATAAGAAGAAACTAATAAGTATAAACAAATCATATACGAAACAATTCAACTGAAATTTCCTGGTCACGGCACCAAATTGTGAAGCAAAGAGAGAAGACATAGACGTAAATAAGAAGAAACTAATAAGTATAAACAAACTATATACAAAACAATTCAACTGAAATGTCCTGGTCACGGCATCGAATTGTGAAGCAAAGAGAGAAGCCATAGACGTAAATAAGAAGAAACTAATAAGTATAAACAAACTATATACAAAACAGTGCAACTGAAATGTCCTGGTCACGGCACCAAATTGTGAAGCAAAGAGAGAAGCCATAGACGTAAATAAGACGAAACTAATAAGTATAAACAAATCATATACAAAACAATTCAACTGAAATGTCCTGGTCACGGCACCGAATTGTGAAGCAAAGAGAGAAGCCATAGACGTAAATAAGAAGAAACTAATAAGTATAAACAAACTATATACAAAACAGTGCAACTGAAATGTCCTGGTCACGGCACCAAATTGTGAAGCCAAGAGAGAAGACATAGACGTAAATAAGAAGAAACTAATAAGTATAAACAAACTATATACAAAACAATTCAACTGAAATGTCCTGGTCACGGCACCAAATTGTGAAGCAAAGAGAGAAGACATAGACGTAAATAAGACGAAACTTATAAGTATAAACAAATCATATACGAAACAGTACCATTTGTTAATGTAGGTTTAAACAATTCATTGTCTTGAATATTCTATTGCGAGATATTGTGCGGAGGTGAATGCACAATAAACCACAATTCTAAACTCCAAATTTTC
Source organism: Pelagia noctiluca (assembly GCA_963924455.1). Lineage (NCBI taxonomy): Eukaryota > Metazoa > Cnidaria > Scyphozoa > Semaeostomeae > Pelagiidae > Pelagia > Pelagia noctiluca. Next base: position 2,803,289 of record OZ004324.1, on the reverse strand, counting down.
ACCCTGATCCATTGAGCTGAGTTATTACAATCAATTTCTGCGGGCGAGGTCTCTTGCTGGCTGCCTGGAGTATATTACCATTGTGGCAGGCCACCAGTGATAACTAACGTACATTCATACATACATTTTTTATTTGTTATGCTGGTGTATTGTTCAGAAGCTTAGAGGAGCTGATGTTTACCTGCAAATTAAATCTAGCTTCAAAACATTTCATAAAAATTATAGATACGAAAAAGACAATTGATAGAAATATCCCTTATAAAAACTGAATAACATTAAACTCAGAGTTATAACTTTTGATAGAATAGTGGCAGATAAGATTTTAAAACCCGAAACCAAATATAATTGAACTCTGAGTGATCACTTTGAATAAAAGAGATGAAAAAAGAACTTGCAATAATTAGAAATATCCCTTATAAAAGCTGAATAACATTAAACTCTGAGAAATGACTTGGAATAAAACGGATAAAAAAGAGCTTATAATAAAGACAAACAAGAAAACTCTCTAAAAACACGAATACTTCGAACTCTGCGAAATAACTTACAGAAGTTGTAATCCTCTTTCACTTTTTATAAGAGTTTGCATCGGCTTACACCAGCTGAAGTAAAATTGTAGATCCCCCCTGGATTCAGAGATAATCACAAATGTAAGCTGTTTCGATAAGCAAGCTTATTTTTTAGTTATCTTAATCAAGAAAATCTAAACTTTTGATTATTCCTTTAGCGTTTCTTTTTGCATAATACGTGTGTTCAAACTTAGCTCTCCTTTTTTCCTGTTTCTTATGAAAAGAAACACGAACAAGAGAATGAGAGATAAAGCGTCCTCTCTCTGTTTTTATGGATGTAGCTTATCCTGATTTGAGCATTATTCATTGAATTCGAGCCTAGTTTAGATCACCACTCCCGATTCGTTATCTTTTCACCATTGTAAAATCATCGCACACTTGTTTCAATGAGCAACTACACTTTGGCTTTTGCTTGACATTTTGCTTAAAATAACTGAATAGGTATCTAACTCTATCCCAGAAGTTTGTACGGCAAGAGGAAGCTGGTAAAGTAGTGCAAGAAAGCCATAGCCTTCATTCAATGCTTTTTGCAAAGAACAATACTTCCACTCAGGGCTTGTTACCTATTGAAAGAAGATTGTATTTCATCACGGTGGTCACAGTAGGTCTTAGGTCTATCCAAATCTACTTTACTTCACTGTTGCTTGGTTGCGAGTCAATTCAATTTAATTTCTGCTGTGCAACAAATTATTTCCAGCACTACTGTTCAGTATAGCCTATCGTTACTGGCAGATGTTACATTGATATGTGTTTGTATGTGTGCTATCATGCTGGTTTTTTTAGTCGAATGGCTTTCATGTTTCAAGTTATGTTGCATAAACACAGATTATCTGAAAACTCTTGCTTATAAAATATCAAAACAAGTAGCTTATATGGACCTCATATGGACATCTTTTGATAATTGTAATGCGTATCATGTGAATGGATTATTTAAAGAATAGTGCGTCCATGCCTAGTCAAAGAGGTTGGATAACTTTTATGCTAAATTCATAATGTACACTGGCGTGTTATATCTGCCTTCCAGCTGACAGCTGCTTTAGTGCTAGAAAGTCCTGACGGTTTGGGCTTACAACAACGTTCTGAGTTGATTTTAGGGGTTTAAGCCACCTAAGTCCCAGGCCTGTAGCCACGGGTTGGCATTACCACTTCTGATGTGATTTGGGTAAGCTTTTTGTCATCTCCAACAAATGTTTCAAGTAAATATAATAGTTTTCTAATGGCCAAGTTTTGCAGAATTAAGTGTATAGCTGAAATAGAAGGAAATAATGATGAGAATAAATGTGGAAACAGCATATTCATGATTTAGATATAAATGGGACCGAATTCTGAAAGTTGTCGTTGCTATAGTGTTCATATCCATTTTTCGTCTACCCTTACCCCTCTCCCCCCCCCCCCCCCGTATAAACCTTTTATATGAATCCAAATTTTGCCATCCTGGCTCCAAACGTTTGCTACGGGTCTTGTTAGTCCGTCCTGATAGCAATGCAGTATACACTATTTTTTATAAGAACAGTTTTATAAGAACACGAGCCTCAAACTTTGCCAAAACGTGAGAGCAAGCTAAGAACAAACCGAGGCTGACAAGTTGAAGGTAAGTACAAGAATTATACAAAATAGCCATGAGACTGACAAATAATTACTAAACAAGCAGATTGACAGCTAACTGATATATCAGATGGTCAAGAGAGTAAATGAACCAATGAGCACAACTGATAGCAAAAAGAGGCTTCAACATCATTAGAAAGTAAGAACAGTTTAAGAACATTACAGGCTGAAAATAGACGAATATTTAAGAACAGCCAGCTTCAAATCAAATTTGCTGGCTCTTATAAAAAAAGAGTATGATAACTCTAATGCAAGCCTCGGTGTACTTAAAAAGAGCGTTTTGAAAGAAATTCCTTGCTGATAGCTTTGGCGCCTTTGACTATAATCGACCCAATTAGAGATTCAATCATTTACCAAAATCACAGCTTGTTAAAACACATGTTCAACTTTCCTAATTTTCATGCAAGTTAAGCCGCGAGTTTAAAGCAAATATTTCCCCATCCTGATAAGCAATTGCCACCTCGTATATTAATTCTAATTATTATAATAATTAACAGGACATATTTCTACTGATAATCATTAATGTTTCATGATTTACGGCGCTAGGAAAGCTGTTATTAATCAGGGTTTTGTCATAAATCTTTTACCTTTAGCAGGCATTTCATGCTTTGCAGTGCCTGCTATGATTTATTAGACCAGACTAAGGCTTGTTTATATGGACAAAATTGTCCTATCTTTTCAGCCCTCCAGCTGAAAACTCGTCCCAGGGGGGACTTCCATAAAAAGTGACGGGGGTCAAACATTTTTTGGGTTTAGAAAAGGATGCATCTTTTGGTTAGCTATTTCGTATATAGTTATATGTTAGAAGATTAATTCAAAATAAACCATGCTTAAAACGTTTCGATTAAATCTTCATTAGTAAACTTTTCTTACCTAAAAAAACTATTCTTACCTAAAAAAAGGGGGGAAGACAAATCAATATATACTTTTCTCAAACCATGACAAATCCAGATTATCTTGTGAGACAAGTCCGTTGTATATAAACCGTATTTTCACTGTAATTTTTGGGGTTCTGGGGATGAATAAAGCACAGACGTAAACTAACCAGAGACGTAGACTGTCAATAATGGACTTGTCATCAATGTAAACGAACTTGTCTCGCAAGATAATCTGGATTTGACATGGTTTGAGAGGGGTATAAATTGATTTGTCTTCTATCTTTCTTTGCTGTCCTTCTACAAAACGAATATTATTGTCACAGTTCTTGTTCTTGAATTCTTCAAAAGCTGATAGGAAAATAAGAGCTGATTATAAAAAGGTAAGAATAGTTTACTGATGAAGATTTGATGGAAATGTTTAAAGCATGGTTTATTTTTGAACTAATCTATTAGAATTCTATAAACTTAGGTGATTGGGCTCTCGTATTGTTATATATCATTATGTATACGAAGTCTGTGGATCGGTTTTCCATGAGAGTGCTCAATACATAAAGTAGCGATCTCCTGTACATCTCCTGATGAGTGAGTAACCACAAAACAGGCTTGTCGGGATGGAGAGTTTTGTCTTTTGAGTCTCTTTCTTCTTAGTGTGTCATTATGTATATATTTTGGGGCTCGTCCCTGATAGGATCTGATAAATGAGCCCTTAGCTGAGTGCTTCTCTTGCATCACAGAGTTGAAACAAACGCCTTTTCAACAAGTAAACTAATCTCTTTAGAATTTAGTGTATCTTTGGGTTTCTCAAAAAGAACTTGTGTCTGACAACCCCGTAATCATAGTCTATAGAGACAATGGTCTGAGCACCTTTAGTTTCCTTTTTTTTCTTGATCTGGTTGTTGAACTGGTCTTAACCGTGCACAAAATTTATTAGTTTCGTTAAAAAATGGCTCTATGAATAAGCTGAAAGATGCCTAGCGAATTATTTCGATGAAAAGTGTTTGCTGCGTGTGGTGATAACGTTGTAAATTTGTAGAAAGGTGATGACTTGATAACGGGAATGATCTCGAAACATTGTAAAAGTTGATCTATGCTATACTCGAGATGATAGCTACTGTTTTATTTTATCGTTTTAGCAAATCATTTTTTGAAATATCTATATATGATTAATTTTTAACTAGAATACAGCATACAAGCAGGAAGAGTAGACATTTAGGTTCAGTTGCCTAACCACGATGATTTAGTGGGGGGATGACCGAGTGGCATGGCCATACACAGCGGGGGGGCAAGGGGGGCTGCTGCCCCCCCAAGAAATTCCAAAAGTATATGCTTTCCTATAGAGGATATAAACTTGAGGAGAAGCAGGATTTGGAAAATAAATCGAGATAATTTGTGAGAATGAAAATGACCCGAGTAGGACTCGAACCCACGACCTCTAGATTTGTACTCTAGAACACTACCACTGCGCAACCGGGGCTACGAGAAACCCAGGCTATTTCATTCACACAAATTGTTCATCATTCGTCAATCATTCACACAGATTGATTTTCCAAATCCTGCTTCTCCTCAAGTTTACTTCCTGCAACTCTATCCAGCGATGGGACTGCGATGGTCTCCCTGGTGTGAGGAAGTCGTCGCCCTTCGGCAGGTCCAGTGTAGTGTCAAAGAGCCCGGATAGGTTCGTCTCTGCATTTGGTGAGTGGTGGTGCAACAATTTGTGTGAATGAAATAGCCTGGGTTTCTCATAGCCCCGGTTGCGCAGTGTTAGCGTTCTAGAGTACAAATCTAGAGGTCGTGGGTTCGAGTCATACTCGGGTCATTTTCATTCTCACAAATTATCTCGATTGATTTTCCAAATCCTGCTTCTCCTCAAGTTTACCTCCTGTAACTCTATCCAGCGATGGGACTGCGATGGTCTCCCTGGTGTGAGAAAGTCGTCGCCCTTCGGCAGGTCCAGTGTAGTGTCAAAGAGCCCGGATAGGTTCGTCTCTGCATTTGGTGAGTGGTGGTGCAACAATTTGTGTGAATGAAATAGCCTGGGTTTCTGGTAGCCCCGGTTGCGCAGTGGTAGCGTTCTAGAGTACAAATCTAGAGGTCGTGGGTTCGAGTCCTACTCGGGTCATTTTCATTCTCACAAATTATCTTGATAGAGGATATCCTCAAAAGTTCTTCAAAAGGGGTTTTGCCCCCCCGCTAAAAATGTTCTGCGTACGGCCTTGCCGAGTGGTTAGATCACTTGACCCTTGATCGAAGGGTTCCTGGTTCGAAACCACACCACCTATCAAAAAGTGTGAGGAGAGAATTAGCCAGCTCTCTGTAATTCCAGGCAAAAAGGCAAAAGGAATCATGAGGTGTGGTCACATCGAGAGGAAGGAATAGGGTCGCACTCCTCGATTAGTTAACCTTTTCAGTGGGTCCTTTGTGCTTAGCACGTAAACGCATACCTTGCGAAGATAGTAAGTGTATGTGCCTATCAATAAGTCTGCCTCCCTCCCCCTCCTAAGAACTCGCTTCATTGAGTCTCAAAGAATCAAATAGACTTTGAAGTTCAAGCTCAAAGCTCTAGGTCCTTGATATACTGTCGTCTCAATACTTTTGTCGAATAAGTGTATAAAAATCATTGTCCTACTAATTAGTTTGTTTCACCGATTAGCATGATATTGTAATTAGCTCAACTTCTTTTTAGACAAGATTGTAATCGAATGAAATGAATATCAAATCAGTTCTCTTTTCGTTTTTGGCATACCTTCTTAAACTGAATGGGTAGAAACACCTTGATGAGATTTACATTACAGTTTAACAGGTTCTTTCGGATACAATATCAGCAAAGAGGTTTGTAAATTCATTACCAATCTCACCTCCAGCTATCTTAATTTCCCTCGCTCTCGATCTTTTTACTTCATTTGATTTCATGATGTTGAATTTTTTTAATTTCGATCTTAGCATTCCTTGCTTATCGCGATTTTATCACTGTTTTCACCTGCGTTTTGAACTGCATCAACCACAAATACATTCTTCGTGCAAAACTTTAGACAAATATTTTGATTAGATTTTCTCCATCAAAATCTAGATAATGACAAAAGTTGCAATGGCGGATATATGTGCTTTGAAGATACCTTACAAATCCAAAGTTAACTATGGTGAGAAAAATCAGAAACATCGCGAAACATAATAACTACCGTAGCTTTGCGTTTGACACTCATCAGAGTAAGCGAGAAAAGAACTAAAATGAAACCTTACGAATTTCTTGCACCTAGCGGTGAATAGTAGAATAATAGTCTGTATAGAACTAAAGGATGGCGAGAAAAATCAGAAACTTAGCGAAACATGTTAACTACTGAAGCTTTGCGTCTGACACTCGTCAGAGTAGAACGTTGGAGAGAGAATCGAAATGAAACTTAACTAATTTTAAAACCCAGATGTGGATCGAAATTAGCCAATAATAAAAGAGGTGAATGATTTGTATATTGAGAAAAGAACGGGGGGTCCATTGGAATCACTGGGAGTCCATTATTTTGGTTGCCATCAGGATCAAACTGTTTTTTCCAACAATGTTTTACGAATTCAAAGCACCTGGCTTTGTTTCAGAAGCCTTTTTACTTGATATTTTATTAGTTATTTCTTTTTGATGCCAATAAGCTTGATTGCTAAACAAATATTTTCATTTTCTGAAAGCCTTTCATCACCATTTATCATTCCAACTTCATTACTTTTCGTCGTACTATGTAATTAATGCAGTCTTAAATACTGTTCGTCACCAGGTAGCAGAAATGCTTATATCAAAGTTTTCAAATTTTTGATTAAAAGCAATACACCGACGATGAAATATTTTCTTAAAGGAATAGTCCAGGGTTTATAAATGTTTATAAGTAGCCTTACATACTGCCCAACACGATTTGTGAGTTTTATTTGCATTTTGGGATCTCTGTAAGCTGTGAGTTTGCATAATGCAATTCGTGATTAAGGCCAAATTTCATCGTCATCTTGAGAGTTTTTATCAAGAACCACCTTACGCATAAGCAGCCTCGTTACGATACAAGGTTAAGTGACATCAGATCCTGTCAAATTGACGTCACTGCGAACATATCGTGGAGGTTAAGACACTCCTCTTCACAAAAAAGAAATAACTTTTCAAAAATTGTGCTAGCTATTTATCATCCAAGATAGCTTGTCATTTCAGTTGATCAACAATTTACCAACCAATATTGTCCTTTAAATGTCTGTTTATAAAAATATTCTGGCCTGGCACTCATCAGACAGACTATACCATTCCACGATTTATTTATACACAAAAATCCATATGAAATTTCACCAAAGCAGGCCACGGCAATTGTCATTTGTCATATGCGTGGTGGACGATTGCAGTACAGCCTGCTCTGGTAAAGTTTCATTTCCCGTGTTAGACCATGCCTTATGATTTAATGACAATATTCGAATTCATATTCAACCAGCGATCTATTCATACCATTCATACAATTGGGATAGTCTTTCTAATGAGTGCACAAGCACCAACCTCGCATTAATATCAAGCACTTCTCTTCATTGATTGCGAATCCTACTGTAACAGCAGACGGTGAAGTTTACAAGGGGTCTTGTAAGTGGTCTTTGTTAGTTTTGCTTTTTGTCTTACCGTATGATATTTCACAAGGACCCCTTCTATGACATAACGACGTAACTTCAAGGAGCATCTATGTCATTACACATATTACTTTCAATTTACTGGAAATTCTTCATCGATTCCTAGGTTCCCAGAGAGAAAATTGTATTTTGTAGCTTTGAATTTCGGTTAAAGTTATTCACCCTTGAACATGACAGGGTAGATTTGAATGTAGAAACAAAGATGAAGAACGAGTTTAACCCTTTTACTACCGGTCTTTTTGAACCCTTGTACTACCGCGGGGGGAGGGGCACATTGTGCCCGCCACCTATAATTCTTGTTAGGAAAGCGATAAAGGCTTGAAACTCGGTAGAACTATAGACCTTTATATGCTCTATCGATTGATGGTATTTTTAGAACTATTATGGCTACCAATGACGTCACAGTGACGTCATAAGTCTGAAAAACCATGATAATTGCTTATAGGCATTTAGCTTGTAATTGAAGCTATCTTTATGGTTTCTCTGCCTCTTAAAAAGATCTATTTATGAACAGAAGTATTTTCAAATCATAATTTATCCATTTTATTGACATTTCTCTATATTGCAACATATTTTTACCATTTTTTCTATAAATGTTCAAGTCAATGAAGTTTATAATGAAGAAAAATAAGATAAAATCACCATTCAGATTAAAAAAAGAATTTTTCCTAATTTATCTCTACTCAGAAAAGCCAGGAAAGGAATTTTTTATGAAAAAAATAATTGTCTTTTATAGATATGACGTCATTAACATTGATGACGCCATTGATTTTAAAGTTTGCTTATATCAGCGAATACCGATATATTATATATCGTTCAAAAGCCCGTATCAAAGCAAAGCCAATGGGGCTTCTAGCAAGTCTCTAAGTGGTATAGTTGCAGAAATATAGGTCCTAAAACATTTTTACACCTGACCGCTTGTTGACAAAAGATGTGTCACGTGATCAACAAAGGTGTGATATTAACAAAAATAAATTTTTTTGGTGCTCTGATAATATTGAGGAAAAGTCGAACAGGTTCCAGTAGAATATTACGCGTTTTCTAGGAGATACAGCATTTTTAATTGCCGCGGGCACTTTGTGTCCACCCGGTCGTAATAGGGTTAAGCACTGACTAATAGTTTCATGCTGATATAATCATGAGACAGAAAAGAAATATTTGCAGCATAAACTCGTTTTCGTCTTCGTCTCTGCATCTATGTTATGCCAGTATCAAGATGAGTAATTAATAACGGGTTAAGCCTGAAAGCTCGTATTTGATAATTTGTTTTTCTATGATACTAAATATCATATATTTGAAATAGTTTACTCTAGTACCAAGCACTATCTGCTGGTGAGATAAGAATTATTCTATAATAGGACAGGTTTTATAGTTTAGGGGCGTCATAGTGGTTGCTCAATCAGTATTCGGCAGATGTACTTGCTAATGCAAAAGCAAATACTTTGCCGAAGAATAGCTTATTGTGTATTTTGAAATATCCTGTTTTGAAATGTTTGTATTTTAAAGCCTCACAAGTAGGAAATTAATCGAAAATCATCTGCTTGTATTTGCTAAGAGAAACCGTTTGATTGCACATTTCCAATTTCGAGCAATGAGGATAACGTTTTTTCAAACCTCGCAAATAGGACATCATTCGAAAATCAACTGCTTGAATTTGCTAAGAGAATCCGTTTGATTGAACTTTTCCAATTAGCAATGGCGATAATGAAATATCAATAGAAGCATATTAAAAGTGGAGCAAAATTACAACAAAATATATCAGGGTCGGATTATACGCCATACTCATTTCCCGAACCTAATTGCTGAATTAAGTACGCGGAAAAAGCTCCGCATTAAGTTTGGCAGAATCGATGAAGTTCGACAGCATGGCTCTGGCTTGACTAGTCTTGTAGTTCTGAAAGGCCACATCAAAGTGAAACCCCTCTACATTACTGCAAAATCCCTCCACGTTCCTCCAAAATATCCTTCTACATTACTATCAAATCCTTCACTAAAAATTCTTACCTTCACTGCAAAATCCTTCACTGCCAAATCCTCCCAAAGCACTTACAGGAAGCCCCCCTCCGAGTTACTGAACACCCTTCACATTACAGCGAAATCCCTCTACATTACCATCAAATCCCTCACTATTACTGCAAAGGCCCGCAACATCACTTCAAGATAGCCATCCACATTACTGAAAACCCCTCTAACTACTGAACACCCTCGACACTACAGTGAAATCCCTCCACACTATTGAAAACTCTACATATCACTGCTAATCTTAAGCCAAGTAACTGCACTAGCTCCACGTTACTGCGTCCACTTGAAAAATATTTAGATTACTGAGTATAGATCAAGAAAGATTTGTATTTCACTCTGTTTCATGCAATTGTTGATACAATAAGTTGGTCACAACAACCTATGATCTAACGAAAATAGTCTCGTATGCAGGCACAAATAAGTAGTATACATCAAAGCACAAATTCAAACAAGAAGGTCATTCCTTCGTGTAGCATAGGAAGTGTAGAGCACTAATACTAACTGTATTGAAATACTTATTTCACCGATGCCTGTCAACTCATAAGCTGTGATTGAATGAATAGATCTCCACTGCTGTTTGAAGATAGCTTAAATACTGCAACTGCAAATAGATCACTGTGTGTAACTGTGTAAAAACGTCATATTTGCTCGTTTTCAGCAAATAATATTCTTATTACAGTGGTGCTAATTGAAATGTGCCTATTCAGCTGAGCAATGTCATCTATATTGACTTTATTGCAGGGAGCTCGATGTTTTGAGAGTATAAAAACCGTGTTTCATTCAAAATCTGATCAATAGCTTATTTTGTTTGTGTAGGTCTGATGTGAGATGCTCTGCGCTCAGACGAGATGCTCTGCTTCGAGATGAGATGCTCTCAGAGAACGTTGTTGTGAGATGATCAGAGGAAGATGTTCGTAGCTGGTATTGGATACGAAATCAAAGGTAAAACTATTTACCAAATACATCTCTTTACTTTTTCAAAGTCGTCTTTTTACACTATTCTTTTCCCAAGAGGAGTAAATTAAGTTTTTCAAGGTGTTATCATTCGTCAGGTTTCGTTATCGCTATCTTTTTGACGTAATATTGTGATGAGTGCCAAACGCAAAGCTTTAATAGTCATTATGTTTCACTATTTTTACGAATTCTTTGCCAGGCTCAATATCTGTACCGACCAAAGACTATTCTGACGTACTAATCTGATCGAGGGCAAATCACTCTCTAAAAATCTCAAACACTTTTTCTGGGAATCCTATTGTTTTAATGTTGAAAATCCCTTGAAAATCTCTTGGAATCCTTTTGTTTTTTAAGAAATCTCGTACGCTATGAAATAGAGTAGAATGCCCCTGGATTCTGATGAGTTTCAGATGCAAAGCTTCAGTTGTTATTATGTCTCGCTATGTCTCCCAATCCTTACCATACTCAAATTCTGTACCGATCAAAGACTGTTTCTGACGTACTACTCTGATCAGTTTCAGATGCAAAGTTTCAGTAGTTATTATGTTTCGCTATGTTTCTGATTTTCCTGGCCATCCTCAAATTCTGTACCGATCAAAGACTGTTTCTGACGTGCTACTCTGATCAGTTTCAGATGCAAAGTTTCAGTAGTTATTATGTTTCGCTATGTTTCTGATTTTCCTGGCCATCCTCAAATTCTGTACCGATCAAAGACTGTTTCTGACGTACTACTCTGATCAGTTTCAGATGCAAAGTTTCAGTAGTTATTATGTTTCGCTATGTTTCTGATTTTCTTCGCCATCCTCAAATTCTGTACCGATCGAAGACTGTTTCTAACGTACTACTCTGATGAGTTTCAGATGCAAAGTTTCAGAATTTATTATGTTTCGCTTTGCTTCCAATTTTCCTCGCCATCCTCAAATTCGGTACTGATCAAAGACTGTTTCTGACGAGCTACCCTGATGAGTTTCAGAGATGCAAAGCTTTAGTAGTGATTATGTTTCGCTATGCTTCTGATTTTCGTTGCTATCCTCATGTTTATCTTGGTTTTATTATATTATCGTATCACTGGTCTTATTCTAGTGTTCCCTGATTGCAATTCATAGATCAATGTATTAGGCTCTTTCATTAATTAAGGTACAACTGCAGTTAAGGGGTCCGTAGCTACGAGTTAAGTATCTAAATATACCCAGAGTTTAGGAAAGTATTCTACAGTTTACCGATTTCTATCCACTTTTGGGTACAATAATTCATAAGGTTTCATTTTCGTTCGCTTTTGAGTGTACTGCCCTGATGAGTGTCAGAGGCATATCTTTATAGTTCTTATGTTTCGCTATGTCACCAATTTTCCATCCTACAGTTAACCTTATTTCTATCAACGGTAGGTTATAATAATTCATAAGGTTTCATTTTTGTTCGCTTTTTGAACATGGCTGCTCTGATGAGTATCACATACAAACCTTAAGTATTTGTTGTACTGTGTTTTCAATTTTCCTTGTCTAACCTTCATTACCAATCGTAATCATAATTAAGTAGTCGAACGTTTTATACTGATGGTATACCCCACATTACTGAACACCCTCCCACGTATTGATGGTATCCCCTAAACATTATTGATAGTATCCCCCCAGTACCACCCCTAAACATTATTGATAGTGTCCCCCACAATATCCTTCACAGTGCTGATGGTATCCTTCCACAGTACTGAACATCCTCCACAGTATTGATGGTATCCCTTCACAGTACTGAATATCCTCGAGACCTCGACACAACTGATAGTATCCCTCCACTGTACTGATTTACTGAATATCCTCGACAGTACTGATGGTATCCTCCAAAGTATACCGATGGTATCCTTCCACAATACTGAACATCCTCCACAGTACTGATTGTATCACCCCACAGTACAGGATATTCTCTACAGGACTCGTGGTATTTTAGCGAGGGGCAAGATGTGATGTACTTGTCCCTCAACTAAGAATTTGCATGTCTACCCTTCAGGAGAACTTATCCAACGCCGAAGTGTTTTACGTGCAACAACGGGTCACACGGAGAAATAGTTTAGAAACAAAGTTCTGAGAGCAAATGAATGAGCAGGAAAATGTATACCTAGCAACTGATTGTAGAATGTCTAAATCCACTACAGTATCCCTCCACACCACTGGTGATATCCTTTGACAGTACTGATGTCATCCCACACAGTACTGATGGTATCATCTTGCAGTGATGATTGTATCCGCCCATAGAGCTTTCCCTACAGTTTCCCTACAGACCATGGCAGCCACAGAGATGAGGGGTCTTTGTGCATATGTCTGTGGACAACAGTTTCAACCCTATCAAAAAGTGAAGTGAAAATATTTTGAATTTATAAAGGATTTTGTAGTGTCGTTGTCCTGTCTTATGCTTGCTTTCTAAAAAATTCTTTTAGAAACACTCTTTGTTTTTTTTCGTTTTCACAACTAAAAAATATTTATTTGTTGATGTAAGAAAAAACCATGGCTAAATTATCAAACTCACTTTGTAACTCAAAATGAGGCTCATGCTTACGTCATCTACTTTCACTCTTTGATAACGTAACGCTGTAACGGGTGAAGTAAATTTTTGAAAAACAATAAATCAAAAGGGCCAAACCACTAGGCCAATTTACAAGAATATTTTGTTCACTGCTGGGCTAAAATCATTCTGATGAACGTCTGTGCAGTACTTTGAAGGGTGTTTATTTGAGGAATATCATTAGTGCGTTGGGGAATGTTCACTACTGTGGAGATATCATAAGTACAATAGAAGGTGTTCAGTACTGTTGGGGGATACCATCAGTACTTTAGAAGGGTACCATCAGTACTATTGGGGATACTATCAGTATTATAAAGGGATACCATAAGTACTATGGAGGCTGTACTACTTATACTTAAAGTAGAGTAAATTAGGGCAAAACCAGTCAGGGGGTAAAATGAGTCATTCTGTACAAAATGCTTCAGAACTACCGCAGGCTATGCTGGGGAAACAACATAGAGTTACCCCACGTTGTTTGTTATTCAGCAGTCTAATGGAGGCATGACAGTCTTTCTTCGTGGAGCTGTGTTCTTCAACATTTTATACAGAATATCCCATTTTATCCCCTGACCCGTTTTGCCCCGAATTACTCTACTTAAGGTTTCCCTCTACATTACTGAATATCCTCCGCAGTACTGATGGTATCACCCAACATTTCTGAACACGCCCCAATGTATTGATTATACTCCCCCCAATAAGAGCCGCGGCTTCCCTGGCACTCCCTTTTAGCTACGTCCCTGTGCAGGCTACAAATCAAGGATTCCATGCCGCAAAACATAGCTCAAACTTCATGTAAATGACGTCAATCTGACGACTGGATCTCACACTTCACATCATTTCTTAATAAATATTTCTCAAACAAGGAAATTCTGACTTTAGTAAAAATCTGGCGTGTCGTGCACAAATATTTGGGAAGTTGATAGACTAGGATATATTAGAGGAAAGCTTCTTGCGATAACATCTGCAAATAATTGACTCATGCAGTATATGAAACACATTATTTGCTCGTACACTTTAATTACTGTTCTATTAATTACAATATGCTTTTTACTTTCGTTAGCTAGAATAAGAGCAAGTAGTTTTCACTCATGAATGACTAATCACCTGAGTGTTACTCTTGGCTAAATTCAAGGGTTCCATGGCACAAAATATAGCTCACTTCCCTTTAGGACCTATTTACATTAAGATATACTTTGTAGCCTTCTTTGGAAATTTTGGATTTTATCTTGAGTTTACGTGGCGAATTTCCAGCCCACTTAGGTAGCCGTTCTCAATGCACGTAAGAACGTTTCTATTAGAGCAGAAAGGAGATCTTAGTAAAGAAGTATAGTCCTCCGTGAGGGTCAAGAAGGGGTTAATTAGGTACTGGGATTTCCCTTTTTATCATCTGGAAAAATTGGATTGGACTTTTCAGGACCGGGATTAGGAGAGTAAAACGAAAGTTGGGATTGGGATAAAAACTTCAACATTGAGAATTCCTCTATTTTCTTCATTAGGATTGGGATTCACGATTATGTCAGTGCTGGACATTGGGATCAGTATATCCCATTTACAACTCTCCACCTAGAAGGGTTTAGCTTTCTTCCCTGTAAGCAGAAAATCAGATAACGTCAATATGACTTCTAGGTATTGCGATTTACATCATTTGTTTACAAAAACCTCTCGAAATCAAAATTCTCAACAAGAATCTAGAACCTAGCCAGTCGTCACTTGACAAATATTAAGCAAGTAAATAGTAAAGCTTATTAGAGGAAAGCTGCATGGGATTGCCATGGCAAATAGTGACTATATGAAAACGCATTGTTTGCTTGTTTTCAGCAAGGTACCAGTTTAATTGCTGTACACTTAATAAGAGTACGCTCATCGTTACAGAAACTGTTCATCGGAAACTGTAAGCCTAGAACTTAAAAACTAAAGAAACATTGTTGTTAGAATTCTTGTGTATCAAGGAGTATACTCAGTGAACTTCATTTGCTCGGTTTGATACCATTAGCAATTCATAGTGCTTAAGGTATTTCCTCTACAGTACTAAAGCTGTCCGTCCACAGTACTGATGGTAACCCTTTCCTACAGTACCGAGCATTCTCTACTGCACTGATGATATCCCTCCACAGTACTGAAGGTATCCGTCCACAGTACTGAAGGTATCCGTCCACGGTACTGAAGGTATCCGTCCACAGTACTGAAGATATCCGTCCACAGTACTAATGGTACCGTCTCCTACAGTACTCAATATTCTCTACTGTACTGATAGTATCCCTTCACCTTACTGATCATCCTACACAGTACTGATATATCCCTCCAATATACTAATGGTTTCCTCCCCAGTAGCTACTTATGATATTCTCCCCCGACATACCCCTACCCCCCACCCAGTACTGAACATCCTTCATACAACTGCACATACGTTCCCAAGGGTAAGTAAGTGCAAAATGGGGAAATTCAAATATTGTAGAGAAACTTTTTGTTTTACTAATAACAATATGATGCTCTACTCAGCCTTTTTTAGAGATGTGTGAATTAGTGAATTACATTACCATAATTCTCTTTAGTCAATCAAAAATATGGTAAACCATTTTTTACAGGCCTACTTTCCCTATAGCAGTTTTCCTAAAAAACAATCGATTTAATTTTCTTATTTCATTTAAACTGGTATTTAATTCAGAATAGATGATAACATTGCTGCGTTTGTATAATATAGTTCAGATTGGTTTATGCCTGTAAGAAGGTAAGTTTTTGCCCGCTTTCAATAAGGTACCAGTCTAATTGCTCTGCTTAAAATCAAGATTTTCTTCTTTACCTGAGCTAGATCACCTGCATTCGATGTACTAATTTTTTTATAAGAAACTCTTTGTGGAACACTATAGGGTAAGATTTTCAAAACTGAACAAAGAGTTCAGAAACTTTTTCTCGGTAGGGGTTGCCGATCGGTTGGATCACTAGGCCTTCAAAGGGTCGTGGGTTCGAAACCACTGTCAGCCTGTCACATAAAGTGTGAATTTGCTAGGCAATAAGGGAAAAGGAGCCAGGAGGTGTGGTCACATCAAGAGGAAGGAAAAGGGACCTACTGTTTGATTAGTTAACCTATTTAGTGGGCTCTTTGTGCATTCTACATAAACCAATATCTTACGAAGATAATAAGCGTATTTGCCTATCAACTATCAATATACTGCTTGATTAGTCTACCTATTCAGTGTGCCGTTTGTGCTTTGCACATAAACAAATACCTTACAAAGATAGTAAACCTATCAACTATCAATACACTGCTTCCATTAGTCTACCTATTCAGTGGGACCCTTGTGCATTTGTCTATCAACCTTGCCTTAATTGGGTTACAAAAGAAAGTCTCGTACAAAGATTGAACATAGTTCTTATTAAGAATGAGTGTAGTAGATTTGAATAGCTACTGTCTGCACCGTTTGGGTTGAAACTCCGAACTGTTTGTACATTTTCCTGAGGCTCGAGGACGAACATGTCTGAATTATTTATCCTGAGAAAACAAAAGAGACTCAGAAAGAAGGGCAAGAATTGTTGTTGTTAGGGGTTTTTGTTGTTAGGGGCTGTTCTAAGGAGGGAGGTTTCAGAGGAATGCACTGCCTCCGGATCTGGCTAGGGAATGGACTGTTTTGTAGATGTTTGTACCCCACTTTTTTCAAATTTACAGTGTTCTAGGTTTCAAAGATTATCATTATTTTTTTCATCAAATTCTTACTGTAAAGGAATACCAGTGTGACCATCAGTATTGTAGGGGGATGGTACCATCAGTACTGGCGAGGGATCCTCCAGTTACTGATGGTATCCCTCAGCAGTACTGAATGTTATCCCTCAACAGTACTGAATGTTATCCCTCTACAGTACTGAATACCCTCCAAAGTACGGCCAACAAGCTATGCAGAGTGTTCATAGAATCTATTGATGATTTTACCGTCAATATGCATATTTCTTTTATCCTTTTAGCCGACTGTTGTTATTGATTGTGTATATCACCATGATCGATAGGGTAAAGAGACAAACCTAACTGCTATGCACTACCAAAACTTATTGACAATTTTGCCGGTACGGTGCATTCTTTTTTCAGTTGTATTCATCAAAGCCTACCAGCATGATGGATTTTGCATATAATGGCCCGGCAAGGGCCAAGAAGTGGAGGTTAGAGGGTAGGACATGATATTGATTTCAATAGTAAACCTTGCAATGTCACCAGAGAAGTACCTAGAGTACTAAAGGAAGGGCAGCTTTAGAAAGAGAAGATCTGGTAGGTTCTTTCGTTATTCAGAGCACTACACTCATTCTTTTTATAAGAAACCATTAATTAGAAACCGTAGGGACAGATTTTCAAAACTTAAGAAACATTGGTAGGAGATTTTGTGTCAGCAAAAAGAGTTAAGAAACTTTATATTTTTCTTAACGAGAAAAGCAACAATTGTAAGAGCACATTAGCTTGTAATGTGTTGGGTATGGTTACTTATTGAGTTTGGTAACATTTAATAAGATATTTTAGCTGGTTACAATGACATTTGCATTAAGTTCTGCTTCTCTATATCCAATTCATGTTTAGCAGTGATAGAAAATAAAGAAATGACGGTGTATGAAGGAAAATTAGGTTTTTATGTAAAAAAAACTTGTTAGGAAACTTTTTGTACCATAATTGGGGTGAAAGCTACGAAACTCTGGTACGAAGACTTAGCATAGTGAACCATAAAAACAATTAGTTGTTCACACATGTTTTCATTTATTTGAGCATTATAACCCTGGGAAATGTCAGTGTAGTACTGTGGAGGATGCTCTGTACTGTAGTGGGTATTATCATTACTGATGGGGACTTACCATCATACCCACTGTACAGAAGTGTTCAATTGAGGGGGATTTACTGATGGTCAAATGCCTAATGTATTACACTCTTTTTTATAAGACCCAGTAAAATTGGTTTGAAGCTGGCTGTTCTTAAATATTGCTCTAATTTCAGCCCGAAATGTTCTTAAATTGTTTCTACTTTCATAATACTTTGGAAGCCTGTTTTCTATCAGTTGTGGTAATTGTTTCAAATTTAAAGTCTATTGCCCATCTGACATATCAGTGTGCTGCCAATCTGCTTCTCTTGTGATTATTTCTCAGTCATAAAGTCATTTCTTAAAATCCTATATTGAGAAAAATATGGTGAGCTTCGGTTTGTTCTTAGCTTGTTCTTACGTTTTGGCCAAATTTGAGGCTCGTGTTCTTATGAAATTTTTATTGTAAAAAAGAGTGTAATGGTCTATTGATAGAATGGTGGTATTTATTAGTCAAGCTACCCCGCGGACGTGGAAAGCGTCACAAATCTTGGTTGGGGTATGATGCTTGAAAAACACTTTTTTCTCGACTTTTCTTATTTAGTAGGAGACAATTTCTTACTTTTACAAAATCTTAGGAGGAATATGTGCCTCCAGTTTTCCGTTTCCTACGTCCTTGTAGATTAGGCAAGGAAGGGGGGCTAGCGTCACCCGACGAGGGAATTCATGAGACCAACTGTATTTGGTCAGTATTTGATTGTTTCATTTCTCAACTGTGAGTTTTGACTTATACAACGGATGTGTACGGTTCTGCTGAACACAGGAACGCCTGGTACCAGCAGAGAATACTCCAGTGAGATAATGAAGGTGCTTATCTGACTAACTGGATAAACTCGGCTCCTTCCTAGCCTTGTATAGCACAATCGCTAAGGCACTTGGTTCACCGAGGGGCTGTGAGTTCGATTCCTACCACCTGTAT
The DNA here is from genome assembly GCA_963924455.1 of Pelagia noctiluca. Taxonomy (NCBI): domain Eukaryota; kingdom Metazoa; phylum Cnidaria; class Scyphozoa; order Semaeostomeae; family Pelagiidae; genus Pelagia; species Pelagia noctiluca. The sequence goes on along the minus strand of OZ004324.1, from coordinate 2,784,328 downwards.
TTGGTCAATTTCAATGTGCTGATTCCAAAAACCAGGTTTTGACATGGAATAGGGGTGCAGTGATGTTGAATTTTGATATATGGCATCGATTTTCGAAATCAGCGATCTGAAATCGATAATAATCGCTGAATTATTAAAGCTTAAGTAAAAAACGGGATTTTCACATGCAAACGAGGTTTCATCATCGAAACGAGGCTCAAAGATGCCGAATTTTACTCAATTTTCGTTATCAGCAGCCAATTTGATTGGAACCCATGAACTCGCCTATTTTCTTATTGTTAATTCCTTCCATCGAAAACGAGGTCTAAACGTGAAAAAGAGGTTCGGTGGTACCGATTTCACCCGTATAACACCGATTTTTGGCATCAGCGCATTGAAATTGACCAAATACAGCTGGTCTCATAAATTCCCTCGTCGGGTGACGATAGCCCCCCTTCCTCGCCTGGTCTTTTGCCATTGAATACGAACGGCGCGTTTTGTCATTGTTACGTTCTTACACATTCAATACCGCGATGTTGATAGTTTGGGCGAGTATCTATGCCAACGTTACGAAGGTAAACACTTGAGCAAACGTTATTTACACGAATATTAAGGGACAACAACAGAGATATCGCAAATACAGTAGCAAAAACAAAATCTGTGCAAAGACCAAGAGCAAGGCTAGAATAGTATGTTGTTGGCCAGGTTACTGTGGGTCGGAAATTTTGCTTTCATCTATGCACTGTGCATTTTTAATCGCATCAGCGACGACATCTGATGATTCTACCAGGGTCAGACTGGGTCACACAAGCAATGTAAATTTCTGTACCACACTAGAATAGTGAAAATCAAAACAACTTTTACCGTCAAAATTACATTTGCAATCGCATTTATTGTTGGCAAATGGCAGGTTAGCATGCCGTCATGATTCTGGACAAAATAGTTAAGTTCAAGTAATTATGTTTACGTTTAAAGTACTAGCCAGCGAAAGGCCAGGTGCATTATTCCCAGTAGGGGTACAGGACCCCCTAGTTTATCATTCCTCCCCAGGGATAGAAAATATGTGATGTCACGTACTGTACTTAACAGGTTGTTGTTAGTAACATGTACTTCAATCAAAGTCTACGAACACGAAACAAATCTGGAAATATTTCAAATACTGTCATTCATGGTTCGTGTTATGCTTGGACTTTCTTAATGACAAGTTACCCCAGATTCAACCATCGAGTTTAATCAAGCAAATCCAAGTCATTCTATGACTCTAGTGATCTCATAATTCAACATAAGACTTGCAGCAACATAACCTCTTATTCGATACGATTCAATTCAACGTAGGATGTGTACGTTAATAATTCGGTTCAATACACAACAGTTCGTGCTCAGAGTTTTGTTTGTACAATAGCGTTTTAGTCAGTGATTGCCTATCTGTTAACGTACAATGTTTCTCAATCTCGGGAGGAAACAATCAAAAGGTGCCTCCCATTGACGTAGGAATTGTGATAATTACTAAGATGACCCTCCTCTATTTTCCAGGGTTGCATTCTCATGAAATGTGTTCTTATAAAAAACGTGTACATATATAAATCTGGTCTGAAAATAGTCTGAAAGTTTATTGTATCGGAACTTTTGGGGAATTAATTCATGGAAAAATAGAATTGTTGGGCAGGTGAAATAAAACAGCCAGAGGCGATTTTGCGCAACTGCAGATGTTAGGGAGACTGGGTAAGAAGGTTGAATTTGCCGCGGAAAATTTCAGTCCACGTCATTTATAAAACAATAGAATCTTCAACCTCCTTCCGAGGGCATCTTACGATCGTACACTTTTGAGTCGCCAGCCTGTGGAGATACCTGTTGTCGGATATCATAAAGGCCTGGGATCGAGGCTGCAGCTTCTCTAGTATGGAGGAGAAGCCTGGATACAAGGCCATCGTAACAGGATGCCCCGTTATGACATACGGTCAAAGTCCAAATTACTGTACAATATTTTATTCAATAATGTTTAGGCCTTTTTATTTTGATGTTTTTATAGGTATTCTCTGATACCAAGGGTTTTGTAAGGTTTAGTAGGAATCACTTTGGGTTCAGCAAGGATTTAGTAAGGTTAAGCATGGGTAGTAGAGTTCAGGAAGGGTTTAGTAGGGTTTAAGTATGGGTCATTTTGGGATGAGCAAGGGTTCAGGAAGAATCAGTTTGGGTTCAGCAAGGGTTTTTTAAGGGTTCTGTAAGGGTTTACTAAGGGTTAGCAAGGATCAGTATAGGCTATGTAAGGGTTTACGAAGGGTTCAGCTAGGGTCAGTTTGGATATTGCAAGGGTTTAGTAAGATTCAGGTGGGTTTAGTAAGTATTCAGTTTAAGGATGCAGTCGAGCCGAAGCCGAGGTTAGTTCATATGAATTTATGTCAGGCATGAAATGCTAAACAGTAGTTTGGACTATAACCTAGTTACTACTCCTCGATAATCGCCAGAATATCATCATCATCATCATCATCATCATTAACTTATTTAAAGTTGGTTAACTGCTAGTTTAAAAGAACGTGTTGAGGGGTGATCATGACATAATTCTTTGATACGAAGGTCATATGGAACTTCTTTCTTTACGAAAAAATCCCAATATACAGTCTTTCGCAACAGCATCATCTTTAGTATGCAGGGAGACCTGTGTTTAAGGCCATGGTCAACCTAGGCTAATGATAGATATCATCAGGCAAACCAACATTTTGTGTAATGATAGGGGCTAATGGGAATTGCCCTACCAATTAGTTTGTTAAAAATGCTGTGGTTTCTAGGACTTTTGCCGGTCCACCCGGTATAGGTTTTCCCTTCCAGTATTTAGTATTGACAGTGCATGAATAAAGGTAATCATCCGAGTGATCATGAAAATAAAATGTTATAAATATAAAGTAAAGGAGCCCACCCACACAATGAAACAATATTTCAGAAACAAGCTGGACTCGTAATACAGAGAGCATGGAGTTTAATACGTTTTCCATGAGAACCGCACATCTGGTAAATGATCATCAGGGAAAGATCGGAGGGATAGCGAAAAGCATCACACGCTCCAGTGAATTCGTCGTATGTAGGAGTTGTAGCTACGTGTGCGTAATGAAATTGGTCTTGTTTGATGAAACGAACTGATTTCTCACCCACGCTATAAAAGATTCGTTATAAGTTGTGGCTTTTGGTTTCTGTTAATTTAGCATATGTTGCCTTGTGAGGCCACGAAGCAAGACCAGCATGTGTTCTTTCAATGTTTCAAATCAAGTCTGTAAGTATTTGAAAAACCTTTTCCTATCATGCTATAAGACAGCCTTTGATCGGAACTTGCATTTCATTCTTACATTTTTGTTCGGCGTTCTCTTTACTTTAACAGCCTAGGTCCGATGGGTAAGCACGGATTCTTCTTGGGTTTGCTAGAGAGTACTTTTTCAGCGTGGCGATGAAAGTCGGAAATACGGTGAAAAATATTAAATGCTCAAGTCATGCGTCTCACAACTATCAGAGTAGTGTTTTAGAAAGAGAACGGAAATGAAACATAACTATTATTTATACACAGAGGTGAATAGTAGAATAGTTTTTGATCGGTACAGAACTTGGGGATGGCGAGGAAAATCGGAAACATAGTGAAACATAATAAATACTAAAGCTTTGTGTCTCGCACTCATCAGAGTAGCGTTTTGGAAAGAGAACGGAAATGAAACATAACTAGTTTTTAAATACAGAAGTGAATAGTAGAATAGTCTTAGGTCGGTACAGATCTTGAGGATGGCGAAAAAATCAGAAACATAGTGAAACATAATAACTACCGAAGCTTTGCGCCTGACGCTCATCAGAGTTGTACATCAGAACAGTCTTTGATCAGTACAGAACTCGAGGATGGTAAGGAAAGTTGGAAACATAGTGCAGAAGGATAATTACTGAAGATTTGCGTCCGACACTCATCAGAGTAGTACTTCAGAACAGTGTTTGACTGGAACAGAACTTGAGGATGGCGAGAAAAATCAGAAACATTGTGAAACATGATAATTACAAAAGCGTTGCGTCTGACAGTCATCCGAGTAGTATGCCATATACCTAATTTCAATTTGCAGTATAAACGGTTCGATGTAGTGCAGAAATACACATCACAGTGTGCAATGATGATGTTGTCTAATTGCAGAGGATCATCTCTTTGCCATTTCGCATATATCTCATTTTAGACCTGCTTATCTGATAGGACTATATTGATAATCATAATGATAATGATCCTTTTATATTTTTGCGTGAAATTAACTTGGGCTTGAGTAGAAGTGTGGATTGCAAGAATTTAGAAATCATTAAGAAGCTCTTCATCATTTGAGACTCCTTACAATAACGTAACAGGCACGACATTCTTTTTCGTGTTCTTCTATCATACAATCTTAATTCTTAGCCAATCTTCTAGCGAAGGGCCGATAGGGGTATGGCGATCGAAATAACTCTAACAATCAGTTTGACTTGAAAGCCTGATGTCACGACCAACTACAGTACTAACCCATTACTTGTAAACAGACTTAAAAGAAATTCAGTCTACCAGATACCAGCTACTGGAGCATCGATAGATAATGATTTGATTTTTCAACTTAAAAATTGATATTGCTTAAGGAAATAATTTTGATTGCAAAAATTTGGCATTTCATGCCAATTCAGTGGCTTTCCTGCCGAATTTATTTTCAAATTTTTCACCTTATTTTTCTCAACCTATATGAAACTAGGAAGCCTGGTTTTGCAACATTCAGTTTCTTAGTGGCGAGTTAGTTCTCTGGCCGTGGGAAGCACAAAACTTACAAAATTTCTCCTGTGCTGTATAAGAGACGGACACTACCGGCTGGCAGGACTCGAAGCTGTTAAAAGGCTTATAAACTCGTTCATATTGTTTCCTGATATGTTGATTGTGTGAATTTATCATGAGGTGCAGTGAGTGATAGAGGTTCCCAAATGTCTTACAGTTAACAATCCTGCTTCAAAAGCTGCCGAACATAAGGTAGGAAACAGCCAGGAGGCCTTCGCAGAAAAGCTCATCTTTAAGTTTACCGCAGCATTGTTTCCTTGTGACTTTTTCCAGAATGATCGAGAAGATGAACTCACTCTGTATTCAAAAACTTTTCTATCCGACCTTTGGAATTAATAGGAAAATTTTACATTGCCCAATGAAGGCAGAAGGATCTCTCTCGAAACGTTGCCCTACTAAATGTAAAAGGCTTGTCATGATAAGTGTTGACTATCATGTCTACTATAGTGTCAGAAACGTACTCAATAAGAACAAAGATTTTGCTCAACAAAAACAGAAAATGACAACAACAACAACTGAGTATATCTGATTATACCATTCAAAGTAAGAAGACTAAAGTCAGTCTATCGGTCTCCCGTAAGTAAGAGTTCTCAATGCATAGAGTAAAAATATCAATTCATAAGGCATGGTCTGGTATAATTTAGAGTAGAGCTATTTACACTAAGAAGCAAAAACCTCAAAAGACAAAACTTTCCATCTCGACAAGCCTGTCTCGTGGTACCCACTAATTAGAAGATGTACAGATATATACATTCTTATTTAGAACTGATTTATATGCTCTAATTCGAAGTATCTAGCTTTCCCTAATACACAGTGGCGGTTTTAGGGGGGCCAGGGGGGCCATGGCCCCAGGCCCCGCGCTTTTGCTAGAAAAAAGGGGCCCCGCACCTTTCATGAAATAAAAAAATTCTCTCCTTCATAAAATATATAAGCTATACTGTACTGTTTGTTTTACTTTTTATTTGGTTTTTCTATAACATATCAAGCACATGTTACAAAATGCAAAAAATAATATCAGGACCAAATTTTTACCGGGTGTAGGGGCCCAGCAATTTTTTTCGGCCGCAGGCCTCGCAGTTCCTAAAACCGCCACTGCTAATACAGTGGTCGATACGTAAAAATAGAGCATAATGAATATTTTGTGAAGAAAAGAGATTCAACTCTGCATCTTAACAAGCCTATTTTTGTTTGCCCACTAATCGGGAGTTGTGCAAATATAGATGTTCTAAGATTGGTAGATTTCCTGATGAGTGGAAAACCAGGAAAAAGGCTTGTAGTGTTTAGTCTCTCGTTTCTTTTCTTCACAAAATATATAATGATGTATTTCTAACCGTAGGATATGCGAAAGAGGTGATACCATGACTACAAGGTGAATTGTGGGTATTAATGGAAATAGCAGCGAGGAGCCAATCACCTTAGACTACAGAGCATTTATCTGATTACCATAGAAACATTTGCTGAGGGGTATGATCTTATACTTTATCAAACAAAATAAATAATATTGGTATGGATAAATGTATGTTTTGCTGAAGATATATAGAAAATGGGCCTAACAAATACGGCAGCAATGGAAGAATTGACCAATGCAACAGCACTACTAACTACAAGCATCACTGCCTTGCAGCCTAACGCATCAATATTACCACAACATGGCACCAAACCGGGCAGCAGCGACATATCGCAATTGACACGAATGCAAATCATACTATACATCTTGATGGCGATTGTTGGCACTTTTGGCAACACACTCACCATAACAGTTCTTCTGAAGCCGCCATTCAGAAATCGCAAGAGCTCCATATTGTTACTAAACCTGGCAATATGCGATGCATTGATTGCGGCATTATGCATCCCGCTAGACGTCGTTTACTTCGTTAATAAGAAATGGGTGTTTGGCAAGGCATTATGCTACGTGATCCCTCCGTTTCAAACCAGTTTGCCGATTGTCTCAAGCTGGACATTCATGTTCATGATGCTGGAACGGAATTCTTTATTCCGGAAGCAAATTCGTGGCCAGAGACGAAGCAGATCGATCCGCATTCTCGCTTTGGCCACCTGGGTGATAGCCGTGGCCCTCGTCATACCGTATGGCGTCCGACTGGAGACCACCCAGGATAAAGGCGTCATGTCTTGTCAAGAGACACGGGACAGTCCGTTAGGCCGGAAGATATACACCGTGGTTCTGTCCGTCATCGAATTCCTAGTGCCGATGCTGATTATAACGGTGTTGGTTATCCGCATCGGCATCAACCTGTCCAGACAATCGAAACAGCTTCTGAAGAACTCGTTAGGCCTAAACAAGGCACGGCAGGCATTGCGCCTGCAGCAGAATCGCAGCATCACTGTGATGTTTATCGTCATGATTGCCGTGTATGCCTCGTTGAAGCTGCCAAACAACATCTTCTGGCAGTGGTCCGAGTTCGGAGGTGAGACTGATGAGGATAAAAAGACCAAGATATGGATCTTCGTTGCGCTGTCTGCTTATTCCACATCGATGGTCAACCCGATAGTCCTGGCAGCCATGTCGGCAGAGTTCAGAAGCAACTTCTTGGACATACTGAAATGCCGGTCTTGCAAGAGTAGGCCTTCCCAGAGTAATGGGCGAGTTCTCAACCCGAGTAGCAGAGCGGGTGCCCATACTTACTCCGGGGTGTCTACCACTTCTACACGGCTGACCAGATATTACATGAGTAATAATATCGAGATGAAGAGCATTTTAGAAAGGGAAGAGACGAAGCAGTCAGTTTAGAAGGACGGCTAGGGTTCATGGGAAATACTTGACCTGTGTCCAATTGGAGCTTTTCGCAATTGTTCCGAAGCTACTACCTCTATGTAAAGGCTGGTTAAATATCAAAGAGCATTTTAGAACGAGGGAGGCCAAATAGTAACTTACGACTTTGAAGTTGATGGGGAAGTTATCAACCTGATTAGTAGGAAAGGTGCTGACATGACTCAGGGGTTTTTACCTCTTTTTCCAGCTTGATTAGATATCACATGAGTAATAATATTGAAATGAAGAGTAATTTAGAAAGGGAAGAAACAAAACAGTGAAGTTAAATTTAGATGAAAGATCATTGTAAAGAGTCTGCAGATTTTACAACACGGGCAAAGGCTAGAAGGGGTAGAACTAGCAGAGGTAGGGCTAGGAAGAGTAGGCTTTCAGATGTCCAAATCCAATGACGTCGGTGTCTACAAGAAACTCTCATTCGAAACATACGGTCGATGTCCAGCAAAATAATTTCATGATAATCCCGAAGTTTCTACTGCTTTATCAGTGCTTGATAGATGTTATACTAGTTAAAGTATTTGAATAGAAAACTCTCTGAAATGAAGGAGGCACTGAGCAAGTGCTAATGATAAAGGTATTGAGATCATTTCACAAGGAAACGTTAATAAAATTGAAGAAAAGGTAAATATTGCTAAACCTTACTGGAAGGGATAACTGTTAAGGTTGTAAAGGAAGTTGTAAAGGAAGTCTCTGCTATTTTCAGATTCTTCTCAAACCTTGACACGGCATAGTATCAAATGACCGATTATTAAGGTGTCAAGATCATTTGAAAACGAAGAAATATACAAACTGAGGAAACATAAAAAAATTCTGGGCCTTAATGCAAAAGATGACTTCTAGAAGTGTCGGTTGGTACTACTTTTCCTAGTTCTTTAAGGACAACGATATATAGATAAAGTTAATGCATTTCACAAAATATGAAAAACACACCTATCTTCAGCTATAGCTTCTTGGCAAATTACATCAAAAATATTATTCTGCAAAGAAGAGGAATGAAAAAATCAACATGAGCCTATCTTCAGCTTTAACTTGTTAGCAAATTACATCGAAAAATATAATTCTAGAAGGTAGAGGAAAGCAAAAATTAACATGAGCCTATCTTGAGCTATAACTTGTTGGCAAATTACATCGAAAAATATAATTCTAGAAGGTAGAGGAAAGCAAAATCAACATGAGCCTAATCTTGAGCTATAACTTGTTGGCAAATTACATCGAAAAATGTAATTCTAGAAGGTAGAGAAAAGCAAAATCAACATGAGCCTATCTTCAGCTATAACTTGTTGGCAAATTACATCGAAAAATGTAATTCTAGAAGGTAGAGAAAAGCAAAATCAATAGAGCCTATCTTCAGCTATAACTTGTTGGCAAATTACATCGAAAAATATAATTCTAGAAGGTAGAGGAAAGCAAAATCAATAGAGCCTATCTTCAGCTATAGCTTGTTGGCAAATTACATCGAAAAATATAATTCCAAGAGGTAGAGGAAAGCAAAAAGAAACATGAGCCTATCTTCAGCTATAACTTGTTGGCAAATTCCATCAAAAATTATAATTCTAGAAGGTAGAGGAAAGGAAAAATCAACATGAGCCTATCTTGAGCTATAACTTGTTGGCAAATTACATCGAAAAGTATAATTCTAGAAGGTAGAGGAAAGGAAAAATCAACATGAGCCTATCTTGAGCTATAACTTGTTGGCAAATTACATTGAAAAGTATAATTCTAGAAGGTAGAGGAAAGGAAAAATCAACATGAGCCTATCTTGAGCTATAACTTGTTGGCAAATTACATCGAAAAGTATAATTCTAGAAGGTAGAGGAAAGCAAAAACCAACATGAGCCTATCTTGAGCTATAACTTGTTGGCAAATTCCATCAAAAAATATAATACTACAAGGTAGAGGAAAGCAAAAATAAACATGAGCCCATCTTCAGCTATAGCTTGTTGGCAAATTCCATCAAAAAATATAATACTACAAGGTAGAGGAAAGCAAAAATCAACATGAGCCTATCTTCAGCTATAAAATGAGGATATTAGATTTTCAAGAATCAAGAAAATTACGAAAAAAATGAGATATATTATAGAGAATATTGGAAGCATTTTAACATTTCATGGAAATATTTTACAGATATAATACTAGCTATTGAAAATAGCACTGACATACCAAGTATGTTATTTTGAAGTGAGGAGCTATGCAGAATATATAACATTACGAGATTGGATCTTTTTGGACACAATTCAGAGAAAGCAAAGGTAATAATGCAGTATGGATATCTCCGATATATGCAAAGGGGTGAAGCTAAATCAATATACAAATAGCAGGATCCAGCGAACTATTGCAAATTTATACCTACAATAAAAAATTATTGAGTGGCAGCATGCACGATGCACTACAGTAAAGTCCCACCTTTAAGAAACCGTGTTATAAAAAAGCCAGGTTTGCATTACTGAATAAAACACTCTGATAAAAGAAACTTATCAGGCTGTTTCATGGATAGTTTCTTTTATAAAGGTACATCATGAAAGGGTACTACAGTGGAACCTCACATCAGCAGACACCTGTATAAAGCAGACAACAACGGACAGATATTTGAGTCCCACAATGTCCCATCCATAGTTATTCATTCATAAAATCGACCTCTTTGCAGCAGACACCTCCCTGCAATTCCTGAACTAAGCAATAAGACAGTGAAAAAAAAACTAAAAATATGACCAATATAAGAACATGATATTCTTAAAGCATTTTTCTCACAGAAGACGTCAAATTTCTGTTTCTATCATAATGGAACATACAGCCTGTTTAGAGGAAGTATATCTTCATATAAAAATCCATTCAGGCTAGTTTCGTAAAAATGAGTTTCTGAAAGGTAGGACTTTACTGTACATAGAATCATCTGAGCAAGTCTGCCGTAAAAGCTCTATTAAGCTCCTGGGGGGCTCTAGAGGGGGGCTTATTAGATCGGGTGCTTTTGAAATACGGTTTTGGAGAAACAACTCATCAATCTCAAGCACTTAAAGTTAAAAATTCGCAATACCACGATGGAACACATCCATCAGCTATTCTAACTCATCATATTTACTCTGTAGTCTTTCTTATAAAGAACAGGGGGGCTGTATAGAGCTTGTATGGTATCTGGGACGCTTACCAGGGGTGGACTGGTATATCATGCTTGCATGTAGTGGATACGCTCATAAGGGGATGGTTGAAATTTACTCTCACAGCTCGATCTACTGTGCAGCACAATGAAGAAGTGAAAAACTCGAACATTTCCAGAAATGACTCGAAATTGCACTGGCTAAACCGCAAAGAAGCACAAACTCGCATAGAGAATAATGGAATATCATCTTGATGTAAATAAAAGCATTCTTAACTAAAGATACACTAAAGATACTGAGCTCTTTATAACGCATGTTGTTTACTAGAACAGTCTTAAATGAAACTTCAGAATGGTGGGAAAAATCAGAATCACGGCGAAACATGTTTTACTAAAACTGTTCTATCGAGCTAATTTGTGAACATGAAAGTGGCCCGAGGAAGACTCGAACCCACGACCACTAGATTGGTACCTTAGTGCGCTACCACTGCGAAATCAGGGCCTCGAGAAACACAGGCCATTTTCATCCACACACACAAATTCCTAATTGGGTCATTTTCATTCTCCCAAATTATCTCGATTGATTTTCAAAATCCTGCTTCTTCTGAAGTAAAAATGTTTACTAAAACCGTTCATCTTCTTGCGACTTTAGACACTAAATGGAGAAAAAAGGATTGAAAAAATAGTAGCATAAGCTATTTGTCGAACAATTTTCAGTTCTAGAAAAGACATGACTGATATAATTAGAAAGTTACTTTTAAGGTCTAAAAAGCTATGGTATTTATAAGAATTCCCTCAATGATTTTTTCACGATGATACATCGTGTTTTGAAAAAAATTCCTACATCAGAATATTTTTAGTAGGATATGTTTCGCAGTGATTTCGATTTTAGTCGTCTATTTCATGATAACATTATAGTTGGCTTGTATTATATACCGGTTTGGGGCGTACAATTTCACATAATGACTTCTTTCCAAGTGGAAATAACCAATTATTCTATCGTTTCGAGTTTGTCGTCACTCCTATCATTTATATGTAAGAAATCGTTTATGAGAAACCGTAAGGTCCGATTTTCAAAAATTAGCAAATTTTTGTTGCAGATTTTGGATGAATCTTGTTAGAAACACTAAACTTTAGATCAGAATGAATTGAGAGACACGCTTTAAACTTCTTCAACTTCATATATAACAACAACTTGGTTTACAGCTCGGAAAGACTGAAAAACCCGAATTCAAACAGTCCAAAAAGAACGTTCCAGATCACACGTACTTTCGCAGATCAAATTTCAGTCAATACAATAAAACTCGGACCAGTAGACCCTGGACCGTCCAACATTTTCAAAAAATCTAGAAGAAACTTTTTAGGATGTCTTTACAAAAAAAGACGTTAAAAACGCTCTGGAAAAATGAGTTCTCACTTTAAAGGAGATCTCCCTCTCTTCAAAAGGAAAAGTGAGAGCCCTTTCATCTCTCTTTGAATGGAAATTTCCTCAAAAGTGAAAGTAATGTCATTTGAAAGACTTGCACATGTGTAGTGGGTCTTCCCACAACCGTTGCATATTTTCAGGGGTTAGCTTAAGATCACGGTGATCAAAAGTTGAACGTTGCCAGCATAGACGGTCGAATAGAGAAGATCTGTGGCCGTAAGTAAAAAGGAAGGGTCATCAAAAGATTTCAGACAAAAAATTTTTTAGCTACGAAGACAAACAGATGGTAAGTTTACTCGATTTATTCATTTATTGCATTATCATTTTCTTGTTACAAAATAGGCAGATGCCAGCTTCTACCGCATGCTGCTGTTGTCTAGACAGGCAGAGGCAAGTAAAAGTGCATTATTTACTGCTTCACTGCTTTGTGACTGAAAGTCATCAGCTATTACAGTTGAGAACGCTTTCCGAGTGAATCTTTCTTTTAGTTGCAGAATCCCCAATGGATTGGAAAGTCGTATCACCACTGTCCTCAAGCCTGCACCCAGTTTTAGCATCAGAATTCGAGAGCCTCGCAGTTAGTGTCAATCCTCCGTTAAACATGTCACAGTACACCTGAAAGCATATCAAGTATCAATCATTTGATGATAAATGTATACAGAGGAACCGGGGGTGAGTACATCTTTTGAATGAAAGGTAGAATGATTTGTATTGGAAGGTGAGATCTCAGCTCGAGAGCCTGGGAGGTGGGGTGAGTTTGTCTATTTAAATAGGCCGTAAGTTCATTACGTGTATTTTACTTTATTGATCAATTTCGCTATCCTTCTACATGACTTTCCAAAAAGTCGGTTTTCAGGGGATATCATCAATACTGTGGAGGGATACCATCAGTACTATAGAGGTATACTATCAATACTATAGAGGGATACCATCAATACTGTAGAGGGATACTATCAGTACTGTAGAGGGATACTATCAGTACTGTAGAGGGATACCATCAATACTGTAGAGGGATACCATCATTACTGTAGAGGGATACCATCAGTACTGTAGAGGTATACTATCAATACTATAGAGGGATACCATCAATACTGTAGAGGGATACTATCAGTACTGTAGAGGGATACTATCAGTACTGTAGAGGGATACCATCAATACTGTAGAGGGATACCATCAGTACTGTAGAGGTATACTATCAATACTATAGAGGGATACCATCAATACTGTAGAGGGATACTATCAGTACTGTAGAGGGATACTATCAGTACTGTAGAGGGATACCATCAATACTGTAGAGGGATACCATCATTACTGTAGAGGGATACCATCAGTACTGTAGAGGGATACTATCAGTACTGTAGAGGGATACCAGGGATACCATCAGTACTGCGGAGATGATACCAAAATATAATACCTTTCAGTATTATCATTTTTCATTCGTGAAGTCATCCTAGAATGCCAATGATGATTAATCAAACGAGGTTAGATACAGAGAGTATTAAATAGAGTAGGAATATAATACCGAGGAACATCTTTCCGTTTTTGATATTTAAAAATCGAAGAGCAAGAAAAATAGGCGGTGTTATACTGAATATTTCGACAATTTATTATGTCATTTTCAACAGTGAAGGTTAACAACAACAAAACTCGTTAAATACTACTCCTAGTCGCTATAGAAACAATGACAACAAATGAGAGGAACCAACTACGAAAATAATTGCAATTCCTTAGACGCCTTTAGCCCTTTGTTCAAAGCGGGAGAGAAACGTTTGATGTAAAAGGCTTCCAAAAAAGATAATAGGCTCCACGAAGAGTTGGAGTCAACAATGGAGTAATTGTTTAAAACAGTGTTGAGAATATGTTTTCTAATGTCTATTGTAGAAGGTGAAGTTTCATCGTGCAAGGGAAGATTGAGAATAGACAGATACTCGTGAAACTTACTACAATTGGAGAGATGTAAATGCATAGGTTAATCAGAGCGTGTCCCGTTTTCATTAAAACGAATGGAAATGCAGCGGTCAGTCTTACCGATGTAGATTTCTCCATCGAGTATTAAAAGCCAAAAGATTCTTCATATATACTTGACAAACCTAAAATTCCTCTTTGTTGACTGAAGGTGTGAAAATACAATCCCTTGAGCTTGATTTGCTTCCCCAAAATCTCTTACAACTGCCTAAAAATAAGTAAGTTTCTTTTTTCAAGGTACTTTTGAAATGTTTAAAGATTGGCAAATCCCTAAAAAAACGTAAAATAGCACAAATACTTTTGATGTAGGTAATCGATTGCACTAACTTCCTCGCAAAATAAGACTTTTGATTTCTATGATTTATAATGTTAGGTGACAATGATACAAAAGTAATACATCCCTCGTTTGATGAAAATGAAGCAAAAGTAATACCTCCCTCGTTTGGTGAAAATGAAGCAAAAGTAATACCTCTCTCGTTTGATGAAAATGATACAAAAGTAATACCTCCCTCGTTTGGTGAAAATGATACAAAAGTAATACCTCCCTCGTTTGGTGAAAATGATACAAAAGTAATACCTCCCTCGTTTGGTGAAAATGAAGCAAAAGTAATACCTCTCTCGTTTGATGAAAATGATACAAAAGTAATACAACCCTCGTTTGATGAAAATGAAACAAAAGTAATACCTCCCTCGTTTGGTGAAAATGAAGCAAAAGTAATACCTCTCTCGTTTGATGAAAATGATACAAAAGTAATACATCCCTCGTTTGATGAAAATGAAGCAAAAGTAATACCTCCCTCGTTTGGTGAAAATGAAGCAAAAGTAATACCTCTCTCGTTTGGTGAAAATGAGGCAAAAGTAATACCTCCCTCGTTTGATGAAAATGAAGCAAAAGTAATACATCCCTCGTTTGATGAAAATGAAGCAAAAGTAATACCTCCCTCGTTTGATGAAAATAAAGCAAAAGTAATACCTCTCTTGTTTGATGAAAATGATACAAAAGTAATACATCCCTCGTTTGATGAAAATGTAGCAAAAGTAATACCTCTCTCGTTTGGTGAAAATGAAGCAAAAGTAATACCTCCCTCGTTTGGTGAAAGTGAAGCAAAAGTAATACCTCTCTCGTTTGATGAAAATGATACAAAAGTAATACCTCCCTCGTTTGATGAAAATGATACAAAAGTAAAACATCCCTCGTTTGATGAAAATGAAGCAAAAGTAATACCTCTCTCGTTTGGTGAAAATGAAGCAAAAGTAATACCTCCCTCGTTTGGTGAAAGTGAAGCAAAAGTAATACCTCCCTCTTTTGGTGAAAATGAAGCAAAAGTAATACCTCCCTCGTTTGATGAAATGATACAAAAGTAATACATCCCTCGTTTGATGAAAATGAAGCAAAAGTAATACCTCCCTCGTTTGATGAAAATGAAGCAAATGTAATACCTCTCTCGTTTGATGAAAATGATACAAAAGTAATACATCCCTCGTTTGATGAAAATGAAGCAAGAGTAATACCTCCCTCGTTTGGTGAAAATGAAGCAAAAGTAATACCTCCCTCGTTTGGTGAAAGTGAAGCAAAAGTAATTCCTCCCTCTTTTGGTGAAACTGAAGCAAAAGTAATACCTCCCTCGTTTGGTGAAAGTGAAGCAAAAGTAATACCTCTCTCGTTTGGTGAAAATGAAGCAAAAGTAATACCTCTCTCGTTTGATGAAAATGATACAAAAGTAATACCTCCCTCGTTTGGTGAAAATGAAGCAAAAGTAATACCTCCCTCGATTGGTGAAAATGAAGCAAAAGTAATACCTCTCTCGTTTGGTGAAAATGAGGCAAAAGTAATACCTCCCTCGTTTGATGAAAATGAAGCAAAAGTAATACCTCCCTCGTTTGATGAAAATGAAGCAAAAGTAATACCTCTCTCGTTTGGTGAAAATGAAGCAAAAGTAATACCTCTCTCGTTTGATGAAAATGATACAAAAGTAATACCTCCCTCGTTTGGTGAAAATGAAGCAAAAGTAATACCTCCCTCGTTTGGTGAAAGTGAAGCAAAAGTTATACCTCCCTCTTTTGGCGAAAATGAAGCAAAAGTAATACCTCCCTCGTTTGATGAAAATGATACAAAAGTAATACATCCCTCGTTTGATGAAAATGAAGCAAAAGTAATACCTCCCTCGTTTGATGAAAATGAAGCAAAAGTAATACCTCTCTCGTTTGATGAAAATGATACAAAAGTAATACATCCCTCGTTTGATGAAAATGAAGCAAGAGTAATACCTCCCTCGTTTGGTGAAAATGAAGCAAAAGTAATACCTCCCTCGTTTGGTGAAAGTGAAGCAAAAGTAATTCCTCCCTCTTTTGGTGAAAATGAAGCAAAAGTAATACCTCCCTCGTTTGGTGAAAGTGAAGCAAAAGTAATACCTCTCTCGTTTGGTGAAAATGAAGCAAAAGTAATACCTCTCTCGTTTGATGAAAATGATACAAAAGTAATACCTCCCTCGTTTGGTGAAAATGAAGCAAAAGTAATACCTCCCTCGTTTGGTGAAAATGAAGCAAAAGTAATACCCCCCTCGTCTGGTGAAAATGATACAAAAGTAATACCTCCCTCGTTTGGTGAAAATGATACAAAAGTAATACCTCCCTCGTTTGGTGAAAATGAAGCAAAAGTAATACCTCCCTCGTCTGGTGAAAATGATACAAAAGAAATACCTCTTTCGTTTGATGAAAATGAAGCAAAAGTAACACCTCCATCGTTTGGTGAAAATGAAGCAAAAGTAATACCTCTCTTGTTTGGTGAAAATGAAGCAAAAGTAATACCTCTCTCGTTTGGTGAAAATGATACAAAAGTAATACCTCTCTCGTTTGGTGAAAATGATACAAAAGTAATACCTCCCTCGTTTGGTGAAAATGAAGCAAAAGTAATACCTCTCTCGTATGGTGAAAATGATACAAAAGTAATACCTCTCTTGTTTGGTGAAAATGAAGCAAAAGTAATACCTCTCTCGTTTGGTGAAAATGATACAAAAGTAATACCTCCCTCGTTTGGTGAAAATGAAGCAAAAGTAATACCTCTCTCGTTTGGTGAAAGTGAAGCAAAAGTAATACCTCCCTCGTTTCGTGAAAATGAAGCAAAAGTAATACCTCTTTCGTTTGGTGAAAATGATACAAAAGTAATACCTCTCTCGTTTGGTGAAAATGATACAAAAGTAATACCTCTCTCGTTTGGTGAAAATGAGGCAAAAGTAAAACCTCTCTCGTTTGGGGAAAATGATACAAAAGTAATACCTCCCTCGTTTGATGAAAATGAAGCAAAAGTAATACCTCCCTCGTTTCGTGAAAATGAAGCAAAAGTAATACCTCTCTCGTTTGTTGAAAATGAAGCAAAAGTAATACCTCTCTCGTTTGATGAAAATGAAGCAAGAGTAATACCTCTCTCGTGGATAAAGCTTGGATTGCTGAGTGGACAAGGCCAAGAGCTTTCGCTTCGGTCATGTAAGGGCCTATGCTTCGTCTTCTCTTAAGGAAAGTTAATTGCTTTTTAAGATCTATAATGTTTTGTAAAAATGATATAAAAGTATTAGTAAAGCTGCAATGGCCAATATTTTAATCGAAGGGCTTTAGTTGCTTGGACCGTTGTTCGATTCCTCGGAAGGTAAGACTTATATTTTGTAAAAATGATACAAAAGTAATAACTCCTTCATTCCATAGCACGACCCTTCGTTGGGTAAGACTTTTGATTTATAATGTGTGGTAAAAATGGTACAATAGTAGTATTTCTCTCATTATCAAAGCTCGTGTGGCCCAGTGGGTTAAACGAGTGGTTTCAGATGTTCTGACTGAAGTTCAACTCCTCCTATGGTAAGACTTTTGATTTCCAAGATTTATAATATTTGGTGAAAATGATACAATAGTATTACCTCTCTCGTTAACACAGCTTGTGTGGCCCAGTCGGTTGAGCGAGGGGCTTCAGATGTTCTGACCGTAGTTCGACTCTTTGTAAGGTAAGACTTTTGATTTCTAAACTCTGAATAAAAATGATATCAACTTCAAACCTATTCTGTCGGTGAGCTCCGGGTAGCGTGCAGGCAGAGTGCTTGTCTCACAGTCGAAGGGTCGAGGGTTCGATCCTGAGATATACCTGGAGTGAACCATCCCCTGCGACATTCCAAAAAGTGGCGTTGGCTCCACAGGAATTGTCAAGAGGGGCGCCAGGGGTCGGGGGTCTCCCCTGGCGGCTCCGTGAGATAGGAACTAGGGGGTTTTGAACAAATTTTGAAAATTGTGAGAATTTATAGAAAACAGTTAGTTTCTTTCGATTGTGAAAATTTAGAAAAAACACATAGTTTCTTTCGATTAGTTTCTTTCGTTTAGTTTCATTTAGTTTCTCAATTTATAACGAAAGAAACTAAACTCATTAAATGAAACTACTCTTCATTTTCAAATTTTAGCAATTTTCGAAATTTGTTCAGTTAGTTTAGTTCAGTCGATCTAGTTTCTTCTATTTTCAAATTTTAATGATTTTGAAAATTTGAAGAAACTGTGTTAAGTAGTTTCATTTAATGAGTTTAGTTTCTTTCGTTGTAAATTTAGAAACTAAATGAAACTAAACGAAAGAAACTAATCGAGAGAAACTAATCGAAAGAAACTAAACGAAAGAAACTAAACGAAAGAAACTACATGTTTTCTATAAATTCTCACAATTTTCAAAATTTGTTCAAAACCCCCTAGTTCCTATCTCACGGAGCCGCCAGGGGAGACCCCCGACCCCTGGCGCCCCTCTTGACAATTCCTGTGGAGCCAACGCCACTTTTTGGAATGTCGCAGGGGATGGTTCACTCCAGGTATATCTCAGGATCGAACCCTCGACCCTTCGACTGTGAGACAAGCACTCTGCCTGCACGCTACCCGGAGCTCACCGACAGAATAGGTTTGAAGTTGATATCATTTTTATTCAGGGTTTAGAAATCAAAAGTCCTACCTTACAAGGAGTCGAACTACGGTCAGAACATCTGAAGCCCCTCGCTCAACTGACCGGGCCACACAAGCTTTCATAATGAGAGAAATACTACTATTGTACCATTTTTACCAGACATTATAAATCAAAAGTCTTACCTAACGAACGGTCGAGCTATGGAATGAAGGAGTTATTACTTTTGCATCATTTTCAAAAATATAGTAAACCTTAGAAATCAAAAGTCTTACCTTCCGAGGCATCGAACTAGGGTCCAAGTAACTAAACCCCTTCGATCAAGATATTGGCCATTATAGCTTTCTATTTGAGGGAAGTATAACTTTTGTATCATTTTTACCCAACATTATAGATCTTAAAAAACAATTAACTTGCCTTAAGAGGAGTCGAACCAGGTTCGTGCGACCAAAGTGAAAGCCCTTAGTTGAGTCCACTGAGCCATCATCAAGGATTTCTTTTTGAGAACGGTACTAACTTTGTACCATGTTTATCAAACATATAATATATATTGAATATCAAAGGGTCTTACCTTATTCTTCTGAGTGAAAGCACTGCCATCTCTCTTTAAAAGGAAATTATCTTCTAAGAGAAAGCAATGTAATAGACTTTTACGTCTACCGGTCCTATAAAGTGCACTAAGCATTACTTTTGTATCATTTACCAACATTTAGAATCTTAGAAATAAAAAGTCTTATCTTATGAGGAATCTAGCTTTCCGAATATCTATTACCCTTGGTTTACTCTGCTCGGCATTCCAAGCTTTCTTGGGGAAAGAGTTATTGCTTTTTGGTGATTCAACTATCATGGAATATATCATCATTTTTCTATTATTATTATTATTTTGGCTATATCATAGTATAGCCTACTATTGATCAATTTTGACAAAAACCATGGGCTAACCATCAGGGTTATTCCTAAATTTTGGCTGATTTTGAGGGAAAATATTTTGGAGATTTTATGCGTCTTCTAAGGATAGAGTGGCCTAATATTGCTCTTTGAACAGTTCTGAGTGGATTTGAAGCCTATTTGGAACCATTTATTCTTTGCCAATTTTGACGAAAACCCATGGGCTAACCATAAGGATTTTATCAATTTCTTGCTAATTTTGAAGGATAATATTTTGGGTATTTTATGCGTTTTCTAAGGCTAATATAGCCTAATATTGCTTTCTGAACCCTTCTGAGTGGATTTGAAGCCTATTTTGAAACATTCATTTTGCGCAAATTTTGTCAAAGAACCATGGACTAACCACCAGACATTTTGCTGATTTTGGCTGATTTTGACCGAAAATATTTTGCTGATTTTATTTGTTTTTTTCAAGGAAAGTTTAGCCTAATATTGCTTTCATAACAGTCCTGAGTGGATTAAACATCCTTTTTGTACCATTTTATTTGAACCAGTTTTGACCAAAACCTGTGTGTTAACCATGTGTGTTAACCAATCAGGCTTCTGGGTTATCTGCTGTCAAATTTGAACGAAATGTGAGTTTCTCCTATCTCATTTTTTGAAAACTCAACTCAAGTACTGATTACAGACCTAAATAAAATATTGGATGAATTTTGTGAAAGTGTTTAATCGTATTTAGTACTTGCTTTGAACTTTTCTCACTAAGTGTACCTTGTGATGTACTTATGATTTTTGATCAGGTCCTTTTTCTGTTCAGCAAATCAGGTGTTGGCGAGCCTTCCAGGACATAGCGATCAGCAATCAATGCATTGCCTTTCATTACACATCTTGGTATCTTGGCATCTTCGCAAGTGACCTGGCAATGAATAGGTTAATTCGCTAGTTCATCCATTTTAAAAAAGTTCAAAGATTGGCAAATTTATTCGGACTGAACCGCTTCAGGAGAGATTTGAAACCGGTTCCAAAACCAAACCGGTGTAAAAGATTCATTCAGAGAAAGATGCTGCTAACTTCCAGAAGTGGGGCATACCTAGTTAGCTGTGCGTGCGTAAAAATTCAAATTGTTCAGGGTGAATTTCAATCTCAAACACCTCCAAATATTTCGTCGTTGAACCAGTTAAACCGGTTTTTCTCCGTTTAAGGCTATAATGGTAGTATGTTATTTGGTGTCACCAGCTGTAGGAGAGAATTCTTACTTTGAGGCCACATCAAAGCGTGAGGAACATTAGTTGATATTATTGATAGTAATATTTCAGACTATTACCTGAAACACTTCTTCCAAGAGGGAAATAGTGTTAATGTCTTTCTAAGTTACCAATTTTTTTTGTAATCCTCAAGTTGTGTACCGACCAAAGCTGTTATTCTTACGTACTTCTCTGATGAGGGTCATAGACACAAAGCATATGTAGCAATTATGTTTTGCTAAGTTCTAAATTTTCCTCGCTATCCTTAATTTCTGCACCGATCAAAGACTGTTCTCATAAGTACTTACTTGCAATAGTCTGGGCGTCCTGAGAAAACAGCGATAGCATTGACCGTTTTTTGGTCACTCCTTCTTCCATTCGAAGACCTAAACACGCCGATCATCTAAAAATAGAGAATTCATTGAAGAGTTTTGCGACATGAAAATGAAGATACAATCAATGTGACTAATATACTAGTGAGTAGAACGAAAGTGCAAATTAACAAAACAATCAAAATCAAAACGCATATCGGCACAAATAGTTCAAACAATGCGCTATTGCTCGTTTCAAGACTATCTTTTTTCTTATGACCATTCTAGCACGTTCAACAAAATCTTACTGACTCACCTTCATGATGTATTTCATTTCATTTTTCTAGGAGATTCACAGCTCTGAGTGCATCAGTAACAGACACTTTTTAGAGAGGCTGTGCGCAAAAGGGGTCAAGATGTTGTGGAGCTTTGTATCTCTTAATGATGAAATCGTAACTCCATTTCCGAGAGGCGATATTTAGGTGCTTGGGTTATTCATTTATCATTTCAGGATGGCGAGGAAAACAAGAAACATAGCGAAACGTAATAACTACTTAACTTAAAGCTTTGGCGTCTGACACGGCTCTCATTAGATTAGTATGTTAGAACAGTCTTTGATTGGTACAGGACTTGAGGGTGGCGAGGAAAATCAGAAACATTGCGAAACATAATAACTACTTAAAGCTTTTGCGTCTGACACGACTCTCATTAGATTAGTATCTTAGAACAGTCTTTGATTGGTACAGGACTTGAGGGTGGCGAGGAAAATCAGAAACATAGCGAAAAGTAATAACTCTTTAAAGTTCTTTTGTCTGACACCCATTAGAGGGGAAAGCGAGAAAAAGAACGAAAACGAAACCTAATGGATGGTAACACCCAGATGTGGATCGAATTATCATTTGTCACTATTATCATAGATGAGAAACAAGAAAGAAGACTGGCTCTCTGTAACTCAAAGCTTCATGCTTAAGCAGTCATCTATACTCAAATCATTATAGATCACTATAGTCTGTCTCATGATTGCATAAGCATGAAACTTTGAGTGACAGAGAGCCAGTCTCCTTTCTTGTTTCTCTTTTCTTCGCTCTGTACTTTCGTACATCAAGCACTGCAATGCGGTCATAGACAATAGATATAATTATCATTACATGAGCATCTGTACAAGAAACACCTAAAGTTACAATAGTGACTAACTAATTAAAAGGAAAAAATAAAGAATAAAAATTGATGAGGATGAAGTAAAGCAATAAAGCAAAATTTATACATAAAAACATATCGTGTGGCTAATCTGATGGGGATTCGTTTTAGGAAAATCTAAGCACTGATCTTCATGTCATTTCAGATCCACAAATGTGTTTTGAGATAATTATTGAATTTGCTTCCTGTGAAGATTTCCCTAATGGTAATTAGGATATTATTTTAGGCTTTCATACCCGTGCAGGGAAAGCTCTTTTTAGTGTATTCAAGATCGTATTTAGGAATTTGTAAAGCCTGAGTTTCAATTTCAGAAGATAGTGCTCAATATATAATAGTAGAGGGAAATTATACTAATGGGTAGGAAAGAAACAAGAAACTACTCATTCATCTCTACAATCCTGTTTTGTGATTGATCACTCATCAGGAGATGTACTGAGTCAGCACATCATGTGTATCATGATTGGTACATCTCCTGATGAGTGAGCAATCATGAAACAGGCTTATCGAGATGAATTAAGCAGTTTCTTGTTTCTTTTCTGCCAATTAGTATATTAAGGAATGTCAATATTCATACAATTCCTTTTTGCATAACTTTATAACCTGTTTCTCATTTCATAGTTATTCCAAATGCTTTCAGGGCAGATCTTATTCGTCATCCTGTTAGTCATTATCGGTCAAATTGAATCAATTGTTCAACAGTCAACCAATCACTAGACCATCGGTCTTCGATTTTAGCATTTTGAATCACAGAGAAGGCTCTGCTTTGAAGGTGTTGTCAAGAATCTAGTTCCATTCTTGATAGAGAGCCCCTAACGCAACCCCGAGCCTATTTTAGACAATGCAACCAAGTTTCGTACACATTTAGTCGGTATAATGGTTAACTTGTATCCGAAAGAATTTCTGAGGTACCAAGTGCAGTTTCAAACTTATATGAACAAAAGAAGAATTTTGTCACAAATTTTGGTACATCCGTTTATGACAAAATTGGCACGGATACAGTTCCAGACATAGGTCGCTCCCCACAAGGGCACGGCAGATAATAACCAGATGTGATAGTGGAGCGATTTTCGTTAGTTTTCTTTAGTGACCAAAAACCCACAATGAACTATCCCTTTAACCTTCTAAAATTGCTGGTCCAAATTCAGATTTTCATCAACGATCACGCCAAGCGACTTTGTCTTCCTGACAATCTTTGTCTCTGAGCCATTCAATGTTGCCCAGTGGACCCTAGCGTGTTGACCATTCTTATATGCCTAATGCTTTCTAATTTTTTTCATACCGGGCATTGGTAGAATCCACCTTAGATATGGCAATACATTATGGGGGCACCTATCTGAAACTTAATTCCATAATCTACAGAAACTACAAGATAGAGCTAAATAGCCTTATCCAGTCTGCACCCAGAAAATGTCACAACACCATCTGCAACACCAAATGTTAAATAATTAATGAAGTTTGATCAGGCATTTATGGTGTGCAAAATTCTAAAGAAACGGTGCCCTGAAATCTATAAGCCGAAGTTCAAAAGAAGGTCTCAGATTTCAACATACGCAACATGCAGACAGAAAAACCTACATGTGCCAAAACCTAGGCTCGAAGTGACGCGAAAAAGCCTCTCCTACATAGGCACCATGGTAGGGATGCAGTATCCTTCCTACTCTTCAAGAAAAGGTTTAGAAACCATCTTATTGGTCAATAAAAAGAAAAATCAATTCAAAATCACAAACCCTACTTAAAACATGACCTCCAGGTAGAACAGGATTTTTTTTATTAGCATTAAACTTGTTGTAAATTAGACATACATATTTTCTCTTCTTATTCATGATTAAGCTGATGGAGTATCATGTATAAATAAAATTAGATTAAATGAAAATTAAATGAAAAAAGACCTCCAATTTGGAAGTTTCTGTGGAAATATCAGTCGGCAAATCATCACCAGCGAACAAGATCGTTGTAGTTACCTTGATATGTTATTCTCGATTCATGATAAGTAAAGGAAACGAAAATGAAACATAACGAATTATCACACCCAAAGTTGTAATTCGTTAGGTTTTATTTTTGTTGTTTTTCTGACGTACTACTCTTGAGTTTCAGACGCAAATCTTTATTAGCCATTATGCTTTGCCATGTTTCCGATTTTCTTCACGATCCTCAAGTTAGGGGGTTCCAGTAAACCGAAGAACAAAGTAATGACTAAAATCGAGCTATCAAATCCAAGTATCAACTTGTCTGCCCAAATGAAGTGGACCACTATGAGTACGGAATTAACTGTTCAGTGGATCTAAGGTATTGCAGGGCTCACAAATTCTATCTTTCTTTGAGAAACAAATTAAGAAACAAGGAAGCTAACATTCTTTCTTTGTATTCGTACTTCGATGCAAAAATTTTAGTAAAAGGATAGAAAAGACTGACGGCACATTATTCTGTTAGAACTCAATAAATTAACTCAAGAAAGTAATAAGTTGAGAAAGTTCTGTGATGAGTTTCTCATACCATAGAAAGCTTTGAAATTGGTTCACGTATTTTCATGATAAGAAACACATTACAAGAAAGCTTCTCAAATGGTCAACAATACCCGCGCGGTGTGGGGTCACCCTAATATTTTGTGAAAGACAATGAAGTGTCCTTTTTAGGTTTCATTGAGTGTCCCTTTAGATGATTGACAAAGTGCCATTAGAGTGTTGTGCCCCCAAGTCTGAGATACTTCGTATGCCAGTGAACCTGAGTCCAAGTTGCTTTTGAGTTGCTCACCCCAAAATCCCTAGTCTTACTAACTATCCCTACTCGAACAATTCAATTCATTCAATTCAATCTAATTAGATGAAAACGAGACTACCATCAGTAAGAGATTGCTCCAACTGGTAGTATTGGGCGTCCAGCAAAATTATCAATAGCAATAAACATTGGCTCATATAGCAAGTCTACACAATCCCTTGGATCCATGGAATAGTCCATTTCAAAGTGGTCTACTTGATTGACCCAGTGGTAGGGGCAACTAAATACTGTAATTTGATAGAATTTCATATTCTGACATACATCACGGAACACTAACTAACCCTAAACCTTACTAAACATCAGGCCTACGTATCAACTCATAAAAACAAAAATAGTAATTAGGACTTAAACGGCAGCGATGTATGGCAGAGTAGCGAAGCTGAATTTGACAGCTCTTTCATAATTGTTACCTCATTTTCAGTTGTTCTCTCGTCTACAGGGACTCAAGTTCTGTACTGATCAAAGACTGGTTTCAGATATTTACATACCAAATATAAGGATTGTATTGTTATTTGATTTTGTATCCCGGATGATTGTTGACACTGGGATCTCCAGGAAGAAGGTCCAGCTTCCATGACTCACTGAGTCTTTTTTCCCCATAATCTTGGCTCCCGAATTATCTTATTATCTACACGGCTGAAAGTAAAAGAGAATTGTCAAAATAGAATTTCAAAAGAGATAATTTGCAAAAATGAAAATGACTTGAGTATAGGGCTTGAACCCAGGACGTCTGAGTCCGCACCTCAATCACTCTAACAAGTGAGGCACCAGTCAGAGCTAATCCATTGAATCATCCAGTCCAGGCCATATCAATCACATTGATGGACCACCACTAACCGAATGTAAAGACGAACCTATTCGGGTTCTTTATTAACTGCATCGGAACTGCTGAAGGGTGACATCTTTCCCACACCTGGAGGACAATCACAGTACAACCACTGGATAGGTTCAAGAAGTTAACATGGGAGAAGAAGTAGGATTTGCAAAATTACTCGATATGATTTATGAGAATGTCTGATTCAAAAATGGGTTTTGTGATTTTTCAGAAATAGCAAGAGAACTTTGGTCAGCTCTCAAAATATCGTTGCAGAAATTTCAAAAAATAACTACACCTAAGTTGGTCTATTTGGTATCAACATAAACTACTTAAAGTTTATTCAAGGTAGTATTCAATTCATAGTAGCTGAACTCAGAGCTCAAACATGTCAACTTTTTTCTAGTAGTTACGGTAAATCAAAGCGTTCTAGTCCATACTAGGTGAAGTGGGTTGAAGTCTGGATTGAAACTAACCACTCCAACAGCACTCTATATCACAGTTGGTCTATTTGGCATTGATACAAACTACTTAAAGTGAATTCAAGGTAGTATTCAATTCATAGTAGCTGAACTCAGACATGTCAACTTTTTTCTGTTGCACACGGTAAATCAAAGCGTTTTAGTCCATCCTAGGTGAAGTGGGTTGAAGTCTGGATTGAAACTAACCACTCCAACAGTACTCCATATAAATGTTGGCTTATTTGGTACCAACATAAACTACTTTCAGTGTATTCAAGGTAGTATTCAATTCATAGTGGCTGATCAGACATGTCAACTTTTTTCTAGTAGTTACGGTATTAAATACAAGGTGACTCACATATTAATACTTTTCCAATTTTCTTAGGGTCATGTCTGCTTAAAAAGTGCCCAAACTCGTCCCATCCGCCACCCACACGAACCATGACATGCCGACGCATAATCTGAAAACAAATCATTTCTTTAGAATTCCAGTGTTTGTCTACATTTTCGGAAAACCTGAGGGAGGTAGAGTGGAAAGAACCCTTTTACGATTGCATAAATTCTCAAACTTACAGGGAACATCATTATTATCATCATTTTGTAGCATCTGGTATCTAAAGTACACAAGTAAGGTACCAGACCCTTCGCTAAAGTATCAGCTGTCACAAAAGAGAGCATTTTTTGAAGTTTGGCTTAAACTACTAAATTCTTTTAATTTCTCTTTCACTATTGAAGAGAGCATTGGGTTTATCGGGATCTTTCCAAGCAGTTGAAATTTGAAACGTTTTCTGACGTTTTTTACTGATCAGTTTTTTTGAAAGAAGGACGTGTTAAAATTTCCAGTATGAAAACGTCACGAAACGTCTCAAATTTTGACTGAAGAGGAAAAACTGACGAAAAACCTGATCGTGTATTTCAGCCTTTAGAAATGGTCTGAGTCAGAAATCCTAAACACATAACATAAATAGACATACCCTAACAAAAATAGTGAGCTTTTCATTTAGAATATATTTCCCTTCCTTGATCCTGTCCAGTCTGACATGATATTTGCATGCTATTCTCTGTACCTATAGGAAAAGTAAAAAGGTAAAGGTAATTTCACTGCTTCTTTTTCTAAGGCCTGTTTACAGGCCAAGACAGCCTTTTACCTGCACACAGTTTTACGATATAGAAATATACATTTTTCAAACAGCATTACAAAAAAACGAAACAATTAAGGCTTTTGAGATATAGGACGCAATGTAGAGTTTGCTTAGGCCCATGTAGAGCAAATGTGACACAAATCGAAAAGATAGATGTCTAATGCTAGCCGCACACGAGAGTATTTTGCATAAGCAAAGTGTAATTCGTGCAATTTTGCTTAAGCAATTTTCTTCAGTGTGCGGCAGGAGAGTCGTAAGCAATTTTGCTTTTCTATCAGAAAGCAAAATATCTAACGTGTTTGATATTGTTTGACATTCGTGCCATTTTGCTCACCGTTTGCGACGTCGTAAGCAATTTGGCTCACGCGTGTGAGCATTTTGCCTAAGGGCTAAAGCGCATGGGCTAGTAACTATTATTAGAAGGCTAATTCGAAAATAAACTATTTGATGAAATAGAAAAGAAAAAGTTTTTTCGATGAATAATGCTTGAATTGGAGGAAACATTGATTCTCAGTATTATACTGACTAGTGAAATGAAAATCAAAAAGAATCAAAAAGAAAAACATGGAGAATAAAATGGCTTTCGAGAACGGCAAATCGTGATTTCTTTGCAAGTTTACTTTGTGAGTTAGACGTTGAAGATCCTAAGAGGTTTACCCAATTTTATCCGCCATTTGTTGAACAATTTCGTTAACAGGTCGGTTCCACGAAGGAAGCTAGCGCATTAGCTTTGCGCCCACAGGCTTAAGCAAAGTGCTCACACGCGTGAGCCAAATTGCTTGTGACGTCGCAAACGGTGAGCAAAATGGCACGAATGCCAAAAAATATCAAACACGTTAAATATTTTGCTTTCTGATAGAAAAGCAAAATTGCTTACGACTTTCCTGCCGCACACTGAAGAAAATTGCTTAAGCAAAATGACACGAATGACACTTTGCTTAAGCAAAATACTCTCGTGTGCGGCTAGTAAAAGGGCTCCATTATGACTACCCTTGAGAACGTCTGGAGAATGCTCTCAACACAAAATGACACAGTTCAATATTTACCCACAGAATTTTGGCCTACATCAATGACAACCTTTATATTTGTTGGTTTTAGCTTTAGAAGGAGCAGGATTTGGAAAATCAATAGAAATGATTTGTGAGGTCTTCAAATTTACTTCTTAACCCTGCCCAGTGGTGGAACTACGATGGATCTCCTGGTGTTGGAACGTTACCGCCCTGCCATAGGTACAGCTCAGTGTATTTAGTTTTTAATGACCCAGCAGTGGCTCCTTCCTCTCGGTTGATTAAATGGGTCACACATTATTCCAATTGGTATTAAATCAATTATGCAATTCTAATGATTCAAATGCTTGCATCCTTAATACTGCTTCTTGCGAAAAGATCAAGATGAAAAATAAAAACTAAAACTCACTTGCTGATCTATATCATCAGGGTACTTTTTTCCCTTTTGAGGAACACTTTTCACAACTTTGGGCGGTCTCTCTTCTTCCTCTTCTTTTATATCTTTCTCTAACTTCACCAGATGAGGCACAGGATTCATTCCGAATTTCTCCCCGATTCTCCCGAGCTCCATCAGGGTTAATATCACGTTCCGTTGTTGCCGATGCAGAACCAGACCATCTGATTCAAATAGGGTTGATTCTTTGATGCCAATTTCTCTGCACCATCTGAAAATGTTTTATTTTGATCAAGAGATCTTCGATTTTTTTTAAGAAGTTTTTTAATTTTATTTAAAGATATTTAATGCGGAAAAAGGCAGGCTTGGTTCCTTTCCTTGCAAGTGAGTTCTCTTCTTTCAGCAGATGCAGTCGAACCTCCACAGGAGGCACGTATACAAAATGTTTCAGAGCATGTGACTAGTGCGCCAAGACCATGAGAGAGCCTGCACTGTCCTCAACAAAGCCATTAACCTCTTGAGCTCCCTAGGCACAAAAGCTTCCAAAATGAATATCACCGGAATACAAACTAATGACTTGTTTGTTTGATTCAGTAAAATTGTCTGAGTAAAATGCCCAGAAAATGTCCCATTAAAAGACAACCAAATATCTATGGAATAGGGCAAAATGGCCCAAACTAGTGGGCCAGAGGCCTTGAATTTTGCATTTTCAATGTGCTAGAAAAAGGGCCCGGTACTAGTTAAATGTTTAAAAATGCCCTGAGCTGAATTTAATGTGCTTGCTCCCGGGGGCATATTCAATTTTCAAGGCTCTTGATGGGGCTTACAAGAGAAGGTGATTTTTAAAGAAAATTTGCAGTATTAAAACTTTTGATACTAAAACGCTAAAATTCTCAGGGCAAATTAAGAAACTTTTACTATTAAGTGCTGATCCAAGTTACTTATAAAAAACTTGTACATCCATTAGCTGCTACTCGTCACATTTTATTCTGTATTCTCTGTTCCAGGTTGGTTTGTTTTCAATACAGCTCTGCTCCATTGGTTGCCTTTTGGGACTTGAATCTTTTGATGCTAACATGCTTTTTCTTTGACATATTTGGTTGCATCAAAATGCAATACTAATTACAAAGAGTTAAATTGCTCCAAGCTTGACTCAAGAGATTGGTCACATGTTCTAAACTGTAGTGAAAACAAACCAACCTGGAACAGAGAATAATCTTTCTTGTATGAAGAGGGGGCTTAAAAAAGAGAAGGACTACTTAGAGTGGGAGCCCTTTAAACAGGGTTTAGGTAGAGGAGAAAATGTCTCATGTGCAACGAGAACGTTATCGAGGATGAGCAACATTTTTTAACTACCTGCCCAAAATATGGGACACACCGCACCCAATTCTACGAAAAAATTGGACATTCAGTTCCAAATTTCAACTCTCTCTCAGCAGAACAAAAATTCATTTATATGATGTCAAGTGAAAGCCCACACACAGTTCAATGGGTTGCGTGCTTTATTAAAAATGCTTTTGAAACACGATCCACTCCAAGTACAACATGATCTGATCACATCTCCCACACTATTATCGGTGTTACTAGTTTTCTTTTTACTATAATTCGTTTATTTCTCTTTTCGTTCATGCTATTTAGTATATTGTAGTTTAGTTTTATTTCTTCCTTTTTCCTGTTAGTATTGATAAGGACGCTCCTTGTAAAAGTGTAGCAAGTTATGTTTATATAAATTGAAATTGATTGGTTTGGAAATGAAATTCTTTACTCTCAAGCATGTGAAGTTAGAGACTCGCATATTACCATGGAATACATCCATCAGTTGTAACTAACTCTTCACATATCAAAGAAACCAAACGGAGCAACAGTATCGAAAGTGATGCTCTACTAAACTTCTATAAAGAGTCACAAGAGTTTCCCTAGGAAGATACTTTTTGGAATATTTCAAAAAGCCAACTGCTCTAGAGACTTTGCCAGAAATAGATTTAATTTGTTCTTTCCAGTCTAGGGAACAGTCTATTTGTACTCCAAGGTACTTTGTTTTCTGAGCTACATCAAGCTCATTGTCACGGATTTTTAATTCCAAGTTTTGATTTGATCCTTTTAGAATATTAGATTTCTGCTTGGTTGTAACTAGCATAGAATGGGTTTTTGCGACATTCAGGGAAAGTTTATTTCCCTGAAGCCAGATGTCCAATTGCTTTAGATCATTGTTCATGGCCTCATTCAGCTGAGTGATATCAGAAGCTTGGTGACATAAACTGGTGTCGTCAGCATACATGGACACGGTTGAACCCCGGACAGCTTGTGGCAGGTCGTTGATGTAGAGAAGAAATAGAAGTGGGCCAAGACATGAGCCCTGTGGCACACCAACTTCTATATCTTCCAAGTCTGAGGAGATACCATTAACCTTGCAGAATTGTTTACGGTTGTAGAGATAAGACCTAAACCAAGTTAACTCTTGCTGTTGGACACCATAAATTTGAAGTTTTTCGCATAGGATGTCATGATCAACAGTATAAAATGCTTTCTTTAAGTCGACAAATACTAGCCCGACAAGCTGACCAAGGTCCAACCCACTGTACCAGTCATCTGTGTTTTTGAGTAAACAGGTTAGCGTTGAATGAAGTCGCCGAAAACCAGATTGGTCATGAGAAAAGAGATCATTGTCAATCATATACTGGTACAGTTGATCAAAAATGAGCTTTTCAAAGAGCCTTGAGATGACAGGTAAGACTGATATTGGGCGCTAATTTGACTTATCAGCCTTGTCTCCGCTCTTAAATATTGGAGTCACTCTAGCTACTTTCCACAAATCTGGAAATTGGCCAGTTTCAATTGAAGTATTAAATAGCAAAGCCAGATAGTTTTCAATTAGAGGTAAGGATAGCTTCAAAAAGTAGCTAGAGATATTGTCAACCCCAAAGCTCTTAGCAGTTTTGATCTTGGCAAATGCAGCCCTGATATGCTCAACTTTAATGCTCTTAAAGCAAAACTTAGCCTTATTTGGATTGATTTCATAGTCACCTATAAGAAGAGGGTTTGGGACAAAGTCAATTTTATCTGCAAGATCTTTGCCTATGGAACAAAAGAAACTGTTCATTGCATCAGAAATGTCTTTCTTCTGAAAAGTCTCAGTGTCAGAATCTTTGAGGCAATTTATATTACTAGATTTTGATCTCTTATTAAGAAGTTCATTTACAACCTTCCAAGATTCTTTCATGTTCCCTTGATTTATAGAAATCCTGTCCGTAAAATATTGCTTCTTTAGTTGGTTATTCAAAGAATTGACCTTATTTCTGACCTGTCTATAAGAGTCCATGAGACATTGGGACTTTCTTTTGGATGCTGCTTTTTTTAACTTATCCCTAGTGTGCATCAGGTCCTTAAGGTCTTTATCTATCCACGGACAGTATTTCTCAGAGACACGCATCTCAGTTAATGGTGCATGTTTGTCAATAATCGAAGAAAAGAGGTTTGACCAATTGTTAACGATTATATCAATATCATCCGTCTGAGTAACCATTTGACCCCAGAAAATACTGGAGACATCGGCCAAAAATGCTTCCTCATTAAAATGTTTCATTTTTCTTGTTTTGATCACTTTGTGATCTTTTATAACTGCACCGTTGAATTTACGAATACAGTACACCATAAAATGATCACTCATAAGGAAACTTTATGCACCCCTGATTCAACAATGTTTGCAACTTTTGTTGTTGCAATATGGTCAATGATAGAAGATGTTGTTAGAGTAACCCTGGTTGGTTCTTCTATGAGCTGCTTGAAACTGAACAACTCATAGATATCAGACATGTGTTTTGAATCATTTTCTATAGGTTGTCCATCTTGTTTTGGAGTGAGATCACAATTTGTGTCTCCTAAGAGGATTTTTATTTAACCTCTTTGTCCAAACATGAAAGAACCTTTTCTAGTTTGGCGAACGTGTTGATAGGAGCACTGGGCGGCCTATACCAAGCAAGGATAAGAAAAGGCCTACTCTTTGGAGGCTCTACCTCAATACATACAATTTCTAGGTCATAGATTGGTATGTCATTACGAGGTTTATATTTGATAGAGTCCCTTATATAGATAGAGACTCCACCTCCATTGCAGTTCCTTTCAAAGCGTTCTTGTTGATAGCCGGACAGGCTGGTTTTCTCTTTTGGGAAGAGAGGGTCCAGTTTTGTTTCATTCAAGGCAAGAATATGTATCCCTAATTCATTAATAAGTAATTAGTAATTTTGGAAAAAACCAGCTGCAGAAACTTCAAAATAGAGCTGCTAGAATTGTAGCGAATAGCAGCTTTGTGCCCCAGGTGGACCGCTTATCAAAAAACTGGGCTGGAAAACCATTGAGGAACTCATAGACTCAGAATCTAAAACGATGGTCTTCAAGTCCCTTAATGAGTTAGCTCCACATTACATGGAAAACTTTTTCAAAAGAAATTCGGAATTCTCCTCACGTAGCCTCAGGAACACAGAAACTGACCTGAGGATACCAAAGAAAATATCTACGAACGGGCAAAGATGTTTTTCTTTTAGAGGTGCCAAATTGTGGAATGGCCTCTCAGCTGAGTTAAAAAGATCACCCTCAAAAAAACTATCTAGAAGGGTATTTTAAGGCAGAATGAACGCATTAAAAAGCAGACATGTTCTTCTGTTACTCCGAGTTTCGTGCTCACGCACTCATCAGACAGACTATACCAATGAAAAATTCCTAATTACAGCAGTACTTATTTACAAGAGGTGATGAAATTAAGATAAAAGATACTATTTTTACAGCTTGGTTAATTACTTGTTTAGCGTCCCATTACTTAGCGTCCTATTGTTATTTAATTACTTAGTGTCCTATTGTTCATTAGATAAAACTTGTTTTCATGTCGGCATTTGGATATCAGCTCAGATCTTTTGTTCAGTAATGAGTCATTGTTCCCTTTCATAATGTGTAGTTTCTCGGTCAAACATAAGTCACACCGTTTTGAAATGTTGTTGTAGGCTTTGGCAGAGGTGATGATGGTCCATCGTATGTCTTAGTCTACTGCTGTAATTAGGAATTTTTCATTGGTATAGTCTGTCTGATGAGTGCGTGAGCACGAAACTCGGAGTAACAGAAGAACATGTCTGCTTTTTAATGCGTTCATTCTGCCTTAGTTTTACATTTATGTACATAATTTTAATTATTCTGGTATTTTAAATAAGTAGTTTTTGTAATTATTGTAATTTTGGAGGGCCCCTCGTAAATCAGCATTGGCTGTAAGGGCTACCCTCCCTAAATAAATGAAATGAAAAAAATGAAAAAAAAAATGAAAATGAAATCACTCTTTAGTTTCTCTTGTTTGAAAAAAGAGGCTTAAAATATGGGGCCTAATTAGAGTAGGTGCTATTTTGGAGAGTTTAGAGAAGAAATTATTCATTCTCAAACATGCAAAGTTAGAGGTTCGCGATATTACGTTGAATTACATCCATTAGCGGACTTGAAGCTAGGGACTCAGTGGCAGCGCGTGAGAAATTTTTTAGATGGGGCACACAGGTAAAAAAAAGTAACAACCTAATCTTTTCACTTCGTGTTTTCTTGGGCAGATAATAAATTGAACGGAGTAACGGATGTTTCAATATCACATATTACCCTGAAGTCTCTCTTATGTAATGAGGGGGGGGGGCTTAAATAATATCGAACTTTATATCCACCACCAATCAAAGCCCCTTTTCTTTTTTAAAATAATCACCTGAGAAAATTTGCAGCGTTTTCTCTGGCTAAAAACGATTTTTTCTTCACATTTTCATGGCATTTAGATTTAATGCTTGGCAGTCGTTGCATGTTATTATTCGCAATTTTTTTCGATATTGAGAAATAATTTTCCGAGGCCATTCTAACTTTTTCGGCCAACTTGCAAATTAAAACGCCATTGTCCAGCTCATCCATGATATTTTTTATATCAATTTGCTTATCAAAAGTTAAAGAAAGCCACTCAGCAACATCTTCTACCAACGGAATGAAACTATTCGCGCTCCTCTCTGAAATTTTGTCAGAAATATCGTCCTTGGCAGCATCATCACATTCGGCCATGGCGGCCATGTTGTCTGCACTTTTCAGACAAGTTAGGTACCAGACTCCCTAAAGAAAATCGGGATCTCAAACCCAAACACAAAAACCTGACGGTAACTCAAATCCTCGTATCCCTTATCCCAAATCAGACCCCTAAAGTTTAGGGTTTAAAAGGGGTTAGAGGGTTTAAAACTTTAATATTCTCCTATTTCAGAGAGACTGAGAAAATCATTTTTGAGACCGTGTTATTTCCAAGCAAAGCAAAGTAGAGAAAAACTTCCTAAGTTACATATTTTCAGTATTTCCAATAAAGCTTTTTAGTTGGTGTAAACGACTTTTTGATAGGCTGTGCTATTTTGTACTTCCCTTTTTTAGAGATTGCCCCATTTCCCAGTTCTCCGTTCCCCTTTTTAGAGATAGCTCTGATAGGTAGGATTTCGTGCTCAAGGTATCGATGTATAGTGAGTGATTTACCAACTAAAAAATAATTCTATGTAGATAAACCTAGATATCATTATCTATTGTAGTAAAATCATAAAATTTTATCGATTTTATTGTTTCTTTATCCATAAATCATTGACATCAGCTACCAGGCTAAGTTTCAGTGTAAAACGTGGAACCAGAATTCTGAACAGGATGAGTGGGATTTCACAACACCCAAACCAAAATTGGGCTGAATTGAAGAAAATCGAGGCTGTAGACTGTCATTTTATTAATTATAGTTACGCAGGCCAAAATGACCCTAAATATCCATTACTACAATGTCTAATTTGACTAACTCAACTGTTTAAAAAACAAAACCCAACCATAAGTTATACTATGATGACAAAAATTACATTCGATTTGACTAGCATTGAACATTTTTAAATAGTTTCCTCGTTTTCTAACTGCAAGAGTGGAATTGTTGGCCAAACCTCAGATCAGTTTTATAATTGTCATCTCGACTCATCGGCCAAGAAATTTTGATAAGGGTATCTAGCTTAAAAATATGAAACGAAATTTGTTATTTTTAGGGATACAATACCATCACGAAAAATTCATCTTCAGCACAATTTATAGATTTCGACTTACAAAAAAAACGGAATCTTTCTTCTTCAATCAGGAGTAGGGTTTTTCCAGACTTTCTAGTCTGAATTCACAGTATGTGCAAACTTAGTCTTAATTAATTCAGTTAAGTCACTCCTCCACGGTTGAAGTCAGAAATAGCATCCAAGCATAGTATCAAATCTAAATATATTTTCAAATATTTCCATGCCCAAAAGTATCTCTAGCATCTTTAAGACAACGAACCAGCATAAATAGAAGGAATTCGAGGCTGTTAGTGATGAAACGTGACCATTTCATGTGATCGAGATAAAATAAGAGTTCTCTTATTTGAACTACAAATTCTACAATCCTCGCCAAAATGTATGAGACAGTGCTTGATTGCCACTCGATATATACTAATTGTCGAAGAGAGATCCCTATCCCCCCTAAACAATGTTGTTTCAGATATTGCTTTGATGCGGAAATGCATCTGCAACATCGTCCGGTGACATCTAGACCTATTATCAACATTGGTTTGGGGGGAGGGGGGGCTCCAACATCATCTTACAGGTTCATAGCTCCATGTTTAAGATAATGCTAAAATTGCCATGCCATTGTGTCTCAACAAGACCTTGTGGCGAGGATTGTAGATAGTCAGGCACCGTTTCAGATATTGGACTGCATGTGATCAAATCCCAAACGACAATCAGAGTAGAGTATTTCGATCTTTCGTGTCAGTAGAGAATTTTTAAAGGCTCTGACTGGTAGGCCAATTGGCTAAGTAGGCCCCTTGGCTTGCCAAAGCAGTGAAAGAAAAAGTGCCACTTCTGCCCCACCCCCTAAGTAAAAACGGGGTCCTTTCAGTAATTTCTACTTGTAAAAATTTATTGTTTTACAATCATTAATTTTTACAATCATTAATTTTTACAATCATTAATTTTTTCAATTTTGAAGAGAAAATGATTGGAAATTGGGGCCCCTTTTCGTGTTTTCCCCGCCTGTTACATGTTTTCCCGCCTGTAACAAATCTTGGACTGGTACAAGATCATGTTCATAGTGACAGGGGGGAGTTAGGGGGGCTACTTGGTTTTTATTTTATTTTAGGAGCTGGGGTCTTGCCGCACAGACAGGTTAACTTTTCACGATTTTAGTAAAATGATTTTTGCAATATTATTTCAAATACTACTAGTATAAAAATTTCAAAAAATGATAAGAACAGGAATATGAATATATTTATCAGAAGGAAATTCAGAGCGGTAGTTGTCCATGTCTTCTGCAGATACATAAAAGAATCTTCGATTGAGCATTGGCTTGTTGCTTTCATATGCTGCTTTCACAACGAGGGTCTCGTCGAAGAAGGTGAAAAGTTCCTTTGCATCCCTAATGACTCGACGCTCTCCGCAAACAGCCCGCGACGCGTACGATTTGATAACACCTCCAAGACCATCTGACTTTGATTTTCCGTGACTTGTCTCGCAAAAAACTCGTGTCGTTTTGATGTGTCTTTTTGCCAAACTACTGAAGGCAAGAACGCATTTAAATTGGGAAGCACATCCATCATTGTATTCGATGTCATGTGTAATAGAGAGACCTTCATCTTCATAATATTTATGCAGAATATCGATACAATGTTCCACAAATGGTACATCGTGGTTCTTATCATCGGAAATGAATGTTAAATGGTCTTCACGGATGTCTTCACCAACCCTTCTTAAAACGACGATGGGGTAAACTGTTGCTATTTCCTGAGTCCAATGGAGGGATTGGATTTCCTCGGGGAGAAGGCAGGTATAATTCTCCGAAAAATCGTGGATTTTCAGAATGTAATTTTCATTGAGATTGGAGATGATTTTCTCATACGTTTTCGCAGTTTGTTGGACGTTGAATCTGTGCATAGGGAACTTGTTGAGTTTTTCCTTGAGTAGGAGAACCAACTCACTTGGAGTCAGCATTTTATCCACCAGATTCAGCTCCTTTTTTTCAATTCCTTCATGCATGTATGCTACTCTTTCAAATTGTTTTACTTTGACTGTGTGTTCAGAACAATTAATATTTTCTTTCATGCATGACTTACTGCACTTGAGTGATGTGATAGCCAATTCATCGATCTTAAGCCTGGTTTCCATATGATCGTTCAGGATCGCTGGGGATCGCTGAACTTTTATAACGATGGCAAACGATCATATGGAAACAGCGTGTCAAATGTCCAGCGATCCCCAGCGATCGTCGGCGATCCGATCACTGAGGATCGCTGGAATAGAAATGTGTTCTATTCCAGCGATTGCAAACGATCCTCAGTTTCGGTGCCGTTTTCTTGGTTGTTTTGTAGTGAACAACAATCTTATCAAGATCTTTTTGTACAGCTTGCTGCAGAGATCTCCAATTCAAATTCCGGTTGGTACTTTTTGCCTTCTTTACAGATCCAGCCTTTTCAGCAAGTGTGTTCAACACAAGACGCCGTGCACAATTTGTCATTTTGTCGCGTTTGCTAGCCACTCTTTTATGAAAATCTACTAGTGGATTTGATTGCCCCTCAACTAAGGATTCTGATAAGTTGGATTTTGATGCTGGGGATAATATGTTGTTGCATGACTGAGTAACGACCTTTACTTTACTCTGAGGAGATAGCATTGACAGGGATGTATCCAGGACTTTCGCCACACGGTCAACCTTTTGCTTTTTACTTTGAAACTCTAACTTAACCTTCATCGCACGATGTTTCTGAACACGTTGTCTTGAGGTTTCTCCAGTGTCATCTCTAGCTTCTTTTCGTTTTCGATTGCGATCCTTCAACTTTGTTCCAACCTTTTTCTGTCTTGATTGATTGAGACGTGATAGTGCTTTCCGCACGCGATCTGCCTCTCGCTTTTTCATCAGCTCTTCTTCACTAAGGGGATTCGTATGCGCCTTTAGCTGTCTTGCTCCCCATTTTCTTCTATTAGCATCTGAACGTTTATCGGGATCAGAACGCCACTTTCGAGATCGCTCTGTTGCAGTCATTGGGTGTTCCTTTCTGGGCCTTCCCATCTTGCAAGAATGATGAACATGAATAATCAAAAACACGTGTTCAATTTTGTAACGAACTTTCTGAAAGTTTGAATTTTGTTATTGCCATGGTTACATTGAAATCAAACTTCTAATCAAAACGAGGCAGTTCTAACATTGTCTCAAAGCAAATCATGGCTGCAAGTTTTCAATGATTTTAGGAAAAACATTTTGTTGGTGCGGTCCTCATTCAATTTTTTTTCAAAAAGGCCGGACCAGAAAATTGCCCCCAAGCAATTTTTTCACTTATTTCCCCTACATAAGACTGGTATATTTTTATTTTGTAAATTTGAATGATTTGAGATAAATATTTCAATATCCAGCAGTCAATTATCAAAAAAAAATTTATTGCAAGTTTTTGTTGTGCCGTGACGGAAAGTGGCTGATGTAATTAATTAATTAATTAAGTAAAAAATGCTAACTTACAAGAGCAAAACCAAATTGATAAGGACTCCGGACTAGTCATATTTAATGTTTTATACAGCCAAAAAAATTAATCTACTTTACAGGTCTCCAAAATGAAAATGGAAAATAATATTTTAGTGCATATACAAAAAAATGGGCAAAAATTTTGCAAATTCTGCCATAAAGCAACATAGATTTAATTTAGTTGGTTAATTTTGCACTTATAAGCTCCCTCCAGTTCCTAATTCATGATTTATCCAAGCTAAAGTCCATGTTTACTTCTAAATGCCACTAACAAAATAATATTGATAATAAATTATTTTTTACATTATTCCGTTCGTGTTGTACCTTGTTGACAAGCCATAACTTTTTCTGCAAGTGAGCTTAAGCTCTACTTTTTTCACTTTTTGGTTCCTGAAACATGTGGCTACCCACCCTGTATATTAATTTGACAATGCTAGCACCTTGATTTTTCCTCAAATTTTGCAACTTTTGGTAGGAGCTTTTTGCTATATGCTAAGGACTACTTAGAGTGGGAGCCCTTTAAAGAGGGTTTGGAGATAAAATTCTTCACTCTCAAGCATGCTAAAATAGAAACTCGCATATTACCATGGAATACAACCATCAGCTGTAACTAACTCTTCAAATTTTACTCTTTAGTTTCTCTTGTTTGAAAAAGAGACCTCAAAAAAGAAGGCCTAATTAGACTAAAATCCCCCCCCCAAAAGTCTAAGAACACTTGCACTATTTTTACAGTCTTCTACATTTTGGCCCCTCCCCTCCCCCTTTACAATGTTGTTTCTGATAACAAAAACTAGCCCAGTAACATTCAGCTAGTGTTTGGTGTGGTCTCATAAAGTTCCTTTTGTAAACAACATTGTTTTGAGGAGGGAAGGGGGTTTGATTGGAAGTATAAGGCTAGAAAAGCTAAAAGTGTAGTTAATGGTTAAAAAATCAAAGGGTGTTCCAACTACTTTTGGCAGGGATTGTAGGTGCTATTTTGGAGAGTTTAGAGAAGAAATTATTCATTCTCAAGCATGTAAAGTTAGAGATTTGCAATATTACGATGAATAACATCCATTAGCAGACTCGAAGCTAGGGACTCAGTGGCGGCGCGTGAGAAATTTTGTAGATGGGGCACTGGCAAAAAAAGTGACGGCCTAATCTTTTCACTTCGTGTTTTCTTGGGGAGGTAATTAATTGAACAGAGTAACGGACGTTCCAATAGGCCGTCTGCGATATTCATTTAAGATAAACCAATATTTGACGATTAATCAAAAACATACTTCAATCTCTTTCTTAAATTCCTATAATCTTGTTTCTAAAAGTTTTATACTGACTGAGAACTTACAGATTTGCTCTTTACACTGCTTCCCAAAGTTGGTCCACAAAAGATTAGAGCCGATTAGATGAACTGCATGGTATTCATGATAAGAGACATTGTTATTTGTCATCAGAGTTGCGTCGTTATTGCTAGCGTAATCAGAGCTTCGTGTTAATTGACTTTTCAGAATTGAATTGAATTGAATTTGGTGCACTTTCAAATGTGCCCCGCTCATCACAGAAAGTCTACTGCTACGGAATAGTCAAAAAGCAACGTGACAAAACCAAACTCTTGAAAGTAATTGGTCGGAGACTATGTAATGCAGGGCCAGCCCCACCATGAGATGAGATTAGAATCTGAGGTTTGTGTTTCCCGAGTCGATCAATGTCTCGTGGACAATTGGATTCATGTAATTTAACCTTGTTGACACTTGGTCTATTCAATAGTGATTTTGGGCGGACAGCTATTTCCTAGAATTAAGGGCATCAATTGTGAATGGAATGCGTGCATGAAAGTGCCCCCACCTGCCCCATTGGATGCGCCGCCACATTAGGGACTGCATAACTCCCAAGACTTGCCAGTATGTAGATTGATTGTCCCACAAGCAACGCACATTTTAGAATATGTTTATGTAAATCTAGGTTGAATCTATTCAATCCATATAATGTATTCAAATAAAGCGATAGATCCATCCATTAGGCGGGTGATAATGTACATATACTTCTTGGTGAAAAATAGTCTTGAATCAAGAAGAATTTTGGAAGGTATGCAGTCCCTAGCTGTGAGTCATTAGCGGTAACTAACTTATCACATTTTAATCTGTATAGTCTTTCTTGTATAAAGAGGGGTGGGCGCTTAAAAAGAGGGGGGCTTAAAGGGTGCGTGCTTAAAGTGGGTTATGAGGAAACATTCACACTCAAGCTGTGTCAATTTAGAAATTCGCAATATTGCAAATGAAAATATCCATTCGTCGTTCCTAACTAATCACATTTCACTCTGAAGTCTCTCTTATATAATGACGGGGGGGGAGGCTTAATGAGAAGGGGGCTTAAATAATATCGAACTTTATATCCACCACCAAAACCCCTTTTTCTTTTTTAAAATAATTACCTGAGAAAATTTGCAGCGTTTTCTCTGGCTAAAAACGATTTTTTCTTCACATTTTCATGGCATTTAGATTTAATGCTTGGCAGTCGTTGCATGTTATTATTCGCAATTTTTTTCGATATTGAGAAATAATTTTCCGAGGCCATTCTAACTTTTTCGGCCAACTTGCAAATTAAAACGCCATTGTCCAGCTCATCCATGATATTTTTTATATCAATTTGCTTATCAAAAGTTAAAGAAAGCCACTCAGCAACATCTTCTACCAACGGAATGAAACTATTCGCGCTCCTCTCTGAAATTTTGTCAGAAATATCGTCCTTGGCAGCATCATCACATTCGGCCATGGCGGCCATGTTGTCTGCACTTTTCAGACAAGTTAGGTACCAGACTCCCTAAAGAAAATCGGGATCTCAAACCCAAACACAAAAACCTGACGGTAACTCAAATCCTCGTATCCCTTATCCCAAATC
Source organism: Pelagia noctiluca (assembly GCA_963924455.1). NCBI lineage: Eukaryota > Metazoa > Cnidaria > Scyphozoa > Semaeostomeae > Pelagiidae > Pelagia > Pelagia noctiluca. The sequence continues at coordinate 2,741,699 of OZ004324.1, read as the reverse complement.
AGACCCCTAAAGTTTAGGGTTTAAAAGGGGTTAGAGGGTTTAAAACTTTAATATTCTCCTATTTCAGAGAGACTGAGAAAATCATTTTTGAGACCGTGTTATTTCCAAGCAAAGCAAAGTAGAGAAAAACTTCCTAAGTTACATATTTTCAGTATTTCCAATAAAGCTTTTTAGTTGGTGTAAACGACTTTTTGATAGGCTGTGCTATTTTGTACTTCCCTTTTTTAGAGATTGCCCCATTTCCCAGTTCTCCGTTCCCCTTTTTAGAGATAGCTCTGATAGGTAGGATTTCGTGCTCAAGGTATCGATGTATAGTGAGTGATTTACCAACTAAAAAATAATTCTATGTAGATAAACCTAGATATCATTATCTATTGTAGTAAAATCATAAAATTTTATCGATTTTATTGTTTCTTTATCCATAAATCATTGACATCAGCTACCAGGCTAAGTTTCAGTGTAAAACGTGGAACCAGAATTCTGAACAGGATGAGTGGGATTTCACAACACCCAAACCAAAATTGGGCTGAATTGAAGAAAATCGAGGCTGTAGACTGTCATTTTATTAATTATAGTTACGCAGGCCAAAATGACCCTAAATATCCATTACTACAATGTCTAATTTGACTAACTCAACTGTTTAAAAAACAAAACCCAACCATAAGTTATACTATGATGACAAAAATTACATTCGATTTGACTAGCATTGAACATTTTTAAATAGTTTCCTCGTTTTCTAACTGCAAGAGTGGAATTGTTGGCCAAACCTCAGATCAGTTTTATAATTGTCATCTCGACTCATCGGCCAAGAAATTTTGATAAGGGTATCTAGCTTAAAAATATGAAACGAAATTTGTTATTTTTAGGGATACAATACCATCACGAAAAATTCATCTTCAGCACAATTTATAGATTTCGACTTACAAAAAAAACGGAATCTTTCTTCTTCAATCAGGAGTAGGGTTTTTCCAGACTTTCTAGTCTGAATTCACAGTATGTGCAAACTTAGTCTTAATTAATTCAGTTAAGTCACTCCTCCACGGTTGAAGTCAGAAATAGCATCCAAGCATAGTATCAAATCTAAATATATTTTCAAATATTTCCATGCCCAAAAGTATCTCTAGCATCTTTAAGACAACGAACCAGCATAAATAGAAGGAATTCGAGGCTGTTAGTGATGAAACGTGACCATTTCATGTGATCGAGATAAAATAAGAGTTCTCTTATTTGAACTACAAATTCTACAATCCTCGCCAAAATGTATGAGACAGTGCTTGATTGCCACTCGATATATACTAATTGTCGAAGAGAGATCCCTATCCCCCCTAAACAATGTTGTTTCAGATATTGCTTTGATGCGGAAATGCATCTGCAACATCGTCCGGTGACATCTAGACCTATTATCAACATTGGTTTGGGGGGAGGGGGGGCTCCAACATCATCTTACAGGTTCATAGCTCCATGTTTAAGATAATGCTAAAATTGCCATGCCATTGTGTCTCAACAAGACCTTGTGGCGAGGATTGTAGATAGTCAGGCACCGTTTCAGATATTGGACTGCATGTGATCAAATCCCAAACGACAATCAGAGTAGAGTATTTCGATCTTTCGTGTCAGTAGAGAATTTTTAAAGGCTCTGACTGGTAGGCCAATTGGCTAAGTAGGCCCCTTGGCTTGCCAAAGCAGTGAAAGAAAAAGTGCCACTTCTGCCCCACCCCCTAAGTAAAAACGGGATCCTTTCAGTAATTTCTACTTGTAAAAATTTATTGTTTTACAATCATTAATTTTTACAATCATTAATTTTTTCAATTTTGAAGAGAAAATGATTGGAAATTGGGGCCCCTTTTCGTGTTTTCCCCGCCTGTTACATGTTTTCCCGCCTGTAACAAATCTTGGACTGGTACAAGATCATGTTCATAGTGACAGGGGCAGTTAGGGGGGCTACTTGGTTTTTATTTTATTTTAGGAGCTGGGGTCTTGCCGCACAGACAGGTTAACTTTTCACGATTTTAGTAAAATGATTTTTGCAATATTAGTTCAAATACTACTAGTATAAAAATTTCAAAAAATGATAAGAACAGGGATATGGTAATCCACTTTCAAGATATAGGGTACCTAGGGCACGATCAAATCAAACAGACAGCTTTCTACGTAAAATCCAACGATAAACCGTAAAATACAACATTACATCTTAAAAATCGTTACAACCAACAATACCTAAAATTGACTACACGCATTTTTCTTTATAAGCAATTGCTTTATAAGCAAGTCAGTACTCGACATGACATGACAAAAACTTAAGCATTTCCAGCACTGGATGGAGGAATGCTAAGCAATTTGAAAATTCTAGTTCTGATCCAATTGGCAAGGTAAAATCGTGCAGTAGCTATAGAGAAGTAGGTTATAGTGGGTATCATTACTCCCGCACACTTTTGCATGCAAGATACTATTGACAATTGTTTTACAAAAACTTGCGAGGTAGTATTCCTAGAAACAAATCTTCAAGCATAAAAAGCTAAGCAATTAAGACTTGCCCTCTAACTAAGCAATTTTGAGTACTGAGCTCGAGCTGAAATTGCTTATAAAATAAAATGCGTGTAGCCTAAACAAAACAACGATCGAACAAAAAGAATAGCGAGAAATCCAATTTCAACTGGCAACGTCCAGGGTCTCATACATCGAGTTGGGCCTAGCAATAAATTGACATTACGATATAGAGAATATTGCTTCCTCCACCAGAAGTAACCAAAACGACTTTTTACGCACATTGAGCGAGTCGCACCATAATTAAAAATCTGACTTAAAGTAAAACCTCAGCTTTAGAAAGATTAAGTATATATATATAACTAATAACCCTGGGGAACGTCTGTGCAGTACTGTGGAAGTGTTCAATACAGTGAAGGGATACCATCAGTACTGTGAAGATGTTCAGTTTTGTGGAATACAATCACTGCTGTGGGGAAGGGTGGGTATCATCTGTCCTGCAGAGGATATTCAGTACTGTTGAGGGATTCAATTAGCACTGTAGGTATCATGTCCACAATGCTGATGATATCCCTCACAATAATGAACACCCTCTAAAATACTGATGGTGCAAACCACCAATCTTGAACATAACGTAACAAGAAAACATTACATGCGGTCGTACCTAACATAAAATTCTATATCATCTTGCATCTTAGGTGATTGGGTGAATCTCCGAAAATGTGAAGACATTGCAAATGTATTTAGGAGATTAATTTGAAACTAAATCAATTGGGAAAAACTTAGAAGTATAGCCACGAATAATAACCAAAATAATCAGCAGCTCTAGGTGATTGATTTCTCCCAGAGAAATTAATCACTTCGAAGCTTATCATGAACAAACAGGATCGTCGATTTTGCTCAGAAATCCACCTTAGATACCAGATTCTCGAGACAGGGGCTGAACAAAATGGAAAGTGGGCTCATTCAATTGAGATAAACGAACCCCCTCTCTTCACGCTCTGGTACCCAGGTTATTCGAAAATGAAAGTTACTACAAGCTCGGTTTATTTGTTTTTGAGGTCTTTGACATACTCCTTTAGCAAGCCTAGATGCCATTTGACTTCTGAAGTTCAAAAGATGCACCCACTCGTAAGGATTTATGGTATCATTCGAAAGGAGGCTTACGTTTAGAGAAAATTGAAATTGCAATTCGTGTAAAAAATGATGGAAACAGTCTTTATTGGGATGCGTCGAACCAAAAGCAGAAAGGGTGTTGCCTGCGTTCTACAGGGGTTGAGGGGCGTGCCTCTGAAAAATCTCCTCCATTACTTTTTTTCTCTATATGGCTCACCCCAAATTGCAATGCTGGATCTGCGCCTGCCCCCACAGCCACAGCACTGATGATCACCCCAACAGTACCAAACATCCTGCACAGTACTGAACACCCTCTAGTACTGGACTGAAGTTCCCTAGGGTACTGATACCTCTGAGGCACTATAAAAAGAACCCAGATGATAAATAGTCCAAGTATTTTGCTGCGTGAACAGCATGGTTTAAAAATAACCACGAGAAGGACTGTAGGAAATCTAGAACGATTCCGATTGTATTCACAAACGGAAAATTGAATTGATGTTTTCATATTGATAATCAAAACTTTCAAACTTTTACACTTAGACTAAATTTTGTTCATATGCTTATTTTTGACACGGTGGCAAACATCTGAACCCATCAGTGTAAACGGTTAATTAACATTTTGGAGAGCGTCTTTACAGTACTATGGAGTGTGGAGGGTGTTTAGTACTGTGGGGGGAAATCATCAGCACTATAAAGGGATTCAACAAGTAAACTTGAGGTTGTTCAGTATTGTGAGGGGATATCATCGGTACCGTTGAGGTTGTACCTAAAAGCTTGTGCTTTCCCTCCACACGACTAATATCCTCCACAGTATTAATAGTACCCCTAACAGTACTGATGATATCCCCCACAATAATGATGATATCCCTCACAGTACTAATATCCTCCACAGTATTGATGGTACCCCCAACAGTACTGATGGTATCCTCTGCAGCATTAATGGTACCCCCAACAGTATTGATGGTTTCCTCCAACAGTACTGATGGTATCCCTCCACAGTACTAATATCCTCCACAGTATTGATGGTACCCCCAACAGTACTGATGGTATCCTCTGCAGCACTAATGGTACCCCAAACAGTACTGATGATATCCCCCACAGTAATGATGATATCCCTCACAGTACTAATATCCTCCACAGTATTGATGGTACCCCCAACAGCACTGATGGTATCCTCTGCAGCATTAATGGTACCCCCAACAGTATTGATGGTTTCCTCCAACAGTACTGATGGTATCCCTCCACTGTAATGATGGTATCCCTCCACAGTACTAATATCCTCCACAGTATTGATGGTACCCCCAACAGTACTGATGGTATCCTCTGCAGCACTAATGGTACCCCAAACAGTACTGATGATATCCCCCACAGTAATGATGATATCCCTCACAGTACTAATATCCTCCACAGTATTGATGGTACCCCCAACAGTACTGATGGTATCCTCTGCAGCATTAATGGTACCCCCAACAGTATTGATGGTTTCCTCCAACAGTACTGATGGTATCCCTCCACTGTAATGATGGTATCCCTCCACAGTACTAATATCCTCCACAGTATTGATGGTACCCCCAACAGTACTGATGGTATCCTCTGCAGCACTAATGGTACCCCAAACAGTACTGATGATATCCCCCACAGTAATGATGATATCCCTCACAGTACTAATATCCTCCACAGTATTGATGGTACCCCCAACAGTACTGATGGTATCCTCTGCAGCATTAATGGTACCCCCAACAGTATTGATGGTTTCCTCCAACAGTACTGATGGTATCCCTCCACTGTAATGATGGTATCCCTCCACAGTACTAATATCCTCCACAGTATTGATGGTACCCCCAACAGTACTGATGGTATCCTCTGCAGCACTAATGGTACCCCAAACAGTACTGATGATATCCCCCACAGTAATGATGATATCCCTCCACAGTACTAATATCCTCCACAGTATTGATGGTACCCCCAACAGTACTGATGGTATCCTCTGCAGCATTAATGGTACCCCCAACAGTATTGATGGTTTCCTCCAACAGTACTGATGGTATCCCTCCACAGTACTAATATCCTCCACAGTATTGATGGTACCCCCAACAGTACTGATGGTATCCTCTGCAGCACTAATGGTACCCCAAACAGTACTGATGGTACCCCAAACAGTACTGATGATATCCCCCACAGTAATGATGATATCCCTCCACAGTATCAATATCCTCCACAGTATTGATGGTACCCCCAACAGTACTGATGGTATCCTCTGCAGCATTAATGGTACCCCCAACAGTATTGATGGTATCCCTCCACAGTACTAATATCCTCCACAGTATTGATGGTACCCCCAACACTACTGATGGTATCCTCTGCAGCATTAATGGTACCCCCAACAGTATTGATGGTTTCCTCCAACAGTACTGATGGTATCCTCTGCAGCATTAATGGTTACCCACAACAGTATTGATGGTATCCTCCAACAGTACTGATGGTATCCCTCCACAGCACTTATGTTATCCCCCACAATACTGGACACCCTCCTATGAAAGGATGGTAACCTAACCCACAGTACTGAACACCATCCACAGTACTGTAAAGACGTTCCTTGGCCTAATTCTTCCAGATTTTTGGGCCAACATTTCTGGGATTTTTCAAAAATCTTAAAGATGTGTAGTGATTTTTTTGAATTTTTCATTTCAAGTGTATGAGATATTCTTGAGTGATTTGCCCCTCGTGGAATGCAAAACAATTCAACTAGACCTGATGTGAATAAAAACAAATTAGACCTATGTGAATAAAAACAATGTCGCTTTTCTAATTTCTATCGAATCCAACGTATAATGCTAGCTCGTAATATATACAAATACCTCGCTAAATTTCACAGCATTTCAGAGGTGAGAGAGATTCTACATGTTAAACAGCTTGTCTGCAAAAGAGCAAAAAGATACATTTAATGTTTGATCAACAATAAGATGCTATTTGCAAAAGTAAATCATGGATACTTAGATTTGACTAGCGAATTTTTCGATTTCTTATTCAATATATTTTTTATAACAGATAACTGACTCATTATCACAGAAACAGCTAAAAACAAGAAAAGGTGGACATGATTGCTAATAGTTTATCTAGGGTTAATGCCAAATAAAGTTAAATGAAAGTAAAATTTACATTAGAGCCTCATTCGAAGGATCAACTCACACTTATGGGTGTATTAAATCAATTTCCTATGGCAAAAATTGCTCTCCTTGAAGTATGCTATAGCCTCAGTGTTAGCCCTAAGGGGGGTAACTAGAGATATTTATGATAAGGGTACTTAGGGTGACGTCCTGAGCATGAACCAAAAATTATTTTTGAATGAAATAATCAAGCATTTCCAAAGAATGTTTCTAATATGAAAATACAAATTTTGTGTTTTGATTTTTTGTTGCATGGGTTCTATAACTCTGGTGATACAGCTCGCTTTCATTTTTGTTGTGAATAACCTACTTTCTCTATCATTGTACCAATATTCAAATATGAGAGACCAAAAAAATTAAAAATCAACTGCAAAAATGATTAACTCAAAAAATAATTCTGAAAACCATTCTAGAGCCAAAAAAGTAACCAGAACAGCCCTATCCTGAATTCACCAGAGTACCCCTGGGTTGTTAGCATTTTGAAAATAAAATATCACCTAAAACATAGTTAGTAGAAGTGAATGGTCTGGAAGCCTTTATTTCATTCATGTGGTATTTTGTTTTTATTTTTCATGTTAAACTTGTTTTAACCGTGAAAGAATTTGGCTTGAAATCATAATATTATGGCTTCTATCCGAATAAAAAGGAAGTTTGTTCATCAAATGATTTATTTCAAACAAGGATATATTGAGCAATCAGTAAGAAGAAACATTTGAACTCAGTTGCTCAACTAAGTCAATTTTAGAGGAAACATGATGAACAAAAGCAGGGGTACGGGGAAATTTCTATGGGCCACAAAAAACTGAATTCTTGGAGCCCACTAAGGTGGCCCTTTTACTCATTAACTCACGCAATCTTCAATATTAAAAAGTTGAAAAAGGTTCACGAGAAGATAATAATAAGAGTAGGTAACTTTATCAGGGTAAGAAGGTAATACATTCCAGAAGTACCTTCATTATAAGAATAGGAGACAAGAATCAAGGGGCCCACTTGATTAATTTGATGGGGCAATACCCTGAGTCCAGGGCCCACCAGGATGGTGACCAAAGTAACAGAGCATTGTTGCAGTTGAAAACAGTTAAAACAGAAATTTTAATAAAAAGCTTCCAGATTGTGCCCTCTAGTGACTATGCCTAAAACAAGGTTAGCATTAAGGTCATGACGGATTAGGTTACTACATCAGGGATTGGGCCCTACTTTGATACATATCAAAAGTATCTTCAAAATAAGAGTAGTAACACTAGAATCAAAGGGCACACTAGAGGAATTTGAAAGAGTCACTGGGAAATTTGCAGAGTCTCACCAGGTGGTTACCAGGAGCCCGGACAAAAGGTTTCTGGCAGAGGCACAGTCAGGGTTTGAAAATGATTTCTTGCCCACAAAAAATGCGCTTATGAAAATGTGAATGTATAATGTGGAACAATCTATTAGTGCACGACAAGAGTAAAAAACTAATATCAAAATTTAACTGGAAGAAAATTATGTAGCTGCAACCTACAGTCCCTACTTTGAGGACTCCAGTTGAAAACAGTAAAAAAGAAGGTGAATGACAAAAACTGCCAGACCATTCTCTGTATTGCCTATGCCTAGAATATGCTTACCATTTGGGTGATCTCTAGGAACACAAGCTGGTTAGTTTTTCATCGAACACAGATATGCTTTCAGGCCTGGATTTCTCCACAGGGGTTGGTGGTTGGGAGCTTCTATTGCACGTGACGCAAGACGATCGAAGCCATTTAGGATCAACAAGTACCTCTCCATTTGGCCCTCTGAATATCGTTCCGCAACAAATGTCTTCGTGCCTCCATTTCGAAAGGTCTATAAATGGCAGTTTATTGGCATTTGCCTGGGGTGATGTTAATGCGGGGAATAAAAAGGTAGTCTGAGTGGCGACAGAGACAACATCTTGTTGGAAGACATCTGAGACACTTTCAGGTCTTCCAGGGCTCAGACAAAGAGGGTCATATAAAACTGTAGATTCCATCTCAGCTGAGTTTTCACAGTCTGCTTCATCCTCGGATAACACGTCTTCCATGACAGGGGACATTGATATGCTTCCGGATTTACCTGAAAGATTATTAGAAGTCTTTGATAGAAGGATAAATGAGACATTGATACGTTGTGAGATTTGCCAGGAAAATGATAACGAGGCATTGATAACCATGGAATTAGATCATTGATTATGAAACAATTTTAGTTAGTGAAATCTTATAAAAAGGTTCCTTAATCTATGAATATATGAATCAATAGGCACTGATCATCTATTGTTTGGAAAACATTGCTGGAAAACCTGTATTATTATAATGAAATTTATCAGGCTATAAGAAAAATATCTAGCCTGAAATACAAAATCCACTTTTTCCAATGCAGGAACAAGCTGTATGTACAGAAGGATGAAAACTGACTATCAAGTTGATAGTTATAAACAAATGCCCTTAATATCTGGATAAGGTATTTGTTTATGTGTAAAGCACAAAGGGCCAACTGAAAACTACTTGAGTAACCATATTCACCATATTCCTTTCCCTCTATATAGCCACAAAATGTGACTCCTGTCAGAGAGCAGGCCAAATTCTCTTCTCAAACTTCATATGACAGGTCTGCAGGTGGTTTTGAACCCACATCCCTTTCAAAAAGAATGAGCGATCCATCCACTTGGTTATTGCTGGCATTACAATATATGTACAGTATTTTTGATAACCAACCTTCACAAACGTCAATGGTGTTATCACCATTGCTAGAATCTACTTCCATATCACATCTTCTTTCAACCTTTGGTGTGGTTTGATTGCACATCTCAGAAGAAGACCCTCTTTTTGTTTTTGGCGGTGATGGGTTCTGTGTTGATGAAGAATTTCTACTTTGTCGTTTTTTCCAGAGAGGACTTCTTTTGCTATCAACTACCTAGAAATCAAGAGCTTGATGTTTACGTAAGTTCAAAATAAGATTTAAGAGGATGAAGCAATTTTGACAGTCAAGGTTTCCTGGGGGCGTCTATATCTTTACAAAGAGTTTCAAAAGAGTATTCCAAAATAATATTTGAAAAGGTAGAATCCAAGAGATATTCATAGAAATGAATATGAATAGAAATAAAGAGGCAAGATATTTGATGTTTCATTTTGGACAATTAGATGAGCCAAATCACAATGAATCTCAAATGAAAGCTTAGAACCTCCTGAAATTCAGGCACTGATTCTGAATTTGAGCTTCTTTTGTATCTGAAGAGTAGATGAGTGGCTAAACGGCATAAATGGTATGCAGGTGCAACTGAATTCAAACTTGGTTTTTTCAGGTTAACATCTGGATTGGTGACCTTGAGGATTTCAATAAACAAACTCACTCCGCTATCCTTTGGAACAGGCATCAAACAAGGGTCCCATGCCCCTATTTAAAATAAGGCTTCTGTATTTTGCAGGCTAGCACCTTTTAAGCATAAACTTACTTACTTAGTAACTTAGATCTTGTGCAGTATGTGTATTTTGATAGAATTTCTACTATCTCACAAATTTTACCACCATTCACTCCACAGATAAGTGCTAGACAGAGTGTCTTGATCATGGTCAAGATATGAATATGTTGCGCAATAATTGTTCCCTATTCATAACTTAAACCCTCCTGTTCTAAACTTTCCATCTTGCCCAGACTGGAAAGTTTGTGCATTGTGCATTGAGGTTTTGCACTTAGCAGTTGTTTTAAAACAATATATCTATTTTTTCGTGAAAATGCGTAATGATGCTCTTTGTGCCCCTACAGCAGAGAGTGGCACTTGCACAGCCAAGTTTAAAAATAGAATACAGGATAGAGTTAGAGTAATTAGGTAATGGCTCGTGCACACCCGAGATCTCATCAAAAACTGCCATACTTTGCAGACTGGTATTCGGATTTCCAAGCTTTCAAAACTCATTTGCCAAGAGGGTGGCACTTGGCCTGTTGAAATTGGAAGTAGTAATCTACAGACCTTCCAACCCTCCCTCCCCTTTTTCAACAGGAGACTCCCAACTTTTCCTTCATACTATATCAAAAAGACCATTAAACAAAAGAAGGTTGAAAAGATCAGAGATTATCCATGTTTTTATACTGAGGAAGTTGGCAGGTCGGAATTACAAATACAATAGGATTAGAACAAATGAAAAATGGCTCTTGGATGCTCAAGATCTCATTGAAATGTGGCATCGTACTCTAACAGCACATAAAAAATTTTCCAGTCTGGGACCTTGCTTAAAACAAGTCTCCATCTTATTTATGGCACATTCTAAGATTTCAAGGGGTTATAATAGGATTAGAGAACGATGGACTAAAGTGTTCATGTACTGACTATGACCTAGTGCTAGCCCTTCTTCCTCCACAAAAATGACAATTAGGCCTACCTATTTCTCTTTGACTGCGTCTCACTCTCAAGACATTAGCCTGAAATTTTAAAGTAAACAACAACGTAAACGCTATCATACTTACCGAGCCATAATCTTTCTTTTTTCTTGAGCTTTTGGAACACCTGATCCATTTCTTGGCAATAGCAAGACAATCTACGCAAAGGTCTCCGGAGCGTTCTTCTTGAATTTTGAAGCAGTTCTGAAAGACATCTGTCTGAACTCCTCTTTGCTGGGAGATCTCATTTTCCGTCACGAAGGCCTGGCTAGACCTATCAACACCACAAACGCAGCAGCCTTCGACTGAACTGTGGCTCTGCCGTCTGAGAGATGGCATTTCTCCGGAGAAGGATTATTCCTTATTCCCGTATCTTCTGTTTTCGATGATAATTCGAGGGATCAATCTAGTCAAGTAAAAACACACAAACTCATCTGTTTCTTCCCTCTTCGTTCCTTTGGCAGCTCTCTAGTACCCAGGCTTCTTGGCAGTGTGATATCGCCGACGTTCTCCTTTTCAGTTACAGTGATAACCCGCCACTTGAGAATGACTAATAAGAAACTTCTCAGCCTGCCAGATAGTGACCACCTACACTTAAAGGTAAGATTGTTCAACTAGAAAATTCATGTTACTATAGAAAAAATTTCGATCATAAAGCTTTAGAATATTATGCAAATTCGGTGGCTGTCCTCCTGAATATGTTTCAAGATCTTCACCTTTTTCTCAACCAGCCTGTTTTTGCAACAATTTGTTTCATACTGGCGCGTTGGTACTATATTCCTCATTAAAACCTTTTTGTAAAAAATAACGCCGTACAACATCAAATAGTGCACAGCAAATCAGGAAATCAGTACTGGGATGATATCCTGCCACTATACACTATGTACTTATGATGCCCCCCACCCCCCCCCCCCCCACCTTACTCTGTACTTATGATATCCCCCAGATCCTCTACAATACTGCACAGACGTTCTCCAAGGTGTGAGTCTCATGGGCCATGGAGCCATAGAGATTGGGGCGCTTTAACCCCCCCCCAATAATACCCAAAGGACAATACAATAGGCGTGGTCAACATTTTGTTATCAACCCCCCCCCCTAAAATCGAAGATATCCCCGTCCCATCGTGAATCTCAAATAACTAACCATATTTTACAAGACCGTTTTGCTGCTCTACCGAGCAAAGCCTGCTACGAAAGACGTTTGCCTTCTCTCCACTCTCATTGGTAAAATATAGTGAGTGATTTGAGAAGTGCAAGAAACTAATAAAATGAAAGGCCAAGCAGGCTTTGATTTGCTTAATCTGAATACCTATAAAATGAAATAAATGTAAAAAATCTTTAGATATGAAATACTAGGCCTATACAAATTTGGAATCTGGGGTCTAGGGTCTGAAAGTCCTGGGGTTTAGTAATAAGAGCATCCCGCTATAAATCGTAAACCATATAGGCTTGTTATCATGGTGCACAAGAAGAATAATAAAGCTAAAATAGATTTTTGAAATAAGGCATTCATATTCTAAAACACAATTGGGTGCTATGGAAATATTTCTTGGTTGAATGAATGGATTGAATGGATTGACCTTCGGCTCAGATTGATGCAGGAGACATTAAGTGTAACCTGTCACCTGAAATGACCCTCTAAGATTTGCCTTAAATGTCGCAGTTGTAAGCAGCAGACATCAATCCAAAACGGACTTTCCCAAAAATTGATGCAAATCGGACCTACTGTTCAGAAACTGAGCCGGTTTATAAATATCAATTTTTTCGACTTTGACGCATGGCTACAACCACAATCGAATCAACTATCTGTCAAACTACAAGCGGAGTTGCAGAAATGTATCCATCTTCCTCCACAACTGAAGTTTTTCCTCTCAGGCCTCGCCCTTTTTGCACAAAAAACGATGCCACCACCAAGTTTTATGAGCTTGTATTTTACCTCTTCGGGAATGTCTTGCCATTCTTTACGCCCTAATTCGTCTCTTTTCTATCAGTAACGGCCTTTTTGTGGCAGAATTGGCTAACTTAACGACAAAATAGCTTCCTGAAAGTTGAAACTTTTTTGATACATGATTTGCTTTGAGTTTCATAGATTCAGATGTATAGTAAAGGAAGATATTTCTAAATTCAAACCGCCTATGAGGAAACATGAATCAATACACAAGAAGAAAAATAGAATATTTATGTGCAAAAGACTTGTATTGAGAAGAAAAATAAATTCCTTATTTTTGATAAGAATCTTCCTCTAAGCCAGGTTCTGTAGGTGAGCAGCGTATTTGCATTCCTAACTACATTTCATATAGAGTCAAATAAGATGTCAGTTTAAAGCTTCCTTGATGGTGAATCCAAAAAAACACCACCAATTGTTATCTTAAAGTTCATCAATAAGGTCTTGTGCATCATGTATCAGTGAACACAATTCAAAGCAGATCAAAGAAGGCCATGTCGTATTTCATTTTTCTCTGTTACACTTGCACAATTGAATGCTGCAGGAAACTCACAGGCTCCTCGTTGAAGAACATTCTTCCCCAGAGCACTGACCTAAACCCTGGGGATAATTTGTTCTAGGTACTTGGACGCACCTCAAGCTTTGTATAACTTTTCGTGAATTTGGTAAGAGTATGGTTTACTTTTCGCGATCTCATCCTATAATATTGGAATCAAATTTGCAAACACTGATAAGAACAGTGCGTATTTGAGTACCTTGTCGGCCCTTTTTACGCCGGCCCTAATTTAACGCCGGCCCTTTTTGCGCCGGCCCTAATTCCGCCACCCCGAGAATCTGCTTTAACGCCATTTAGGGCCGCGTTTTACGCCCGACAAAGACCAAGGAAAGAAAAAATTTAAAACTATATTTTACAGACGTGTTTTATCCTTTGAAAAAGATAAGAAAGTAGCCACTATCATGAAAAAATTAGTCAATTACGATCGTTTCTTTCTCCGTGCATTCTGTATCTACCTCTTTGTCTGACTGCACTTCGATGGCGTCTTCTTCCACCTCATATTCACATTGCTCCTCCCTAGACTCATCTCTCAAATCATTGAAATGTATAAAAGAAGGAATCTAAAGAGCTCATTCTTTCCGGCTTTAGGAAGGCACACATTACTGAGGTAGTTAACCAAGCCTCAAACCTATCCCATTTGTGCGAAAACCCCTTTCAGGACATAGATATGTTTTAGTAATTCTTAAACTAAAGAACACTAACTTTGCTAATCTATAGTAGTTTACTTTCTGTTTTGTTGCTGTTTCTTTTCTAATTTTGGTTAAATATACATTACTATATCCAAATAAAGCCTAAAATAAGGTGCATGTAAGCAAAAAATTTAATAAAAATTAACGCCGCTTTTTGAGAGAATTTGTAAAATTTTGGCCCTTTTAACGCCGGCCCTTATTCCGCCGCAGGACGAAAATTAATGCCATTTAGGGCCGGCGTAAAAAGGGCCGATAAGGTATATATTTTCGCTACTTTGGAATAAAAACGGGTACAAATTTTCAAAGAATTAGTATGAATATGGGTGTAAATTTCGCTTTTCGGGAGGCACGACCCTACAAACAAGGTATAAAGATTATCACTGATTACCCATTTCTTCTGAAAAAACTATATCTACATACAACTAAAAAATACATGATAATTTCCCCATCCTTCACTATCTAAAAACAGATTACCAATTTCTAAATCCTCCGCACCACCCCTTATCAAGTATCTACCCTTCCGGGCCTTTAACCAACGGCTATGTTCTCCATGCAGAGAATCTTGGCATAGCTGTACTATCTGTCCGTTGCTGGTTCGTGGTAGGAGTTTCAGTTAACACATCTCCGTGTTGAAAAGCAGCGTATGCTTTCCCTGATAGTTCTTCTTGTGGTTTCAATGCGGCGTTTGAAGCAGATCTTCTGGAGTTTAATTGCTGGGCTTTTACCACGTATGCAGAACCAGGTCTTGAGAAATAAGCCTTGTCTTCTTGCGAGATGAGTGAATCCGTCACAGACGGTGAGACCTAAGATGTTGAAGTTAATCGAATGAATATTTGAAAGTGAACAGGACCCTTAAGAAGTTTCTAGAAGAATAATAGGACTTGGAAAATCAATCAAGACATTGTGTTAGGAAACGAGCCCACATTCGAATTATGTATCGGAGCTTGATTCACGATGAGGGGGCTTTGGGGGTACAGGTAATGTGTGCGTAGTAATTCTGCGTAGTAATTCTGAGGGTTTATATTTTCAAGTAACTTGACTGTGAAGGTCGTTCAGTAATGTCAGTGCTTTCTGATATTACTTTCAACATTCCTCCACATAACTCTACAGCCTCCACGTTACTGATATGGTGCGACATTACTCAAGGCAACACTCCACATTACTGATGATATTCATCCACATTGCTGGTGGTATCCACAACATTATTGAATATCCCTCATATTAAAGATATCCCTTCACATAACTGAACTACCTCCACAATAACTGCAAGAAAGCCCTTCACGTTCCTTATGATATCCCTCAACATTATTGAATGTTATCCATGCCACACTACTCCGCTATTTCCAGAGTACTTCATGTTATTCCTCAGCATAACTGCAAACCGTCTACTTAACATTACAGTAAGAAATCCCTTCACCTTACTCATGATATCCCTCCACATTACTTAGCCCCTCAACAGTACTGCGGAAGTGATTGCACAATTTTGCACACCCTCCACTTTACAGCGCACACATTACCTAGGGTGGAGACCTACAAACCAAGACGTAAATTCGGGAACAGAGCTGCCAAAAGTATCTGAAACTTGGGAAGTAGGTTCCCAAAAATTCTTTTGAACTGGTAGAAAATGTTCAGCCCAATTTTGATGAAAAATAAATTTGGCCAGTTTACCAATCATATGTGGGTAAACACAAAATATGGTTAATAGTGTATTTGCAATTAATCAGATGTAATCAAATTAAAAGATCCAAACTCTGCTGCATGCAGGGTGCCACCTTAGTAAGCCCCTATCAATTTTGCTTTTTTCTTAAGAGTGTAAAAATTCCCCTTCACCCCTTCTAGACTATACAATACATAATTGTAAGGGGTATCTTTGTAACACATGGTGCTTCTTGGTTCCCAGAAAGAAAAATATTATTTGCGGCTCTGTTTGGGAGAACTCAAAAATCCATTATAGCTTGCCTGATTAGTTTCCTCATTAAGTGGCAGTGAAAGCTTACCTTTGTGACAATCTTGAGACGAATCAATTCAGATTTAGATGTTCTTTTACAACCCTTTGCTAGGAGAAATAAAAATATCAAATCAGGACTGATCTCGAATGGAATACAGAAAAATAGGTTTCAAAATTCTATTCGCAGTATTAAAAGCAAATTTTTTTCGAAATCCTTGGACTTAGCTATCAGTTTGATGGTCAGCCTGAAGTCAGCCAAGCTAAAAATGGTCAACCTCAGTTTGTTCTTTAGCTTGTTCTTAAATTTTGGCAGAATTTGAGAATTGTGTTCTCATAAAATTATTCTTATATAAAAAAATTGTATTTGATTAGCAATAAACACACAGAGTTTATATTCCAACCAGTTGCCCCCCCCCTTCCCGATAAGAAAAACTCTAAGTGCCAACTTTGCCGAAGTTTGGTAAGCATTTGATTAATTCTTAATTAATATTACTGTTGAAAATAGCATTTATTAGTGCCCCCATAACGCGCCTGCCCCCTTCAGATTAATTCAATTCATTAAAGATCCCCCTGCCACTAAATATCAAAGGCTTGTCATGTCATGTTTTTTAATATCATAGTTTATGGATAAATAGGAAACCTATTGTTGTACATCTTTGTTTCACAGTTGATGTTGAGCAGTACTTGAACGTGAACAACGTATGTCTTATCCTCTCTCTATGTTAAAGTTCTACATGTTAATATTGTCTACATAAATATGATGCTGAATATTATGAAATCTTTTCTAAACAACCAATATTTCAGGATAGAGAGCTAAAAGAAGCGTTTCGGGTTCTATTCGCTCAACCATGACCTTGTTCCCTAAAACAATAGCAAAAAAAAGACTTTGCACTCTCAATTTTGAAAAACTTGCACAAAAAGATACAACAATAGATTTCTAAACCATATATTTCTATAAACTATATTTATATCATGTTTCTTTATAAAAAAGGCATGTAATGAGCAGCAAACCTGCAAAGTGAGGCCAAATTGAGTCGAGAGCAGATGCAAAGTCAATCGCAGTCCTAAACATAAATGGAATATTTCAGATTAGAGTTCGTTACTTTTCTCAGCCCAACCTTTGTTTTATCTTTAGTTAAACCGTCATTATATTGAGTAGGTCCTTGTTTAGGTTTATCTCCTTCCAACGCTATGCTTTGTAAATTAGGGGCTAGCTCTATATACTGGAACCGCGAATTTTGGAATATGGAACTTGGGAGTGTGAGAACCGGGGAGCGTAAATCTCTAAAAAAGGGAACATCGCAATGGCACTTCCTATCGCAATGGCGTTTACACCAATGGAAAGGGCTGCCCTCCTTCAACCCCCACACCAAGCTCTTAGGTTCCCTGAGTGTGCAAAATAGCCCTAATCAAAGTTTCATCAGAACGTGGATTTCTCCTGCAGTCTGACTTTCGCAAAAGTCTCAGACATTTTGCAGTAGGATTTTTTTAGGCCTTTTAGTAAGTTAATTTGTAGTACATGCATTTTTTTTATAAGCAATTTCAGCTTGAGCTCAGTACTGAAAATTGCTTAGCTAGAGGGCGAATTGGAGTACTAAAAATTGCTTAGCAATTGCTTATCTTTTCATACTTGAAGATTTGTTTCTTAGAATACTATCTCACAAGTTTTTGTACGACAAATGTAAATGGTATCTTGCATAAAAAAGTGTACCAGGGTACTGATATCCACTAAACCTACTTTTCTATAGCTTGCTGCACGATTTTCATTGCCAATAGGATCTTAACAATAATGTTCAAATTGCTTAGCATTCCTCGATCCAGTACTGGAATTGCTTAAATTTTTGTCTTGTCGAGTACCGACTTGCTTATAAAGCTATTGCTTATAAAAGAAATGCGTTTATTTTCCTTAGTTATGCTATTTAGAACAGAATGGTCATTCAGGTCGGTTTTGGTAACATTGGCTAGAGCTCAGTACTAAAATTTCTTAGCTGGAGGGCAAATTTGAGTACCCAAATTGCTTAGCAATAGCTTTTTTCACCTCAGAGTTTGTCCCTTAGAGTTCTGTATCAGAAGATGGTTTACAACAAATGTCTTCGCTGCAAACCCAGGGTACTAATATCCACTGTAATATCCACTGTAATATCCACTGTAATATCCACTGTATTGTATTTTCCAATGTCCAACCAAAGTTTCTTAAGTTCTGAAAATCTTGTCCTACGGTTTCTTATAAACGGCTTTTTACAAAAATAATGTGTCGAAATGTATCGAAGCGAATTTTTAAATTCCACAGTCAAGTGGTGAAACTTGTCCCGCCCAGCCCTGAGACTGAATCATCTTGATTATTGGTTTTTTATTGGCTTTGAGCGTCAACAGGGTTTTATATTTTGAATTTTTTGAATCTTTTTCATCTTTATTAGTTTTTTTATTGGCTGTGGACGTCAGGGGGGTTTTACATGTGTCTCAATTACCACACAGAACGTTTGTTAATCGATTTTAAGAAAGTGACCTGCCCCACACGCGTTCTTTTCTATAAGCAATTGCTTTATGTGCAAGGCAGTACTCGACAAGACTAAGAACTTAAGCAATTCCAGAACTTGATAGCAGATTGTAAGGCAATGTATGTTTTAGTTCTGATCCAATTAGCAAAGAAAATCTTGCAGTAGCTATAGGAAAGTGGGTTACAGTGGATATTGTAACAGGACTGTCGTCATATAATCATTATCATATTCGTGTCTCAATTATTCTAATTATTCGTAACGTAACTTCCGTCTTTGTATGTATTGCATGTTTAGATTATTTATAATCAGTCAGTTCCTAACCTCTACACGAGTCGCACGCATTTCTTAAGCTCGAGACTGCTCTAAATAACAGGCACTTTCAACACTGTTATAATATTAGTACCCTGGGTTTGCAGCGAAGACATTTGTTGTACACCATCTTGTGATACAGAACTCTAAGAGACCAACTCTGAGGTGAAAAAAGCTATGCAATTGCTAAGCAATTTGGGTACTCAAATTTGCCCTCCAGCTAAGAAATTTTAGTACTGAGCTCTAGCCGATGTTACCAAACCGACCTGAATGACCATTCTGTTCTAAATAGCCTAACTAAGGAAAATAAACGCATTTTTTTTATAAGCAATAGCTTTATGCTTTATAAGCAAGTCAGTACTCGACAAGACAAAAATTTAAGCAATTCCAGTACTGGATCGAGGAATGCTAAGCAATTTGAACATTATTGGCGTATGTTGACCAGCATGCTTTGCGAGCGTTTGTTTATTTTTTGGTTTTCATCAGTCAAGGCTGCCACTCGTAGGGGAAACCTCCTACGGTAGGGGAAATGGGGAGTCTGTAGGGGGTAGGGGAAACCTACGGGGAAATGGCAAAAAAGTAGGGGAAACGTAGGGGATTTGGAACGACAGTCGATTGTGAATAAAAAACTACGAGTTTGCTTAATACTTCAAGCATGAAATTGGCCAAATTGCAATACGCTGGAATTCCCTGCATTCCTTGCCAAAACTCTAAAATATCCTTCTTTTACCATTCTCCTGCCTTGATTGCAGTGTCGATGAGCAGTGATCTTCTTTCCTAAATTAGAACGAGAAATATGATATAGAAGCACATTTCGATAATACTTTCTTTGATTCTGAATTCAATTCGATTCATACAGGTCTGCATAAATAGCAGTCAGGCATATGTATGAATTCATCTCCTGACAAATCTCATTTATGTGCACTTGTCAAAAAGTTTAGAGACATGAAAGAAAAAATTGACAGCTACTCGAATGTAGTGCTTTCAATATGTTTGTTATGGGGTAGGCCTAAATGGATGAAAACAGAGAATGCATGAAACTTGTAGGTTGTGTTTTTGAGATTAATGATTTGAGTATGCACGTTACCAAAGAAAGGGATGCACGTCAAAAAAATCGTCAGCAGGTGAACACATATCACATCAGTAACGATCCAGGCTGCGAGCAACCAAACCGGGCTGAGGTGCAGAGCATGACTGGGTGGGCCTAAATGTTTAGGCTGTGTTACAGTAGTAGCTCTCCTAACGTTTTAGTTCAACCATCTTAGTTATGTAACTAGGTTACCGCTTTTAGTTGTTGTTGTTGTTGGGCCTAGTCGAAGGTCGCATGAATCTACATTATGATGTTTCATTTTGAGATTTATATCCAGTCTTATTTCTGTGATCCTCTTCTCCAATAACCTAACAGGCTGGAATCTAAATACAGAAATTTTTACTTACGTTTGCTGGAATTCTTGCGCACTTTCCAATAAGAAGCTTGCAAATTGTGAATTCGAATTGCTTTCCATTCCTAACTTAATTTTTGTGACGTTCCACTGGTCAAAAACGCTCGCATGGACGTAGATAGTTTTTCGAGCTTCACCACGGAGAGGCCGTCCACGTCAAACACGATTTCCAGCTTCTGCCATCATCCCAAGGTCAAAATATCGCAGCAGCAATGTTGTCAAGGCTTTCTTCTCGATAATAATACACTTTCCATCAATGTTTTTCGAAAGATTACCGAGGATTGCGAAGATTCAAGAGAGTTGTATTTTTTGATAGTCATTTATTCGCAAATCTCGCAGCTTCGAAACTAGGCAAACGCAGGGCATGCTGGTCAATATACGCCCTTTAAGATCCTATTGGCAATGAAAATCGTGCAGCAAGCTATAGAAAAGTAGGTTTAGTGGATATCAGTACCCTGGTACACTTTTTTATGCAAGATACCATTTACATTTGTCGTACAAAAACTTGTGAGATAGTATTCTAAGAAACAAATCTTCAAGTATGAAAAGATAAGCAATTGCTAAGCAATTTTTAGTACTCCAATTCGCCCTCTAGCTAAGCAATTTTCAGTACTGAGCTCAAGCTGAAATTGCTTATAAAAAAAATGCATGCACTACAAATTAACTTACTAAAAGGCCTAAAAAAATCCCACTGCAATGTCTGAGACTTTTGCGAAAGTCAGACTGCAGGAGAAATCCACGTTCTGGTGAAACTTTGATTAGGGCTATTTTGCACACTCAGGGAACCTAAGAGCTTGGTGTGGGGGTTGAAGGAGGGCAGCCCTTTCCATTGGTGTAAACGCCATTGCGATAGGAAGTGCCATTGCGATGTTCCCTTTTTTAGAGATTTACGCTCCCCGGTTCTCACACTCCCAAGTTCCATATTCCAAAATTCTCGGTTCCAGTATATAGAACTAGCCGTAAATTAGGTAAGTCCATTAAACATTGTTAGAAAAGTGTACTGATGAAGAAACGTTTGAAGAATGGTTTATTTTTGAATTAGTCTATTAATATCATATAAATCTAAGAAATTGGGCTCTCGTATTTTTATTTTAGATTAGTTAGACCATAAGTAATGACATTCGAAATGTTTATAAAAATGAAAGATTTTGTATCAAAGAGGCTGTGCACAATTTTTTTCAACAAATATGATTTGCAAGATGTCACTGAAAGACAGCACTGAAAATCTCAAATCTAATAGAATTCATCTAAAAAAAACCCTTGGAGGCAATCAATATTTCTATTTATAGGGATCACCATCTAAGAAAGTGAAAATCATCCAAAAATATAAAGCTAATATATGAATTCTCTTTTGGAACCAAGAAGTAACAAATACAATGTTAGCTAAATACAGATGAAACTGGTTTAGTGATTGACTGATATAAATAAATATAAATGATATATATAAATGAGCTTCATAAAGAATTTTGACCCATCATGCTTAGCGAGTTTCTTAACCCAAACATATCGGAAGGAGATCTTTGTTTATGATATCATAGAAACCCTGTGTTCAAAAATAAAAATTCTTAATCAGAAGACAATAATTCTGAAACCATTTCAAGAAATTTTCCCCTTGGGGTGCATAATACCTACCATTGGATGCGGGTGTGGTGCAGTATTTTGGCAATCATACTCAACATTATGAATTAAAAGATATGAAGGTGCCCCTATATGCATTGATATTTCAAAATGATAGCGAGAATTTAGACCCATCTTAAGAAAGAGTTATATATTAGATTTTAAAGCCGAGACTTTATAGAAAAATCATACCCATTTTCAGAGAGTTTTAAATGTAAATCCGACCTATACAAGCAGCACATCCCTGTAGCCATTTTGTTTGATGTCACCTTCCCACAAATTTTCCCATGTAGCAAAAATATCTTAACACTGAGTCCAAAAACCTAGTGGTGTACTTTGTCGGACCCACAGCTTAAAATGGCCCTTGCCATGCCATATATAATGTTATTGGACTTTTGAGGAAATTTGGATTATTATGATAACAAAATATCACATGACTATTGAAAATATCTATTCACGTTTTTTAGGGCTAGAGGTATTGGATAATTGATACTGAGGACCAAGTGTATGCAAGTGTGTGTCTTTGATGCAATCATTTTTACACGTTTTGGGCCTAAGAAATTAACACAAATGTCCACAACAGTTTTCACACAGTTTTTCCCTAAAACCATGTTAGTACCTGGTTGGGCAATACATTACAAAAGATCGCACAATGTGTACAAAAATGGTCAGGACTCAAATGTGTTAATAAAAATGTACTTCATACCTGCCAAGTTCATCTTTAATATCTAGTTTAGGGTTGTAATTCATGAGGGTCATTATCACTTTACCATGGCCTTGGAAGGCTGCACAATGACAGGCCGTCCAGTTTGTGCCACTATTTCTGGCATTCACATCAGCACTGAAAAATAATAGCAAAATTCATTATAAAGCTGATACAGTGACCTAGATCTGTATTTAAGCTAGCTTCCTCAAGCTTTATTAATTCTGGAAAAAAGGGCTCAAAGTCAAAACGACAACATTATTAGTTTCTGGCTGAATCATAAAATCAATACCATCTCAAGAAAAAACTGAAATTTCTAACCATGGTAAACAGAGAGGAGGGAAGCCTTTATTGACATGATCAAATTTTCTAGTACACGACTGGCACACACTACCGATCCTTAAGAGCTATTTCTTTAAAAGCTTTTCAAAAGAATCTATATTCCCTGGATCCAGAAACCAATACTTGCAAAATTTGTGATCAAAAGAAACTGCAGTTCTTCCACAATAGGCAGTAAAAAAAATTTTAGAAATTTTGTATTCTTTGCAAATGGATCTGGATCTCTATGCTTAATTGAAAGTTGCTTCCCTTTGTTTAAGTTAAAGAAACTTACATCACTTATGCAAAGCAAACTACTTTCTAATTTTTTCCACAAAAGCGCCCGCATTCTATTTTGTGAGTGCAAGGTATTTGCCACCTCACCACCCTGGTCCACCCACCCCTGCACATTACATATTAAGTTGTATGCAGTCCTGATTATTGGTGAACAATACAAATATGCTAAACAATAGAATCTAACCTGGTCTAAATATTAGTGCTTATTAAAATAAATACAATAAATAAATCAAAACAATAATATGTTATTTAAGAATAAAACAGGTCAGCAATGCCATGCTGGTAAGAATTTGTCAACTGAAAATTTTTGGAGTTTGGTGCACCAAAGTCAAAAGATATACTAACCCTTTGGCAAGAAGAACTTTAGCGACATCACTGTATCCCCAAAATGCGGCTAGACAAAGAGGTCTAAATCCTTCGTTTGATTTCAAATTGACATCAGTTCCTCGTTCTATCAAAGCCTTCGTCAGCTAAAAAGTTGAATTCATTAAAAGATGAAAGCAAGAACGAAACCATCCAGCCACATTAGCGATTACCCTCAAGTGTTTCATGGTTTCAATTTATTTTTTGTTAAGAAGATCATTTCCCAAAAAATTGAAATTTTGTGAAAGTAAAGTAGCAATGCTTTCAGATACCAATGGCTTATGTACCATACTGGGGTGTCACCAGAAAGACAGGGGCAGATTTAGGGGGGTTTCCTTTTGCCAAGCTTAATTGTGCGGTGTATGGTATGCTGAAATGCAGAAAGATAGTCCTCAGCCATTTTCAAGCATCATAATATGCCGATTCTCAAGAGCTTTCAGGGGCTTACAGCTCCCCCAGACCCCAAGATGTTTGGGCAATGACCTTTTGTCCTTGCATGCGTGCGGTATGCTATCCCCAACACTTACAAATAATAAACGTTTTTTATTTTATAAGGAACCTACTGCAAGGCCTAATACTAAAAGTTCCGTAAATTTTCTATTGTTCTCCATTGTTAGAGGAATAAATAGAACAAAAGAATCCATTGTATTCTACAAGAAATGCTAGTTCTAGGTTCCTTATAAACGGTTCCTCATAAGAAAAAAGCATGTATTTCAAACCTGGAAACCCCTCTTACAAACTTCTAGATACGCCCATGAAAGACGCTACCTATTCTGTTTGCAGTCCTTAATCCTTGCTCTTAAGAGATCCCTATCCCAGTTGGGGAGATGTTTTCTGCAACGATTTATACTAAACAATACAACCTATTGCTCGGAAACAATAAAGCCTTGTTCTCTACCCCGGCACTTACCTGCGCCCACAAATGTGAAGTAGCCTGGTTCTTATCTTACGATCCCTCTCTAATTTCCAACCCCTTTGCTGCCCCATACGAACCCCTCAAATGAACCACAACAAGGCGGGATGATTTAAATCTTTATTCAATCAATTGCAAAGTCTATTATCCCCCCCTTTGCAGTTGGTTTTACTTCATTAAAGTTGCTAGATTGAGGGCTGTATTAAATAAATCCATGCAGGGCAGGGCTAGGTTATGATATTACCTCCAAATTTCCATCTGCAGATGCAGCACACAATGCATTAGCCATAGCCATGATAGACGATGTAACACTTAAACACGTTTTCTTTTTATGTTGTTGCGAAGGAAGTCCTCCCGCCATTCACTTCCTCATCTTTCGGCCATAACAACTAACAAACATTGATTCCCTGTGCTCTTTCACTCTACAGTCTCAACAATCCAATTCAATTCAATTCAATAGACAATATTTCAATTCAATCAAGAATTGCAATGGCGGTCCTCCCAGACGAAGCTTTTTCAGAATTCCCTGACAGCATTTTGCTTCCCAAGAAAGAAGTTGGGGCTGAAAGATTTATCAACAAATACCCATAGTATGACGGAAAGGCGAATAAAGCTTTAGGCCTAAAATCATTTTCTAAATTCTGCTTGACGATCTTTACTATTCACCGAAACCTATGTCTTGAACTTGAGTTTTTCCTGACGATTAGCTTTTTAAGTCTTTATTTATTGTTTTTTAAAGATAGTTTTATTCAGGGCCGGATCCAAGGGGGGGCGTAAGGGGCGTACGCCCACCCTATTTTGGTAGAAAGACAATAAAATTAGCTTTATAATACCCTATTTCCCTTACATTATCCTTTGATATGTGTGTTACGCCCCCCCTTTCTGTAGGTGCGGGATCCGGCCCTGTTATTGTTGCATGCAAATAAGTCTCTCTCGTGGATTGCTTACTATTTTATCATTTTTACCATTATTACACTCAATCATCTGTGGGATTTCCTTTCTTTGAGCAAATGTATTTTAATTTTGGTTTTATTGTTTCTAGATATGTTATCATACAGCGTGAATATCTATGACAATGGAAATATCCTCGTGATTTTGAGATGACTGCTAACTCATTTTATTGCAGGCTCTCACGTTGCAAGCATAGCTTATGTCATCCCGACTCACCCGAAATCAATGACATTGCACCAGGTTCTCAGATATGATATATAAATCAATACTTATCAGAAAAACGAAACTGAATTCCATTCTCACGCATGAAGAATGCACAATCCTTTGTTTACAAGCCAAGTGCCTCAGCAATTCTGCTTTACAATTCACTAGCAAAGGCTGGGAAGGAGTATAGTTGGGTTTACAAACTATGTTTTTTGATTTTCCATTTCTCATCCAAGAATTCTGTTACCTAAGCAATGGATAAGTGCTGTTCTGCTGAACACAGTAAATGCAGAGAATGAGCAGTGAGATAAAGTAGTTGATGAGAATCAAACACAAAATCCTTTGGTTTGAACCCAAGTGCTTTAGCAATTGTGCTAGAACGCTCAAGAGCTAAGGCTGGGAAGGAGCCAAGTTTATCCAGTTGATTTTATCATGTTTTTAATTTTATCATTTCTCAACTGAGAGTTTTGCCTTGTGCAACGGATACTCAAACAAGGGGTTTGGAGTTCAATTCCTACCACCTTCGTTATTTCGATTAGCTTTTAATTTTTTCATCCAATTTATAGTTGGTTTCTATGAAATTTAGGGATTAAGAATTGTATTCAATGGAAACATGCTCTGCTATTATTCGAGCTGTGAGTCTTTTTTCATCGTTACCATTTCTTACACATCAAATAGAAACATTAACAACAGCACATATGTAGGAAATGTGTTCCTCAATCGTGTAGTGGTAGGGCGTAGAACTCACCACCATAAGGTAGTGGGTTCGAAACCAAACTTTTGCGTAACGAGGATATCATCCTTAGGCAAGATGTGAACACAATTGTGCCAATTGTCTCAACCCAGAAGTATAAATGGGTACCTTTGTTGAAGAATGTTATGATAGTTATGTAGGATGCACCACAACCATTTTGTAACATGCATTAGGACCTGATCTACGATTCTCCTCCTGTTCGATGACTGTGAACTATGTTTTGTTATGTTTGATCTACTTGTATACTTATCCAAGAGTACAGTCGTATTTTCTCGTGTTTCTCTGATACGTTTTACCAAACGTGGTCCTATCTTGGTAATATATAATCCTAAGAACCTTGTCAGTAGTTATGAGCACCGTGTGTGGCTACACTACGCTATGTAAAAATGACTAGGAGGTATCATGTAAAGTCGTTAAGTAGTTCCTGGAACTAGATATAAGACTTCAAATTAGTCAGAAAAATTGGAAATACATGTATAGCAAAGTGAAATCAGGGATTACTGAAGCTTTTCATCTGACACACAACAAAGTAATACGCTAGAAAGTGAAGGAAACAAAAACCTAACGGATTACTATACCCTTCATTAACCACTGTTCAGATGGCTTCAGCTTAGCGAGGCCCCCCCATATTTGTACGTGAAGCGTTATTTGGCATATTTTCGCGCGTGATTTCGTGATTTAGATATTTTCGGTTCGTGAATCCGTGATCAAAGAATCCTTCGTGCAGCGTGATTTGTTGAAAATGTGGTCGTTATTCAGTGAAAAGGAGTTTTCAAGTGCGTGATTGCGTGACGCGTTTTCTTGCATAATTAGATGTAAAAGATCGTGAAAATTCTGTTTTAAGGTCCGTGATGGCGTGATAAACGAAAAATTGACGCGTGAATCCGTTATCCAGGGGTACTATGGGGGGGCCTCCTTAGCGTATGAATGGACCATAAGTATCAGGAGGTCTGTATCCTTTGAAACGACCACGTTGGTATCTATAAAACTGGCGTTTGCGAAACTAATCGAGTATCCGCTTCTTCGTATTTGGACTATGTATTTGGATAAAATGAAATGGTTCGCTCAAGGGTTCGTAACATTAAATGCATTGAAAAGCTTTTTACTTATTTCTACCATAAAGCAGGTGAGTTTATTACAAAACATCAAGTCAAAATTGCCCGTATAAGTGCTGTTTACGAGTTTCCGGGGCAGAAGGTTTAGGATTGATTTATTGAAATACATTTCCAATTGTAATTGTGACGCCATTTTGATGACGTCACAAGGTTTTCAATCAGCTCCTCAAAGTCTAAAGATTATATTGAGATGCAGTAAATAACGATTTCGTTCAGCATTTCTATTTGATAAGCTTTCCCTATTTTGAAAATGAGTATTTTGATGATTGACTTAATTACTGCTAATAAGAGGCTAATTAGGACCACTTCCGGTGAAAATGTTTTTTAGCTCATGTCGAATTTGAAATCTTCATATTTGATTTATTAGAAATGGAAATGAAATTTGAGGTTAGCTATTGAGCCAGTTATTTTCAGGAAATACCTTGTCTAATCGATATTACCTTGCCGGCCAGACGGCTTGATTGCGATCCGAACAGCTGCTTGACTTAGCCAAACATCGATTAATATATTTGATCAGCTGCCTATCAATTTACAATGAATTTCTGGGAGTATTTGCAGGTATAAGAGGCTTTTTGAAATAATTACAAAGAATCCAAAGGTCTATTGATTTATAACCTCATAAATATTCTTACTTCTAAAACTTAAAGTTGAATGATGGTCGACACTTGAATGTGTAAGTTAATGCAAAATCAAGGTTGGGGGTTCATATACGCTGTAGTTGTAATTATTCTATGCAGGATTGGATTGTACTCTTTGAAAACATGATCAAGTGAACTAGTGTACAAAATTTGAAGTGGTAAGTTCATATGGGAAGTTTATTCTCAGTCCATATTCAGATGGATGGGGTTTGTTTCTTCGATTTAACAGGATATGGAAATGTCACCACCTTCTTGTTAACGAATCCTGCGCTTTTATATTCATAATCTTGTGAATGTACTCCGCAGTTTGTTAACATGTAACTTAACCACTGCCTCAAAAATTTGCCAGCGTGCTTGGTTTGATATTAAGGTGAAGGAGTTCATGCGCTCGGTGCAACTATTTCACTACCTTTCTTAAACCTGTTGATGATGTATCTTTTAACCAGACAGTCTGTAAATTAGCGCATGCATCAAATGCTGATAATGAAAGCAACGTAGCCAGTTCCTTTCATCTTTGACAGGACGCTTGGCTCGATGTTTGGGTAGTTCACGTGCTGGGTGCAACACCACCCTTCTTAAACTTGCTGATGACGTATCTTTTAACCTGAGAGTTGCCATACCCATAAACCAGTGCATTAACTCCAGTGTTCATGAAGATGATCAAGTAAGCCAGAGCTTCGAGGATGTTAAGGGTGGTGCTTGGTTCAACTTTTTTATGGAACTTGTAATAAACCCAAGCTAGCGAGAGGATGTTGTAAGGTGTAGACAACAGGAGAAGAAGAATCGTTAGAATCTTGATGGTTCTTGCCGTGTTGAGGTGTTGTCTCGTTTGCTGCCGATCTTTGCGGTCTTGTGCCTGACTCAGCGGGTTGTCTGTCCGGGCAAGGGTCTGAGCAACATGACACTGGATCTTGTTCGAAACCACTTTGTACAGCATCAATATTTGCAGTATAACCAGCACGTTGAATAGGTTGAGGAATATCGTAAGATAGAAAGAGGAGAAAATTGTCGATATGACTGCCGCGAGGACGGAGAGAACAACACTGAAGGCGATGAACAGTTTCATCTTGAAGCTGTTCATGAACTCGTTGTAGCGGTTCAGCTTCGTGACGTGGAAATAGCGGTCCAGAGCCACGCCGTACAGCATGAAGAACGAGAAATACCCGAGCAGCAGAACGAGGAATTGTATGAATAGCTGCGCGGCACACGAGGTAGGATTTGCAGAGCCGTTGAAGAAGAAAACTGAAACTGCAGGGTAGGCCGTGATACCAGAAGTCATGTCAGAGATGCTCATGATGGAAATCAGCTTGCTTGTGACTGAGGTTAGCTGGTTGGTCTTGTGCAGACTGTATAGCAGGCCTGCATTCACTATAATCGTAAACACTGATATCGCAAGCAATAATGCAAATAATAGAACCAAAACTTGTGTTGGTAAATTGATTGGCAATAGAGAAGGACATGTGCTATATGTATAGACCAACATTTTCAAAGAAGCTCTCCTCTAGCAAGACAACCACTACTATAGCAGTGAATGAAAGTCGTCGATATTTATCTATTAGTGTTCCATTGGACGGGGGTCGGTTAAGCAAGAGTATCCTGGGTGTCAAAGAGAAGAGGGGTGAAAGCAATGAAGAAGTTACAAATAACGTTTGAAAGCAATGAAGAAGTTACAAATAACGTTTGAAAGCAATGAAGAAGTTACAAATAACGTTTGAAAGCAATGAAGAAGTTACAAATAACGTTTGAAAGCAATGAAGAAGTTACAAATAAAGTCTGAACTAAACCTGGATATAGAGCCGAATGAAATTGATATTGTACATCGTGTTGGACGCTTTGATAACAACGTGCAATTCTTGTAAAATTTATGTAACATAAAAGCAAGGAGAAAATAATGTGCGTTAAGGAAGATTCTAAAAATGTTAAAATTCACGAAGATCTCGCTCCCGGTATCAAAAAAATCTTTGATCAACTTAGTTTTGGTCGGAGACTTTATGATATCGAGAGCGTTTGGACCATAGATGGTCGAATCAAGTACCGTTCATCAAATAATTCCTGTGTATTTGAGATTATAAGTTATGCTGATCTCGATACTCTTATTAATAAAAACCAATAGGGTGTTGGCCGAGATGAAGATGCGAAGTCTGAATCTCAATACATGCAAGAACATTTAATTGCAAATAATTTTGAATCCTTGAATATTGTTGTTTAGAATTTTAACGGTTTCAGAAGTTCAAAAGCTCAATTTATTAAGCAGACAGGATGCGAGTTTTTCGCCAAAATTTTGTTGTGTATTACGACATTATATGTTTTGCTGAAACACGGAGAGAGCCGAGGGATAGTTGTTTGCTCAATAAAAATGAAAATTCTACTGAATTTCATAAACCTGGTTTGGAAAATCCCTTGTGGAGTAGGGCGTCCGAGGGTATGTCTCTTTTAGTTCGAAAAAAGATTCTTCAATAATTTTCCATAGTTTTCTCTGACAGTTTTTTGGTGCAGGTTACAAAAAAGGAGCTCTTGGGCGGGAAAAAGATTTATTCCTCTGTTGCATTTACATCCCACCATCGACTTCAATTTTACTCAGAAAAGGGCAATTTCTATCTTTGGAAACCCTCCAATCTGAATGTGCGTGTTGTGAAAAACGGGGGTGGGTACTATTATATTACGTGGGGATTTCAATGCTCCGACTAATGACGTAAGTGAATTCGTTGAATTCGAGGAATATGATGACTATCTGCCCTTAAGCCATGACTACATTCTATATCAACACCTGGTCAAAGGAATAAACAAAGACGCCAAACCGCTGAATACGAAAGGAACGGCATTTATTGATTCCTGTAAATCATCCTGCTGTTGGATTTTGAATGGCAGGATTAACAAATATATTTCTAGTAATTTCCCCTACTTCTCAAAAAAATGGTAAATCCACCGTTAATTACACTCTCACACAATATAAAAACTTTTGTATGTTCAACAAATTGTGTGTGGGCGAGCTTTGTAAACTCAATCTACACAATCACAATGACTACACAATAGGGGATCCCGAAAGAGTTCGTTCTCGCCTTAGGATTCCTGAAGTAATCTCATTAGTCAGCTCACTGTATCATGGGTGTTGCTTGGTTTTCCCAAACCATACCAATCATTCACCTCTTTTCTGATTGGCCTATTTCGATCCACATCTGGGTATATCAAGAATCAAGATGATAGAAATTGTAGATATTGCAACACTGCCCAGAATTACTTGGAACACCCGTCAAAAATCAGGGCCCACGCCACCGGGAGGGCCATGCCCCACAAACTTGGCAAAAAAATATTGGGGTTTCAATTTTGAGTATATAAAGCCATACCAGAGCATTCATTCTCGTTAGTGCGCAAATTAAAACATTTTTACGATCATCAATGACACAGAAAAGATTCAACTCTTTCTCAATTTCATCTGAATACAAAGACCTGGTATACTATTTTTCTCTAGTCAATATTGCAAAGGGCTTTGTGGAAAAAAGGCAAATCTTAAAACTGCTTTTCGGAAATTGTACTTCTGACTCTGATCTATTAATCATAGCTAGTAAAAGTTTTCGACTGTCGCTGTTGTTGGTTGAGTTTTGTTGCAAGAGAAATATTCGTTCGACCTATGTTCAGATTTTGGATTGAGTATGAGGATCGAGTGTCTATCATAAAAAAGAAATGTGTCATTTTCCCATATCTACATGGTTTGCATATGAGAGAACTTTGTTGGCTTCATGTTTTGCTGGTGCATTGGGTATTCAGGAGCAATAATATACTCGTACTGTGTTTCTTGTGTTTTTAGTTATTTTACAGGAAGAGAATTTGAAGGATCCTAAGCTTCTTTAAGGCCTAATAAGTGGTAAGATTTCAGGAGCTCCCGGGGGTTCCGCTCCCTAGACCCCTGCAAGGGCCCTACCTTATACCTAAGGGTACCCAGGGTATGCCCTAAAAATTTCATATTTCTATTTTGGCCCCCCACTTCAAAATTCATGGCTTGGGCCTTGAAAACCAATGACGTTTTGGGGGAAGCATCAACACGAGCATAAGTATCCCCCTCATCCCCTATGGTAAACGATGTTCAACAAGGGGGAAAGTGATAATGTTGCGTCGAGTATAAAAACCAATCCAGCGTTCCGACAATTTTGACAAGTCACAGCCTACAGAAATGCATGCTGCACAATATTTTTTCATCCTTAAAACCTAACCTGATTCCTAAGCACTATTCTGAAACCAAAATTTAAGAGCGGACTATAGATGATCAAACATTGAAACTTATTGATGGGCCTTTCTTGAATTTTGGGTTTAGAATAGTGTTTGAGTTAGGAGCATGGAAACATTACTGTGTAACATGTGTTTGTGGAGGCTATAACTCAATATCTACCTTAACTTTTCTCACCAAATTTTCCCGTTATGTTAACCTCTTCACTAATTAAATATATCACACGTTTTTCTTGAATCGTATTAATCTTATAATTAAACTCAGTCATAATCATCGTGCAATATATCTATAAAGGCTATGATCTTATATGTGCTAATCAAGAGGTTCAAAATTTGAGTTTTGTACCTCTATGGGGGTCGAGTGCATGCAGAGCCAAAATTTGCAAACATTTCACTGTTTCATGGACGAGGCAATTACCTGCCTGGAAAATTTGATCCAAATCTCATTCAAAATGCGTGCTTTCATTTGTGCAGGAGTTTATGTAGAGTCCTCAACTTGAGCAAAATCTCTTTCAGACACCTAATGCAAGTAGCCAGGCCTTTTAGAGCCGGGCTAGCAAACCTTCGAAATAGGTAAAAAAATTCGTAAGGGAGGGGTAATGCTAAACGTAAAAATGGACATGAACACTATAGGGGTGAAAAAGCTTACTCCAACTGCACCAGGGGTGGAAATTCCGACCCCCTTCCATCCCGTGGCTTTGGGCTTGGAAAGATCTGCTCATAATATCAATAAACAGCCTCACATAATGGCATACTCGTGCGAGGACAATTTTCCACTAAAAAAATATAATGTTCCTGAATTCAAACCCTGTTTGATAGAAAAACCGGAGATTCTTCATAATTCCCAGGAAAGCAGTATTACTCAAAGATACACATTTCCAAAGCACACGCAGGTAAATGACTGGAAATCTATAACACCCAGAAAATAGCAGAAGTCCATCTTAACCTAGAAAAAAAGCTCAAAAGTTTTCCATCCTAGAAAAATAGAAATTGGGGAAAATTCAGCATCCCTTCTCCTATCAAAAACTTGTCGAGTACTTGAACAGGAATTCAAAGGGGTCTTTCAGGAAATCCCGGAGTGCTGCTGGGCTAGCATACCCCTGCAACAAGACCTTTTTGCTGGAGTATCAGAAGTACTACGACCATTTGTTGAAATCAACAGACTTTCAACAATGATCTTGTAAAAATTTTACTATATGGCGATGAAAAACTTTCCCATGATGCTAATAAAAAGATTCTTGACTTAACTTTAGATTTTATTTACAAAACAGGTCGTTTTGATTAAACAAGAAGTACTGGCGTTGGCCCTTTGTTTTTATGACATTACAGCCACTAACACCTTTTCTCTTTTTCTATTATGTTTTCTTTTTTCTTCGTATGTAATTTATTGTGTCATTTAACTTAGTATTTCTATGTATTTAGTGTAGTGGCCCTGGGATAGCAATGAACTTTGCTTCCCAGGGTATCGTCTATGTAATGTATTTGTTAATAGTCCTGTAAGTTTTTATCCATGGATTATATAAATAAAAAAAATACCCCTGTGCAATGCCATTGAATAAGAAGATCTCACACAAAGAAGTTACTAAAAATTCCTCTCAGTTTCATTAACGTGCTAAGCTCAACCACCATGTGATTTACTTTCGACCACTTAAACGCTCCACTAGAGCGACTACCTCTTCTGAAGCTGTAGTACCCAATGCTGTTAAATACTATTGGGCCCTTTTGCTAACATCCCAGGAGTGATAACTCCTTAAAAAATGCAATGCCCCCATTCTATATGAACTACAATTAGAGTACTCTCGGAAGAACACCAGCTACTACAAACTTGATTTTTTGATCTTTCCTTCAAAACAATGCGAGCCATTCTCTAAAACGCCTGATCACTTAGAATGCTAATAAGCAGTTTGCTAATTGAATAATCAGCTCTGGGATTATCTTGATAAACTAGCTATGCTAAGGTTTTGATTATTTTCACTGCTAATATCTAAATAACGTTGCAAGAACTAAAGTGAAAACCCGCTTTTAGTATAACCTTTGGTTTTCTGAGCACTGTTCGCTGGAAGGTCAGGTACCCGCTACTCTCGTCCGTTGGAATGCTTTTCAGCACTGGCTTGCATATTTAATGAAGCTCGCTTACGTAAAAACAAAATGGAGAATGGATAGAGGATTGAAAAAGGTGAGATGATTCATGAAATACTTCTAACATAGCAAATCAGCGTTTATCTTGCTAATGTCGAGAATACTAGCTTTCATTATATGAAACTAAGTACGGAATCAATGTTGTTGAAATAGGAATAGGAAGATAAATTTGATACAATTGAGTTCGCCTAAAAACGTGTAATTTTCGTATTATGCTTGAAGTTGCCTCCCTTTTTATTTCATATCTGCCATAGAATAAGTCTAGAATGCAATAAAAGTAATTTGTACACGTTATTCTCTTGATGGACTATGTTTTATGATATACCTTGTTTAGTATCTGATGGATAACCATCCTTCAAAAATCGTTATTGTCTCCTTCGAAGACTGGTCCTAAACAGCCTGCTTGCTAGTTTTGTTACGATAGAGGGGATTATTGAGTAGTTTCAAATCAGCCAGAAAAACAACCCAGATTTTGCACAGCTGAAGTACTTAATGATACGCAATACAATTGCATACGAATGTCAAATACTATGCGTAAAGTACACTCTAAAAGTTCAAGTTGTACCTAGCATATTTTGTTTACTCCTACCATGCTGGGAATCACTGGAGACTGCTTGGTTGTTCAGCTGAATAGAGAGTAGGGACTTAGAATGCATTTCAAACAAAGAGGGAGCAAAATGCTTCAAGAGCACCTTTTTCATTAAGCTTAACGGACACTTACTGAAAGTAAAAAGGGAACTTCTTGCAAAATCATCAAGGGTAAGTACCCCCTTGCCCC
The DNA here is from genome assembly GCA_963924455.1 of Pelagia noctiluca. NCBI lineage: Eukaryota > Metazoa > Cnidaria > Scyphozoa > Semaeostomeae > Pelagiidae > Pelagia > Pelagia noctiluca. The sequence continues at coordinate 2,706,170 of OZ004324.1, read as the reverse complement.
CCCCCAACAGTTCCTACGTCCTTGGTAGTGATCTCTGTTCAATATCTTCTATATAAATTTCTATATATACTGGATGCAGTTACAATTATAAGTTCAAAAATCAAAATTTCACTTTAGACGACTTGATAATGACGTGCAGCAATTTCACATCTTGGCACGGGACCAGGGGTGAGGGCAGACCAAACTTAGGGGAAGTAGGGAAAGGTAGTGGTAATGATAACCCCAGAAGCTTTTATTGACCACGCCCATCGAAGCTTGAAGGGTGTAGACACCGTCCTTACAGTAGAACATTTTTATTGAGGTTTTTCGTGAACTAACCTAACAATGTTTAGTGAACTAATTTTGAACTTATTTACATTAAAATATTTTTAGAGAGCTGTTTTAGTGAAATAATTTTGAACTAATCATTAGTAAAACACTTTTAGTGAACTAATGTTAAGTACGCATGTATGTATCTTGAAATTACAATCTACTATGAAAAGTTTCAATAAAATTAGAAAATTTAACTCTGAAAAACTGGCGTAGAACACCCCTGGCAATGCCACTTAACGGTGCAACGCTGAATAGGCGTCTTTAGTAGGCCTAGTTGTTTTCTGTGATCAGGTCCTTTTATCAAGGCAGAATATTATATTACGCTTCAAATTTGTTTTAGGATGTTAAGAAACAGAGGACATTGTATCACAAAAGACGATCTGAAACCGCCATGAAATTATTCCTTAATATTCTACTCATCCTTGTTATTATCATTGCAATTTCACCAGAGACAGAAGGTAAGCGAATCCGAATAGAGTTTTCGATGAATCATTCTCTGAACTGATATTTCGGATAAATACCCCTATGGAACATCTATGCAGTGGCGTGAAGCGTTTTCAATACTTTGGATAGAGAGATAAAATCAGTAATGTAGGGGGTATCATCAGTACCGTGAAAGGATAATGATAATAATAATAATAATACAAAATTTGTATAGCGCCCCCATACTAATGTACCCAGCAGCGCTTTACAATTTACCTGTCCTAAAGATGTCCAATTAAAATGCTAAAACCTAAAATCTAATTTAAAACAAAATGCTATGTTCATATAAAATGTCATTAGAATATTATTCAATAAAGATTAAAAAAATAAATGAAACAATCCAAACTGTCATTTTCCATATGATTTCTTGAAGTAGTGTGACTTGAGCATCTTTTTGAAGGATTCGACATTATTGCTTTTTTTAATATTTTCCGGTAATTCATTCCACACTGTTGGTGCCGAATACGTAAACGCTCTGCTTCCGAAGGTCTTTGTCTTTGTTGTTGGTACTTTCAGCAAGGATTTATTAGAGGGCCTCAGTTGTCTCGAACAGTTATATGGTACAAGGAGATCCGCTAGATACTGTGGAGCTAGGCCATTCAAACATTTATAAGTAAGAAGGGCAATCTTGAAATCTATTCTTGAAGAAATAGGGAGCCAATGCAACGATTCAAGAATAGGTTTGACATGGTCAAACTTTTTGGCTCCTGTTATGATACGTGCAGCACAGTTCTGTATCTTTTGTAACTTGCTTAGCAAAGTCTTTGTACACCCATACATCAATGAGGATACCGTCAGTACTGTGGAGGGTTTTCAGTACTTTGGGAGGATACCATCAGTAGTGAGAAGGGGCAAAATGAGCAGTGAAGAGGGATAGATTCGGTACTGTGGGAAACACCATCATTTCTGCGGAGGGACACCATCAGCACTTTAGAGAGTGTTCAGTACTGTTGGTAAATAACATCAGAGCTGTAGAGAAAGTAGGCACAGTACCGATGGTATACCTCCATAAAGAAGAATTCTGAATATAAGGCTTCTTGTGGCCTTTCATAGGCTGGAACGTTCAACAGAAACTCACTCAACATTTCCTTCCAATCTAAAAGAAGCAGATGTCACACCTATATATAAAAAAGGTTCACCAACCAGCAAAGAAAACTATAGGCCAGTCAGTGTCCTCCCTGCTGCTTTAAAAATATTTGAGAGAATTATTTTCAATCCGTTAAGTGAAGCTTTTAATCAACTGCTGTCTCCACTCCTTTGCAGCTTTCGTAAGGGTTATGGAACACAGCATGCTCTCACAAGATATATTGAAGATCTCAAAAAGTGCTTAGACAGTAGGAAAATTGGAGGCACTATACTCATGGATCTCTCTAAAGCGTTTGATTGTCTTTCGCACGAACTCTTAGTAGCTAAATTAGAAGCTTATGGAGTAAGTAGAGATGCTTTATTACTACTTCAAGACTACTTACAGGGACGATACCAAAGAGTTAAAATTAATTCTAATTTTAGCGATTGGAAGGAAGTAACAACAGGAGTTCCTCAAGGCTCTGTTCTTGGTCCCCTTCTCTTTAATATTTTTATCAATGATATATTCCTAAACTTAGATTAAAGTAAATTGTGTAATTATGTAGATGATAATACAATTTGGATTGAAGGTACCCATAAGGAAGATATATCTGCTAAATTAGAACAGGAAATGAATAAAATAAATCAATGGTTTAAAGATAATGCTATGCAGCTAAATGGAGAAAAATGTAAGCTAATAATGATTGAAGCTAAATCAAACAATGATGAAAAATCTAAGGTTAAAGTAAACGGCAAGGAAATAGTAGAAGAAGATAAAGTAAAATTACTAGGAGTCATCATAGATAACCAATTAAAATTTGATGACCACATTAAACACATGTGCAGTAAGGCAGGGAAAAAAATTAGTGCACTAGCAAGAATAGCACCTTATTTGAATGAAAATAAACGAAAAATTCTTATGAAAACTTTTGTTATAACATTTTTCAATTACTGTCCCTTGGTATGGATGTATTGCAGTAGGAAAAATAACAAGCGTATCAACAGCATCCATGAAAGAGCGTTAAGAATAGCTTATAATGATTTTTCCTCCAGTTTTGAACAATTGCTGCTTAAAGATAATACAGTTAACATTCCCACTAAAAACTTACAGCAACTCGCAACAGAAATTTATAAAACTATTCATCACGAAAACCCTAATTTTATGGATGACATTTTTAAAATGAATGAGTCGCCTTATAACCTTAGGGAAATCACCTTCACTAGAAGTAAGCCAAACACAGTGGCATACGGATTAGATACCGTATCCTATAAATGTCAAGAGGTGTGAAACTCAATCCCAGCAGAAATCACTTCTAGCACAAACGTGAGCATTTTTAAAGAGAAAATAAAAGATTTATCAACTATTGCTTGTACATGCCGAATCTGCAAGCCATATATAGCACAACTAGGGTACATTAACTAACAGGCTCCCGACTGACTCATCTTCAATTTTAACTTTCTTACTTTGTTGCTAAATTTTATTTCGTTTTAGTATAAATGTATGATTATATATTTAGTTGGTTTAAATTAGCTTTTAACAAAGCTATCAAATTGTAAGTAGAGACCAACTTTAAAGTAAGCAAAACAAAAGAAAAAAAACGATATCTCATAGCTTCAAAGAGCGTTTGATTGTAAAATAGCATTGACAGCATGTGGTACTAAAGATGCACAACTTAAATAGGAATTGCAAGTTTATGAAGGGATACACAATGGTAAGGGCAGATAAGTTAGTTTGGTTACGAATGAAGACTCCTGGTACAAAAGGGTTTAACACATACCTTCTATCTATCAGGTAACTTTGGAAATAAAATTATCGAGTTTTGGAAATATGTGACACAAACTGATCATGGGCTATCGAGGCACAAACGTATATCAGAGACAGAAGAACGAGACAGAAGTACAGTGGAAACGTCACAGTCCAATGAAGACAGTCGCATTAAGAGCCAAGTGCCAAATATAGTGACAATCTCCTCCAATATTGTGCCTAATTATGACCGATCTTCCGGAGAAAGTGATGACAGTGAATCTGGCGTTAGAAACTCAGAAGTCGGGCAAGAAAGTGTTCCAATGAAACAATCTTCAGGTAATTAGCTTCGTTTTCGTTCTATTTCTGACGTACATCTCTTACGAGAGTTAGGAGCACAACTCTAGTAATTATGATATTCCTCGCCATCCTCAAGTTTTGTATCGGTCAAAGACTCCTCGGCTAGTGTTTACGTGGACGTAGGAAGCCATTCAAACTGGGGGAGCACGACACTTGAGGGATACATTTTTCATTAAACAAGAGGAATAAGAATTTCTAAATACTTCCTTGTTTTTGCAGAATATTTGGATTCATAGACGTCCCTGCATGTTTATGTTTATTAAATTGGTTATTCAGCGCATATTATTGTCTTGCTGTCTCTCGTCTTGCTTAATGGGTCCTGGGATGTCCCTAGATAAACATTTCAACTGCACGTGCTATGGCTCTTTTGCAAACTTTTGCCCAGAAATATGGGCCATATATTTTATGATTGTTTGCACTTTGCCCTTTTTATGGGTCTGATATACGAGGAGTCTATTAAGTAAAGTCTATTAAACAGGATGTAGAACTGAATCTTCAAATAATGGCCCTGGTTGCATTTTCAAAATATTTCCCTCCTTATGGTAAAATTGCCTGGGTTATGTGTCCATCTTTTGGATTGTCACAGGGACATGTATACTAGGAGACCTATAAAAGTTACCTGCCACCCCTGGCCTGGAATATCATGATCAATACTAAATATTTCGAATCCCGCCACAAAGTATAAAATGCTGCACTTTGATAGGCCCCTAATAGGCCCTGAATACAGGAATTCGATCTTCTTGGATGGCACGCCCTTATCTAAAATGTGGTGCAGTATCAATCAGTGGGAGAAGATTCAGCTCGGAGCTTTGGCCCTCCCTTTGCTTGTATCTTGAAACCCATGTTAATCAAAAACAAGTTTGAAGTCACCTTGCATTGATGAAAGTCGGATCTCAATTCCTTGCAGAAGTGGTCAGCTGGCCAGAAGGGAGGTATGGTTTACCCCAAACAATCAACGGCTGCCCCTCGTCCGACGGCTTTATCTGGAAACGCGGATATCGCTACCACGACACAGAAGACGACGGGACAGAGAACCAACACTCTGATAATTTCCATTTAGCCAGTAACTTCACAGAAGATGGTATTCGTCACGACTTTTGCATCAAAGATTCTGAAATCGGACACATAGGGTAAGTGTTTAACCAAAACATAGAAGCGAACATGTGATAACTACTGTGGTGGATCAAGTCATTACTGTGATGGTGATTTACAACATGGGAAACGTCTTTGGTGAACTGTGGAAGATGTTCAGTACTGGAGAGAATGTTCATTACAGTGGAGAATGTTCAGTATTGTGGAGAATGTTCATTACTGTGGAGTGTTCCGTACTGTGGAGGATGTTCAGTCTGGAGAGAATGTTCATTACTGTGGAGTATTCAGTACTGTGGAGGATGTTCAGTACTGGAGAGAATGCTCATTACTGTGGAGAATGTTCAGTACTGTGGAGAATGTTCATTACTGTTGAGTGTTCCGTACTGTGGAGGATGTTCAGTACTGTGATGAATGTGCAGTACTGTAGGGATACCATCAGTGTAGTGGAGAGGGGTATCATCAGAATTGTAAGGATAGTACTTTGGAAGGTATTCAGGAATATGGGGAGATACCTTTGGCAGCACGGTGGAAGATGTTCAGCACAGTGGGAGGATACGAACTGTGGGAGGATAGAATCATTAACGAGGGGGCTATCTTCAGTTGTGCAGGTTATTCCGTCATGTGGGGGATACCATTAGTACTGTGGTGCTTATTCAATACTGTGGGAGAATATTATTATTTTCACAGAAATCCCCACAGTACTGATGAAATAAGATTAATTGATTGCATACCTTAATTTATACTAATTATTCTAACTATAATTTCATGCCTTGTTCATAGTTTCATATAATTATGCATATAATAAGTCAGTTCATAACCTACGTCTCCTGTCACACTCTGAAACTACTTGAAATAACAGGAATCAATTCTGTTATACTGAACACCCTTCAAAATACCGCACAGACGTTTCCCAGTGTGGTGATAAATAAATACACTTACTATCTCCGTAAGTTATTGGCTTATGCGCAAAGAACAAAGGGCCCACTGATTTGGTAGATTATCTTAAACAATGAATTGATAGACGATAGGCAAATACTCTTACTATATATTGGCTTATGTGTAAAGCACAAAGGGCCCAATCAATAGGTAGACTATCCTGAAGAATAAATTGATAGTTGATAGGCAAATTAACGTACTTTCTTCGTAAGGTATTGGTTTATGTGTAAAGCACAAAGAGTCCAATGAATGGGACTAATCAAAGCAGTGATAGTTGATTGGCAGATACACTTACAATTATAGTAAGGTATTGGTTTATGCACAAAACATAAGGGCCTGACTGAATAGGTAGACTAATAAAGCAGTGCATTGATAGTTGATGGCCAATTCTCTTTCTATCTTCGTAAGGCATTAGTTTATGTAAATATCTTGATTTGTGCAATAATCGATTAGATAAATGATAGTAGATGCATCTTCGATCATGGCCTCTGAATGCACAATCTATATTCATACATAAATAAGTTGCCTTTACACTAAACCTTAACCCCAACCATAAGCCTTCTTTTACCATACAATCTATCGATATTAACAATCTATATTCCACACAGACACATGTGGAAAATCTATTATTGGAGGGAGTGTGCATACTAGAGGCAATAATATATAGTATGTTTACCTTGATAGCACTATGCTTCGTTAATTCTTAACGTTATTATTCATTATTATTTAATTTCCTAATTCATTATTTCTTTACAATTCTACAGTTGGCCATCAGGGAAATATTGCATCTACAAAAGAGGACCCACATGTCCGTCAGAAATGAAAGAGGGTTTCGTCATATGGGATGACGAAAATACTGATAACCAGAACGAGGCCGCAGGCGTGTTACCAGAAGGATTGTATTCGGATGACACGAAAATTCTATTTTGCTGTAAAACAAATGGAGACGTTGACAAACCAATCCAGTTGCCTCCTGAAAAAGATTTCTTCTTGTTCTCATATCAGTCCACTAAATGTCAAAAGGTAGGTGTTTCAGATAACGCACATGAAATATCATCTCCTCGTTACATTCATGTATTACCATCAGTATTGTAATTCCTGGAGAATATATGTCAGGCGCGGATCCAGACCGGATTTACCGGTTTGCAGAAACCGGTCAGATTTCCAGAGCAATATATATATTTTTTGTCTCTTTGATTTTTTATTTTGTGCTTTTCTGCTTAAATTGTGAGTTTACCCCGTTTACCCCCGACCTGCCACGCAAATATTTCGATGCGAAGACGCAATATTGGATTTCAATGTCTATTTTATCCTCAATGCTATCATAGCGATTGATAATGAGAATGAAATCTTTGCTGATTGAGTGAGAATAGCAGTTGACAGGCCAACGTATCTTATTTCAATACGACCATCGTTTTACTTGCAATGGGATTTAGCATTACGCAAGGGAAGAAAATTCTGACCCGGTCATCAATTCATTTGGAGCTTCTGACCCGGTCAGAGCTCGGTGCAACTCGTTCAAAATTGCGCAATTGAAATATTTGTGTGCAATACACAGGGCTGCACATGCGATCCACTTTCCCAGTGGCGTTCTTAGTGAATGGGTGTTGGAAGACTGAATAAACGAATTTGCTTTCTCTCATGTACGTTTTTTGTATGGCTACTGATCTCGAAACCTTGAGAACGAATCTTACGAAATTGAATAACAAGAATATTGAAACAAGAAATTCTGAATATTGAAAATTAAGAAACAAGAATATTGGAAGGGAACTGTCTGTAAAAGGTATGTTTTTGTCTTGAAAAATATTGTTTTTTCCCTGTCGTAGGTCTGTAGGGAGATAAACATTTTTGGGGCATGGGGTCGAGGGGGCACAAGATCATTGCCCCCAAAATCCCTGATTTTATTTCTTCTTGACTTTAAATCCAAGCCTGCCTCTCTTTCTTTATAGTAAAAGTTAGTAAAATAGAGCTATTTAAGATATCCACACTAGCATTTCACGTGGCTAAGAGGGTGTTCCTTGAGCAAAAAGGGCGTTTCCCGAAATATAAAAAGGGCGTGGTCCGAAAAATTTTCCGGGGGCTCCGCCCCCGAAAGCCCATTTCCAGGCGCCTTCGGCGCCACAACCCGGTCATGCATACCCCTGCATCCGTGCCTGTATGTGCAGTACTGTGGATGATGTTTATTACTGTGGAGTGGAGGGATACCATCAGTACTATGGAGGATGTCTGGTACTGTGGAGTGGAGGGATACCATTCAGTACTATGGAGGATGTCTGGTACTGTGGAGTGGAGGGATACCATCAGTACTGTGGAGGATGAATAGTACAGTGGAGTGGAGGGATGCCATCAGTACTGTGGAGGATGAATAGTACGTGGGGTGGAGGGATGCCAACAGTACTGTGGAGGATGTTTAGTACTGTGGAGTGGAGGGATACTATCAGTACTGTGGTTGATGTTTAGTACTGTGGAGTGGAGAGATACCATCAGTACTGTGGATGATGTTCAGTACTGTCAAGGATGTTCAGCATGTGGGGGGATACCTTTCAGTACTATGGAGGATGTCGGGTACTGTGGGGGATATCGTCAGTACAGTAGAGGATGGTACCCCATTGCAGTGCTCTTATTTGCCTCTTGAAGTAAATACGATGTTTAGTAACTCTAGCTGCTAAAGGATTGTTCATTATTTTATGTGCTGAGGTTAGTATTGAAGGGAAATAGGCTGGGTAATCTATTCTCTGGCTTATTTCAATTTCGGGTAAAAAATATTTGTTCTCTCGAACGATTTGTTTGAGCAATATTTTTCATGAAATAATTGACCAGAAGTGTGGTTGAATATCTAAAGATCAGAAACACAAATCTTGTTGAATTTTCTACTTTTCTTTTGTTGCGCAAATGCCTTTTTAATTTTTGCAAAAGGTTGGTAAAAGCATGTCATCAACATCTTAAAAAATGTCAACAACAAAAAAATGTCATCAACATCTTATTTCTCTTCAGTGCTAAACCGAGGTATTAGTAATGAACTATCCCTAGATCAACAAAAATGTTCAAACTTTTCCACCAACAAATTCATCGTTTTTGATCACTGATATGAAGAATCTAGTGGTTTTTTGGTTATCTGATGATTGCATGAATATGTGGAACATATAGTTAAAACAAATATATGTGTCCTCTCTGAAAGTCTACCTCTAAAGTAATTTGATTGCTTGTTATTTTCAGGTATCGAACATGAAGGTATCCAGTGAGTTCTTGAAGTTCGACGATGAAGACCATGGAAACATTGATTACGAGGGTGGAGCATATCCGTATGGCATACATAAAGCACAAAAAGATCACATGTTATTCTTGTGCTATTACCAGCATGACCCTGAAGGTATGTCAAAACTTTAAGTCGTCTTTTCATTCATTATGCAATCACCCTAAGGTAGGTCTGTTCAGTACTGTGGCGGGAGGATGTTCAGTACTGTGAAGGACGTTCAGTACTGTGAAGGATGTTCAGTACTGTGGGATACCATCAGTACATTTACATTTGAGGATGTCAAGTACTTTTGGGGGGGGGGGCTGAAGTGCTTTTGGTATTACCTTTGTTGGCATCCCTCCACAGAACTGACAGCATCCCCCTATTATACTGTAGCTACCCTATAACAGTGCGGAAATCCTCCATAGTACTGATGATATCCCACCATAATATTGATGGTATCCCCTCATAGTACCCTCATAGTACTGATGGTATCCCTGCTCAGTACTGATTATCCCCTCAGATTATTTAGTATACCCCCACAATATTGATTGTATCCCCTGCACAGTTCCGATTATATCCCTACACGTTACTGAATATCCCTCCACAGTACTGAACATCTTCCACAGTACTGGATGGTTTCCCACTGAAAATCTTCCACAGTACATACTGAACAGACGTTCTTAAGGGTACTTATTTTGTTTCTCTATGTTTCTGATTTTCCTTGCCATCCTCATATTCCGGAGAACTTATTTTTATTTGTGCCTCTTGAATATTTTTCCAGCAAACCCCGAGGTGAGCAATGTGGATGAGAAAACAAGCTCGAGATCAAACGTTCATGCCGACAGCGAGGCTGGAGCTGAGAAGGAGGAGGATCAGCAAGCTCTTCAGAAATCAGAGGAAATGATGAGAGCTTTTCTAAAAGCAACCGGTGGTGAGGAAGAAGACTCTTCTAAGAGTGAAAGAACACGAACCATCATCAAGACAATTAAGGTGGGTTAACAGATGAGCATTTTTTCAAAGACAGCAAGTTATGCACGGATATAGCCAAGGAGGGGAGCTGTGGCACATTCCCTTTTGGGAATGCCTGTAAAAATAGAATGCTGCTATAGATTCTTGATGGGCTGACATCTTTCCAAAGTATTAATGGTAGTCCTCCACAACATTGAAGGTATTCCCCGCAGCCGCAGTACTGATGGTATCCCTCTGCATTACAGATGGTATCCCTCCACAGTACTGAATATACTCCACAATACTGATGTCTACAGCACTGAGTGTATACCCCACAGTAATGATGATATCCCTCCGCAGTACTGAATAAAAGCCTCCGAAATACTAATGACATGTCCCCACAATAATGATGGATCCCTCAATAGCACTGAAAAATCTCTCCTGTACTGATGGAATCCCCCAGTGTTCGGATGATACCCCCCCCCCCCGAACAGTACTGAACACCACATACCACTGAACTCACAATCGTTCCCTATGGATATGATTATTAATACTTGAAGTCAACTTCTCTTTCGCAGGTTCCAGTGAGAAGCAAAAGCTACCCCATCGCAATAATAGTGGGCCTAGTCCTCGGTGGAATCGTGATAAGCACAACAATAATCATCCTAGCGAAGTACATAGTGAACCGACAAGGTGGACCACCCAAGACTGGCCTCGTAGAGACCAACTGGACCTCTCCCGACACCTCCAACATGATAGACGTAGAAAGTGACGACGATATCTCTTTCATTGGATCTGAGTTCGGTGAAAACGAGGTTGATGAGTTAGTAGAGGATCAACTGCTTCCTGATTCAGAGCTAAAAAGCGGACTAGAACTTTTGTTCCTGAAGCAACAAAGACATTATTGGAATCAGAGAAAACGGAGTGAAGGAAGCACAAATCATGAGATGTAAATTAGCACGTGTTCCTTTTTGCTTAATTAGACTTTAAGGCCTTTTTTCCTTCAGTTGGAAATAGCATTTGCCATGCATGATAAGTCACAAGAAGAATTCGCATTAGAACTATGCCCTTCTACCCTTCAATGCACTTGTATGCGTGTTTGATATTTATTCAGAATTCAGGGTCAAGGGGCTAGGGGTACTTGGGCTATCGTTGGATAGGGGTGTGCCTCTAATATTTTTTAAGCATGCCTACTTTTAAAACAAAATCGTTTGGGAATCATACCCAACATCATGAATGTAAAAGTGCTACAGTACCTCATTTAGCACTCATATTTAACAATTATTGGACAATTTAAAGACCCATCTTTATGAGAAATATTTTCCCATATTTGACATCCATTATTCTGCCTGAGATTTGGGTCAGTATTTTTTTCCAAACTCCAAGACTATATGAGATAAACACAACTCAAGTTTACTAATGTAAATCCCATGTTTACCAGCGTAAAGCTGTAGTCTAGAAACCCATTTTTACACACATCTGAGAGGGGTATAGGAAGAAATTGGTGCACTCTTTGATCGGTACAAAACTTCCATATAGCCAGAAAAAATGGAAGCATAGCGAAGCAAAAATATAGCTTACCTAAGCTTTTCGTCTGACACTGAGCATAGTAATACACCAGAAAGAGAAAGAAACAAAAACCTAACGAATCTTACCCAGATGTGGATCGAAATAGGGAAATCATTTAAGAGATGAATTATTGGTTAAGTGTAGGAAAACCAATCATCATCCGCGATACAGCGAGCTCATCGATAGATTACTTAAAGAGTCCCAAGGCAAAAACGAACACTTTCTGTCTACACAATAGGGGATCCCTGGTTTTTATGTATTAGAGGTTCCACAATACTTAAATGAAATATAACCCTTGCTCTGCCAATTATTTGAAAACATTTTTTCGCTTCGCCATGCGTTCGATTTTTCTGGCTATAATCGATTGTTGAATAATCATATCGAAAATAAGAAATAGGCTGGAGCTAAGTGTTCATATAAAACAGATTTATTATCGGGTGTCAAAGATATATAATTTTTGGCGCATTCTAGCAAACTTAACAACGTGAATGCTATGATATGTTTTGAAAATTGGTTTTGTAAATGAACAAATTGATATAATGCAAATATGTTGTTTGTTGTTTACATGACATCTTCCTCGTATCAAAAGCTGATCACTTATAGAAATAAACAATAAAAGAAAAAGTCCAGAGTGAATGAATTGGAACAGTCTTTGATCGGTACAGAACTTGAGGATGGCGAGGGGAATTGAAAAAATAGCGAAACATGATAACTACTGAAGCTTTGCGTCTGACACTCATCAAAGTAGCGCGTCAGAGAGAGAACGAAAATTAAATCTAACGAAATATTATGCCCAGATGTTAAAACTAGAAACTGTCTTTTTTTTTTTTTTTTTTTTTTTCTATTCAAATAAAATCTTACCATAACAAACAAATTTTACAAGACGATGCCACGAGGAGCATGGAAATACATGGCAACCTCGCGGCCATAACATTAATTACATAGTTCAAAATTAAAATTACAATGACTACAAGCTACATATTACACATATAACAAATAACAATTAAAAACAAACATCAAACGGAAGAAAACCAAAGCAAAAGGAATGGTTTAACAAAAAAGATTAGGAACTTAATAAAATCTTTCAGAGGACTGGATGTAATTTAATGTTGCCTCGAGGATCTCTGTATTTTCAACTAAAGATAACTTTTCATGGCCGTACAGGATGATTTGGAGTAGGTTTTTGTTTGTAACATTGGTTAATCCATGGGTTTGCAATATCGCATTCACACTGTTGAGAAGATCACGTCTAGCTTCATCATAAGCATGGCAGAGCAGCAAAAAGTGTTCCGTATCCTCAATACCATCGTTAATGGGGCACATGGGACTAAACGTATCATTAAAATTATGCTTGAATTTGTGAAAATTCAGCTTGCTAAGTCCGACACGAAGCTGTGTTAAAATCGATAAACGTTTTGGATCATGAATGTTGTATATCCTTTTCGATGGTGGACGTATGAGTGCAAAGAGTCGTTTTTTGAATACATTAACAGAACAGGATTGTTTAATCTCAGGTTCAAGTTTATCCCATTCCGACAAGCAATTTGGATAAAAACTTGATTTGAATCTTTCCGTTCTTGTGCGTATTTGCCCTGTTGAGGTTCTTCTGCGAAGATGGTAGTCAGGCTCCTGATGCTGGGGTACAGGACTCCTTGTATAGTCCGGGGTTAAGTTATTGGTTATCTTAAAAAATAATACAAGGCGTCTGGCCCATCGTCGGAGATCAAGAGATTCCCAACCGAGCTCATCATAGATTTTCTGGCGAGATGTGCCCTTCCAAGCACCAGTTATTGCCAAAGCAGCAGAGTATTGGACCGATTCAAGTTTTTCCATTGAATTAGTTAAGGTGACAGTTTGACTAAATTCGCAGATATTTTGCGGAAGATGATAAATTACATCACCGTAATCTAAATGTGGTCGGACATAGAGCTTGTACATCTCATTGAGAGTATGGCGCGGTAAATATTTCGAGAGAAATCTCAACATCCCTATTCCTCGCCTACATTTAGACACAATCGATTGAATATGACTAGCGAAGGACAATTTAGAATCTAGTATGACACCAAGGTGTTTTTGCTCTTGAACCCTAAGTACCGGAGCACCATTAAAAACGGTGGGTGGGTGGTTTGTTGGAATGCGCTTTTGGGAGAAAATCACCTCCACTGCTTGTTTAGTTGGGTCAGGATTAAAAGACATTCGCCAAGTGTGAGCCCACAATTTAATGAGATTCAGATCATGGTTCATGTCAAGAGCAGCTGTATCTGGATCATGAACAACTGTGAAAATCGATGTGTCATCTGCAAATAGTTTCACATTGCACCTTAAGCCATTAGTCAAGTCATTGATATAAATTAGGAAAAAGAGTGGACCCAAGATAGAACCTTGCGGGACACCCGCTGTAAGCTTACCCCATGTAGAAATTTTACCATTCAAGACAGTACGCTGTTTTCTGTCGTCAAGAAAGCTTTTTATTAGTGTTAGCAGTTTATCGGAAACGCCACATCGGCACAGCTTGTATATGAGACCTTGATGCCAAACCCTATCAAAAGCTTTGGAAATGTCAAGATAAACAGAGCGGACATCTAGGGTAGGATTGCAGTCAAATGCTGCATGTATTGAGTTAACAATTGACAGTAACTGGTTAACAGTTGAATCTCCTGGACGGAAACCTGACTGATTTGGGTTTAATAAGCCATTTTCGTTCAGATGCTGATAAAGGGAGTCAAAGATAAGCTTTTCTAGAATTTTACCAAATATTGGAAGAAGGGAGATAGGACGGTAATTTTGTTTTGAGTTTTTGCTGTTCTTCTTATGGATCGGAACTACATTAGCTTTTTTCCAGACTTCAGGGAAAACACCATGCCTCATACACGATTCAAATAATAATTTAAGGGGTGGAAGGAGTGCAACATCGCATATCTTTATCATACGAACGGAGATTTCGTCCCAGCCATGAGCTTTATTTGGATTCAATGATCTAATAATATTCAAAATCTTCTCATCGGAAAAGGAGAATTCGGTGAGCTGTGGAACATTGGGTACTGATATTAGGGGAAGCTCGCTACCTGTATCGATTGTGGTGCACTGTTGGATAAAATGGTCATTAAAGATTTCTGCCTTTGCGGTAAAATCCATAACAAATGTATCATTCTCTAAAAGCGGGGGAATTACGGGTATCTTAGATTTGTTCAAAATTTTATTTATGAGGGACCAATAGAGTTTTCTTCCTGTTTCAGGGTTTGATAGTTTTCTACCTATTTTCGAAAAATATTTGTCCTTAGCATCCTCAATCATTTTAGATCCTTGAGATATCATGTTTGTAATTGCCTCCAGTCCGCCTTCAGGCTGACCATTCTTGATGAAAGTCTTATAAGCCTTATTCTTTTTCCGGATGAAGTTTTTAATTGACTGCGTCATCCAAGGTGCCTGGCGAGACCTGACTTTGATTATTTCATTTGGTATAAAATTTAATTTAAATGGTATAAAAATTTAAATTCCAGGAGCAAAATTTAAATGTATCGTGCTCTTGGCCAGGGTTAGTCTCCACGTCACCACTCAATAAGATTTTCTTATATGTTACCCAACGCAAATGCAACGTATAACAAGCTAAACATGCTGCGTACACGCAAGCGCATCTTAGAAAAAGAAGTTTTATGGTCATGCGTCTATGAGCGCCAAAAAACAAAAATGAGAGACGTTTGATTAAATCAAAATGAACATAGACTATGATCGTTAGAGGCAGGATAAGAATTGAGATCAAGACTAGCATACAGGAAAATAGGCAAAATTTCAAGAGCGAAAAAGGCAATGATGAAAGTTTGGGTTTTAGACTCGTTTTAGACCTTGAGTGAAGAGTAAAACGGAACGATGCTATTGCAGCTCGCCAGTGATTTGTATCAACCGGCATCGTGAAACACTAATCTTCCCAACAAACGAAAAGCGACTTTGCAACTCCATGAATCGGAACGGCCATTGATTTTGTTTGGTTTTCTTCGTACATACAAACAAGAAGTAAAAATATCTACACAAAAACAGCTAACAATCAAAAACAAAGTAATAATTCCTAAAAGAACAACGTCGGTCGTCATATTCTGTCAACAAGTCAGGGTGCTCGAGGGTTATATTGTATAAACATTGCAGGAATATTTGGCCATCTTGATTTAAATCACTGCACTGGTCATAAATGAACAAGGAGAATGAGTGCCTGACAGAGAAAAAGATTTGAACAAAATTGCACATAAATTTCTGGAGCCCTTGGGGTTGGACTCATATGAAATATTAAATTGTCATTTCAAAGAAAAATAATATTGATCTGATCATCCATGCAATTAAAAAGAACAAAAGGTTTTTACACGGACTTTTGAATTGTTGCTTTTGAACCTATTATTAAAGGATGCCAATGGCAAACAAAGAGGGCATAAAGAGCATTGCCATTAGACGGTTTGACTATTTCTCTTGGGACCTAATAAAAAGGTTTGTTGACAAAATTAACAAAATTAAAAATTTAACGCAATAACGCCAGTGCAACGAACGAAGCCAAAAAACACAAAAAGTGCGGGGTTTATTTCAGAGCCAGTTCATTCGGGTAGAATATCCAGAAGTTGCTGCTCTGAATTAAAAAATTTGAAATCCCCACTTTTGGTTTTAATGCCCAACCGACAGTTGACATCCACGAAAGAGTAATCCACGCTTGAATTGTCTTTCACCAATAGTCGAGCCCTTGAAAGAAGCTTCGCTCTTCTTGGGGTCAGATCCAATAAAATTCTCTGACTTTCCAACTTTTTCCTGCCCTTGTATACAGCGGTGCGGTGTTTCCAAGAGGTAAACTTTATGATAAGGGGCTGCTCTAAAATCCCAGCCGCATTCTTTTCCTTTTTGCCAATGCGGTGAATTCGGTCGATTGCATCGTCAGGAACAGCAACTTCCATTTCTTCAAAAATTTCTTTCGCAATTGCAACACAATCATTGTTGGATTCTTTACCATTAGCTGGCAGAGGAACTCCAAATATGCGTAGGCATGATCTTCTACTGTATTGCTCTGCGTCGTCAAGCCTTACTTCCAATTCTAGTAAATGTGACTGGAAGATTTCTAATTTCCCTTCGAGGGCCGATATTTGCTGCTTTAGAGGCTCTGTTGCTTCGGTGATTTTCTTGTTGATTACGTCTTCTATATTTTGCTGCAATTTATCCATCAGAGAATCCATATGGTCTTTGCTAACCAGGTTTGCAACGGCATCGTTTATAATCTTTTTGATAGTATCCTCATCCATGCTGGGAGTTTGATTTGTTCGCTTTGGTGGCATTGGGAATACAAGATGGATGCTGCGGGCCTAAAATAGCCACGCTCTGGATTTAATTCGATATTTTTTTAAAAAAAATTAAGCTTTTAAATACTTCTCTACTTCTCAAACATGCATCTTGCACTATTTTCTTGCGTTTCCTTTCACTTTAGTTCATAACTGAACCCAAAAGCAAGCACAAACCCTTGCTTTTTCAGAGAGCAGCTGAAAGCATGACCGCTCCCGACGACAGAAGAGACTCTACTGAAACTGTCTTTGATCAATACAGAACTTGAGGATGGTGAGGAAAACCGGAAACATAGTGAGACCATAGTCATAAGAGAGAGATGTAGTCTGGAAACTGAGCGAGTCTTTAATCTTATCTTTTTGTGCTGAAAATCGTAATAATTTTTATTGTCTCCTTTTCTTAGTATGCACTCTCGTTCTGTTCTACTACCGAATCAATCACATAACTTGATGTTATTTGGCATTGTTTTCTTTTGTTAGTGTGCACTCTCGTCATGCTCCACAAGATAGCTGGCTGATGCAATGAGAAAGCAATACCTGTTGTTTTTTGTTTCTAGACTATGTACCCTTCTTATGACTATGGTGAGACATAATAACTACTAAAGCTTTACGTCTGACATACGTCATCAGAGTAGTACGTCGTAAAGAGAACGAGAATGAAATCTAACGAAATATTATGCCCAGATGTTAAAACTAGAAACGGTCTTTGATCGGTACAGAACTTGAGGATGGCGAGGGAAATCGGAAACATAGTGAAACATAATACTTATTAAAGCTTAATGTCTGACACTCGTCAGAGTAGTACACCAGAAAGAGAAGGAAAATGAAACATATAGGTTATAGCGAATTATCATACCCTAATATGGATTGACGTAAGCCAATTACAAAGGAGGTTGATGATTGGTAGCTATAGTAAGAAACAATCAATCATCGCCGAGACTCTAATGAGACAAACTATAAACTGTTATGGAAAGACCCCTGGTAGAAAACGAACTCTTTCTATGTATCCACTGATCTCAAAATGAAGACTGGATCGAGCATCTATCGTTCTGAAATGAAGTCATTGGCGGCCATATTGGTATGCCCAATTCAATAGATGGAGATTCAACCAGGCGCTGGTTTTCTCTATGATGATTGTTGGAATGTTATGAATGCATAGAACGAGACTGACAAATCGTGCAGCTATTGTTAGCAAAGAGTACAGGCAATATGATTTCTTTGGCAGCCATATTGGGATGCCAAACGCAAGGCAAAGCAATGGGCTTCAACATCTCAATGCAGAAACAACATCATGCTCAATCCAGTCTTTATTTTGGGATCAGTGTTTCTATCTGATTCTTCGTATTGCATGGTGGGATTATTCCCTTTAGCAACGCATACTACATTGCCACCAAAACTAAAGAGTTAAGCGTGAAACTCTTAACGCCTGGTGCTGGATAAACTCTTTTTTTATGAGAATAATTCTATAAGAACCAGAGTTTCAAATTTTGCTAGAATTTGAGAACGAGCTAAGAACGAACCGAGGCTAGCCATTTAAATCCAATAAGAAATATAGAATGCGTTTAAGTTATTATACGTCATTTTCTATTAGCCATTTAAAGTTCCATAAAAGAATTGTAAGAAATAACACGACTGACAAATAATTACAAAACAAGCAGATTGACAGCACACAGATGCATCAGATGGTCAATAGAGTAAGAATAGGCTAAGGACATTTCAGCCTGAAAATAGACGAATATTTAAGAACAGCCAGCTTTAAACCAAAGTTACTGGTTCTTATAAAAAGAAATAATGTATACTAGAGGGCGTTTTGTGGGTAAGGTCCTAGAGATATCAGAATTCTGGTGTCCAATTTAGTATAATATATTTCTCCGTGTTAGACCGTGCCTGATAATCTTGTCCTTTCTATACTTTTATTTACTCAACAAACTAAACTTAGCCTGTCGGCGCCCTCTGTATCATTTTACCATAACAAAAAATATTTAGATACGATACTAAATAATTCAACATCACGATAAAAAATCAACATTTGGTTGCAAACAACAATGAAAATTCAACATTTGGGTCTGAATCGTTTAACATAACAATATCAAATTAACATTTGGTTCTCGCCTTTACACTAGAGAGTGATTGCAACAGGTGCTTATCGTGATTCTTATTGATCAGTTATTTCTGAACAGCCTCCAGTGTTCATAAAGCTGAGCACATATCTCTGGTTTCTCATCAAAAACTTTTGCTCAAGAACCATAAAAGTAGCTATAATTCTGAGTTTAGAAAATCCATTAAGTCGAACAAATTCTATCGTATAAGAGTATAGCGAATGATGTTAACAGAGAGAATTCGGGTGTTCCCCTTGACTCTAGGTAAAATTCAAAAATACAAAGAGTCACCACCACCAGGAGAGAAAGCGACATCGAGAGGAAGGACCAGGGTCGCACTGCTAGATTAGGCCTGGTTTCCATTAACGTTGCTGAGGTCGCTGGGGTGTTCGAGTTGCCGAAAAATGAGTTCAGCGACCACAGCGACTCCAGGAACAGTCTGCTTCCGTTTGATCGCTGAGGGTCGCTTGAGTCCAGAACAACACGGTCCAGAGATCTGGGCCTAGCAATTAGTTTTTGCGGACATGCGCTGTGCTTTCTGGCAGTAATAATTTTTGAATGCACTCAACCGTAGGTCGCTGAGATAGAACCATCAGCAAAATAAATTTGTTTGTTTCCATAAAGTACCTGGGCGCTGAACCCGTTTTTGAGCGATTCCGGCGACTTCAGCGACTATATGAAAACCAAGCTTTTTGTCTACCTATTCAAATTCAATGTGGCTCATTTTTCAAGCCTCTACTATCTACTATCAGTACATTGCTTCGATTTGTCTACCTGCTCAGTAAGCTCTTAGTAAACCAATACCCTTCAAAGATAGTAGCTAAGCGTATTTACCAATCAGCTATCAATTCATTACTTAGGGGGATTTTCAGTACTGTGGAGCAAGTTCAGCACTGTGGAGGATGTTCAGTACTGTGGAAGATATCAAGACTGTGGGGTATACTCAGTACTAAGAAGTATGTTCAGTACTGCTGAGGATATTCAGCACTGTGGAGCATGTTCATTACTGTGAGAGATGCTCAGTTCTGTGGAGGATATTTAGCACTGTGGAAGATATCAAGACTGTGGGGTATACTCAGTAAAAAGAAGCATATTAAGTACTGCTGGGGATATTCAGCACTGTGGAGCATGCTCATTACTGTGGGGGATGCTCAGTACTGTTGAGGATATTGAGTACTGTGGAGGGTGTTCAGTAGTGTGGAGGGATACCATCAGTACTGCCGTTAATACCATCAGTACATTAGAGGTTATTCACCACTGGGCGTGTAATCATCAGTACATCCACATACTAGAGTAACGTATGGTGTAGGATTTTTCCCAACAAAGCACAGAAAAATTCCCCTTCAAGTGCAGGATAATTCCGAATACAGGTGCATCCAGCCAATAGGCGTATAGGTTATATGGCGTGAGTTAGTTTGGCTTGCATGATCCAAAGAAATATTATTTTAATTGGAACACAACAGAAAGGATTTCTTAATCAATATCTAAATCACTGAACTAGAGTAATTATAACGCCCTTCCAACGGCATTCACAGCTTACACTTAACAAAAATTATTTTTGTTGTTAATTGTTTTTAATTGCATTCATTATGAAATTTGAATTTAAATGAAAATTGAAATTGAAAGTCATGACTCGTTTGTAATTCAAATTAGATCTTATAGTATTTATTGTCATGGTATAGGATTTATAGAATCTATGTCTTGTGGCATTCAATTGTCATGGCCGCTCTCTATGACAAGCTGGCATTTCTAACAAAATATCTTAAAACATGGAATGTGGAACATTGGAATGGAATGGAACAGTTGAATCGAATTTTCGTAAATTATCTGTAATCAGTAATTAGCCTTAAGCTCAAAAGCTACTCTAAAACAGCAACAAAAACATACAGTGGTTTGAAAACTTGAAAATATACATAGCCATGTATCTTTAGTGAACGGCACTGACAAAGAAAATAGACATTTTGTGTGGAGAAAGGAGGAAAAAAAGCTTGGATCTCCCTTGCTAGACATTACACATATCCCAAAGATCAATGCTGCACATTTTCAAAATCAATACTGCACAAAGTGTGTAATAATGCACACTAAAATAAGCCCAGGTATAAACGTTAATTATCTTTTAAAGATTAACCCCATCATCTTTCAAACATGGAAAGCGGCCATAACGTCCCTCAAGTACATCGGATCTGCAAAACGCTAGCGCTATCGTGGTCTATAGATACTTACACCATATTCATAAAAGAAAGATAATATCATAATACAAGAGCCTAATTATCTAAGTTTACAAAATTCTAATAGATTAATTCAAAAATAAACCATAACTAACATCAGTAATTGATAGTTACAGATGAAGATTTGTACCGAAACGTTTACAAGCATGGTTTATTTTTGAATTAATTCATAAAATAAGGATAGTCCAAAAACAAACACAGCTTTTCCTTTTATCTTTTTGTGCTGAAAATCATACACATTTCCATTTTCTCCTTTTGTTATTATGCACTGTCGTTCTGCTCTATAAGCAAATTGATCACATTACTTTAAGTAACTTTCATTGTTTACTTTTGTTATTATGCACTGTCGTTCTGCTCTATAAGCAAATTGATCACATTACTTTAAGTAACTTTCATTGTTTATTTTTGTTAGAGTGCACTCTTGCCATGCTATACCAGATCACCGGCTGATACAGTCAGAATATAATACCTATTATTTTGGCTTCTTGACTACTCTTCTTAAAACTATTCTTCCACATAAGAAGAGAAAGTTTGAAACAACCAATATATCTTTATTCAATATACATATTGATTTTTTCTGAAAAAATATTGAATTCATCTAAAGTTTTCCAGCATTCCATTCCTATATTCCACATTCCATGTTTTCACGTTAGCCGATAAAATACCATTCAATATGCAGAAATAACCTCATTAACATATACACTCAAACAAACCTGTAAGATTTCATTTCCCGTCTGAATCAATTGAGAACAGATACAACTCAGCTACAGCTCTCCAACATGATGGATCTATACTTCAACATCACCCTTATCTTGATACTATCAGCATGCATCGTCATGAACAGCTCTGGGGTGTTAATACTGATAGGTATCACTCGGGAGAAGACGAATCATTTCTACATCTTGAATGGCCTGATGCTGGCTAATGATATTATCGCTGTGATCTGGCTATTGCGACTATGTGCTTACTTGAGTGGGTATTACAGCGAGACATTCCTGGACGTCACTTGGTGTTTAAAAATAGGAAGCGTCATTTTCTGGTTTTTGATGATGTACATGTTGACTATAGATAGACTGATTGGATGCCTGTTTCCGTTTTATCATCGAGTCAAAATGATCCCGATGAAAATACGCAACACGGTTATCGCAGCAGCGATATTTGGCACGCTCAATGCAATCACATACTCATTTCTCGATTTAACGGCCATTCAACAGTTTTTCTACCAATACGTATGGCTCACGTGCGATGGAACATATCTACTGCTGTTCGTAATTACGTATTCACTGATCAAGTGTAAAATGTCGGAGAAAAAGATATCATCCAGTGTGGAAAACACAAGAAGAAATAGAAATCAACACCGCTTCAATAAAGCTATCACAAAAATATTGGTTTCTTATCTAGTGCTGGAAGTTCTACCAACGGCTACCATGTCAGTTCTCAAATTCACGTTTGAAGAAGTGCCAGAACTGGTAATAAACTTTATCCGACTCTTTTGGGCAATCAATCATCTTAACGACCCGTTGATTCTAATTTTTCAACAGAAAGCTGCACGGAGATTTGCGTGTAATCATCTACGAAGATTGTTTAATAAACCACCGGTAATTTACACGTTTAACACGGACAGTTTTACCTCAGTTCAGCAACGAACAGCAAGAAATTGACGTAAAGCAGTTGTTTGCCTTTTTGACACGAATGAACACGTTAGACACGAAAAGTTATACGTCTGTTCAGCAAAATCAACAAGAAACTGACGTAAAGCTGTTTTTCACCCGTTGAACACGAATGAACACGTTAAACACGAAGAGTTTTACCCAATGCCAACAACAAACAACAAGAAATTGATGTGAACCAGTGTTCCACACGTTTAACACGGATGAACATGTTAAACACGAAGAGTTTTACCCGATGTCAACAACAAACAACAAGAAATTGATGTGAACCAGTGTTCCACACGTTTAACACGGATGAACATGTTAAACACGAAGAGTTTTACCCGATGTCAACTACAAATAACAAGAAATTGACGTGAACCAGTGTTCCACATGTTGAACACGGATGAACACGTAAAACCCGTTTTCAGTAAAACCCAAGTTTTTCCGTTTTCAGCAAAAAGCAACAAGAAATAATAGTGAACCAGTTGTTTACACGTTAAACACGAACATTCCTTAAAAGAAAGGTAAAACGTTAAACCCCAGTTTTCTTGTACAACAGTGAATTTGGATTTGAATTACACGTTCTTCAATTGCAAGAAACCTCCTCTACGAACTCCTTACAGCTCAAATCTCCTGCATCTATGACCGTTCACACAAAAAACGTAAAGCTTCATTTCTTATTCTGTTTAGCTTTTCAGAGTACTTTTCCCATTCAGATCATTAGTCAGATCATTAGATTTGGCATCTGAATGAAATCCTGTGATTCCCTGAAATCCTGTGATTCCATTATGTAGATTTCCTCATGGTCCAAGCCCAGAAGCTATGACTACCTGATGTTAGATACAGTAATATTTGTCCGGGCAAATAACTTGATTAGAAAGAGGAAAAACATTTCATGTAGTTATCAAATATTAATGTTTTAGTTTTCTAAAGCTAAACCATCTAACAGCAGGATGAAATCTTTAGTACAGGTACTTGTGTATCGCAGTTGTAAATATATTTCCTTTATTTAGTTGGTTGCTGTTTATATAGCAAGATGATTAATTATCTAACGAAATCATAAAAATGTGAGTTGATGGAGGTGTAAATACGTTTACGAAGTAATTAAATATTGGCATTATAGTTACCTAAAGATAAATCATCTAACGGCATGATAAAAGCTTTATAAATGGTACTTGTGTATCGCAGTTGTGAATATATTTCATGTTTTCGTTTGTTGTTGCTATTTATTTAGCAAGATGGTTAATCATCTAACGAAATCATAAAAATGTGAGTTGATGGAGGTGTAAATACGTTTACGAAGTAATTGAATATTGACATTGTAGTTCCCTAAATGTAAATCATCTAACGGCATGATAAAAGCTTTATAAATGGTACTTGTGTATCGCAGTTGTGAATATATTTCATGTTTTTGTTTGTTGTTGCTATTTATTTAGCAAGATGGTTAATTATCTAACGAAATCATAAAAATGTGAGTTGATGGAGGTGTAAATACGTTTACGAAGTAATTGAATATTGACATTGTAGTTCCCTAAATATAAATCATCTAACGGCATAATAAAAGCTTTATAACTGGTACTTGTGTATAGCAGTTGTAAATATATTTCATGTTTTTGTTTGTTGTTGCTATTTATTTAGCAAGATAATTAATTATCTAACGAAATCATAAATATTTACATTGATGAAGTGTAAATACTTCTTATGAAATAATCAAATATTGACAAGTACAGGTACTTGTGTATCGCTATTGTGAATATATTTACAGATTATCATGAAAATATACTCATTAAACATTCTTAAAAGCTTCTTTTGCCTGATACAGTTTCGTGAATATATTTTTACGGTAATGTCAATCATATTTCATGTTTATTATTACTTAAGAGCATTTCAGCTATTTACAGTAATGAATAACAAATTGCTTGGCTTCACAATGAGAAACTTTGGATTGGATAGATATGCAGCAAATCATTAAGAGTGATATTTTGGTTTAAAATGGAACAGACCTTTTTCCTTTTAATACTACCCCACCTTCAATTGATGCAAATTCGCCTTCTGGATATCCCATAATGCGCTGCGTTTTCTCAGAATTCGCAAAGGAATCTGGGATAGTCAGAGTGTAACTTTGCATAAATTCAATATAGCAGCATTAACAGGATAATATAGGTCTATTCTCAGTTTATGTCTGAAAATAAGACTCCGCTTTCAAGGAATGTTGATGCGATATGAGGTTTCACTCAGGTGGAGTGTAGTTTTTCCATATATAAATGCAAAAATATTGGTGAGATGAAATTAACTCGCATTTTTTTTAATCGAGAATAAATTACACCATGAATGACGTTTAGAAGTTTCACTTCGCCTATCAGATCGAGCATGGAAATCCCATACAAGCTGTGCATGAAAATTACTTCACACGTCAGTCTTAGATATGGAAGGGAGATAGTTTTGCCCAATTCAACAAGCTCTTAGTGGAATTGATGTAAACATACCTTATCAGATGCCAATCGAATAGAGAACCCAACCATTTGGCCATAGTCATCAGAGTCTGGAAACCATAACAATGGTCATCATGTTCTAATTGCATCAGCCAGCCATCTTCTACAGTACGATGAGAGTGGGCACTAACAAAAGAAAACAATGAAAATTACATCAAGCTAACTCTTAATATAGCAGAACGAGAATGTGCAGTAACGAAAGAAAAAAATGCAAAATTACATCTTAAATCAGCCATTGACTGATTTAATAGTAGAGCAGAACGAGAGTGTGGACTAACAAAAGAAAACAATGTAGATTTACATCAAAGTAACTTCTTAATTGAGCAGAATGAGAGTGTAAACTATTAAAACGAGAAATTAATATTTTGTACTACTATCTACACAAAAAAAGAAGCAAATGATATTGTTAGCTTCTTAACCATCTCTCTCTGATGGCCTGTTTATATGGACAAAATCATCTCACCATCAAGCTCTCGAGATGAGATCTCACCTTCCAATACAAACCGTTGTATTTTTCATTCTCTGTTTAAATTGAAAACTTTTCATCCTGGTTGAGTAGGATCTCACTTGTTGAGAGGTGGGATTTCAGTTGGGTGGGATGAAATTTTCTCATACAAATGCTTCGTGGTGTGATGAAAGCTGGATGGTTGGATACAACAGATAAAAAGAGAATGAAAGATGAAAACAGCATGCATTTATATGTGAAATTCAATCCCACTATCCACCGGATCAAACTGGAAAGTTGGAAGCTATTAAACATATATGCTGATTACTGTTTTCATTCCGTTTTCATCCTTCCTCTCAGCTTTTTAACTGGAAGGTGGGATGATTTTCCGTACAAACAGCCTCTTAGAACTAGAATCATGGTTTTCTGTAAAGTATATTCGCTGAAACTCTTTTAGAAAATAATTAGAATATTCTCCATGAATAGTAAAAGTTGGGAAATAATTGTATAGTACATCAACACAGATGTGACAAATACTTTCAGAATTTCAGAATAATTATTAGCACCCCGATAAACTAACTTCCCTCAGATTTCGAGTGGATCCACCCCTGGAAAACTTTGCCAGGAATCGTGTTATTCATCATTCCTTAATGTGTTTGGTCCATGCATTATGTATCACAAAATGATCTAATACTCGTGTTCTCACGGAATACCAGGTGAGAGAGTAGACGTATTTAAGATAAGTACGAATCTCAATGGCTCAATAGACGATGGAGAATTGAAGAGTCTTACGTGTCTTACGTGTGCACAGGTACCATGCTAGAAACTAGACGCATTTATGATAAGCAGCCCCTTTAAATGGTTTGATCACCTAAAGCTGACACCTCGACTCCTTCATTGACAAGATTGATTCTATTTAGGAGGAGTGGGAGGTTCTTCCTGTTTTTCGTGACACTTTACAAAACATCATCTACAAACACGTGATATATCGTGACCAATGGGGAAGGGTAGTTCTAAAAAGCTAGAATTCAAGCGTAACTTAGTTATTAAACAGCACAATTATTCATTTATCTGCAATTTATGTTTATGCACGATAAGCAACCAGCTAAAAAGTATTTGATTAGTTCTTTCTCATTAGAAATAGCATATTTGTAAATAGCTTTTTCTAGTAATTAGGAATAACAAATGCCAATAAAAATGTTCTGCAACCTAACTACACCCAAAACAACCATTTCACAGATTAAAAGGTTACTTTCCGGACCGTTTATTGTTCTGATCCCTTAGATATAGGGTTTCTGAGAGATTGAAATTAATAGTTGTTTCTCGGTGTCTGTACGATAAATCTATCTTTTAGGGATTTGGACCCAGGTTTTTATTTTATGGAAGTTTTTTCAATCTTTCGCATTTCCAGTACTCGGGAATATAAGTAGGGGGAGGGGTAGAGGCTAAACTTTTAGAGTGCTAATGAAACCTAGCCCTTTGGAAGAGACACTCAAATTTTAGACTCTATCAAATGCGATTTCCAAGCATTTGGGCACAAACATAGGTAATATAATTTGAGGAGAAGCAGGATTTGGAAAATCAATCGAGATATTTTGTGAGAATGAAAATGACCCGTTTTTCCAAATCCTGCTTCTCCTCAAGTTTACTTCCTGCAACTCTATCCAGTGATGGGACAGCGATGGTCTCCCTGGTGTGAGAAAGTCGTCGCCCTTCGGCAGGTCCAGTGTAGTGTCAAAGAGCCCGGATAGGTTCGTCTCTGCATTTGGTGAGTGGTGGTGCAACAATTTGTGTGAATGAAATGGCCTGAGTTTCTCGTTGCCCCGGTTGCGCAGTGGTAGCGTTCTAGAGTACAAATCTAGAGGTCGTGGGTTCGAGTCCTACTCGGGTCATTTTCATTCTCACAAATTATCTCGAGTAATATAATTTCTAATTTTAATTGGTATTCTTATCGAAATTATCATTCAATAGTCTTTGCGATTCGTCCTCCGAATCCTGCTTCTTCTCAAAAATAGGGTTTCCTAAATCCCTACCTGGCTCCTTTGAAAAGGGATTACTAGCATTTTCGTTTTGAAAATTTCTAGAATTTAGGTGAGGTTAGGCCAAGACACAAATTTTTAGCTATTTTCAGCTCTTTTTTAAATTTTACAGTATCTCCATATCGAATTAAGTTTACAACTACTGACCTGCTTTAGCAACTAAATATGTATGTATGTATGGAGTTGCCCACCTTTTCGGTGATTCTCAGGTGCGCGAAAACTTAAAGGGGTACTACACAAATAACATGCTAGATGGTAGGTATTAGTTCAAAGTCTACTAAAACGCATGTTACGCAATTATGTTTTTCTGCTGCTCCAAACTTGAACACTATTCTAAACCCATGATTTATGAACGGATCCATGAGTATTTATTTCATCCAAGTTATGGTTCGTTCTTGAATTTTAGGTTTAGAAGAGGTATACAAGTTAGGAGCAGAAAAACAATGTGCAACATGGGTTTCAACATAGATTATGACTTAACATCCACTATGTTCTGTGCCTTTCATAAAGTAGCTACTATGTTTGAAAATGACGAGAAAACGTTATGCATGAAATTAATCTGACCGTGGGATCACTGGTGGCAAGAAGTTTTGACTTACAATTCCTGAAGTAAACTTTTTTTATATTGATCACTTGTTCAAAGCATGATGTCTGTATTCAGGAATGGCTTTCGTGCGTGATGAACCACTGATATCCAGAATTACACGTTCTATCCTAATCCTAACTAGAGTTTGAAGGAGTGACGTATTTCTAGTTTTCTTCTGCAGGAAATTTCACATGATCATTTTTGGGTTACAGCAAGAGAAAATTGTTTTTATGCACTGAAGTTATTTATCGATTCAAAGTTCTGTACCGATCAATGACAATTTGCTTGTATTCCTAATTAAATGAACTCATAGACTTTGAGTTTCACTAGGAGATTGCAATCACTAGGAGATTGGGCAACTAGTGGATAATAGATAGATAAGCCGCGCCATCCAAAATCAGCCAATCTTCGTCGTTGTGTAATATGATTAACTACCGATCTTCAGGCATGCCTGTGACAGCATTGTCGATCAATTGTTAGCCTTTTGATTCCAATCTTTTGATTAGTTTGAAAATTGATTCGTCATTGAGTAATGCACATGCGCTGTGGAATCACGTGATGAACAAAATTACGAGAGTCAATCTTATCACATATTGGTGCGACTGGTGATATAGCAGGTTATTGAAAATGAGATTACAAGTATTCTTGGATAAGGAAATCTGCAACGGCTCTGGCGGCGAGAACACTCAATGGAAACGGCAATAAGCAATGGTGCCGAAAACGAAAATTAGAGGATACAGGAAATTTTGAGGAATATTGTGTTATCATTCGCATCTCACTGTCGTGCCGAAAGATAGCAACATATATTGAAAACGTAAATATCGATTTCGATCTACAATCCCACCACCTGTTGCAATTATTGGAGTATTGTAGAAATAGCCATCACAAATCTAGATTTCTCTCAAATCATAAACTCGGTAGGAGCAGAACCGTTCAATAATAAAAATTTACTTATTATTAAGATTCGTGGGTTTTTTCATAAACAAGGACAGAAAATATACTCATCGATTAAACGGAGAAGCGTTCGTCCTGAAAGAGGTGAATTTATGGATCAAGATTTCTCTTTAAATAAGTGGAGTTTAAGACAAAGAACAACGGAAATTCAACCATTACCAAAACGAGGAAACTGTACATTCAGAACGAATTCCCTTTTATCCAAGAGCACCAGAAATACGCACGTTTGGAAAGGTTTCAATTTTACTTCAACAATACCGGGTTTTGTGGAGTTTTACACTGATGAAAACTTTAAATATGCTCTTAACATATACAGTACTTTCTGTAAAAAACCTACTTTTCGGATCAAGATTTCTTCTTCGAGATTTGTGGAGTTTTACACAAAGAACAACGGCAGATTTGATCATAACTTAACCAGGAAACCGTGCATTCAGAAATAAATGACTTTTACTACAAGAGCTTCATTCTCTTTTGGATTACTTGAGATTTTCACAAACATCAACTGTAAATTTGCTCATAACTTATACAGAGAACCGCACTTTCTGTGAAAATTGACTTTTTAGATCAAGATTTCTTCTTCGAGATTGGTGGAATTTTTCACAAAGAACAACCGCAAATTTAATCAGAACTTAACCAGGTAGCCGTAGATTCAGAAGGAACTTACTTTTACTTCAGGAGTATTATTCTCTTTTGGAGTACTGGGGATTTCAGCAAAAATAAACTGTAAATTTGCTTAGAACATATGAAGAAAACCATTCGTTCTGGAAAAAGTGAATTTCTCATCAAGATATCTCTTTTATTGGCTTATTGAGTTTTGCACAGAAACAACGGTGAATACGCTCTGAATATTTACGGAAAATCGCTCGCTCTACAACACTTTTCTAACGCTTCATCGTTTCTTTCCTTTTGATTTTATAGAGCTTTTCAAAGACAACAACGGCAAATTCAAGCAGAAAACTGTACGCTCAGACATAATTCAATTTTACTTCAAGAGCATCCTCTTTTGGATAAGCAACACCAACTGTAAATTTCCAAAAAATGCATATAGAAAACAATTAGTTCTGTAGAAAGTGACTTGTACTTCAATATATCTTTTTTCCCTTGATCTTATACAGTTTTGGACATACAGCAACAGCAAATTTACTCTGCATCTATAAAGAACACTGCATTTTGGTAAAAATAGACCTTTTCTTCAAGATGCTTTTTTCTTTTGATCTTGTATAGTTTTCCAAATAGAGCGACGGCAAATTCACTCTACGCTCAAAAAGAAAATTACATTTTCTATCAAAATTGACCTTTACTTCATATATCTCTTCTCTCTGGATCTCATATAAAGTTTTGGAAAAAGAGCAACGTTAAATTCACTCAACACTTAACCAGCAAATTGCATTTCCACTAAAAATGGAACTTTACTTCAAAATAACTCTCCTCTTTCTGTTAATCTGCTGCATAATCCTTAACAGCCTCGGAGTATTCATACTGAAAAGAGTCACCAAAGTGAAAACGAACCATTTCCACATCCTGACTGGTCTGATGGTTTCAAACAATTTAATCTCGGTAATGTGGCTTTGCAGAACCGCTGTAGGCCTAAGCCGGTTCAAAAACATCCAGTTATTTTTCGACCTGAGTTGGTGCGTTAAGGTCAGTTTCGTATTGTTCTGGTATTCCATGATGTACTTGCTGACAATCGACCGGTTCATCGGTTGCGTGTTCCCGTTTTATCACAGAGTCAAATTAACAGCAGGAAGGGTGCGCAATGCTGTTTACGCTGCCTTTCTATTTTGCATGGCGAATTCGGTTTTGTACTCATTAATTGATCTGAAAACGGTCAAAAGTTTCTACTATCGATACGTCTGGATCACACTGGATGGCAGCTACTTGCTACTATTTATCATCACGTATTCGTTAATCGAAAGCAAAGTCTTCAAATCAAAAATCGCCGCGAGCGGTAGAAACACGCGGATAAGCAAGCAGCGTTTTAACAGGACGGTCACAAAGATCTTGATTTGCTTTCTAGCCTTAGAAGTATTGCCGGCTACAGTCATGGCCGTTCTTCAAAACACGCAAGACAAAATGCTTAGTGTTGCTAACAACATCCTTTACATTATTTGGGCAGTTAATCATCTTAACGATCCCCTGATACTTATTTTCCAGCAGAAGTCTATGAGACGCTTTGCATACAATTATCTGCGGAGTATATTCAACCGAAAATCAAAAGCCTATACTTTTAGCAGCGATGGGTATATCGTGAGTAACAAACATACTGATAACGGTCAGGGGAAGCGAACATCAAGATCTGAGTGAATGCCGTTGGTAGGACTCGAACTCACAACCCTTAGTACATTGCCTTATGAGTGGGAAACCACGAAACAGGCTTGTGGAGATGAACGAGGAATGTTTTAGATCTTCTGTACCAATGAGCGTTCATTCCATATCACTCACCACAAAATCCCCTCAGCTAATTACCATTACAGTTGCTTAAATAAATAAATAATTAATATAATAATAGATGAGAAACAAGAAAGGAGACTGGTTCTATCATACTCAAAACTTCATACTTATGCAATCATCAACAGACTATAATGAATTACATCCTGATTTTCAAACATTTATTTACAAGCAGTGGTGGATTCAAACAAAGGAGTTATTCTTAAAGTAGGATCAGTTAGTTGTTTAGTGTTCTATTGTTCTTCAAATAAAGTTTGTTTGTGTGTCCACATTTGGGGATCAGTTTGGATCGTTTGTTTAGAAGTGGGTCCTTGTTTGCGTTGATGAGAGTCAGCCCAGCGACCACCTACAGCAACATCACAAAAAGGTGTGACCTTCGCCTGACAGAAAAACTATATATCATCCCGTCTCCTTTCTTGTTCCTCATCTATATGGCTCTGTGCTTCTGTTGTTGCTGTTGTCATTTTATTTCAAATCGAAAATTCATTTAGCTATCGAAATAACTAGAGAGTCTACTTCGATTATTTACAATTAATGTAAACTACAAAATTGGAGTATCTTTGAATACCTGAAATCTGTAAATCATGAAAGAATGGATTGCATCTGCAATTGGCTCTTCTGTATATTGAGCACTACAATGCGGTCATAGACAACGCAATTGCTTTAGAGATATCATAATATTAGAATATTCACTAAATCATTGAGAGCTAGAATTATTGCTTGGTTTACTGATCTTCAAGAGTTATGCTTTGGTTGAGTGTTTAGCTTTACAGATGACTTTATAACTGCTCTTTAAATCTACGTTAAGTAGGAAGTTCCCTCATATTAATTGGGATTTCATTCCCATCCTTGATAACCAAGAATTTAAATCCCTTCATGACATGCTCTAGATTGTACCTCTGAGTCTGAAGAGCTCTGAAGAATTGCATAACTCGAGTATTAGGATAATTGCTTTACTACAATGTACCTAGTTTTATTTTCTGTAATCTAAACACAGACTTCTTGTAGCTTTAAATATAGCTCGGTAAACAATAGTATGCCTTTCTTAGTCACCTAAACCTAAATATAAATCAGTCTCCTCAACAAAATGTTTAACCATAGATTACATAACAGTATGAAAGGTAATCAAACTAAATCAGTTGTAATTCATTGGCAAACCCCATTCATATAATGCAATTCTCTTCAAAGTAGTGGGAGGGAAATCAGGCAATTGTGTGTTATCTGAATACAGCATCTGTTTCATAGTTTCCCATTGCAGAGGTTGAGCGTATTTACAAATATGCTTGTATTCCTAATCATACAAACTCATAGACCTTGACTTTCAAAAGCAATCACCAGGAGACTGGGCAAATGGTGGATAAAAGATAGATAAGCTGCGCCACGCAATTTCTAAATTTTAATCAGCCAATCTTCCTGCTCGTGTAATAGGATTAACTACTGTTCTTAAGGCATGCCTATAATGCCATTGTCGCTCAATTGTTAGCCTTATTATTCAATTTAGTTTGCGATTCAATGGCTGCTTTGATCTATGATGCTATAGTAGATCGAGTTAAAGTATATTCATGAAACATAGGAACTGAAGGGCACTAGTAAATAAAAGTAAGTTAATGTTTACCGTGCTAATCTGTGAGGACCCCTAGTTTAACATTCCTTCCGGAGGTTGCAAGTGAGTATTTTTGTCACACCTCAAAAGTTATCCATCTAGATGCTGACCTTCCACAACAATCTTAACCATAAGGGATTTGACTCTGCTAAATTCCCAACAATTTCCATATTCATTAATATCTTTCAAATGAGAAATCGTCTTGAAATTAAACAGGAGCAATGCACTAATATAATCATGCTTTAACAACCTTATTTTTAATCACGCAGTCTTATTGGTGTCTAATGCCTTAAAGCTGCACAAAGCAAACCACTTACGCCAATAAGCCACTCTTTCTTATGCAAGGGACAAGTGCTTTCTTAAGGGCATCCTGTTATGCACAATCTACTTAATTCCCTACTGTACAGTATGATTTCCCACACAGTTTTGTCTATATTGCCCTTCTAGTGGGGTCATGCCCCCCAATTTTCATATGCTTTCTAGAGAGCCCCCAACAATCCCGATACTGTAAACCGGGGCTACTTTGGCTTTTGAGGTTACTTTGGCCACCCATGGTAGACAATAGAAACAACTGTTTATAGGCTACTGGTTTATACTCTTGAAAGTTTTTTTTGAAAACTGTCAAGAGTATCAACCAGTAGCCTATAAACAGTTGTTTCTACCATGGGTGGCCAAAGTATCCTCAAAAGCCAAAGTAGCCCCGGTTTACAGTAGCTCAGTTGGTAGAGCACTGAAGCCCCAGTGAATCAATGGTCATGAGTTCGAATCCTACTCTTATCATTTTTCATTCTTACAAATCAATGCTATTGTCATTTTATTACTATCTATCATATTGTTTAACTCGAGCATGCAAGTGCCATACTCAGCAGCTTGGTTTCCTTCACAGTAGATAACAGTTAAAAGCACCGCCCACATTTTGGTAAACCCAGCCCCTGGCTAAATCAAATAATTCTACATTTCTTGATGAGGTGGGATTTTTGTCTAAAAAGTTAGTTTTGTTATCATTCAATAGCCTTAAGTTTTTAGCTAACAAGTTTAAAAACATGTATTCTTTTGAGATAAAGTAGATAATTTCTTACTTTTCACAAACCAATTACGAACATCACTTCATGGAGACGTTGATCGTTAGCTTCGTAGCTACAGACCAAATAAGTAGTCATGGCCGAAAGAGGCATTTATTGGAAGGAAAGACTTAGGCCCACATAGGAAGGGACTTGGTACAAGTATTTGTTGTTGTTGTGTTGATGTAGTTGTAGTGACGGCTTTGGTAGATGTTAGGTGAAATGCCTAGTGTTACGAATTAGGTAATGGTCCACCCTGGGGTAAAAAGACCGTTAAAGCTCTATGCCCGCACGGCTTGGTGGTTCTAGAGAGGGAGCTTATTAGAGTAGATACTTTTCAGAGTGGCTTTGGAGAAACAATTATTCACCCTCAAGCACGCAAAGATAGAGAAAAGCAATATTACGATAGAGCACATCCATTTGCTTTCCCTAACTCATCACGTTTCAATACTCTGTGTTGTCTTCTTTGTATAAATAGGAGGGCCTAAGAAGAGAGGAGGGCTAAATAAAGCTTTACGGCATGTCCGTCTTTTGTTTGATCAATTCCTGATATATTGAGTTTCAGTTAACAGATAGATTGACAAGTTTTAGGAAACAGGAGACGCTAGTATTAGGTTTTTTTCCTTTTGTCTGCAAAAATAGCGAAAGATCCCCCAGCGTACTGATGGTATTCCTAAAAAGTATAGAATATCCTTCAACACAGTATTGATAGTATCTCCAAGTATCGAATATCCTCTACTGTAATGATGGCATCTCACCATAGTAATGATGATATCCCCTCACGGTACTGAACATCTCCAACCAAGGTTCTCCAGGGTGATTAACAGCCCATCCATATAAGGATAGAAATTGCCAAATCTAAAAAAGGTGAACGATTGGTACTAAAGCGTGTGACAAGACAGCAAATTGAATTACGTGGAATTGAAGTCAAAATCAAATTAAACGGAGGAAATTACTTTCACCCCTTTCCAGATGGTTGTGAATGAGGATAATTTCCAGTACCGGTTATAAGCATTGTATTTGAATATTACATGAGTCGAAACCACCGATGCGTGACAGGGTCAAAACTCTCAATTCGGTTTCAAACATGCTTTGCTATAACCGAAATAATTGCTTTGTTTGCAATGGAATATATTTTTGGATTCTAAAAGCTTTATGAAGTAAGTATGAAATATATATTTTCAATTTTTCAAAGCATCTAATTGTGGAGTGATTGGTGTTTCCTTTAATTTAGTTGTACTGCACGCTTTTCTACAAACATTGGGAATCGCGAGAGCCTCGACATGTTCGTAGAATCTCAAATAGTCAAAGAGTAAGCCTAGTTCTTGGTTGTAATTGATGTATAGGCTTCATTTTCTTAAAAATTTCGGTTCAGAAAAACCCGTTTTCCTTTCTACACTCGCCCAGCCTAAGCCCAGCTTTGGGCCTAGTTCTCATTATGCAAGTAAAAACTTAACAATCATAGGGCCTGTCTAAGGCGTCTCAGGCACAGGAATTGCAAAGAAAAGGATTATGTTATAGACTAACTGTCAGCAAAAAAGCTATGAAATGTTCTTAACCTATGAACATTCAAACTTAAGTTTAGGGGTTCTTATGATTTTCTAAACTTCTACTGTTTTTTAAGGGTTGGGTTCTTATAAACTATACTCTTATAAAAAAGATGTGTGGCTGTATCCAAGAAGCATTGCGTAAGGTAACAAATAAAGCAAATAGAGATAATGAGGACGATAAGATTTATAAAACGAGAACCATTTGTGGTCAGAATAAAGGTAACAGTCATTCATTAGATGTCCACTTTTCACATGCAACTTCCAGCAGCTTTTCGGATTGAACGAGTACAGGTATTCCTGTCTTAAAGCGACTTGCATAGCAAGCCTAAATAAAGTCTGCAGAAAGAATTGTCTGGAAGCTTTGTTTCATTGCTCTGTTCAGGTGCGGATCTAGACCGGGTTTACCGGTTACGATAAACCGGTCGGATTTCAAGAGCAATTTATATAATATTACTACGCCTATATCGCTACGCCCTAGGACTGCCATCCATGGATCCAGGCCTGTTGTTCAAGTCTAGATATTGAACTGGGTACTGATCCTAACCGCGCAAAAACTTTGTTTGATTCCATTAGAATATGGCTATATGTAATAGCAGAAAGGTTTCAAAACGAATTATTTATTGAGATATACTTATATGATCATTCTCAATATAGAATAAATCAGAAAAATAACGGGAAAGAAACAGTTAGATTCAGTTGCCCAACGATGGCAATAGACATTTCCTGAATTAGGTTTGGAAAAGAGGCCATCATGGAATTCCCATTACGCGTTGAGGATTCAATGAAACAAACTTCATTCATTGTTTAACTGCAGTGAAACTGAATGCAATTCCTCTTGGTATTAGATACTTGAGGGAATTTTCATTTTTAGCTGGATTTGCTTCAGTTTCAATACAAATGCAGCAAATTCCGGAAAGGTATATTAAGGCTAAAAAACCTCTATGGCCTAAATTACCCTTTGGTCAGGTCGGCCCTCATCCTACTCATTGGCTTTGTAGTTGGTAGGAAACAGGTAGGAAACGAGTAGGAAACGGGCAGAAACGAGTTGGGAACGAGTAGGAAACGGGCAGAAACGAGTAGGAAACGAGTTGAAAACGAGTAGGAAACGAGAAGGAAACGAGTAGGAAACAGGCATAAACGAGAAGGGAAACGAGTAGGAAACGGGCAGAAACGAGTTGGAAACGAGTAGGAAACGGACAGAAACGAGTTTGAAACGAGTAGGAAACGGACAGAAACGAGAAGGAAACGAGTAGGAAACAGGCGGAAGCGAGAAAGAAACGAGTAGGAAACGGCAGAGACGAGAAGGAAACGAGTAGGAAATGGGCAGAAACGAGAAGGAAACGAGTAGGAGACGGGCAGAAACGAGTTGGAAACGAGTAGGAAACGGGCAGAAATGAGTTGGAAACGAGTAGGAAACGGGCAAAACGAGAAGGAAACGAGTAGGAAACGGGCAGTCAAGGAAAGGCCTAATCCTTTCCCTCCCTAATGCTTCTCGTTTCCAACCAATTTCAAATCGTTTCATTTTTTAGTAAATAAAAATTATGTTCATGTTTTAGTTCAAGAAACAAAAAATGCAGAGCAACGCAGACATCAAAATAGTCTGAAGACAATGATCTTGTTATTGTGTCTCACCATGTTGCAGTTTACCATCCACTGTGGTATGCCTTTCTTCTTTCTTATTCTATCTATTACCTTGCTACATCAAATTAAGTATACACTCGTCATTACGCTATTACCCACGGTGTTGTCAAAAGATATGTTTAGTTACCACGTTAAGTGCTAGCAACGCCCCTTGTTGTAATCCTCCACTTTGTTTCCAACCTGAGATAAGAGTTTTTGCATACAACCTTAGATATCACAAAACGTGTTGAAGGATTTTGTTGCATGCAGGCAATCAAGTTTGATGATGTTTGGTGGTGTATTATGATGTTTTATGTTCTGAGAACATCTTCAGACACATTAACCAATGTTTGAAGATGTTTCAGGATTTTATTGCATGCAGCAAAAATTTGACGATATTTGATAATGTTTGAGATATTGCCAAATAGAATTTGATGATGTTTGACCATGTCTTATCACAGGAGATAACTTTTGATACGGGCCGTTAGTAAATCAGAGATTAGATAGAAGGTTGTGTAGCATGTGGTCGAACAAGCTGACATTTGCCATTTCTCATAGGTGATTGCTTCGACATTGCGGAGCCGTTCGGAAGAATCAATTGCAAAAGAAGCAAAATCGACAAAAACGTCACCCTGGCTGACGGCAAAAACGCTGGTCGTTTCTTAAAGGCAAATGCATCAATAACTTCGATAAAACAGTGTGTTCTGCAGTGCTGCAAAATGAAGAGGTGTGACGTGGCATTTATGGTCAATGACGACTGTTATTCTGTTCTGTGCAAAAGCATCGAGTCCTGCGCTCCCAAGCTCAATGAAAACGCGAAAATGAAAACGTTGGTTTCATACGTGGCAAAACTTAGCAGAGACCATCCCCGATGTATGTAAAAGCTTTTTAAGGCGTTTGATCAGCAATGAGGGTGTAGAAAGGGGTATGGCTGGGGTATGGGGGTCATTAGTCAGGCAAAATATAGTTAAGCTACTCAAACAAATGTACTTCCGAGTATTATCAATTTTTAGGTTTGAAAGCCATTGTCATACAAACAACATGTTTCTTTACTAAGCAGAATGTTTTCGATAAGATACATCATTATCAATGCTTTAAAAATGTCTCTCTAATCGTATGAAAAGTTTTCTGTTTTGAAATAATATATTAGGGTATAAGAGAAGATATTGTGATTTTCTAGCTGTCATTCGAAGTTTGGTGATTTGAGAACTGGAGAGGTCTTGAAACACGGCCATAAGAGAGAAATAACAGTAAAGAGAAGTGAAAAAATATATTTTTCAAAATCTATCAAATCTGACAATGGTCCCCCTTTAAGGAAAATAGTTTGTACCCCTATCTATTGGTAATAACAACTTGTTCCTTGTAAAATATAATTTCTTATGAAAAAATACATGATAAGCATGCACTGTGATACTAATTAATCCTCTAATTCTTTTTGAGTAGCCTGTATGCAAAAAGTAAGTCGAAAATATATCGTTTTTTCATATAAACATTTAAACATTAAATCAAACATACTGTTTTCATTGCTAAGAATTTCATTCACAAACTCTTGACGTAGCAGTAGTCTAGAGCCGAACGGTCTGACCGTGCTCTCTAAGGGACACTTTTTGGACGGCCTAGGTAATTGATATTTGGAACTTTGATGAACGATAACTTTAGAAATTGCAGGATTATCGAAAAATAGTTTTCACCGTAAAAAAGGGCACACTAAGTTCTATAGAATAGGTAAGAAAATTTCATTTTATAAGATATTTGAAAATGTTTCAGACATGGAATCGGGGAGTGATGGAGAACCAGAAATATCTGAAGATTTCCAGGCGGAGTTCAGAGAAGAAAATCCTTTCAGTTATATGCAAGAAGAAAATGACGACGATACCGATGGCACTGAGGTTTTACCACTACGTTTTACCATAGTTAATACCGTATAAGCCAGAAAAGATAAGATAGCTCTCTATGATCGAATAATGCTTTGAATACACTAAAAGTAGTTTATATCGGTGCTAAACAGATTGACTTAGTTATGGGTACTGGTACTTTTTGAAAATGTCTACCATGATAGTTGTAGAGCTAAAAATGTTCGATGCGCCAATATGAATCTAATTCTAATATTGCTTTAAATAAACTAAAAGTAGTTGAAATCGACGCCAAACAGATCAACCTAGTTATTGGTACTTTTTGAAAATGTCTACAATGGTAGTTTTAGAGCTAACGAAAGTTCGATGCGCCAATATGAATCTAATATTGATTTGAATACACTAGAAGTAGTTGATATCGATGCCAAAAACACCAACAAAGTTATGGGTAATTTTCAAAACTTTCTACAAGGACAGCTTCAGAACTAACAAAAGTTTGCATTAACATGCTTTCTCGCAATTTCGAAAAATCATGCGAAAGAAAACCGAAAAGACGACAGAATCGATAGATCACAAGCATGTAAGTAAATATCAAGGTCATTTCAATGGAAAGCAAATGTAGGCTAACTTGAATCATACATCGGAAAATTAATACCCTACCCCTGAATTCTCCTGTCATTTTGGTAGCCATACCCAGTAAAAAATAAAGTTGGATTGCCTTTTGGTGGGCCTTAACATTGTTTTAATGTTGTTGACTATGCGGGTTTGGGCTATTAACTTAATAAAAAAGCGTGAAATAATAAGGTTCATTATTTTTTAATCTATATACTCGACCTTTATCCAAACGTCATCATCAGAGATGTGATATAATAAATTTTGTTCCTCAAGATGAAACTTAGGTTTACTTAGGTTTTAATGTTCATACCATTGATTTTGGAGAAAAAAAATATGATGTTGCTTCCATCACAGTTTTCTGCAGTATCCCCAATCTTAGAAGATATCAAAACGAAAGTACTCCCTTATCATAGAACACAGAATTTAAGTACTAAAAAAGTATATGGAATTTCGCCATAGCTACCATCTTTCGAAATACCAAAACTACCCCAAAACTACCATCTCCGCCAAAGTCTTGGAACACTTGCAAGAATTTTAAAGTTTCCTACATTTTGCCCCCTCCCCTTCCCTCTTAACAATGCTGGTTCTGTTAACGAACATTAGCCCAGTAACATTCAGTTATCATTTGATGTAGTCTGATAACGTTCCTTTCGATTGCTTTGAGGGGGGAGGGGTTTAATTTGAAATAAAATGCTAGGAAAGCTAAAAAAAAATAGCTATTAGTTGAGAAAAACAAGGTGTCTCAACTACTTTTGACGGGGGTTGTAGGCAAAACCCTGTATAACATCATATTGAAGTTACCCCCCCCCTCGATGTGAATTTATCCAGTGTTAAAGTTCTAATATATTTCTATTCAAGATGCTGAAGCTTAC